>JAWNPO010000067.1:7500-1444408 GCA_035047525.1 Drosophila quinaria | reverse complement strand
CTGCAAGCGGACGCGATGAATTAATTAAATTGTTGAAATACAATTAAAACTTAATGCATTTGTTGATGCGATAAAGCGTTGTGGCTTTGTCACCTACACATTGACGCGGACAGTTGCGGTTAACAGGACACACACAAAGGGGCTTAAAGCAGACACATTTAGGCGCCAACTCGACGAGTCGTCGGTTATTGTGGGAGGAACTTGGTTTCGGGTTTTTCATTGGCATTGGGAGTCTTGTTTGCTTTAAAGCCGCCTTATGACTCATTTAACATTTACTCGCATTCACATTTTATGGCTCTGTCAGAGCATGCTGTGTGTCCTTCGGCGTATCCTGTTTCTTAATTGAAGCGACCCTTTTGGCCAATCTGCTGTTAATTGCAATTGTGTGCACAATTTGTGCATATTTAAGACGCTCGATTATCCTTTATTACATGAATGGCCAAAGTAATTGCCATGAGCTAAACAGCAGTTACTTTTTTTCATTTACAAGCAGTTAACAAACTGGCCAAATTAATTTCAATCTTTTAGCCTAATTTAACATTAATTGAATTTCTTTTGCGTCGATTTGTAGTCGCACTTTATTTGATTTTGTTATACTCTTTTTACTATTTTTAGCAGCAGCTAGGTAGTAGAGAATTGCGCTCAAATAAATAATGTGCAAATAAAATACATCTATATATTCTCTGTGGTACTCTGAATTGTCAGTCCTGCCTGTCTGCCTGTCTATCCGACTGTCTGTGGCATGTGTGGGCTGTTAGTTTAGTTGTCTAGTTTGGCAAAGTGCGTGACCAGAAAGAAAACAAAGAAAAATTGGGTAAAATAGTCTTCAGACTACACGAATTTTAAATACCTAAAACCCGAAATTGTAATAATACTACCTAGTAACTTTGTGGTAAACTGAAGTGTTAAATAAAAATATAAATATATTGTCTGTTAGGTAAAAAATGAAAATAATTGCAGACAAAACAAATATTTCATAGTTTGCTACAAAATAGAAAATTCTACAGAATGCATTAATTTTTTATGGTAGATAGAACTTTAAAATAAATTTAAAAAAACATTTTAATGGAATAAAATGGCTATCAAAACAATTATCAAGAAATACGAAACATAAAATAATACAAGACGCAAATGGTTAAAAATGGACTAAAGATTTTTATTTTATTTCCTATTCTTACTTTACGAATTTAGCACAAAAAGTAGTAATATATCTGCTTAAATATTTATGAAACAATTTAAAAGCAAGCTTCTGCACATTACCCATACGCAGCGTTGCCAGCTGAAAGGGTAGCGCAGCCAAAAGTCAAACAAGGAAAATAAATAAACAGCATAATCAGACGCAAACAGCGCCAGTCAGTGTGACGCCGACATAAACCAGGCAATGGGGGGGAATAGAATGGGAAATGGAAAACTAAAGGCAGTAGGGAAAATCCCGCACACTCAGCAATCAAAAATCAATTTATTGATTACACGTCAAAGTATCAGCATGTGGATAAATCATAATATGAACTGTATTATAGTATGATGTCTAAAGTGGCATCTAAAAGTCATGGCCCTGAATGCATTTTAGCCAAGTGTTGGATATGAGTTGACAATCTCAGAGTGTTGGCCTACCTGGCGCTCGACATTATTGGACGAGTGTGTTAGCCTGCTCTTTGTTGGCTGTTAGCTGTTAGTTGTTTGGCGTTACGTTTGTTGGCTTCCTGCCAGCCTCAAGCTCGTGTGTTGAATTTGATTTGTATTTTGCATTGGTAACTGTGATATATCTTTAGAAACACATATATATTTTAAGTGCTCAGCTAGAATTGTAGCGATTGAGTTACTTGAGTTACTTGTATCACTTGTGGCTTGGCATTGCCTTTAATTAGCCACGTCAACGTGGCATGTCAATGGGCCAAATATGCTGCCAACTGTTTCGCTATGCCCCGCACTCAACACGTAATACGAGCAACAAATACAAGACAACTATAAATTTGTCAACTTAAATGTTGCGTTCACTCAAATTGGCTGCAATTGACTGAATGTTCATTTGAAGCTTTTCCTTTTGGGCCCCACTCAATTTTCTGCTTGAAGCGAAAGCTTTTCTCGACCATTATACGAGAGCTTCCTCAGAGCATTTGTTGATCCTGCGCAGTGTCGATTGTTTACGTTTGCGTTTACAGTTGGTTGCACCGTTTGCTGTTTGCTCTGTGCCACTTGCTCTTTGTTTTGGCCATGAGCTTGGTGGTGCTGAGTTGTCAGGGACTTGTTGTTGGTTACATTGTTATTTTAATGTCGCTTGAGTGCTGGGTGTGCTTGAGTGTCATTTATTTGCTAATCTGAAATGCACAATGCACATAATTTCCATAGAACTTTTTATAAATCATTTTAATTATTTATTATTTAAATTATCCTCAGAATTCAAATATATTCTACTGAAACTTGTTGTTTAAACTGAACTGTTTTATAGTTTATCTGTTTGTAATTTAATGCTGTCGTTTCATTTAGATCAAGTTCAGCTTAATTGCATACATTTTTAAGATACGCATCTTTTAAAGTTCTTAAAAATTCAAATAAAAAATAATAATAAAACTTGTTTGTTAATTCATTTCTTTAGTCGCCAAATAGAATAGTTAAATGCGTCAGTCAGGTTCCGGCTTATATGCTATTTTCGACGAAAAAAGGTTCAATCAAGACTGAGCTTCTAGTCAATGAAGAAGAAGAGGTGAATAAACTTGAACATATGTATTTAAGTAAATATGCGAATAATATTTGTATCAGCAATAATAAAAATTTATAAACTTTTATTTCAACAAAAATGGAAAAAACTAAGAAAATATATAAAAAATGATAAAGTCAAGCTATGAATCTTTAATATAAAATTACTATATATTTCACTAAAAATACTAAGACTCTGCAGAGTTCTGTAAAAAAAAAAACGAAGTTAACATATATAAGTCATGCTTATAAGATAGTTAAATATAATAGAGTTCTTACAATGCCCATGTATCTAAATGTATTTTGTGACATCATAGAAAACAAAAGCGATACAATCGGTCGTATTGTACAATTGACACCCACAAGGTATGCTAAAATTCTAGATAAATAACAGTTCGAATGAGCTAATCAAAGGAGACGCGTAAAAATGTATATTTAGAACATTTAAAGTTTTTTTTAATGACATAAACTGGACTTGCTTAGCCACTTTGAAGTTGAACAAGTTCCTGACAAATGTCTAGACAGCATAATGAAAGCCTCGACTTTGACCCTTATTTTAAAAACAAGTCGAAAACTGTATCTAACATATTTAATCAAAATAAATAAAAACTGGGAGGCACAGAGTCCATCTCAAGTATCTGTTGGACTTGAGCGTTTGTATCTTTGAGCTTTGAATTTTAGAGGCTGCAGTCACTTAGCACTCATCAAAGCAACGACTTCAGCAATCGACCTTACTGCCCAAAACTTTAAAATCATTTTTATTTTTGGTACATTCAGCAGAAGTTACCTGTGTGATATGTGGGTTATAAATTGTTTATAGCTTAACTCACAAGTGTGATGTAGGTTTTTTGTTTATATTTTATACACATGTGTTAATAACACACAGTGTCCGTTGTGTGTGTGGCCTTTTTACTTATGATTTGCCTCCTAATTTAATTAAAAGCACATTTAATGAGGTAGCTGTCTCAAGTCTAAAGTTGCGCTGAGTTATTGTTAAGGTTATTAAAGTGAACTTTAAGTAGGTTTCTAACTTTATAAATAACTATAATTTGGAAATATCTCTATCAAATGTGTAAACAAAATGTATACCCTGTAAAATATTGTGCTAACGCTATCAGGCGTCAATTACTGTTCAAATACTTAAGAAAAAGCCGTAAAATTTTAAAATAAAATTTCGCAGCTATTTCTTAAAATTTATGTTTATGATAAACAAATTTCTTATCATAAACAAACAACTTTTTTCTAATTCTACCGATTTGCATACCTGTCTTCTACTTGTCATAAGCTTACACACCTCTATCGTATTATTACAATATTTATTTTTTTATTTACATATTTGCTTTTTGATTGGAAAAGTTTTCGGGGCCCTATTCAAATTCTGCCTTTGTTGTCTTATTTTTATTTAATATTTTTATTATTATCTTAATAGTTTGTCAGCCTTAGCATTTGTCTTTTGGTTTTAAATTTATTTAAAGTTATTAGTTTGTTTTATAAATCAATGGGCTTTTAAGTAGTAATTGATACGACCTTTAAAGAAAAGTCATAATTTACATTCAATGACATTTGGATCACGTGCTAAGATATAGTTCAAGAGAAGTAAGGTGTTCACTATGATTTTGAAATATTTAGGTCCGGATTGAATTGATTGCTAGAAACTAGATTTAAAAATCTTACTGTTAGATTGCTTAATACATAGTAGAAAAAACAATTTGACAAATAAATTCGAGTTCTTCAGTTCGGGTAACGTTTTCAACTCCAGCTAGTTTTAAATTGCAACATAAAGAACTATGAATCTACTCCATTAATTTAAAGATATTGTCACTTAATATAATTTATTTTCAAAGAACAACAAAAAACGAGTTCTGTTTTGAAAGATCATGTATTTTAACTGCTCATTAGATCCAAGTATTTTAGAGTCTTCTATAAAACACACATTGAAATTCAATTAACACTTCTTTGAAATTTTTTTGACTATGACGTAAATTATTTCCAAGTAAGATTTCGACACATTTATGACCTTGAAGATATCGAGATTGGTCAGCTAGAAATGGTTTATGAGTTCGTCAATAATTACCAAGCTTATAATTATTGTCATACCTAATATTGTATAAATTATTATTATGTTCTTCTAATCAAATGGGCCATCTGATGGCAATCAACAATATTATAAAAATCAAAATATATTAGTTTGAAACCTAATAAGAAAAAAAATCAATTCAAGTGGAAGTCCAAGTCATCATCCAATTGGCAGGCACATGGCTTTAAACACGTTCTTTGGATCGGTAGGCGGAAGTTTTTTTTTTCACAAACAAGAATTTTTAAAGCTGTTCAGATACCCATACATCTGTGCATTTTGTTATTATAGTGATGACTATCTGTGTGTGAGGAAGTAAAATAGGTTAAAGTTCGGCTTTAACAGACGATTGGCGATTATTGGCGCCGCCGTTCGAATCTTTGACAAATGAAGTATTCAACAAATTACGTTAATTTCGCTAAGAGGTTCTAACGGGTTTTTTTTTTTTTTTTGTAGACAAGGTCAGACAAACAATATTTTGGAGCGTATGTATTTGGCTTACTGCGTTACCCTGTAAGCATGGAAAAGAGGCTCAATAAATTAACAAGAATTTGAAATATCTTTAAGGCTCTAGTCAAACTATTTCACTTTAAGAATAAAATAAAAAAATAATAATAAACCAAATACAGTCATAATTTTAATTAAATAAAAAAAAATAAATGCCATTAAATGTACTTACTATTCGAAAAGGAACACAAAACATTCTCTGTGAAAAAATTACCAAGTATCTGTAAGTCGGGCATACCCTTCAAATTATAATAAGCAAAAGATTCTGGTATTTGGTAAAAATGTATAAAATTTTGATTTCAATTTTTATATTAAACTCGAGGGTAACTCAACATCGAGCATTTTCAGTTGTTGCCTTATTTCTATTTTTCTTTATAACTTTATTCGTGGATTAACATATTTTTAGCGCTCGGTCAACAGGGCACGAGGTTAAATTGTTTATGCAATATTTAGAAAAGGAAATACATAAGAATAGAGAATGTTGTTTTTCTGCGCTAATTAGGCGGAAATTATTAAAATAAAAACAAAAAAATAGCTATTAAGTATTAAATTTTGCAAATTATTAGCAGTAAATGTTAAATTAAGAAATTAATTTACCATTTAAATTTCAAAATAACTGGCAACGCTGTTAACAGCTGTTTTAACGTTGCTCTCCCTTTCAATCCTTTTGACACAAACGACATGCGTAAATCACAGCTGTTTGCCCGTTCTCACGCTTTGCAAATGCTGCTCTCACTCGTTTTTACTCTCTCCCGCTCATTTGGTTTTGTTCCTGTGCGGAGCGCATGCGTCACAAATGTCATTCTCACGCAAAGCAAAGTGGACGCTGAAAATAAAAAAATCATTATATTAAATCGCAGCACTTGGTAAAAAGTATGGCACAAAATGTAAATAATACAAATTTGCATATATCAAGCATAATTCGCAACCATTTATTAAATACTTTTTAACGATTTCAACGACTGCAGAACGTCGCGAATTGTGTGTGCAAGCATTTGTTGTTGTTTTTGTTATTGTTTTTGTGTCTGCGCTTCATTGATATTGTGAAATTATAAAAATCAAATGCCGATATGTAAATTAAGTCAATAATACTACAGAAAGTCGACGTTTAGAAGTGCACTCAACAAATCTCAAAAGTCTCGAGAGTCTCAAGAGTTTGCCAAAAAAAATCTACGCTTGTCTCGTGTATCTTTTTTATGCAATTCACGGTGCCCCACCTCCTTCGCCCGCCCCTTTGATGTGTTGCATTTTTTTTGCATCATCATTTTGCAGCTGACCAAAAATCAAATGGCCTTTAAATTTTTTCGTGGGTTTTTGACCCAAAGAGTCGGCGCTGCAAATTCTTGTTTATGGAAAAAAAAAGAGAAAAAGTAACTAGATAAACAAAATATAAAATCAAATCAAATAATGTGTCCAAATCGACAAGAATTGCCAAAAATAGTTAGACAAAAAATATTTTAATTTGCATAACTGGTTTGATGTTGATGACATTTGTGTACGTCAACAAGTAAGAATATTTTTAAGATTGCCGAATATTGCAAATACTCTTAACTATTCTACAGAGATTTAATCCGACTTAATATTTTCAATTTCTATTTAAAAATCACAGTATAAAACTTTTATTAGTATCTGTTATAGAAAATATCAATGAAAATGTTATTATACCCGTTACTTACAAAAAATAAGTAAAAGGGGATATTGTATTCGTTCCGACCCTACAAAGTATATATATTCTTGATCAGCCGAGTCGATATAGCCATGTCCGTCTGTCCGTCCGTCAATGTAAGCGCCTTGGCACACAGACTTCTATAAATAAAAATTTTAATTTTATTATTGTATTATAATTTTTTTACTTGGATCGAAAACTTTCTTTTAATTTTTTCGATGAAAATCAACAAATAGTTACTGTCCCTGCATTAATAATATGAAAATCCGTCTGCCTTTATAACTCGTGCAAAACTTAATGAATTTTCAGATGCATTTGAAATACTTTTTTTCGATAAGCAGGCCAATTGAAATGCACAGGTATCTCTCTCAAACTAGCATAAGATTTAAACTGAATTGTACTTCTATTTATTAAGTCAACCATCCAAATTACAATAATAAAAAAAGTATCTCTTTCGATGCATATTCTAAATGCCCAACTAATTATTACAGTATACAACTTAAAACACGTTAAATGCAAGTCAGAACACGCTGCTAAAAAACAAACTGAGAGGCAGATAAAGTAAAATGTATTTTTAAAATAAACACAAAAATTGAAATTAATTTCTGTTTATTTAACTTTCATTTAGCATCTGTTTTCGTTTGTTCGAAACTCGCAAAATGCGCTTTAGCACATAAATTAGCATCAGAAGTGGTATGAAGTGTGTGGGCCAATATGGAAGGTTGGGCAAGAAAATACGTTGATAAGCCTCATAATCCATAAGTTATTGTTGATGGTTACACTACTTAAGTACTGTTTAATATGTAACCCCTTAATGGCATGTTGAAAGATCTGTGTAAATTGGCAGTGCTTTTAATTAAGTAGTATTCAAGTGTTGCTGTTAAAGATGATACCTTAGGATTACTGGGGACGTACATAATTGATAATTACGTATTTAAGCTTAAGTTATGTGCATAAATTCCCCTCTTTAAAGAGTTAGCTCTTTTGACATCCTGTATTTAGTGAAAATAATAGGTTGAATGACTTTGTACAGTATATGTATATATGTATGTATATAAGTACAGAACTATCTTGTTTGAATGCCTAGTAGAACCTAGAGTATCTCCTAGTCTATGTCTTGCTACTCACACTAAAAGTTGCACTGTTTTTTTTTAAATGCTTTTTAAATGCAAGTGTTTAAGTAATAAGTTTATAATTAGTTGAAGATAACTCACAAAGAGATCTAATGAGCAATCAAGCTTAAAGTTTTTATTAATTAAAGTAAAATGCAAGCTTAATGTCCACTGCAGTAATAACGCTGCTTTTATGCTAAACGACACAACTGAGTAATCCAGCCCAAGCTAATGAAATTGCAAAATTAAAAAAGCCTTCTAATGCAGCTGGCTGTAAATTTATGAAAGCTTCCAGCCGGCATAAATTGCAGTTAATGAAGAAAACACAAATAACAACAGCAGCAGCAATAACAACAGCAGTTAGAGCTTTTTATTAAATTACACAAAGTAAAACGAAATAGGCAATTAGCGTAAAGTATAAAGCGACAAAAGAACGCAAGCTCTGCGTCAAAACTTTTGCTTGAAGCTGAGGCTGAAATTGAAACTGAAACTGAAACTGAGCTTCGTGACGTCACAAAGCTAAGCTTCAAGCTGCGAAGCGACAGCAACAGCGACGTCGACAGCGACAGCGACGTCGTCAGCGATATCCAATAGCGCCCCAAAATAAGAAGTCGAAATTCATTCCTTTCGTTCAAATTCGTTTGCTACGCTCACGAGAGCGGACGTGCAGCGCGGAAAATCAGAGACAAAAGCCAGAAACGCAAAAAACAAAACATAATAAAGACAACACAGTAAAATACAAAAACAAATACAACAAAAAAAAAAAAAGATTTCGTTAACTCGCAACTGTTGTTATTGTTGTTGTTTAAATTAATGTTAATGTAATTGTTGCTTGCCCGTGTTTCGTTTACATACAAAAATTATAACGCTAAAAATTACGAACATTGTTCAATGTGTTCAGATTACAGCAATCAATTAAATATTATATAAAACAAAACACAAAAAAAGAAATAGTGAAACATTCGTGTAATTTGTTCAAAATGGAGAAGAACAACAATCACTTGGAGGCGGATCTCAAACCGCTGAGCAACGGGCACGCTCTGCAAAATGGCAATGGTACCACAGTGGGCGTGGCAGCGTCCACACCACCTGCCCTCAGTTGGCGACAAACGCTTTGGAATAGCTGGGATGCATTTGCGGATGTTGTGTGGTTCATCATTTGCAGCATAGGCTACATACTTCAGGTGAGCTCAACTGATACTTATAAATAGATTTATATCTATAGATGTGTAGATATCTTTATATCTAATATTTGACTTATTCAATGTCAAACTTGTGGTATTTAAAATTTGAATTGATTTTATGTTGTGGCCACTCCAAAGCCTACAGGGCATTTTGTGTGCTTTTGTTTACAACTGAGATTCAGCAAATTTGAATTGTTTATCATTTGAACTTGACGGCTTCCGTAAGCTATTCAGCATTGACTACTTTTAACTAGTTAATTAACAATATTGTGTGATTACATTCGGAGCCTTCGGTAACTTAAAATTTGGAACAGACAAATAATTTGTATTGGGCAAATTTATAAAATTGACTTTTTAAATTATTTTAAATATCAATTTAAAATTATTTAATACAAATTTGCTGACAGACTTTCTGGCTTAAAAATCTAATAAATATTAATGCTAATTAATTTCTTAACTAAAAAACAAACTCTTGACTTGTGATTTCTCATATTGACTTGATAAATTAATTAAATGAAAACGAGTTTTAGCTTTCCATTGTCTGCCCTTGCTCTTGGCCCTTGATAACTGACTACCGTCGACTGACGTCTGTCATTACAGCTGTTCGCGGTTTATCAATAAGTCTGCAACTTCATCTACCTTTTATGGTTTTCCATCGACACGCGCACAATCATTACAGATGCAATCATCTCTCTTCAATCTTCCATCTTTATGCATATAACTGGATATCAGAGCACTGTCGTCTGATAATATAGTGTTTTAATAACTTTATTGTTGTGCTTTATATATTTTTTCTCACAATTCGCGTTTGTTCCGCTTGTTTAGAGGCCATTCTGCGGGATTAAATCAGTTTCATATATTTTATGACTAATTTAATTTATATGTTGTCAAAGATTTTATTATAAGCAGACTATATACTATACTATATTAGTATTTTGAATTATATATACATTTAAATAGTCAGTATTATCTATCGATCTTCCTAAAATAATTATACAACGTCTAGACAATTCTATACAATGCAAATTAAAATTTAAAAATAGCGTAGAAATAAGTGAATAAAAATCCCCGAACCTAATTTATTGCCCAGAGAGTTTGAGCACTTGAAAGATTGCACACTTGAGATTGACAGACACTAAACGTTTTACAGATTTATCATGATTTGCAGTTACGAGTTTCATAGAAAAGGGCCGCAAACAATTTGTTAATTGCCGCTAAAGTGCACAATTGAAATTTATGGCTAGTTAACAAAGAATTTGACTATTGGGCCTTAGGGGCGAATTTTTTCGGTTTCCCTATTTTGTTTTGTGGTCAAAAAATAAAATTGACATGCTCGGCTTAATAAACAAATTTCGCTGCCATTACATAAGCAACAAAATTTTTCAAGTTTTTTGTTGTGCTACATAATTATATTATTTTCTCTTTGCCAACAAGAAAAAAAAAAAAAAAAAAAAATAAATAACCTTTTTGCGGCTTGTTGTAGTGTGTGTGTGAGAGAGTGTTGAGATATGATCATTATATATAGCATGTATATCATGGATTTGCCCGTATCTTATTATGCATGAGTGCCATTAAATTACCGAGGTAACTCTCTTTGCCTGAATGCTTAACTAGCGTCGATGATGCCAACTGCATAGGAAGCGTGCCAGACAGAGACAGAAATACAGTGTGTGGGCGGAGGAGTGCGGCAAACGGAGGCTGAGGCGATGCCCATTAAAAATGTTGACATTTGCATGCTGAATGCAACATCAACGAGTCATGAACGATCAAAACGAATTTGCATTTGCAATCATTTTTTTTTTCAATAGGAACGATGCCTTTTGATTTGCTTTTGTTATTATTTGTTGTAGTGGCAGCAATTGCATATTGATAGATTGAGCTAATAATGTTATTTGCTTTTTGCAGGCCAACAATCACGTCAATTCAGGCCAATATTGGTCTGATTTATATCGCACTGCATTTCTGATTCAATTGAAAACAAATGACTTAGGCAACAAACTTGTCGCTTCTACATGGGCGTGTCCAGCTTCTGGAACTGCCTCAGCAGCATGTAATGAGCCAAGGGGAGCAATTCAAAACAGATAAAATATATATGTATTTGTATACAGTATTCCTTACCGCAAGTGTTGTGGCGCCGACTGCGCTGTCGGCGTCGCTGCTGCGTTTTGGCTTGTTGACCCAGTTCAACTTTTGCATTTTGCCGGCTTTGCAGCGCTGCAAAGCCTGTTTTTATTAGCTTGGCTAGTTGGGGGTTCGGCTGTTGCTGTGGCAACAACAGCTACAACAACAAGCAATTCCAAGCAACATACACACATTTATTTTCGCGGGCAACTTGCTGCCTGACGTATCTCTTTGAGGCGTGTGTGTAATGCCAGCAGAAGAAAAAGAAGCAGAAAATAAAATATAAAAGAAGTAAACGCAATTGAAATCGAAAGTGTTGGCTAAGCAAACAACAACAACCACCACTATGTAAGTCGTATAGCTACGGCTTAATATTGCATATGTGAGCATAAAGCTGGGTTTTGTTTGAAGTTGTCGTTGTAGTTGTAGTTGCCGTTGAATGGAGGTTATTTGAAGCGCAGGCTCATAACCCACAACGGCCTTGGCTCACTTGTTTGGATTATCTTTCATGTGAAGTGGGTTAAGGGAGTGTGTCCGTCTAGTGCTATAAATAGTGCGATGACGAAATATTTATATTTATGAAATGGAGGTAAAGCTTATTAAAACTTGATAAATAATTTTATTTATCCTTTGAAGAATATTTGCTTTATATATTCTAAGATTTCCTTAATTTAACATCACCTATTTGTAGGTGATTTAGAGATCCCTGATATACAAATTTCCTATTAATCACAAAAAATGAAAAAAAAAAACAAATAAATACATTAAGTTTATTAATAGTAAGATATGAATCGAAAAATTAACTAAAATTTTTATGATATCTTCTTTTGATTCATATATAATTCAAAATATCATATTAAATATTTAGTTTATTAATACTTAAAAATATCTGACAAAAATTAAGCTAGATTTTTCTTAGAATATTTTATGATATTTTAGGGTTATTTATTTTTTTCCGAAAATTCTCTGCAGACAACTAATAATTATGTGCAGACTATAATCTCCGTATTTCCTCTCTCCTCTCAACTTTTTGGCCAAGATTGCCGCAACGTTGAAGCCGCATAGAACTTGATTGGTTTATTTATGTCTATCTGGCCACACACGTACACCAATTGCGCTCTACACTGTACAAAATTTACCGGTTAGTTTGGGTGCTAAATTTTGCATGGCGATGAATGGAAATGGCATTTGAAGGCCAATTCGCCCAACCGCTGCCAATAACATAACAAGCTAAGCACATAAGAAAACCAATTCATTGACCACCTGTAAGACAGGTAAAAGTGTTTCAAGTGTACGACGAGTCAAGTGACGCCTCAAATGCAACGGGCAATGCGCTGTGACGGCATCGAAATTGAATTCACATTATCTTTGTTGCTGTTGTGTAGTCCATGGGTAGTTCGATTCGTAAACCTGTTTCAAATGCAACAAATTATTCATATTTTGTGTCATTAATCTTTGGACAACATTTTAAAGGTTATCTGATTCAATAAAATTTGAAAAGAAAAGTCTAGACATTTAAACAAAAAATATCTAAAGATAAAAATTTTTTATCATAAAATAGTAATTTATAGAATTTTGACGTTTTGTTTTTGAGCAAATAAGTTTATTATCACAATCAGTGTTTAATTACCTAAGCTAATTTAAAAAGAATTAATAATAATAATAATTACGGAACTAAAAAAACATTTGAGCTACCCTCGTATTTGATTTGATTTATTAGCTGTATTTTGTTATGGTACTCAATTTCAGGTTTAGGCCAACTGTGCAACTGTGGCAAGTGTTGACGGTGTTTGTTGCACTCAGTCTCCCTCTCTCTCTCTAGCTCTCAGTCTCTCACTATTTTTATATCGCTTTTTGTGCCTCGTTTTTCATTTGTGTTTATTTATTTATTGTATATACATATACATACAAGTATTTGGTAAAGAAGGTCACAATTGAGCCGTGAGTGTGAATGGCAGCAAATGGAAATTGCAACAGTGGTGCACAATGCAAGTTCGTGTCTTAAGTCTTTTGTATTTAAGAAGCTCATTGAAAAGCGCTCAACATTTAATGCTCAAAATTAGGCTTCTTACCAGTGCTGACTGCTTGCCAAGCAAAGCCGGGCCAATTAAGGCAGCTGTCGAGACTCCAATCCAAGTCGACTCGACTCGAATCGTGTCGAATAAAGTGCAGAGAGAATAGAGTATACAGACTGCTACAACTATGTTGTTGTTGGGCAAGACACTTGACGCTGACGCTGACTAGTTGGCTGTTTCACTTTCAGCTGGCTAAGAATCACCTGGTCGGCAGTTGGTTGTTTAGATTTTGAATTTTCGCAATTCTCCGCCGGACGAAGCAAACAAGTTTTCATGTAGCCATTAGCTTTTGCTTAAGCACAACACAACACAACACAACCTGAGACAACACAACACAAACATTTGATTACGACTCGTTCCTGCGCTGCTGAAAATGCCGCCTTTAGAAGTTATCTTCGATAATACACGTAGTTTGCTTTGTCTGCGCTTTAATGACACTTTTGTTGTTGTTTGAATTTGCATAATTGCGCAAGATTTCCTCCCCATAATGCTGATTGTCAACTTTCAAGCTAAATAATTTCATAAATACATATATTAGTTTACCGTTAGAAAGATTCGCTAATTCTTTGAGATGAGTATAAATGTTTGCTTAAGATTTAACCACGCTAATGAGCAGCTAATGATAATGAGCAAGATGCTGTTAAGATTCTTTGGACTATCTTGTAATTGGCAAAGTGCATAGAATCAATAAAAAGGGGGAGTATACGTAATTGCAATTAGTGAGTTAGCTACGTTGTTGCTTTTAAGTACCATGAGAAAGAAGACATTTCTTAAGTTTACAGGTATTTTGTAAAGTTGCTTATGGTAATAAAAGAAATCACACTTTAGAGAGAAGCAAAACATGATGTAATAATTTTATATACTTCTTTCTATTGATTTAATATGTCATTAAAATTAAAATTTATAAAGATCATTCCACTATCAGCCAAAGTTGAGTAATTTCCATAACCTGCACCAATCCATTAAGTTTCAGTAAATTTCCACACTATTTAAGCATCTTTCAAATGTCAATCAACTTGCAGTAGTCTAATAAAGTTTACATTGAAACTTTTCCGTTTTTACAAAGGTCAAAACATTCACCTTGGCCATCAGACAATCTAACAAAACAATAAACGGCCCAATAAACCTTTCAAGTTCGATGCTGACTTGGCGGGTTTTCGTCTTACAAAAACTACAAAGTGAAAAATTATTGTCTTCACTTTGATTTTGTATTTTATCAATGACAAGGCATTAACACGTCTAAGTTTAAAGTCTTGTTTGCGTTTTTTTTTTTGCCAACAATTTACATATGACAAGTCATGGTTGGAGTTTATTAGCCGTAGACTTGGATAGAACGACAAACGTTTAAGAATTTTGCCTTTCGTATTGACTTCCGTAGTGCAAAGATTTAAACAAAAAAATATATATTCGAATAATTCTGAAATAAAACTGACAATGAAATTGTAAAATTCAAATCAAAGTTATTTAAATAGTCTGAATATTTGCATAGTTAATTTTTTTTTTGCAATCGTTTCATTTTGATGGCCCCAACAAGATTTCAATGTGATGTAAATATTAAACTAAAATTATCTCATAACATAAATCGCAGTAGATATATATTTTTAAGTTATTATCATGTTGTGAATAAATTATAATTGGTCGTTTCCTGCCCTTGTTATTGTCAAAGAGGAAAGAAAACAACATGAAACAAAAATGTACCAAATTGCATGTTTAATTATGTGACAAAATGTCTGTCAACAAGGCAACAAGTGAAAGAAGCAACTCATTATCGTCATTATCATCATGATCATCATCAATTTCTTGAGACACTAGCAACATGTTACCTTTAATGAAATTTCGTGTTATTTAAGTTTTCTTGTCTTTTTTGGGGGCCAAACTGTTAAAAACAACAACTAAGATAGCTTTAGTAGTAATGAAAACGAATAAAGCATACCCTTAGATGGTTTTTGGAATTAATAAAATTAAAGAAACTTTTGTCAAGATATAGGTAACGTAAGAATTTTAAAATTTTAAGTCTTTCTTTTGTAGTAACTATCATTTGCTTTTGACTATAATATGCCTGTTGCATAAATTTGTAGTCATTTGAGTACAGGGTATAACAACACCAGCCACGTTGCGTCACATTCATTGTTAATGTCAAAATAATTGGACACGCTTGCCAGGCTGGCCCCTAAGACAGGAGTTCGATGGCAGGTTGCTGTTGCACCCCGAAAAAATGTGGCAGCTTTAAAAACCAGAGCCCATTGCCTGTTGGCCAAGTTGTCGTCGCGTGTGGCATGAACAAAATTTATGAGTCGCCTCCGGTCGCATGTGATGTGGAAAGTGCTACTGTCTTGCCCTCTCCGCTTTGTTGTTGTTGTTGTTATCATTATAAATTTTTTCTCTTTTCCCGAAAATGTAAAAAAAAAATGTTATGTTAATATTTTAACTGGTCGCCTTTTGTTATCTTTGTGCGACAATGCAGACGTGCGAGTCATAAATTGTGACAGCTTATTGATACTAAATCAACAGAAGAGTCGACAAAAAAAGAGTGCCGAAAGAGTTAAGAGTTTAAAAAACATTTGAAGTGCTTGTACCCCGCACGGAGGCGTCAAATTTGGTGTCTATTAACACGCTACCGTCAACTGCATGACAATTCGCATTGTCTGCGCTGTGTTTGCCCATTTATGTATGTTGTTTTGTTTGTTTGTTTTTGTTTTTTTTTGCTGTGCTTTGGTAAAAGTCAAATTTGCATAAGTGTACTACTTTAATATTGGCAGTCGGTTTGAACAGCAAGCGCTCTTAGGAAATGCGCATAGAATGGTATGGGCGAAAACAAAAAACTTAGGCAACAAACTTGATGATCTTTGACATTTGCGGTTAATGGCATTTTTGTGTATGGATTTAATGGTATAGTTAGATTATGGGCAGACAGTATTGTACTTAAAAGTATTTAGAAATTAAGCAATTATTTATTTATTTATCTATTTTCAATCTTAAAGTTGCCAACATAATTGAAATGTAACTTAAGCTTTAAGACTTTAAATAGAAATAATTAAAGTTGAAAGATAAACTATTTTCACAGAGAAATATACACTTCATATATATCTTAAGTTATAATTTTTCCCGCACCTCTGTATAATTATCAACACCTTTTTTTGACACCTGACTCTTGCAGGACCTTTATTACATAGCCTTCGGCTATCCCGAAAAGGAACTCAACACGGACATTGCATTAATCACAGGTGGCGGCAATGGATTGGGTCGTCTGCTGGCCGAAAGACTTGGCAAAATGGGCACCAAAGTCATCGTTTGGGACATAAACAAAAAGGGTATAACAAATATTGAGATAGAGATAGAGCGATAGAGCATGCTCTATTAATATATAATTTACTCAATCTTTCAGGCATTGCGGAGACCGTTGAGATCGTCGAAGAGGCGGGCGGTTATTGCAAGGGCTATGTGGTGGATATATCGAAGAAGGAAGAGGTCTACAAAGCGGCCGATGTCATCAGAGAAGAAGTCGGTGATGTAAGTACGAAATGGGAACGGGAATAGAGGGGGACATATTCATGCGTCAATTGAAGCATAAAACTCTAGTAATTACTGTTCACAGTTGAGCGCTTTATGTGTCAGACAAAATAGTCGAGATGTCGGTTCTTGTACATAATTGTTTGTTGAGGGGCGTTTAATGGCCAGAGAACCCTTTTTAGAAACACATGTAGGCCCAACACTCTCGCCACTCACTGCCACGCCCTCGAGCAACACATTTATGCATATTTATGTCATAAATTTAGTCGGAAAAAAAAACCATAAGAGAAAGAGCTAAATAATTTCGTATGCATGAGCGCATCTTCTTCGTCGTCTTGGCAACCTTGAGAAATGAAAAGACGAGTCTTCAAACAGGTTGCCACTTGCGTTGCAACTGGCAATTAATCACAATATGGAGCAGAGCTTGGACCCAGAGCTGCCTTCTCTCTTCGAGGCATTCAAATTAATCGCAACCGGCACGAGCTGCAAGAGCAACAACGTCCAGAGCCGCGCCCATTTGGGTCACATTAAAAGTGCATAAAAATTGCAGGCACTAATTGTGACTCTGGCTCTCGAGACGCATCTTATAAATCTTCGACGCGATATCTTCGACTGGCCACGGCGATAACCAGCAGTCGTAATATATTCGAGCATTGCAACAGCATTCGACTGAAAAGCGTGTCATGGCATTCATTATCACTGTGAATGCATTCGTGAATGGTTGCTAATGTGATTAGCACTGCTTTGCAAAAGAGTCGAAACTTTGCAGCAAAGATAAACAAATGCCAAATAAGTATTCAATATTCGGCATTATTATTCTATTGCACTCAACACTTTTGTTTAGCAATTTTACTGCTTGTCAAATTGTAAATTGATCTGCTAATTAACTAGTTAAATTACGCGACTAATTAGAACCATGTGTGTTTCTTGCTAATGAGCACCCTAAACAGGGTTTAAGTTCAAGTTTCAATTATTGATATGAATATTGTTAAACAGAAGTTTTCTATATTTGTTAATTCAAAACAAATGAAATTTGTATTAGTATTTATTTTTGTTTAGTAATTAAATCATGTATTTCACTTTGCTCTTTTTTTACATAATTACTCCTGTAAAGTCCACACAACACTTAAAAAAAAAAAACAATATTTATTGTTATTTAAATTTAATTGGCACTCTTAAAACTAAATATACGTTATATAAATTCTAGCATACTGTAATTTTGGTTAATTTAAATGAGTTAATTGCTCGAAAAACTTAACTGGATTTTAATATGCCAGCATTTAGAGGGTTCAACAATTTTTACGCTTCGCCAGCGGCAATTTCTAAATAATAAATGAATGCTCTGACAACATTAAAAGCAACAACAATAAAAAGAGAATCTAAGCAAACATACACAAATAATTATAAATAAAAATAGTTTGAAATTAAGCAAGAAGTTCAAGCATAAAATAAACAAAAGTCTAGAACGCAATGAAGTTGTCAAAAAAATATAAAACTACAACAGAAATAGTGCGTTTTAGAAGTTATATAATTACAAAGCTGAAACCGAAACGAACTGTCAAATGTACAAAAAACGCGACTAAAATGTTGAGCATGAGTATGTTTAACTGCGAAATGCTCTGTAAACTTAATTTTCACTTTTATACAAAATATTAAACATCAATCTTGCATTTCAACATGGGTTATAATTTTCAATTTTGCAAAAATTGCTTTAAAATTTACAAATTGCAAAATCTAGGTCTGTACTTATGAATATACCAATATTTATAAAGCTAATCAAAATCCACGCATACAATTTTTTTTTGCAGAATATATATAACAAACAATAATATCCTCTCAATTGTGTACAGGGTATAAAAACAGTAGCAAAAAGCAAAAACATTTAAATGCTTAGCAACTCATGCGTTATGCAGATGACTCGCTGTTTTTTTAACTTATTTTTTTTATTATTGTTTTTTGTTTATGATGTTGTTGTTGTTGCCGCCTGGTCATTGAAATATTACATTTAATATTTTTTAATAGCGCTGCGGCTGTTGCCTTTTTTATTGTTGTTTTAATGCACGCCTCGTTAAATGTTGTAGTCGGTGCTCGCAATTTTAAATCGCGCATACGCAATGTGTGACCCGCGCCCGACCCGCACTGCCCCGCCTACCCGACCCTTTTCGGTGCACTTGAACTCTGAGTGACCTGATTTTCTTTTGCACAAAGTTGTTGCTATGATAGTCGCTTGTTGTTGTTAATTTCGTTAACTAGCAACAGAAAATTAAGGCATTGAAGTGCTGCTTTATATTATAGTTAAAGTTACATCTTATATTTCGTATAGTTTACCTTGACATGTAACAGTTGTAACATTTATTTATTTTACTTTACTTACTTTGCGGTATTTTAAATAGAGGTGTCACTTGCCAAATCAATTGCAAATTAAAAATAATTCAATTAATTAAGTAAATCCAGAATATCTAGAAAAAAATGAATACAAAATATATATATGTAATATTCTTTGATGTATAAGACTCGCAAATTTTGTTTAATTAAATACATACAAAAAATAGTTATTTAATTTACAAAATCTATTTAATTGTCATGTCAAGTTATCAAGTTATCAACATTAAAATTCAATCAATTTAATAATATTAAAAAACTTTTTAGCACTCATAAACTTGCTTAGGCTTCATTCGACTTTTAATTTAAAACCAACTAACCGCAGTTTCAACTAGTTGAAAATTCATTTAATGCGTCTAGCAAGTTGCGCAATTTCCTCAACATGCAGATTGTGGTTAAAAAAAAGATAATTATTTTTAAGAATTTATGAGGCAGCTAAAAGAAGAAAAAAATGAAACGGTATTCAGAAGCCATGTCAATGTTTATGGCAGTACATAAAAAAAATTGAGGGAAAAAAATATAAATGAATATTGAAACTTGTATTTTATGTGTTGTGTTGTTCTACTGTACAGGTAACGCTGCTGATCAACAACGCTGGCGTTGTGTCTGGCCTGCATCTGTTGGATACACCGGACCATCTGATCGAGCGTTCGTTCAATGTGAATGTTATGGCACACTTTTGGGTTAGTTACGCACACACAAGTACACACACACACACACACACATATACTAACTACCTGTTTTGTTGTTGTTGTTGCACAGACCACAAAAGCATTTCTGCCCAAAATGATCGAGAATGAACGAGGACACATCGCGACAATCGCCTCACTTGCTGGCCATGTTGGAATTAGCAAATTGGTCGATTACTGTGCGAGTAAATTTGCAGCTGTAAGTAAAACAACAGTGAGAGCTAAAAGTCTTTTACCACATACTTGCATACATATGTAATTATAGGTTGGCTTTGATGAGGCGCTGCGTCTGGAGCTGGAAGTCCTTGGACATACGAATATCCACACCACCTGCATTTGCCCCTTCTTCATTCAGGCAACTGGCATGTTTGACGATGTGTACGCCAGGTGAGTCCGACGATTGCGATTAAGGGCGTTGTACGCATGTACTAAACATAAACGCTTGTCTTCTTTTTCTTGGCTTACTACAGATGGGTGCCCACATTGAATTCTAACGATGTGGCCGATCGTGTCATTTCAGCGATTAAGAAGAACGAGAAACTTGCGGTTATTCCCGGTTTCCTCAAGTTCATGCTGTCCTTTAAGTGGTATGTAAACACACATTTAATGGGTTTTAATAATGAGGGTCTCAGTTGTGATCCAAAACATACCATAAACATACCCAAATGTTTATTTTAAATCAATTTATTTAAATTTATTTCATGACAAAACGACTTGATTAAACCCTTTGATTAAACATAGAACTTAAGTTATCTCAGCTGCCACAAACAACTCGAAATTACACCATAAAAAGAAAATTAATTCATGGAATTTAAATTTAAATTTAGTCTTTTTTGATACAAATTTTAACTTTTTAGTGCATTTTATATGAGCCATTAATTTTATTATCAATTATCTTGTTATTATTATTGTCGCATGAAGATTTCATGAGCTTTATAAATACATTTTGTAATGAACTTATCAGACCCAACAACTTCACATTTCATGACAGAAAGTTGAACTAAATTAAAGTTAATTTAAATAAAAAAAATATATATATATATAGTATTTCAAAAAGGTAATTTCAAAAAATAATAGAATTAAATACGTAAGGGTTTCTCCATATTCTTGACATGAAAAGATTTAAATTATCTCATACTACTAATTAGGAATCAAATGGAATAAATTAAGAGAATTATTTGCAAGAATTTTACTATTTTACTCTTTGTTTAAATATTTACATGCTTCCTTTTTCCCATTAAAATTTCTCAGTTTCTATATAAATATTTAACTAGCCATGCCATAAATAAAACCAATTACATTTTATTGTCTTATAAATGAGCCCCTGACCTGTTTACCCATTTCCATAATGGCAACTTCTAAGAATAGCGGAAAGAAGTGCAATGCAGGATGACTATTCAAACTGTGAATTATTACCCATTTGTAATTCGCAGCAACCTTCGTCCCTCTGACTTTACCTCTGTTAACTTTGGCCTGAGTTCTGGCCATGGCTAATGGTCTATCTTTAATGTGCTTCACTTTAATAATGCATAACATTTACCTTTACCTCTCACTGTTCTCTGTTTGGTTCTGTTCTCATTCTCACGTTTTTGCTTTTGTTGCTGCCTATTTACAGGGCCTTCCCTTGGGGTTGTGTGGGCGGATTGTTGCGTCGCCTCGTGCCTGATGCCTCGCCCCATGGTCTGCCCAGCTCCAGCTCCACCTCCAGCTCCAATTCCACTTTCAGTTCTAGCTGCAATGGCAAAGCGAATGGCAGCATCATTTCCTCCACCACCGCCGCGGACATGGCCGCCCTCGATGCCGAGCTGAGCAGCGCCAGCAGCGTCACGTTGCCGGCCAAGTCACCCTCGATGCTCATCCAGCGGACACCGTCACTGGGGGAGAGGGTGCTCTGAGGAGAGAGCAGTGTTTCCCTGCTCGTCTTCTAGCTTCATGTTGTTTTTGCATTTTACGAGTTATGTATGTGTGTAATTGAATTTGTGTTTTTGGCATTTTTCGTGTGCACTTTTTTTTTATTATTCCCCTTGCCCCTCCTCTCTGTGTAAAGCGAGCTGGCTTTGAGAATGCTTTCGTGGTCACAAGCACATTTACTAATTCTAAGCTACGAGTCTAGTGATATTACATTTAGTTACGCCTCTATAAAGCGATTGCAATTAATTTTTTAAATGCCCATTCGCTATTTTTGTACAAATAAAAGAAAATCACAATCAGTCAGTTTTTATAAATAATTAAATAGCATTTTCTTTCGGTTGTAGTCTTTAATTAAATCTATTTTTAATTTAAGTTTGTTTGTTGGTAAACATTTGTAAGCTTAGGCCGCGTAATTTCTAAAATCAACTTTTGCCGTAGATAAAATAAATATAATTAATTAAAAAATGTAAAAAAAATACATATTTTTCTCACCTAATTGAAGAAATACTTTTGTCTAGCTTTAAGTCTTATATAAATTAAATAATTGTCAAATATACAAAACAATTTGCAAGTTTTTATATTTCTTAGCCTAATAACATTTCGTGTACATCGAACGTTTAGTTAGTAAAAGTTTATAAATAATTTATCAATAGAAATTTATGCTAAAAAAATATATAAAAAAAATATATTAATGTAAAAAATGCGCATTTTGTTTCATTTAATTATGATCATAAAAATAATATTTATTCCAATTTTGAATATACGAATCTGTAGCGAGAGTTTGTATATTGTGAAGCTTGGAATATTGGGAGGCACTTTGGCTAAACACTATTATAAAAATTGTACGGGAAAAGAAAAACTTTTTATTAATAGATTTTTAAAAAAAATTACTGCGCCGAATAGGCAGCCATAAAGTTGGGAGCAGCCGGTAGCTCCCGGAGTTCATGCGTGCCCACCGCTGCTTTAGAATGTATCAGCGCAATATCGAGACATTATTGTATTTTCCCCAATTTGTAAAAATACATTTTGTTCCATATTTTTCCATGTGAATCTTATCACCCTTAATCTGTGTAAAACTTTCAATTTTTAGAAACAATTATAAAATTTTAAGAAATATATTTCTTTTAGCAAATTAATAAACAAATGTAGAAATGTAAGCTTATCTAACTTTAGAGACATTTCAGAGAGTATCTAGGCTAAAGCTTTGGTACATGCTGACCCCTTTTTAAGTGCTAACTAACTAGTTAACTTATCAGTAACTAAACTACATTAGATGGATATTTAAAAATGCTTCTCAACTGGCAAATGGATTCTCATCGAATTTGGCGCTCAATGCTTTGGGAACTTCATAGCGTCCGACGGGATCTCTGTAGATGGGATTCTCCTGACGCAGACTGTTCGCTTGCTCCTCGTGGAATCGAGCATATTCCCGGGCGTCCTTCACGCGTAGACAGCACCAGATCAGCCAGATGACAAAGAGTCCCAAGAGCACTGTGATCAATGAGATGAAACCAAAGATGGCATAATAATTGGCCGGTTCACATTCGACGGCCTGAATGGCCAGATAATTGGCCCGATCGATGACCTGATAGCCAAAGTAGCTATCACATTGAATGCCATGCTTGTTGACAATCCTCACTAGACACTTGATTTCCGCATCGAGTTCCTCGACAAAGCCGTAGGTGAAACGTTCATGGGACTCGGCACTGGAGCAAATCTCGCTGAGGTTCTTGCAATTATGCATTCCCTGCTTCTGTTCGATGAGACAGGTGACACAGGGCTCATAGAACAGACAAAGTTTGTTATCCTTCTCCGCATCAACCTCACAGAAGGTGCCTCGATATGGATCCTGGCAGTTGCAGCTGCCACAATCGCAGCTGCCGCGTCCCGAGCAGATTTCCCCAGTGGGTCCGGTGCAGCCATCTGTGGACTCCTTGCAGTTGCATCTAGTGCCCGACCAGCCGTATTTGCAGACACACTGACCGCAAAAGCATTCGGCACGCTCCTTATCACAGTCCTGGCACTCCAGGCACTCACAATAGCTGCCCGTATAGCCTGGATCACAATTGCAACTGCCGCAATCGCAGTCGCCGTGATTGGAGCACACCTGGCTGGATAGAGTCTTGCCCAACTTGTCGAGGGGCATGCGACAGGTTCTCAGCAATGCCTCATTGGTTGTGGCATTTGTCGCATCCGTCGGACAGTTGCACAATGTGCCCGTCCAGCCCTCGTCGCAGAAACACATGCCACAGTTCAAATATCCCTTGTCCGTACACTGAAATCTGCCGTATTCATCATCCGGCTGTGGTTCCTCGACACAGGGACACGGACGCTGCAGCTCCACGTCGATATCGATGTATTCACTCAGCGATGCCTCCTCCACGCGTATCTTGTGGGTCTGCAAGGGATTTCTTTTAATCATATAAGTTTTTAAAGTATATTAATTATTTAAATATACAAAAAATATTTTTGTTGCATACTTTTAGGCAGTTAAATTGCTTAAGGACTTTAAACAGCCATTACTATCGTTCTTCTTCGCCGATTTTGTGGCTATTAAGTAGGATGATACCTTATGATAGTGGACAGCGTATATTGGTAAAAAAAAAGAAGGAGTATCTTAAACTGTGCTCTTATAGTCTTTGAGAACTAGGAGTTCACACGGACATGGCTATATGGACTCGTCTGTTGATGCTGATCAAGAATATATATTCTTTATAGAGTCAGAGATGCTTCCTTATTTTTAAACAAAGAAATATAATTTAAAATTTTTATTTTTGTACGTGGATCCGAAATTTTCAGGTTTATTGAAGTTTAGCCACCGAAAATTCCTTAATTCTGGTCCGAACGCACATGGTTTTTCTCTCAGTGCACTATTTGTACTTACCAGCTTGCCATCTTTCGGATAATCCTTGAGCGTCACATCCACGAAGAATTCAATCTCCTTGCCCAGATTCACATTGTTGCAATAGTTGCGTTGTCGCAAACTCGGAAATTGTCCAGCACAATCCGTGTAATACTTCATCTCTATGAAATCGGGACTGTTGTCACCGAATTGTGTGCGCTTCACGAAGCTTTCATAGCTGAGAAAGAAGAAAACTAAAATAATTAATAAAAACAATATACATATTTACAAGGAAAAACGAAAATTACAAAGCTATCGCAAAACAATTTGTTTTCTTATAATAAATTATCTGTAAGTATATTCCATAATCTCTATACTGATAAAAAAAAACGAATTTTTTAAATCAAGAATATTGCTTTAAAAATGTTTTTAGACCCTATGATTTACTTTGAAACTTTAAGATATAAATCCAAAAAGCAAAAGCTACAAAACATGATGCTTTTTCTTATTTTAAGGAAATGGCTTCTCTACGCATTTCTTAAACGAATAGTCTCTAAATTTTTTATTTCCATAAAACCACAATAAATATTTTTCTTAAAAATGCATAGAGAGGCCAAAAAAAATTATTGGTATCTGTGTAAATAAAATAATATTCTGTATCAAAATCTACATTAACTAAGGAATTTTCAAAGCTATAGTAGAATATTTTATTTAATTAATAATTTTAATTTTGAGACCCACCTTTTCTCGATCAGTTCCAAAATATTGGATGAATCGGCACTCAAGATCTCCACATTGCTGATCTCCTGCATGAGTCCGCTGAGTTCCTTGTAGGTGCCAAAGACCTGTTCGGTGACCGCAAATATGACGTTGATCTTGCGACGCAACAACTCCCGATAGATCTCCTCCAGCGACGGATAATCGTAGACCAACGAGCCCGTATATTCCCCGGCCTTGTTCAGGTGACACTTGCGATCGTTGCGTTGGACAATGCCAGCCAAGAGTCCGTCGCCAGCAAAGTGCATGAAACCATCGGTGACCAGGATGACGACCTTTCTCGCCTGTTGTTTCCAGCCGATTTTCTTGGGACAGACAATCACCTGCATAAGGGCATCCAGGCCGCCTTCCAGGTTATCCAGATTTCCCGTAATCTTGCTGCCCGCGACGGCAGCTGTAAACGCTTTGATGTCATCGGTGAGTCCCAGCTGATGACGATAGCCATAAGTTGGTTCACATTTCTCCCGTTCGGCGGCACAAGGATTTTCTCGAAGTTGTGGCATAATCATTGGCATTGCCGGTTTATCCGCAAAAGAGCCAAAGCCGAGTCGATAGTTATCGGTTAGATTGTGCAGCGTTTTGGTCAATTCCGTGCCCAACTTCTCCAGTGTGTCCTTGTCATCGCGCATCGTCCATGTGAGGTCCATCAACACGTACAAATCGAGGGGGTTGTTGCGTGCCGCGCGGTAACTCAACTTGAGGCGTTGCGTGTTGCCTGCCGGGGGAAGGGGGAAAAAGGGGGCAGGGATGGATTAAAAACTTCAAGAGAGAAAAGCTATTTTTTTCGTGCCGAAGTAATGATACCCTTGAAGTGCACTGTGTTTAATGGTTTTTAAAAAGTTATTACATTACTTAATTTTTCAACTTTTCTAAAAAGAAGGTTTTCTAACAATATATAAATTTCAAATTAAGTAAATGTATGTATAAAGATGTATACAATATTATAATATTAAATTAAAAACTTCAGATTTTTATTAAAATATCTTGAGAATTAACAAAGTATTTCATACTATGGCAATGCTGTCCGATTTTCATTAAAGTTCTTTAGATAGGAAAACTATTATTTTTATTTCAAGAAACATTGAAAATTTTTATACCACACTTTTATTTTGGGCTAATCATTATAATTATATTGTCTGATTACCAAAAACATATTTTGAAATACCAAAGTTATGAAATTTCTTGAAACATCTTATAGTATTTCTTACTAAACTATGATTTTGGACCAATTGTTTTTAATGGTAACTTTATGAAAGCGTTTTTCGATTTTTCATTAAATTTCTTATAAATATAAAATAAGTATAATATTTGCGAGTATTTGGATGTATCTCAAAAAACATCAAAAATTTGCGTACTAAACTTGAGTATTAGACTGATAATTAAAATTAAAGTAGTAGTCAAAATTATATCAGATTATCAAACAATTACGTCTGTAAGTAATAGACATTATTAAATACTCAATAATTTTCAATTTTTTGAGATATTTTCAGAATCAACAAAGAACTACATTATTTTTAAAAGAACCCCCATCCGATTTTGAATCTATCCGATATTTATACTTTCTAGAGCTATCCACGCCTGGTTTGTCACATAATGATAATACCCTCGGCAAGTGTATGAAATGGGGTTTACTACAGCTGTAAAGTCAAGGGTTAACTGCCGCCCATTTACGAGCTGTTTTATAGACTGTTATACTATTGGTAGCAAAAGGGAACAAAAACGGGCGGCAGTAGTTAAGCATTGTCTGCTCTAGATTCAACATTGCACATTGGACATTTCGCATTCCTTGGCATCCTGGCAACCCTGCCCACCGCGGCAACCCTTTATTATTACCACTTCGACTTGTTCGCACCCATTTTAAACGTTTGTCTTCTACGTTTTTTTTTTAAGTTTAATCCCTCAGCCTGCAATTTGCCTCATCGCATAATTGCAACTCGCATTGCTCCCTTTTATTATTTAGTTTTTTTTTCTGTTCGTTTTCATTTTAATGGTCATCAATTCCATGATCTCTTAGCCGGAAAGAGTCTTCTTAATGGCTCCCAATTCGACAATGAACTGCCTTTTCTGACCTGCCCAAAGTAATGATAAGTTTGCAACGAACTTCAACATACTAAATTTCATCAGTTTTTCCTTTGAAGGTCCATCACAGTTTTTTTTTTTTTTGAATTTAAAATATTGGCAAAGATTTCTAATTTAAACAAAAAAAAAAAAAAGGATTTTAAGGTGCTGACAAATACATTTTGAAATAATACAAATAATTTAATTCGTAGAATTATTCAAATTATTTTTCAAAACATTTGCTAATAATATAATTAATTAAAAGAAATTGTAAAAAAATAAAATATTAATTATGATTGTCAAAACCAAAATATAGAATACAGAAAAATTAAAATACGAATTCCCTAGGTCTAAAATCTTTGCCAAGTCTAACATTTAATAAAACATTTTTTAAAATATTGAAAAAGCTACAAAAGTACAACAAATTGTATGTCCAATTCCGAAGGTATATACATAATTAATTCAAATAATTATTTTTGGAATTCTAATACCCTGTAAAAAAAACTTCAAGTATGTACCAAATATAATCTCAGTAAATTTTTACATCTTATCCCTCTCCATGTTTTTTAAAATTCATAATTAAAGACTTAAAATAAAATGGTGAAATTTAATCAGTGACTTGTTCGTAACACTTGGTTACTTAGTTAATAGGGCGAGTTCAATGAACGCTTTGGATTCCCACGCCTTAATAAATACTAACAAACCAGATATGGAGAATTGGAATGAGACATACTAATTGCAGATAAGCAATACACACATACACACATGCAAACACACTCACTCACTCACACACACTCACATATAAATGAACACGCTCTCACACCCAAAACAAACTGTAGAAAATGATGTGTGACAAATCAGCAAAGCAAACAAAACGTTGACACAATTTTCCACAGTCCAAAAAACGCGATTGGGGTGGTTAGTGTGCTATGTACATATGTATGTGTACTAGGTAATACCTCTTACATGTGTTTCTACATAAGCGAAACACATGTTGAACAGAGAGAGCGAGTGAGTGAGAGAGAGAGTGCGTGGATAACTATTGATAAGCGCGGATAAGATAACGCACCTTTGACCAATTTAAGAAAGACGCGTTGCGGTCTCACTTGCACCGCCTGCTCGTCCTGCGTCTCATAGTCCTTGAGGGGACGCTCCTGCAGCAGCGCCAGCTGTGGTTGATTCTCATAAATATTCACCTCGCTGCAGTTGAAGCGAAGCAGCGTGGAGCGCGACAGGCAGCGAGAGCGCACCTCATAAGTCTGCAAGAGGGAGAGAGAGTGAAAGTATTAGAAAGGAAGTTAGCGAGAGTGAGGTGAGGTAACTCACCTTATCCGTGCACCAGGCGCAGTCGAGGTGAGTATTGAGGCAGCGATCACAGCTGTCGATGGAGTGCATGCATTGCTCATCTGCACAAGGAGAGCAAGAGAGAGAGAGAGAGAGGGGAAAACTTTAAAATCTCTTTAAGATTATATAACAACATATACAAACCTATTGTTATTGTTGCAACCAGCATCAGGCTCAATAAGAAACACAACAGTAACAACATAAACAGCGAGCCGCTAAATGACGGCATTTTTCAGTTATTCTTCTCCCTCTCTCTCGCTATTTCGTTACTTGTGCAATTTTTCTATGTTTGTTTAGACTCCACACACAATTTGGCCGTAGAACTTGCCCGTGACAAAACCAAATAGCAACTAATCATTTTTTTCACATACACAAAAAGTTGCGCATTTGTTAATAATTTTAATGGGCTCGTGTGTGTGTGTTATCTTATCGTAACTTTTTTATATTAATTCATAGCCTACAAACGATAGTTGGAGAAATAGCACAATTACAATTCTCTCAAATTGTTAACAACAAAAACGATAATTACGTTTGTAAACTTCCATGGGGATCCATGGATCCCATATTTAAAACTTATTGCTTATCAACATAAATAATCATTCAAATAAATTTCCAATTGTTTAGCCGTTACTTTCAGTATGCAGGTATAAATCAACCAGCTTTCGTCAGCTTACAATATTAACAACTCTGCTGTTATCACAATATAAGATTGTGAGATTAAACCCATTAAGTCAATTTTATACCATTTAATTACAGGAACACATCTATTTGTAATTAATTATTTAATTATTCATTCATTTACTTAATTTAAACAAAAATAAAATAAATAAATTGGCATTTCTGTGCAACCATGCAGTATTTTCTTACTTAAAAATACCAAATGACCTTATATTGTGTGAGCGCGCTACTGTGAAGTTAACAGACACCAATTGTGAGAGTAACATTAATGATATTTTGCTGCTAGAATGTTGTTATTGTTGCCGAATGCTGTTAAACGCGCTTGACCATTTTGAGTATAACATTGCTCATTTAGGTGAACATGTTCACTTGGTGAACTCTTTTTTTTTAGGTGAGTCCAACTCACTTTGATTGCTCACTTATTTACTGAATCGAAAAAATTACATTTAAATCAGGTTGATCTGTGATATTTAGCTTGCTGACTTCCAACCTGGCTCCGTATTTTTTTACACTTTTTGATAAGCGACATTCCGAATTCTTAACATGAATATTTAGCTTTGACACTAATCCAACAATGTGTATTTTCAAAGAAAGAATCTACATAAAATGCCCTTAGAGCACAGAGAAAATTCGAGCAAAGTCTGCAATAGGAACAACTGAGCAATAAATAATGAGCAAAATATAAAAAGTGAGCAAAAAATAACAAGTGAGCAATAAAGAGCAATTTGGAAGGAACATGTTCACTCGCTCACTTCAGGGAGCAACTCTTCATTGTTCACTTACTCATGAGCAACCCAACACTAAGCTATAACATTTGCTAAACAGAGAGAGAGAGCGAGAGAGAGTGACAATGCGCTAACAGTCTGAAATTGACGGTGACTTCGAACGGTTGTCGCGAGCGTGTATCGGCGGAATACTAAAATTTTGTTGTGTTTTTGCGGAAAATCGAATAAAAAAAAATGGAAATGTTTATCAAATGAACGTCGTATCATTTGCAACAATTACTCCTTAAGAGTGTGTGCAAAGTGTGTGTGTGTCATTTCAATCGTAAGCTGTAAATTACGGTGAGTGTCAAGGAAAAGCAAAGAAGAAAAGAAAAAAGAATTACGCGGCTACTGGCGACGGTGTTTTCTGTGGCAAATAGGTGAAAAGTCATTAATGCAAAAGAATGAAATAGAAGTAGAAGTGGAATACATAACAACAACAGATTACAACAAAAATACATATACAAAATAAAAGGAGGCGAAAACGTCGACGGCTACAGCGACGACGGCGACAGAGACGCTCAGCGCACAGCGAAAAAAGGAATTTTTTTTTGTGTACTACAGCGAAGTTGTTGCCGCCGACGCCGCCGACGCCGCAGCCGCTGTTGTTGCTTGCTGTTGTTGTTGTTGTCGCTTTGCTGAGCTGAGACTTGCTTGCTGCTTGCAGCGACGCTAGCGTCGGCATTGCTTTGTTTATTGTTGTGTGTGTGTGTGTGTGTGTGTGTGTACGTGTATTGTTACTGTGTATTGTGAAAATTGGGTAAAAAACCAAAACGAAAGAAAGCAAATTGCCCATTTTCCACTTTCCCATTTGTGTGGCTAAATTGCAAAAAGTGAAAAGTTTAATTTACTAAATAAGCGGCTGCGTCTCAGTCACCCACACAAACAAACAAACAAACAAGCACGCACAAAATAATCGGAAGAAGAAGACGAAGCGGCAAAGTGTTATTCCTGTTGTGTATTTGTGTGTGTGTGTTGTTGTTGTCTGTGTCTATTTTTTGCAATTTCTGCCTGCACACGCTCATTCGTGTTGGATTATTGGATTATACTCCGCCAGTAGCGTCGACGCGCCGCCAATAACGGCACAACGGACACACATACACACACACACATATACAGAGAGAGAGAGACAGACGAAGGCGTCAACTGCGACGCGTCGGATTATTGTCCTTGCAAAGGAACGTGCTTTTAACGTCGCAGCGGCAGCAACGTCACACTTCCCACACCCACCACTCCCTTCAGCAACTAACTGAAGGTGCGAAAGGGATAGACAACTGAAACAAAAGAGGTAAGTAAAAACTTAAAAAAAATACAACAAAAAAATATTGTAATTACCGCAATTGCCTGCATGATGATTTCATGGGGTTTTCCATGGGTTTTTCCTGTTTAAATGGAAATAAGAGTTGGCAGCGTTTTACTTGGTGTCCACTTTATTGGAAAATAGTTTGAAAATTGCATATAAATTAAAAGGATTTAAGGTTGAAGTAATAGAAAAAAACGATTTCATCCATATAATCATGATTGTAATTTAAGATAAAAGTATTTAAAATTGGAAAGTTCTTGTTTTTGTATTTTAGATCCTAAATTTCAGGTTGGAATAACAAATACCGACCTTAGGCAATTGAGCTTAAAATAGATAAGCTATAAAAAATAGCAATAGAAAAAATCTAAAGATAATTTCCCTTATTTTATGGCTTTTCTTTTTAAGTTATTGAGAAGGAATTTTATTCTTTTTAAAAGTAACTTTCGAAATTTATTTTCCATCTCAAATTGAATTTAAATTATACTTTTAAACGGTGCTTATTAGTGGCGCTTAACGAGTCTTTACTGTGCTGCAATTGTCTGCATAATTTCAGTTGATTTTTCCACGGGGAGGGGAAGGGGCGATTTCATTCACTGGAATCACTCCGAATTCAACTGACGGACTGACAATTTATTCTAATGTTCGTTGTTGGAGTCTCGATGTCGATCCCGATTTTTATCGGTTGCACATAAATTTTTGTGTGCTGCGACTTTGCGTTAAATTTTCTGTGGCAACTTTGGTGATTTATTGCCTGTCGATTGTCGTCGGGACCCGGAGCAGATTCAGCCAATAGGCCGACGGAATGGGACGGGACTAATGTACGCGTCTCTGTCGTCGTTCCGTCGCACAGATGCCGCGGATTAGATAAAAACGACGGCGCTCTCAATTTATGCGTGTTGCGCCCAGTTTTGCCAGAGTTTGCCAATTGGCAATTGCAGCTCCCCTAAAAGCAGGCGGATGAGGAGGAGTAGGAGGAGGAGGAGGTGGAAACTTGTCGCGCCCACTAAATCTTGGCCAATGTACATTGTACATGCGTTCGTCCGCAGTTGCTCGGTCTATCATTTGAAATCATGTTCAGGCGATAAGAAATTATACTGCCGTGGCCATAATTTACGTGATTTGCATGGCCAAAAAGGAACTACAAAGTCCCATGTCCAGTTTTTCCTCATTCCATCTCTAGTTTTGACATTTATTGTTTTTAATAGTGAGGCTAAAACATTTTTATGACAACACCTCCCTCTCTCTCGACGATAAAAATCTTTATCGAAGAGTTGTCTTAAAAGGTAAATACAAAAAAAAAAGTGGGAAAAAAATCTCAACATTGAAATTAGCCAAGATCGACGTCATAAAGTGAAAAGTGTCATAAAAATTAGTCAAGAAATCACGCTGTCTTTTTTCATACTTTCGGTCTCTTTCTAACGTTTGAGTTTTGTTTGTCGCTCGTTTATTTGGTTGTTTGTTCTGACACATTTGTATGCTAATGTTGTGGCTGGCGGAGGTGCAGGCGCTTCCGGCGGGACAAAGGGACAGTGGGACAAGAGGGACATTGGGAGAAGCGAGACGAAGGCGGCTAAAAGCGCTTAGAACTCAACTCAAATCAAGTCAAGTCAAGTCAACTCGTCTTCAGCTCGATGGGGATCTATCACTTTGATGAGGGTCACCTACTACGAGCCTCAGGTCGTAGGCTTTCCCGAGGATTATACTCAATGGATACAGCATATTTATACTTTTTTTTCTGTCTCCCATTCTTACATATTTAGACGGTATTGTTGATAAAGGACTTGAAGTAGTTGGGGCAGAGTTAGGGATTAGTAGTTGCTAGGGTATCATAAATTGAAATATATGCATGTGTAATTCTGGAAAAACGTGTGGAATTTAAAGCCCATTAAAATATCAACACATATTTGATTTTAATACGAACGTGTGGAAGAGAAAAAAAAAACAAAAATCGAGATAATATTTAGGGTATTTAGAAACTCTGATATTTGTGATATTTTAAAAAGTGATAAATTTTGTACTGACAACAAACACACAGAAAAAAAATTTTCACAACAAATATGCCCTGGGGTATGTATACAAAATTCGTCATAATAATCATTTTTCTGTGTGTTTTTTATCATCACAAAATATATCACTTTTTAAAATATCACAAATATCAGAGTTTCTGAATACACTAAATATATTGTAAACAAGGGTATAGAAAACTAAAATTGTGCTTTAACTTAGCGACTTTTTTTTTACCGAGATTACAATTTTCTAAATAACATTTTGTAGTTTTCAACGGATTTCGCTTCTAATTTTTTATTTTAGGCTGTATCTATAAAATGCATGTTCTTTAAACAAACTTAATTTACTACTTCAAAATTTCTATGCATTTCAATACTTTTTTTATGGCCCCTTTAATTCTCCTTCAACTGCATTTAGCTATAAATAGTTGAGACTTCTTATCGACTTCCTGCCTAATGCCGAACATATCTCAATCTAAACAAACATCGACCCCCTTTGCCCGTGTGTCTCTCTACATATTAGAGGGTTCTACTTTCTCTAGTTCGACTTATCGGTAATCGTCTTGGCTAATAACAAAGATATCAGCAAGGGACGACAACCCTGAACCCGTCGTCCGCCCAGGGCATGGCTCATTTCCGGCTGTATAAAGAGACAACATGATGTGTGACTCAAAGAATGAACAAAAAACCAACAAAGAGAAAAAAAAGAAGAAAAATACTGAAAGCCACAATGACACAAAGTCAATAAATACGCCAAAAATTATCACTTGCTCGTTAGCACACACACATACACACACACTGAGTGTAACAACAACAAATGTGTGTGTGTGTGTGTGGAAAAACTAAATCCAAACAAAGGAAAAAACGAAAGAAAGAAAGTCTAACAATTTCATTCAGCGCTGATGGACACTTAACATCCTCCCCTACCTGCCTGACCAGTTCTCACTTAACCTAGCTGTCTCTCTCGCTCCCTCTTTCACTCTCTCTCTCTCTCGCACATTTCCCAGCAATTATGCGCTGGCCAAACAAAAGTCATTAAATTGCGGAAATCGGGTCACCAAACCAGCAGCGACAAACGACAAACCGAACGCAAAACTCAAAGAGCTGAACAAAAAAACAACAGAGGAAAAAAAGATGAAAAAATAAACTAAACTGTAACTGAAAATTAAGCAGCAAAAATTACAACTAAATTGTGAATTTATTTACATTTAATTGCGTCTAAATTACAAAACAAAGCGTCGAGAGAAATTGGACTTTAATGCTTGTCCTCTTCACATCTTTCCCTTCTCCCTTCTCGTACTCTCCCCTCATTTCCACTGCTCGCATTGGCGGCTTTCGTTTTGATAATGATGATGCCTCTTCTGTCCCTATTCTCTTCTTATTCGGCTCAAAATGATAATAATGATAATGAGAATACTGATGATGATATGACTCATTAACCTCAACGCATGACCCAGGCAAATTAGAACTGTGTGTGCACAAGTATAAGAAAAACACTCGTACCCAACTTCAAGTCTTTTGTCAACACTGTGCAGCAAGAGAATTGATATTTTTGTAGGAATAAATAGAAAATATAAAAAAAAAAAATTGTAGATTAAATGTATTCATAGATATTCTTTTTCTTTATAATATTGAAAGTTGAATGATAAATGTTGAATGAAATTGCGATGAAAATTCAATCATTTCAACATGATCAATTAGATAATTCCCATAGAAAATCTGCCTTGCATTTTACTAATGAAAAGACTTTAAAAAAAATTTACATATTCTTTAGTATGATAAGATATTTGTTTTGGAAATTGATTCGATTTGAATAAAATAATAACTTTAATAATGGAAACTTAATATATTGATATTCAAACTCTTGCATTAATCAAGAGTTATAAATATGGTAAAAATATATGATTTATAAATATAATAATCAGAATTGATATATCTTATCAACCTTGGTATATCTTATGGCAATTGATGATTTTTTTTTATTGAAGTCTTTGTTTTAAAGAAATCCTAATTGGGTTATTTCACCTCAACACAAGTATTCGAATTTTTATTCCAATAAATTACATAAATTATATAATTTGGAGATTTTCTTTAGCAAGAAATTTATATATTTAGCTTGAACTTCATCAGAACTTCATGTGCTGCATAGTGTAATTTTTCTTAAGCGCATATGAAAAATACATATATTAACAGATACACATATACATTGTGGTAGTGTGTTTGTGTGTGTCTTTGTGTGGAGTATCTTTGAGGCCGTGTTTTATTGCTGTTTTGTTTGCTCGTTGACTTTTTTTTTTTTGTTCTTCCCCATTTGTACATTTTTGCTGAGTCAGCTCCTCAGTTTGCGGTTCGGCGTTAGAAGTGATACGGATCCAAAGCACTTAGCTGACATATTTGCTGCACATAAAAATTTCTTTGTAAAAACTTAATGGTCTAGATAAAGTTTAAAGTTTTCTATAACTGAGTCAAACTCTGTGGCATGTGCTCAGCATTTAAATGAGTGGAAAATGAAAATGGAGAAAACAATGAAATAGAATAAATAATAATAACGTGCCCCAATGCGATGATGATGATTCAATTGCTTCTTTCGCAATAAAGCACTCGTATTTTGTTACCTGATTTGCGGTGTCTCTTTTATAAATTTCATTGCAATTTGAAACACACCTTGAAACATTTTGTCGTGCTTTTGACTTTTTTCATGATACTTTGCTGGCGAATGAAGCGAATACGAGGCAGGCCAATGTAATCTGAGGCGTCTCCGTTTCCCACGTTTTTTTTTTTTTTTTTGCTTTGCTTTTATTGTAAGTACTTTGTGGTCGCCATATTTACGAGTTCGAAGTTGTTGCAACTACTTTTTTATCAGCTGTATTGTGCAATTTACTGAAATCGACTCCGCATCGTCTGTGCCCAATTAACGGCTTTTGTATGCGGACAGGAACCGACGACCGACGACCGACTGCGTTGAATGGATTGCATCTGTTTAACTGGGAGTCCTCTGTCTCTTTCTCCTCTTTCCTGCCACTTTGGGGTCCAAAAATTCAGGAAAATTCAACTGTTTATTGTTAAGTATCTTAAACGGTTCAGCAGCTTTAATACTTGCCACATTGCAGCTGCATCAACAGCAGCATCAACTACAACGGCGGCATCTTCGGGTTATTTATGCTTCGTTTTGTTATTGTTAACTTGTTGTTTACACTGCAAAACATAAACTAAACAAGCGCCGCTGCTGGTGGCAACAATTCAAAAATATTCAGAAATAACAGTTCAATCTTCGATTAGACAGTTGAAAAAATGCTATGAAAAGATTGATAGATGATTCAAAAAATTTGTTAATCATTATTTAATCCCTTAAAATATTACTGAAAGTTCTGTAGTAATAACTAAATAATCTTTTTGTTTAATACTTCTAATATAAACCAAACAAATGCATGTATAAATAAATGCAATTTTAAACCAATCGTCAGCTGTTTTTTAATGTCATCAAGAGCAATTCAACTGTAAACAGATCCATAATTGTTTACCTGACAGCTCAATTGAATTTCCACTATTCCCCAGAAAATCAAATAAAAATATATATTTTCTAACAAATACAATAATAAACAATTATTTTCGATGTTACTGCTGACTAAACAAAACTCGATTGAGTTTTATTTTCAGAGTTTTCACCTGGAAAATTATCTCTCTAGCTGATTAAGCACAACGCATGTTGTTTTTGTTGTTGTTGTTGAGAGTTTTGTGCATTTAACATACATGTATTAAAGATACTTTTTATATATATGTATGCAAGAGGTAACAGTTGCGGCAGCTTTTCCATTTTCCCACTTTGACACCACATAAATAATGCGCTTTAATTACTGCGGCTTTACAAGACAGAAGTGAATAATATAAAAAAAATTGTGTAAGAATGTTGCAGTTGAAAGTAGTTGGCTAGCAAATACCCTAGGTTAACACAGACGTGAATCAAATAAAAAACAAAATAATTGAAATGTGTTGCAGTTAAGAATTGTAAGATCAAATTCCAAACTGGCAACTTTTTGGTTTATAAAAAAAACTGTTGCAATTTGGCAGATTAATATTGGTAGGTGCGTAGTATTGGTTGATTATAACACCCTTTGAATTACTTGCATTACAGAACTCAACTTATGGGGCAAAATGAGCGGCATTAACTGTAAATGTGCAAGTAAATCGTGTTAAAAAGAACTTATCATTCGCATTATGACCTGCCACGCCCCTTCTCTCTCCCCTGGGCTATTAATATTTAATTGCTGCAGCCTTAATTATTGATCAACTGGCAAAGGCAACGCGGACACGCAAGAGGCACATCCCAATTACAAGTAAAAAGTGAAATAAAAAAATTAAGAGAGCAAATGAAACATGAAAAATGTATGCAAAAAAAATGAAGCAATTTCCGAATGAAGCCAGCAAATTACATGTCAAAACCATAAGACAAAAACTTCTAAGAGTTTAAGAGAGAGAGAAAGAGAGAGAGAGAATAAGAGGAGTGAAAGAGATAGATACAACTGAAACTAAATTAAGCGCCTTTGACACTGGTAAACGCAGTTTGCAGAAAAACCAAAAAAAGAAATTGAAGGAGAAAAACAGCAACTAGGAAAAAAATTGGAATGAAAATTGAAAAAAATAAAGCGAATAGAAAGAAAGTGAAAATGCAGTTTATTCAAAAGATGAGGGGAGGAGAAGGAGGAGGAGGAGGCGTTCTACCAAAAATTACGAGTACAGTTTTATTTTAGTTTATCACACGAATTGAGTTTGCAAAATGCGTAGTTTTGGCTCAATGCCAGCACAGGCGACAGGATGACAGAAGGACAGCCTTACAGGATGAGGACTGCGAAGATAGATGCATCAATTGAAACTATCCAAAAGAAAATGGGGCACTGAAATCGGCAACGGCGACAACGAACGATGGCAAACGTTGACAAGCGTAAAAGGCGAGTGAGCACAGTGGGCTGCAATTATATGGAAAGCTCGGTCAAAAATACTTTGAAGAGATGCAGCGAACTGAAACTTGTCGAATAAGTGAACTACATTAAATTAATAATTGTACTAAATTCGTTAAAACAAGCTTACAAGCAAGTCGATATCTTGAGGCACAACATATTTTAAACGAAGTGAATTCAATTTAAGTGCAGAATGAATTTAGAGACCAAACCATCTTTAACGTGACCAAACCATCTTAGACGCTTTACAAATCAAAAGTTTTTTCATTTTGGTATAATATTTACAAAAAAAATGTAATCGCCTCACGGTCAAGTTTAAATTGTTTTTTTTTTAATAATTATGACATAAGTAGTTGATTGCGAGTAAGAACTAGAGATTGAAAATTTTGAATTTTTTGCTAAAAAATCGCATTTTGGCGAAAAAAATTATATTACCGAAACTAATAAAATTTGAATGCAGAATGAATTTAAAGATTAACCCACTAATTTATAATTTAAAATTTCGCTATTTAATCCTATTTTTAAACAACGGCTATAATGGTTTAAGTGTTGTGCTGACAATTTTATTCATACTAGAAATATTTCATCCAAATTTTTATGCATTATATAATTTTTTTTATTTATACAATTTTTTTTATTTATACAATTTATCTATGCTTGGCCTATGGAAGCCACTGTGCAGAGGTTCAAGTGTTAAAGGCGCCCAAGCAGGGAAATGTCACACAGAGAAACATTCAAGGAAAGACAGACACACACATGGAGGGTAAGACAGTCAGACACATATGTGTGTGTGCGTAAAATCCTTTAAAAAGGCAATTTCGGGTAGCACTTAAATGCAGACATTTGCCAAAGGACGAAGAAAGGCGCCTGCGCAGGGAAAGTAAGAGGAACTGAAACAGCAGCAGAAACAGGAACAGGAACGAGGGGAAAAAGTGATTGGCAATGGAATGAAGCAGAAAAAAGGGAGTCGAGTTGAAGTTGCCGTTGCGTGTGTGTGTGTGTGAGTGTGTGGATGTCTGTGTGTGTGAGTGTGTGTTCCTGTGCACGCATAACTAGTTGCCATGTGGGGAGAAGAAGCAGAAGAAGAAGCGTTGCCTTGGCATGTGGCATGTGGCATAACTTGCCAATATACGATGACAGGATGAGGAAGCCAATGCTGCTGCGGATGCGAATCCTGGCGTCGTCGTGAAACGCATAAAATTGTGTCACAATAATTTTGCACGGTTCGCCGGTAGAGAAACTTGCCGCATCAATGCAACTGGCAGGATGCAATGTGCTTGAATGTGCGGCATTGCATAATTGCAATTAACACGCAGCAGCCACGGATGACGATGACGACGATGATGCTAAAACACACTTACTTAGTGTAACTATAGCTTCCTTTAAATACACACACATTAATATACATATACATGTGTGTGTATTGAGCAACATTTTGTGGCATATCCTGTGTGTGATCCTGGGGCGTGTGAAAAGGCATCCCTTTACACCATACCACAGCACACAACATTATTGTGTGTGCACTCAAGTGTGCGCAACACTCAAATGCGAGTACAAAATGCTACAAAAGGCGCATTCAAAATTTCACATGAATTCCAGCGCTGCTGCGACAGGCAACAATAACAGCCAACAACAGGGCCATAATCGAAGTAGTTCAGCAACAACAACTGAACAAAAAAAAGAACGCAAAAACTGAAACTGAACAACAAAATCAACGCCATCTGACACAACACAAAGAACACTCTAAGCTGCAGTGTGTATATGTGTGTGTGTGTGTGTGTGTGTCTGTGTCTGTCTGAAAGAAATGGAAAATGTTTGTCCCTTTTTTTTAATTTTGCTGAAATTGTTGAGTGTCTAGTACAGTAAACATTAGCTATAAGCAAAACGAGCAGCAAATATTGTACTTATGAAATATAAAAAGTATAACATAAAAAATCTCATATAAAACTGGCTTATTTAAGGGATTTAGGATAATGCTTTTATAAAGGAAGTTAGGGTTGCTTTTACCGTTTAATGGAAAAGTTGCAGTTAACTTTTGCAGCCAAAAGAAGTCGCTATAGAAAGTTGAAAAGCAACTCTCAAGATTTGTCTTATTGCAAGCAGTGAAAAATCAGAACCGAATTTATTTAAATATTGCCTTTTATTGAAAAAAATAAATTATAAATTTCATTTGTCAACAATTGTCAATAGTTTTTTGATGCTAATTGACTTTTTAAATTACTTAATTTCAGTTAAGTTTGTCAATTCTAAGTAATACCTATAATTAAATGCTTAAATGATATTGACTGCATTTCAAATGCGATAAGTGGCTGACCTTTTTATACGTTATTTAGCAACGGCTGTCAATTGTTTTTTATATGAAATTTCCACTGTAGAGTGAAGAATGAAACTTGTGCCTTACATTGTACAATTTGCTCAATAACACGACAGGCAAATCAGGCAGGCAACTAACCAAACCCAACCAAACCAAACCAAGGAAGGAATAAAGCAAGCCAACTAGGGTGCCATATTATTTTACAACAACAACATGATGTTGCCCCTTTGCCCCGCCTTGCCCCCAACCCCTGCGCGTGCGTGTGAAACGTGTCCGTTGCTCTGTGTGGCAGTTACTTTACTGGTGGCAAAAACACAAAAGCGGCAAAAACTGCACACCAAAAAATAGAGAAAAAAATGTAAGAATATTATATTTGTATAATGGCATATGAACACGAAATGAGCAACTCGAAGAGAGAGAGAGAGAGAGAGAGAGAAAGATAGCTGGAGAGACCCTCTTTCCTCGCCGAAATGGAGAAATAAAGTCTCTCTTTATGGTGGGGCAACACTGAGCGAGGACAAAGGATTGGTGGGGGGAGGGGAGGTAAAAGCGTTTGCTTTCAACGTGTGATATATTTTATTTTTATTGATTATTCGCTATTCGTTGCCGCCTCCTTCAACATGTACAAATTTCCCATAATAATTTTAGTTTTAGTTGCAAAAACTGCAGCACATTGTTGTCGTTGTTGTTGTTGTTGTTGTTAGCACTTGGCTAAGGCTATAACATGCTATGGACACTTTAATCATGCTCATATTTTATGCATATGTGGGTGGAGTTCTAACCAAGTACTGCAAAGGAACAGAAAGACACAGAGAAAGAGAGGGAGAATGGCAGAGAAAGTGTATTCTAAGGGACATAAACATATACAACATCAGTGGAGGAGGGAGTCACAATGAAGTGGATCTAAATCTAGGACATGAGCAAAACTGGTAAACAAGTGTAAAATCAAAGAAAATCTAGAAAGGATTTTTATTAAAGAATAAATAAATTGAATTAACTAGTTGTATAAATTATTTCTATATTAAAAAAGGTACGATTATTAAACTAGAAAAATTACAACCATTTAAATTATAAAACTAAGAGATTGTTAGAGAGAGTATCGCACAGTCACTAGTTAACTAAATCGGTTGGCAATAGTTGCAGGTCGTCTCTAATATAGTATGTACAACGCTTCGTTTCGCATAATGATAGCGGTAGGAACAACAACAACAAAAACAACGAGTTTGTTTCTGCTGCAAATTTTCATAATAAACCAAAAGCAGGCGACATGTACAACAATAATAACAACAAACACCTTGACCCAAATGCGCGTTGCCAACGCAGCAAATTTAGCATCAACCACCCCGCGCCCCCCTCTCTCCTTCCTGCCACGCCCTCACACCCTTCACCCCCTTTTACCCACACAAAAAAGTAGAACCACTCGGTACCTCATTTATCTTTTGGTTACTCTTATTTTTAATTTGTCTAAACATTTTTTACATTCCTTGGCAACAACTACAACAACAACAAGTAGAACAACAACAACATGTTGCCAGACAAAAATGCTTTGTTTGCATTTTCAGCACTAGTTTCTTTTGGGTGCCTTCTGCATAAACAATAACAACAAAAACAAAAAAGTCCCTTGTCCCAAAAAAATAAAAAAATGCATACGCAAATTTATACACAAAATACACACCCAACAACACACATTAGATACACAGTTATAGGCATGAAGATATGTAGATACATCTTTATCTATCTCTCTCTGTCTTGCTCGCTCTCTAACACTTGCTGTCTGTGTAGTATATGGAAATGTTTTCTAAAAAGCATATATTTTATGCACTGTCGTTTCGGTTTTGCCATATGCAAAAACTTTTGCTCAACAAAAATGCATGCGGTGAAATTTTTCATTCTACTCCTTTTTATTTTTTGTCTCGTTAGGCGTCTGCTCAAAGGAGGTATATGTATTTGGTTAACTAGTTTGGTTGGGTTTTAAATTGCGCCAGCCAAATAGTTGATTTACTTCAAACTGCAAAACTGTGGCACTAAATCAAAACAGATTCCAGATCTGTTGAAAGAATTTATTGACTAAAGAATAAAGAATCAAGAATCAGATATACCAAACAATTATTTTCTTTCAACTACAGAACAGATGCTCAAATTGTGTACAGATCAGCTACAGTCAACGTTGTGAATAATACGAACAGAAACAATTTTGATTGAGAGGATGTGCCTTTAAATTCCAAGCGATCGCTTCATATGAGAAAGTAGACTTAAGACTCTTTATGATAAAAATATAAAAAAATCAAGAGAAAAAGATCTTGATCTATGAATGATATTGTATATTCAATATTGTATTCTTAACTTGTCAACTTTATAATTTTTTATTTTCAAATTTAATGCAGTATTTAATTTATTTGATTTGTTAATTTAAAATTGAATATCCTAGCAGTTTAATAAAAAAAAGAAAAAAAAATGTTCCCTTAGATAAATCGTAGCTAATTCCTAAGCAAATCTTTTAATTAATTTGCACATATTTATTCTCATAAACAATTTTTGAAGAGCATACAAGCGCATTAGAGTTGGTCTAATTCTTAGGATTTTTGTTATTTATTTTCGGGCTTGTTTCTAGCTGCTGTAGAACAGAAGCTCTAACTAGATTTGCTCAGCTGTATTTTATGGGAATTCCTTTTTGTGTGGCGCTTGCCTTGTCTGCTTGGAATATTTTACGCATATTTTGCTGTTGCCATATAAGCCTCAGCCAAGAGAGAAAACTCTTTGTAAGTTTTTAATTAAAGCGAAAGTGTCGAAAAGGCACGCTGAAAAGACACGACACGATAGACAGGACAACGAGGGACGCAAGGCGAGGACATTGCTGTCCTCGACGTTCTCTGTCCAGCATTCAGCTTTTTGCAAATTGTTGCAATTTAAGTTTCAATTTTTTTGTTGCGATTCTTTTTTTTTTTTTACTGATCGATAACTTGGCAATTTTCGGTTGAACGTTCATCGCCTGCTAACTAGAAAACTTTACAAACTTTCTTTGTGGCAAAAGGGCACAGGGGAAAACGAAACTAGAGCAGCAATGGCAAAATTTTTGACATTAATCAAGTTATCAATATGTTCAATTTATGTAGTCATCAAATGTAGAACAAAAACGAAAAAAGAGAAGAAAAAAATTTGGGTGTGAATTTGTGATTGAGTTGGGCAAACGGAACTGAGATTATTGCTCAGATTACAGAAGGGGTCAAGAAGAGAGAAAAGAAAACGTAATTACAGATAAAAGATTGATAGAAATATGAATAAAAGAGCAACTTAATTATTCATCGATTTGTGTTATAAAATGGAAACAATATTTTAGGCAACATTTCTCAATTTCATGGCAAGATGATATATTATTTTTAAATTCTAATTACGGCCAAATATTAATAATTCTTTTACAACTATCAATATACCTTTACATTTTTTGATTAATATACAAACAGAAAAAATTTTTAGCAATTTTAGATCTTTCATCTTTTGTCACTAACGCATTAATCTCTTTAGTTTTACAAAAGCTGAAGTTAATGCGAATAAACTTAAATATTATAATCGAATTCATTGATTTATTTAAATCCGCCATCCCCTGCTTAAAGTTAATCGCTAACTAAAATGGAACCCAACAATTTGTACAACCAGATTTCCAGACACTAAAAACATTCCACCAACAAATTAAAAACTTGTCATTTCGATTAGCTTAAAAAGTAAAATAAAAAAAAACCAAAAAGTTCGAATGTTACTTAAACACTGGGAACAGGTTTCACTTAACATTAGTGAGAACTTGGGGCGGTTCCAGAAATTGCCGCTAGCTCTTAAATCACACGCAACAAAAGGAAACAGATGAAGTGAAGGAATACTTAAGGAGAAGACCCTCAAAGGCAAAATGGACGGCGACGACAGTTGCCAAAAGGATGTGAGTGTGGAGCAAAGGTACAGACAGAGGATAAAACAAAAGGCTACAGAAATGAAAAAGAAAGAAAAATGAAAAGAATGCAAAAGATGAAAAAAGGGCAATTAATAATAATTAATGTTTTTATCTTTTTGTTCAGCGTGCGCTCGTCTGTTGTATATTTTCTTTCATATTATTTTATGAGCGCGGCAACAGGAAACTGACCAACATCAAAACCCGAAACTGAATACCGAACCAAACTCATCTGCAGGTTTCAAGCTTTTCTGCTTCTTCTTCAATACCCTGTATCAATAAATATAAAATGAAATGGGTAAAACCGGATGAAATATAGTTGTGTCACAGTTGGAATGATATGAATACATCCTTGCCAGAGATGAAAAGTTCCTTTAAATTATAAAGGATTTGTGAGCTAGATGTTATATTCCGTTAAGTTCGCTCTACCAAAACGAACTTAATTTGGGATTTATCTTTGTTTTAAAAATTGTAAAATTCTAAAAAAAACCATAAAGTTATTATATATTTTTGTAATGGGTATCTACCCGTTGCATATTCGTTTTTGATGCACTCTTAATTGTTATTTTTCTGCCATTGTCGTCGCTCTGTATTTTATTACATTTTGCAGACTGTGTTTGGTTGACTTAATTGATAATTGGTTTTTTTTTTCATTCCATTTTGTTGCCTGAAATATATTTAAATATTTCAACATAATTTCATTTCTCTTATTGTTGTGTTGTTTGTTGTAGCTGTGACTTTAAGCAAAAGCAATAAAATCATACAAAAGAAGCAGCAGCAAAAATAATTGTTGAAAAGAATCTGCAAAACGCACAAAGATACAAACAACCGAATACCAACAACAGGCAATAAAAAAACCGCAGCAACAGCAAACAAATTAAAGAAAAATAACCAAAATAAAGAAAAAACAAATTTTTTTTTTTTTGGTATTTCGTGTTTTTTTTTTCGTTCTCTTTTTACCATTTTGAGGAAAGTGTTGTGAAGAGGCGTTCTAGCGTTTAAGTAAAAATGTTTGTGGCCGTCGCCAATCGACAGCCGCAGTCCGAAAATGTATCTTAAAGTTGTACAGTTGTTGTTGGAATTTTGTTGGTGTTGTTGTATCTGTAAGCAGCGCCTTCAACAGTGTGTGAGTCTGTGTATCTTTGTATCTTTTCTCTCACGTATGTGTGCTGAGCTGAGCTACAGTTTCGTGTTGTGCTGCTGCTGCTGCCGTTTTTTTGTTATTGTTATTGCCTTTGTACAACATTTAAATGCTTAGCTGCCGTTTTGGTTTCATTTCAAGTTTGTGCTTCTTTTTTGGCTTTTTTGCTTTCTGGCTTTAGTTTTTTTTTGTCTTCATTTCTTTTCTTTTTCTTGTTTCGTAGGCGTCAGTTTTATTTCAGCGAATTAAGCTAATTTAAAAGCGATTCGAAATTAACTTTAATGTGCGGCCCTGCCGTTGCATGTATTGGGGATGAGGCAGGCGCTCTATTGACGGTTCTAAAACTCTTGAAACACTTTTGCCTAGATTCGACTCGTCTCGACTCAACTCGGCCACGAAAGTCGTGGGTGTAGCTTGGCGTATTTTTAAGTGGCTTCCGTTAGTTGGAGCCTCTGCAAAAGGAAGGTTCATGTATCTATTGAAATTGTTGTGGGTTAACTCTACAGTCTTCTGCTTGTTATTGCTGTAGTTTGTTGTTGTTGGGCTCTGACCCAATTGAAGCCATCGTCATCGTCGTTGTAAAAATAAAAGAATACGAGCGAACACGACTCTGAGAGACCCTGAATTTTTTTTAAATTTGTAAAATGATTTGCTAAATGAGTAATGAAAACTCTTCTTTTATTAATTTTGTCCAAAATTTAAATTAAATTTTGTGTAATTTTAATTTTTAGATTATACCTCTTTTTGTTACTTCATCTTAGTTGTAAGTTACTCATGTTTTTCTGTAATGCACCTTTTGCTTTCGACAAACTTAGCAGACCTATTGCATTTTTGAAGTACAGGGTCTGAAAAATCGAGAAGTGCAGAAAAAGAAGTGCAGTACCCGTAAACTGCACATGTAGAAAGATGGTTCGATTCAATACACACACCCACACCATTACACCCATGTGTGCATGTAGTCAAGTGATATGTGTGTGTATCTAAATTGTAGGTAGCACAAGCATGTATCTTAATGAAGGCAATTTGCTTGTCGAGTTTAGGCAAGTTAGTTTACCGAAAATTGGCATATGGCCAGTAGCAACAAAAGCGCCACACACTCACACTCACACACACACAGCCACATTGAAATACTCACATGGCATACACACATGTCGATATACACACACAGATAGACACACACATCGATTGCCTGTAACAGGAGCAGTAGCCAGGACATGACCAGAGAGCGTGCTGCACTCTAGGGGGCAATGTTGAATGTGAAATTCGTCGACGTCTTCTTCGAACCCAGTGAACCATCTACTTGTAACTGCCCCTTCTTTATTCCCTCCCCTCGTTTGCCCCTTCTCCCGTTGCTCCTCCCTGACACTGTTCTACACATAGCGAAAGAAGAGTTATGCAAGAGTTTGTGCATCATCGCTACAGATACGTACATATGTACATTTTCGGCATTATGATATGTAGAAAAGTGTATGTATCTACTAGTTAGCAGTTGGCTAGAAATTCCAATAAAAGAACAGCAAACGATGGATTAAAAATGATTTAGATGCTTAGAACGAGCTCCAAAACCCAGCAGGAAAAATTGAAGATATATCTTTGTACAGACAAGTTTAACATGGAATAGAATAAATATAGATTCTTAAATAGAAACATTTTCTCAGACTTGAAATAAAATGAAAGTAAAATTTATTTTAACATACTCTAGAACAAATTTCAATTTTTATCCAAGTACTGATTTTGTAATATATTTAATCATTTTATTAACAGAAGATTTTGATTTAAATTTACTAGATAATTTTATAAACGTGTAAGAACACTTATTGAGCACTGTGTTACATCTCAGCTTTCGCTCTCTAATGCTACATAGAGTAAGAAAGAGAGAGAGAGAGAGAGAGAGAGAGAGATGGAACACTTTTGACAGCCCCAAAATGCCAAAACGAATTTAGCTTAAATTGCAAAATTTAATAATCTAATAAGGCAAATTTTAACAAACTATTTAATGGCAAAAATGTTTAGTTACCAACACCAAGACGAGGCGTAAGCAAAAGCCGCAACCGTGTCTAAAAATTGCCAGGGGCAAAAACGTTTAGCTCCAACTGTGTCTTTGAAGAGAAAGAGGAGGAGGTGAAATCTGCGAGGGGCGGCTAGTGAGTTGAGTTTGTCGAGGGTAAGTGGAGAGGGCAACTGAAACAAGTGAAGTGTAGTCAAGTTGAGTAGCAGCAACAGCAGCCGCGTTTAATGTCTGTGAAATTGAAAAATTTACTCTTTAATATGCGAACGAGAACGGGTTGCTTCAACAGCCAAGACTCTTGAAGTCAAAGCCAAGTCGAAGCATTGGCTGCCGGAAAGACTTTGACGTTGTTGGACATGCTGACAGTCCAAGAGTCGGACAGTCAAACAGTCGAACAGTGTCGACTTCACTGGCAAATGATGTGGAAGCTGCTGAAACTGCTGCCGCAAGTGCAGTTAGAGCAATTTCACAACTCACTAACAATCATTAATGCGTCGACGTCAAACGGCACTTGCCTCAGAAGTTTGGCGCGTCGTCTGTGTTCAAGGAAGTCCACAGGCCAAGCAGCTAGCTAATAAGCAGCTCCAGCTTTAACTCCAACTCCCCAACTCCAGCTTCAGCTCTCAAGTGGCAAGTGGGTAGGCCAAGCGAATGCTGCAAGCTTAAATCATAAAGTGCCGGCTCGATGGTTGCTTTATGAAATGGAAAATGCGCCACAAATGAAAAACAGCATAAAATCAAATTTTGCTTGTGGCGGAGTTGGGGGTGAAAAGAGCTAAATGTGTTGAGTTGAGGTTCAAATGAGAAACACACAGTCGCCCCTCTGGCTACATTTTAAAAAGCCATTCGTAGCGTTAGCTAAATCGAAATTTAAATAGAGAAGAGGAAATTACAAAAATAAAAATATAAAAAAATTTAAAAGAACTTGACAGTTAAAATATTGCATTTCAAAAAAGTTTTCTTTACTGCTGATACATTAAATATTTAGTAATTTAATCTACTTCAAATTGCACATCAATAAAATTTAATAGCATAATAAACTATATTTCACGTTCAACAAAATTATGTAACTATTTTTACTGCCGTTTACAATATAATAAAATCTTTGTTAACTCGAAATTATTAAGATACATAGACATAATTTAAAAATGATTTATTATCCGAATCAAGATCAATTTAAACAGGAACTGCAAAATAGATTATATAAGTTTTGATTATTAATATACAAGTGCCTTTAATTCATATTCAACTACTATTTTTACAAGTAAATGGATTTTATTGTTTAAAGAAGCCATTTTAAAAGCACAGTAGGAAATTTTAACATAATAATATAATATTACTAATATTATTATAATCAAATGTCTTTTACGATCACTTAGAAAAAAGAAAACACTTAAAAGCACATATTAAAAGGTTGTAATCGCAATTACTTAGATGGGTAAGACTAAATGGCTTTTATTACTGTATGCGGGAATGTTTTGTATATTTATACAAATAAATAAAAAGCTAGTTAGAATTTAATCCGTACTACAGTAGCTCAAGTGAAGCGTCTTATTTGCCTTTTAAAATATTCTTACGGCATATCAGATACATGAACATGAACATGTATGTACATATAGGCTCAGTTTAACGATGTTTAAAGTCTCGAATGGGTTTCGGCATTGACTAGAAATAGAAAATCTCTGTTGTACTCAAGAGTAGAGATGGAAAACTCCCTTTATGTATTTGTAAGTATGCATATATGACTGCGTTGTTAACTTTTATTGGCGAGCTTTAAAGCAAATTTGTCTTGGCCAATGACTTTGCCGTTGTTGCTGTTGCTGTTGCTGTTAATGTTGTTGTTGTTGCCTTGGCCTCATCATCTGCCATTGTTGCCACAGCTTTTGTTGCTGTTGCGGCTGCTAATGCTGATGCTGCAGTATGGCTAAAGATTTATGACGCCGCGTACACGGCGCATTCAAAAATTGTTAAAAACAATTAGAATATTTTAGCAACGAACCGACGGCGACTATAAAAGTTATGCGATGCGGGTTACGGTATATGTATGTATAAGTATTTGTGTATAAGTGTTAGTGTGTGTGTATGTGGAGATGAGGCGGTACGGGTTGGGGTTGTTGGCTACGTTACGGGCCTCAGACAGCTGTAAAAATTATGCGCCAAATGACTTTGACAGCAGTCGTTGGTCGGCAAAGTTGCTGTCTTAGCTCTGCTCCAGAGCGTTTTGCCTTCTGCCTTCTGCCTTCTTCGTTTTTCCTCTTTTTATGGTCATAACTAAGTACTTATACGACTTATAATTTGGAATCTTTACGACCTATGAGTTCGTGTTGTGTCGTGTATTTTGCCAAAACGCTGTTAGACATTCATGCAACTTGAGAGCTCTGACAAAAATCCATCTAATATAAAAGCCACTGTTTAAATATTATATTTAAATAAATACGACGACTAAGTTCTGAACTTTAAGACTTTAACGAACTATAAATCGACAGTTCTTTGTGCATACTATTCGCATGTTGAAATTAATAAAATAATAATAAAAAATAAAACTAAATAACGAGGTAAAATTGAAAAAGCTTTTCTGACATTAATCAATCTTATTTAAATGCATCTCTATATTATATGTTTAAACAAATACAACAAAAATAAAATAATTATCATGTATATTAAGTCAAAGTTCATTCTAAATACAAGCCGAATGTCTTTCTCAAGAATATTTGAAGCTTAGTTATTCTTCCATTATCTGCCAAAACGTAGCTGCAGTTACGCGACAGTTGACCTTAAAATATTCACAAAAGTTTTCTCTGGAAGGTAGCAGCGAGTGCTAAAAATAAAACGATGCAGTCTGATTTATGCTAAATTTTTATTAGCATTCCGGCACTTAAAGAGCATAGATTTGGCTTAGTTGATAGTCTGCAAAATAGCTGAGAGACTTTCGCTAGCTCGTAAAATATCTTAGCCGGGCCATATGCTAAGCTGTAAGTTGGCCTAGCCAAGTTGGCAACTAACAAACATCCCATCATTTTCATCGCTGATGTTTGCAATTGTGCGCAACTTCGTTTAAGTCCCATAACTTAGCACTTATCAACGCTTCAGATACTAGCCAAACAACTTGTAGATACTTATCCATAGCTTAAGCACATCTGCTGCTACCTTAGACATGTATGTATACATACATACATACTCGTACTCGTACTACAAGTAGATTCTTTCTTTCATTCGGTTCATTGGCCATGGCTGAAGCACATGCAACAAATGCCTTGCCAACAGCAGACAACATCGATTTTAGTTCATGCCTCGGCTACTTTATATCATTTTAATAATGTAGCTACGAGGTATGTGTGCGAAAGTATCTGTATCTTCAGTAGATGCTCGATAACAACAACAACAACAACAGCCCCAAGAAGTTCAAATAGTTTGCACTCAATTTCAATATTTTACACACCACCAAAAAAAAAGAGACAAAATGTAAAAAAATATATTTGTATATAATAAAAGAAATATAAAAAATATTCGTGCAGCTGTGAGACTTGGGCAAAACTTGGATTTTGTTGACTTGGGGAGAACACACACACATATATGTGTACAATATCTCATAGATACATATGTTTTATATATTGCTTATTATGTATTACCGCATGTTTGTGTCTGTTATTTGATTTTTTTTTTTTTTGGCCCCTCCGGGACACTCTCGGACACACAAAGTTGAAGTTGCCGCAGCCTTCGAGAGTTAGTTCGCTCTGGCATGGTAACTAATATGAATAACTAATAAATCACATTCGGACGGTGATTTATGTGACAGGTGCGTATTGCGATTTGAAATTGGCAACAGTTTCAGTTTCGACTTCCATTTAGAGTCCACAAATTGGACATCTACTTATGACGCTTCTCGTCGTTGTGTCCCAAGCGAAACCGTTTTTTCCATTTGCCATGCAAATAATTTTTTATTTTTTACCTATGGTAATTTGCTTTAAAACTTGTCAAATTAGCTGAGGCAAGAAGGTGTATTTTAGTTGGTTTGCTTGCTTGATCTTTGACTCACTCAGATAATTATATGAGTGACGTATATAGTTTTAGTAGTTCTCTTAGATGGCATGCTAATGTTTTCTTTAAGTAATGTAATTGTAAAATTAATTGAATGAAATATATGTTAATAAAGATAAGAAATTCAGATAAAAGTTTAATAAAAAGACAACATCATTTCAAATGAAGACTAGAAAATAAGATAGATTATAAATTAATAGTATGTATCATACTTATAAAGTTTGGTATACGGGTCAAGTATGCCACTATCTGCAGGATCTTTTCTTTCTCTTATGCTTTCTTTGTGTTAATTTGACTGGAGAGTTGTCAAATTACTATTGGAGCAGCACGTGATGAACGACAACTCGCCCTTGGTTTAACCCCAAAAAGAAAAAAGGAAAGGAACCAAACTAATGCGCTCAATTACACAATTCCTTGGAAACTTTGTTAATTTGTTGACTACAACAATAGAAAGACAGACAGCCAGACAGACAGCTCAGTGGCTCTTTTGGCTCTCTGTTGACCACACGGCAACACCCCCGCAGTGTTATTAGCCTGCATCAAATACATTTAAACAAAGAGAGAGAGATAGGAGATATGTATTTGAAATGTTGGCATTATCTGCCATCTCTCTGCAGACAGTCCTCATTATGTAACCTCTCATAATTCTTTCATTAATGAAATTCCCACACGACGATGTTTGTTGGACGTTTCCACACATTATGTAAATCTTTACACAGCACGCAGTCAGTCCACCCATTTTCCATTCTGTTGTTGTTGTTGTTGTTATTCCCTTTTTATTTCTCTTCATCCTTGTCAACTAATTTCAGGGTTGCGCTCTGTGCGCTGTCATGTTTTTAAAGCCTGTTTTAATTTTTTACTGCATCGAAGCACAAAAGAAAGACAGAGAGAGAGAGAGAGAGAGAGAGAGAGAGAGAGAGAGAGAGAGAGAGAGAGAGAGAGAGCTGCATAGCGAGAATATACAAAATTCTGGCTTTTACTTTCCTTGCTCTTTGGCTCAGCGTGTTCTTTCTTAAATGTTGGCCAAAAACAAAGAGTGAGAGAGCGAAAGAGAGAGAAAAAACTACCTGTGTCGAAAAACCCACACACACAGCCCGAGCTCCCAGAGTGACTGGCGAGCAACAACAACAACAGCAACAACATTGTTGTCTTTTTGACTCGTCTGTCGTTCCTTTTGGGCCTGGTGTGCCTTTCTGGCTGCTTTTAAATACCCTTTACCTTGGCCATATTAATGCGGCTCCCACTGTTACTTGCGCTTTGTTGTTGTTGTTGTTGCTGTTGTTGCAGATGTTGTTGTTGTTGTAGCTGCTGCTGTTGCTGTTGTACTTCGCATGTAGTTTGGTTGTCATTTGGCAGCGCCCGCTGTTTAGTGTCCAACATGAGGGCCGTTGGTGTCAGGCGTCGACGGCGACGACGACGTTGTTGCTGTTGTTGTTGCTGCTGCTGCTGCTGCTGCCTTTGTTGCTGTTGCATTGGGGATCACAGTCTGTCACATAGGGCATTATAGGGCAAGGGGCGAGGGAAGAAGAAAGGCAGAAAGGTAGCCTGATGCTGTATGCTGTATGTGATGCTGTATCTTCGTATTGGTATTTCACTCTGATGTTGTTTGTTGGTAGCCCCAGCGACAGTTGTTGAAATTAAATGCTCACATGTGGGTTTTATTTTTTCTTGTCTTTACAAAAAGAAGGAGCGACAACAACAACAAGAATTTAAAGGAAAGGTGAATCAGTCGCATTGGGGCAAAAGGGCTTTCAAGGGTGCTCAGCTCCAAAAAGGCTGTCCAAAAAGCAGCACAGTAGCCGCACAGTAACAGCAACAAAAAAACAACAGGAACAACCATAACTTAGCAACAGCAACAACAATGCACAAGATGTCTAGGTTGGTCAAACATATAAAATGATGGTTTTGTGCTGTGGCATTGCAATAAAGTTGTGTATGTACATGCATTTATTGGCCAAGAGAGTTGTTTGATGAGTACGAAAATCTATAAAACTCTAAAAAAAATATAAACTTTAAACTCAAAATATAATAACAAATCTGTAGTACTAAAAACAATATTGTGTTGTTAATTTAATTAAATTGCAAATTCAATATGTGTTTTAATTTTTCTCTAAATAGTTGTCTTAATTTTTGTAGTTTTATTTTTCTTTATTTTGAAATGCAATAAATGCACAGATGAAATAATTGCTCCAATTAATATGTCAAATTTTATTTAACTTTTGGCACTAAAATCTGCCACTCAATAAATATTTAAGTGCTTATAAATGGCACTTTAAATAATTGCGAGTAATATGCATTTTCTTTTCAAAAGTTTAATATATTGCGCTCATATTTTTTTTTGTGGACAGTTTAACATTTAATTTAGCGGCCGTAAAGTGTGTAATTGATGATTTTGTTGAACTGCCCTCGCATTTTATATTGAAGTGTCCATCCCATGCCTTTAGCTTCCATCGCCTCCTTTTCGACTGCAAATCAAAATCAACTTTTTATGCTTGGAGATGCTTGCACTCAACAACAACGAGAATAATATCAACAACAACAACAGCAACAACAACCACATTCAGTGAGCAGTTGAAGGCACTTCATTTGCCCGCTGGATACACTCGACTCCACTTCACTTCACTCTCCAACTCGACTTAACTGAACTGAACTCTACAGTGTTTGGGGGCTTGGGGTTTGTTGCATTTATGGCTGCATTTACTTTTTAATTTCGATTGTTGTTGTCCATGTTGTTGTTGTGTTGCACTCCTTTTTCGATTTTCAAGTGGAGTCAATTTCTTATGTCATGACAAGATACACAACGAAATACGAAAACGAATACGAATACGAGTACGAGTACGAGTACGAATACGAATGCGAATAAGAATACGTATAAGTACAATGTAGCTTAAAAGTCAAAGTCGGTGGTAAAGGCATCGTACAAAGTATCTCAGGCAATGGGACGACGACAATCAAAAATGCCAGACAGTCCGACAGACAGACGGACAGACGATTTGGGGATCTTAATACTCCATGCTCATTCTCTGATTTCAGAATTTTGGGCTTTTGTTTTTGCTGTATGTTGGCCCAACAGCAGCAACAAAAACAACAACAACAGCGTCTGTCGCCTGTATGTGTGCTTAAATATTTTTACTTATTTTTGGACATACTTGATTGAAGTATTTATGAGATTTCAGGCATTTGTGTAATTTCGCTTTGAGCTTTAAGTTTCCCTAAAAACAGAAAGCAGCAAATGAGTGAAAAAAAAACCGAAAACAAAAGAGTTAAATTTAAATGTAGGCAACAACAACAACAGAAACAACGCACAGCAGCCAAATCAACAGCAACAACACGACGACAACAACAACTACAACACAAGATACAAATAAATATGTATATTTACATATATGTTTGTATGCATGGTCTCCCAGCCATGTTTGTCAGATGAAAAGATATGTCTTTACATGTTTTAATTTTCTTGGAAATTGTTGTTCAACTCTTGAGCCGTTCAAAAGTGAGAGAGAAAGACACCAAAGCCCAAATCCAAGTGTCTTTCTTGTCTGGGAGCCTTGTCTACTCTATGTGTAAGTGTGGAAGAGGGGGACGACCTCTTCTTCGTCTTTTCCAGACATATTTTTCATTGCTTCGTGTGCTGTTTTTAAGTGAAATGTTAAACCTTTTGACAGCGGTAGTTTCTTATTTAATTTATTTTATTTGCGGTATTTACTTGTCGGTTGCTTTTCTTCTTCGTCTTTTAGCCTTCCTGATGCTTGACGCTCATGGAATTCAATTTTTCGGCTTTTTTGTTTAGTTGTCTGCGTATTTTAATGTCATACAATTGACATGGTTAGGCTTCTTCACTCTGTCCTTACTCTCCAGCCACTTGATCCCAGTTTAGTCTACGTTCTTGTGGCCAGTAATTAAAGTTGACAATATAAGACTCAAGTTGGTAAACATTTTAAATGGATCTGCTTTTGGGTTTCACAAATTGTTCTTGAATGTAGCGGCAAGACAAAAACGATGGCAAAGAAACTTGGCTATCAAAATGAGTTAGTTGTGTAAGAAAAGTTGAAATTACAGTGGGGAAGTTGAACTTAACTCAATGTTGTACTCTCTTTTTTTAAGAGTATAATTTTATTAGGTTTCACATGATACTCGTAAGTAATGTTCGACTAATAATTTAAACAGTTCTTAACAATTCTGCGGTCATCATTTAAATTTTATTGGAATTATGCAATTTTTCGTCTCTTATCTGGAAATGACATTGTACTTATTATAATAATTTCTTGCGCATTCTTGTTAAATTTCTCAGAACTTTATTTGCTCTTTTCTTATAACTAATTTTTCTCATTTTTCTAAATTATTAATGTGCATACATATAATGTCTAATTTATTATAGTCAACATTTTTTTCTTTAACCAATTATCTTTATTAGTTTTGATACTTATGGCAACTTTAACCTATCAAATCATTCAAGAAGCTCTATTCTCTCATTCCTTTAGAGGAGATATCACACTGGCTGTCTAACCATTTATCTTGTCTCAAGTTTTTCAACTATTTAAACTTTAGATTACGACAATTTCTCCATTTCTTTCACTCGTAACTCAAAACGCTGGGGATCTACCATTTGCAACTAGAGGAAAAAAAAGGAAAAAGAACGACAACAACAACAAAAACAACAGCGACAATACTAAACAGACAGTCATCTAGAAAATTACAAATACTTTTGCCATTGCTCACATAGCACTACTTCTTGTTGTTGTTGTTGTTGTTAGTGCTCGTATTGTTGTTGTTATTTTTGTTGTTGTTATTTTTGGGGTACCATAGAATTCCAATCAATGCCGATGCTTCTGCAGAAGTTTCTGTGGAGCGTCATTTCTCAAGCTCAAAACGACGAAACGGGCGCAACTTTGGATTATTAATTACATCAGCAGCAAAAGCAGCAGCAACATGAGGCAAAAAAGATTGTTGAGATTTATATGTGGCCCAAGTGAATCGAAATCGAATCCCGTGAAAACTTCCTCATCACACCCAAAATAAAAAAAAAAAAAACTGAAACGTTAAATTCGCCGAAGATTTGATACTCTTGTTGAGTTCTACATTTATTTATTTAACGTCAAATCAGAGTAGTCAACAAAAGATCAATTATATTAAAAAATAAAAATTATGACTTAAAATTAAAAGCAGCAGTAAAATGATTCGTACATTAATAATAAATATTATAATTTATGAATTTTATCATGGTGTAAATGTGGAACTTGGAATCTTCTATTGTACTCCTTTACACATTTTATCTCAAAATTAAATTACCTGCAGCTAGGGTATATAAAAGAAAACAGATGAACAAGTAGTACAAATATTCTGCTAACATGTACTCTATCTCTGTCTCCACCTTCAGTGTGTCTGTGTGTGTGTGTGTGTGACAATTTTGACTTTTATAAATATTTTGACTTGTTTTTTGTGCTATGTTGCTCTGATGGAGCTGCTGCTGCTGCCGCCGTCGGCGTATCTGTGACAAAACATCATTCAACGTGTGCAATGATTGATGATGCAACTCAAAGGCAACTTGTACTCAATTTTCAGTATAGAGCCGCTACCCGCTGCGCCGCCTCTGTTGCGCCTCCACCAGCTCCCCACACACACACATAACTTTACTCGAGCCCCATGACAAAATGTCACAAATATTCTACAAGCAATTTGTTTAAATATCGCATAAAAACCCGAGTGTGCTTCAAACCCGAAACGGACCATGGGGCGCAAAGTCAGAGAATTGCGTGCCTGTCTGAAAAAAAGCTAAAAAAAAAAATAAACTAAAAAAATGCAGAGATGATGGGGAAGATGGGCAAAAGAAGTGGAGTGGGAAAGAGAAACAGAGAGAGAGAGAGAGAGAAGTGAGACTGGCACAAAAGGCGCGCGCAACCGTGCGGCAATTAATATGTGAGCAAGCTGCAACATTGGCCATTACCATGTGCCTTCAACTTGAACACAAAATAGTTAACTAAAAGGCGGCCGAGTTGGTCGAGTTGTTGTAGAAGACGTAGTAGTAGATCCAAAGCCCGAGTCAGAGTCAGAGTCAGTGTCGAGGCTGTTACCAATGGCAACAACAACGGCAACGGCAACAGCTACATGATGTGCAATTACAAGGCGCACTGCAACAGCCAACATAAGTGCAATCGCTGCCTGCCCCGCCTGCATAACTTGCAACACACAAGAGGGGGGCAAGTAAAAAACAACAACAACAACAGCAGAAAAGGAGAAGAAAGAAAATATTGCATCTTCTCAAGCATTTAATCTTCTTTGCGCCTTTTTTAACCTTTTATTATTATGCCTTCAACGTGCAAACGTTTTGCTACGCTTTTGCCAGTCGTCTCTCAGTCCTCCCAGATTCCCGGTTCTTGGTTCTTGGTTCTCGAACTCGAACCCAGCCCAGCTCCGGCTCCAAAACCTTCCCGTTTCGTTCATTCATGCGTCTCGCCTGTGATGCTGCCTTCCGTTTCGGTCGCATTTACTCACACGCATGTCCCCAGCCTTCAGTTGTCCCCTGTGCCCCTTTTATAAGACATATTGAAGCTTCTGGCTTTGTTGCAGCCAAAAGCTTTTGTTGCTAATAATTTCTTTTCTCTTTGGGCTTGACTTTGCTCGCCTGCTGCAATTAGAATGCGTGTTAAGTGCAGATACATAACCAGATACAAAGAGATACATGCACGGAAAAAACGGAAAAACTTTGGGCTAGACTGGAATGCGCTGCACCCTGTAGTTGATATATATATATATATATATATATATATATATTCTTATATCCATACATTTCAATACAATCACAAATTTAATTAAATTCATTTTTGTTTTCTATTTCTTCTCACTCTTCGTACAACCCCCACAAAAATAATAATATGACATTGTCTCGGTTTTCAACAGGGTTCCGGTTATTTGGGTTCTTAAGCCGTTGATTGGAATGTTTTTTTTTGTGTGCTCACTCTCTTTATCTTTTACCCGTCCTCTCAATATTCTACCCTATAAAGCCGATTTCACGCTCTTATGTAGGTGGTTGAAAAACTGCAGCCAGAGTTACGATTGCCCAGAGAGGGTTCCATCAACAAAAGGGTCTTGTATGGTTTTAACAAACAGCTTGAACGTGAGGATTTTCAATTAGTAAGGTCGCTTGTTTTTCTTGTTTTTTATTTCAATGGTTCCGATTCAATGCATTGAAAAGCTCGCGGTTTTTATAGCGTCAATTTGACTAATAGAAATTTGCATTAATCCTTGGCTACAATATTGGGAATCTAAAAATAACAAACTGTTTTCCTTTGTTTGCACTAGGGAGGAGACTAAGATGATAAAATTAGCATTTCCATCATGGATAAATAGATGAAAAGAACTTAAAAGAATCTTTAAGATATTGAATGGAAAATTAAATATGCTTCTTTGTTATTTTTCTATACTAACGACAATTTGAATTTTGTGGAAATAAATATCAATACATTTATGTTAAAATTGTTATCTTTTATTATCATATATTGTGATAGATATTGGAAAGGTTATCAAGTTAGCCCAAATGTGATTAAATGGATAATCATAAATTTCCTAAATATTTAAAAACCAATTATTAATTAGATATCTATGATTTATTCCTAAATATAATTAACAATTGATTTATTGAAAATAATAATATAACCTTAAGAATGCCTTTTCATATTTAGCTTTTAAGCAACAACTTCACTTACTTAACATGTCTGAGCTTTTAAAAACGTACTAATACAATCACAACTGCAATAACATTTTATTACGGCAAGTTCTCACACACACACACACATACTAAGATGCTTTCTAAAATGCCAAAGCAAAGTATCTGACACTCGCTGTGGAACTGTATCTTATAAATACGATTACCTGGCTCACACTTTCAAGTGCAGGCCAGAATGCAGCGCACACGGCCAAGTCGTTGCGAACAGAATGAATGCACGTTATAATTTCACGAAATATTTTCATGAAAAAAGCATCTACTGAAAAATGCATTAAGTGCAGCAGCAGCAGCAGCTCCAGCAACAATAAGGAAGCTGTGCTTGTATCTGTATCTGTGACTATGTCTGTGTTGCAGTCAACAGCTTGGGCTTAAAAAAAACCAAACTGGCTTCAGCTTTATGGCAGTGGCAAACAAACAAACAAACACAACACAAACATACACTGAGAGACATAAACATAAGAGAGCGCCAAGCGCAGACAAACAAACTTTTCTTTGTATCTTTTGGTGGCAGATTCTTGTTACTACTTTTCTTTTTCATGTGTCCGTTGCAACTTGCAACTGCGACTGCGCCTTAATTCTGTCCACACACAGGCAGAAAACATGAGCTAGGCGCATATAACATATAGAAAAATGCACTAAATCTCTGATATCCGAAAATGTTTGGTGTGCATCTGTGAGATACATTCTTCTTATTTATGTATGTGAATATGTATGTGTATCTACATGAGCATGCCATGGCGAATATTAGAGCTATGTATGTTCTTGTTCCTGTCGTTGTCGTTGTTGTTGTTGTTGTTCATACTCCTTGAGGCTAAAGATTTCATGATTTGCACTTTTATGGAAATAATTTTTCGCATTCGTTTTACTGCAGCACATTTTGTGCAAGACAGCAATTAAAAATATTTAATTATCATGAAAAAAGTTGTCGGGTAACATGCACAACATTTCTCACATGACTAGCGATACAAGTCATAGCTACAAACAGAGACAGCTATTTATATGGAAAGGTGAATCGAGAAAGAGAAAAAGAGAGAGAAGTGTTGGCATTAGAATCTACCGAAAAAAAGGCATCGTCTCTGTGCGTTGTGTGTATTTGGAGGCTGCCAAACATTTCCTGTTGTAGTGTAGCTTTAAGATATGTATAGAAAGAAGAAGATCGTTTTCTTGGGAAAAACGATTTGGCAGCGTGGAACTTAACACGTTGAATTTCGCTTTGATATTAACCGAAAACCAAAACTGAGAAACTTTTTTTGTATCAACATTTTTTTTTCCTCAACATTTTCATATATTGTTTTTTAATGAACTGTCGTAAGCTTGATAATAAAGTAAATAATTTATTGATTATTTACAGCTGATCCGAGTGTGTGTGTGGGGTGAAGATAAGCGTGAATAAAATGAATATGGTTATGGTTATGGAATTGATTTCAATAATAACCGAGAACAGCTGAAAATGAGTCTATGAATGGATCGTTATAACTAAAGAAATCACTTAGGCCTAAGAATGCGACAACAATTTTTAAAGCCAGTAGGTTTATGTTGTAAAAGATAAGGTGAAAAGAAGAGAGGGGAAAATAATAACTAAGAGTGTAAAGAATTAAGGTGCGTTTGCCACTCAACAGCAATTAGATTTAATATTTTCATAAAATACTTAAAGATTAGAAGAATCTTTAATAATCCACTTTTTTTAGGTGTAAAAATTGATACAGGAATTGTCTTGACTATTCGCAGCTGTCACATTCTCTGTAATTATAAAATGACTCACATAATAACCGCAATTAGTTGAAGGAATGAACACTTTTAAATTACTTCGATCCATAAACTAATTAAGTTTAAGTTGGCAATGAATGAATGAACATAACTCTTGCTACTGAAATGCATCAAATGCGTTCATTGTCTAATTATTTAAGTTACCTACACTCCACATCCAGAAGATCTTGGTGCCCCATAAAAGTAGAAGAAAGAACAAGTTAAAGGCGATGTCCATTGGCTATGCAGTAGTTAAGTGCAATTTGTAATTGTGTCAGTGCCTGGATGCTCTTCCAATTTAATTAGCTATTAAAACGTGTGCTCGTATGTGTATGCATGTGACGTCACATGCCAAGGTGATGCCGAACTACGTGACGGCAGCTTCAGTTGCAACCTGTCTCCCACCTATGCACAGGTATCATCAGGGAGACATTCCAGGCGACTTCTACTTGTTGTTGTTGTACTTGTTAACTGGACACCCTTATCAACCGTACATATCTTTGGAGTCTCTTTCATTCAGCTGAATGCACTTTTATTGGCTGTTTGCTAGTCTCTATTTAGCTCGCCCTGTGGCCTTTATCTTTCCTCCTATTTGATGATTGGTCTTAACTAATTAAGTTTTCTCTCTCTCTCTCTCTCCTTCTATTTTCAGATGGTAAGTGTGCTGGTCTATCCACCGTAAAGGGATTTCTCTATAATCAAATCGAATGTGTGAGTAAAATCAATGCGAATATCTTTTCATAAGTGGATGCTGCTAATTAAGTTACGACATGTCAACCAGATGATTTCTTTGAAAATAGCTTTGTATTTTATTCAATTAGTAAAAACAATATTTACACAATCTCCCAACAATCTTCCAAATATCCTTGTAATTTTCATCATTAAATTTATTGTCTTTGTAATGCATTCAATTACGCAATCTTTAAGTGTTTCCGCTTCGTGTTATCTAAAACTCCCAACTGAAGTTGCTCTACATTTTTTCACGCTACAATACAGTCTCCGAGAAATGTATGTGTATAGTGCATACTCAAAGCCATAACTCATGCAATGCACTCATCTTTTTCCCATTTGCCATTAATGGCAATAATTGCTGTTCGCATTTAATTGACTGATTGCCACACGAATGCCGCACAGGTGAGATACGCAGGTGTCAATCGATCGCCCCAGTCCCATTTCATACATTTTCTGCGCTCTAAATAACACAAATTTAATTAAAATTGCGACAAAGCTTCATGAGCTGAAACTTAGAATAAAAGAAAGACTAGACAGTTTTTTCAGTCTATATATATTTATTATACATAAATCAATGCTGTTGATTTATTTTATTTTAAGCATTTTCATTGACCTAAGCGCTGAAGGGTTAAAACCTACAATATCTTTATAATTCCCATGATTTATTGATGACTAAAGTGCAGATTATTAAAGAAAATACAAGAAAATAATCACATAACACAAAAATCATCTGAATATTTATTTCAACAAAAGCTAATCCAATTGTCTGTGTGTGGCACTAGTTTGATATATTAACAACAAACACAAGACATGTATAAGTACACATATATAGACATATTTGTATGGCCTGGATTGTAGTGGAGAGCAGAGGACCGTCGGCAATCATAATAAATGTTCATTGAAACCTTTTAAAATCGCGCAAAATGCGGCGCACCTCAATGAAGGCACTAACCCAACAATAAATTTCAACGCCGCCACGATCCACGAGCGGATTCGAGTGCAGGATTGAGAGTGAGCGGTGGTGCTGCACCACCAACCAACCAACAGCAGAGCAGAGCAAAGCAAAGCAAAGCGGAGCAAAACAGGCACATAAACATTAATAAACTTGTTGCAATCCAAAAGATAATTAGCTACAGTCTAGGCAGTAACAACTTGTACCACACACACTATACCACAAAGAACCACACTGCACCACGCAAACACACATCAATAAAAGCACTGGCCAAAAGACACTGGGCAACAATTTGCTATTTAGTATAGAGTTTCATTAAAAAACCACTATAGCCTGCCACGCTCTTTTGTGTATCTTACGGATACATTTTTGTATATATGTATCTGTAAGAGGTGTATATGTATGGATGACTGTGAGCCTGGTTCCATGGTTCCCTGTTTGCTGCCGCCTGCCTGCTGTCGATCATAATTTAACATAAAAATGATTTGATTACTATAATTTCTTTTGTGTTTTGGTATCACCTGGTAAGCTCATTTACTACAACGGCAACGCCGCCTATTACTCACACCGGTCCCAAGTCTTCTTCCAAGTCCCCATTGCCGGACGCTGTTGTGCTGGATCCCTGTGCCAGAGAGGCATTCGACATTCGGCTCCCAAGACCGCACCGCATGCAGCGTGTGTCGTTTTGTACGATATATACTCTGAAAAGATGTACTATAACTGCGGGAAGGCCCAGGCCAAGATCCATTCCAAGCGCACGAAAAAAAAAAAAACAACAAGTAAGAATGCGACAGTTGAGTGTGCTCGACTGTAAGAGACCCGGAAGCGAGGCTCTTTTCTTTTTTTCTTTTCATAAAATTGTGTCTTGAATATTTCCGATTCATAATGAAATGTGTAGGACACATTGGAAGTTTTTGTCTATCAAGTGTACCAAAACTAAGAGGTGTAGTCTTAAAAATTTTTTTTTAAATTGGTTTTATTTTTGTTCAACAGTGTGAAAACAAACTTGATCTGAATGTAGGCTGATACGCTTTTCCCTTTACATACATTGTCACAAACCTATAAATCCCTTGTACGTTTTTGTGTACCGGGCCAAATACTTGCAGCGCCCCAGAGTCAAAGTCGAGCTGACAAAACCCGTCTTGCAATCGAGGCAAGGCAGGAGGGCTATAATAACGTTGAGAGACCATGGCCAGGGTACTGTAAAAATATCTTGTTTCATGTGTGCGCTGGACGTTAATAGCAGGCCAGCTCAACTCAACTGCCGTTGCCTCTGTCGCTGCCGCTGCCGCTGCCGCCTTCGTCTTTCCATCTGTTGTCCATTCTGTCTAACCGAAAAGCGTCCCATCTTTTGCTGCTGCATCTTCTGCTGCTAGTAAACGCCGGCAAGTCAGTTCACTCTGGCTATAAAGACAGTCGGTTTCTGGAAGTCAACCTTAGCTGCATTTCATCATTCATGCACATTATTTGATTCCCCCTCTCTCACTCACTCTCTCTGTATGTGTATATGTATCTCTATACTCTAGCAGTGAGCATCCTTAAAGTTTGCTTTATCATGGTTTCATTAATGTAACTACTTCTAAGAGTCTTTCAAGTCGATATCTACTAAGGAGATTATGGAAACTAAAAAGTTTTAATTTAAATTTATTAAAGTAGTTAATATTATACTTTTGTTGGTATAAAGTTTTTATAACTGAAAAGTGAAAAGAAAAAATGATTAAAACTTGAAAATTAAGTGTTTTTAATTCATTTGATGTATTTTCCCTAGATTTGTGGACAGAAAATATAAACTAAATACATAAAGTTTCTCTACTATTATATTATTGAAATTATAATTAAAGAGATCTTAAACATTTTCTGGATATTATAATAAATTTAATAAACAAGGGTCTTTTGCGTAATTAATTTGCCAGAAAGAAAGTTCTATTAAAATTTGAATTATTTATTTTCCTATAATTTTGTTTAATTATTTAAAATAATTAAAAAAATTCCTTTATGTACATCAAATTAGATCTCTAGATTTCCAGAAGATAATCTATCTGCATCATGTTTCAATCTCAAAATCCCCAGCTATAACAATTACCAGTTTATTTATGTTTTAAGTATGCCATAGATAAACACAGTCGTAGCCACCTTTTCTTAAGCACAACCTGTTTAATCCTTTATTTTCAGCATCTGTCGCATAAAAAAGAGTATTTAACTTTCTGTAGATTGGCATTTTACACTTTGTTCTTGTTTCTCTTTGCAAAATCCTCCGTGTTTGTCCGTCGTGTCCTGCTGCTTGCGTATCGCATTGGCCAAGCTTAGAAGCAGATTGAGTTACATTGCTGTGGATTATTATCAACTGTATTATCTTCTTTCTTTCTTTTATTTTATTTTATTTTTTCTCTTTTCGTATAACATCTTCGCCTTGGCGTTGATGGCGGCGGCGGTTAAAAAAAAGCCAAATAAAATTTCGTTACGCTGCTGTTGCGTTTATTTTTCAACTCTCAGATCCCAGTCGAGTCCAAGTTGAAGCCTGACTTTGAGAGACGCTTCGTGGGTTTGGGCTTTAGGTTTGGTTTTGGGTTTACTTTAAGGTTTCTGTTGTTTTAATGATAGCCGCTCAGGTTGTTTTCTTCTCTCCTTGTCTTAATGCTTTTGGTTCGCATAATTTCAATGCTGCAACATGTATCATCGAGGTTTTGGGGCAACAACAACTGTGTAAATTATGATCCGCACATACATATTTACCAATTGGCATCGCTCCAAAAAATCCAAGGTTTGGCCTTTTGTAGTCTGATGCCATAAACCATTACTGAAGTAGGTGTCGTCGTTAAGTTTGATGTGGCACATTAAAACTAGACGCTGCTTTTTGGCCATCTACTCTACCTCATGGGGGCACTTTATAGTTACCGAGCGAAAAAGTGGAAGCCCACATGCTCTGCAAGTCTTAATTTCGTTTTGGGCTTACAAAATTTTATTGATTTCATTTTATTATTGGCATCATCACGAAACGAAACTTTTGATACTATTTCTCAATGAATTCACTTGATTCACAATGGGACTATTATTTCTTGAAATGGCATAAAGAACGTACAAAATTGTTTGCATTTGATTTATGGTTTTACTCTCTAGTCAGGTGTATTGAAAGTTGTCTATATAAAATGGACAGTATTTAAATTTATGGTCTTTTCTGTAGTATTTGAAGTGTATTAATAAACCTGTTAACTTTACTTTGATTTATAGATAAACTTGGAAATTTGACTTAAGTATGCAAAAAATTGTTATAATATGATGTCAGATTGAAAAATCCTTTTCTCTTGTCAGACAGAATAAAAGTTTTTTCTGAATAATCGATGTGAAACAAATAAACCTATATTGTAATCGAAACTAAGCTCATTAACAGTGAAATTATATACTTTCTAAATTTGTAAATTTCCTGTAAATTTCCGAGAAATCGCAATATAAAAACACAGTTATTTTCAATTTCATTGAAGCTGCAGTTTTTCTCACTGCGTTTTGGCCTTCTTTTTGTCAGAATTTAAGAGCTTCCTCATGCCAAATGCTATTACATTTAATATATTGGCTGCAGTGAATCAATTGAGGAGCGCTTAAACGTCCAGAGATCCCAAAAGCCCTGGCCATCTAAATGTGGGTCACATGCCACAGACAAAAGTTTTAAATCATATTTAAAGTGGGGACGATAAAGCAAGAAGAAGAACCGCTGCCAAAATGTGTAATGTGGTGGGAGGCGGAATTGGTTTGGTGTAAAATAAGAAAAACCACAGAAAACACACTTGAGAGTATTGCACCACATAAAATGGTAGTGGTAGTGATGGTATTCTACCAGGAAACTATAAAAGACAATAGACGGCAATATGCCAGCTCAGGTTTTGTGGTTTTCATTTTGAGCTTCCAGTTGAATCGAGTCGAGTTGAATTGAATTGAGTTGAGTTGAGTTGAAGCCCTATACATAAACTCATGGCGTGGGCCTAAGTCAACAACAAAACCAACAACGGTCATCGTCTTTTGTTATAGCTATGTGTGTGTGTGTGTGTGTTAAAGAAAAACCTTTCGACTGCTTTCTTTCTATGTGGAGCGAAGGGTGAAACTCAAGTTTGCTGTATGTGTGCTTACGCATTAATATAGTCAGAGAATATACAGTACGCCAAGTTATATATATATACATATATCCAGCTAGCTAGATATAGATGTGTGTGAAACTAGTTTATGACAGGCCAAAGCTTGCAGAGAATGCGGAATGCGGGGCAAATAATGTTGTTTATGTGCACTGGCAAAATCGTAAATATGACGCACAGAGCTGGCGTTGAAGACGAAAACAAACAGGGCCCAGGACAGGAGCCTGAAACAGGCAATGAAAGGGAATAGAGGAGGGAACTTTGGACAGGCTGTAGAAGTGCAGTTCGATTTGCTGCTCATGGGACAAGTGCAAAGTAGCCCATGCCATGCCACAACAACACTTGCCACACAATTGCAATGCCATGCTCCCATTGTGGTGTCTGTCTGTCTGTCTGTCTTTGGTCAACTGCAAGAGCTGCAACTGCTGCTTCCTGCCTTCCTGCCTGCCTGCGGCATGCGGCATGAGGCAACCACTCTGTCCAGGCATTGCCATGACACTCAAACTGCAACTCACCTGGCTCGGACTCTGGTTATGGCATTCGATGGCCAATTCTCCACGCAGGCGTCGTTCTTCCCATGACACTAGCCCAGCTTTGTGCTTATTTGGTTACTTTATGCCTTTTGCTATGCTATGCTGCATGCATCTTTTATTCCTTACCCTTCCCTCACTCTCCCTCGCTCTCTCTCTCTCTCTCTCTCTCTCCGTTTAGCTCTTTCATTTTGCGCCTGTCTGATAATAAAGATGACAAAATATCTGGAAAAAATCATAAACTTTGTGTGTATGTTTGGAAAAATAATATCTTGCAGATATAAAGTACCATTTATGTCGTGCTTATATCTTCTTTCGCCAAGTCGTGAGGATACGAAGACGTTGCCTGCTCTTCCTCCTCCTTTTCCTCCTCCTCTTCCTTCTCCTTTTCCTCCTCCTTCATCTCTAGTAAGCCATTCGTAGTGCTGTCGCAGCGCAGCCGAAGCGGTTGAGTTAAGTTAAGTTGAATCGAATTGAGTTTGTTGCCTGCGTGGATGCTGCTCACAGTGGCATGAAAGCAATTTTCACAGCATGTTGAATAATAGCTGCAATCATAGAAATACACTTTAAATGGCTCTATTTTGCGTTGTTTCACTATTCATTATTTTTTATTTACATCATAAATATTAATATATATAAACATTCAATTACTTTTATTATTTTGCAAGCTATAATCAGCTGTCACAACAATATAAATTTAAATGAAATAGTTAAATAAATGCTCTGAGAATATCTAAAATACAAAATACAAAAACTTAATTAGACTGCTTTGATTTAAATATTTTTTAATTTCAAGATGCTCTAATTTGTACATTCAACTCTTACAAATTTTCCTTTAAATTACAATCTAAATATGATGCTTATTGTCTATTTATTTTAATGCCTGGCTCCACTGTGCACACTGCACTGCAGCACATCGTCTTCACATGACAGCGACGGCGGCCAATTGTCCAATACAGCGCCAACTATGCCGCTGCAGTCGCCGTCACTATGACCACGTTGTTGTAGTTGTTGTTGTTGTTTTTGTTGTTGCTGTCTTTGTTGTTGTTGCTGCTGTGGTTGTCGTCTAGGAGCAGGGCCAAGGGAAGGGAGCAACTGCACAACAGACATTGCGTTGAATCGTCTATTGAAGTCTTTGTACTTGGCTTGTCTTCTGGCCATGGACGTTGTTTGAGCCAAGTTGGCTGCTTTGGCTTGGAACCTGGACGCCTGGTATAGATGCTTTCATTACGAGCTTAGTTCCCGTCACAATCAGTTGTTGGCATCGTTTATGCCGCATTGCCTCACACACAACAGCAGTAGAGGGACCAAACCAGGAGGTAGATTTTGACGAGCTACACAAAGAGAAAAAGTAGTACTAAAATAAAGTTTGAAGTTAAGTAAATTAAGTATATGCAGCTCTTAAAATGTATAAAATTATATCAGAACGATTTACTGAAAATTAGCATGAAAATTCTTAAACCAATTACAAAAAATCTTGATATGACAATAAAGTATCTTGAATGAAGTAAAACTCTAGATTTACTTGAAAAAGGTTCCAACATTTTTTTAACGGATTTATACAACAAATGCTCACATAGCTGGTTCATAGAATCTTAGATTAAGATCATTAAATCTTGTAACTTTTTAGAGTTCGCCTTCTAGAATTCCCAAATGGTTCTAGCAAGTCTGCTATAAAGTGCACTCAGAAATTAAGACTTTATTATTTAGTGTAAAAATTCTAAAATCCTTAAATTTTGTAACTTTAAAACTCGTTCTTGAAATATGATCGAAATACTTGTTTTCAGTAATTTTTATTTCGCTCTGTGTAGTTGCCAGGCTGCGAGCCTGCTGTTGCTGGTGTTGCAGCTTCTTCAGCAACGTCTTGCAACTTATCGCAGCACACACACACAAACACACACACACATGAGACTGTGCGGCACACAATTTGCATGTGGAGATCTCTGCTGCACCCACTGTCCCTGCTGGGGCGCCTCAACAAAAAACCGAGTCGCCTCGAATCGCGTCGCGTTGAGTTGCGTCTCGTCGTCACCCACTTCCTTCGATGGTGCCACCATTGTACGTGCATGTAATTTATGCGTTTAGATAACACTTTGCTAATTTTGAATGGCATATGGGTATTTCCAGGATCGAGAACGCGACATTTGTACGTCTTTAAATGAAAAAACAAATGACAAAAGTTGACATTTTCAAAAATGTTTTCCCACGTGTTTAATTCATTTTATCAACACTATTTTTATTATAAAAGACAAGCTTTGAAGACTTGTCATTTTCGAATTACTTATAGAAAACAAAGCATCGCGAACGCGACGAAAAATGGAAGTCATGTTTGACTTCATCTTGTCAAATGAGAAAGACTGCGAAATGTGGCGAGTAATTTGAAGGAAAATACTCTTAAACCGTAATAAAATAATGTAGCTTTCCATTTTAGAAATAAGTTTGATATGTTACTATCATTTTATTTATTTTTCAAATTTTATTAGTAATTTGTAACGCGACATCGCGAACGTGACAAGAATTCCACCTAGTTTTTTCCAAGAATTTGTTCATCAAATTTTATTGTTTATATCGAAAACCGGGTGTAAAACTCGTTTTAAATTAAACTTTCATAATATTTCTATGAATTCAAATAGTTCATGTTACGATTTTTCTGTCCTACTTAGTGTAATCGTTAGAATACAAACGGTCCATTTTGGATTTCAATTTTTAACAAAATTGGCAAAAATATAGAAAAAGTGAATTTATTCCAATAGAGGATCTATATGTTCATCCTATTAACATTCTTTTAGCGTATATTCCTTAAATAAATAACTTGAATACATTTTTGGAAGAAAATTTCACAAGATGTGAGTTTTTGATCAATTTTACGTTTTTGGGCGAGGTGGACCTTTTTCTGGAAATGCCCATATATTTTTTATACCCCTTAGTTTTTTTGTTTGTTGCATTAGATGGAAAGGAAGAAGAAGAAGAGAAGCCAGTCTGCACGCCGTGGCATGTCTGTAATTGTGTGTGCGTGTGTGTCTTTACTTTTTTCTTCGGTTTTTTTTGTCTTTTGTTTTTTGCATGCCATGCTTATGATGATGTATTGATTGTTCGAGGTGTCAGATTTGTTTTCTACCTACGAGGAGGCAAACGAGCTGCCTTTAAAACCCAACCGCAACCCCCAAACTGCCATTACCATCCTTTTGGCCAGTCTTCTGGCACTTTTTCCTCTTTTGCGTAATTAAAGAAAATATTTGAGATATGCCGAGATAATAGTGCTGGAATGTTGTTGGATTAATTAATTGAAAATGAGTAGTCGACCAGTCAACGACAACGAAGACAACGACGACGACGACGACGCTGTCCATTGGCTTATTTGGCTTGAAGTTTTGTCTCGTATTGGGGCGAGTTTGGACCATGTCGTTGCCTGTTCGCTTATCAGCGGCAGCGTTGGCTTTTTATGGCCAACACACACACAAACAGACAGTCACATGAGAGCAACAACAGAGCGACAGTCTTGACTTGCCAACGGACTCTTCTGCTTCTTCTTCGGCCTGGGTATTGTGATTAATAAGGATTTTCAAGTCGTTAGCCTCGCGTTTTTTTTTTTATGGACACGTCTGCGACAAGGCTGAAACGAGGAGGCTAAAACTCCAACTGAGACTGAGGTTGAGGCAGGCAAATTACCGATTTCAACAATGTCGCTCAAGTGGCTTAACTTTAACTTTGACAAAGGCCTGGCTAAAAAAAAAAAAAAACGACAAGAAGGAAAAGAAAACCGGCAGCCCAGTTGCAAAAATGTTGATGCTTGAATAATGATGTGATAACCGTAGGCATAAAGTGGCCAAGCAACTGTGGCGACTCAGGACTCTGTCGACTCCTATTGGACTCCATGGTCATCGCAACTTTTAGCTAGATACAATTACCAGTGGACACTCGAGGAGTCTGGGAGGTGGTTCCATTTTTATTCACGTCGCAGCTGCAGTTGCTCTATTCGAAAAAAACGAAAAATATAAAAGTTGTTTAAAGTTTTCAAATTATTCTAAGTAGGACAGCGACTGCTACAGCGACAGCGACTATAAGATTAGTCTGGGGAAATGCTTCCTCGGGCTGAACCCGGGATTAGAAGCTCGCATTAAATTCGAATTAAATTTTGCTTAAAGCGCATCAGAGTGAACTGTTACGTAAGGGAAGTCAATTGAAATTACAGTTCAGAATCCCAAAAAGGACACCACGTGGTGGGTGGCTGCCAGGATTGTAAATGAATTGCTTAGCCGAGGATGAAACTTGAAATTATTTTTAAATTGTTTGGAAATAAAATTAGGAAAGTGACAATAATAAAATTACAATTTTCTAGATTATAAATTCGCATTGCAATATTCGTTGCTACTAGAAAATTAATTATTCGTTTCATTTGTAATAAATAACCCTTTCTTTTTTAAAATGCCAATTCTTGAATTTACAAGTTAAATATTGTATTCCTTTTAAATGCTTAAAATAAACTAATCTATGTTTTCTATAAGAAAGTAATGTGATCAAATGGTTGATGCAAGCTATTTTCATTTAATACATATATGTACTAAACATTCTTTGGAATAACTTAATTGTCAAGAAGTCATTAAAAAAGGCGCAAATTATGCTAATGAACAAAATGGCCCCCACCATGGGTGAAAGTCAAAATTGTTTGAAAATTAAATTAGGAGAGTGACAAAATTGATATTAAAATCCTCTACGTTCCAAATAAGCTATACACAATATCTATGAAGATAAATGAAAAAAACAAATATTTTTTTTTTACCTAAAAAGTAACTCTTTGTTTAGAAGAATGTCAACTTTTCAGTTTCAAATAAATTTTTTTAAATTATTAGAAAGTAAAGTAACCATAAACACATGCCAAATATTCTTTCAAATAATTAAATTATCAAGAAATCATTAAAAATGCCTCAAACTATGCTAATGAAGAGAATTGGCCCATAACATGTTTGTCATAACTATACTGTCATGTGTGGGACTTCACAGCTGTCGTTGACACAGCAGGGCGACTGACTAACTGACCATAACCTAAATTCCGTGTTGCTAATTAAACGAACAAACCAAAAAAAAAAAACCAAAAATAACATAAAAACTAAAAAAAAAACTACAAACGAATATATTCATGCCACAAGCAGAAGTTGCACGGTTGCAAGTTGGGAAAGGCTTTCTTTTCTCAGCAGTTAACCAAAGCAGCGAGTGGAGTTTCAGTTGCAACATGAAGTTGCATATACATTGTTAATCATATGCGGCACTAAAACTCAATCAAATTTCATTGCACAACCAAGTTTAAAGGCGAGCGAACGGCGAGCGGTAGAAATGTTCATTGGCATATAAAAAAATAAATATAAATCCGTACGGAATGAAGAGGAAAAAATAACAGTTATGTGTGTAGTCGAGATCACGTTTGTCTTAATTACATACCAAATATATCGCCATGCTGATTGATCCCGGCAGAAGCAACTAACTTGGGTCATAAAAGCCGAAACATAAATTTGAGTTATAAAAACGCATGTTATGCTGCACTTAATTAGCATTTGACCTCTTGAGGGGAAGAGAGAGAGAGAGACAGAGGGAGAGGAAAAGAGACGATGAAATGTCGATGAGTGTCATGCCCATATGCTTAGAGACATTTAAAAGAGACCTCGTGTCATGCCACAGAAACAGATACAGATACAATATACATGCGCTCCCTTCCTCCCTTCATTTGACTATATAATTCTCACAATTTGCCGCTGCGTGTGCCACCATTTTCAGCGTCTCGAGTCCGTGCTGGAAATGTCAACAATATAACACAGCAACAACATCAAAATTAAATGGTGTGAATGAAATTTTATGCCGAATCATGCGAGGAAAATGATGAAGTTGCCGACAAGGACAGCGCCTTGAGAGTTCCCAACCAAGTGTGCCATATCACGCTTAGTTAAAATTATATTGCGGGCCTCATTTCATTTGTTTATGAAGCAAAGACCCGTCAAACAGACACACAGACAGACAAACAAACAGTCATTTGGCCAGTTGTCATTAGGAGTTTTGTGCCAAGTCTTTATATAATAAAGATGCGTACGCAAATCGTGCACAAAATTGAGTTGAAAATTATTTCAAATTTGTTAGCTAGAAGCGTTGCCAAAAAGAAAAGAAGAATAAAAGAACAAGCATAAGATGAGGGACACTGTGCTCCAACACTTTCGGCTAACAACAACAACAACAACTACTAAATGAAGTGGAGACCGTTGATGACGACGACGACACTTGAAGTTCTTTTTGAGTAATTTCATCTTGTGCAAGTAGTTTTGATGTTTGATGTTGATGCGACGCCTCTGCGAAGCATGGGAAAATAGGTTTTTATTCAGTTGCGACGGGGAGTTCTCTACATTTTTGTCTTTCCCTTTCTTGAAGAGCATTTAGACAAGTTTATTTAATTTTTTTTTAAGAATTGGTAAAGAGTTGGCAGCAGCAGTTTTAAGTGTCCGAGAGTGAAGAGTTGTGTGAATAACTAATGAAGATGTTTGTAGAAACCATAGAATTGAAATCAGTAAAAGATATTGGGGTACAGAATCGAAAATATGGCATTCTGTGTAAATTGAGGGAACCTTCCGAAATAATAAAATAGATAATTTTTTACTAGTTAAAAAAAAAAAATGATTGAAGCAAAGTGTAATTTGAGAACAGACTTTATTAACTCACAAAAAAAAAAAAAAAAAAAAAAAAAAACTAATAATTATGAAAAGATAATACAAATAAAATCGTTCTCACTCATAATCTCAAAATAATGCACAGATTTCAGCATTAGAAATGAAACCGACTCATATTACTTAACTTTTTCGTTCGGTAAAGTATCTGAAGCGGCCTTTAAGAACTATCTAACCCATGCTCAACAAAATTGAATGACAATTAAGCGATTCATTAAAAATGACAGAGCATGAATTGAATTGAGTTGAGAGAATGAGAGTCAAGAGTTTTGGGTTAGACAAGGAGCTGGGGTTGAAGTTGGAGTTGGAATTGTTGGACGAACCCAAAAAAATAGTGGTTGCAATAAAGAGGAAGCCCGTCGTCATTGCTGTCGTCTCAGTGACAGCTCTGGCAAATGCGTGATGCGTTTCCTTTCCAAAGGAGATGGAACTGAAAGTAGTAGTAGTAGTTGTCGTCGTTATCCATGTCCGTGCCCCATTCCCCGGTTCCGTTACGGCGTACGTGCACAAGTACTTATTTTATGTTGTTGTTGCTGTTGAGAGGAGAAACTCATTTAAATCGGACACTGGCGTCGACCCATTGCCACTTGAAGGCGAAGCCGTAACAAAAATAATATAGCTAGAATAAAACTAGTGAGAATCGAGCGCAAAATGGCATGCAAACGACAAACGTTGCCTGATGCTGACATTTGATGCCAAATTTTCAAGTGGATCGGACGAGCGACCAGCCAGCAAGCAGGCCAAACACTTGAGGAATTGCCGCCGCCATCGTTTAAGAGATGATGGCATGAGATACTCTCGACTGAGACTTGACTGACTGCAGAGACATTCGCAGAGTCGTAAATATGAGGCACACAAACAAAAGGAGCAAGCCTGTCAGACTGACAGACAGACGAGGAAGAGGACATTAGTATACAGAAGCTCGCTGCAAACTCTAACACATATCTAGTCGAGCGAGCCTAACTGTAAGAGACCCTGTACTTATTCCGTAGTAAGTTAAATTTTTGCTAATATCGAAAATTAAACAGCTCCAGACTGTAAATCTGAGTCACTTTAAGCCCCTTAATTTCGTTGTTTATTCTGATCAAGAATATATATATATTGAAAGTGTCTCCTTTTGGGTGTTATGCATTGACCCTTTGTACTTTACAAGTACAGGGTAGGAAAAAAAAATAGAAGAGAAACAATCTCAACAGTCGATGACAGCAGGCAGAGAGTGAAGACGCAGATCAGGGGGCAGATAGCCAGGTCCAGACTCTGGGCCATAAACTGGCGACTATGAAGATATATTAAGCAAATAGATGGATGGGATAGCTGCATGGATGGATGCCTAGTCTAACTCTGTCTCTTTCTCTGCCAGGCCTCAGCCTTGGCTAAAGGAAAAAAACAATTTTTAGGAAAAACTTTTTGCTGCAAATGCAAATGGAGTTTGACAATGTTTTGGCCACAGACATAGATAATCATAAAAAGGAAAAACCGAAAAATGTTATCAGTCCATGTTTGTTGTCTTATAGCTCATGATGTGCATGATGATGATGAGTATTAGATGAGAGTTTTCATAAAGGGAGTTTTCCATTTGAAGTTTCCCTCTTTGCTACCTGCTCTCGGCAAAGTCTCAAATTACACGCACATAAGTAGAAAAATCAACAGAGACAGCAAACAATTTTTTTGGTTTGTTTTTTTTTATTACTACAATAGAAGCGAACAGAACAAAAGATGCGAAATATTTGCTGCTCTTATGCTTGGGAAACATGGCAAATGCTGTGTTTACAGTGCTGCAAAAAGTAAACGTAGACGTAGAAGTTGAAATGCTTGCCAGCTCAGCCGCATAAATACTCTCCAGGGAGTTGTTATGTGTTGTGTTATATGTTATGTTGTTGGTAAACGCAATGTTGGAACTATTCCTCCGGCTTGGGCCTTGCAAATGGAAACGTTGGGTTAGCGGGGGAATTGGGGGAACTCATGACTCAAAATATGCGCGTATTTGGTTGCGTTTCGTTGGGTTTTTCTTTCTTTTTTTTGGGGGGGTTTCAATATGGGGTTCAGTTCGGTTCGGTTCCTGAGGCACGCAGCGTACCATGGAGCTGCTTGTGTTGGTTACATTTTGCACCTAAAGCGAATCATTTTTCCGGAGGGGGCGGAGAAAGGGGAGTAAGGGATCACCACCCAGGCAGCTGTTTATGAAATACTCGTCGTACTTGCGCTTGTATAGCAACATGTATTTATGTATGAAGCGAATGAAAACATAAACAACAAGAACAACAAACACAGTAGCTGCAACAAGAAAAGCGTGGCGCTATTGTTCTTGTTGTTGTTGTTGTTGTTGTTGGAGCTGTAACAAAGGCATGCACGGGAAATATGCTGGAAAACGGGCGAAACTGCAAAACGAAACGCACTGCGAGCACAACAATTTATGGGCAACATTTAAAAAATACATGCTGAATTGTTTGCGGCAGCATAAAAAGTAGCTAAACGTTGGTGCTGCTGGTGGTGCAGCCAAGAGAAGGAGAAAGACGAGGAGGAGGAGCAGAAGTTGCGGTCGCCACTTGCATTTCTTTGCATAAATTGCAACATTTCGTTGCAAGCAACGCGACTCGACGCAACGCGAGTGGCAAGTTGAAACTACGTTTAGGCAATTTGTCATAGGTGAAGCTGCTGCTGGCATTCTCAACGATTGCTGCATTGGATACTGATATAGAGATACAAATGTATCTGCAGATTGCTAACGAAAAAAGAATCCATAACTGAGTTGAGATTTCATTTGCATTTTCCCATTTGCCAGCAAGAGAATAGAAGTAAATCTCAAATGAAATTTCATATGTGTAAATGCTTGTAAATTTAATATTTGCAGATTCGCATAGAGTCCGATATTTGAAATTCTATCGAAAACTTTATGCAATTATTAAACAAATTTAATTTTAAATTATCAAATCTGTCAAGAGAAAAAAAACATTTAATAAAATAATTGCATTTCGTAAACAGAAATATCGTATGCAACTTTTGGGTATTTGTATTAGTTTTGTGGCATAAATAAAGCTACAAAATAAATAATGCGCATAATGAAAAGTGAGCTTTAACAAAAATAAATTTCTCTTTCAGATAAATAAAGAATAAACAGAAGCCAAAGTGAAATACTGATACGCATATGAAATGTGAAGGAAAAACAAAGAAATTAAATGCTGTGAAAACATTTAAATAGTGCTAGTAAATGTTGATCTGCACTCACTTAACTGTGCGCTGTCAAGTTTGAAGTGCACACGCCCAAACAATTTTCAGCACAAAATTGAAAACTGAAAACGGAAAACTGTTGGTAACACACTCCCTTCGTGTGTCTCCACATACACACGCATACACACACACACTCACAAATCTGCCAGTCTGAGATTACCCCGTAGCCCCAAAATGCATTTACGGCAACTCAAGTGATGCAAATCTAATACGAGTACTCGGCTGCTGCTGCTGCTGCGTTGCAATGGCAAAATATAAACCTCTCAAGTGCAAAAACCATTCAAAAACTAAGCTAAATTTATTTAAGGAACACACACACACACACATACTCAAGCAGACATTCAGATATATGTATATAGACAGGACCAAGTACTGACGATTGCAGTGTAGTTTTTGCTCTCGTCGTCGTCGTTGTTGTTGTTCCTATTGCTATGCACATTTCACTTAACTGAAATAAAAACTGAAAAGAAAAGCCAACGCAAATGCGAGCAAAGCCCAGCCAAAATACGCCAGAGCCATTGCAATGGAGAGTGGCAAACAGCAAAAAAAAAGAAAAAATAAAGGAAAAAAAAAAAAAGAAATTGTTGTAGAAAAAAAGGAAAATAGTATGAAGAAACCAACAACAAGAGGAACAACAAATGTCGTCAGCAGAGAGCACTAGAGTTGGGGAATCGTCAGTCGGCAGTCGAGTCGAGAGTCGCGACGATGTGGCAGGAATAAAATTCACGTGGCAAGCACTCACACACACATACACACTGAAAGAGAGGGGGCAACAAATCAAACTCTTGGGGAAAATACTCGCAATGCCACAGTCTGGGGCAATTTGCGACTGAACCGACTGTTCTCTCTGGCTGTGTGTGACGTGCGCATGCAAGGTGCTCGTATAATGCGTTGTGCGTGTTAAAAGATAGTTTTGGCTGGCTCAAAGCAATGCCAGGCGGGGCCAGTCCAACCAACCATCCAGTCAACCATCCAACCAGCCAGCCAGCAATCCAGGCAGTCAGCCATACAGTCGGCAGTCGAGGCAGGCAAGTTTCAGTAGCAACAACAGCGACAGGTAGTTTTACACATTGAAAAATCCCAAACACCATGACACGGCCCTCTTATCGTTGTTGTTCTTGTTATTGGAGAGGATTGGGAGTGGAATTCGGCAGCTACTGTGTCTCTGTGTGTGCTAGGCACACTAATGGGTCTAGGGATCAAGGCAAACGAGAGACAAATGCAAACAGACTTGGGACAGAAAACGTTTTTTTTTTTTTGCAGTTACACTTGATGAAATTCTTGTACTAGAAACTGCCAAAGGAAAAGCACAAAATTGTTGAAAATTGTTGTTTCAGTTAACTTATCATATTAAAGATTTTGAAAACTAGAGATAGACAACTCATTAATAAAATACATCATCATTATTGTTTTAAGATACATTTTTCTCACGGTAATTTCAAATATAGTTTGGTATTCTCAAAATATACAGCGATTGGTCTGAAATTTGAAACTTTTTCGATTTTTTTAATTTTAAGCTTCGAAAAAGCTAAGTTCGAAACAATTTAATTTTTATTGAAAGAAAAAGTTTTTTTTATTTTCTTCCTATAAATGTTTTTAAATTTTTCCTGTAATTAGATATTAATAATTGATGTAAATTAAAAGTAGTTCCTTCTTGGAGCAACTTTATTATTTTACAAATCCATAAATACATATTTTACATGTATCCAATGACGATTCAAATTAATTTCTGATTTTAGTTAAGCTTACAACCTTTCTATTTCTCTCAGTGCATTGGCTAGGATTGCACTTATGCGTTGTAGCTGTTGTTGTACGTATATTTCAATTGTTAAACAAACGCTTCGAGGTGACCCTGTATCTAGGCCCTATCGTTATAGCAACAACAACGACAACATCACCGACGATAGCAAAGTTCTTTTTTATGCGCGTGCTTCTCACAACACTCAGCTCACACCTCTCCCTCTCTGTCTTTCGCTCCCTTGCCATCCCTCTTCAGTTCTAAATTCCCCTTTTGGTTGTGTGCCCTTTTCGGGCTCATGCCTTTTGTTGTTGTTCTTGTCGTTGGTGTTGGTGTTGTTCCGCTCCTAGACAAATATTATTGTTCCCAACATGCCGTTATTGCATATTTGCCTTAAATATTTTTGAAATGCTGCTCCGAAGTGTGAATGAAATTAATGCGTTGCGAGCGTTCGAAAGGAAAAAAATATATGTATTTGAAAAGAAATGGGTAAAAATTCAGTTATACATATGTAGATGTAAGTACATTTGTCTGTCTGTGTTTGGTTCGGCGAGTTTCCCATATCATTTTGAATGTTTTTGTTTTGTTTTATTTCATTTCATTTTCCGTGGGCCATGTTTTTCCCACTTTTCACACAGATGCAGATACTCAGATACATTTACACAGAGGCACAAACTAAACGTTATTAAATGCAGGCAAATGTCTCGTTGCCTGCTTCTATGCCATTTATATTCGTTGTTGTTGTTGCTATTATTGTTGTTGTTGTTGTTGTTGTTGTCGTGTGTGTGCAGTGGCATAAACGAGCGCAAAAGAGCTGTTGGGAATTATTTCTTTTTGGTTTTGCTTTTGAGTGTTTTTTTCTATTTTTTTTGTTTTTTGTATTGCCTACATTTGGGCCAGGTGCTGGTGCTGGTTTGCTAGTTGGCCAGGACTCAGTATACATTGGTGGCAAGTGCTGCAAAATATCCTAAGTAAATTAACATGTTTAAGATTTAAATTAGATTTTAATTAAAATATAGTAATTGCTAAACATATGGTGCGCTGTTTCTTCAAAAATGTCTACTTAATTTAGAGTTCTCAATCTTTGTCAAGATAACAATAGATACAATAGATAAAAAAGAGTAATAAATAATTAAAATTATTTTATTTAACAAAAGAAGAAAATGAAGCAATTTCTTGAAATTCTAAAACTTTGACTAATGTTCCCTTTCCAATAGAATTTTTTAATTCAAAACCAATACTCTAAAACCTAATTTTCTTGACAGCTAAAATTCCGTCTTAATTTAACATATTTTGTTAAAAATGCGATAGATTAAATGGCATTTTTAAAGCAATTATTTTATCTAAGAAAACCAATCGAATGGACAAATGTTTTCCTAAGTCTTTGTTAATTTATGTGTGGCGACACATTAAATAAATCTACACCTGTTTGGTTTTACGCATCAATTGGCCAAAGGTATTGCCAGTCTTTGACTAAATGTTATGGGCCTGTTTTCAGCACCTGTTCACAGCTGTTGGTTCCAGTGTGCGAGCAGGGACTCTCTGGTCGCTAATGCTAAGTAGCTTTAATGCTTTGGCATGCACTGGGGAAATTCGGGGGCGTGTTTGTACATTCATTTATAAATACATATATATGTATGAAATTCTCTCATTTCTTTTTTAAACACAAAATGCCGCCTTAAATGCTACTAATTAATGAGGATTTAGTGAAAACTAACAGTTGTGTGCGAGTCGAAAATGTGAAATGCACATTGCACAATCTTTTTTTTATGCCGCCCCCGCTACATATTTCAATGGTTGCCTTTGCGGGTATTAGCATATAAATAGAATTTTAAATATTTTTCGGGGTACTTCGAGTGTATATATATATATGTAGAGCGAGACCCTAAATAACCCTGCCACAGATATGCAACACATTTAAGCGATATTTGAGCATTTCTCGTGGGCGGCAATGAATTTCATTAGGTTGCGTGTGGCGTTTGGGTTAAAGAGCTGCACAGGACGCGACGCCTGTGTAAACAGGAAACGAGCCTAGGCACACACAACACCACATATACACACACACACACACACATTTATATAATATACACATACACAAACACACAGTGAGAGTGGAGTCCAGGACCAACATAAGACCCGGCATTTAACGCACAAACAAATGTAATCAATGAAATTTTATGTGCAACAGCAACGCACTTTGCGGTGTTCTGCTTCCTCGAGGTTCTGGTTGGAGTTTTGCCTTTCGGGTTTTTTGGTTCAACTCATGTTTATACATACTTAGAAATGATTTTCGGTTATCGTTGGCTTGTTGCTTTTATTTACACTCGCGTTTTTTATGCCTTTATAACTTTATTTAGCTGCCGCAAACAGTCTCTGATACAAATTACAATTGCGGCGCGTAAAAGAAATTAAAAAAGGATTTTTTCTTTCTCTCTTTCTCATTTCTCTTTTTTGTGACCTTGTGTGTATTATATTTTTGTATTGTACTTTTATGTACATATTTGCTACACCTTCAACTAATGCAAATATTTTACCTTGCTCTCTTTTCAGACATTTCGTTCGTGCGTCCATTTCGGCTAATTGCTTTGTGTTTTTTGTTGCTGTTTCTGTTTCTGTTTTGTTGTTGCCCTCGTTAACGTTGTTGTTCATTGGAATTTGAATTAAGCATGGCTAAGGATGTCTGATGCTGTTCAACAAGGTTCGTATCCATTATAATATGTATTCTATTTGTGTTTGATATTAGCAACAAGAGTCCGGGATTTTATTCCAATTTTTTTTTTTTTTTTTGGCTTAATTGCAAGCTCACAGAGGTCTTTAATTATTTAGGATTTACTCAGAGTTTGGTAGCGCAAGCTGGAGAAATGGAGTAAACAAATCACTTAATGTTAATCAAAATGTTGGGTAGATATTCAGCTCACAATTATTATCGAGACGAAAACACAATTTAACTGGCAAAAGTAATTTGAATTGAAGCTTGAAATGCAATTAGTTTGTCTTCAAATTATTTAGTCTGTATATCGGGCAAACACAAGTTGATGGCTTAGGGATGACGAAATAATGATTGGTTAGCTTAAATTTTGTTGGTTTTTTTTTGTTATGAAATGATGGAAGAGTATTTTTTAAGCAAGAAGTTGTACATATAGTTAGTCATATACATATTAATATAATAGTAAGGGGAAATTGAACTCCGACTTACTTCTGTGAGTGATTTTTACTTGAATGGTTCTAATATTAAGTTAAGCTACTTTTTAGCTAGAAATTGTATAATAAAAACTTATTTCTTCGTAAATATTCTTACCAGTTTCGAGTACATTTTATACTTCAACAGTAAATATAAACTGTATCATATTTCATTCAATAACACTAGAAAGTTGTGTAATTTCCGTGACTGATTGCAAGAGACTCAGATTTATCTATTGATTGCTAATAAAAAGGAGGCAAAGAAGCAGGAAAGTGAAGTGAGTGCACTCGCACTTCAATTGCAACAATTCACATGCTCAAATCTTGAACTTTTACTGCCCTTATCTTGGCAGAGCTAAACTGCCAACTAAACAACCATAAAAACCTCTGTCAACCCGAAAAAGAAACAAAAAATAAAGAATAAAAAGAAAACAACTTTCCTAGCACTCGAAAGTATCACAAATCACTTTAAAGAGAAGGACAAACTCGAGAAAGAGTCGGGAGAACATCACACACATACGGTGAGTTGAGCAAGTTTTCAGTTGAAACGAAATCTACTCGCACCTGGCACGCCCACTTAGTAGCTTAGCCAAAGCTATTAAATCTCGGCACTTGTTTTTGTGGGTAAATCGGTCGCTTGCCTAAATCGTATATCTGTAAGATATACAATCACTTAAATCGCTGAGCGGCTAATCCGCTTCTCTGGCTTATCAGACTTCAAAGGAGAAGAGGAGAGAGAGTTTAGAGACACTAAGGACAAACTCCCCCACACACAGAGAAATGTTGCCGCTCGCATTTCAAATGCCAAATATCAGTTTTCAGGCCAGGCAAAAGGCGCTGAAGGAAACAAATCAATAAACCTCAACATATACTTTGTTCTACAACTGGATAGGGAAAAGGAAGTGAAAAGTGGGAAGTGGGAAGCAACCTAGAAGGCATATCAAATTTTTCACATTTTTGTCCCTTCTTTTTTTTTGCCCGCTTTCGATTCCGTGATTGTGATTGACGTCTTTTTGCAGTACCATTGAGAACGCCCGCGGGGCGGACTTCAACTCCGAATTGGAAGTTCTTTACAGACATATATTTTCCTCGGTTTTCTTTTCCTTCTGCTCTCTTTCTCTGATTTGCTTTTACTTTCGATTTGGCTTTTGTATTTTGGCATTTGTGCTGATTAGCCCGGTCGGTTGCATTGGGTGGATGGAGTTTTGTTTGGACTGTGTGTGGTTCGTGTTTCGGGGATGGTGGAAAAAAGAAATCAAATGTTGTCCTTTGCCGACAACGTCTAATCTCTGGAGCATGCTAATAAACCAAGGATCTGGAGTGGGAGAAGGATACTATGTATACTGTAGTTCCATTACAACAACTCTCTTCATGTCCAAGTAATTTCATGCAAATAACGTATTATACGACAACCGACACTGTCTGCTGTACGTGTTGTGGATATAGAAAACTGCCTCCCAACAGTGCCTCAGACAATAATCATAACAACGGCAATGGCCCGAGGGGGACTATGGGGGATACGGCGTAATATTTGTCAATAGCCCGGCACAACAATTGACAACGGAATACAAAAGGCACAACACCAAAAAAAGAAAATAATAATAATGAAAGAAGAAAATATAGAAAAAGAGAATATATAGTACTTGTAAAGGGAATAAGTATACGCGTGCAGGCAGCACATAAATAAATAACCAAATGAATATAATAACTAAGTGAAAACGTACAAAATTTGTGTGGACAATGTTCAAGTTAAATTTGGGGGAGGTTGTTCCCCGAAACCAATCGGAACTGCAGCTGTGAGGTTGTTAGGGCTTGATAAAAACACAGCGATACAAGGGGAATGAGAATGTTCATTGTCGGATTGTGTTGGGTAATTAAGATCTGATTAAGATAAAGCCAGCAGTCGGTTTAGGTTTAAGTCCGAGCATTACCCAATAGATTAGCAATAAAAATTGATTTGGTAACTTTGATAACTGCAGATTAAAGTAATTGTTCAGTACTAGTAGAGATTGGCAGTATAATAATGACAGATACTGTAATGATAATTAAAGAAATTGTAGTTTATAGGATCTTCTATTAGTTTTGTTAGATTTTCTTTAAATTAATAGTTTTAATTAATAAAAACATATTTAAAGTTAACGCTTAAATGGGAAAAAAATATGTGATTATGGTTTATAATATAATTTTATCTAGTTTCTTGTTCTTTTTATAATTATGAGATAAATTATTGTCTACAAACTTAAAATTTAATTCAGTTTTAGCTATCATTATGATGGGTAAAAATTAATACAGAATTTCGGAGTAAACTTCTGTTTAAAGCTATTTTGAAAATATAATGAGATTTTGGAAGGAACATTTTTGTACATAATATTTTACAGCAATTCTCAGATCATTTCTTAAATGTGTAATTTTTAGAACGGGTTCTAAGCTGCGGTTTTAGCATAATTTATGTGTGGTAAACTGAAATCAGCTAGTTAGCAGTGCTTTTAGTGCAAACCACGCCCACTTTAACTCCCACTACTTAGCCTCGACAGCTGCAGCGCCACCTATCGCCTATTATTCGCACTCGCATTGCTCACATCACATGATGCACACAATTGCCCCCCCTCCACCCGCTCCCTCTCTTTTGTCTCTGTCTAACCCTGAGTAAACTCCCACTGCATTTCTTGATCTCTGTGTGTAGTGAGTGTATGCGTGTGTAGAGTGTGTGTGTGTGTGTGTATATGTGTTATCTGCAGAGCGCCACGCTTGCAGCTAAACAATGAAGAACTAATCCACAGAGCATACAAAAGAATAGCTATAAAACTTGTGGGCTGACTGACTGACGTGGGGAGGGGAGGAGAAAAGGGGAAAAGGCAAAAAGAGTGAAAAAAAGAAGAGGGTTTGCGGGGAGGGGGTGTGTTTTGAGCATAAGGCCACTTTATGGCTGGCCTTTGCAACAATTGTGCAGCGTTGCATTCAATCAACAAACTTTTTAAAGCGCAGTTACAAAACTCACAGCAACAGCAGCAGCAGCAGCTGTGAACCTACAACAACTTACGACAAAGTACGTGCAACGTTGTGGAAGACACCAAGCAGCAAGCAGTAATAGCAACAACAACAACAGTAATAACAACAGCAGCAGCTTTTAATTATGACAATCAATAGTGAAATACACACACACACACACACACGAACTATACACATAGATACACACATATGTATATGCAACTTTATTGCTCTCTGGTTGTGTGTGTTTTAGTTCCTCATTGCTCATTGCTCATCCTTTTGCCAACTAGTGCAAATAAAACTTGATTAAATTCCATTGGCGAACTCCAATTTGAGCTCCGGCCATTGACCAACTATGCACATGACACAGCGCGTTAGAAAGAGACAGAGTAACATGAGTAAAACAGAGACAGTGATACATACATATGTGAGGCGACAAGCGAGCGCCTAGATTTCGGTTGCATATTACAACAATCAAACATAACCTAATTAGAAGTTGCTCAGACGTACGTACACTGCGCAAAAGTCTGAGATAATTGTGCAAAGTTAAGCTAAGTACAATTTGAAGTTGAATAATTTAGTAAGCTGAATAGGAAGAAGCTGTAATGCTGCTTGACTAAGCCATATACACGATAAAGTAGGATTATTTCTTAAACATCTTGAAATAGTAACAATTGGTTCTTATTAAGCTTAATTTAATATTGTGTACGCATTTTTTCCCAAAAAGAAAGAAGGTATCTAAACTTAAAATGATGTTTGAGCTATGTAATAAAAAGATGAAATTAAAAGTGCAAAGATAAGCTGTTTAAAATTGAATGCAAGTATAGAAATACAGTTGAATTCCATAACTCGAACTTAATGAGTCACAGTAAAATTAATAAACTAAGGAAAAAGAACTCTAAAAGCCGAATATCTCCATAACTCGAACTATTTCTTTGGATAATGGTGATTCGCGTTGGGGAAGTTCGACAGTATCTCTAGTACTAATATTTGTGCAACTGTGGGATAATCTTAAATACTTTTAAAGAAAGATAAATTAATTTCAGTTTAATTTTAAAGCATGTAATAATAATTTAATAAAAAAAGGTTTTAATAATAGAATTTTGGCTTGTGGTTAGTGATTTTGGGCAGTGTAATCTGCCTCAGTTGCTGCTGCTGCAGCGCTGCTGATGCGCTCGCTGTTGCTGCTGTACGTAATTGCAAGGATTTCTCTTTCTCTGTTTGCCCAGGCCTTCAATTAACATGTGCGTCGCGCACTTTCTTTGACCATGCCCCCCTTTGCCCCTGGCGGCCCGCCCCTTGCCCTGTAGCAACAAAAGGAGGACGCATGGCCTCAAAATGGGCGCCAGACAAGTGTATTTGCACAGCATTATTATTAGTATAAGTTTGTGTGTGTGTGTGTGTTTGTGAATGTAATGTGTGTGTGTGTTTGCTACTCTCAGTGTAGTGCCGACAATCAAACACACACTCAAAGATTAATCCTGACACTCACTTGCAAACTAATTACATGGCTCTTAGGTTAGCTCTGAAGTTGCCCCAGCCCCCTGCCCCTCCCACTGTCCCTTCTGTGGAAATTTTGCCCTAAAGGCAGCAAAACCAAATAAGCTTCCCCTTAAACGAACATTGGCAATAATCAGGTTGCCTCCTGCCTCTGTTTGTATCTGCTGCTGTTGCATGTAAACATCAATTGAATGCAACATTTGATTGGCAATAATTGAAAATAGTTGTTGTACATTAACAGTTCGCACTGAGGATGGGGTGAGGTGCGTTGGGGCTGACTGCCAGCCCCTTTGTATTGACTGTTGCCATGGTTGCTTTTATGTCTCTGTGTGTGTGTGAGTATTTTATTAAATTCACACCCACCCAGGCGACGTTGTTGTCTCGTCCTCAGCATCATCATCATCTTGTGCGCGCTTGACCAACAATGGTACCCACAACAACAACAACTGCAACAACAACAGCCACAATAAATGCGTAATGATAGCCACTACAAATGCGAATGCCTGCCACGCCTCCTCCTACTGCCCTTCTCTGTACCCCGCCCTCTCGACAGCAGTGTTGTCAAAATTTGAGAAGCAGAAAAAAAACTGATTTTAGTTATTGGAAAAGAGCTAAAATACAAAAAAAATACGAAAAAAGAGGATTTTTTTAACTGTGGCTCATGAATTTTTAAGTGGGTTATGAATTCTAGAAAATTTTGATACAAAGATTGCAATAATCTGTCCGATCTAAGAGTAGCTATGTATTAAATTTACTTCAATTTAGTTATACATTGAAATCGATTTGGTACAGACAAAGCAAAATGACGAAATTTATCTGAAGATTTTACCTATATTTATTTTAGATTAAAAAAGCGAAAAAAACCAAGCACTTTTTAAAACTCCCGTTGTCCACAACATGAACTTCGTAAATTAAATTTAAAACAAGTTACTTATTTTAATGAATTTTAAAGTATTTTTTATTGCATGCTAGGTAATAATAGTAGTTAACGTTAATTAGTAAAAAATTCCTAATGCTACCTTCTCCCTGTTACATACATTGTAACGAATACAATATTCCCTTTTACTTATTTTTTACAAGTTACGCCTATAAAAAAGCCAGATTTGACGGAAGAACAGCTGGTCGGCCAACACTGCTCGATAGCTACATGCAATTTCATTTAACTGCTGCGAAAACAAATGAAACGCCAGCAAGAATTCTCAGGCGTTGGAGCTACTGCAAATTGCTTATGCGTATTCCAAGACCGCTCCCCTCTCTCCTCTCCTCATACTCTCACATCCCACTTTTTATTTGCATTACTACAGGGTGTGCGTGTGTGTGACATTCGGATCATTTGTTTATTTCATCTTTTGTAAACTGTCATTACTTTGTCATGGTCAATCCGTTGTGCTGACTGAGTTGAGTTTTACCCATTTGTAGCATCAGCTTGGGCCAATTGTCAGACAGTCACTCCTAATTGGCGAAACTGGCCAAATGCTTAACGCCGCTTCAACTCGTGCAACACTCCTAAAATAAGAAGCTCAGTTAGCAACTGCCTCCCACACTAGATTTATTCTTTTGCATAGTATTATTTTTATTTCGCTTGGTTTAAAAATGATAAATTGACAGCTCTTATCGGGTATTATCTTTTGTCTGCAGCTCGGCCAGCGGCATGATGATGATAACGGTCACTATTTATTCCTGGAGCCTTAAGCTCTGTTTACTTTCAATTATATTGTTTTGAGACGACTGTTAAAAATGCTTAAGCATTTGTTGAAATGGGCTGCTCTTTAAACTAATGTTAAAATGTGAAACTTGACAATTTAATGTTTAAATTAATATAGTCGATAACTTATTCTGTACTTTCATTTTTAAATTAATATTACAGAAGAGGACAACTCAATCAAATCAATCGATTAGTCAATATGTAGCATGGCAATAAAACGTAACATAAATAATTGTCATTTGAACCAATTAATGTAATCAATGTTTATCGATTTTAAATACTCGATTAATACAATACATGCCTTTGATGTCAACAAACTTGGCTCTATAATTAGTCTATAATTAGATCAGCTCTGTGTAATTATAAGCAATACTTTGATATCGATAACGAATTGAGGATATGTATTTAATTTGATTGTCAACCATATATTACTTATTCAATTGCATATGAAATGAAGCGCTTTAAGCTTTGATGCTCCTCAAATGAATCCCGCACAGCAATTGAGTGGCAATTACAGGAAGATACATTGAGGAACATGCACATTATGTTGTCGCATGAGGGGCATGACTGGCTTATCAATATTAATCCGCAATCATTCAAACGTTTCATTATATCAATTGCCGGTGCTCAGATAAATGCGCCGAGCACACAGAGCACATCATAAATTCAAAAGTTAAACACATAATTAAAAGCACTTCAAATCTGACGTCAAAGCTACAAACAACAACAACAGCAATGACAACGATAAAATAAAAATACAATATTGCCAACTGATAAATACTCATTCAATAAATACTCTCAAACGCAGACTAAAGTATCTATAGCTGTATCGGTTTCGATGTATGTGATTATGTATCTGTATCTATATGTTGCAGTAGAATATCATTGGCGTGTATCTATGCAATTGTGGCAATTAATCGCATTACTTATTAAATCAATTAAAAACTTTTTCAAGCGCATAAATAACAACATTTTGCTGGATTCACAAACGAACGACAAACGCTTCAGATTTTTACCCCGAACATAATCTTTTATTATTGTGTTTGTAATGCATTTTGTCTGCTAGCACTTATGATGTTGTTGTTGGTATTGTTGTTGTTATTATTGTTGATTTTGATGTAATTATTCACGCTGCAATTATACGAATCATGGCAAACTTTAGCACTGCTTTTGCTTTATGGTTGCAGTCATTTATTATGCGACTGTTTGTCGTTGTTGTTATTGTTGCTGGTGTTGTTGTTGCTACTGTTCATAATCTGCAATGAAAACATGCACAAGCACACACACACACAACATGCACATACACAACAAGCGCATTATTATGTGAAATCATATCAAAGGATTGCCATGAACAACATCAACGAACTCGCATTGCATAATGTCATGGAAATGGACAAGACGAGTCTTTGCATCGTATCTACATCTCTCCCTCCATGTCTGTCGGCTCTATGTCCTCATGTATCTGCATTTTGTAGTTGCATCTCTGCTGTAATTTTATACTTTTGCACACAACATACTTCCTCTCGTTTCACCGCATCACCATCTGAAGCAAATGTATCTATGAGCTGGCAATGTATCTGCATTGCCCTTTGGTTCATCATCATCCTTAGTGCCATTGAAATTAAAACTAGAGACGAGAATTTTTGTTGTTTTTCTTCTATGTTTTGACAATATGCAGATTTGATTACCCTTTTATGGCAGAAGGTATAACGAATGTACCAATGTCTTAACGTAATAATTTTGTTTAAATATAACTCAAGTATAAAAATGTATAAAATCTTTAATGTGTTTTGAATTTTATAATTTGTAAGACTTATAGAACTGTAGGAAATGATTTTACAAATTATTTACAGATGTTTCTTTATTCATCTTTATAAAGATATTTTCAGTTCTTAAGTAGACTCAACAAATAATCATGATTAAAGTATATAATTCACATTGTAATACTTTTATGTGCTTGACAATTGAAGTACTTTAGAAGAATCCTAACAAAGATACTTGAAATCGCTTAAGATATACGATTATTATATCGGATATACTTGTATCTCTCAAAGTTAAAGTACCTTCCGAGAAGCATTACAAAGTTGGTAAGAAAATCTGACACATATACAAACTCGCATTATTTCTGAAAATTCAAATGAATCAAAAGGAAGCGACAGACAGACAGAGAGACAAAGAGAGAGAGAGAAACTGCAGAGCGCACATAGAATCTCAAGTTTTGAACTTAGCTACTGTCTTGTTTGTCTCACTCACACATTGTCTTTTGCTGTCTCTGTCTCTAACATTGTCGCCGCTGATGGTGCGACTAAAAGGGGAAGCGTTTAATTAAAAACATTTTGTATACACTTTTGCTTCCTTTCTGTTGTTGTTGTTGTCTGTGTGTTATTGCGATTCCGTTTGCAATTGCTCTGTCTTTAGCTTTGCTTGTTAATGATATCACCAAATTGTTGTTGCAGATGTTGTTGTTGTTGCAGATGTTGTTGTTTCTGTTCTGTTTCTGCTTTTGACTGTTTGGTTGTCAGTTGCCTGTTGTTGTATTGCGCTGCGTTGCTTGTTCGTTGCTGTGTTAATGATATTTAATGATGATGCTACTGCTGCTGTTGCTGCTGCTTCTACAACTGTCACGCCCCTAACTCGCCCCCTCCCTCACTCTCCGCCTGCCTCCCCCTTCTCTGCCATTCGACAACTGCCATTTTCTGCATTTGCAGCACATGAAAATTTGTTTGTCTATGGCGGGGAAAACGGCGTTTGATTTTGGTCTGGTCTGGCATTTAATATGCACATGAAATCTAAAATCTCTGACATTTCCCTCTCTCCCTCTCTTTCACTCCCTTTTAAGCCTGGCCGAGATATTCCATCGAAAACTCATACATGTTGGCTAGCTGGCGCCAGTTATTGCCATGGCTTTTTGGACCGTTGGCCCCGCAGGCCACAATCATTATCAGTTTTTGGTTTGCGCTTGTTTGTGGTCCCCACCAATGGTTCTTCACATTGATACTCAACCACATACACACGCACACCATGCCACACACACATACATGCGCAATGCATACATTCATTTTGTACACTGCGCATTATGAGTCAGAATTTTAGAGAGACTTTCCATTGTCTCACTTGTTGCTTTTGGCAAGCCATGTTAAGCTATGGCTCTAATTGATGTTGGCAGCACAAGATTTGGCTAATCAAGGGCTCGTTAGACATGTCAGTGCAGACGGTAGTTGAGTAGTTAGTTTACAGTGACACACAGCTTATTTGACCCACTACAACTGTAATTATTTTAGTTTTTTATTGCTTTATTCAGATAAAACACTTATTAAATACAAAAATCTTTAGAAAATCTTCGTTGAAATTTTATGTATATCACCTTACCTTTAAAAGATACAATAAATTCATTAACAATTTGTCATATGTACGAGACGTGGGGAAAATAAGCTGAGAGCCACTGTTGCTGTTTATAAACAAAATATTAACAAGTTAAACATTATTTAGGGAAAATATTTGCATAATCTTAAACGATGCAAACAGATTAGAAATTAAATAAAATTTAATTTAAGAAGATATTAAAATAAATGATTAGAATGAATCCTTAAAAATACCTGAAAAAATTAGATTACAATAGATTTAAGTATGCTAAAGATGATAATCGGAAGCTCTAGAAGTAAATAACAACGAAGTATCTATAACAGTTTTCCTTATGTTTAATGAAAATCAGAGATATGTCACATTTCGTAAGATTTAAGTAATAACAATGCCTCACCTGGAATTCCACTAACAGTCCCATATTACCTGCATTTAATTGCTCTCAATCCCCTCGAATAACAACACAAACTTTCCGCTTAATTACAAACTCTTACACACACTCACAGAAGAGCCCCCCGCCCCCTTTTACCACCTTCCCCTTGCACACAGACAAATCTCTGCCAAGAATTCGCATATTCTTAAACACTTTTGCGTTTGCCAATCTTTGCCTAAAATTTGACAACGCCAGCTTTGCGACTAATTTATGCATTTACCCGCAGCGAGGCCTTTCGTGGATTGAGTTTGAGTGCGAGTATCTATGAGATACTCATTGGCTTTGGCGGTGTCTATTGCTTTTCGCTTAGTGTATCGACTGCTCAAATCTGTCGCCTCTCTCTCTCACTCTCTCTCGCTCTGTGTATATTGACTTCCCTCTTGACTAAAGTTTATTTAATATGCGTGCGGCGTCAAAGATGCTGATGATTATTCTGTCAGGGCGACGGCGTCAGCGTTGGCGTCATTCGTCTGTCTGCCTGTCTGACTGACTGCCCGCCAGCCTGCCAGACACGCCCACAATCCATGCATACAAAAATAACAAATATTGATTTGTCGTTTGTCTAGTCGACTGAGGACAAGAAGAGGGTTGGAGTGTTTGATGGAGGAGGAGAGGCTTGTGTGGAATTTGTGTTGTTGTCAACGCTGTTGCCTTCATTTTAGCGAATGCTTTTAATCATTTTGCTTGCAGCTTGACGGGATTCATGCATGCAAAAAGGCTTGTCATATACTCAATTCCTCGCACTTTCCAATCCACCCTCCCTTAATCTCCTTTAGGACCTGCTGTGAGTGATACACTGAAAATTTGTACATATTAAACGTGCTGTTAAGTTTTCAAAGAAATTAGAAAAATTTGAAAGCCCATTGAAAATATTATTGAATTTTTTTATTTCCACCCATTAATTTTTTTGTCCAGATCCCAAACGGCAAAAGCTAGAAGGCGGAAGTTTTCCCGTTGTTATGACTTTTTTATCAAATAGTTGCCATAAGAAGAATCTACAAAAAATGCAGTCACACACAAAAAAAACATTGTTGTCTTCTGCGAGACGTCAACCAAACTTTAAAATTCTAATAATTATAAAAGTTTCATATAATAGCGTTTTTATATCTAAAAAAGTCCATCGTATTCGGTTAGTTCCACATACACTTGTAACTTTTTTCCAGTGTATTATGCGGTTTATTAATTCTGTTTTGTTTGCACAGCGATGGACCCTATTTTTTTTTTTAGCCAAAACCGCCGTCAGATACCCACGAAAAGTTGTTATCTCACTCTAACACACATGCTCTGACTCGCTCACTCCTTGTGTGTGTGTGTGTATGTAAGTGCATTATTATACTGATTATTGTTATCAACGGTGAGGCCAGACATTGGAGCTGGGCTCTTGCATTTATCATCTATTCTATTGTATGATTCATAGTTCCCTGATATGCTTCAATGGACTGAATGGCTTTGGCACGCTTGATAGGCTCCATTAAGCCCTAGTTGGTCCCCTCCACCCACTGGTTTACCACTCTCCCCCTCTCTCTTCCCTGTATTTTGCCTGCTCTCTTTCCAATGCGTTTTTGGGTTTTCATGTAATAAAGCGCAGTCTGTGCACAATTGAAATTTATAATTAGTAGCCAGACATACATGCATGCATGTTGTATCTTCACACACACACACACACGCACTTACAAGTGCATGTATGGAATATGATTAATACTTCCGAAGTTATTTGTTATTAGATTACACATAGCCTCTTATATAGCGTGTACAACAGCTGTCTATTCTACTCGCTCCCTCTCTGTTTCACACACACAGAGTCCTGACTATTGCCATCTCTTTCAGTTTCTATTATATTCTGTGCATTGTGCGTTTCTATTGTTTGGCAGCCTGTGCATTGTTTTCTGTAAACTGGAAGCTGCGTTCTCTCTGATAACAGTTTTTTTGGGGGGCGAAGCCAAACTTCAAAATTGAAAACTTTAATTAGAATTATTGTTGTTGTGGTTGTTGCTGTTGTTGTTGCTACTGCTACGTCTGGCGTGCATTGTCAATGACGGAAAACGCGCCGCTAAAGTGCTCCATAGACTGCGTCCAAAAACACTCGAATGAACTCTGAGCTCACCTTTGCCATCAGCAGCTAGAGAGACAGAGACATAGAGGGTTGGCAGAGGGAGAAAGAAAGAGGGATGGCGAGGTATGTTCAGGGTTATACCAAAAGTTGACGCAAAACTTTGCCTCAGGAACTTGACGCGTGTTCAACATACTTGAGCGCCTCTGTTGAAGAGTTGCCGGCATGCGGCAGAGGCAACGGCAACGGCATGTGGCAAGTGCAGTTTTAATAAGTTAAAACTTTTGCCTCGGAAAATCAGTTAGCCGCTTAGTTTTTTTTTTCTTTTCTTTTCATTTTCCCCACTTTTTTGTTTCAAAAGTTCTCTGGAATGTCTGGGACTGTCTGAGCCACGCCTCGAAAAAAGATGGGACATCGAATCGCTTTTATCAATCATTCAATTTAGCTGTTGTTCTTGTTGTAGCCCAACTATTTCCTGCTTAATTGTCAATTAGTGGGCACAATTTTGTGAAAATGTTTTCAGCTCCAATCAGCCGCAACCAATTTCGATTTATCTACAATATAACTATAACTAACTACATATAGAAGTTATGCCATGTTCAACTTGAGCGTAAAATATAGCAATAGTGTTATAGGAAAAAAAAAATTATAATTAGAGTTCAATCAATGTATTTATTGAAAATGCTTATAAAAGGCAACAAAATTGTCGGTTTGCGTTATTTGCACGGCCTCTGACCAGCAAACCCCATTAATTAGTTGAACCGCAAATTAGTGGAACATTTTCTGCACTACTTATTATTCGAAATTAATAATACCCTTGTCCAGTGTGGTCATAAAAAAACTAAGACAGATACAGGACTATCTACTAGTATATTTTAACAAATTCTTAGTCAGGACTTGATAAACAGATATTTTCTATCCTTATTTAAATTTCTATAAATATCTTTCTTAACTATCAACTACTAAAATAAATCGACTTTTTTTTATAAAATTTCATCAAGCAAATATTTATTGTATCAAATTCTTTAGAAAGAGTATTCAAAAGTCGTTAATCCAAAGAGTGTTTATCTCCTTAAAAGTTTTTATTCCCATGTTTCTTTTTTTAGTCTATGAAAAATGATTTTTAGTCAAATTTATAATAATATGGTCAACATTCATTTTGTTGTAGCTCTTCTAGTTGTTGTTGTAATTATTGTTTATATTCTGGTTGGTTTATTATTCGATTTTAAGCATTTATCTATAGATATTGTATTGTTATGCAAAGCGTGTGATTTTTGTGGCAGAAATTGATTTTCGAAGAAAAGAAACAGTCGGCGTTTAGTTTCATCATAGTCTTAAGAATAACCTTTCCTTTTTTAAGAATTTAACATTTAGAAATTTATAAAATATGTTTGAAGATTATAGTATTCTGTGAACCTATTCAACTTTTCTGTATGCCTTTTCTCCTTTGATAGTCCTTTAAAATTTTTGAAATACTTTAATACGTATATAGAACACCCATCATTTATAGGGCCTCAAATATGTTTAGAACTTTGAGAGCTATAAAAACACTTGAGTAAGCACTGTAAATAACGTAAATGTGTCACAGATCAATTGTCTGACAATTGCCAAATACACAAAAAATTTCGAACAACGATCTATGGAGAATTATATCCGTGGGTTGAAAGCTCTTTAGCATCGATCATTTATCAATATCAATTGGATTTGCCCTCGTGCCACACATCCGTTGAAGTCTTAAGCTCAGAACGTATTTCAATTTGACCGCACACATAAATTGGAATGCGTTGAAATTGGAATATTGCCGCATTGCCATATTGTTCTAATTGCTGTCATTTGTTAGGCCCCCCTCTCAGAAAAAATAAAATGGAATGAACTGAAATGCGTGTCGTTATTTTGAAATCAGCTGGCACATTTAAGGGCCCCTAATTGATATTAAATAATAGCACAACAACACACCCCCAAAACAAAACACACACATACACACACACAACACGACAACCTGTTACGCAAAATGAATTCAGCGCAGCTCTCAGAAATACATGTATAAATATTTTTTTAATAAATGCAAAGCCATAAATAAACTGATGCCCAGGTACAAAAATGGGACACCCAGTGTGTGAGGCAAAAAGTGAGAAAAGAGTAAGAGCAGGGGGAAAAAAACGTAAATTAATAAAGAACCGAGGCACACAAAGGCGGGAAAATGCGAAACAAGCAAAAGCTCCCCATCAAAGTGAACAGAAACAAAAAAATCTTTTGTAATTTCTCAAATTTCTCAAACGTTTATCATACGATTTGTTTTGTATTGTTTCGTCATTTTGTATTTTGTTTTTTTTTTTTTTTGCCACATATTTTATATATTATTTACGCATATTACAATCGGGTTCCCGATGGAACCGTGACTAATTAAGCAATTTCTGAGCCAATCTTAACTTGGACTTTTACCCCACTCCTCACACGTATTGGCCCTCTTCCGTTTTGGCGGCTACAATATGATTTTAACGTGCAGCTCCACTAATTATTTATGGCTTTACTGATTATTTATTTTGTTGTTGTTGTTGTCGCTGTTCTTTTTTCTGTTGTTAATTTATTTTTTGTTTTTTATCGCCTTACAAACTTTAATTTTATTGTCCGCTCCATTCGGTAATCTGTGCAGCAGTCGAGTATATTTATGTGTTTTCGTCTGCTCTATTTTGGGAGTCGTTTAGCTATGTGTTAAGCTTGGTATTATGACAGGATGACACTTTCAGAGAAAAATGTGTATTTTGTCTATAAATATAAGTCTGTATTCTAATGGAATGATTAAGTGAGCTTATAGAAATACTATACGTTTTAGAAAATTTAATGATAATTTGTTATTTATTCCTTCAACTCTTAAATGGTTTCGCCATTATAATTTGGTTAATTTTAAGAGTATTACAGCTTTTGCTTTTCTTTGTGTTGTTCCTTTCATTTTTTATTTTTTTTTAGTAGATTTTTTTCAAGAAGTTTAGTGCTTCATTAAGCAATTCGAACAGTCTTCGACTTTTGTTTTAAGCATCGACTTGAGCGACGTTATCTCACTTTGTTCTGCGTTCTTTTTGTGTGTTCTTCCTTTATTGCTTCTCTGGTTTTTCTTTATTTTTTTTGTTTTATTTTTTCATAAGCGCGTAATTTACTTAAGCTGCTTTTGGCTTAATATGCGCATTTTAATAGATTTGTTCCACTATCGTCAAGGCAATAAATTATAAAATTCTTCTCAACGGTTTCCCAAGTTGTTGTTGCTCTCTTTCTCTCCGCCTTCTTACCACTAACCTACCAATATTCCGTCAGTCTGCCCTGTTCTCTCTCTCTGTCTCTCTCTTTCACTCTTAGCTATGCACTTGCCTGTTTTATATTGGCTGCACAGCCTGTGAAAGCCAGACTCTGAAAGCTTTTGAAAGCGGCCTGAGTGCCTCTAAGATGCAACTAATGATAACGACAGAGCCATGGAGTTGAGCAGTTGTAGTAATTGCAAGATAGAGAGAGAGGCAGAGAGAGAGAGAGAGGGAGGGAGGCAGGTAGAGGAGGACTTGCAGCTCGATTAAGCTGCTTACCTGCTGTGGGGCGTAGCTTTTTGGGTGGAGCTGCGACCTCTACACAGCTGACAGCTCAATGGCCATTACTCCCTCCACAACAGACTCTATCTAAAGCTGTGTGTGTGTGTGTGTATCTGTGTGTGTGGGTTGAGTGTGTTTTGTGTTGATTTACAGTTGGCTCCATTCATAATTATCAGCTGCTAAGTCAAAGCGCACACAGGAGGGAGGCGGATTTTTCGTTGCGCTTTTTCACGCTTTGGCGGCTCATTAAAAGCATCGCATTCCCCTCCCCTCTCTCTGGCACGCCTTAACGCTCTGCTAGTGGGTGTGTCACTGTGTGTGTTTGCAGCGCAGTTATAAATTATGTTTGACTATGCCAGCAAGATTGATAGCTCTCCATAGGCCTCAAAGTGCAAAAGGCCAGTCAGTGTGCAAATGGCGTTTGTTCCTTTTGTTGTTGTTTGTTGCGCTTTATGCCCATCTGTGTGTCATCTGCGCCTACATTTCAGGCCCGTGTCTTGTGACCCAGTTAGGACCTTTAATTAGCATATACACACGTACATAAATATGTACATGCGCTGCAAGACAAACAGAACATAGCATACTATGCTGTGTTTGCGTAGGCGAACCCGTTTCGCTAATTTCTGTGCCGCAAATTCATATTGCATATACTCCCTCTGCCTCCCTCTCTTTCACTCACTCACTCCCTCTCTCTCTCTATCTCCCTTTGCCATCCATGGTCCAAAGTCCTCGTGGCAAATTTCTTAGCTCAACGCGAGAGAATTTCAAATTTGCGGCTCATATTTCACATGCATGCGTTGAGAAGCCACACAAACAGAGAGAGAGAGAACCAACAAGAGACTGAAAGAGATAGCAAGTTTACCTCTGGTTTGTACTGCTTAATATGCCAAATAGAATGGGAAATGCAACAGAATTTAGTAGACTTGGCTGCTCTATGATGTTAAAGCTGGTGGTTTTCTAAACTTTTAGAAATTTTATTTATTTTGTTGAGTTGATAAATTGCATAAATCCCCACAGATTTAAATCGCACTGAAAAATGCAACTCAGTAACATCTACAATTTCGTCAGTCAAAAGTAAGGGAAATTTAAAAGTTTTATGATTACAGAAAATTAAAATAGAAAAAAAGGAAATTGTTTTGAAATTATCTTCGTTAAAATAATTGGAAATATTAAATTAATAATTATATTAAAATTATAAGCTAAAAAATCTCATTCCTAAAAAACCAATCTATCAAAATCAAACAATTCTCAACCAAAAACTCTAGGTAAACTGTAAATTTAATCAAATTTTAGCAAACAATTTGTGAACAAAATGGAAAACTAGAAAACGTTTCGTGTTCTCGCGCATAACCAAATGTGCAAATTTACCATTAGTTTTCCTACTTTGTTTTTCATATTTAGAAAGAGCAACAGCAACACCTTTCATTACAATGTAATTTTCACGCTACTCGTTTTTTTTTTTTTTACCAACTCCCGTGCTCCCTTTGGCATTCCTTAAATGTGTGTGTGTGTGTGCATGGATTGCAGTACAATGGTGCTGTGCCCTAATCCCAGGCAATCCATCAACTCGGAGGCTACAAGGCAAATCCAATTCGCTTCAGCTCTTTGCTGCTGACGCTGGCGGCGACCACACAACACAAACAATGGCCTCAGGTCATGCAACATCCAAAACCAGCTGAGTAAAGCCCTTCGAACCACTTCAATTTCATGTAATCTCTTTAAATGTGAAACAACGTAATACAACAATAAGAAATCAGAGCTGGCAATTTGTGATTGACTGGACAATACTCTGTAAAGTTTGGAATGCTTAAAATTGTCTACAATTTATTTGTGTTGTTTATTAAAATAAATATATCCAAATCATTTATTTGAATCCATTTAATAGGTTTTAGTCCACTGGAGATAAATGAAAAACTAATTTTTCTAAATCCATTTCAAGTATCAAGCATTGATAATATTTACCCTATGCACTTCAGATTATTTACAGGGTATTAAAAAAATACACGACAAGCTTGCACTTCAATCGTAACTCAAAAGTTCATCAAAACAAATTCTTTGCGAGAAAATCAAAAAAAAAAAAAACTTAAATGAGTTTCAATTTCTTGAGTGTACGTGTTTTGTGTTTTGTTGTGCAGTGCTTCAAACTGTCATTTGGTTTACAGTTAAAAATTGTATAAATAAATCTATTAGATGAAGCTGAGTGTTGTTCATGATATTGTTGTTGCTGTTATTGCTATTGCTTTAACTGTTGCAATGTCACAGTCGAATACACTTTATTTGATTTCATTACGAAAATTTTTCAGCTTTTGTTGACAGAGCACAGCGACAGAGAAAGCGAATGACAAGCATACAGAGTGAATGAAATGGAGGATATACGCTCTTTTTTATTACTTTTCATACATATATTTGTATATGTATTTGTGTGTGTGTGTGCATACAAGCAAACATTGATGTCAGAATTTAATATGCTGTATAAATCGTTTTGAGCCATTGACACATTCATGCGTTCGTTTCATATTCGTAGAAACAGCTCCGGATACAGATACAGCTACAGCAACAACTACAGATACAGATTCACAGTAATAAACAAAAGTGTTGCATTGCGCAATGAACAACTTAAGGATACCCTAAATTTACGTAACATTTGATTGTTAAAGAGAAAAAGTTTATTAAGCTTGAAAAATTTATTAAAAATGTTTTCAAATTTGTTTGTAAATATTTAAAATTTGTCATGAATTTACTTGCTGAAATTATGATGTCCTTTTTTAACTCCACTTATAAACATAGGGTATTATAAAAAAACAACTGAGAATCATATATAAAAAAAAGAAAATTTTTATATTTACACTCAGCACATACACACACATATGAACATTTACATATATAGAAACAAGTATTTTTTTACATTTTATATATTTTTTTTTTTCTGTATTTTTTTAGCATATAAAAAAATTCACTCTTATTGCTTTTCGAAGGTTTTCCATTGGTTCACATTTCATTTATTTTCACTTGCAGTCAAGTTGACTGTATGCGTGTGTATGTCTGTGTATCTGTGTGTGCACTTCACAACTTAATACACTTTATTATTGAAAATATTTTTTATTACCAAGTGGGCTGTGTTGTGAAGCGCTTTTCCCAGAATTTGGCCCTGACACGCGGCGCATAGTTTACCCTACTCCACAGATTTGTTGTTGTTGCTGGTGGGCGCATTGATTTGCTGCACTCGTTCCATGAAACACAAATACCGAGTACAAAGCCGTACTCACTCTCAACTGAATTGAACCACACCAAACCCCGCCCCTTTTCATACTCATCGTCGTACTCTACATACAATTTATACGTATTTTACTTTTTTTTTATCGCTGGGATTTTGATATTCATGTTGCATGTTGCTGACTTCTGAAGTTTTGGCAAGTGGAAATTGTTTTTGATTTCTTTGCCAGCTTACGCTTTTTTGTACTTTTTTATTATTTTTTTTTACTTTTGTTCGTTTTTCATTCATTCATTTATGGTGGGGGAACAAGCTCCACTTTGTTTGTTTTAATTTATATTTCGGGTATGTTTTTTTTAGGATATTCGACAATTTTTGCTTAACAGTTGCTTGTTGGTTTTGTAGCGTTTTTGTATACCCTGTAGACATTAAAAGTAGGCTAAGGGAGACAGCTTGGAATAATCAGGGAATTAGGTATAAGCTTTTAAAAATTAAAATGTATGTAATTTAGGCATGAAAAAGATTTCAAATATGAACTTTAAGAGGTATATCTAAGTTTTGTTTTCTAGCCTGATTTTCTTTTCTTATTTCATTTTCTTTTTGGAGTTTTATGCAAATGCCGCTGAGCTTCTTTAATGAACTACTTTGAGGCCCTCATCTCAACTGCTTACATACTTATTTGATTCAATTCAATTTGGCGTTTGCCACGCCCTCTCCTCCCACTTTTGGTATGCGCATAATTTATGTGCCGCCAGCCTCATTTGCCAAATGTTTCTAAATATACGCTCGATTCGTTCGCTGTGCTTTTGGTTTTGCCTGTGTGCGTCAGTTTGATAAATGATATCAATTTCTTATGAACTTCTCCTGAATACAAGGCGTCAAAGTTTGTTTTGCTTTTCGGTTTTTGCATTGTTTGTTTGTATTTGTGTTTGCGTTTCTTCTGTTTTGTTACGTTGTGTTGCGTATTTTGTGTTCATCAACTGTCGTCATTTTGCCAATTTGACACTTTTAACGGCTGCGCACTTGAAACTCAAATGCTTTTCGCTGCTTGACAGTTGAGCATATGAATTTTTAATGGGGCATATGGCAAGCTTTTAGAGAGAAGGCCCCCCAAAGCACACACACAACACCAATAACAACAACTCCATATGGTTAAACTTATCAAAATGCTAAACATTTTATATATGTGTGTATGTGTGTGTGGTTTAATGGTAATGCCAAGTAAAGTGCCAAGTTAAGCACAACAGCTGCAGGTTATTATTAGATATATTCCAAAAGGTGGCTAGCTTTATGGCTAAAATAACTACACCTTAAATTTTAATTTTTAATATTTAATTGAACTTGTGCATTTTAAATATTTTGTAATTCTAAAAATGCTTACAAATTTAATTTCTTTTTTTTATACAGAACTTAGTTGACAAAAATTTGATTCATTTAATTGTCAATACATTTTTTGCCTTTTCTACCAACAGTCTGGAAAATGTTCAATATTTCTATGATATCTTCTCAACTGAAATAGATCTCATTAGACAAATTTATACGCTTTCTTTTCTTAATTGATTGTATATACTCTTTCTGCAGAAATTTCATGCCTTATTGAAATTGTAATAGAGAATTTGTCAATAAAATTAAAGTTGAAATGCTTTTAAATCTCATTCATCTAATCTTTCTGTCTCCTAGATACTGTCATGGATTCGAAAATCTGACAAATCAACATTCAACTGCGTTTGACTTTGAGCCTAATCAAAGCAGCTATTTAGTTGATAACTTTTACCAATGTCACATAAACTAGCATTTCTAACGAGCCAAAAATTAACCGAAAACCACACAGCAAATATGAGAAGAGCGAAGAAGATAGAGGAAAGAAAACAGAATTTGTTGTTGTTGGGCCACTTGGCTTACAGGCTGTGCGGCTATTAGCCCAGAAAAACACACACAAAAAGAGCTGCAACACATTAGCAAGAAACGAAAACGAGACACAGACGGACACAGACAGACAGACCCTCCAAGTAGCTAGACGACTGACGACCGACGACAAAACACAAAATATTGCCGCTGGCCAAAACAGTTCCCAGACTAAAGAGAGAGAGAAGCGACAGACTAGAGGAGAAAAGGCGGGGCAGCGAACTAGAAAAACTTTCGGCCACTAATCTATAATGCTGTCAGCCATTAAACAACTGAAAAACCAAATTTGTAACTCATTAAAAAAAAAGCCGAAAGAGAAAAATATAAAAATGAAACTTGGCTGGAACTGAAATGAATGACTGATAAATGCCATTCCGGCTGCTCTTTGGTTGTCTCATTTGGGCTGCCAAATAATATTTAATTATAAACAAATAAACGCAACCGTCTAAGGCCTCGGGCAGCACAAAGGGGTCGTCGTATCTATTCACGTATTTTTCTTGTTTTTTTGGGACTTTTTAGCTCGTAAAAGGTGCAGAGTGATTAATTGTATGTCAGGGAATTAAATCAAATATTTGAGAGTTGTCACAGACAGACAGACAGAGACACACGATGAATGGTCGTTCGGGTTGCTGCTGCTTCACTGGACTTTATCTGTCTATACGAAATCACGAAATGCAAATAAAAATGACTTGAAAATGCCATAATAATTTTCCACGACGTGCATGAAAAATTGAAAAAAACCAATGCGCGTCCAAAAGATAACAAATTCCTGTTCAACCTTTTTATTTTCACTGTTAGATTAAGAAAGAAAGCAGAAAAAGACCCAAAGGAAACAGACAGGCAGGGATACATTAGCATATATCAATGCCAAATGCAAATAAATCATCAATAACATTTCTTCTCCACTTATGCACCACTTACAGATACTTAACCGCGAAGACAAAGACGACAGCCAGCCGAGGAAGAAGACGAAGAAGGAGACAAAGGGAAAGGAAAAGGGAAAGAGGAAAATGAAGACTCTGCAGCTGCAATTCTTTGGCCCAGAAGCGTTTCTGTCATATGCATCAAGCGGCGCCTTTGCATAAATTGACGCGGTGCGGATAAGCCAAGAAGGGGGAGGATAAACAAAAACTCAAAAACGGAAAAAAGACAAATAAAAGGAGCTGGAAAGGCAAACATTTAGCAATTTTATGCGTTTTTAAAATGTGCGGCAATTGACTGAAACAACAAAAGCGCGCGACGACGCGAGCTGAAGTTGGAAAATTCAAGGGAATCGCATGTGAGGCACGTTTTCCCAGCAGCAACAAGAACACGAAAAATAAACCAAAAGAGTGCCCACACACACAAATCAAATACAGTCGTATAACCATATCGAAAAGGAACCGCAGGAGATACATACACTCAGCTGATAAGAAGTAAAAGTAAAAGGGAAGACGCCAAGACGAAGACGAAGCCGAAGAAGCAAAACGCTTGATGATGGTTTGTTGACGACCAACAAAAAGTTGTTGAGCGTGTAAACATTGGCAAGCATAAAGCAGGGAAAAGGAATAAAAAGCAGCAACAGAAGGACCCTCGGAGCCACATTTATAAATGCGCTACAGTTACAAATTGTAGCCACAGCTGTGCGTGCGTGTCCGCATGTGTGTGTGTGTGCTGTAAACCATTTATAAATGTAACAAAAAAGGCAGACAGAGAGCCAGTTGGGCGCAAGTGCAATGCATAAATATAAACAAAGATACAACTTGAACAACAAGCAGCTAAGCACAATACAATAACAACAACACAGCAATAACAACAACAACAACAAGGAAGCGTAGCAGCGTTATAAACAAAAAATAAAATCGATAATTTAAAGCGCTTGCGAACTACATTCGTATCTGTGAGATACAATTTAAAAAGCCGTCAAGTCGATGACAACTACAAATAAAAAACCGAACAAAATTACGAACAACGTTCAATCGCAAATAAATGCAATTTCTGCAATTGTATCTGCTAGATACATTAGCTGAGAGGGTGTGTCGCGGACTCGCGAGTGTTTAATGACAATGACGCGGCGTGCAGTGCATAAAATACAGGAATTTACGTGCCAAAAATGCAATTTGCAACCGTAGATACAATTGTAAAAAGCAGGACACAGCAAGTGACAGTTACTTAAACTCTATACTCCGAAGTGGAAAAAAAAACAAAACAGAATCTAAGAAAATTAATGACAACTACTTGAGTTATATTGTGAAATATTTCATAGTGAAATACATTTGTATCTACAAGATACAAAAGAAAGAAGAGTAACAACAAATCAAAACTGCTGTAATCCGTCGATAATCACAATGAGCTACTTTTGTGTCTGTGAGATACATTTTCAATAAGCAAACCACAACTTTTAAAGTGTCATTTGTGAACTATAAGATAGTTTTACATTCGTGCGATATTTGCAGCAAAAATGTCATCAAAACTTTCGCACCCTATAACACCAAAGCCAAAAGAAAAACACCAGTCAACCCAAAAACCAAATTGCCAAACAGCGAAAATCAAAGTCAATATGAAAAACAGCAGTGAAATCCTTAATGCAATTTTCACTCAACGATTTCCCTTTTTTTTTTTCTCCAATTTTACTGATTTTACTGTCTGTTCATTCATTTACAGAAACATTCACAATTGGCGCGAAGAGAGCCGCACGGTGGAGCAACAACAAATGGAACATGTTGATGCCGCTGCTGGAATACAACAAACACATAGCAAAAATACCAAATTGCAAAATGAGGTCGCTTAGATTGTCGTCGTCGATGCGGCAACTGCCTCTGTTGTTGTTGTTGATGCTACTCGGCCACAACAACAACAACAACAACTTTTGCCAGGCGCTGGACATTGCAGCTGGCGGCATTGGAGGTGGTGCTGCTGCAGGTGGCGGTGGTGCTGGTGGTGCCAGTTCTGGAGCTGCCACAGCAGTAGGCGGACCACCAGGCGCACTGAATCTAAATGCCAATCTGACGGATCTGGGAAGTCCCGGTGTGTATAATTCGACAAATGGTTTAATGCTAATTACATGTTTTTCGAGCTATTTAACTCTCAACTGCCACAAACCAAAATTCGACTGGGTGACGCCGCCATTTTGGCAATTATATATACATATATATGTTTAACTGTATGTGTGAGTGGGTGTGTGTTTGTAAAGTTTCTTGTGCGCATTTCCGGCTTCCGTATCCGTTTGCTGTTATGCTGCTTGGCCAAAAAACTATTAGCCACTTTTAGCTAAATAACCACGCCCAGACGCCCAACACACACACACACACACACACTGGCAAAACACTAAGCATCAATTAACCCAATTTTGAGAATCCATTTTCACCTGACTCCGGGTTCTGTGCTGAGCTTTAGCTTTTCTCTACATATTTTTCTTTTATTTTTGCTGCAACTCCCACCGTAAACTCTCTTTAGCTGTCTCGCTCTGGCATTCGTTTCCTTTCTCTTCCTGTGTATTTGTATTTTAGCCTGCTTACCTTTTGGCACTCTTTCTGTTTGCCCTATAAAGGAAACAGCAATGAAAATGGAGTACAGCAGCAAGCTAGAAATTATCAAATTTATCACATTTATTTAAATTAAATCAATTTAACAATTTTTCGTATTTTTAAACATTTCTTGAGAATAATATTTAGATGTTCAAATATTAAAACAAAGTGTTTCGGAATATCAAAGTGAAAAAGGGTAATTAATTACTTTATGTGTGCCTGAGCTCAACACTGGGTATATGCTAGTCAATACACCCTTATTGTATGCCAAAATAACCAAATCCCAAATGGCGGCGTCGTCGTTCAGTTAACTTGAAATCCCCATTACAACACTTTTTCCTTTACTTGTACATACATAATGTGGCTCGCCTCTTTCCGGCAGCTTCCTTTGGTATTTTCTCTCTCTGTCTCTGTTACAGGCGCTGTCTTGCTTTGTTGTAGTTTGGTTTTGGTTTGGAGGATGTCTTGGATGTCTGGAGGATTGGATCATCGAAGCAAAATATAATTATAATAATTAATCTATTGATTTTAATTTACAGCTTATTGAATAATTCACATGAATATTATTACAATTACAACTTTTTTCCCCCTCGCAGCATTTAATATTATGAAATTCTTATTTCCAGCTCGTTCGCTCATTATAAATTAATGAGCTTGTAATCAGTGGAAAATTAATTTTGATTTGCATTTGTTCATAAATAATTAATTTTTACACATATTGACCAGGTTTTTCCGTTTCTATTAATCAAATTATACAAATATTTAATAACAATTTTTTTTCCCCGCTGCAAGCTAAACTGCGATAACTTTTAGTGTTAAACAAACATGCGGGTGACATTGCACTGGAACAGCTGCAGCAGTTGCGAGTTACGAGTTGCGAGTTGATGTTAAAACAGCCGAATGATTGATTTGCCAGCCAGCATTAAACATTGAGAACATTGAGCACAGTTAGGAGCAGCTGCTGAAGACTCTCTACATGGAAACATTTGACTTGACACTGGCAACCTCAATAAACACCGAGTGGTAAGTTTCATTGAGAGCACTCCTCAAGCGACTTTTGTTAATCAGCCTCTTGACACATTTATTTATGTAGGTGACTGTAACGGCTTCTTAACTCATACGGGCCAGAGACTCATCAGTTTAGCTAATCTATTGGATACCCAACCTATCAACTTGTTTAGTTATAAATCGAATTAAATAATTTAATTTATATTCCTATTCCTATTCATCATTTACCCTTTAGCAAAAAATCGTTTGCAAATAAATAAATTCATTTAGTTATTTCAATTTAAAGTATTTGTAAATATGTTATGTAAATACTATAAATGTAAATAGTTTATTCTGTTACAGAAATGTTTTGAAGCAAGAATTTTTAATTAAGCTAATAAAATGTGCAAAATAAAATATTTGTTATTTAAAATGAAAAAAAAAAAAAAAAACAAAATGAAAATTCTATGCATTCTTATTTAAAGTTTGATTTTCCCAGAATGTTAAACATTTTCATGTTATGCTTCAATCATCAAATGGTAAGGAGGGAGGAGGGCAGGAAGTGCTCTGCAAGCAAATGCATCAATAAAGATAACGCAGCGGCCTACGTGAATGTGGCTTCAAACGTGTTTAATGCTAGCTCTTGGCCAGCCTCTTAGCTTGTTTTGTGGCCTGAGATAGTCGTATTTTATGCGTTCGCTCCATCAAGATAGCCAAATATAGCATAGAGAGACAGAAAGAGAGAGAAGAGAGAAAGATCTGAACTGTAGGCAAAATGTTGATAAGGTACGGACGAAAAGATAAAGTCAATCAATCAGTTGCGACAGCGTCTTTTCAAGTTGACTTAATTATCTAAACTACAGACTATAAATAGCAGATTAATAACAAACAGTCTTCATGGGTAACTTAATATGCCAATTGCCTGTAAACAAAGCCAAAAAAGAGTCTAACTGCCTTTAGAAGTATTCGAACACGACTTTAAATGCCTTTTATTATTATATTATACAAAATATTTGGACAAAGAAACAATTTGCCAACAGATACAACAAAAGACGTATCAAATTTCAATGAACATTCAATAGAAACTAGTTTTGTGAGACTATGCCAGCTGCTTTTGAGTTAAGAACATTTCAGAACTTATTGTTAAATTAGCTTGAAAATTACCTGATCAATTTTCTAAAACAAAACTTTGTGGCAAATTTCAGTGCAACTAAAAATAGTACAAGAAAACTTTCAAAAGACGTCAGCCAGCCAAGTCCTTTCAACTTGCACCCAAACAAATAGCCTGGCCATAAAAAGTTCTTCAAATATTTATTTACTTTTTTCTACTTGTTTCTTTTAGCCATTTCTCGTTCCTTTTTTTTGGGTTGTTCGTATAAATCCGTAGACAAAAGTTGGGCCGCCACTTTTTGCACCTGCAGAACTAATAACAAATCTTTTCATTAGTTGCGTTAGACAAGTTAGTTAAAAACTGCACTTTATGCAAACAAATTGGAGTCGACATGAAGTATATAAAACAAAAAGAAAAAAGTGTCTAAGCCAATAACCTGCAGGAAAACAAAGCCGCAGATGGAGTTAGAAACTGCCTGCAACTTGGCTCAAAAGTTGATTCTACCCTAAACATAATGAAAACATAACATTTAGTTAGCACTTCTATTTATATAAGCCAAACGAGATAAGAGTTAGAGTGAGAGTGAGGCCAAAAACTTTTCATTAATAACTCAAAAATGTTTTTGGCTTATAAAAGTTCAGCACACCTTTTAACGTTTCCTGGGTTAGGGTATGGCAAGTGTCTTTCAAAGTTTGCCTTCCTCTGTTTTTCTTTTCGTTTGCCATGATGGCGTTGTTGTGAAAAACAAATCAAAGGAGTTGGAAAGTTGATTTGCCATTCTATTGACTTGATGAGCGGGGCAGTCTGTGGGCAGTACAATGACTCTAGCAATAGCAACACCAACAACAACAACAACCACAACAACAACAAGGACAAACCGTCATGACAATGGCAATTAAAGCAACAACGTTGGCAACTGGCAAACTTTGTCCATAAAATAAAAAATAAAACTGAAAGCCAAAAAACGAATACCGAAAAAACAACAGCAACTATGGCCAAATGGATAAAAACTCTCATAATAAACGAAAATTATGATGATTTTCTATTTGGCATCGCGTTTTACAAAATCATTTTCGTTGCTCTGGCGCGAGAAACAAAGCACCATAAAAGCAACTTGACAATGCGACAAAGCAGAGCGACCCAACCGGAGACATGGAGAGTGAGAGATGTAGATTGAGCCGGAAAAGCAGTGTAAAAAGAAATTAGATGACAGGAAAATATATATATTAAATGATAATAACAACAATATTTGCAGACAAAGTACGTTAAGTGAAATCATTTACAACTGGCTTAACAATGAAAACTTCAAATTGGATGTACAGAGTTCTAGACACTTGGGAGTTGTTATAGATGCAACGGCGACTTGAACTAAAAGAATAAAATATGTGCTTGTATTTAAATGTTCAAGTCTGGATATAAATAAAATGCTGGGACAAGCAACATTTGCTAATGGTTGTCAATCTAAAATATTAAAATGAACGACGATTTTTCTTCATTCGCAGCTGAGGAACCTAAGACAACGAAAACAAAGAACATTAAGGGGAAAATCATTCAATTATTGAGCTGGCCGAAGAAAGTGCGATATAGCACAATTCGGGAGGCACGAAAAGCTGTGCGGGATTTCTTAAGATATTTAGTGTTCTTGGCACTGGCCACGCTTGGTAAGAGATGATTGATTAATGCTCGGAAATAATTTAAATTATTGCCACAGTAACACTGACAACATGCGATTATAAAATGTATTTTTATGCAAAGATGTGGGATCAACAGTTGGCTTCTAGAAAGACAGTTATAGAGCCCGGATTCATTTCAGTATTCAATGATATCCACAATTACCAACAAATTTGGGATTTTATTCAGTTTACTTTTCTACCATTGCTTGATCGAGGGGATTTTAAGATGAACGACTCAGCATCCATTTATAAGTTTACCAATGAGACGAAACAGTTCGATGAGATCTTTGGAGACATTCCCAATCGTACGATACTGCATGGAAATGTTTTGCTTGGGCCACCAAGAATAAGACAAATACGTGTTAAAAAGGGTCAATGTCAGCATCATCCAGTTTTCTCCAAGTATTTGCCAGAATGTTATTCGCACTACACATGGATGACAGAGGATCGTGAAGAGTACACTGGAATTAAATGGCAGAGTATGTCTGAAATGGGAACAACCCCAGTCTGGGGAGAAATCGAACTATATTTAGGTGCCGGATATATGATTAGTTTCAGCTATGACAACGAAGAGAATTTTCGGTTGACCAAGCAACTTAGAGAGGATAATTGGATCAATCATGGCACGCGATTATTCCTACTAGAATTTAGTTTATATCATGTGGATACTCGTCTGTTCCAGTTGGTTAAGTCAGTTAAGCTCTATAGCTATCTTTATCAATTGCTTAATGATTCCGACCTTATAGATTTGTGATAGAAATTTCACCTACTGGTGGATGTATTCCCATGGTCAAGTTGCGCACCATTCGACGTGAATCATTCTTTAGTAATCCCTCCTGGATAATGGGCCTTGTTACCTTTGCCTTCTACCTTTTTATATTTATCAACAGCTGCAGGGAGATTTTTCTTATCAAAGCAATGGACTTTTGTAATTATATAACAGTTCTGATTAATCTGATGGACTTTTTGTGTTGTTTGGTAAGCGAATTAATCAACTAAATACCAAATCTTATATTTAATATCTCTATATTAGTTGTCCTATATGTTGCTATTTTTAAATTTAGCACACTTCATCATAATAGAGGGTGTAATGCGCCATGTAAAAAGGAGCGATCAGTATATAAGTCTCGATGCATGTTGGGAGATAAACATAATTTATAATAATATTGCTGGACTTGTCATATTTATTGCCTGGATTCGACTGCTGATTTTTATAGTGTTCAACCGTACCATGGTCATATTTGTAAATATGCTGCATAAGGTGTGAAGTTACAAATTTATGCTCTACGTATTTAAATTCTTAAACTCATTAGTTTTCTGAAAATATTTTTTGAGTTACTCTTTTTTTACGATAATTCAGATTTTTTAAACTACTTAAATTTTTAATCTCTTGATTTTCCTTCTTATTTTTAGAGCAAAAAAGAAATTACTGGCTTTTTCTTAATATTCTTTTCCGTATTAATGGCCTATGCACAGTGTGGCATGACTTTATTTGGTGACCACGATCCGCAATTTCGCAATTTGTTAAGCTCAATATTGACCATTTTGCGATGGACAGCGGGCAGTTCGCAAAATGATAAGATGCCAAAATATAGCCAGATTATCACATGGATCTATTGCATATCCTTCGTTTTTTTTGTGCATATTATGATGTTGCTTTCCTTCCAAGCGATTATGATCAACACCTATGATGAAGTTAAACAAGTTGTCATGACTCGTCCCTCTCAATTGGGCACTGCCATTGGATTATTCTTAAGAGATATCTACGACAAGTTACGTCTGTTATTTTGTGTCAAACGCACACAAAGATCTCCAGTTGATTTGGACGCAAAAGGAGAATATGAGTCAGATCAGCGCATAGATCCACGACAGGCAGCTGCAATCGCTGCCATGCGTCTAATGGAGCATAAGTGAGATACTTAATTTAGATACATACAACATATTTTATAATATTTGTTATCACAGAAATCCAGCCAACCTTTCACAGCCTGATTATCTGCCTGTGCGCTTAGAACGGTGGGTGAAATTTTTAATCGAAATCGGGAATAAATTTTGATTATTATCTGAGTCAATTTCAGCGCTGCTAAACGTGTCAAGCAGTTGGAGGAAGTCACTAACCAGGCATTAAAGCGTATCCTTGAATATTACAACCTCTTACAAAAAAAGCACAACATATCAGAGTTGCCCGTTAATGACATTGAATCAGATTATGAAACTGTCATTTAAACCTTTTTATTTTTTAGGATTTTTGTCAAATATAAATGAATATTTCTCCTCGGCATTGGAAGCAAATAAATTGTAATATTATATTATAATAATTTACAATAATTTTATTAATTATTTTTTGGTAATATATAAAATCGAATATATTAAAAGAGATCATATAAGTAATAAAAAATATAATAATATTTAATTAAATTTAGTTTCCAGAAAAGAAAAGTAAACTGAATTGGTATAAATTATGGTAATTGATCATTACTTTGGGCTATTTCATCAAAAAACATTTACTGTTCAACCAACCGAGTATATCTCATCATCAGTGTTGTTAATAATTTAGCGAAAGTTTGCATAATTTCAGTTTAACAAGCATTTGAGGAGCACTTGCTTTTGTCTTGTGTTATGTTCACTCTGCCCGTTGCTGAGCTGAGCTGAGCTCATTATGTGCTTTGTAATGGCTGTTTATGTGCAATAATACTTGTAAAGAATATAAAAAATAAGGATAAAAACATACAGAGAGAGAGAGCGAGATAGGGGACGAGAGGATAAAAAAGGGAAGCACTGCAGACAAACTGAAATATGAAAGCGCAAATAATGTTTAAACAATTTGTTGTCGTTGCGTTTCATTAAGTGTCCATTCGCTACCGCTGTCTGTCCGTCTGCCTGTCTGTCTGTCTGTCAGTCCCTCAACTTGCAACATGCCTCCTTACCACACACTAACATTGGACAACCGCTTCCTGCTGGACCTGACTGACTTTGGTAGCTGTCGTTATAATTTGCAAAGCTCTGCACAAAACTGAACAACAACAAAAAGAGGAAAGAAAAACTGATAAAAATTAGTAATAAAATGAAAAGCAAAGTAAAATGGCCGTAGGAGTAGACTAAACAGAAGTATGAAGAGGGGGTGGCAGAGCGGGCGGGGGAGGCAACTTGTTGCTGCAGGACCAAGTGGATGCCACGTTGTTGTCAGGGATGCTTGTGATTTCCTGTGAGACGGCGGCAACTGCTAACTGGCAACAGGCAGCGGGCAGCGGGCAGCGCTTCCTGCAACATCCACAACGCGAAATTATTATTGCCATTTGCTTTCCTCTTTATGCTCAAATTGTTGCTGCTGTTGTTGTTGTTGTTGTTGTTGCAGTCTTTTTGTATGTTGCTCTGTAAAAATTATTATTTTTCTGGTAGCAGGAGGAGCAGCATTAGTCGTGTGGTGTGGCAAGTGGCAAGTCTGCTGGTCGCTTCAACTGCAGTGTATGCCTTACTTCCCCCTCTCCGTCTCTCTTTATACTGTCTCTTTCTCTCGTTATCATGCAAGTTGAATGACTCATTAAAAATGATTTCATTTTTATAAACATTTTTCTCTGTCGCTGCGGTTGCTGACGGCATCGTTGGGACTTGGCGCCTTATCAGCACTGTCTCACTCCCTCTCTCTCACTCACTCTCTCTCTCTCTCTTTCTATGTCCGTCTACTGCTGCCTCTCATTTAATTTACTTGGGATTTATTTTTTTTTAATTCGCTTAGCTACTTTTGGCTTCTTTCTACTTTCTGGCTATCGCTTCCTTTGTGCGTAAATCCTTCACAGAAGCACAGGAACATTTGCCTGCTCAGATAAGCGCTCTGAGTCACATCGAGTTCTCTTTTAACTTCTCTTCCTTCTCGTTGTTGGCTAAACGACTTGACAGTTACTTTACGTAATAGGATACCAAATTGCATTGCTGCTGTTGCTGTTGCAACTGGAACATCTACAACATGCCACTTGGCTGCCGCTTGTTTGACTTTTGTCAGCTTCTATTTTTTTTACCTAATTCCCCAGATTAGCTGTATTATGCGCCAGGCTGGGCGCATAATAACAACCATCATCATGGCATATAGGCCTAACGGAAAGGCATGCCACGCCCACAACGACCCCTCTGTCCACAGCCCATATTGTCGTTGTCGTTGGCGTTGCATATGTGAGTGGACACTTGAGCAGCAAGTGCAACAGCAACAGCAACAGCTCCAGTTACGATAGTGTTGACAACAAAGCAGACTAACCCTAGAACAGGATACTCAAACAGCTGCCAACACACACACACACACACACACTCACACACACACACACACTCATACACACCAAGAAACACATTCGTTGCTATGACAACTTTGTGGTAAATTAACCATTCCCTTTCCATTTTCTATATTTATTTATTATGTATATTAATTAATGCGCTTAAATAAACATTTAAACACTATAATGAGAATCTGTTTCATAAGCATACATTTTGAGGATTAAAGCATAAAATTTGTAGCGTATGATAAAAATACTTACGTAATAAAATTATGTTCAATATGTACTTTATTAAAAATGAATACAATAATATGAATTGCGTACATAATTAAACTAACTTGTATTAAAGGCTCTACTTGAATAAAATACATAAATTAATATATATACTTTACTAAAGTAAACTAAATTAATGTAGTGAAAGAATTATTTTGAGATAAATTTCGAAATATTTAAGAGTTATTCCCTCCATCAAGCATATTTACATCTTTTAACAAAATTTGTAAATTTACATTGCAGTTTTATTGATTTGTTTTTACAAAATAATGTGTAGACGCAGACAAAGTTTTATTAGATTAGAGTGCATAAATAACCCTCAATTTTTCTAGTTTTTTTTAAAACAGATCCATGTCAAATTATTAAATAGATATTAATTAAAAATCATATGTAGCAATATAAACCTAGTAAACTGAATGTATCGGCTTTTTGCTTACGGGCCTCAGTGTAAAAACCCTATTAAATTCAAACGTAAGTCAAGTAACCTCATTTCTTTGTGTGTCATAAAAAGGCTGAACTAAGTTTCTTCTAATAAGCAATCGTAAGTCATCGACAGACCTAATTATGCTGCCACTTTGTTAGCTCAGTTTTTTCTCAGTGCACACACACACATAGACACACACACTTACTCGATTACCTCTCATTGCATTGGGCGTATGACGGTGACCAATAAATTTCTATTTAGCCATGGACAGTGACAGGCGGTAGTGCGAAAGAGAGAGCGGAGGGGCGGATAGAGGAAGAGGGGGTACTAACTAACGGCTACTGTCAGTGCAGGCCGTGAGCTGAAGCTGAAACTGAAGCTGAAGCTGAAGCTCCAATGAAGCGGCACGTGGAAATGCTTGTAATTGCATCCGCGACTCCCGCCGGAGATGGAAACGGGAACGAGGAAGGGAGGGAGGCGGGGATGGAGAGGGGGAGGGAGCGGGGAAACTCGGATGGTTCGATGGCGGCACGGGGCACAACATGCAGCTATAATTTTGACGGTTGATTGATCAAAGCAGCAGCCGGCAAATGTGGTTGTTGCTGTTGTTGTAATTATTATTGCTGTTGCTTTTTTATTATTGGTGCTGCTGTTTTTTATTGGTGAGCAAGTCAGCCAAATAGCTGCTTATTTACTTTGCTCGGTAACAAACTATTTTACAGGCTTTTTTTTATCCCTCATCAGCGTCAAGTTTGGGGTTGTTACAAGATATAAAACGCAAGATACAGATACAGATATATAGATACATATGTAACTGCTAGTTACTAACTGCAACAGCAGCTGACTTTGCTGTCTCTCGGTCTGTGTGTTTGTCTGCTGCTCTGCGCTCAGCTGCAATAAATCAAATTTTAAATCGCCTTTGAGCCAAGTTAAATTGCAGCCGGAAGCTCGAGATGCGGGAGTAACAATGCAGTATCGAGTATTGAGTGCAGCCAACAAACAGTTTATCAATAGTTGGTAGAAAGTTTCAGCCAAGACGTGCTGCCACAGTTAAGCAAATTGTGGCTTAGATTGGTTTAAACTCCAACTCAAGTTGTTCAATTTATGTACATATTCGGAATGTGGAGTAATATTGAACTGAATATAGTATAAATGTATTTTTTATAATTCTTGTGCGAAATCTGTAAAACTTACACATACATTCAAGTAAGGATACCTCAAAATTAATATATTTTCAATTATTTTTCACTTTTCTTTGTTTTTTTAAACATTTAATATACATATTTCTATCTTAATTATAACTTCGTATAATGATTTTATTGCTAACTTGCAACTGAAAAGAATCACAATTTTGTGTATCTGTTAGTTGTTTAATTTAAGCTTGCTACTGATATTATGCTTCCAATTTTTAATTGCTTGTCATCAATACTAATAACAACAAATAGTTTTCAAATCAAATGCAGGGAAAGATGTCACACAAAATGAATAGACAATCAAAATGTATAATAATTGGCAAGTCCAGAATAAGAGCAAATGGATTTCAAAAGAAGAAATCGAATTGATGCCATGTCACATAACAATGAAAACCAAATATGGTTTCAGAACAGAAAAATGCAAAATGTATGCATACATTGCATTGTTACCTATGACCTGGTCTACTCTTTATGCAAGGAAACGAATTGTGGCCCAAGTTGCAAACATTTATGGGAGCAAAAGAAATAGAGAGATAGATAGAGAGATAGAGAGAGAGAGAGCTAACTGAGTGTGCACGTACTTGTATCTGCAAGATACACAAAGTCCACAAAACTGGGCACGGATTTTGGCTTAGGCAAATGTAGCTAATAAAACAATTATGAAATGCAAGAACAACAGCAGCAACGAGAGTAACAAAGACAACAATACGTTCGATGCAGCACAGGCAACTCATCTTCATCATCATCATAATTATGATCATCAAAATCAACATCATCATCATCAACAGCATTGTTGCAGTTGCAGCTTTTGTGTGCCATTGTCTGCCTGGCGGCCAGTAACTGTAACTATGCGAAAACTAGGCGCAACACACACACACACACACACATGAATATGCATACGTGTATGTGTGTGTGTGTGTGTGCAAAGTATGCCAAACAATGGCGCCTCCAATGCCAGGCCACTAAAGCCGCTTCGCGGCAGGCTCAGCTCTCTCCCCGGGCTACCATGCCACATCACACCCTCCACTCCCCTCCCCTCGTCTGCCCTCCTCCCTAATCCCTCCTTCACCCCTGCACCCTCTTCAGCTTTTGAGCTCCACACCTCGTCGTCGACTAATGCATGTGAAATGAAATGCAGGCGGCTCATAGCCATCAGCTTTTGGCTGTGGCATAAGTTACATTTCGGACACCAGCCGACAACTGAGGAAGATGTCCACACAATGGCGTTGAAACAAAACTACAGCAACAACAGTAAAGGCCTAAGCTAGTTGGGTGTGCTCGACTAGCAGATATCTTGTATCTAGTTTCACATAGTAGTAAATTAAATGTAAGACATCTGATTTATCCAAATTATCGAGTTGATCAGTCAGCATTTGACAAGCATTGACTCGTGTGCTCGACTAGCAGATACTGTGTAAATGTGACACAAACAAAAGTTACTTTGTATAACATTTTTGAATTATGTATATGAATTATATCATTATCGGCAAGAAGTAACAACTTTTAATGGAATGTTTTCTGGCTGAGATGAGATGGAAAATTTGAGTTTGATTAAATTGAGATAAGTTAAAAAGGTTAGTGTCCAGTGATGTTTAAAACAAACTTCTCAGTTGGGATATATCTTCCATTTTGGTTCCAAAAGTTAGAGCAAACTTTGAGAACTTTAGGTTAATAAAATTAAATCAGATAACATGGGTTAGATACATATGAATAAATTCATGAGCAATCTAACTTCTCGTTCAAAAACCAACAGCTAATAGTTATTGTACTCAGAGATATTAGGGAAATTATATAAAACTATTGTAACCTCTGGAGAATCCTGTAAGCTCCAAGATCCAAGATCAAAATAAGAAAAGCTGATCAAAGTTTCTAGAGAAACATTAAAATACAAAGATCCTCGAATACCTGTTGATACTTATTCAAAAGGAGCATAGAAGATTTTCTTTCTCTTACTCTTTCGTTATTTTTCGTAAGTATTAATTTAATGAAGAATCCATACAGTCCAAATATACACTTCATTAACTCTAACTTTAAAGTTTCTCAAGTTGAATTGTTTTAAAATATACGTACTATTTACTTTAAGGTCAATTGATCTCTGATTCTTTGGGTATAAATGACTACAGCATACCCAATTTTAGACACTTTTGTGCTACAGGGTCTACAAATTTTCGTTGTAATGAAACTCGCTCAGTTCGCTGGCTGGCTTCATTCGTTCGTTCATCGTCCATCGTCCGGCGTCCGTCGTCCGTCGTCCGTCGTCGCATGTATCTTTTAGATAATCTTCATTTCTCGTTTGCGGCTAATGGCCTGGCACTGGCACTGGCCAAGGCACTCAAGGATATCGCCTGTCGTTCTTCATGTTGTTGTTGCTGTTGTTGCTGCTGTTGTTGTTGTTGCTGCTTTATGACCATTCGGGGTACGCAGCACTCACTATCTTTTTACTCTTGGTTCTCTTAAAATGGGACACGTTGCGGTTTCCCTCTGCGTTGATGACTAAGTAAGCCGTGAGTCGAGAGTCGAGTTTTCAAGCCACTTTCAGTGCATTCAGTACTTTTCAGCCTTCTTTTTGCGGTTTCACATGCTCACACATAGATAGCTCTTACTCTTTTACACACACGTGCATATTTAGAGATACTCAAAATGAGATACAAAGATACATTTGGACTTCCTACCATTTTTAGCTGTTTTGTTTGATGGGCGGCACACACGATGATTATGATGATGATGACGACGACGACGACGACGACGACGACGCAACAGGACGGACAACCCTTCAGACTGGGCCAGAGAACCATCTCAGAGCCATTCTCAGAGAGATTCTCAGTCACAGTCATGGTTCCGATTCCAGTCCAGCTTCCTGGGCTGGGCACCGTTGATGATGACTCTGAAATGTGTGCCAGCAGGCCGCTCGAGATTTATACTTGTATGTACATATATACATAACTTTTTTGTTGCCTCTGCCTTTGCCTTTGCCACGTTTTCATCTGTTGGCTAAAATGTGCATTGAAATTTGAGATATTTGCCTTGATATTACTACAACAAAGGCTGGGCCTAAGGAGCGGCATAGCCCGACCCATACCATACCATACCAACATCTCTTACAGTTAAACGCATCTTTTTCCCAACTCCGTCTTCGTTTTCGTCTTTAACTTCACATTCGTTTTGGCCGGGTTTCTTCATCTTCTTCGTTTCGGCTTTGTCGCGTGGGCGTCTTTTAAGATTGGCTTTTATTTTGGCATGCCTTGAGATGTTTGGCGACGACAACGACAACGACAGCAACAACGACAATGAGAACGATAGCAACATTGGAATGTTGCTTGCTGAAAGCGGGTTTCATAATTTTCATGAGTTGACTTTGGCTTCCCAAAAAAGTTTGTAGATGCTTCGTGCTGAGCCCAACACTGGTAGCCCAAACTTTTATGTGGGCTCCAGATACCGTCCATTAAACACTATGATTCTTTGGCATTAAGTTTTCCGAGAATTTTCCTCACTTTAAAGGCAATTGAACCTGAGCCTGTTTTTTGTCTTTCGCTGATCGTGATCTACTTATACCCTGGAACAATTATAAATTTTTGTAAAATATTGAATTTAAATTACTAAACAAATTATATTCTACATAAAATTACATTTATTTTTAAGCAAATTATTAAAATCTTTCTATTACAGGTATAAATTGGATCAATTATATATTGATTAAATTAGTGTAGTATTTTAAAGGTTTTTTTAAATCTACATATTTTATATAAAAAAATATTTAAATGAATCTATTTGATTATAAAGAAGACCAATTGTTAAAACGAAAACTAAACTAAATCTTCTAATTAAGAAGAAAACATACACACATATAAATCCATATAAACATATTTTTAAATACAATATCAGTTAAATTTAAATATACATTCACGTAAAGGCTCTATTGATTTTAAATAATGCATTTGTAATTAAATAAACTTCACATTTATTCAATATCATGATTGTATCTAAAATTATAAATGCATATACTCTTGTGTAGATTCATTGTTAATATAATATAGACTCAATCGCATAGAATGCAAACTTGCATTATTCACAATTTCCACTTTGAAAATTCAATTGTATTCCATTTCATTGTCGACTACCTCCTGAAATACATTCAAAAAAATATGTATTTAATTAAAATTAAAACGCGCAACTGCAACGAATTAAATAAACAATTTTTAATTGAGCTCGAAAAAAGTTTAAACAAACATAACAGTCAAGCCAATCTTTATGTTTGTTAAATATACAGATATATATTACTATGTACTACGTGCAACGCACAAGCGTTTTAAATAGATATATTTCTTGCAAAATGTAATACGCTTTACAGTAGTCAAAGGGAATCTAAAAAAAAAATAATCGATATTATTATCAATAGTATTGATGTCCTTTAAAATTGAAATACCATTTAATACCGTAACTTTTGAATTTTTTGTATAAAACTTTGATTGTATTGAAAGATTCTACATTTGCAAAGGACTATTATTATTTGGCTTGTCAAATTGCCATTAAACTAGACAGACAGTTTTAGGATTAACCGCTCGTTCACCGATACCTATTCATTTAAATGTCTGAAAAGTCTGTTTCAATCAGTTACAAATTTCAACATAAATTCGTAATTCGCCCATTTAAAGGGTACCAGCAAAAAAGCATTGTAAATGATAATAACTGAGTGTGACACATGGCAAGGAAATGCAATTAAAAAAAAATATGACTTTTAATTGGCCTCAGCAACGGACTGGACTCTTGGCCCACCTGCCGTGACATTAATTTTAGTTAGCTCACACGAATCAAAAAAAAAACAAAACCAAACAAAGCGATTATTTTGAAATGCAAGAAATTGCTCAGTTCAATTTGTTTCCTTATTTTTTTTTTATTTTGCTTTAGCGAAAGTTTTGTCAGCTGTAATTTGAGACAATTATATATCATAATAAAATGCAAGGCTCTTGAGGAGGGATCTGTGTCACAGTGACTTAGTGTGTGTGGCGCCGCTTAAATAATGAATCCCAAGAGTTGCATGCAACTCGGTAAATTAAATTGATGACCCGTGGTTTACCAAACAGTTCGATAAATATTTGTAAGCATATGCAGCAGGAAATTACAATTCGCTGAACTAAACGAGGGGTAAAAGAAACAAAAAATTAAAGGCAAGTATTTTAAAGGAAATTATAAAATTGTAAAAAATGGAGATTGTAATCTAAAATTGATATGATGGTTTATGTGAAAAAATAGGAACCTGAAAGAGGGCTAAATATCGAATAAGTTCAGATATTTGTATCTAGAAAAAATTTCAGGAAAAAAGAAGAAAGAAAGGACTATCCAATTCGAAGTTTAGATCTATTTTAGATATTATTATGGAAACTTTGCTTAGTAAAATCCATAGATTAAAAAAAAAATAAGAAAGAAAGGATTATCCAATTTGAAGTTTACATCTATTTTAGATATTATTATGGAAACTTTTCTTAGTAAAATTCATAGATTCATTGTTCTAATTCGACATTCAATATCTGCAATTGCAATTTCTATAATAACATATTTCTTCACATCTATAAAGTGCATATTAAAATCATTTTGATCCGATAAAAACTATCTATTTACGTCTATTAATATTTTAATATATATTTCAATATCAATTATATCAAAACAATATTTATATTATTTGTTCATTCTAAACCATAAATTTTCTCAATGTAAGTCATTTCCTAATTGTAATATTTCCAACATTTCCATACGTAAAATGCGATCACTGTTATCTGAAAACTTGATTCTCCATTTTTAGCTTGCCGTCAATTTACAGCAGCTCTCTTTGTCTCTCTCTCTCTCTCTTTCTCTCTCTGTCTCTTTAGCTACAGGCCACACAAAAGGCACCCAAAGCGCAGCCCATTAGAAGTTGCCTCTCGTCTCATTTCTCACTCCAAACACACACTCTGCACTTGGGCCGCCCCACTTTACCATTGACCCTTTTGGCCTCTTTCCCACATCCCCTGGCCATAAGCACAGCCACTTTGGGTTGACGCAAAGCTACCATCATGACCTCTAAAAAAAAGAGAAGCATTACCCAAACATTACATTTTCCCCCCTTCGCTCCTTCACTCCTTGCCGCCCCCAAATGCAGTGTGGTCCCCCGTTTTTGGCCCGTCCTTCATTTGGCATGCAAATGCGCAGATCGAACTGATAACATCAGGCCAAAAAGCGAGACGACAGAGTGAGAGAGAGAGAGAGGGGGATAGAGGGGGCACTGAAAGCTGTGGGGTAAGGCGCATAGTTTTTTGTTTTTGGTGTGCAAATAACAATGCCGCCAACAAGCGAGAAAGCCTAGCCAGAAAATAGTCAACAGCAGCAACAACAACAATGGTGGCAACAAAGTGTCAGACAGACAAACTTTGCAGAACGCAGATAGTTCCGTAAATTAAATTGCGCAAAGGGGGCGGGCGGGGACAGAATGAGGTCATCATCATGATGGTGACAACAACAACAACAGCAACGACAAGAAAAGCCATACATACATATAAAAGCCAATAGGCCAAAAAAGTGCCAACGCGAAGCCGTCAAACACAGTGGCAACAACAACAATAGCAACAACAACTGCCATCATCCCATGATGTGGCAACTGCAACACTTTCGCTAACAAGCTGCCGCAACCAGGCAACTTGCCGCCGCTGCCACATGTCGTTGTTGTTGTTGTTGCTGTTGTTGCTGCAGTTGTTGTCTGCCTCACTGCCTGGCTAAATGTGACCCGAGGTCGCTTTAGTTGCAACTTTGACTTTGCTCGCAACTTGCAGCTAGCAACGTGTGCAACCTGTACAATGTGCAGCGCGAAACGTGCAACGTGCGTGCATAAAACATCAGTGGCGGCTAACAGTGTTGCTCATTTAGCCATTTTTGCGATAGAACTGTTCTTGATTAAAACTGCCTTAGACGGAAAAAATATTAGGCATTCACTATACGCAAATCTAGCTTGTTTAATAAAACAAAATCACAACAAAACAATAATCAAATAAAATCTAGTCGACAAATATTTAAGTGTGCTAAGAACACATACTTAAAAAGTTAAGAATTTAAACTACTATACATAAAAACTAAAATAAAATAAAATAAACTTCAGTTACCTACGCCGGAAATACTGGGTTAAATTTCGAGTTTTAACTTCAAATTTTTACAGTCATAAATATTATAAATAAATACTTTTAAATTTCATGCTAAACACAAAAATTTAAAGCCTAAACTTGAAAATGATTTGTTTTAGTGTAGATTTGCTATACTTGATGAAAATTCTTTCAACATTGTTGTATGTTTTGTGAGTCTTCATGCATTAAAACAAACGGTCGCATTTAAAACCATGTGTATTTGCTTAGAGAATCTGTGTGGAAATTAAAAATCAACACTTTTCAGAAAAAACTACAATATTTGTTCTACATTCTGTAGTTTTTTCTAACTTTCCAACTGTTCATTTTCACTCTTTTTCCGCATTTTTATCTGGTCGGTTTGATACGTTTTCCTGGCGAGCAATTGGCATCTCCAGTGGCAACTCCCACTCTAGAGACCCATGGGAAGGGGGAAGGTGGAACGCATAAAGTTTGGTTATAAAAATGTTAACAACGCTGTCAACGACATGTCGACGAGCGCGACGTGAAACAACAACAACAACAACAGCAACAGTTGCAGCAGCAACAACAATAACAGCAACAACAACAACAACACTGATCACTGGGCTAAGTAATAAAGTCTCAAGTTAGTTTCTGCATCAACTATGCAGGAAGAGAGAGAAAGAGAGAGCAACTTACAAATTCACACACACACACACACACACACACACGTAAATAAAGCTCGCATTTTTATGGCAAGTTTTTGAAAATGAATTTTTGATCAACTGCAGCAAAGTTCAAACGCAGCAACACACACACACACACACACACACACATACAACTGACACATATGTGGCACACACTCACTTATGTGTGCCAGAGAGAGAAAGAGTGAGCGAGAGAGAGAGAGAGCATTTCTTTGAAACGTGCCACCTAAAAAGCGCCACAAGCCACTTAGACTTGGACACCGCCCTCTCTTAAATAGCCAAAGTGAAAAAGTTTGCCATGAAAAACTAAAGAAAATTCTATGCTTTTCCTGTACAAAGACTTTGCAACATTTTAGCAAGCGAAACTGAAAGATATTGCCAATAATATGAGTTAAATTTAAGAGGATTTTTGAGAAAATAAATTAAATACATTTTGAAGAAAGTAAAGGACAATAGAGTCGAAACTGATATTTTTAAAGCGGAGAGAGACAGAGAATTACAAAAGAAATTGTTAGTAAAAATATATCTTAAAAATAAATTGATTTTGCTAGTCTGTATTTATAATTCAACGACATATAAGTCTTTGGTTAATTACATAAATATATGTTAGTCTTAACAGATAGGTATGCCGTAAACAATTGAATTACTAAACCATATTAATATATAGATAATCTAAATACACCTTTCCAGTTCAAGCCAGATAATTCATTTAACCAATGCATAAACAAATAATTTATGATTACTCAACATATCACTTTAAATAACACTCCACGTCACTCCATGGTTACTTATTTAGCCAATTATAGACATTTTGACACTCTCACTGACAAATCATTGCACTCCCTTGACTTTTACTAACTTGTTCGACAGCTTGTTAGTCATTTGATATTCTGCTCATTCTCGAACAAATGCTGTAACCAACAACCTTCATTGTCACTTTAATCCGTGCATTCTCTAGTCAATATACTGTAGAGTTCATATCAATCAATTTCTAAATAAGTATTCCATTTGATTGTCACAACTATATGTATGTATGTATGTATGTGTTTCTTTCATTGGCTTGCTATCTGAACTTGGCTAACACACGCGCACACACATGGAGAGGGAATTGTCACCATACAGTCAGTGACAGCTAGTGCCGCAAACCAATGTGCCCATTATCAAGAGCAAAAGGCGTTTGCCCAAGCTACTCTCACACCTCAAAGTCATTTGGTTGGTCTGGTCTGGTCGGGTCTGGTCTGGTTGGTGGTAACTCTTGCCATTTGCCTTATGGCAACAGCTCGAGAGTTGCTTTAGTTGCTGTTAAAGCCACAGCAGCCTCCTTTGTGTCCCCCCTTCGGCAAAGGATCCAACCCATCAGCTTTGCTTTCTATTACACTTGCATGACACACACGCATACAAATTGTCGCCCCGCAGTGACCCCAAAAAAAAGAAGAGGAAAAAAATGTGTATAACATGAGTAGAGTGTGTGTCTGTGGGGGAGGGGGAGCGGGGGTTACATGGCTTTGGGGGGGAGAAGCAAAAAACCGAAACGTTGTAAATTCATAAAATTTGCTGTTTGATGCGTTTTCAAGTAAATTGAGTTCCAACCCTCAACGAAGTGAAATGAAATAAAAACCGCAGCAGACCCAAAGACAACCCTCCAAAGAAAAAGAAGAGGCGAGAAGGAAAAAGACAAGGGGAAACGAGGGCAGCTGAAGAAATTTGTGAGACGACGAGACACGTTGGCGACGCACGCCGCATGTTAAATGTCATTTTTATAGCGCTTTGATTATATTTTCTATTATCGAAGACATTTTGGCAACACGCACACACACACACACGCGCATATTTAGACAACCCTCAAAATGTTTGGAGTGCCAAACACTTGGCAAAGTCACTCAGCAGAGCTTAGCAAATAAGCCACTGCCAGAGCGATAGAGACAGACAGACAGAAAGAGAAAGAGAGATGGCAAAAAAGAAATCAGAATTCAAATTAAATTAAATAACACAATCATAATCATAATAATATGTAATAATAAATGCTAAATTATGTGGCCGTATCCAACACGGCGTATGCATAATTTTCCAATTGCTCTCTCAATTTCGCTCATTTATCTATCACATATCTCTGTGTTCTGTGTTCTGTGTTTCTGCTGCTGTGTAATCGCATTGACTGATTCGATAGACACACATTTTTGCATAACAAATTCAATGCTGCAATATTAAAATGCATTTGCCACCGACAACGACAACAATAACAAAACAATAAATAACTAAAATTCATGTTTAAATTTTATAGAAACCAGAACGGAAAATATTTGCATTTTCCAACAGTTATTGAGACATTGAGCACTTGCAAATGGTCATCCACATGACATAAATACATACATATGTACATAAACTTATATATGTACATCTACAAACAACTAAATATAGACTGAACTTGTGCTTTAATTATGAATAAGACACAGGCCAAAAGATATGTACATATGTTGGACAGACAAAGGCTTATCAATGTTGCAGCTTGACAACAATATTGCTGATTGTGTGTGTGTGTGTGTGTGTGTGTGTGTGTGTGTGCGTGTGTGTATCTATGATTTTTGTGTCAACTCCCCAAAGGCTGCCAACTGCCTTTGGATGCATAATCTAACAACACAATAAACTAAGTAGAAAAGTGTTTTTGACTTTGTTGTTCTCCCTGAAAAAGTCATTACTAAAAAGTCATTACTATATTATTATTGTTATTAGTTAAGGATTAATTAAATTTAAAGTTTATGTAATTTGTAATTACGCTAGGTTACAGCTTGAAGAAAAAAAAGCAAATTTAAATGCCAAATTTAATAAACATTTTCCTATGGGAACCAAATGCTTTTAAGAGTAATTTATTTACTAATTTTCTTTTGTAATACGATTAGTTTTGAGAAGGTTTTAATTTTATTATTAATTATTTAAACAGTTATTGTTACAAATTAAATTGCATAATCAATTGTATTTTCACTAAATAATACACATGCAGTGTATTTGTAAATGGAAAAGCATTTTGCCAGCTTAATTCCATAGTGTTTGTTTTAAAACACTTGAAGCATGAATACCAGATAAATATACAAAAACTAAGAATCTTAGTTTTCAATATATGTACTATTGTTTGAGCTTTTATTTTGCACGCCTGAATGCGAATGCGACTTAATGGAGTCTTAAAGGCTGACTTGCCACATATTAAATGCCAAAATACAACACATCAATTACACTATATATTTGCCAATTGTTGCCTGAAAAGCCAGAAAAGAAATCTGTTATACTTATTGTTGTGTGTGTGTATTTTGGGGATTTTTTTTGTCGGTTCACTGCTGTGAAGAGATTGAGAATAATCCGCTTGGCGCTTGCCGCTTAAATGCAAACAAGTGTAGTTCTATGTAAATACTAATAGATGATTATGTAGTTGAGCAAACACCAACAACAACAACAATCGGTCACACATAGTTACATGTAGACAAAGTGCACTCAACCAAAAGGCAAAGCTCGTTTGTATATCTGTTGTTGTTGCTGTTCCTGTTGTTCTTGTTATTGCCATTGCCTCGAGGTCATTATATATCGAGAACAGCAGTTGCCAAAATGTTCCCAAAAGCTTTTGTGTGACAAGTTACGAAGAGTCGGGTTGGCACTGTGTAAGGTAGGGAGGGTAGAGGGTGCAGCCAAAGGGCGGGCTGCTTGCATTACATGCTTCAATTACAGCAGCAACAACAACAAGTACAACAGCAACAATCGTAACGACAATGGACAGCAGCATTGGGTATTGTCGCATTGTGGCAACAAAACATGCAGGAAAAAAAGTCAAAAATATATATATCTAGATCTGTTAATGCTGAACAATAAACACCCTATAAATAAAACAGTATGCAAATAGAATAACACAGATCTTTTAAGTTTAATTAAAAGGAAAATTGGAATCAAATACATATAAATTAAAGTAATAATAGTATATCAAAACACGTTTGACTTGAGTAAAACAGGCAGTTGACAAATAAAGTAAAACTTTTATTAAAAAATTAATTTTTATATTTATTGTATTTATATACATACCTCTCACACAAGCCAATTACAGGGTATTACAAATAAAGTAAAAGAACTGGCAAAGAACATGAAAATAAATGTCATTGACTAAATGACAAATATCTTGACAATTTTTTTTGATATTTTTATTGTTGTTGGCTGCACAAAATACACATGTGCATATATAGAAAATTTATAGATATGCATATCTTTCTGTGTGTGTGTGTGATGGTATCAGTGTGTGTGTGGGAGGACAAACAAGCATGTAAAACAATCCATAAAGGCAAATAAAAAAGAGTAAGAGACAAAAACAGAAATGTTTCAATATTTGCCAAATGTTTGTGAGAGTGTGCGTATGTGTGTGTGTGTGTGTGTGTGTGTACTTTGCGATATAGTTGTCAAATTAGTGACAAACACAAAACGTTGGGGCGTGGTTTGGGCGTTGAACCGCGGCCCATGAACCGAAATTCGAATGCATTTGAAAAATACACACAAAAGCTTTTCCAGCTGTCAAAGACAAATTCACAAATGCGGCTAAAAACCAAAGGCACAAACAAGTCAAAAGCAGCAACAACAATAGCACAAATAACACAATAGCCAAAAGGGGTTCTTGTACTGTCATTGACAGTTGATTGACCTGCTTATACAGCCAAGAGCTGAAAAGAAAGAGAGTCAAACGAAAAGCATTGACGAAAGCACAAGCAACGCACAAAAGTAGGCTACGATTTTTGCATGCGATCGCAACAATTTCAAATTGAAAACGATAATTGAAAAAGGGAGCCTAAAAATCACTTATCAATAAATAAATTATAGAATTGGCAATGATTAAATCTATTGAGCAAATATATTGATACATTATAATTGATTACAATTTCGAAGTCACAATTTGTATATAATTTGGCAACACCCGAAGCTACTCTAATTTAATTAAGTTTTAATAATAAACTTTTAAAAACAGTGTAAAACGTTTGCTGCACTTATTATTAATAAATATATAATAATTGATCTTTTATATACCATCTTATTTTTGTATACCAATTTAAATGCTTTTTTTTTTTGTTTATTTTCATTTATCTTTTATATGAAAGGGTTTTGATTTATACATATTATAGATGTGTGTTTATTTTAAAAAATAATATATTTTTTTGTTATTATTTTCTTTATTGGGACACCCAACATTCCAAGTATAAACTTATTATTTAATGTGCTAGTCACAATATGTCTATATAAAGTTGCAATCAAAAAAATCAGCCAGCAATTCATTCTTTATTTATTTCTTGTTTGATCAGGGCGTACTTTCCTAAACACCACATTTTACTATATTGAATACTGTTCAATATGATTAAGAATTTAATCATATTTCTAACCAAAATAACATATTTACGAACTTACAAGCATACCAATTTATTACACGATTTGTCGTCAGTTCAGGCCCAACTTGTTTTCTGTAGCTGCCACTTAATGTTGCAGCTGCTTATTAAGAGCTCTGTCCCTAAATATATAAATCGCTGTGATTAACAAAAGCTGTGGCGTATGAGTTATGCAAATAATTAATGCGTACTTACGAGGCCAATATCATTATCCGAAATTACAGCAAATGGATTTGGCCTTCAAACTAAGGAGTACAGTGGGAGTTCAAAGTGTATGGCGCATTAGCTTGTACAACATTCTTTTTTTGTCATGTTATTGTTAGACAAGGAATTGTGGGAGGGGGTGGGGGTTGTTGGGCGGTAGGCAGAGTTCAGAGTTCAGCAGCAGCAGTAAAATGTTTCACGCCCCTCAGTCAAATCACTGATAAACATACAGCCAAACAAATACGACAACCAAATGCGATTAGGATGAGAAAGAAAATAAATTCATTTTATTTATTTTTACGAGACAATGTATGGTAGAAGAAGCAGCAGCAAAGGTCAAAGTGCAGCTACGTTTACGATTACCAGACCAGACCAGGCGCATTTATTATTCATTAGATGTAGACGCAAACATGCAAACTACACTTCACACTCATCACACACACACACACACACACGCACACCCACTCAACAATAATAAATATAATGGCTCGTCGAACAAATATAAATTGACACATAGATAAAGTTACAGGGCGTCTTGTCGGTCTAAAAATGTAGTAATGAAGACATTCTTCATCATGTTGTTATCAGCCCAAATTCTATTTCAATATCAACACAATTTAGTGTGTGTATGTGTTTGAGCTGAGGTCAGCTGTCCGGCCTTTGTTGTGACTCGAATGCTATTTCTACATTTTGACCTTTTTGTAGACCTTTAGTGTGCGTATTTTAAAATTTGTTATCAATTTGACAATAGTTAGCAAAAGGCTGAAAAGTTTAAAGTTCATGTGCTCACATTTAACCACCTAAGGACTCCATAATGGATTTTTTACTTTAACATTTATTTTTAGTCTCAATATATACTTTAAATTATTCAAATTCTTGCTTCATTGCTTCATTTTTTTTAATGAACATTAAATAATGCAGTGAAATAGTCAAAGTTTATTCCAATATGTGCATAGGAAAATATTAACATCGATTAATAAATATAACGACTCTAGTATAATAAAAAATTATTATTTAAGAAGATAATCTATAATTTTAAGCCCCATCTCTTTCACATTCATCAAACTGCAATGACTAATAATACTTCATTTATAGAGCAAAGAAATGTTATAAATAAATTTAAAAAAAATTAGAATAAGTTCATATTTTATGTGCAGTTGAGTAATTAGTCAACTTTGAGTGCTCATAAAATGATTTTAGTTTTTCCATTTGTCTTGGAAGTTCATCACGGTGTGTCCCCAACCCAACCCAGTCCAAGTGGGCCAAAAGTGACCCCAAAAATGGTGGCTTCAATTGCCAGCTAGATTTCACTTCATCTAGCAAGTTGGTTGCATGCAGCAACAAGGAAATTCATGCCATACCTGGCCAACAAACAATGCCACGTTTCTGACACCAAGTGCAAGTCCAACTCCAATTTCGATTACCAACTTTGCCATTGCAATGCCAAAGGCAGCAGCAAAAGCAGCAAAAGCAACAAACGGCAGCTCTTTAGACAATATTAATGATGCACAATTGTCAAGAACTTTCACTTGGGCCTAGGCCACTTGGATTGTGGCCACAGGCTTAAGCTGCCACCTCTAACCACTTTTATTGCTGCATTGACCCACTGTGCGCACTAACCGCAATGACACGCGTCGTTTGTGTTTTGCTGGAAAAGCAACTGCGGAAAACTCTCTGCTCTCTCAGCTCAATTGAGACGCACTCTAATGGCAATAATTATGCGGCTGGCAGCCAAAGTGACGCCATGGCCAAGATGAACAAAAAGCCCGCAGAAGAAAATCAGAGAAAGAGAAAGAGACAGAGAAATAGAAATGGAAAGAGACAGAGAATCACCATTAAAAAGACAAAAACGATTGAGTGTGCGTATTTTGGGTTTCAATGCAGCCGCAGGGCGAGACAATAGAACTGCCATTTTGTGGACACGAGGGGGAGAGGGAGGAAGGAAGGGGGAGCTGAAGCTGCTTTCACCGCAAAGATGCTGCTGCTTGCCACACTCCCTCACTCTCTCCCTTCCACTTCTCTCTCACGCCCCTAAAAAGAACGTCAAGAACGACGATAATGCACTTCAAGAGGCTGCGGCAACGGCTCATTGTGTCTGGCAGCGACTCCTGCCCCTTCCGCTCCTCCTCCTTCCCCTTACCCTGCCCCTGCCCCTTGAACACTCTCTCTTTAACCTTACAGTGCCCCCTGATTGTTTGTTCCTCCATCCCACTGCTCCACCTCTCAACTAGACTAAGTTCCAATTATTTGTGCGGTCGATGCACAGTGGGCGACATGAACTGCAATAATAGGTAGAGAGTGTCGACAAGGGGCCCTAAAAGAGGGCTACGGGGAAGGCGGGTGGAAGACAGCTTTAAAGCTCCTGTTCAAATGTTCAGTGGTAAGGGTGGGCGAAAGGTGGGTGGGCGTGGCTGTCGACGGCAGTTGTTTGCAGGAAATGGCTTTTTTGCTACTATGTGAGACGAGTACTTGCCACTGCCTTGACCGCTTATTATACCCTGTAACCATTAAATTCGTTTACAATACTCATTGCAACAGGCAGAATTAACAGACAAAGGAATTGAACCTACGATAATACACTACAAGTTTATACAAATGTCTACGACAAGGTTGTTGAAACAATCATCAAAAAAAGTTTTAATTACATTTACAAAAAAAAACATGGACTCGACTATTGATACTGATCAAGACTATTTAGCTTCTCAAATTCACCCAGAGTAGTTATTTAAACTTGAAAAAAATATTTTGGCCCCCGCCCCCCTACCGACGCCCTTGTGCAACTGTTTTCGTCACTAGACTTTTAACGCTTATGGACGCTTTTTTATATGTTTAATATATTCTCAATCCCAATCTTAAAGTTTTTCAAACACTGGCAAAAAATTGATTTCGTTATTATTTAATATAATAAACTGAATTTTAAATGAATTACAGAGTATCCAACTAGTTGAGCAAACTCCACTAGACCGGATTTGATTTTTTTTTTGTATTTTATTTTTTTTTCTACTTTGTGTGTGCTCCATTTTGTTGTTCTCATTGTTGCATTTGTTGTTGTTGCGGTTTTGACTTATGTGCGCGCTTAATTGTTGTTAAGAAGTGAAAATCAACGGCAGCAACAACAACAAAAAGGGAAAATAAATCCAGTAAAAGCCGCTGCTGTCAAGTGGTGGGCGGCAGCGGCAGCGGCAGAGGAAATGGCAGTGGGTCGCAGAGGTGGGGACAGAAAAAGAGAAAAAGAGAAGCCAAGATGAGGCGTGAGAGGAGTGGAGAGGGGAGATGGGAGCTGCTGGCACGGCTGTGCGGTCGATTAATGTGACTACCGTCTTGACTTAATTTCATTTTCGTTGCATGCATGCCCGGATTCGGGGACTGTGGAGCCAGAGTTCAACCCGACGACCTACACAGCAAAGAGAAGCGCACTAACCAAAGAAACAGTGGGCAGAGGGGACTGGAGAACAGAACAGAGTGGAATGGAATGGAATGGAATGGAATGGTTGATGCAGTGAGCACAACTGAGCCGCAATCATTTGGCCGTTTTTGCATATTTTCGTGCAGTTTTGCAGTTTGATGGTTTCTCGCTGGCGGCGACAACGTCCGCACTGCTCACAGTGGTTAAAGTTTAAGGAAACAAGCCAAAGCATTACAATTAGCAATAGCAACTTTAAAATTAATTTGTATTGTTTATACCAGCGGTGGGCAGAAAGTCTGAATACTGGAGCAACAATATCAACAAAAAAAACCCTATTTGAGTCTTCCTACTTTGTCGATCACCCAAATGGGAGAACAAAAAAAATTTTAAGTGTCAAAAATGCCTTGACTCAAGCTGCCCCTATATTGTTGCTTTCGAGTCTTGTGTGTCGAATATCTCCATAACTCGAACATTCTCTTTGGATAATGTTGATTCGAGTTAGAGAACTTCGACTGTACTAATATTTGTACTTAATACACAATAAATATTTCCAGTAGTTCTCCTTTATCACATTTAAATGTTTAGAAATCGCTTTAAGATTTTCAACACATTTCACTGCAGCATTAGCACACTGTGCATGCTTTGCCTGCATGCTGTTGTTGGTATCATCAACGCCTACGAGCATGCCAAAAAGAGTGAAAAATGCATAGGCAAAAGAGAAAAAAGACAAAAAAAATGCAGTCCACGCGCAGCGAAAGCGAAAAGAAGCCAACGTGGTGTTTATAGAGCCTTTGACAGAGAGAGAGAGAGAGAGAGAGCAAGTGAGGAAGGTAGCGGATAAAGTGGAGAGTGTGGAGAGCGACTCTGGCTCGTAGTTCACAGTTGGTAGTTATGCGCCGCTTAGTCACAGCTGTGGCGCTGACAAGCAAAGCGCCCGCAGTTGCAATCTTCTCCTTCTGCCTCCGTCTTCTTCTCTCTCTCTCTCTCTCTCTCCCTCTCTCTCTTCCACTTTGCATATGCATGCCCATGCACATGGATCCAAGCAGCAGCAACTACCAGCAACTACAATGGGGCGCCCCATAGAAAACTGACGCGCATATTTCTTAATCTTTTTCTTGCGCCGTCTTGCTTCTATCGCTGCTTTCGCTTGTGTGCATATCCATCATGCCTGGCAGGCGACCTATGCTCTCATCCGCCGCCCTCTTTGCTCTCTGCTTTGCGCCCTCTGCTACTGCATTCATGTGCATGCCACGCGCCGCTGCGTCGACGTTGACGTCGCTGCACAACTCTATTTGGAATCTTTGTTGTTGTTGCTGCCGCTGCTGAGCTCCACTTGATCTTTGACCCAATTTGTATTGCATTGTTTGAATGGGAATGCGAAATCTCCTTCTCCGGCAGTTGGCGCGTAGTTTGCAGTTTAATTTTCTGCTTTGTCGTCGCCATTCGCCCGTTCGTGGCTTCAATTTGATTTGATTTAATCCCGCGCTCAAAAAACACACACACACGAGCATAAAAAAATCATCGCTGGCAGTTTTTTTCTTTTGCCTGCCATTTTGCTTTTGTGATGGCCCCAAGGGAATCGCAAAGAGCGCCCCTCCTGAGTGAGGGGCAATGCAAATTGCATATGTATGTGAGTTGTTCTTCTTGCTCTCCCGCTCCCGCTCTCTCTTCACTCTTTCGTTCACCCATTGCTCTTATTGTTGTTGTTGTTGTTGTTGTTGACATTCGCGCGTTGCTTTAATTAAGCGCATTAATGTCAGAAACTTATGAGAAAAAGCAGCTTCGGCAAAAGGGGCAAGCGGCGAGGTGCTGCGGGAATACCAGAGAGCACACACGAGACACAACAGAGAACAGTTCGAACAGGCCATAACTTTAAACGCTTTGTTGATCTTTAGTTTTAAGCGCTTGCCGCTGATTTTTGTACTCTTTCAAAGCGGGTAACTTAATTTTCAAATCAATTATTGTAAACGTAATCAAGATTACGAAATTTATTGATGCCATTTTAGCTTATTTCAGACTAGAATAGCTTATAAAATTTGCAAATATCTAGCATATATTAAAGTCATGGTCAAATGCGGAAGTGGAACGCGTTTTCAGTCAGAAGAATATTATAAAGACAAAATTGCGCAACAAAATGCACATAAAAACTTTCAATGTAATATTAAGCATAAAGTGTTTTTTTTTTAAATTTTTTTAGAAATATTGTTTTTTTAATTTCACAGATCTGGATTGCGCCACAAAAATATGTTAGTGTTATTAAAAAAAAAATTAGATATTTAAGTGAAGTAGAAAATTATAAAATAGATCATTTGTTAACTAATTTAGTTAGATTTAAAATTCTAATGAGTATTACTTGCATTTGGATATAGCTTGATTTTCAGTACATTTTTTTTTTTAGCTTATTTTTACTCAGAATCACCTGGTAAATCTGGTGTCTTAGGTTTTTGTTAAGGGTTTACTCTTAGTATATTTTTGGAGTGTAGCTTCTGCAAGAGTATATGATGTTCGTTAAGCTTTCGCTCTCGCACTGCTCTTTCGATTGCCAATGCAAATTTACGCCAATTGGTTGCTGCCGTTGACAACTCTGTGAAGCTCATCTGCTCATCGGCTCCGACTCTTTGCTCTTCCCCTGTCCGTGGAATGGCCGCTTTGTATTTGTATTGACAATGTTGTCAGCTCTCGTAAGCTGCCTTTATTATTACGGTTCGCCTGCACCTCGAGAGCACCATAAAAAAACTGTTGTAAGGCGATGAAATGAAAAGCGGTTGCCTATATGAAGTTATTCCCGGGTTAAATACGCCAAAGCACACACAAATGCTGATTAATGCACACTCACAAACACGCATGCACGGAAGAGAGACATATTTGTCAATACATATGTATGTACATATGTATGTCGGTTTGTGTGTATGCACACATTCATAAATGCAACTGTTAACATTTCTATGCGACTACGTTACCCAACACCTTCATTGTCGCCGTTTCACTCATTTCACTTGCCCGCCTCTCTTCAACACTCTCTTCTCTCCGCGTGTTCGTCAGGTGCGTTGCGGGCCGCCGAGTTTGTGAAATTTATGTTATTTGCGGTGGACGTTTGCATAATTTGCGTGTTTGTATAAATGTATGTGGATGTGTGCATGAATATACATACATATATATGTATGTAGAAATGTGGGTGTGTGCGTCTCTGTCTCACTCATGCTCACGGCGTTTTTCATTTTCATTAGCACAGAAATTTAAAACTATGAACATATATATGTACTTATATTTGCACTACATGCGAATAAGGACACAAAATAACCCAAAAATGAAGAGCTGAAACCAAAAGCACAACAAATAAAAAAAATAAAAAATTCATTGCGGGCGGGCCAAAAAGTTTTTAAAGCTACACTTTTTGGTTCAATTGAAGAAAAATTAAAAGGAATAAATAAACAACTATAAATGAAAAGGAAATTTGAAACTTCAGCTATTTCATATTTATTATTGTTCTTAGCGCAGTTAAGGATTCAGAAAAACATTCAAAAAAGTCATTTAAAAAATTTTAAAGGAAATCTGAAACTCAATTAATTTATAAAACAAAAGACATTTAAATAAAGATCATAAATTGGGCATTATAATACATATTAAGCACAGTTTAAACCAATTTCTTTTTTAAAGCAATTTTTTATTCAACAAAAAAAAAAATTTAATGATGGTAAAGGAAATCTGATACTCAAAGAATTTGTAAATTTAATATTTTAAAAGTTTTTTTTACGGCTTCAGTTTTAAATTGGACTTTATTTACAAATCATACGAAAATTCACTCTAAAAAGTTTTTTTTTAAAATCAAAATAGTATACTGAAATTTCACTTTAACAATTGTTTTCCATTGAGAATAAAAAGCCTAAAACAAAAATGTATAGGGCTTAAATGCTTGCAGGTGATAAGTACAAAGAAAAATGGAAAATTTTTCCAAAAATCCCAACTATTATGTGGCATTAAATAAATCAGTTTGGCTTTGTAGAGTCGCAAAAAAGAAACAATATTTAATAAAGGACTCTCCTGTGTTTTGTGCAACACCAAAAAAGTGTGTAAGTAATATGCAAAATGTAAATACTATAAATAGTTGCTTGAAACATAATGCAAAAGCAGTTGGAAAAGCGGCAAACGCATTAATTAAAACCCCACACGGATTAAGTTGCTGAAATGTTAAACACAAACAAAAATTATTTCCATTCCAGGGGAGTCGACAAAACTTTCTGCGACCTGAAAACATTTTATCTATGCATAATTTTGACCTATGTCCAGTCCGAATTTCAACAATATTTGGTTACAAATGTTTTTCTTTTCTTTTTTTTTTTTGGGTATTTTAGAGAAAAATATTTTGTAATTGGGTCAGTAGTTGCGTTTTGGAATTGCAAATGGATTGCAGATAGTTCCGCTTAATTGAAATGGTATGTGTATATTTAGTTTTGTAGCTTTTAGTGCTTTGTCAAATTGGTTAATTAAATTATTTACGTTGCTCGTTTCGGACACAAAAACAAATATGAAAAAATGACAGGAAAGGTTATCTGAGGCACTCCGAAATCTCTAGAAAGTGTGTTGCTAATTTAAATATTTATAGCAGCAAGAAACCACCACACACACAGTTATAAAGACATTTAGACTTTTTTGCTAATTAACCACTATTATTAGCTATCATCCCACTAAATCGTAACAAGATCGAACTTATAGAAAGTTGGTAATGGCTGATTTAAGTTTTTAAACAATGTACATATGTGCCTAAAAGAATTCAATAATAATATTTTATGTATATTTGAATAAGTAACGGGTATTCTATAGTCGGAATATTTCATATTTCTTTAAAGTGTTACTTATGTTTAAACTGTTTTTTTTTAGCTATGGCATTCCTTATACTGAAGGTTGAGGGAGAGTAAAACACCCGGACAAATGTACATATATCGACTCAGCTCGTCGTCCTGATCCAAAATATATAATATATTTATTTGGGTCCACCATGCCTCTTTTCATGCGTTACACATTTCATGACAATTTTATTATGTCCTCGACGGGGATATAAAAGTGGGTAAAAACGTGGCTAATATGTTGCATACATTTTAATTAGCATTTTCTGCGGCTGCCATTTGCAATGTTTGCATAATGCAACAATTCCAATTAGTGTTTGTCTGCCTACAAACTTTCAATTACATTTTCACACAGCCATGAAAAGTATCAAATTATGTATAAACTAAACTGTATGATTTGAATTCGTCAGAAATTATTATTAACAAATTAAATGTTGCACAGTTTTCAGCGCTCGTTGTGTATGTGTGTGTGTGCGTGTGTTCTGTGGTTGTGTGCGTATTTGTATCATATCATTTGTTGCTCATTTAAATACCGTAATTAAGTGATAGCATGGTATCTATTTATGTGTCGATTGTTGTTATTGTTGTTGTTGTTGCCGCCTTTATTGTTGTTGTTGTTGGGCCTAAAAGCCCTAGCGTGCACACACGCCACGCTTAGTTGGCTCTGGCCAACCGGATTTAAGCGCAAACAGTTGCTTATTTTGAAATTTTATTTAGAGCTAATTGTTTCCTGCTGCGCCATCGTCCCCTCTTACTCACACTCCCAATCCCACTCCCACTCCCACTTCTTCCTTCCAAATCACCACAGTGGAGAGGTCAGCTCCAATAATAGCAACAACAAAACCGCAGCTCACTCACACTCTGATAAACACACGCCGAGCAACCCTCGCATTTGCTTCAATTCGCCTCTTCTCTCTCCTGCTTTAATTCTCACACATGCACACATAGATATGGCAACCTTTTGAAAAGCTTGACCGAAAAGCTACACATAGACACACGCACCCACGCACACACTCACACACACACACACACACACACACACACACACTGTGCGCCCGTCGTCCGCACTTCGATTGTTTGTTTATTTGCTTGTTTGCCTTTGCCTGTTCACACCGCTTCGCAGCGACGTTGACCTACGCTAGCAGCGATTGCAGCAGGTAGGAAGCTGAGAAGCAGGCGAAATGGCAAAAGTAGCTAGCCGTAGTTACACACACACCCACACACACGCTTAGACTTACAGAAGTATATGAGCATGGGGAATCGATAAGAGAAATTGAAGGATATGTTTGCGCTTTAAGCAATCGATGTTAATGTTAAGAGCAGTTGGCAAAAGGTACCTTTAAAATATAATTAAGTAACTTAATTTGATATTAAATTTATATGAATTATATATAAATTATAAAAGGGAAAAAATGTACATATGTATGAGTGAATGTAGGTCGATAACTAACTAAAACAAGCGATTTTAATTCTTGCCTACTCTTGAAAGCCTTAAAGTCAATCGCAGTTCTCTTACACTCTGTGCTCTTTCTTCCAGTGCAGTCGCTCTCAAGCTCTCTCTCGCTCGCACCAAGCATACGCACCGTTAACCTTGTCAAACGACCGCAGCCAGCAGCGACTGCAGCTGCAGCTGCAGCTAATGAAACGCATGCTCTTCCTTCTATCTTTCGCTCTCTTTCCCTTCACTGTTGCTTTCACAAGCCACAGAAAGACGTGCTTAAATTTAGTTTTTGTTAATTTTCAATTGTTTGTTGTCCGTTTGCCTGGTTTCTGTTTGTTGTTGTAGTTGTTGTTGCTATCATCAGCAGGCAGTGATAAGCAAAGTTGAAGTTGTTGCGGTCGCTCTTTCAATTTGTAACAACACACACATATGTATGTACATAAGTACATACTATGTATGTTTGCTTCGTCTCCTGCTGCTGATAAACACCGAACGAGAGGGAAGCGACGGTCAATGTCCGTTTGCTTCCCCCACTTTGGTCTCGGTTCTCTCTTATCGCCGTGTATAGATAGTTACTTCTGTGTGTATGTATATTCACCTTATTATTGCCACACACACACACACACACTGCGTGCAAACATACATATCGAAATTTTTTAATTTTATTGCTGCTCTTTCTTCTTTTTCTCTTATTTACACACGTAACATACAATTTTTAAGTTTCCACTTTTGCGGTTAATTAAACCCTGTGGTCGCTGCTTGTATGTAAATAAGAGATAAAAATAAATTAAATAACAAAGATTATGAGCAGCTGCATGCAGCGGGGAGGGGATTCTATATTTTGTTTGTTTCGTTTTGTTAACCAATTTGTATTTTTCTCGTTTATTTGATTATTGATATGAAATATTGCAATTGACGAACATTTGTTAATGTTTATTCAAGTTGAATAAATGCACTCGAGAGCATGTTGATTTATGTGGAGTGCTGCAGTCTCTCATGTTTAGACAAGCGAATTGATAAATTGTCAACGGTTTTATTTGAAAATGTAAATAGCTCTTTTCACTGATGTGGCAGCACTCTGCGCAAAGCAGTGGAGCTTTTTTCACTGATGTGGCAGCCCTGTGCAAAGCAAACTTTTTACATGCCTGCGAACTGTTAGTTAACATTAACATAATACAAACACAAAAACAGGTATGTTAAAAAATAACAGAGCGCTGGCTATGATGTCTGCTATTATTTTAGCAGTGGCGCTAACAATTGTAAAATTTGGAATTTATGATTTATTCAGCTCTTTTTGCAAATTTATCTCAATCAAAAAAAAATTAAAGCTAAATAAAATAATATAAATGTATTGCAATCATTAAAAACAGCAGTTTTTCAGGCAGCCAGAACAGCTCGCTGTTATTAACAGATGAGCGAAATGTTAGTTGTTGGAACATATGATTTTTTTTGGCTTTGTCGTCTTCGTTCGTCGTTGATTTCTCAGTCTCAGTGAGAGTGTGATCGTTTGGAAGATGCGAGGCTTGTCGCGCGCATCAAGCAAATAAACGATCAATCAATGTAAAACTAACCGGCTTAGTGTGTATCATTTTCAAGTGCAAATACAAGCCGCTGAACAAAAACAACAAAATGGCGCAACGCCGGCAAACGAACAAAAACAACAATAACAGTGGGATAAAATTGTGTCTGCTGCTGTTGGTCAGCTGCCTTGGTGAGTAATTGGCAAATAATAAAGGAAAACAGTTCTTGGCAAATAACAAATGCAAAGCACGTAGAAAGCTTGAGTTGAACGAACCTTTTGTTGTTGTTGTAACGCACACACGCACTGGTAGCAACAACAAAAGCAATAAGAAGAAATAGCACACACACACGCACACACACACACACTCGACAGCTGATTTAACAGCAGCGACGGCGACGGCAACTTGTTGATAAACTCTTGAACTTTTTTGGCGCACAAATTGAAGCTCACCAAGAGCTCAGAGATAGGTGAAAGTTTTATTCTAGTTGCCAATGACGTGTACCGCTCTCTCTCTCTCTCTCTCTCTATCTAGCAGCTACGTCAAGCGCTGCTTTGATTCCCCATGGAACGCAGCAGCTTTTTGAGCTGCAGAGCAAAGTGAGCTTAGAGCAACTCAATGGCGAGCAATCCAGCTCAGACGAGGTGAGTTACAATTTTGAGACAAAGGTGAAGGTGAGTTCCGTATGGAGCAAGGATGAGGAGCAGCTGCTGCAAATTCACCTCAGTGAGAGTCGCGTGAGAGCGCCGGGCAAGGCGAAAGCTCAGCTTAAAGAGCGAGTTATCAGCAGCCTGCCGGATCGTCCCTTCTACATAGCGCTGGTCAAAGGTCAGCCGGAGCAGGTGATAGCGCACACGTCGCGGGATCAATCGCTGCTCAATCTGGAACGCGGCATTGCATCGTTGCTGCAGCTGCGACTCTCCTCTAATTCCGAGACTGAGCTCGACATTTCCGGACATTGTCGGGTCAAGTACGACGTGAAATCTGCCACGAGTGTGGTGAAAACCAAAACGGATTGCGCTCTCTGGGATTTGAGAGCGAGCTACCATCCCGAGCAGGCGCTCAGTGTCGCTCAGCACTCGCAGGAGCAGGTGGAATACGAACTCACCACGGCTGGAAGTTTGCTGCGTGCCGAGTCCACGGAGACGCATCGTCTAACGCTGGCAGCGAAGCCCGATGCGGGCAGCTTGGTGCGTGGCAACCTGCGACTGCAACATGTTGCAGAGGGCGAGCAACATGTGCAGCAACTGGAGCACAGCACACTGGAAGCGAGCATTGCGAGTCTGTTGGAATGGTATCGCGTGTTCCCGCTGGAAGCAGATGTAGATGGCGCCATCAGCGAGCTGAAGGAGCAAACAGTGAGTATCGATAGCAAGCGATGTCGATAACAAATGATTAATCGTTATTTGAATTGAAATCAGTTGCAGGAAAAATTTGTGCAGCATGTGGAGCAGCTGAATGCGCAGGATGTGGGCAAATCCTCGCAAGCTTTGGCCTATGCCCAGCTGCTGCCGCTGGCCAGGATCACGAAGCAGGCGCAGTTCGAGGAGCTGCTCGAATCGCACTCCCATTTGGGCGCCCAATTGGTGGATCTGCTCGGCGCCGTGCAAACTTTTGAGGCACACAACGCCACAATTGCGCATTTGTTTCGAGGATCGGCGACTACGCGGGAGTCGCTGCAGCTGCTGGAGAAGTATCTGCAGTCCCTGGCGGTGGCAACGCATCCGCAGCGCGAAATCCTCGAGCAACTCTTCAACTGGCTGCAGCAGGACAGGATTACAGCCAAGCAGTTCCATCTCAGGGACAGCGTGCTCCAAACTCTGGCCACCTTGACCCGGCAGAGTGGATTTGAAGTCAATGATCCGTTGTTGCAACAGATACGGAATCATCTGCTGGACGGACTTGCCGCCGACTCCAAGGATGCGACTCTTTATATACGCGCCCTCCAGAATCTGCGTGATCCTCTGACCATCGATGAGCTGCTCAAGCAGGCGACGCTGTCGGAACAGCCCAAAATATCGGTGGCTGCCCTGCAGGCTCTCAAATCCTTTCCAGCCTCGAGTTTCGCGACTTCGCATCGCCAGCAATTTGAGAGCATTTTCTATCAGCGACGACGACGCTTCGATAGCTCCGCTCGCACCTTGGCCTTGGATGTGCTCCTCGAGATGCGGCCCAATGCGGAGCAGCTGGGCCAACTGCTCGATTACCTCGCCTCCAACGATCGCCAGTTTGAGATCAAGACCTATGTGCTGCAGAAGCTGCGAATGCTCGCCGAGATTTGTCCCCGTTTCCGGGCCATGTTCCGATCGGCGTTGCTCCAACGGGACCATGTCAACAACTACAATGTGCTCGGACAAAAGGGTAACTATTAGTGAAGTGAATCGAATTTATCGAGTATAAAGTCGAAATCTAGGAATGGACAAAAAATAATCGACTTGTCGATATATCTGCAAATAATACCGATATTTCGAGTTTTCCTAAAAAAAACTGAATGCGGAATGTAATTTTAATCATAGTTTGGCCTCTTGACTCGTTTTGCATTCAAACTTCAAATACCTCAAAATATCGAAAATTTTAAGTTTTAATATTTAATCATAGACTCATGTCATAATTAGCTAAACTTAGTTCGGTAAATGAAATACAATGAACTAACTACATTCATTGGGTTGTCGATTTTCACAATAATCGATTTTTACTCGATAAATAATCAAAAAGTTATCGAGCTAAAGTACTCGAAATTCGAGTTGTCGATTTTTCAATGCATTTTTACATGTCTAATAACTATTGACCCCACTCATCATCTGATCCTGGTCATCTAATCCCTTCCAGGTCTCACCACGGTGTTGACTCGGCAGCTCTCGCAGTCGCCCGCCTTCAATGAGACGCTGCTGAGCACCCAGGAGGTCTATCAGGGCATTCTGAAGCGCGGATCCGTTGAGTTCCTGCTGCACGCTGGACGGGATCAGGCGAGCAGCTTCAAACTGGGCGTTTACACCGCCGGCTTGGGCTCCTTGGTCGGCGATGGCGATGTGGACGATGGCAATGATCGCATTCCGGCGGACGATGAGCTCGAGGGCGAGGAAACTGTCACCGCCGGCATGGAGATTAGCGTCCAGGGCTCCCAGTTGCGTCCCCTGATCTTTTTCACTGGCCAGACCGAGCTCATGGGCCACGTCTGGGGCGGCAGCGCCTCCGAGTCGACGCCGGCGTATCAGGCAACCACTCTGGCGCAGGATCATGAGCAGTACATTGTCCTGGCGTCGGGTGCGACGCTGCATTGGCGTGTCCTGGGCGCCCGAAGCGTCGATCTCAATGGCAAAGTGGGTTTCAGTCTGTGGAATCGAAATGCCCAAACGGAGATACAGCAAAAGTAAGTGCGGTCCAAACTGGACTCTTCTTGGATATACAGGGGAACCACCGAATTTCACTTAAATTTCATACCCCTGATAAACTCCATTTCCTCCATTTCATCTCTTGCAGTACGGGCAGCGCCGTCGTCGGTCACATTGCCGTGGGATTCACCTACGCCAAACTCGTGCAGGATTTCAGTCTCACCCACGAGCCGAAATTGAGTCTCCAGGCGGATCTCGATTTTTACAGCGGCATCAAACTCTGCATGCAACTGCAACGACCCAAACAGCTGCTAACGTCAGTATAATTGAAATATTCCAATGAACCTTTTTTTAATATATACCCTTATCATTTACAGTTATTCCAATGTGCGTTCCGTTTATCTGCAGCAAGTGGAGAAAGCGTATGTCAAACATTTGCGATCCAAAATCACGCACAAATCGGCGGGTCGCACTTTTGCTTTGAATCAGAAGAACAACGAGATGTGCAACATGATATTTGCCAATTCCTGAGATTACACATATTAAATAATTAATTGATATGCTAAAGGCGCAGAGAACAAGACTCACAGTAGTTGTAAACTTGAAGAGAGATTAAATTTCGTCAAATTTAAATTTGAATTTAAAAAGGGCGCGTTTTATTGCTGCACAGCGTTGCCACTCCACTCTCTAAATAGAGGTGGAGAACTATCGATGGCACTATCGATGGTCAAGCACTATCGAGGCGCCATCGATAGCAGACGTGCACTATCGATAGTGGTCGATAGTTTTTTATGACGCTCAACTCGTCACAGAAAGGTCCCTAAATTAATGCCAATTTCAAATTTTTGTTGGAATTTTGTATAAAATTTTATTTCAAAAGCTATTGATTGTTATCGATGGTTTGAAAAATAATATCGTAGTCTATCGATGGCGCCGACTACCGATAGTTCTCCACCTCTATCTCTAATGGGAAAACCTTTTGAAGCGCCATCATTTGTGTGTTTTGAGAAACACAAATGATCTGACTATCGTCCCTTTTGTGGTAGCCAAGACTGCCACCTTGTTTTGCCAAAGTTAAGTCAAGGCTGCCACTTTTTGGGTGTTTTTCTTATTATTTTATACAAATTTTTAAATAAATTAAAATAATTCAATAACAATATTTCAAGTGCAATTCAACAAATTAAGAAAATTAAAAATTTTCTGAAATAATGAAGTTCAATTTTTTAAATTGAGTTAAATTAGGAATTGAGTTAGTCGTGGAACATGATGTCGCCACATTTTTTTGGCATGCTTGGCCAAGGTTGCCACTTGATTTTTTTTAACGTCAGGCAACTTCTTTAGGCATAAGCAAAGTGAGCGAGCGAGAGAGAAGTATTATTCGGATGTTTGGAAATATTGAATTCAATAGCAGCACTTTAGCTAGGCATTTATTTATTTGTTTATTGTACGAAATGATGAATAAATAAATTAAAAAGATAGTTGGAAATGTGCAACAATATGTGTAAAGTGTAAATGGTACAGATCTTGCTTATCAATGTCATTTTGAGTGATGCTGTGATAAATAATTAGGACAAATCCGAATTGTGTTGCTTTTCTAATATGCGTGTGTAATGCAGTGTATATGTGTGCGTGTGGAGGCCTGTCTCACACATAATTCGCACACTTGGCAACTTTGGAGAGTCCCTGGGGCCCCACTTTTTTTTATAATTTTATAAACGTACATGTACGTATATGTATGAAAAGAAACGCAAATATGTCGCTAAATATAAAACTCGTTTAAATTATTTGTTTGCCTTAATTATTGTCAGGTATCAAAAGCGTTAAAAATATTAAGTGACGGCTTGTGTGGCGATTATTTATACAGAAAGGTGCTAACTAAATGCAGATAGGCGCTAACAACAATAAAAATAAACGCATATTTGTATTAAAAGATTTTTTGACTAGCCAGCCAGCAAACAACAAAAACGCACAAGATGAGCGAGAGAAGAAGAGTGAGAGCGATATTAAGCTGAGAGTAACTCTCAGTTCTGTTGTGGTTGTTGTTATTGCGACGTGTTCCGTTTCGAGAGTTTGTGTGTGTGTGTGTGTGTGTGTGTTTGGGTATGTTGTGCTTGTGTGCGGGAATTTGTGTTGCGTGAAGTTGCAATACAATATATGAAATAAGAACCACGTGTAGAGAGCGTGCACTGCATTTTGTGCAGCGAGCAGCAGCCAACAAATATTTGGCATTCATTTGGTATTTAAAGTAGCTCCAATCAGAATGACGCTCACACCGTTTGTTGTTGTCGTTAAAACACCTTTATAAACTAATTAGCCGGTAAATTAGTATATGCATTAATAAACAAATAAGAATAAATAAATACAATCACATGTAGAGAGGCAGAGAGAAAGAGAGCGTAATTTTGGAGATGTGTGCTCCCCACACACAAGTACGCACACTTGCGCAACTTTGGCGCTCTCGTCTCCTCTCTCTCTCTTCTGTAACGGTATCAAAAGCGCGCTCACGCCTCAGTGGCGGCCTGGCCATAACGTCACAATTCAGTTGATTTTTAACGCTCGCAGCGCAAGGTAGTCGCCGCAAAGTTTCTCGATTTATTAAGTGTTTGGAAGAAAAAAAAAATAAAGAGGTCCCATTGTGCATTCTGTTCTGAGCACAAAAACAGAAATAAAAAAAACCAACAACAAGAAAATTGTGTGCGAGCAACCAATGAAATTCTCTCTTGCAACCACTTCCTTTTTATGTATGTAGAATTTACCTGTGAAAGTGAAAACGCAAACGAACGAGGCAAGCAAAACAAAACGCGTGTGTGCAAGCAGCAAGTAAAAAAAAAGAATAATCCGAAAAAAAAACAGACGTCACTCAACGTGCGAGTGCGAAAGAGAGAGAGTGAGAAACATAAGAACCCAAAATAAAACGAAAACAAATATCGGCAACTGCAGCATCGAAGCATATAAAAAAGGAAGGACAGCTAAGTGGACTAAGAAGAAGCAGTAGAAAAAAAGCAACGAAAATAACAAAAACAACAACAGAAACAATTGACACAGCCACCATATCAGGTAAGTGCATCTCATGCTCTCTCACTTCTTCTAACAGCAACTCCAGAATTTGCATCATGTTGCGGTTGTTGCTGACCTTTTCTATGACTCAGTTTATAAAGCTTTGTTTCCCGTATTTAAATTATATGTAATCTTGAGCCTTAAAACGTTTTCAATGACTCAGTCAAGTTCTATCATAAATATTCAATGACTTTGGGTATTTTTTTTTTTTTAAACAGACTTATTATTTTCAGTGTTTCTTAGGCACATAATCTACATATGGTTTTATGGTGTCCCCTCGATTCTGATAAGATAGACAAATTCTTGGGTTGGAATTTCAAACCTTGCACAATTTACGACAGTTCTCTTGATCTTTGCAACGAAATCTTTGACTTCATATTTAGTTTATGACTGTAGAGAGGGTTCTAAATTAGGCGTGAAACTGAAGATTTTAAATTTATGAGTTCTAAAAGTGCAAAAAACTAGAAAAAACTGTCAAGTAGAGTTCCCAAATATTTATGGAAATAATAAAAATATTTCAAAAAAAAAAAAAATAAAATATTTTTCTCTTTACTTTGATTTACAAAAGTTTTATTATAAATTGAATCATCGTGCAATATAAATTTACTATTTTTATTATTAAAACACGCGTTCTACTGATAAGTTCACTATTTCGAGTGTGTATTGTATAGCCATCTCTCATTATCTATGTTCATAAAATTAACTTATAATTAAAAAAAAAGTAAATTTTGTTATTTTGGCTTGTCAGTTAAATGACTCATAATTTCTCACTTTGTTTATTGAAGTATTTATGTTGCTGTCATCGTTGAATGCTGAAATTTGAACTTTTTATAAGCTCAAAATACAGTTAAGACCAATTTTCGCCGTTAGAGGAGAACATTGTAAAACTTGAATTCCACCCACATTTTCATTTGAAACCGTAAAGTTTGCAATCTCTAAACATTTGCCCCACCTCTGATACTGAAAATTCCATAAATTTCTCGTATTCACATGCTTCACATAGCGCTTTGGGGCAATGCCAATAACAAACAAGGTAATTGCTTAATTTACAGCTTAATTTTTGAGCTTGCCTGAACTTTGCCTCAAAGCCTCCCAGAAAATGGAAAACGAAAAAAAAAAAACAGTTTGCTAAAATCAATTTCTAAGGCAAATATAACTTGGTCTTATCTTATCTCGCCTCCGACGACCCAATTAAGTTGCTGAACAGGTTTCAGGGGAGGTTTATTCATGAGTCTAAAAAAATTTTTGTTAAATTCGCAGACAGTGAATAGACAAATTATGTTTTGGTAGCTGTCACAAATTGCCGTTGGATCATTCGCTCAAATGGCCAAAAACTCAAACTCAAACACTGCAAAACGACTTTTCAATCGTGTGTCCGATTCATTTACGATTTCAAATGTATGCGTACGTGAAGCTAAGCAATCAACTGCAAAAATATAGCTATTACCGATCCAATCCAAGCGAATAAAAAACAGTTAGGAGTAACGAGTAAAAAAGTGTAGAGAGAGACTGCTAGACGTTGACATACTCTATATGTAGAGTCTATATGCTTAACATGCGGAATAATTTCGTTACTTTATAAAGAAAAATTTAATGAACGGTAAGAGCTAGGAGGCTTTAATTTTAACACTTGTTTTTAATAGTTCAAGTAAAAGTTTACTGCCTTGAGCTATGTTTTTTAGTCTATACACCTGATGCACACAATTCTAAAAAAGGGTATGAAAAAGTAAAAAAAAAAATTGAAACGGAAAACACAAAATCAATCGATTTCAATAAGTCGACAGAGCGCAGACTGAAATCTCAAATCGCATATCGCGAATGTCGCCGATGATTTGTGTACGTGCCTAGACATCGATGACAACAACGACGACGATCGATTCGATTTGATTTATGCTGTGAATCACCGTGAGATGATGAAGAATTCGCTTAAAAGTCACAAACGAATCGAACTGAGAACTTACTATATAGCTCGTCTCAAGTTTTTTTGACTTGACAGTCGGTTCATTCATCTTTTAGTTTTAGTTTGTTAGTTGCTTTATCTATTTTGTAGTTGTATTTCTATTTCCATTTAAGCATAAGAAACGACCAACTAACCCAATGAAAAACTCACCCCATGATTGGACTTTGTGTCTCACTGACAGGTGATTGTTTTTCTTTCACAAAATCGATAAGTTTTTTGTTGTTGTTGTTCATGTTCTTGTTGTTGTTTCGGTTGTCTAAAATTGCTGAGCTGTGCGTTATTTATAGGTGACAGTCCTACCCCCAATGCCGCTTGACCTGCCAAGTAAATACATCGTATACATGTATCTTAAGTTGGTGGATTTGTATTTGTTTTTTTTTGGGCTACCAACTCGATAATAATTCACTTTTGTCTCATGTTGTGCAATGTCTGCGTGTGGATTTTATTGGACTGGATTCTATTTGATTGCGACTTTAATTCACATACTAATTTTATTTATTTAACGAGATTGATTCTAGATTGTATTTATTAGCGTTAAGCAGTCTTTAGTGTTATCCGCTTTGGGCTCATTAAATTCAATTTGACTGTAATATTATCCGGCACGGTTTTTATTACACTATTTGTCATCTGTTCCACACTTTTTCCATTAATCCGCTATCCACCAGAATTAGCCAATGATCTTTAAACGATATATTGTTTGATTTCAGTACATTTTAAGTTCATACCCACTTATCTGGTGTGTAAGCGATCCAAAAAAATATTCTTGATTATTAAAACGCAATAAAAATTCGAGTATCTTCTCTTATCCGCATTAGCTTAAAAATAGGTAAAAAATCATATGATTTTTGTGTATAGTTTCTGTATAAAAAGCGATTGTACTTTTATCCGTGCTTATTCGTTATCAAATGATTAAATTTGCCTTTTAAATTAATCCATGCAAATACTCTGTAATTTGAAGTTTATTTAAATACATTTTAATACAGTTTGAAATTTAATCCACAATTATCTGCAATCATATTTACATATTCGAGCACAACTGAATTGTTATCCCAGTGCATATATATGTATGACATTAATTAACCTCTACAAACTATATAAAACAATAGAGCAATTGACATCATATAGACTAAATTTGATATATTTTTGACATTGCAGACTTATCCGCAATAATCTAAAAACACGATTAGACACAATTTTAATTAATCAGTAATTAAATTACCTTTTATCGAATTATTCACGCTTTAAGTTAATCTCGCTAAATTATATTCGTTTCATCGATCACATGATCGACTTATGGCCAAGTTATAAACTTTATACAATATTCGTGAGTGCGCAAGCTTTGGATCTAAAATTAAAATACCCACACAAGCTCATAAATCCCAATCAAATTTAATAAATCAAGTACAATTCGTGTGTGAGGCTCAAATGTGTTAATAACGCAGCAGAATAACATAAAAAATGTATATATAAATAAAAAATACGCCCACAATTTCCAACACACAGAGAAAGCCGAAATAAACGCATGTGAGTTATAATTGCATATACATATGTATGTATATAGATCTATATAGAGCGATATAAGACCATCACAAGCCGACAATCAATTGTCTGGCTCTGTCTGCCCGACTCTGATGTGGGAAATTGTTCGGCATTAATTTGTGCAAGTAATTTCATTGACGGTGGCTCCATCGTTAACAACAACAACAGCAGATGAAAAACGTATGTATATACAGTGGTTCCCTGCTTATTTTACATGTGACAAATTTTGAAAATTTAATTTTTAATGGAAATATTAAGATGAATGGAATTTAGTTTTTCAATTAATTTTAAACTTCAAATAAATATTTTAATTTTACTTATTATATTCATTCGATCTAAATTAATCAATAAAAACAATACAAAGTTATAAATGTGGTGGGTCGTATAAGCTTTGTGCCACTGTATGCACATTTGTCTGCTCTGCTCAGTTAATGAATAAAAGTTAATAACTAAAGGGGGACATTTATTTTATATATATTCATACGTTTAGTGTAAACGATTTAATATTACACTTCATTCAATGACCTTGACTTGGCCTGTGTGTGTGTGTGTTAACAGGTTATCGGGACTTGTTTTCGATAGTCCGTGGATCAACAGATAATTTATGGCTCGTATTTTGTTTAGGTCTATTTACCAAGTGTTGCCAAGCTATTTTTTTTTTTTTTGTCAAATTCATTCAATTACTGTCCTCCAAATTGTATTACTCGTGATTCAGTACATAGATAAATATTAATTTATGATAGCTTATCTGTAGGATTAATTCGGATATTTCTTCTATTTTTGTTGTATTTTTTGACAATATCTAAATTGTTTTTATATTTCTTATCATCATCGGATAACTTGTTGTCTATCGATAAGTGTTACAAAAGTTTATCGCCCTAACATTTTATTTAGCTGTTGCTATGTGAGAATAGAATAAGTTGTAATTTACTTAAACGATTGTGGCGCAAATGTCATGACCTGTTGTCAGTTATCCGCCATTATCCGCGTTGCTTTAATGCGCTGGAATAAGCTTTTTTTATTGTTGACAAGTGGCTTGCAGTTAAGCTTTAAAGTGCCTACATTGTGTGCAGCATTTGCCCATTATCCGTTGCGACATTTTCCGCATTAAGTTTAAAGCAAACGATATCAACGAATGGAGAGACGAGACGTTCGCTCATTTGCCGTTGTCACTCTTCATTGAGATAAGTTCAATTCGCATAGTAAAGCTCTCGATTCCATAAAAACATCCGGCCTCACTGCATAAAAGCAAAAGCAACAGCCTGTCTCCCGTCTCTCTTTCTCTCTCTCGCTCTTTTTATTACTCTGTCTCTTTCATTCTCTCCCTCTGCCTCTCGAGGTAAACAAGGCAGCGACTCGAGTTGATGACAATGGCGCGTAGTTTACTTGTTTCTGCCTCATTGTATTTTGCATACAGGCTTTATTATATTATACATTATTTGAATAAAGCGAATTACGTACAAAAGAAGTTCTCGCCCTTCTCTGACTCTCTCTCCTCTTTGATCCACAGTCAGGTTCAACTCCTAATTGAATTGAACACCAGAATTAAACAAAGAGGAGGCCCAGTTAAGAATTTTACTTTACTTGGCAAATTCTTGGGCCTTGCTTTGTTTTCACATGCCCATCATTATTTCTTCTTCTCTCCTCTTCTCTTCGCTTCTTACGCTCTTCTTTTCTTTTCTGTTCTGTTTATTATCTTTTGCAAATTTGACGCGATTTCAATATACTCGTATACCCCATTGGATCATGAGCTTCTGTGCTTATTCAATTTAGACTCAAACAATTTTGTTGTCCCATTGAAATCGCTGCGTGGGCGACTTTTAGTTGGGGAATTTTTCGCACGCCTCTTCATAATTTTAAAAGATTTGTTTTGTCGTTTTATGATTGCGACTGCGACTCGGACTCGTTCTCGTTCTCGAACTCGGACTTGAGGCAGCTGTAAATGTCACGTTCACATCTGTGTGCGGTCAATGGTCACATATGCCCACTAATTAATTAGCTCTGGTTTCTTTAATTAGCAAAACTAAAACGAAAATAACAAAACCCCAACAATTAGCCGAGCATTTTTAGAATTTGCACACGTGCAAATATTTTGCTGTTTAAAATTGACTTTGGGTAAGGTCTAGACTCTAGACTTCACAGCGTGTGACGTAATCCAATTAACGCGTTTAGTTTATGGAACATAAATAAAATAAATCGTTTGTTTAAATATTGTAAATAATATTCCCTTTGGTTTTTTTGTAGACTCCAACTGTATTATTGGTTATAATTTTAATTTTTGCATTTTCAACAGTAAGTTCTTGGCACTTTTATGATGAAATCAGAATATATGAATATTTGTCAATTTTTCGCACTCGTTTAATAAACAAAATAATATTTTTAAATATGTGAAAATTAATGTAAATTGAATTACCTTCGGATAATGTGTATTTAATATATATTCATTTATTTTATTTTACTGAAATATAGTTATCCCTTAAATTTCCTTATTTGATATAAATATTTCTGCTGTTGACTAAATTATCCGTTTTGATAAAAGAGTAATTTATTCAGCAAACGTATTTTATAATCCACTGTTATCCATTGCATTTTTAAAGTTTATATAAATAATTTTATATTTGTTTTAAATGTATTAAGTTTATCCGCTATTATCCTCCATTTATGTCTTTAGATCGTTAATCATCTAGATGGGTTACACTTTCCTCTCTACCGCGTTCTATATTTATTCTGCGAATCCTTCGCTTTTCATGCTCTTATAACGCAAATCGTGCAATGATCTTTTCTTTGCTCTTTGCGTGCTCGTGAAATTAGCAAGTCTTTATATGCTTGTTCCAAAGCATTTGTGAAACGTGATCGCACAATACAGAAGCAGTATTAAGCAGCTGGACAGTGTACACTGTACAATTGTAAACAATTACAAATACACGAAAAGCGTCGCCCATAAAAAACCCTAATGAACTCTGTGGCAAAAATAAGAGTATCTTTGGGCGAAGCGAAACTCGTGCCCAACGTGAAATGGTATTGTCTAATAGGCGACACCATAAATATTTAGAAACAAGCCTCCCCATTGTTTGCAACAAATACAAACAAAACACAAAAATAAAAACGAAAACAAAAAAGATAAAAGTAAATAATACAGAGTCGATTGGCAAAGTCGAAACTGTGCGATAAATCGACTATTCGTATTCGTAGACTTGAAAGCACGTGATGGTGCAGCGGGTTTCAGATTGCGTTAAGTCTCGCGCTCAGCTGAGGTTTTCAGCTCTCGAATATCATTGAAGTTCGCTGGAATGCCAAACAAGTGTAGAACAATTGTACAAGTCAACTTGTGTCGGCTGAGTCAGGGCTAGAGATGGGCGTGACTCACTGAAAAAGAGATACAAAATCAACCGATAGTACAAAAAATATTTATCAAAAAATCCTGTGTGGATAATGTTTATTAAGAAGTGAGGGCGCAATTTCGTAACAATTACAAAAAGAACTCGACTTACTGGATTACTATCGATAATTTCAAAATATTATCGATAAATTCTTGGAGGTCAGAGTTAAGATACTATCTAGGAGAAAGAGCAGTTTATAACTAGAAATATTGAATATTTAATATAATGCATAGAGGAAGACCATCTTAATAGTAATTTCTTAAATATCAGAATTAATCGGCTTTTTATTGTAGCGCTCACATCTCTAGTCAATGCTTTACCTTTGTCTGCTATACGATTTTTACACATTTTGGCAACACACTCAGCTGGCAGTAATATAGAAAACAAAATATTCGAGGCATAAGTACGTACAAAATGAAATCATGATGACTTCGGACCGGTTTTCCCCCCTCAACTAAATCTTGAAATTTCACAGTCAATCGATTGCAAGAAAAAAAAAGAAATAAAATAAAATATGACAAAATATCAATTCAAGACCGATAGAATCCGCAACTGTTGCTGATTGATGGCGATGATGGAGCTATGGGGACTGCAGTCATAAAAATATAAAGAGAAGTAACAAATTCCCGTGAGATGTGTGATGATGACGTGCCCGTAATCTCGCAATATATTCTCTGGCGCCGCCCCCTTTTTACATTGAGCGCTGCCATTGCCAAGATTTACAATCAATGTCAGCAACATTGGGTTACTAAAAATAGTCAAATGCTCAGCTGGCTTATGCGTTTGATAGTGAGAATGACTCGTGACAGAGTCGTCGTTCCCCATGTTATTTAACATAGCTTATCAATGTGGCCAAAACAGAACGGAGAACAGAGAGGGAAAAGAGAGAGAAAACCCCAGCGACCCAGTCTCCAAGTGTTGCTTATCAGTATATTTTGTATTTCTTTTTTTTGGGTGCAAACCAACGGCGTTGACTTTACCAACTACCTCAACTATAGACTAGTACATATGAATACTACGAGTACTCATACGCGAACTCGTACTCGTATTTGTATTCGTACTCGTCTAGTACATAAGTAGTACGAGTCTATCTTATCAATTTATATTCTCGTCTTTTCTGCATACTCGTATTTTGTTGACCTCGACGCGCGTTTTTCGAGACACATTTTAAGACTTGTCAACATTTTCGGATATGTTTTTATACTAGTGTTATATATTTCATATAAACAGCCAAGTCTACTAAAAGGGAAAAGCCTGATAAGTCGTGTAGATTCGCAGCATGTTTAAAGTTAAAGCTTAAAGCTATTGAGCGTCATTCTCAACTATATATATTTTAACGACCTAAACAATAATTTCGCAATGAAATGTGCAAAATAGTAAACTTTTATCCGAAAAGTACTTAAGCTGAATTATACCAGAATTACAATAATTATAAGATAGGTACAGCTTCTTTATAATTATCAGTACTTATCTGTGTTAGCTCAAACACCCGGATAAGCTTTAAATACACACTGTACTTTTAAAAACTTGCTTATAGTATTCAGCATATATTATCCGAATTTAATCTAACTAACTTTATCGTTTAATCCATATAAATTAATTATTATATCTTAGATTTAAATGTGATAGATATTGAAATAACCTAAAGATATTCACGGCCTGTGCATCATTATTTTTTCTTATCCGTAACTTTGTTTGTCCGTATGATAGTAAACACTTGCTCTGGTAGTTTAAATTTATTATCCGAATCCTATTCAACTGTTAGCTATATAGTATTTCAATTTATACTCTTTTATTGCATGACTGTTTTATGAAACACTTAATTTTATTTAATTTTCAAACTAATTCTGTTTTGAATTTCTTCATTTTAAACTATTTTAATACTCAACTCTGCCATAAATTTTAATTTCTTATTAAAAAAGTACATATCTATGAAAATACAGGTTTCATATTGCGTTATTGCGTAAATTATAAGATTTGCGCCACATCGACATTTATGGCTATATCTCTCTGGCTGTCGGAACATTTATTTAAACAAACGAACATTTGGTCATTCTATTGTTGTTGTTGTTGTTGTTATTATTATTGTTTGTCTCTGTCTGTGTTGCAATGTAAACAAGTTGCAACCGGCCGCCCTGCTGTTTACCGCTCTGGCCTTGACGAGATCCCCAGACGAGCAAGAGTCTCAGAAAGAGACCCCTCCAGTTTTCCCCTCAAAACTTTACATCATATTGTACTCAGTATTCACTCTCAAACTTTCATTCTCCCTCTCTTTTGCTGTAACAATATTGTGGTTCCGTTTCATTTATTTGCCGTTTTTAGTTGGTCATCATAATCATATTTTCGGGACCACTATTTGCCGACATATGGAGCAAACTATTAAATGCCGTAAGTGTCTGTAATTAGCTGCAATTTGAGTACAGCTATTGACACTAAAGTTGTCATAAAGATTTCATTGACCATTCCCCCAAATGGTCTTAAAATAAGTGCACTTACCATATTTTCATTTTATTAGCAAGTGTCGAGAATTCCAGTAGCATGCAATTAGCAGCCAGAAGGTATAATTTTGTTGCTTTGATATTATTAATTGAGTTATTAACATATGGAAACAATATACAAATGCTTTCAGGCGTTTAATGATTGCTATGATAATATCGTATTAAATTAAGTGTTTTTTGGGTTCAATTTATTACTAATTATACTTTTGATATACTACTATTTCAATGATTTGAATATACTATATTATTTAGTTTTCCCTTAAGTTTTAGTTGCCACTAAACTCTCAACAAAATACTTAGTACATGTTTCTGTCAATTAGTTAAAAGAAAAGTTCAACATGCATCGTTAAATGCGACTATTGTTACAAAAATTCTTTGTCAACGTGTCGTATGCGTAACGATAATTTTTACTCAGCTTCCTTCACCATACGCCATGTTGACCACAAAAAATGTAAAGAATGAAAAAAGTAAAAGAGTAAAGAGCAATAAAGAAGAGCATACACACATTTCTGGTCGACACTCAACATTCTTGCGGTGATTCATGTTCTTTTGCCCTGCTTCTTCCTTCACATATGAGAGAATAATTCTCGATTCACGCTGTCGCTGCATTTTGCTGACAATCGAATGAAACTTTTTCTGCCGAGTCAAGCAAAAGGAAAATGGGCAAAAAATTCGAGAAAATGTGCTGCACTTACATAACATTAGTTGTTGGGTGCACAAAAGGCTGAAAAGTAAAGCGAACCAGCTTCAATGTTGAGTTGTCGGTTGCCGCTGCCTTTGTTTGGCCAACTAGCTGCCGCTTCATTTCTCACATGCAACATTATTTCTGCCTTTTTTCTTTCTCTTTTTTGGACCCTGTACTTAAATAGTCGAAAGAGTCTATAAAGTTTTCAAATAAAATTACATTAAATTCAACAATTTTAATTTAAAAGCCATTTGCCATTTTATTATTGTCAAAATCTGTATTGACAACTAAATAATAAAATCTAAAGTTTCTCGAAAACTTAGATTTTTATGAAATAAGTACAGGGTCTCTTAGAGTTGCGTGGTCTCCACTGTAGTATTTCCTACTATTTTTTTTTTTTTATTTTCGTGGCAATCGCTTTTCGCTTCTCGCCACGCTATGCTAGTTTTCTTGTTTTTCTTTTCGTAGCGTGGCAAGAAAAAGAAAAAGAAGAAGAGTGGAGGCTCGCAAAAATAACTGTGCCTGGGCTAATGCACGTGATTTTTCTAGGCAAGAGTGCGCTTACATTGCGCTTATGCCGTCGCGTATGTAATTATTATGAAATACAAAAAGTAACCAAAAAAAGAAGAAAAAAAATAAATAAATATTGTTGCTGTTGCTGCAGTTGCAGTTTTGGTTTTTTATGTGCCACGGTTCAATGACCCTCCACTACTCATTGTGATTGTTGTTGTTGTTGTCGTTGTGGCAAGTGCAGCGTACAGGTTTTCCTTTTGTGTTGCCAAAAAAATAAAGCTAAATTGAATGTAAAATAAAAAAAGCCTTGCATGTTGGCATTTTCAGCGTCGCAGCGTCTGCCACAAAACTTGGCCAAGCTGTTGGCTGGGCAGCGAACGGGGAAGGAAAACAGGTAGCGCTGTAAATCAGGTCAAGCCTGACGGCTCGTTTTGGCCTTTGGCCTGTACTTAGCTTGGGGTTGGGTTTTTGGCTCCATTTTAATTGTTTCGACTTGGCTGCGAACACAAATTTCTCGTCTGTCTGACTGCGTCTGGGTCTGTCCTTGCCCAATTTGACAAGTTGATTTCCTTGGCGCCGCTTGTGCGTGTCCTCTGATTGCCCTTTGCCTCTCGCCAACGATGGGAGCATAAATTGATTCAGTAACTTGTCGCCCGCTATGTCTGTCTCGCTCGCACACTCGTACGTTGCGTGAGTTCATTCATTGATTTACTCACTCTCTACACTACAACATGCGCTCACTCTCCACACTCCACACTCTCCACAGACTTGTTCTCTTGAATACACCCTCGCCCACATTGCGTTCACTCCACCATCACTTTGCTCTCTCTTCTTCGCTCTCTCCCCCTTTTACTCTCTCGCTTCGTAACTCTATTTGCTATGCTGCTGACGCAAAGAGTCCTTTCCAGCTGTCGCACCCACACACGCACACACGCACTCACACACACATTGGCAGCACGACACTCTCAATATGCTTACTGTTGGCCCACATTGAGTAACTGCTTAATGTCTACAGTATGTCAAGTAATTTATTTTACACTGAAAATACTCTCATATTTATTATGTGTTTGTTTCTTTTTATGATGATTCTATGAACCTTAAAAAAACAAAAAATAAAATATACATAAAAAATAATGAATAAAATATGTTCATTTTTGTCAGTACAATTTCTTGACCTACTATACGTACTTAAAGGGCTTACTTGAAGCATATGATGGCATAACTTCTATTTCTTTTTGCCTGTTTCTAAATTGACACAATTTCCCTATTTTTTCTTCCTTCGTGCCTTTTTTATAATGTCCCTGGAGGGCGCGTGATTGGGCACGGCCAAGTCAGTGCACCCGCTGCCTAAGAGGGTTGTGAAAAGTGACAGCTGCCAGGTACTTAGCCTAGTTTAGCTCAGCAGCACACTCTAAACGGTGGGCAAGGCCCCCAAAAACATCATACTTTATACCTTATATCGTATGCAAATTTGGCTCAAGTGTGTTTAAAAGTCATGAAACGAATAGACGGTTCAGTTTAGTGACCTAGTTGGCAACCCAACTATAATTAAATATGGGTTCGAAGGTGTTTACGATGGGAGACTTTGTGAAAATTCTAAGGCAATAGCACAATTATAACTGCAAATAAAATTAGCTTCAACATGAAATATATTTTCACTATGAAAAAGTTCAAAATATCGATAGAGCTTAACTAAATAGTTTATCAAATGATTTTATTCATTTTCGCTTATCATAATTACCATCGTTGGTAATTAATAGGAATCGTTTTTTAAAGTTTCTTTTCTAGAATTTACCCTTCAAAAAAAGTAAACTATTGATTGTCTTTACTTGTTTATACATTTCTTCTATATATAATTTGAATTGGTTATAGGAAAGTTACGCTTCAGTTGCTGCCCACTCGGATTCAGATTAGATTAGGTGTGTCCTGTGCAAACATCTCGAATGCACTTTGATATTAAAACGACGCCGACGCCGCGTCAGTTTAATAACATTCATAGCTTTTTTTATTGCAAAGAAAAACAATGGAAAGTTTTCCTTCAACAAGTAGTGCAATTCACAAAATGACGTAAAAATTGTTTAGACAACTGCAAGTCGAGTAAAATTTCCATCCATCTTCGAGTTATGCCATGTTGCACTTACGTCACTCGCGTGGGTGCAATGCAAACATGTTGCATAGCGCTCAGCTTGTGTAAGCAAGCTTGTGTTATGTGCCGCCAATCTTCATTTGTTGTCTGCTGATTAGACCAAATGAGCTTTGTATTAGCACTTGTCTATAAATTTGCAAATTGACATTGATTGGTCGACTGGAAGTTACCCTTGAAAATGACAATACAGGGACATAAATGTAAAAACTCTGCTCAATTATCACAAAAGCAACTTTAAAGTAATCGATATGTCGGCAAATTTTTCCGAATAAACGACAACTCGATTTTGATCGTTTTTTTTCATTTCGATTTTAAGCTTGATTGGATTTGCATCACCAGTTTGAGGAACTGTAAGATGTTACCTTAGCAAATAAGTACAGGATGTAGGACTACAAAGATTTGGTTGTGGTTATTTGGGGTCTTAGCATACCCATTTTGCCCATTTCGTGCTTACAGGGTATAGCCAATTGAGTTGTCGATGCTGCGGTCAGTGAACAACTCCATACTGACACTTACCCAGCGGCGGTCGCCATGTTTAATCTGCGCAACTGTATCAACGAAAGAGATGGCAATGCCTATTTAAAGAGAATGATAGAAAGAGAGAGGGATAGATGGACTAACCTCTAATGCGACATGACATCCCGTGTCAGCTTATTTACATAAACGTTTTAATTAGCCGTACCATGTTGTGCTGTGTGTTGAATGTTGTGCTGTGGGTTCTCTTGAGGGCGACTAATCAAATGATGTAAAAACAGCAATTTTTTTGTTGTCCAATTGAATTCAATTGACTTGCGACAAACGTTTAAATGTTGTTTGGCTGACTCTGACTCTGGACACACTGTGATTTCATTTGACTTGATTTGATTTGATTTAATTAGCTTAAATTAGCTGCAATATTTTGCGAGTGAACGATAGCGATAACGATAACGATAAACGAATGTTTGCCAATTGCATTTGCGCACACATTAAAAGTCAACAAATGTCTCACAAGACATTCAATAATAAACAAATAAAATGCTCGTAATTTAAACGTTTGTTAATAACTTTATAGTACACCCAATACTTGTTGTTGTTGATAAATTGAGGCACCTTGAAATGCGAAACTAGCATAATATAGACATACATATAAAATTTGCACATGAATTCAAAGTACTAAATACATACTTAAATGCAAAATGCGCCTATGAAAGCCCCTCTAATGACGCTACTGTAGTATAACAATTAAACTTGAATGGGGATCGTCAGTTTTGTTTGTTTATCAGTTTGATATTGAGGCTATGACCCGACTTCCGGCAGGTACAAACACAATGTCTGACTAAGTAACTGCTCAGAATTATTTCTAGGCCAATAATTATGTCATTTGTCCATCTACAAACTATACGTTGTATAACTTTGCTTGTTATCTATAGACATCTTTTATTTAAGGCAAAATTGTTATCAAATATGACTTGATATGAATTGTTATCAAACTTGACTAATCTTTAGTTAAGAAAATAAAATGACTACAACTGTCAAAATGTTTGTTAAAAGATTTGATGAATTTTAAAACTTAACGAATACATTATTTTTACCATTTTTAGATTGGATAAAAGTGTATAAAATTCATTTAAAATAAAGTGATTCTAAATTATTTAATGTTGAAATGTGAAAAAAAAATTTTATTTGAAAGTGTGCCAAAATAATGAAATCTTAGACATTTAAAAAACTACATTTTCCAGGGTTAATTGAATTCAAATTTGGGAATAAAATTATATATTTAAAAAATTTTTTTTTGGTTCCAAAAAGTACACTGAGTTGTTCCCCTATGATATCACGGCCATAAATTCAAGTACTTTACCCCAAAAATATACTTTACAATAAATAAAGTAAAAAACTAACTAAGCAGAACTTAAAATTCTTTACAGAATGCAGTTTTAATTTAAGAAAAATCAATAGATTTTTGTTGTGTTTAATCCTGTTTTGGGTTTTGATATCATTTCAGTTAGTTGATAAGTTGCAAGTCGATTTGGCAGGCAGCTGTCTCTCACATTCTAAGCATTTAACACCTCTGACAAGTCCGTCGAACGCAACGATCTATCTAGCTATCTATCAGACCCGTCTGTCTAGTCAGTCAATGTGAGTTCCCTCCTCCTCCCCAATGTTCCCCTTGAAGTAAAATGTTGTTGCTGACAAGCGAAATCATTAAAAGTGTCAAATGAAAATGAAAGAAGTTGTTGTTGCTGTTGCTGATCTCGTATTTTTGTTGCTTTTGCTGTTGTCATTTTAGTTGTTGGTGCCGCCCGTTTGGTTTTTTGATACGTACGCAGAATTTCAATTGAAATTTGCAATTCAATTTTCGCATTTAGCTTTTGTTTTTACTTACCTACAGTAGCTGCCAACAGAGGGCTGACGGGGAGCTACTTAACATACGAATTGCGGCGCAGGCGATGAAATGAAAGCACTCGACAAAAATTATGCGCATCGAGAAGAATGCAGAATCGAAATACGGAAAAATATTTAAAAACTAAATCGTTGGGCTTTTAGTGTGGCGTGTGTGCGGATTATAGTTGCCATTTACTCGTCGAGTTTCGACACTGCAGCTGCATATTAAGTATACGCATTGTGTATATGAATGAACTTTTTTTTTCTCTATTCGCCAGTTAAATTTTTGTTTTTTATTATAATTTATTTAATAAGCAAACTTATTAGCCAATAATATCTATTTAAAACGAAAACAGTTAATTAATTTATATAGAAACTAATGAAATAGGTTACTTAATAAAAATACTTATGATTTTCATATATCTAAGATACATTTTTTGTATTTATTTTAAAATGCCAAGAATATTTTTAAAACATTTTCGCGTGTTTGTTAAAATGAATATGTTTTAGCTGCCATTTATTTTTATATATATCTTTTAATGATTTGTATTTGCGTTTTTTTTTTATATCTTTGTGCCGGTTTCGAATTTGCCAAATATTAATTAGACATTGAAATTGTAATTGAAATCAAATTGGAGGAATCGGAATCCGAATGAGCGTCAGAATGGGAATCTCAGAACCGGCTGTGCTGCTGTGACCGTGACCACCCTCACCCTTGAGATTTCAGATTTCAGATTTGAGTCGACAATTGGCAAAGATGAGGGCGACATTTGGGAGCCTTACAAGTATTTTCATATTGTATTTATATATGGATATGTACTATATGTATTTATATAGCACATTTAACTCACTGTCCGGTTGAGTTTTTATGGCTGACGCCGTTTCATGTATTTTATGGTTCAGAGGCGCCTTATGCCTTGTGCCTGCCTTGTCTACAATCTGAAATATATTTTGTGTTGGACCAAAAATGAAATGAAATGTTCAGCAAGTTGTTGTTTTCACTTGCGTGTCATTGAACCAATTCTCGAGTTCGGTTCCTTGTGAGGGTATGAGTGACAAGGACTACATAAATATCTCCAATAACAAACTCAACTACTTATATATCTTTACTGTATGCATATCAGCTTGTTTTACTGATTGCTGTTGATTTTAAAACACAGAATTTGTTTATGTTCGATAACTTGGAATGCCAAGCTTTGAAAATTACAATATGTAACGAATGAGTATTTTGATCTAATTAATCAGTTCTTTTTAAATCTACTGTTTACATCGAATTTAAACCTGTGATATTGTAATTCCTAAATCATATTTTGTACGAAATCATTCTGACTTATCAAGCTGAACTTTCAAATACTAATAATCTTTTATCTTCTCTCATATTTTTCAGACTTTAAAGCGCCATTCTTCATTTCGTTCAGCACTATGCTATCGCAGAATTTGTTCTAAATCGTTCATTATAATGAATTCCGCTCGGCATCATCGTATTGGAGTGTTTCTGTCTCCATAAATTCGCATAGCCAAGAACAATAACAAGAAGAAATTACAAACTAAATAAATTATAAAGTTGATCTAGTCACATTAACTATTATTGAAATAAAATACTTTTGTAAAAATTGCGCATAAATTTAATCTATTGTCAAGTCTTAAAAAGCAACTACAAAACTAAGAATTAAGAAATCAAAGTGAGCATAGAAATTGCTCAATAAAAAGACATAGTCACAACGGATTTCAAACAGAGAGTAAAGCTGGCCAAGAAAATGCCCTACCATCGTGCGGAGACATCGGCTCAGGCCGATAAGTTGAGCGGCATTGTGGAGGAGAGTGATTTATATGAAGGATTTGCGCCGCATGTCGAAACGTCGGAGATCAAAACACTCGATTTTTATAATCTACCAAAGCCAACTGGTGAGTAGAATAATAATATATCTTAATAAATTAGAAATTTAATTGTTTGCTGTTCCTAGAAGCTCTTTAACTTTAAATGTCAACGTCTTTTCCTAAACAACTTATTTACAATTTAAACAGTCCTAACACAAATCGATATCTATTTTTGTGTTCTACACTTTCCGGCCATCAATTTGAGCCTTTAGAATAAACAAACATCAAATTGAGGCAAATAAACAAAAAAATGATATATAGATACATTATAAAAATGAACAACAGGCGCATAAATTCTGGTAAAATAAATACGAGGAGCAGCAAGTTCAAATTCTAATGAGCTCCATTTGAAATGGGTACGAGTATAATAAAAACTGGCGAATATTCGAACTTTTGTTACTCTGCCCATGAAATGGAGCATGTGATCTTAGTTTATATTTATATGAATATATTCAGAACTTAACAGGGACACGTGTTTTCTAAGTGTTGCACAAATATTTGGAAAAAAAAAATAATTTATGCATTGCATGAAAGATTATTTGTTTGTGCTTTGCCGCCGACAAATATATATTAATCAATAAGCAGCAAAAGAAACTGAAAGCAAACAGCAACCTCACAAAACAAAAAAAAAACAATTTCGTATAGCAAAATAAATTAAATATAGGCATTTGTAATAATTACGGCTAATATGGCCGGGCCAACTGCTTCCACATTGCCCCCAAATCCGACCAAAACTGACCGAACCGGCCAATTGGCTTGGCCCGACCAGCTTGACTGAATTCCATGTACTCCCAACATTGTACTCCACACTTGTTTTTGGCTATCATAACAAGTTAAGTGGAAAGAATATAGCACCAGCAGATACCCTGTAACTATAAGTCTCACTAATTAAATACCTGAAATTTGTTTCATTTCTGTTACAAAAAATTTCAAAAGTTCAACGAGCTGCACACATTTCAAGTGTGTACAGAGTATACAAAAAATTAAAAAACAGCTTGAAGGCTTCGTGTCAAATTATGTTAAAAACTTTTGGTAAACATAAACATCGAAATAGTATTCAATCGAATTCGCAATCGAGAATTAAAAATTAAATTTAGAGCACAAGTAAAGCTAGACTAAGAGATGCCCTGTAGAAAATTTAACAATAAGCTCTCTTGAAAATAAAAATTAATTCAAGTCATAAAAGTCAATTCTCTTCCTTTGCTTCAATAACTTCTGAAATTGTTGCCAAAAATCCCCAAAAAAAAAGGAAGAAATTATATTAAAAGAGAAATAAATGCTTTCTGAAATGTATTCGATATTCGAGTACTCATAAAATTATTCATTACTTGGCTGTCTTAAGCTCTTCTGAATTGGTTTCTGAATTTTTCCAGTTGTTTCACTTGATAAAAATGTTGATGAATGTTGAATACTACATTTATGCCTTTCTTTCTTTTGGATGATTTCATAATTTGACCCTTTTACTGTGCATGTTAAAAGTTTTTAATTTTGTTTTTATTTTCAATTCGGTTTTTGTTTTGCTTTTTCTGCTACGCTCAGTTGATCTTTTGTTTATTCAATTTGTTTTTATTTTCGTTGAGCCATGGAATTTTGTTGATTTCTTCATTTTTTTTTTGTATTACAAAATGCAATTTGCATATACTCTATATATTTATAAAATTTTGCACTTTGCTGACTCACATTTATTTTTTTTGTGGTATTTGCCTTATAAAAGGGCCGTCAAATAATTATTTAAGCACTTTGACGCAATCAGCAATCACAGCTTATCATTAGAAAAAGAAAATGAGCTGATAATGAAGGTTATACAACTCATTGACCTACATTTTTAAGAATGTTTAAGAGCTTGGAGAAAACTAGAAAATATAAATACGCACAATAGTGTGTGAAGATTAATTAAGGAAGATATTCTTAAAGCAGAATATCTTAGTACATGAATAGTACATAATTTTAATAGTATAGAAAATATTAGAAAATCAATTTGGAGGCAAATAGCCAAAATCAATGCAGTTTTATGGCACATCAAAGGCAATAAAATTTTACATTTGTACAAGAGGGTAGTTTAATAATAACTTTGTACAGCCGTCCATACATTCGTGAATATATATGTGGATATTGTATTTTAAGTGCATCTCCCACTCAAATTTTGTCAAGATGCCAATACGCATTAATGCCAATTGCAGTTCGAAATGCAATTGTGCGGCCAATCCAATCGAATTCAATCCAATCCAATCCATTAGTGGAGGCTTCTCTCAGTCGTTGACGGCATTGGCCTTGATTTTGATTTTGAATTCAATTTGTTTCTCTATGTATATACTTTAAAGAGCATCGATTTGTATGGGCCCCAGAAAATGAAAAAGTGGTAACCAATTTTCATAATTTATGGTGAATTAGATGATGTTTTTACAGAGACGGATCACGAAATCGTCGTCCCAAGGATGAAAATTTTGTTAAACAAGAGTATTGACACCAAGTTTGTCAGAATCGGACCACAAACACCAAAGATATAAATTTTCAAAAAGAAATAAGTTTTTCAATTCAAATAGCGCCGACCAGGTTACCATTTTTTTGAGGAAAATCGATGCACTCTAATATGCATACATAGATAAAACCTTATATTGCAAGCAGGCCTTGCACATACGGATATTACCTGTCAGTGAATAGAGTATTTTTTTGGCTCGTTTCGAGAATTCCTATTGGCACAATTATTATTTGGTTGAAATTTTTTCTGTATGCGACACACGCGAAATCATGTGTTGGGAAAATCCGATTGCAATATCACTATAATATTTGCAAATATATATTTTTGACATAATGTTTAAGAATTTTTAATTATATTTATTGTTGTTGTTCTTCTTTTGTTGATTGTTGCTTAAGCAAAAACAAAAACGATTCACGTTTTTATGGCAGCTGGCGCACGGCCAATTAATTTGTTTAAAAATAAATTCTCCTTATTCTTTTTCATTTTCCACGCTTTTTCAATTTTCCTTAAGTTAATAATTTGTTTTTGCGATCGGATAAAAGCTGCATATTAAAGGCTGAGCAAATTATCAACTTAAATTTCTTTCTCTTTGTGGGAAAACACTAGAAAAAGTGGATTTACCATAGTCTTTTATTTATAGTTCTCTAGAATCTATCATATACATATGGCGAATAATATATAGATAAAAGTAATTAGTCAGCATATTTAAATTTTTCTTGTTTGGAATTTTCCCCAGACTTTTATTTGTAAAATTTTGTTGGTAGATATTTAGAAGCTTTTTGTGTGCTGCTGCATTTCATTTAATCATCACATATGAATAATATTATTTATAAGGTCTGTTTGCCGTTCATCATGGGTTAACTTTTGGCACTCGCTGTTAACCGCATATAACATTCAAATGATCTTCCCGTAAATATCTTTAAGATTAATCATAGGGTATTCATCATTTTCTTATGTGAACAGCAAGGGGTATAAAAATACATATGTGTTCCCCATGTGATTGGATTTAATAGTTGTATCAAAATAAGTATACATTATTAAATGGGATATATCCTATATTATTTCATATCTCTTTGGTTTCAAATATCTCTGAATATTTTTTTTGGCCTTAACATACTTATATTTATAAAAAAAATCCGATAAGCATAGATACATTTTCCTAAACCCTCTTATTTAAATTTGATATAATTTTTTAAAAATTACCTGTTTTATAATATGTATTCCAAATAACTTTTAATTCCTATATTAACTCCTACCACAACTTATTATAAAAAAAATGTTTAAAAGCCTGTGACAGGCCGCGTGCCATGTCAATAACGTCAATTATATTCTATATTAAATATGTATAGCTTTATATGTACACTAAAGGATATATACTAATAGATGTTCAAAACAGTATCTTTATGAGCTTAACATTTGATATTTATTTGTTTTTGCCAAGCACAAATTTTTGCTTACGCAAAACACAACGAAAATATTTTTGCTCCTGTGACGCGAATCGACGAAAGATTTGTAGGAATTATGTATAGACCTACGGTATATATGGTATATGGTAGTATATCATATTTGTTGTTGTTTTCATTTTGAAAATCAAAAAAGAAATAAGAATGAATAAAAAACAAACATAAACTAGGAATTTTGAGATTTGCTGCAAACCACTTCAAATATGATCAAAAGTATACATTATAGGTATTTTTTTTTGCAAATATTTTTAAAAATTTCTTTAAATCAAATCAAGAAATTTTAAAATATTTATATTTGTATGAATTTATACATATCATAAGTGCGACACGCGCTGCATGGTGAATCGATAAATCAGAAAAGAAATTGAGGGTAAAGAATCAGAAGGAAAGACATTGAAATTGAAGCATCGCCACTTGTCATTTCTCTCTTTCTCCCTCTCTTTGTGTGTCTCTCTTTCTCTCTCTTTCTCTCTCTCTTTCTGAAAACGTTTTGAGCGAACCTGCTTCGTCAGTTGAGCACGTGCCTTCTCTAAAAATATGCGAAAAGTGTGCGAATGCGTTGTGAGGAATCCATTGAAGATGATTCTGTAACTGACCGAAACCAGTTTCTTTTGTGAATTTGCCAATTTGTCGGGTTACGGTTTGTTTTGGTTTTTATTTTTAGTTGTTATGAGGTTTTATTTATTTTAAAGAGGATTCCTTGAACTATGCGATTCATCAGTTTATCTATTTCCATTTGCGGGGGCGATTGCAATTTGTAATTTTGCTTATAAGTCGATGTCTCACATTCATTTAATTATATTTATTTCTTAGCAAACTTTTTGGTTTAGTTTTTTTGTGTGCTTTTAAATTCTTTTCAATAATTTTGTTGTTTCAAAATTTGACCGCTTTGACCGCTGGCAAAAGAGCAGAGCGAATATAATAAATTCAAATGGAAATCAGAAAAAAACACTTGAACCGTTTTATAACTTTTGAATGGATTAAAGATAAAGCAGAGTATAGCAAGTTCTTCTATGGATTTGTTGCGTGTTCACTTCTATTCTGGGATTTGCTTGTTTTTTCTCGTCCTCTCTCAATCTCCCTCTCTGTCTGTGTTTCTCTCTCTTTCGATTTAAATTCTGTTTGTTTTTCTTTATGATTAGATTAGTCCAATTAAAATGATTAAAGCAATCTCATGAGCTCTGTCAAATTGTATATATGTATGTAAGCACAGCATGAACTTTATTTAAAGATCGTCAAAAATTTAATAATTTTATTTTTGGCAAAGTTTAAAGATCAAATCTGTTAAAGTGATATGACACGCCCACTTGTTTTTCCTTCTTCTGTCTTCACTTTATGCGTTCGTTTTGTCTCTTATTTTTATGTGCTTTTGTTTCTTTGATCCGCATCCACATAAAACAGTCAACATCTTGAGATCTTGTAGTGTCGGGAGGAGAAAAGTGGCACTCGCCTTGTAGATTTATTAATAATTACTGCCAAAGGCGAGTGTATGAGTGTATTTTTGTGTGTGTGTGTGTGTGTGTATTGTATTCGTGTGTCAAGTCACGACAGCTTGCGTGCGACAATCTCACGAGTTCTCGAATTATTCTCATTGCTCTTTGCCAAACTGTGCCTTAGTTTTGAATTTTTTCAATCGTGTGATCTTTAGCTATCTAAGCCTCAAGTTAAATTTTAATAAATAATTTAAAATCTGATATATAAAATTGGATGAATTTATTGATCCGCTTTAAAAACTATTAAATGATCCCTAAACAAATTGAAATCGAGCTACATTTATATTTAGACGTATATTGAAAACACTTTTAGAAACCGTTCCTTCAGTTCAAAACAGATGCCCAAACCCATGTAATTCCAATTGAGATATATTATATTAAATGTTGTACACGCTTCAGCAATTCTCAAGCGTAAAAATCAAATACACGTCTAATTGAAAGTCATAAATATTTGTAGTGCTTGACGGGAACAGCTGTTGAAATTTGCCAGCTGCCTCTCCATTGATTGATAGCAATGAGGCGTTGATTTCCCATATATCCATACAAATTTTCAATTTCGTTGCGACCCCTATTTAACGTGGCTAATTCATCAAATAACAATCGATAAATGTTACGGCACAAAAAAGTGTTAAACATTTTCTACGCTTCTCTTTTATCTCATTGTCTCTGCCAATTACATGTCTATGCATTTGTGAATGTGAATGTTTGTGTGTGTGTCTGTGTCTAAGGTGAGGTCAAGTATTGAGTGTCATCATATCTAGTCAGAGCATCGCTCTCTCACAATGTTTTGTTTACATGCTCTTAGATTGTCAAATACATGTTGATCAATAGTAATAACAACAACAATATGTAACCGAAACGTTGATTTTAATTTAGATGCAGCCGGCAAAAGATTGCTAGCTAGTTGAGACCAAATCCTTCTCCCTCTGTGTGTATTTCTCTCTCTTTTTTTCGCTCTTGCTGTGCAGCTTTCATTACGCTCTCTTATTTACTAAGGCGATAACATTGTTTGTGCTTTGTTAAGATAACAAGAAACCATAGCAGAATCGGATCAAAGAGAGAAGAAAACAGGGGAAAGCGGAGTACAGAAAGCGTCAACTGCTTCAATGCAGCTGCCCTTTTTTGCAAATGAGATGAAATTTACATATAGAGCAGAGTTGAGTGCATTTATTTATTTTTTCTTTATCAATCTTCAGTGCGTATACTTATTAAATATGAATGTTGACAGCTGTTGATAATAGCTAGTTGGTATTCAATGCAAAAGTATGCAAAGCTTTTTAGAATATTAAGAGCTGCTACCTAGAAGTATGCTATAAAATTGTACGCAGGCAAGTCTGAACACAACTGGTATGACAATTTTAGACGCTACTGTACTGGTATGATAATTATAGTCCAGCGGAAATCTGAATTCGTTAGCAGCCGCTGGCTCCCGGAGACATTGCGTGCCCACCGCGGTTATAGACGCTACTGTACATCATATTTTAGTTGACTTTATTTTTATATTGAATGTTTATTGTAAATATTTATAAAGTACAAAAATTAAAAAATGGTTTTGTTTTTATATTTGAATAAAAGTTTTTATGACTTTTAAATAGTTATTGAAAATAAATTATAATTTAATCTGATTGAGCTTGAATTTATTTTCCACATCAGAAACATTTTGGCTTAGTTCATTACCTTTGTCAACTACTGTGACAACTTTGATTCACACTTCTGTGCGCCTTGCACAACACTACAACAAAAATCCAACCAACAACAACCATAATTCAAAACAACAACCAAAGCTGAGATCACATGATGACAACAAAGTTGACTTAACCATAGCTAATAAGCTCGCTCGATTTTGCCGCTAGAGCTCATTTCAATAAGCAATTATAAGAAAAAGCCATTGCAATAAAAAAATCGATAAATTACGAGTATATAAATTAAAATTTCAATAATCTATTGAAATGTGCATCGATCGCATATATAGCTCATTGAATTGTCGATAGCTGGAAGAGAAACAACAATGTTAATTGTTTAAGAATAATTGTTAAACAAATAAAAAAGTATTACTTAGCTCTCAACTCATTGTAAATGTCGCGCCCCCCCAAATCAAATGAAGTTGAACGAACTCTCTCCGTCTCCCTCTTTATGTCTCAACTTCAGTTGAGCTTGTTTGGCTAATTTGGAGAGTTAATTTTCCAATTGAAAAGCTTTTGTGAGCTTTTTGTTATCGTTTCTTCTTATGTTTTTGGGTAAACAATTTAATGCGCATGCTATGCACCTGTCTGTTTGTGAGCGTAATTTGCGCTCTCTCTTGCTGCTCCTCTCTTTTGGGCGCACTCTCTCTTCCTCTCTTTAACTCTTGCTTGACTTCTGTGGCAGAGCGGTGAGCGTGATCGTGATCGTTTGCTCAGTTTCAGTTCAACCCTCGGGCGTTGCGGTTTCGTTTGTCGCCAAAAGCTCGACACGCGCGCCTTTTGCCCAAAAGTTGTCAACCGTCCAACTGTCAACTTGCAGCAACAACAACAATATTGACAACACAACGAACATTTAACGAAACGAGTCGCGTGTCTGTCGATTGCTGTATAAAATTACTTTAAGTATGTTTAGATTGCATACGCACTCTATACGTGTGCGTGTGTGTGTTTGTTATGTAAATAGAGGCGTGATTGTGTGTGTGTATGTGTTTTGTAGCCTCCAAAAGTGCAATCGAAATGCACATTAAACCAAAATCGGTTTTAAAATGACAACTTGTTAATTATCGCACCTCGCCATAACTCAACTCTCCGTCTCTGTGTCTCGTGCGTTCAATTCCAATCAGTTGGTCAGCCTGCCAGTCAGTTCGTCAGTCAGACAGTCAGTCAATCATTAAATCACATCACAAATATTACGCATACGCCGCGTATTAAGCGCAGCTGTGCATAGTTTATTGAAATATCGATATTATACACATTTTATAAGTAGAACACAGCACAGTCTGAACAATTAAGCTATCTGTGTATATGCGACTAAGAGATACCATATAAGCTTAAAACTGCAGTATTTTCATATATTTTATTGGAGCTTGGAGTTTTCAAATATAAATCGTTTGAGCAAAAAAATAAATGTTAAAAACAATTTAAGCTCTTCTCAGGAAAAAGTGCTCGACTGAAATATACACAAAAATCTTATATATAAACCTCATTTTCGTAAAATATATATTTGATATATATTTTGAACAGACATGAAATGCATTTTGATATAAATCAATTTTGTGGCTTTAGGGCAAAGTAAAATATTCTAAATATGCAAATTACTTGCACGCTTATTAGCAGCAAACTGTTGAGAATTAAAAGGAAAACAAAACGTAAAAAAACATAAGCTGATTTAATATTTAACTCAATTAACATTGTGAACTTTTAACGCATCTCACAACAAATCATTAGAAAAAACCGGATCAAAAATGACTAACATTTTTTTGGCACATGTTGATCTCTGATCCAATATATTTTTTTACGGGTTTGTGCCAGGCTCAAAGAGCCGCCAATAAACTAACCAATTGTTTAATTTGTTCATTTCATATTTCTATGATATTATCATATTGATTATCAAATACTAAACAAATTTGACACGGCAGCTGCTCGTGTCTTTCTGTTCAGCAGCAGCCGCCCACTTAAAACGCAAATTTAATTAAGATGCACTTGCAAATTATTCGGATCAGCTCAGAATTTATTTAATTTTTCACATGGAAAACTACCCAGTTATATGATGTGAATCTCTGCAAAATATGCCAGATTTATTTCTTGAACTTTTGTCATGTGCTCTTTGTTTTGGTGTATGATAAGAAAAGAAATAAATAAAACGTGTTAATTTTGACTCGATCAGAGTCGAGCTTTAATTGAGTCTCATGTGTCTCTGTGAATGTCTGTGTGTGTGTTGTTGTGTATCTATTTTTAGAAACATGCTAAATATTCTCGTTGAGGGCCGTAAATAATTTAATTGATTAACCGCTCAAAATCGTGCAAAATGGTCCAAGTATGCTGTTAGAGAGATCCCCTATAGATGTGTGCTTCTTCTCTCTTCCTCTCTCTCTTTAATAATTTGTGAACCGGTTCACTTATAGGTTAAATTTGGTTCAGTGCACTATAAAGCTTAGTTGTAAACCAAGCAAATAATGACAGAAAAATAAGGAGAATTAGCGGCAGTAATATATGATGTCATGTAAAATTAAAAAGATATTCAAAAAGGTTTAATTAAAATCAACAAAGGAAAATTCAGAAAAAAATAAAAAAACAAAAAACTAGATTTGATACTAAGAGTCTTTACAAATTTACAATTAAATAGTAATAATAAAATATTGAATTTTAATTCTATTGCTCAATTTCTTAGATTTGTTTTCATTTTATACAACTGATTTCCCATAAATTATGGGTCCATTTGGAATTGCACTTTGTACTCTGTTCCTGATCATATTTATAGCACACTTTTTGGCGCAAAGTCGATTAAAATGTCACTATGTTTAACAAGTTAAGCGCTAACTATTGTGAATGTTGAGCTAAATTTAGAGTTTTTCTTAGAATCGGTTTGTTTAGAGCGCGTGCTTAAATCTATTTTCGAAGACGCGTTGTTTCAATTAGCAAAACTTTGTCACTGTGAAAATCAACAAAACAAGACAACAACCGCAACACGAATTTTCTGTTTATCTTGCCAAAAAAATACAAAATAAAACAAATGAATAAAGGAAAGAGCACAGAGAAAAAGATTTAAAATGGTGGAACGTGTTTTGGGTTGCTGTTTCTTTGGTTTGTTGCAAACTTAAATTTAGCTGCAGCCGGCGGTTGTCGTGTTGTTGTCGTTGTTGATGTGGTTGTTGTCGTTGTGGTTGTGCTTGCAATTGTAGTTATTATTATTGTTGTTGTTGCAGTTGGCAGCTTCGAGAATGTCGTCAACCAGTCAAGTTGAGGCACCTTAAAGAAAAAGGTCTAATAAGTTGAATTTGCAATTTTTTTGACCTGCCATGCAAACGATTGAGGAATAAGGTTTCCCCTAAGTTTTCTTAATTTTCTTTGCATTTTCTTTTCTATCTTGTTGACGCTTTTCTTTTGGCTGTACTAAAAATTGCACATTAGATCATGTCACAATAATTTTATTTGTTTGTTTCTTATTTTGTTGTTGTTAATTTCAATTGAAAAATTATCTTGCAGTTTGCTTTTGATTCTTGATTCTCTCGACATGCAAATGTCAGTCTAAGCGAAATACATTTACATACATATATAGGAATATATAGATATAGGAATATAGGAATTACCGGGAAATGTAATTCGTTGAAAAAGTGCATAGATACTTTTGCAAGTGCTTTTCGGAGCAATACTTATGTTTAAATTGGCAATTTTTCCATGATTTTCCCTAGTGGTCATGATGGAAGTGCGCAATTTTATTTTAATTCGATGGCACAAAGTTCTTGGAAATTTTTATGGATTAATATAAATGTCATAAGCTGCTTTTGTGCACATCATGAAATACAATTTTATTTACATTTCAAATTAAAACACATTAAATAATTACGTGTGCTACAGATATCTCTTCCACTTGAATTTGAAATAAATTTGTATGAAATTTGACATAAATTTGTATGAAAATTATGTCAAATTCAAGCAAAAAAGATTTCTGTGGCACCCCTGTATTAGAAAATTATTAGAATTATTATGATAAAATATTTGTACATTTTTGAACTATGATTTTTACTTATTTAATTATGAATTTTGTTCTTATCTAATTTATTAGTCATTTATGGCATTTTTGTCTTATATTTCTACAAGATTCTAACAATATTTTGGCATATTTATCACGAATAAATTCTGTGGCGCACATGATGTGTCCATCAATTAACAAACCTTGCAAATAATTTTGAGGAAATCGTGAGTTGTGTGTTAGAATCTGTTCATGAATTGGTTAATAAACTACGTCAATTAGAATTCATACACATAAATTGGACTACAAACTTTGGCCATATCTCAGATTCCAGCGTACTTATTTTTAAGTAGTATGTTTGTAGAGTCTGAAACACATTTGATTCATAAAGATATCTGATATTATAAATAGTACTCTTTAATCGGTACTCAATTAACTGCAAATTAACTTTATGACCGCATTTAATCTCGGAATTGATTTCCATTTATTATGACGTTTAAAGTGTTGCGTTTACAATGATTTGATTATCAGATACTTGGATTATTTTTGACGTTAATATTATTATTTTTGCCAATGTTGTTTATTAAAAAAAAAGTTGAATTAATGAGACTCACAGAAAATTACTTGGAGTCATTTTAAAGCAGTTTTTGAAGTCTTTAAAAGGGCCTTTTTTTCAAAGTCTCAATAAAGTTAAAAACAGTAGTAGTTCACATAGGATTATAAGTCAAATTATTCAATTTTAAGAAGCAGAATCTTCACTGTTATCGAACTTGTTGAAAAAATTTTATTTGGAATGGTAGATTCTTTTAATTGTGGTAACATTCACCTCTTCATCCAAATCTTCCAAAGAGTCAATTAAAAGCTATATTTGCATTTTTATTTTTCGGATCTACGGCTTTCAAACTGCTTTTTCAACTGCCTTCTCAATTGCTTCCTCAACTGCTTTTACTATCAGACATATTGGGCCAATATGTCAGATGAAGCAGCCAATAGAGCTTATATATAACATTGCCTACTAGTTTATTGAAAAAAAGGAAATTGCCTCAACTTGACAGATTGTCTAACATTTAAGGTTTATATGTACATTGAAAAAACTGCCCTTAGAGCAATATTATTTATAGTTAGATATATTCAGAAAAAATCCCCTTAGCCGATAATATCTTTATTATACTTCACACTGATAAGAAATGACTATTAAAATTTCTCTGAATACACCAACTTTTAACCGGAGTATAATGGCTTTTATTGTTGGTAAATAAAATTATCTTAAGCTAACAGCAATCTTTGTAATGGAGAGCACGAAAATTCGTATTACATCTCTCTTGTTGACGAACGATACCAAAGTTCTAAGTACATTTTTAATAATCATCTAATTAGAACTGAAAGGTTAATATGCGTCATCTGATTTACATATTTCTGATTTTATACTCGTTGGGCAATTTAAGTGTCGACGAAACGTGACGGAAATTAGTGTTCGCAAGACATTAGGTTTATCCCGTCCAACCTATATCAAAATAATGATCTTTCGAGAATCTAGATGTGTTGAGAAACAACTTTTTGGCATTCAAAAATCAAGATTTTGACTCATCCAAGAATACATTTAGTGAGTAGCTGATACAGGCATTTTTCGAATATTGCCAATGTTTTTTCATCTTTTTCCTACAAATTTTCATTCTCTTGCTGCAAAACGGGGCACCTAATTAATCATTTGGCTTCTTCTCTGTGTGCGATGATGAAAAACCCAAAAACACAAATTTTCACAATGGCCACGCGTTGTTTATTTTTACTATAAATATGTATATAAGGCTTTATATAAGGACTAGTATCTGTATACGGTATACATATGCATTTAAATGTATGTAAATGTATAATTGGTGTGTAAACAAATGGCAAAAAGATTTCACGTACCTTGACTGGCGAAACATGTGAAAAATCAATTTGAATGTACGAGAATCGTTCAACTAATGCTAAAAAGCGTAAAAAGAAAGGTAAACACAAATTGAAATGGGAAGCGGCAAATGAAATGTTTTTCGTTGTTGTTGAAATGCGTTTCGCAGCAAAGGAAATAGCAAATATCACGTGAGATTAAATGAAACATTACAGATGTTCTTTGGGGGATGAATGGAACAAGATAATGTGTACAAAAGTGGAAAATTTGTGAATGAATAGAAATAGTTCGAAATATGTTTAAAAGATAGGGAATGGATAAGAAAAAACCCAATTGGAAATGTCTTCAAAACTATAATTTGTTATATACTTATATATATTTTTCTATGCTTTAAATAATAAAATAATAAATACTTTAACTGATAAGTATTTTAAAGTAAAGTTTCCTAATATGGCATTCGAAAAACAAATCCCATTCCATTTTTTCCGTCATTGCCAAGCATTATAAGTATGTGATTTTCACAAATCAATGTACATATGTATATGTATAAAGCATCCGTTAACACAGAAATTTTCCACAAATATTTCGACGATTTTCCACTTGCCACCTATTGGGCCCCGCGGGCTGTGGCAATGAATGCGTCCGAAAGGCTCATAAATCTAAATAGCTTGCTGAAACAGAAATTTTGCCGTAATCAAATTTTATGAAGGAATTTCCCAACCTCAGCTCGTTACGTATACGTAACGTATACAGGAATTTTAAATACCAACATTCTTTGCGGCTTTTCCAAGCATTTCATTTCGTCTGCACGATATGTGTATTGCCAAATCGTGAGCTTACGAAATTTCCCTCACTTTACAGGGGTGGGCTATTTATAAAAGAATTTACACTGAGATTTGGGTCGTTCTCTCTCGCACTCACACTCCCATTCACACTCATACTTTTTCGTTCTCAAATTAGGAGATAAAGCTGTCAACGGTCGAGCAACAGGCAGCAGCGAGAACGAAAACAGAAAACAGCTGTTGTAGCGAAAATCAAACATCAAAATGAAATATGTAATAAAGAAAACGAATAGCGAGCGCAGTGCATAGCAAAGAAAAACAAATACACCAACGCACACACAGGCAAAGAGAAAAAGCTTTGCAAAGCTTGCACGCGCCAGTCTGTGATCACACGTCGCTCCGCCTCTCGCGCCTAATACACATGACTGCATGCTTGTGCTCTCACACTGGTCGCGCTCTCTTTGATTTGCACTCTCTTGCTGTGGCTGGCTCTCTCTTGACGCTGACTGACTGGCCACCCCAATTGGGTTGGCTTTCCGTTTCGTTCCCGAAAGAAACTCAACGGCCGATCAGAACATTGAACGCATTCAAACGAGTCGGACGTATGTAGGCCTACGGAATTATGAGTTTGTCGAATCGAATCGATTTCGATTTGAATTGATTTCGATTGACGATCAAAAGAGAGAAAAAATAAAAACCCTTTTTAATGATGTTTTTCAACTCACACGTACTCACCCAAATAAAAAGAAAATAAACACAAAAATCAACCGGCAATCAATTTTAATTTTAATATAACATTTCTGAAATTCTTTCAAAAGCAACAAGCGAAGAATGAGAATGAAATAAAAATTGCAATAAAAATATAAAATGTGAATTGATAAATTTGAATGTACTGCAAATTAAATTCAAGTGCTGCGCTGCGTCGCTCGCACGACGAATAAACGAGGCAACCGAATTGCAGAGCGCAATAAATTAAAACAATAAAAAAACAAGCGGCGAAATATAAATAACAGACAACCGAAAATCTACATAAATGTATTTTGTTGTGCCTGTGTGACATAAAGTAAAATAAAAACACAGTATAGTACACTCGGTGCCAAAATAAGCAAAGTTAACCAAAAATACAAAAAATAAAAGAGAGAAAAAAACAACAACAACAACTTAAAGAAGCGACTTAAAAATGGTTGGCAAAGTTTTGGGCATACGCGACTTGGAGCAGTTCAGCAGTCGACGGAGCAGCGTCTACGTCGATCCCGAGTGCGAAAAGTTCTTTGAGCTGCCCGTGTTTATAGCGGCCAGCTCAAATGATATAACAACCAAATGCCAGTGCTGGCAGTTTAGTCCAGGTAATAAACTCCACACAGATCATAAACATAAACATTCACAGCAGTGCAAACAGTCAACAACAACAACCACAAATGTTGAGTTATTTCGAGAGTAAACTCTATAAAATCTTAAACTTTTTATTTAACTCTCGACGGCATAAGTCACATTAAAATTTATTATCAATTTAACATTTTCACAATCAAAGTCGAAATTTATAAAACAATTTGAATTGAAATAAATAAATATTTAGTGAGAAAAAAATTTGTTAAGTATATCTAACTAAAAATTTATTTAATTTAGTTTGTTTAATCGTATAAATAGGTAATGCTAATTGATCCATTCAAGATACAAAAGGGCAGCGAGTTTGACGTCATAAATGTTCAAATACGTGCAGGAACTGTAAATATTTTGAAAATTATCATAAGGAAGCTAATAAGTTTTTGATTAAACAAAGTTTTTATACAAAGTTTCCATACATAAACATATTAAAATAATTAATTGTCAATTTTATGAGACACTTTTACACAATGATTAAGATTTTCAATACAAAACTTTTGTTAAAAACACTTTTAATTAATTTATTAATTTTAATTAAATGCAATATATAATTAAATATTCATAAACAATGGGGACATGATGAAAGGCATTTTATAAGCACCTACAAACAGCTTTTACTTTTTTTATGAAATTATAATTACTTGTACAGAAAAATGCATATGTTAACAACTTTTGAATGAAATTGTTTGTGTCGATTGGAAAATTACCACATCTACGACTATTTAATGACTTATAAAATAATGATTGTATCAGAGTATGTGTGTTTGTGTGACTGTGTCTGTGTGCATCTTGGTGAGTTTTTCTTTAAGCATTTTCATTGCAAGTCTCGTCGTCCAAATGCAAATGAACTGAGTCTGAGGCCTGGGGATTAATTACAGCGAGACGAATGCTAGAAATTCAAACGAGCCTCAGTCAATTATACCAGTTTTTATTGTTATTGCATTTACACATTGTCGACGCCCTCCTACCCCTAAATTCACTTATATCATTTCACTATATCGTTCTAGCGTCATTTGATATTATTCAGCATACTCACAATCCGAGACATTTTTCGGTTAAATGATATTAATGATATTTTTCGAGGCGCAGTTAAAATGTTCAACTATAGATATAGATATAAATAAATAATCGTTTAAAATGTATAATTGTGATTCGTTGAAATGAACAATTTGTTTGATGACTGGCGCTGGGGCTTGAAGGCTTATCAGTTTTGGGTTCCAGGTCTCACTCAATATCAACAAATAACAAATAAACCCAACGTGTGATAAGTATGATAAGGGGACGAGCAACTGGCATGCAAAAATCGATCAGCTGTCGAGTTGGCGTAATGAGACAACACAATCAATTACCCGCACTTTCGATAACTAATCAATATGGCAGCTCGACTTCGTTAACTCCATGAGCAAGTCTTGTGCTTCATCGATGTCGATGGCGTCAATTTTTAAAGTCTACCCCCAACCAACATCTTGGCCTTAAAAAGCAGCTGACCAACACTGATAACTGGACACTCTGCATTACGTAGTTAATCACAAAATTCCCGTACTTAAACCAAACATTGAATAACATCCATTTCAAAGTGTCAGCTTGTGATATTTGTTGCACTCACTTTTGGATTAGATTTTGTTGGAGCGAATATTTCAATCGATGACACTGTTTTCTTTTAACTTCATTCTACCATAACGTTTATAGTTTAATTTAAATTTGTAGTTTATTGTAAATTTCCTTTCGATTCGTTGTGATTTCTGTCATTAGTTTCTATTCTATTAAATGTTTTCCTTTCAATAAAAAAGTCAAAGTGAAATAACTTTAAATGTAATTCAAAGTTTTAACAGCTGTTAATATAATTTATTACTCAATGAAAATAGCCGCAATTATAGATAACAATTTATTATCAAAACATTTAAAATTTGCAATTAAATTTAAGACAAATTAAATTGATAGTGGCTGATATTTTTATTTGAATTTATTTACTGTTCAATTTTTGCTTACATGCAATTCAATTTTAATAACTTATTAACTTTATACCATTGATAAGAAATATCTATAAAATTTAAAGAAAACCGATAACTGTCAATGCTGCACTTTAGTTATCAATTGAATTAAATTTTAATTGCATGTGCAAAGTTCCACGGACCATTTAAAATCAACTATTTGTGTTTATATGTAGAACAAGCATCTATCAATAAAGCTTATCATGCACTGCATTAAATACACACACACACATTAAATGCAAGATCAAGTATTTTATTTGCCACTCTGACGTATACGTAATTTTTTAAGTATTGGTTGACAAATTTACCTACTTATTTAGAGACAAATTGTTTATTTGGCCTCCAGATGCAAGTTCAATTGCTTTGCCTCAACTTGAGGGCAACGGTTTGTGGCAAGCCTTAAATTGTTTTCGTCTCTTATCATAAAATGCGTTAAGTGGTTTGGTAGCAGCAACTAGCCAAGCTATCAGCAGCCACTTGAAGTGAGACTGACGAGCAAAACAAAATATAATATTATAATAACAATAACTCAAATAATATATAACATCTGGGGTACAAATAAGTATATATTAAAATTCCGAGTGCTTTGTTGCATGATTTACAATGTGATTTCGTGAGGCACGTCATTTAAACTGTTTCTCTTATTTATTGTTATTGCTAGACTTTAGGGTTCACGACCTAGCCTAATCGAGAAACTCTTGACTCAATTGTTGTTTTCTTTTCAATTCCAGGCAAAGAGCCGGCACTGCGTTCATACACCGAAATCCAACAGCTGCTGCAGCTGGGCAAGAAACACATTGTTAAGAGTATACTCAGAGAGAATTCGTGGCCAATTAATTCGCCCATTCGCTCACAATTATGGCCAACACTGTGCGCCCAACATTTGACCAAGCAAAATATGCTCGATGGCTTCTACTGGGAGATGGTACATCAGGTGAGTTTTCAATTACATCCATTACGAAACACATTTGAATAAAATTGTTTTTGATTTCTAGGTCTTTGGCACCACAGAGCTGTCGGAGAAGCCAATCATGTTGCCCGCATTTGTGGATGCCACACATTGTCTACCGTATCATTTGACGGGCACGGGTCGCGCTGTTGCCGATCGCATTGTGAATGTGCTGGGCTATGATTGTCCCGACATCACCTACAGTCCAGTATTGTATCCAATTACATCATTACTTTTGCATTTCATGTCGGGTAAGTTGAAAACAAATCATTTACAAATCCCTAATATTGTAATATTGCTCACGTGATAAAACTTGGTTCGTTTCATTTCGGTTAGTCTTTGTTGTTATTGGTTTCGAGTACACAAATAATTGATACAATTGTAATTCACATACATTTGCTTCTGTTGCTTCTCCAGTAACTCGCGACTCTGCGCAAATCGATGTATCGTGATTTTCTGGCTAATTGTTTTGGTCAATAACAAAGTGTAGTGCCAACCCTTCGTTCATTTATACATACATATGTACCCGTTGAAAAATTTATGTACTTCGCAGCCAAAACCAAATAGTTCCGTATTTGTTAAGCAGACATTGTCTGGTCAATTAATTTGTGTATGTTTGCTTTTAAACATATTTCACATGCCTTTCAATCGCTTCAATGTATTCATTTACATTTAAGCTGTTTCAAATTGGATTAATCTGGTCGCTGGTGGGCAGAGATTGGCCAAGCCGCTTAATTCCGGTCAAGCAATCAAACACAATACCATGAATTTATCAATATCCATGAGTTGTACTCATATTTCAATTGCCTGGATGCGAATTTGTTGTTTTTTATTTTCATTTGTTAATCATTATGTAGCACATAATTAAAGAACAATATAAACAATATATCCATAAATTTAAATATTCACAATTTAATTAGCTTATTATTTTGTTCAACTTATATAAATTAAGGAAACTATTCAGTTTTTAAGGAGCCAATTTCAAAGAACTTAATATTGATTTTGAGCAATTTTAAAAATTGAATTTTCACCTTTTATATTGTTCAGAAAATATTTATAAATCATTTTAAAGTACAAGAAATTGTGTATTGAGGACGCTGTGTGAATTGCGGAAATACTTACACTTTTTGCATATGAGTAAAACCGGAAAAAGGTTTCATTTTATTTTCATTGTCAACCTTCCGAATTTCCGTAGTTCTCGTGCACTAATTACCTGTCTGAGATGATAGATGACAGCTGCTTGACCCGGTTCTATAACCATAATAAATATATAGTTTATGTTATATACCTATAATGTTATGGGTACATTTGCATTACAGTATCGAGTATAAAGCTTGTAATCTGAGCTTGAGCTGAACTCTGAACACCCCCGAGAGAGAGAGAGAGAGAGAGACAATAATAACAAGACAATCAATCGATTTTAATCTCGGGTTCAAGTATGTCGCGCACTTTATTTAGAATCTGGATTATCTCAGAGTATAATATACCTATGCCTGGCATCTGCCCCTTGGTACAGCGGGGAGATTGCTTCTGCGACTTAACTGAGAGACTCACATGACAGACCCGCTGATCACTGATAAGCCTCGAGTCGAACGCAACGGAAAGAGGTCGACTTGAAAGTAGACAACAATTTAGTTCTTCTTTGTTTTCAATCTCCGACTGTTAGTCTGTCCTTTTTGTCTATCTGTCTCGCTGCCTTTGGAGGTTTGTTTACATGTCAGGCAAAAGTTTTAGCGTCTGATTCCGGGCCAGACAATCATGAAAGTCGAAAAAATGTATGTATAAATAGTATTCCCCCAACGAGGTATAAAAGTCCATTGTTTACACTAAACAAACAAATTGCTTATTGAAAATTACCGCACATGTAAACTCAACTAAATCGCTGAAGGTCGCAAAAAAGCAAATAAAGAGAAAGGAAAAGCCCTTTACCTACATATAAACCAAATGGGAAACTGCGAAATTACAAAGAAAGAAAACAAAAGAAATGCAATAAAATTTGAATTGCATTTTCAATCAATATGTTAACAGCATTTTGAACACTTCAAGTTCAAGAGTCTCACATAAAAAATGTATACAAACATTGTACATGATGTCTATATGTATATATATATACGGCAAAGTATTTAAGTATAAAAATATGTATGCATCTGTCTATATTGGCACTTCGTATTGCTGTTCGACATCTTGTTGACGTCATTGACTCGTTATCGTTGTCATTTAATTTTATGCAAATTTTGTTTTGCCTTTTTTTCTTCGTTTCGAGCACAAAACGACATTATATTTTTGCAGTAGTTGAGACTCGTTTTGGCATGTGACACACATTTTCCCAGCAATTCTGGAATAGATAACAATAATCGTTGGCTATTTTTATATCTTGTACCCAGTAAATGTGCTCGAAAGGGGCATGCTGGAAGTAATCGTAAATATAAGTTAATATTGCACATACTCTATATCATAAACTTCCTTCTTTATTATAATAAATATACAACAAGGAAAGTTTACAGGGTATCTCATCGTTGTTTCCTCCAAATTAGCTTTTTCTGACGTGTTAGTTGATTTATATTTGCAATTGTTGCTAATGACGCCAGCACGTGAGCATAAAATTCTCATAAAATAATTTTTTGGTAACCCAACCGATACGCGTATTCGCATTCTCATTCACATACGAATTCATATTCGTATTCGTATTCGTTTTCTGATTCCCAGTTCACATCCCGAACCCAACGAAGCCAAACAAATGCGCACTTTTTATATCATCTTAGCGTTTGCTTTTGTTTTATGACTGTTTGTTATTCTGTTGTTCTGTTTATGCCCTACCCAAACATTGTCGAGCTATGCATATTTGTTTTTGCACGGCTCTTATATGGCCCGAACTCTATCGTCGCAGCCACTCTTCAAATACTTGAGCATTACGTGCTCTGTGATATAAAGTACTTACGAAAAAATACAAATATCAGGCGACTCGAAAAACTTCTACTACACAAAGGTGAAACATACTGCTTTACATTTGCATATTCATGAGGCTAAAAGTTCGACTCGTTTGCCTTTTTGTGTGACTCCCTAAAAGCTCTCGCTTGCATTGAAATGGGTGTGTAAATGTGTGTGTGTGTGTGTGCTTGTGTGTGTTAGGATTTACAGAAAGGCAAACATTGACGAAGCCCATAAAATTTGCATTTACTCGACGTATGTAGTTGAAAGCTTTAATAATATTTTTTTCCATTAGAATTATCTAGATAAACATTTGACAGACTTTTCGCTCAACTTTTCTTATAAAGATGTATAGATAAATAATGTATCAATATTATACATTTATTATTTTTTAATTTCAATAACTTAATTTCATTCATTTCAAATCTTTTGCACTTTATTTCAAGTTTTTCACGCATTTCAAGTTCAATTGGATATATCGTTCTATCAAATGCTATAAAGGGCATTTTAACCTTCACATAGCGTAACCTTAACCCAATTAGCGCCTCACATTAGAGATTTATTTGTCTAAGGCTTTCATTTCAACTTTTGTTTATACGCGCAACGTCTTTTTTTTTTTTGTATTTTTGGACATTATTTATGATTTCTTTTCTTTTTTTGTTTTTTGGTTGATTGAGTTAATTAAAACAGCCGCCGGTTGCTGTGAAACATTCTTTAGCATTAAAGTTGTGTGTATCAAATATATACATATGGGTATATCTCTTCTCACACCTGTGGGAACGTGTTCACTTTTTACTGACGTCAAATTGGAAACGTGAAACGAGGTGCTATTTTGTGAACCAGTTCTATATAATTATTGCTGCTGCTTATCAGTTCAATTGGTGTCATAAAATGAAAAGCCCTTTACCCCCTAAAAGTTGCCTCCTTAAATGGCAGTAGCATTCAAAGCTAACGAGTATTTATAGTCAAACACAATGAAGTATTGAATGCAATTAATGCACAATTAATTGCAACTGATGCATTGAATTTGTGCAACAGTTCATCAATATTTCAATTGCAACAAGATAAAAGATACAAGTATCTACATTTTGCACTCTGCGTCACAGACTTTAAATAGGCCTCAACTCAAATATTTAATGATGATGGGGTAAATATAAAAAACAATATTAAGCAAACATGCAGTGTGAAAAGTCGCTTATCAAAGCTAACTGTGTGTGTTTCCGCGACTGATAAGCCGCAACTTATAGATACAGATACATTTCAGAGATAAGCTGGATGATGATGATGATGATGTGTATCTGTTGACTGTCTGAGAGCAATTGATAATATATATTTGAAACAATAAAGTAAAGGGCAATCATAAACCAAGTCAAACCGCCCAAAACCAATCCAAACAGAATTACTGATAAGACACAGTCGCATTTGCTGATAACAGCCAGCTGGCTGCTGCAACAAATCTAGCAAATTGTGTTATTTATTATTGTTGTAGTTATTGTTGTCAAACTACTGCTGTAAGTCACTGTAATGGCACAGTCAAATTCAATTATCTAAATGGCATTTAAAGCCCTCGAAATCTGCACCCATTGTTAATTGACTGATAAAATAGAACTCGCTGTTCAATTGCATTTTTAAATGCTTTACAAAATGCTTATAAATACTTTATACTTTGTTTCATTATTTAATATTGTAATTGTTGTGACCGTTAATCAGTTTAGTAAACAATTAAGGTTGCTAATGAGCCAGTCACGAAATTTGTAGCTTCGACTCGACAAAAGGCGCAACAAAGTCTATAATATTATTTTTAGCATAATTTGAACTAATTTATAAATCAAATATGTATATGTAAACTGACTGAGCACAATAATGACTAATTTAATAAGCAAATCGGAAATATGACAGCTAATTATGGAGCATGTACGAGGAAAAAAAGAGACAGACAGAAGGAGAGAGTGAAAAGTCTATTGCAGAAGCAATTTCAATTGAGAACGGGTCAAAGTGCACTGCGGATTTACTGCGTTGCATTGTATACCCTGTATACAATGTGATATTAGCTGAAAGGGAGTATATTGTTTATAATATGCACATTGTGGCGTTAAATTTTGAGTTTTCTTTGCTCTATTGATTTAGATAGTATACTCAATAAATAATTATAAATAATTTTAAAAATAATTTATAAATCAATAAGTGTTCTAGGGTATTTTCAAGGTCAAGCAACTGTCCTCAACTGTTAACGGCTTTTAATGCAATTTCTGCAGCGTCATTGCGGTAACGCCCCCTCTCGAGGCGCTTTCCATAAGCCAACAATTTCAACCAGGTCCCAAATCGAAAATCGCCTCGAACCACACAACGTAGTACATCAACCGCAACCACATCCAAAACCGCCAAGCGATGAGAGCTAATCGAGAAACGACCTTAGACAACCAACAACTGCAGTGCAAATTGCAATTTGAAATTGTGAAATTGTGTAATTAAATTAGAGACAACACTTGCTTGAGCTTAAGGGTAAAGTGTGTGTGTATGTAGGTTGTGGTGTGTGTGTGTGTGTGTGGGTTGGGCAGTCGCTAAGGTTAGCTCCGTATACTTAATTGCCGGCACAAATGCAATTTGATAGCACACTGTGAAAAACTGTCATATTAAATGCAACTTAAATCTGAAAAAAAAAAAAAATAGGGTAAGAAACAAAAGATTATTTGCATAAGTGATACCCCAAAGATAAGCGCAATCGCAATATACTCAAAGTATTCTATAAATAACTTATATGTGGGTTAAATAATGTTATCAGTGAAGCCAAATTAGAATGTTAAATTAAATCAATAAGAAAGTAACTAAAAAATATTTGTTATACTTAATAATGGAACAATCTAAACAGCCCTGTCATAAAAAGATTAATAGATAAGTTAAATGAAAACAAGACCATTTTATTCTCAGGACATATAAGTAGATTCTAAATGAGAATAATTCTATATGATATTTTTTTAAACAAAATTAAATCTACAAAAATATTTTTTAACCGACTTTAATTTGCGCATGTTAAAAATTTTAATATTGAAGAAAACAAATGATTTAAATTTTTGTTTTTTATTGCAGAGGAGGAAGCCTATCTGTGTCTGGCTGGACTCGTGGGCAGCAAGGAGAAGACATTCATTAATCAAACCAAACTGCAGCATGAAGTGACCTGGAAAACAGTTATGCAGATAGCCAAAAAGCATGCAGTAAGCACTTGAAATACTAATATCAATTGAATTAAATAATTACTATATATATTATCATGAATTGAATGAATATAGAAAAGCGCCGTTGCGTATTTCCAACGCATCTGTCCGGGCCAGAAGCTGGAGCGCGTTTTTATGGATTGGTGCTGGTGGATCTTGGCTGGTTTGCCATTTCAGCATCTGGTGCGAATAATGGATTGCTATTTTCATGAGGGCATCAAGGTGCTGTATCGGATCGCACTGGTCATACTCAATCTCTTCCACAAGGAATGTCAGTCGAACAACGAATGGAGTCCGGATAATATTAAAAACGACATTGGCAATGCACTAATCAAGTTCTGCAAAAAGATACCAGTATCGCCGGCGAAGCTGCTCCACGCCGCTTTTAGTATTAGGGGACTCAGGTGAGTGCCACACATAGTTATTTAATTGATTTAATTATTAACTTGTTGTTTTCTCAATTTGTTTGCAGTACCCAATATATATCTAGAATATTTATCAAGACTGAAATGCTACTAAAAAGCCGTTCTGTGCTTAATAGCGGTTCGAAGATATTAACCAAATCGCGTTCAAGTGATAATCTGCCCACTAGTCAGTCGCAGGTCAACATCCAAATGATGTCGCATACATTGACCATACGTGAGGTAAGCAACATCAACATCTATTCAAAAAAAATAGAGTCTCTATCCCAGCCCATCCAATAAACAACTTTAAACAAAACTAAACTAAATGAGGAAATCACACATATAAGCGAGGCAATTACATACTTACATCCAACTACTTACACACTTACTATACATGAATACATATTTAACAAGTCTTCAAGGGTCTTTGGAACTTTGCACCGTACTCAGTTTTTTCTTCAGTCTCTTTGTTTAGGTTTAGTTTTAATGATAAGTAAGAAATGAAAATGTTTTTTTCTTTATCCACACACAGCACAGCACACATATTCTTAAATAGTACTATATTTCACCTAAACTAATTAAAACTGTTAAACTCTATTATTGATTTATTGTTTTTGTGTTTTTTCTTGCACAACAACAACAACAACTCAACTCAACAAATCACATGAAATAAAATTGAAAAACAAAACCAGAAGCTGCACTCCGAGAGCTGTCGCAATTTGGTATGGGGCTATAAAATATTTGTATATTACGTATACGTATATATACGCTATATATATTAATCGACATATATATATAATATATATATATATATATATACTATGTTAAATGATTGATAATGCTGACTGATGTTGAAACTCTGCTTGTTTTGTTTTTCATAATTAATTACGAGATAAATTTTGCTACTTTTTGAGTTCTGAGTTCAAGGAGTCAAACTTCTTTTCATGTTCTGCGCCTGAAAAAATATCGGCAGGACATGCTTAAACTAATTTGTTCATGTTGTTTTCAATTGATTAAACTGAATTTTATATTTATTATTATAAATATTCTTCTATATATAAGCTTCAGTTTTTGATATATCGGTTTCACCGTCCGAAAGTTTGTGTTGTGTTTCAACTAATTCTGTTTTATTTGCTGCAGTTTTCTATTGTTTTTTTGTTTGAATGCTTCATGCTAAAACAATAATCTTACTAACTAGAAGAATTTGTCGTTGAGTTTCTTGTCTCGTTTTTCTTCTGCATACAACAACACAAACAATAACAACAACAACCCTTAAAAACGCTGCTTACAAATTTTTGCATATGAGTTTTATTTTATTGTTTTGCACAAGGCCACAAAAAAAAAAGAAACCAAACTGAACAACAACAAACAACAACAACAATCACAATAAAATTTAAGCCCAACTTAACGAAAATATTGTTGCATATACTATATTAACATGAACTATATCAAAATATATATATAAAAACTGTTATCTCTATTTTTCTTGTACTTTGCGCTGCCTTGGCAAAACTATGAATGAACAAAAAAAATAAACAATTCAAAAACAAAAAATCAAAAAATAATAAAAATAATAAAAAAATTAAAATTTGTAAACGAAATAACAAAAAAAAATAAAAAATAATAAAATGCGTGCGCTTGATCAACATGAAATATCATAATTCGCAACGTTCCAACTGACATTATCCATATGCATAATCTGAACTATCTATGTACGTACATACTATGCTATGCTACCCATAAATACTGTATATAGGGCGAAAAGTCGCCCGGTCATAGAGCCATCGCCATGGGCGTCTATCCCATACACAATCTAAAAAGTCAAGTCTGTAAGAACGAAGATGTAAGTGCTGAGAGCAGTCGCCAACTGAACGCCAATTTGATAATTTTGCTAGTTTCAATTTTCTTTTGTAATATCGCTAAAGTATTCTATATATAAATCCATGAATATATCAATGGAATGTAATGCTTTTAAATTGCACCTTCCACAAACGTCTCTCTCTCTGTCTTAATCACACACACCAACTTCTCCCTATCTCTCTCTTTGTCTCTCTAAGAAAACACAGCTCTTATCGAGTTACAAGTTGAACCTCAATTCACATTGCATGCTAGCGCGTGTAATTATCAAAAATTGTTGACATTTTACTCTAGCAATTTTTCATTTAATTTTCACCATATATTCAGTTTCAATTTGAGTTGTTTATATTATTTTTCGATTATTAATTTGATTAGCCGTTAACAGTTCACAGTTTATAGTTTAAGCAGCAGATAGTCCTGTCCACCAAATCAACCCAATTATCCTTAACCGAAGAATTCTTATCTATATATCCATGTAGAACAATTTCATTGGATCATTCAAATCGAGTTGCATCTAATTTTGACACTGCTATATATCATCTCTTTCCATAGCATTTTGGTTTACCGGGCACAACGAATTTCATTAAAACCTGGACGGATAGACAATTTGTAAGCATATCTATTACAAGTCAAAACTTCAAACTTTCAAAACGTGAATGAATCCATCCAAGAATATTATTCCCACCCATCCAATAAAGCAGTTACATTTTGTGCCGTTTTATTAGACACTTAAACATAACAGTTCCCCAAATAGCTCTCTCTATCTATTACACTCCCCTCAATCTTTAAGCCTCTCTCTCTCACTTTGTAATTGTGTGTGTTTGTGTGTGTGTGTGTCTGTGCGTCCCATGTATTGGTAAACTAAACCTCATATACATATATAGAGCCTACACGTATCGCAATCATCATACTTCATTATGATCCCACATTTAAATAAAATTCATGACGTGCCATTTTACAGTTTGGCAGGATGACAGTTTGACAGTCATCCCATAGAGTTCGACATGAACTGTGCCGCTTCAATTCAAGCGCTGCTGCTGCTACTGGCCAAAAACAATAATAAAAAATAAATAAATATAGAACAAATTTGAGAAATTAATTGCAATTTGTATTTTTTGTATTTGTAAATTAGTTTTTGGATTTGACAGTTATAAATAAATATTTTAATTCACATGTTTTTAATTAATTCTTGTATTAACCTGGCTTTTAGTTCGTTTGGCCTTTTAGTTAATGTTTTTGTTTATGTCTCTCTATTTCACACACTGTTTTTATTGCTCTGTAACTACTCCCAGCCCTAAAATGCTTAATTATGTTTTTTGTGTGTGTTTATATCATTTACCTGTATATATATACAGTATGTCAAGTAATTGTTTTGACAAGAAGAGTAAATCACATATTTATTTATTATTTTAAAAATATTTAATACAATTACCTTGCATATTGTATATACGAATTTGTGTATATACATTTCTCTCACCCGATTTTAAATATTGGCTAATGCTACCGTTTTTATTAGTTATCTGTAGTTGCCTAATATCTCTATGTATGATAAAGTGCTTTACTAATTTGCAACTATTCCTTTTGTGTCCCCTATTGTGTCCTTCCCACAGCTGTTCACGCTGTGGTCCTGGCTGCCCGTAAGGATCACGATGTATCAACCGGTGCTGCTTTACACCACCGAGGAACACGGCTGCTCCCTGACGACCTTCTACGTACGCGTTGAGCAGCACGAACCCACCCTGCTCATGATAAAAACGTGCAATAATGAAGTGAGTACTAAGACTCATTATATCATACTTCAACTCTAAATGTATTCTTTTTTATCTTAGGTATTTGGCGCCTATTGCTCTTCGCGGTGGTTCGAGCGAAATGTCAAGGACGACAAGGGCCAGAGACAGGCTTACTTTGGCACCGGCGAAACCTTCCTATTCTCCCTTTATCCCGAACGCGCCAAATACCCCTGGGTGGGTATCGAGGGCGATCGCGACCTGGGACACAGCTCCGAACTCTTTATGGCAGCTGACTCCAAAATGATAACAATTGGTGGCGGGTGAGTTCAACTAACTGAATTTATATTGTGAACATAAGAAGAATTACAAACAGTCTGTTTAAAAACATAGATATATAAATGTTTGTAGCAACTTGTAACTGGTTATTAACATGTCTTTTGTATTTGCAGTGAGGGCCAAGCTATTTGGATGGATGAGAACATTCGTTTTGGCAAGACGGATGGGTGCAAGACCTTTAATAATCCGCCGCTTTGTCCGTCGGGTGACTTTGAGATACGAGTGCTGGAGGTCTACGGCTTTGTCGGCATCTAAGGTCATCTAAGTGAACCCTTTGGGCCGACACTCAATGAAAATGAAACCAAATTGCCCGCCGATGTTCAAAAGTGCTCAGCAACCTGCATCCACTATGCTCCTCTCAGACTCCTACTCACCCGCACATATACACTATAATCAACACACACACACACACCACAATATGGAACGCTTGCGTTTCCGGCCATAACGGAAACAGTAGCAGAAAGAAACAGATACAATTTTGATAGAGACGATGGAATGGAAACGATGTAAACATTTATAAAAATTTATTTATAAATAGCATGTATCTAAAGAAAAGGCAGCAGTTTTCGTTGTCGTCATTGTCGTGTTAATGTTAAATGTTTAAACCAAGCAAAAAACAAATTATTATACATTATATTATATTATTATGGAAATACTCTGTGAGTTCATGTTTCAAAACACAAAGCTTTGAAATTATACAAACAATAGATGTTATGCTAACGTATATAAAAACAACAACTATATGATAATACTAAGTATATATATATATTTCTATATACTTCAGTGAAATTAGTGTATGTGCACTTTTGTTTTTTAGTTATAATTGTATATATTATGAATATATAAAAATCAGGATTTTTTGTTGTAAATATTGTCGGTGGTAATGATATTTATTATATCGCCGTCACACTCAATCGGCATAGGACCAAAATCTCAAATTTTCTCAAAAATTAGAAGTTTTGTTCAAAATAGCGTCCACAAAGTTATATTTTTGACAAAAATGATTTGAGTTTTGCATTACCGAAAAAAAAAATATATAAGCTCCTTAAAATGTTTTTATAAATAATAATTTTTCTTTTCTTGACTTTCTTTCATTTTGCATATATGCTTATTTCACTGATGTTGCAGAAGCAGAAGAAATGATGATATAGGAAATGAAATAATAATGATGTAAACATTTATAAAAATTTATTTATAAATATGTATCTAAAAGGGGCAACAGTTGCCGCTGTCGTCATTGTCGTGTTAATGTTAAATGTTTAAACCAAGCAAAAAACAAATTATTATACATTATAATATGGAAATACTCTGTGAGTTCATGTTTCAAAATACAAAGCTACAAAAGCTACAAAGCTATTATACACACAATAGTTGTTATGCTAACGTATATAAACAAAGAAACAGCTTATGATAATACTATATACTTATATACATACATTTATATATCTGTGTATATCTAAATGTAAATCGTTAAGGCAGGCAAACAAACAACAAAATCTATTCCTTAAAACGAAACGAAACAAGAGAAGTAATTTAATGAAATTTAAGTTTGTAATTTTGCATCTTTGTCTACACATTTTGATTATTATTAACATGTTTATTATTACTATCAATATTCTTATGTTTGCGTATTTGTATTTTACTTTTTTTTTCTGCTTCTGTAAACCAAATTTACTGACTTGACTGAATTTGTTATAAATGTTATTAATATTATTATTACATATTTGTATAAAACTTTTATTTTGTAAAATGCATCGGAAATCTTTATTTTCTTACTAGGTTTAAATCGACATAAATACACACACACACACACATATAAACATATACCATATATATATAACTATGCCACAAAATGGAACTTGCAAGATGATTTAAAAAAAACCTTTTTGATTGTTAGATACCTAAATGTGCAGTGCATATGAATATATAAAGAGAATCAAGATCCCAATCACCTATTATAAACCACACTGAAGCTAAATGGGCGTGCAACAAAGGGAGAGAAAGAAAGATGCTGTTGATGGACAGAAATTGATGGACCCCCACGGGGTCGGGGGAATCTGCACACATGTCAAATTGATCTCATTTATGCTCCATATCCAAAGCTTAAGCTTAAATAGCTTACAAATTCAATGATTATTTAAGATTCATTCCATTAACGCATTGCTTAAGCTCAATTTTTGTAAACAATTCATGAACAATTCTATTCCTATTTTATTTTTTTATTTCCATTTTGTGTGGTTTTCCCAAAAATTTCTTTTGAATTTTTCTAGTCAGAAAAACGAAAATTCAACATGTTGTGCACAATTTTGTAGGCGTTGGCACGCCCATTTAGCGACTGCTCTTTGCACTACTCAAGCGAATTGTAACAATCTGATAGTATAACACAACGAAAACAGAATACTTACATAATATACATATATTAAAAGTATATATAAAATACAATAAATAAATACTTATATATTTGTAAATTATGCCAAAAGGAAAATAATAATAGAAATATCTGCAATTCTTGCTGTTCCTGCTGCAGCTGCCTCACGAAACTCAAATTTCTATGCGCTACTCAATTTTAGTTCACATAAGGCGCATAGAGATAATTTCTATTAACATTTCGGAGCTGGTACTCCACATGCAAAAGGATTTTCCACAACATAATTACACAGACACATTTTCGAGGCGGGCAGCAGCTAACGATTTGTGGCAGCATCATTTGAAAAGAAAAATATTTAGATTAATACATTACTTTAGTTTTTTAATTAAACTCTCTGTGTTGTTAATGAAATGTGCATGAAAGCAGCATTAAAAAAAAAAATATATAACGCTGTAATTGATCAAATGAAATTCGAGTTGAAACGTTGATAAACGCAAAAATATGAAAGAAAAAAATATTGAAAGATTTATAAATATATATTTGTTACTTGTTTCTGCGCTGTTGTTAATAGTTTTTACTTTTCTTGGTTGACTATGCATATTGTTGATGCTTGTTGTGTTTGTTTTTTGGTTAATGAGCGGATGGGTAGAGAGATAGAGGGAAGTGGAGGATTTGCCCATGTGAACAGTATTTGGCAAAGGCAACAAACCAATCAGCAAACAAACAGAACAAAAAAACAAACACCTAAAAGAAAACAAGCAACTAATTCTTTATCTTTTGTACATACAATCGTTTATACTGTTTGTTCTTCTATTTATGTGTAGTTGTTGTTAGGTTTCGATTTTTATACAATAACCAATCATTATATGGTACATCTAGTGATGCATCATTTCAATATAACAACAATATATATGATTATTAATACTGATATATATATATACACATATTTATAAACTATGCGATGTTTGCTATTTGAATTAAAAAGAGCGTGTTGTTTACTTTTATTATTATCCTTTGTATTTTATTTAATTAAGTACACACACATACAGTAAACAGAATTACATTGAATATATGCCCCAATTATATATTGTAATTATAAAATATATATAATAATATATGTATGTTAAATCATTTTAGTGGATGTATAAGAAACCAACAACTAAATCAAATAAAATGAAAAATGTTGAAAAAAATCAGATTGTTTATTTTCGTTTTTCAGTTGATTAAAGCACAAACCAGCACCATGATGACCATAATAGAACTTTGCATGAGTTTTCCACCGTTGCACAAATCTTTGTGGCAGAAGACACAGCCTAAAAATCTTAGATGTGGCATCACCGGATCCGGCTGCTCATCGCAGACGGACAAATCGCCAAATGCACAGGAACGTCGCACAAACAAAACATCATTTGGCACTGCAAACAATCAGAAATTGGAAGATTTGAGAAAATGAACATGGTGTAATCGACTAAAATATTTAAGTTGGGGAACAAAAGTCTTGTGACAATACTAGAAAACTTGTAAACAAGAAATAAATATCAGGAAAAATTTAATTTGAATGAGAGGAAATATATTGCGAATGCAATAATTATGAAAATCAGAAATAAAAATATATTATATAATTTTAAAAAAAATCAGTTTTACACAATTGATTTAGTATTATTTACTATTTTAGCTAAGCTCCAGGAATTTCTAAGAATGAGAATCGTTATTTATTTAAAGCAAACATAGCTGACTCTAATTAATTTACAAATATAGTAAAATATAAATATACATTAAACAATAGATATTAGAATAACATGAGAAATTAAAAAGAAAAGAAAGCCTAGAATCATCATTTAAAAGTGAATATTTAAAAATTTAAATATTTAAAAATTAAATTTAGCAGGAGTCAGAAAACGCAAAGCTTTTTTTTCTTAATAAAATGGAACAATATTCTTCCCATTTTGTATGCTCTATATTTTTATTATTTGAATTATCTAGTTTTTGAGTTCCTTTATCTCATCCTAATTTTGGTTTCTTCAAATTTTATTTTTTTTTTAACTTTAAATTTGCAACGTTCGGAATTCGCATGAATTAATAAAAGTTACTTACAGCCATTATAGTACTTGGTGAGACAAGCTGTGTCCGGTCGTTGTAAATAAAAGACACGTAGTTCCTCCGGCAATTCCATGGAATCACAGTCGGTTTTGGCAATGTCATCAGCATGGAAATCATCACCGCAATTAACATCATTGACGGAATCGCATTCATAGCAACTAACGGCCAAAGCTGTGATGATGATGACGACATGTGGTTAAATATGTATGTCAACAATATGTGTGTGTTTGTGTCGAGAACTCACCTGTGGCAGTCAGCGTGACGAACAGCAGGCCAAGTGGCAACACTATGTGCCGCATCAACGCCATCTCCAATCGTTGAATGCTACGGATCGACTGGACTGCGATGCCCAGGTATGTGTATGGCAAACAGATGATGGGCTGCTGATGATCGTTCAGTCACATGGCCAGTGGAGAACCAGCCGGACGAGCTGCACACGCGAGACTGAACTCAGTAAATTCGCATTCTGAATGAGTTGATATTGTTTTTAATTTTGTTTTTGTTTTTTCGTTTTTTTTTCAATTTGTTCTTTGTTATTTTCCATATAACACATTTGGGATTTCATTTGCCTGAGCGCGTTTAGTTCGAGTACATGCCACATCTGAGTACGACGAATATACGAAATGAAATGGAATGAGCGGCATTTTGATAGCCGAAAATAAATGTACGTTGACATGAAACATGAAATGAAATTGGTGAAAAACACACACAGACACAGTCCATTGTGTGGAGGCGTCGCGCCCTTGTCCGTTCATTGCTCACGTATGGTATGCGCTCAAAGATCATTGCGGATAAATAAAGAAATATTTGCTTGCTTTACTCTACATTAATTTTGATTTTATTAGCTGCCTTCAATTTGTTTGCCATGGCCATTTACAACATTAGCAACAACTAATGCATAATACTTAATACGTTAATCATACGTCACGTTGCCCGCCGTGCAGCAACTGCCCTGCCGCCATTGCAATGAGGATACCAATGGCTGGCATCTTCCACGCCCCCTTCGTCATCGTCAGCTGATGCGCCCCGTTGCAGTAGTTCTCATTGTCGCACACGTGACAACTCGCATTCTGCACTGCGGTCAGTGTGGGATCCAGTTTGCAGCCAATGTCCGTCTCGTTGACCTCGCCAAAGTAACAGCCGCGCACAAATTTCATTACTCCGTTTTCTGAGTGTGGTTGCCAAAAAAAACAAACAAGCGAATAAACATGAAACAATGTTGTAGCATACTTTTGGGATGGGTCGATAAATAACTTTAGCCTTGGGGTCCTAGCACTGAATTGGGGATTGTTTATGGTGCAATGGAGAGTGAAATAAACGGTGGATTTGGGGCTGGGAAACTATTGTAAATGTTTACTTAATGATAGAAGAGGGATACAAGAATTACTTCAGCAACAAAGTGATTTAAACTTATCAAAATAGTTATACAAAATGTATTAGAGTTTTCTGTGGATTTTTAGTTAAGGAGAAGCTATCAATTTATGTAAAAATCTGGGGTAATAGTTTAAGAAAACAGTTTCTTGCATTGACATTTTTTATTATGTAAGTGTCAATCGAATACAAATATTATGACGATTAAAAGAAAAATCTTTTGAACTCAAAGAAGGACTATGGGTTTTGAAATTCTCTGGAAATTTTGATGACGCTGACTTTTAGACTTACACAAATTCATTAATTTTAATTAAGCCATACAACTAAAAATAGTCACACCTATAAAAATCTCACTCCATTAACCCTATGGTATTCTTTGAGCAGGTGACCTTAAACCCATACTTAATGAGGTCAGCGAATAAACTATGAAATTTTATATTCGAATTGGCCGTAAAATCGAGCGAAAACTCACCACGGAAAACACGTTTAAGGCACGCCGTCGCATTCTTCTTGGACAGCTCGTTCTCCAGAAATCGGGGCGGGGCAGTGAAGTCGCAATCGTACTTGAAATAATTTTCAGTACGAAAATTTTCACCGCAATTCGCCTCGTAGACGGATTCGCATGAGTAGCATTTGATGGCGTAAGCTATTGGCATTGAAATATATTCTCTTTAAGATTTATGGCATAAGGTCTGATTGGAAGTGGGCGGAAGGAGGATGGAGGACAGAATGGCAACGAACCTGTGGACAGCAGAGTGATGAGCGTGCCAAGCCAAAGTAAATACTGCATTTCCACTGATGATGTTTTCTTTATGTGTGTACTGCTGGATATAAAAGCAAATCAAATTGAACACCGAACAACAAACCAAACCAAACTAAAGCAAACCACTTGCCACACTATTTATTTATTTATATAAATAGATTTTTAATGGAAATTTACGCGTGGTTTTTTAAGGCGATTTTCAGTTTAATTGACGCATTGGTCTTTTGGTGCTTTATGGAAAATTCTTATGTGAATTTTCATTTCAATTTTTCCTTGTATTTATAACTTATTCACTCAACGCTCGGGACGCAATTGAAACAGACGATTTGAATTGAAAGTGCTTTTTTGCATATGTTCTCTCGCTGTGTATAAGTTGTATATTTCTATAAATTACTCGTATTCTGACATATTTTTATTTTCATATTTTTATTTTCTATTTTGTATTTTCTATTTTCTGTCTCTTATCGGCACATTGCGGAAAACGCGCGCGTTTGCTTCGGTGACAAATTTCACTTGATTTTCCGCACCGTCGTTTAACAACAGTCGCCCGCTCTGTCGTCACTATAGAAACTTGTGTTGTTGTGTTGTTGTTTTCTATATTTTCCGGTGTAGTTCTGTTTATAAAACACGACGCCTCAGCCAGTCTGTCAGTCGACGGCCACGTTCGAGATTATACTGAAAAATGCCGCTGCGCTTCCAAATTCCACTTCGACGAGACTCTCTTTCTCTAGTTCCTTCAGTCTTCATTCTGTATTATTGTTTTTTTTTTTTTTTGGTTTTTGGTCAACTCTCGCAGACACCTATTGAAATTGTCTAATTTTAATGAATTTTCATCAGGCGCTCGTCGAGCGCACCATAAAAACAAATTTACTTATACTCGATAGAATTTATAGCACACAAATGTATGGAAGGAGACGGCAGACGCCAGTCGTCTTTCACTCGTGCACTCTTTGCCACTTTTAATAACAGCAAAGAGAGCGCATACAAAGTTGCTAAAGAGCAAAGTTGCTAAAGTGTGTGTGTGTTTGTGTGTGTACAGTGCGGAGTGAGCGGGAGCTTTAATTATGGCCTTACACGCAAGGGCAGCTTTTGCAGCTTTTCAAAAAATTTACCCCAACGATGATAAAGGACTAAAATAAATAATTAAACATTTATATGATTTAATAAATAAATATAAAAAAATGCATAGGTTTAATATAGGAAATTAATAAATTACTTTAATTTATCATCTGAGATAACGTTACCTTATTCGACATCTAAAGGACTTTACATGTCGATGGTATATGGGCATTTCAACTTCGGCCAAAAACTTAAACTTGATCGAAAATTCACATCTTGTAAAATTTTCTTCCAGAAACATATTAAAGTTATTTGTTAAAACAATATACTCTAGAATAATTCACTAGGATGAGAATGCCGATTCTACATTGGAATAAATTCACTCTTTATATATTTATATATAGTTTATATAAAGTTTTTAGCATATGTTTTTTTTCACTTTTGAATGCATACGAATTCGACATTCTAGAAATGCCCATATGTCGATTACCCAATTTTTGGAAACTTTGATTGCTAAACAAATTCCAAAAACTTTATAAAATAAATTGCCATTATATTCCCAAAATAATTTGTTTTTTAATTGATTTGGTAATTTAGCTGTTTTAATGTGTCCTTAGATTTAGTTAAGCATATACTTTTCGTTATAAAATTTAAGATTAAATTGGGACACAAAAATTTAAAAACAATAATTTAATCGAATGACATTTAAGACATGTTTAAAATTTTGAAGTGATTAATACCAAAGCAGAAACTTAAAACCTCAATATATCTGAAATTTAAGCCAAGATGCGAGCTATTCCGAAGAACAAGATAATTGCTCCAGCAATGGGCGTGAGGGAGCCGGAGCTATTGCACTCGTTCTTGTCGCACACCTCACAGCTCAGCTGCTTGACGAAGGGCGTGGCAGGATCGGGTTCACAACCCGCATGGGTGTTTTTAATATCGCCAAAGTAGCAAGAGCGCATGAACTGCGGATGCCCGGGAACTGGAAATAGGAAAATCGTACTGTTAATTAAAGCTATATAGCCATATTTGAATTATTTTTCACTGCCCGACTGCTAATTTCAATGCACTCAATGTCCGAATTTTATAGCGAATTTCCATATGATTGCTAACAAATGCTAATCAGAGCCACTGTCAGTGTGGAGCCCTTTTTTTTACATCGATTATAGTATAATAATTAAAACCATATTTAAATTTGATGAGGTAGTTTTCCATTCTGTTTAATTGACGACTACAACTACATAAATAAAACTAGCACTGCGCAGTTTTATAGTAATTAAATTATGGCTTCTAAATAAAAAAAAGTGACTAATAAATAGATGACGAATTGGCAGACGTTTTATTTATTACGAGTCAGCTCTCGTTGATCTTTAAACAACTTAGTACAAAATTGTTGTTTCTCCAATTAATAACAATTAGTGAGTGTTTGACGTAGTCGCGAGCAGCTGACACATTTTAATATATGAACTTTATATTTAAAACTAACTGTCCTATTCCTAAATAAAAGAAATATGTTATTCAACACTTATTTGGTTCAAACAAAAGACTCCTATTTTAATACTACTTATTACAGAAATAAGTTTAAGACTATCGAAGTTATCCATGCATATAAATGGTTTATTAAATGATACAAAATATTATTATGATTATCTGAACTGGATATCTGATTTAATTTGCAATAGTAATAAAAAAAAAGTAAAATTTAATAATCATTTGTATATAATAAAATTTACAAGTAATTGAGAAAATTGCAATTTACTCTCCCATCATTATATATAATTTATTCCAACAGCACAAATAATAAGTGATAATTGCTTTAAAATTCTAAACAAAAAGCAAAGCTCGGAATTTCAGATCTCACGATTACTACATTTAATTCCATATTTGGTTGATGTCAACAAAATAAGGTGCGGTTTAAATAAACAAATATAGCTATATACCCATTGTTCAAATTCCAATGAGAATTACGCAAATGCTCGTATTAATTCCCAATTATGTAAATAAATATTGTATGTACTACTCATTCGTACAATTTGTTAATTGCGAAGTCGACTCCATTATTAAAATTAATCAAGTTAATTGAAACAACAACATCATAAGGTCAACACTTACCGCCTTCGAGGGTCTTCTTCATGCAGCCCGTGGCATTGCGTCCTATGATTTGGTTGAGGTACCGTGGAGCGGCAATGCGGGAACAGTCGACCAAGAAACTCGAATCGGCCTCAAACTTCTGGCCACACTTGGAATTGGTCAGAGATTCGCACATGTAGCAATGGATGGCATAGCCTGTAAATGGATGTGTCGTCAAAGTGTTTCTATACTCTCTGCACGGACTGTTTCTTACCCGTGCTGGCCAACACAGCCAGAATGGTCAGCACCAACAAATTCCTTACACTTGACACCATTTTCAAGTACTCAAAACGTAATGATTCAAATCAAAATAAAAGTCTGGAAAACTCAGGGAACTTTTAGATCTGTGCGTCTCGGCGATTGCTGAGCGTCTGTTGTGTCTAGAATTTTCAAAAAGTATACAAGTAGTCACAAAACTATACTCACATTCACACTCACACTCACTTTAACACTCGCATTCACACTCAAACTCACGAACACTATTGTTTTGAGTGAGTTCCGTTGCTTGTTTTGTTTTTGCAGTTGGCAATTTTTTTAATTAATTTCACTCGACCGCCTTCAGAATGATTTTTGTTGACACAGAAACGTTTGAATACTTTTGTGTATGTATGTACATATGTATGAATAAGCCGCAACTTTGTTGAACAGTCTTGGTAGAACTTGTTTTGGATGATGTCAGCCACATTTTGTATTATTTATTTACATTTTTACTTTTTCTTGTCAACTTTTCTACGATTTCCAAAACTCAGATACACACACCCATTATCATTGCTTCTTTTTTAAAAAAAGAAATAAAAGTATTATATAATCTTGATTTATATCATGTTCCCTATGGTCCATCATTGTATGAATATTTAGTCATTTGAATTCGAGTCATTCAACATTTAAAAACCATAGTAAAAACCAGTTTACTGTTATTTCCCTATTATTTATAAGGTATTCACCTGCAGTCATGAAATGTGTAACTCGTCAGTGAAAGCAGAGATCCCACTGAAATTAAAAGTAATTGATATAATGTAGCGTACTCATGTGAGCAACAATTTGCCGATTTGATTAAACAAAAAATCTGTCAGTTTCCTGAATAAATGAAAATGAAATGGAAATAATCTCTTTGGAGCATTTGCATTACGCCATAAATTCTAATCAGCTTAATTATAATTTTAATATTTTACAAAGTAAAATAGTACAAAAAAATTAAATTCTTAGTTATACGAGTATTGTACTTTGATGACCTTTGCCTTTTCGACTTAATCATAGCTTTACCTAAGCTGAATGGTTTTTTAACATTGTGTATAAATAATTCTTAATAATAGTTTTAAAAAGTATATGTATGTCTTCGGTGTGCCTTTTAAAGTAATCTTTTCTTTTGTTCAGTAATATTTATTTTTGTTTACGCTGCGTAGTAAACTTATGAGAATTTCTCTCTGGAAATGACTCAAATTAACTACTTGTTTTTAGTTTAAATATTAATTTATTTCCATTCCTTATACCAATTCCAATAATTACCATAATAGGATAAATTTTAATGTGCTGTGGTTATTAATCAACAACTCTGCTCTAAATAGTTAACTTACATTTTATTTATTATTAGTTTATTTGTAAGGCGAATCGAGTTTCTTATTACCAAATTTGTAATTTTGATTAGAACCATCATCAGCTCTTCAAGTGGCTTTTCCCAAGCGACCGTTGAATGCATTTCTCTCTTAATTTCTAATTTCTTCAATTGGTTAATTCTTTCAAATTATGCCAAATGAGTTTGGGTTAATTGAGCAGCTGCTTGAAAGGGAGGAAACTCCCTCGTTCTCTGTTGCATTTGCAGTTTCTTGACCTTATCTGTAGTATGTTGTGCATTGTAATACATGTGTGTGTTTCACACTTTAAAAACCCAGATTCGACTCGGGTAGAAATTTATCTCAATTAAGCATAATTAACAATGAAGACACACATTCATAGGCACAACCCACACACAAGTTAATTCATTTATAAGTATGAGGGCGTTTTTTCCAAAAGGGTCAACGGATTGCCTGACCTTTCTCAGTTTCGGAAGAGGCTAATAAATACTGCTTGTTATTCAGACTAATTAAAATTTCTCAGGTGTGAATTCGGTCTGAGAGAAGTTTCAAGAGCATGAAATTGAATATGAGTCACAAATCGTATGATGTAAATTACCTAAAAAAAACTTCGAGTACATGTCAGCTACGAACACATTTTTAGAATGCGTAAAATCTACAAATCGACTGGAAATTGAGAAAAAGTGAGTGTGCCCTGTTTACTTATTGTTATGAGTTCATCATATAAAAATTAAAATTTTTGTCAAGTTCTGCCTTGATTTTAAGAGCTGTAGTATTTAGTATTAAATAACGTAGTATGAGAAAATGAAATATGGAATGACTAAAAATACAAATCATTTATAAAGTATACACGAGACAGAAACATTTACTTGGACAGTCCACAAAGCTCAAACAAAAAGAACAAAGAATATCATAAATAATTTTGTTAATTTATGCAGCTCTCTTGATGTGAAATGTTGACTCAATGCTGAAATTTAATTATTAAAAATTAATTTGCTAGTCAAACAACAAATTAAAATTTAATTGAAATAAAGTAACTGATTCAAATAATCATTGAATTCAAAATTGAACCATTGATATTAATATAAAACACTTTTTAATGTATAAATACTCTTTTTTAATTGATTCCTTTATTAAAATTGTATTTAAATAGTCATAAGTTTTGGAGTGATCTATAAATATTTATTTAATCTTGCAATTGCATTTGAAATAGGCACAGATGTGAACGTTTCATAACTATGAGAACAAAACAAATCAAATGCAGTTAATAAAGTAAAAAGGAATGGCAAAATTACAACCCAAATTCTAAGAACTAAGACCAAAAAGATGTAGGCTGGAGATCTAGGCCAACAGGCGGGCCAGGCCAAGGAACAGCAGAATGGCGCCCGCCAGAGGAGCAATGGAGGCGGATCCGTTGCACGCGTCCTTGGTGCAGACATCGCAGCCCACCTGCCGGACGAAGGGCAGGGCGGGATCCGCCTGGCAGCCGAGCTGAACGTTGTTGATGTCACCGAAGTAGCAGGCGCGCATGATCTGCGGCTGACCCAAAGCTGAAAGTGAGAAAATGAAATTGGGAAATATGTGAGTTATCAATAAGAGAGAAACTTTCACTTTTTTTTTTTTTTTTTGGGGCGAAACAAATGTGTTAATTAGTGTGTGGCAGCTGGTCTTAACAATGCCACCCGATTGTGGCACCCATGATAATTGTTAATGTCATTGTTGCGAGTACGACAACAATTCGTTACGATCTGTGAATAATGTTTACAGTTCTTGAGTCAACAGGTTTAGTAATTGCCATTTAGCTTGTGAAGTCAAGCAAGTCGAATATTAAAATATTTATGCGTTTAAGATGCTTAACAATTCGCTGTGTTGGGCTCAGTTAAGGCGCACTTTACTGAGCAATAATTATGGCATTCCAGAATATACAAATTATTTAATTGTTAAGCAAAAAAATACTTGATGTGTATGTATTTTATAAATTCCTATTTGAATTTAAATACAATCACGTCATTATTATTTTAATACGCTCCCACAATAATCCTTAAATTATACAAAATTACACGAAAATATTCGGGTAAAAACGTGACAATTTAAAAAAAATACCTTAACTGAGTTCAGCAACTGCGCAAAAGAGTGACAAAAGATTTTATGTATTTACATATCATACATAAAATGACATCATAATAAGATGCACAGCATAATGCGAGTTCCATTTGCGCACATTAAATCAGCTTTAATGGGTTCTTAAAATTAGTGATGATATCTCTATGATATGGTTGTGATTTCAGATTACTTACAACTTTCCATTGTCTTCTTTACGCAGCCGGTGGCATTGCGTACGGGGAAGAAGTTCTGCAGATAACGCGGTGGTCCCATCCTCGAGCAATCCAATAGAAAACTATCATCAGACTCGAACTTTAGGCCGCATTTGGGTGTATTCAGCGAATCGCACATGAAGCACTTGATGGCATAAGCTACGAATTACAAAATACATTCAATATGTTGTTACAAACTCGTTTTTCGACTAATGCATTTTTTGAGAGTCACAAAAAAAATACTACACACCCGAACAGGCCAAGCTAATCATAACGGCCACGGCCAAGCTGCATTTCACGATAGACACCATTTTATTTAACAAATGTTTTGTTTTTGAATTTCTAAAGACACAAATCTCAACCTCCGCTGACAATGTCTGCTGCACGTCTGACAAGTTCACAATTTTGTTGAACTGCTCAGACGTCTGGCGTATTCACAATCAACCATCCCCCATTCTCATACCCCACTCAGTTCTCTGAGTGAAATGTCGCGACGTCGACGTCGGCAGCGGCGGATCAGCGCTGCTTGCGTCACGAGTTTTGTTTTGAGTGAAAATCATAGTCTTAAGTATATAATTTTATATACAACAAACAAGACATGAACAATACGAATTTCGAGCTTATAAACCGGTTTACTTTGACTAGTTTTTCCTTTTGTTTTGTGTTTTTGAATTGGTGTTTCTTTACAGTAGTTTTTCAAAAATGCTTTATGCAATTAAACAGAAAATTAATCATAAAATAAATATAAATTTGATGGGTAGCTAACTTTTATTTTCATATACAATTGTGTATATTTTTCTTTGTGTATAATAAAGTCGTTAGTATGCAAGTTGAAACTTATAATGTCTATAACACAATTTCCATATCATTAAGCTCTATTATATTGTTACAATAATGACAGCGATGATAACTGGCTCTGCTTATACTATTAAGGTACTTCAGATGAATCATCTTGACTACAAACATATTAGCATTTGACTGTCAAAATATTGTTGACACTTTTGTTATATCTTTAACAGGCAATTCTTTCATTTATATGCCAAAACTTGTTAAGTTCTTAAACTATTTGAGTGACAGAAATACATGAAACACCGTTGAGTGCAAACTCAATCATTTATGATTGGCACCTAAAAGTAGGCAACGTTTTATTTAAATTTAATTTTTTTTTTTTTTATTAAAAATTTGTAATTTTTATTAAACAGGCTATAATAAAGTATGAGATACTTATCTGCGTTGAAAACTTGCACTTTTATTAAACGAATGGGTTAAAATTGAACATGAGACAGAGTTTCTTCACTATCACAGATTTAATTTGTTTTTGACAGCGGGAGAGAGAATCCCAGCACAGTGGGTAGAAATCGTCCTATTATTCGATGCAGAGGCGAAAGTCATTTGGTAAGGGAGGAAAAGGCAGGGTAAGTGAGAAACGAGGTCAGCGGGAAAGCCGATAGATTGCCGCTAAATTGGATTAGTTAGGACTCTGGAATTAGACCAACAGGATATATGATACTTTGATAAAAGTAGTGTATTCAAGGTTTCCGTAAAAGAATTAAGATAAATCTGGGCTTAAGTGAAATTGAAACCCAATAGACTGTTTCATAAAAAATTTGCTTTGTGGTTTCTAAGGTTTAATTTATATACATAAAACTCTTTGTCCTGACTGACTGACTCACTGGCAGACTGACTGACACAAAGGTAAAAGATATAAAGCTGAAATTTTCACACAACATATATGATATCATTTTATAGTGCAATAAGACGGCTTTACGGAAATGCAATCGAAGACAAAGTGACCTTTAGAATCAAAAACTCTGTTGTTGTGTGAGAATTCCAACAAAACTCACAGACTTACTCTTCTTTCTAAATGTTGTCTTTTTCCGTAAACTTAGCTTTTCCCTTCAAGTTTAGCTTTTTCCCTCCAAATCTGGATTTTTCCGCTAAATTGCTAAATCTGACTTTAACCAAAGTCCAATTACATGGGAAAAATATTTAAGCATTAAAGTTAAATATTTCCGTTTTTAACAAAAAATGCTACATTATATAAATTTGTTAAACCGGACTACTAAAGACCTTCTAGTTATAATTATAAAACTATTATCTCTAACAGATTTGCATTTTCATTACACCTGATCTAAAGACAACGAGGCGGCAGCTGCTCGCAACGGGGCATCTGTTAGTCTGTCAGTTTAAAAAAGGGTAAAACTGCATTTGCTACATGCATCGATTTAATTAGATAATGTCAATACAGTTTCAATGGGTGAGTGAATCAGCTGACAAACTGTCACAGATTGAGGGCAGCGATTGGTAGTGCGAAATCAATGACAGGTGCCAGGATATTTAAAACAGGTCAGAGGTAGGAAATGTTGTTCTCCTAATTGGATTAGTGTGAAGCCCCTGGGGTGCCTTTATGAGGTGGTAAAATGGACTAGAATTAAGTAGAAATCTGGAGGTCGAGTTTGTAATTTCATAGACGTTCTCATGATTTCTGATTTTTCCCAATATAAACTCTTGATTTGAACACTGTCACATAGAGTATGAACTTTATTCGGTGTGTGTTTTGATAGTTACATTATAGTGTCTGGCTTTTACATTAAAATTTCCATTGTATCTTTTACAAGTGAATATTTGGTTTATTTTTTTGAGAGCGGTGCTTATTGTTGTCGTAGTTAATAATATAATAGTTTTACATAGCTAAGCGTTCGATTAATTATAGTTTAGTTATTTGAGACTTTTGAGATTTTCTTTTTCTTTCATTGTTAAACTTATTTAAAATGCCACAGTGAGCAATTAATCAAAACTTTGAAATCCATTTAAAATTTGACTATAAATAAGGAGTATCAACTAAGAACTTAACATAAATGTACATTGAAGTAATATAACTAGAACTAAACTATGTAAAATATATATAGGTGTTAATCAGCATTTGGAGCTAAAGAAAATATCACGTTCGAACTAAAATAGAGTTGTAATTTAGGCGAGTGTCGCCGCTTAGTTGGCCATAGCTAAGACGGGCAACAAAATGACGGCAAAGATGGCGGCCAAACGGGCAGCGCCGTTGCAGCGATCTGTGAGACAATCTTCGCAGAATATTCGGCGAACATTCTTCTCGGGGCTGGTAACGTTGCACAGCTCCACGGGATCCGATTTGTTGGTGTAGTAACAGAAGCGCTTTGTGATAATCTTGCCATTGTCTGGAGGGAAGCAAATAAAATTTGATTAGGTAAGAGCATTTGTAGTCGACTTATTTGCAGTACTCACTCTCCTCCACACTTTTGCGGCAAACGGGACGTTCGTGATCCGAGTTGATGGTGCTGTTGCAAGTGCGCAACAGATTGATATTACGCTCCTTGATCAGATCATGGGGTATATTGTCCTCCTGGAAGGTCACATCGCAAAAGTCCTCGGCTCCAATGGTGTCCGAGCTGCAGTGCCAGCACTGCAAATGCTGATGCTCCTGTGCTGCGTGTACAAAGTATTCCAAATATTCGATTAGTTTTCGCAACCTACTAAGCGTGACCTTTACGCTTTGACCTCATTTGAGATTTTTGGCCTTTCAGGACTAAAGTCAGACGAGTACAAATAGAAAAATTGCCACAGAGTTTTCAAGTTGACATCATCTTTTTCTGCCAAAAACAACACAACAACACCCCCAATTTCCCACCCAAAAATGTTGTCCAACCCTGGTTTCATTCAGCAATAGTCAGAGTAGACACTGAATGTCTTGCGTAGCCAGTCAAAGCGGCGCCTTCATTGAATTTTTATTGCGTATACGCAACGTTAAAGTATTGTAATTGATACTAAGTGAAAGCGTCGTAATTCGCTTGACTAGTGAATGGCACTTTAATGCTCTAATGGATTTCCCAAATTGTCCTGGTAACCACCATTTATATTATAAAATAATTTACATTTTAAGTAGAAGTTTCTTTTCAGGCAATCCAAATAAGAATTAGCCATTAAATTCATATAAATATTTGTTTAACTTTAAAAATCTCATGCATTTTATTCAATGTTCATCATCCATTTGACAAATGAAAAACATTATTAATGCTTTGAATCAGATTGGCAATAGACTAATAGTAGATAAATAGTTTTATCATTAAGAAATGGCAATGTCGAGTCTGGATACAGTGAACTTATTTTTGAAAGGGATGTTTACTATACTCAGGTGTGTTGCTTTTAAAAGTTTGTTTCGTCTTTACAGGTTCTCGGCTAGTCAATTGTCTAAATTTAGGTGTTCACTATTCCGATTTTTTCTCTATTTTGGGTGTTTACTATATCTAGACTGTATAAATTTAAATAAATACAAAGAATGAACTATATATTTTTTGAGTGTAAAAATTCATAGAAATTGCTCAGCTGCTTTCCTCTTTCCTTTTTATAAATCTCTCAACACATTTGGATCACACGTTGATTGAAGTGCATTTCTCACAGTGGTCAATTTTTATCAAACGCTTTGTTTATTTATGTTTTCAATATAATTTGTTTTTAAATTGAATTCAAATTCGTAAACATTGACCGAGAAAACACAAGTATTTTTAGAGCTGATTGGCATAAAATGAATAATTAATGAGATGACTTGTTGCGAAGAGGGGGCAGGAATGGAGGGGGCTCGTTGCGTCCCCAGGAACCACCTGCGGGGTCAAAACAAATCATGGAAGTCCATTTATTTCGCGTGTCTATTCCATTCTGATAAAATCGAGAATGCGTGATTTACTTGGCGAGTCTCACACTGATGAGCTGAATGAAGATCAAGATGGGCCTTGAGAACTTTTCGCATGTCCACAGCAAAGGGCTAAAAAGGGCAAAACTTGGCTAATATATATTTAACAGTAAACTTGCCGTAAATCTAAAGTAAACACGTCAGGTTCGTAGAGGGAACTTTGACATGGCAGAGACCAGGCCCAGTTCTCGAGTATCTTTTGAGGTTGGAGGTGCCAAATATTGACGCTGACAACATTTGCATTTCATTTGGAAATTGTAAGTACGTGTAGTCGTAGTGTATATTAAATTACATTATTATGAATTTGAATTTGAGCTGGCTGCTACAATTTTGCCGACCTTCGCCTGTCAACCCTGAAGACCTGAAGACGGCGATGGCGATGTATTTAGATTTCTTTATTTTTTTTTTTTAGTTTAGCTGTTGTTTAAGTTGTTGTTGTTGTTGTCGCTGTCAACCCCATTCAACGCCCACGTCTTGTACTGCATTTCAGCCTTGTCCGTTCTAGTTTTCAAGCTTCCTGTCGACTGACGTGCAACTGCAGGTAATTTGCCAGAAGGAGTCACACTCGTTCTTTCTTTCTCGCTCTCTTTCTTTTTCTCCCTCTTTCTGTCTCTAAGCACTAACTAGTCCAGCTTTATAAAAGCAAAAGTGAGTAATTGATTGTTTATACCACATTGAGGCCAAGTCAAGGTCGCGTCTTAACTGTATCCTTATCGTTCTACTCACGCACATGGCCATGCTCATACCCTGTAGCCATAAAAATGACAATTTGGGTATCATTAAGTAGTACAATGTTTGCAAAACATTTTAATTACATTAATTAAATTCATTAACTATAGAATAGTTTTCTTTTAATCTATTACAAGTATATAGTTAAATTACAGGGTATTTACTAGTGTGGTCTTGTCCTTAACACTTTAACTTGGTGCTAAATATTTTAAGGACGAGGCCTTGCTATTGAAGTCAGCAGGAAGTTGTTTTTTTCCTACTCGAATATGCAAATCTTGTGTTATTATCAGATTGAAGTTGTGCAACCCTTAAACCTTAAAATTGCAACATTATACCCAAAAAAGGTTTCCGCACTTAGCCGCAATCCCTTCTCCGTGCAGAAAAACTAAGTGAAGAAACTGTCAGGCATAATGAAGAACAACAATAAATTCATGTATTCATGGCATAATTTGATACGCATCGGATGTGAGTTGTCGCCTGCAATTAAGCAACCCCTCGATGCAATGTGACAATGTGACAAAAGGCGGAGGAGGGATAATAAGAGAGTGAGAGAGAGAGAGAGAGAGAGAGATGGGAGAGATGGGAGAGGGTGTTGGCACATCCAGTGAAGCGTGCTCAATCTGCGCATCCTGTTTTGGTAGCGCACTTTGTGTGATGGGATGCGATGGCAACGCCTGTTCATTATCAGTTTCGTACAAATTACGCAATTCATGCCAAGGAATTTGTCCAACTTGCCTCCCCTCCTTTGATGGTCTACTGAGTATGTCTACTACATGTATCGAGGTCTGTGGCAGAGTTTCCACACACATCCCCATCCAGCAGGGGCAGCAATCTGTGTACAGTTGGGATGGCTTTTTGGCGATGCTTTCTGTTGTCGCTGCTGGAAACTGGAGCAGACGCCGTTGTGGCGCCAGTTTGACATGCGCATTGTTCCAAAACAGATACTGATGCGCAGCGAGTCCTCGACTTGTCTCTGATTGAATGCAAGCCAATTAAACAATTGCGGAACCCCGCACAAAAGCGTATATGTAACATAAAAGCAACAGGATATACGCAAATTATGCATTCAATTCAATAACAAAAATAACTCAATTACCAATCATTACAATTAACAAGTCAATTCAACACTAATTAAAGCCGAATCTAATTACATTGAAGGTTGATTTTTATAGTCGACTTCAAATGCATTTTACACCAAATAGTTTGGATATTTTGTGAGTGAAACAGCTTGGTAAATAATTAAAATAAATAAATCAAGATATTCCAAAGTAAACAAAAATTTTAATACATATTGTATTTTCCATGCCAATCATCGAAACAGAAGAAAATCGCGAGAGCTGGCAGAATAATTTGACACATGCATATGTATATATATATATATATGTATATATGGATGTGAGATAACTGCACGAATTTTCTGTACATTGACCCACAAATTATTTGCGTGAGGACTGAAAGCCAAAGCCAAAAGCAAACCTGGCCAAGCCCTTAATAAAATCTATGGAATTCAATTTCCCATTAAATTTCCCTCCATAAAAATGCCATTAAATTCTAAGAAATTTTATATAAAATCTGAAAAGGCAATCAAAAATTTAAAAATATTTGTGGAGCTGCACGTAAGGTACTTTATTTACAGTTAAGCATCAATATAATGAATCTCTTTTTATGCGTATGATGAAGCAGCAAATAATTAAAATAAAATGGATTTGTGACACTCATAGTGCAATAGAAATTCGTATAAATAAATCTCGAAAAATCAACAAGAAATTTTATCTTAAATGATTTGGTTTAGTTGAGTTATGGAAATCAATTGTTTAGCTTTTTAAAATATTCAGGGCTATTTTTAAGCGTTCTACAATTTTTATAAACACCGCAGCAAAACCATAAAAGTTTTGGCAAAAAAAAAACATTATATATAAACAAAATGAAAAATGAAACATTTCAGTTATTGAGGTGATCGAAACACCTGAGTTTTTGATTTAGGAACACCCAACAACTGAGGCAACTGGGGCGACCTTGTTGGGGCAGATGTAGTTACATACAAACGGGACCGAGTAGCGCTCGTTATGGATATGAATATGAATATTAACACAAAAACACTTTTGTGAATGTTTATGAATGCATTTGCAACACGTGCAACTGCTGACGATCGAAATATAAACTCACCTCGGATGTTGTAGGCGGTGGCCAAAAGACAGAAGCCAGCAATGATGAACTTCATGGATGCCGACATGGTTACAAATTGGAATATTTGCTCTGGAATGCAATCAAATCTCTACTGGGTATGTAGACCAATTGGCGACACAATGGCGCCGGTTTTCCGGTTAGCGGGCTTGTTGAATTCCTTGTGTATCCTCTGAGCGGATTCTCTCTCTGCCAATAGAAACTCTTTTAATTTGCCTTTTTATATATTTTTTATGTCAATTTAAAACTGCGCGCGATGCAAACTGCTGCTCGTCCGAGTAACGACTGTGCGCCAAGCGAGCCGCAGGCTCTGCTGCCACACTGCCACAACTCAGTCAACGTCGGCGTCAGCGTCGGCGTCAGCGTCGACTGTAGCAGCGACAGCGCCTACGCCGACTTTACGGTCTCTATCTCGGCGTGCTGATGACGCTTCCTGGGGATGCCTCATGCTGCTGATTGCTAGCCAGTCTTTCATTTCAGATTATTCGCTTAGTAACTTCCCTCTGTCGCACAAATGATGACGTCGTAGATTTTATTTTAATTCATTTTCCTAACCTAATAAGTTAATGTAAATGTACTCTAGTTAATTGATAATTTTCTTATTACATTTCTTTAATTTAACGTATACTTTTGAATGCTTAAAATCATAATTTACTATGCCTACATTTACATATATTTCATGTTTTAGTTAAGCTGCCCAACGTTTGTATGCCATGGTCACCCTAAATGTGGTGTGAAACTTTGCTAAAGCAGAAGCTAAAGCTTTTTATTGGTCGTTACTTTTTAAAGCGTTCGAAGCTTAAATATACAAATAAATCTGGTGCATCCCCCAAAAGAGAATATTAGAGGAGGAATGCGATATATGTATATGATTTTAAAAACTCCCTTTGCCGAATTTTTAATTTCTCAATATGGACTTTAAAATACTTCGACTTATTTAAAAAGCAGTTAAAAGCTAAAAGTAAGCAGATTTGCATAGTTCACAATAGTCAGCAATAGATGGCGCTCTTCTTGACTTTATTTTGTGCAACTAACAACTGAAGGTAACAGTTGGCTAAGCAAATGAATCTGCTGAATCAACTCATCCGATTATGATTCATGAACAGACGACACGCACATAATTTCTTGGCCAGTGGCTGGAACTGTGATTGCTATTTAGCCAAATTTGGCAACTCTCTGACCGAAATAGGCAGTCGAGGCGCTGACACGGCTAAACAGATATATGATTTCATATGCAAATCTTGACATTAATCCGCGGCATTAGACGGCAATAGACTCCCGTTGACTCCTCCTGCTGCCAAAAGTAAAAAATAACCAAAAACGAAAAACACTTGACAAAGCGTGAAAAATGCGACTCGTTGCGGTGGCACGCACACCAAATGAGACAGCGATCGAGAGCGACGCCATCGACGCACTTGGAGTTGATTGGCGAACCGGGCCGGGCCAACAACAAAATTTGTAACCAAATCGTAATGCGCACAACGGATTAGGAGGTTAAGTTGCAGCTAAAGCCTAAGCCTGAGCAATAAAAAGTCAAATCACATCATAAACTTGAGCACGCCAGCAGGTTTGGACTTAAAGATCTATAGTACAGTATCTACAGCTATAGCCAACCGATCGCATTGACTATTGACAGCCAGCCTGGGGCCATTGGGGCGTATGCGTAACATTTGCAGCAAAGCCAACGCCGCTCAACAATGTCGACTTGCAATATTTTTTCATGCCCCCCTCTATGATAAATGGCCAGTTTTATTGCATAAACTGTACGACATTTTCGCTAGGCACGTCATAAAATACGAATAAACCAAAAATAAAACCAACAACATAAGACAGATAATAAAAAAAGTGCATGGCTGGCTTGTAATTTTAAAAAACAAACGAAATCCGAGCCATGCGACAAGTTTAAATGGCCAAAACGTTTTTCTGACTTGGTTGCCACCCATTTTCATACCCTATACTTATTGCACGGTTAGAAAAGGTATATTGAAGTCATAAATATATATCTGAAAAGTTACAAAAGGCAGCTCTCTGAATGTTATCCCCGATTGCCTTAACATATGGTTTATATTAATATTTTCATAACTAAGTACAGAGTACGTTAAATTCGTTAATTTTTCTTAATTTGTTATGCGGAGAGCTTTCAGTTTTCGAGCTTGTGACAAATTTTATTTATGCTTATTCTTATTTTAATGCGGTTTTAATAAAATACTTACGTCCAAGAAAATAACTACTCTCGGCTTAAAGTTAAAGATAAAATTGTCTTGCACAAATCAGAAACTTAATTGACTTGGGTCAAATGTCAGCAGCGCTGACATTGACATTTTTGCGTGGTTGGCAATTAATTTACCAACTCTTAAATGTGGGCAGACTCAGATCTGAACTCATTTCCGTTCTCGATTCACATTGTACTCGGGGAAGCAGCGAACCGACAACAGAACATCCAATTTTATACAGATCTTGTATCTTTACTTTGCAATCGCAATGTCAAGCGCAATGATGTGAGACAATTATTTTTGATTTGCTTTTGAAATTAAACAATTTAAGGCAATAAATTTGGATTGTACGGTAAACATGAATAGGCATCGTAGGTTAAGAATGAATTTTAATTATAATTATGTGAATTTAATTATGTAGAATATTTGAATGGATGATAGAAACTAAGCATTGATGAGCAGGGTAAATAATAATTTTTTATAAATGCAGGTTCAAAAGAAAAATGATTATAAAAGTTGAGTTTTTAATTATTATTTCAGCACTTCATTAAATAACCATATTTTGCTTAAAATAAAATAAAATATCTTACTAATATAATTTTTAAAAATATTATAAATACAAAATACCAAGCTGTTTACTTTCCCTTTTGTCAATAGAAATTTGTGTTACAAGAAAATATTTTTATTATCTGAAAAAATAAATAATCCCATTAATTAAAACTTGACACTTTTGTACGATCTTATCAATTTATTTGTAATACACCATAAAAAAGTGTTTCAATTAAAGTTACAATAAGAATTACGATATTCCAAAGTTATACATATAAGATGATAATATACAAATACATATAAATGTATGTATGTGTATGTGTGTGTACATTATGTGTGTCCATTATGCAAATACTAAATATGTTAACCAATTTGTGAGTGTGTGTGTGTGTTTATAGACTTTTAACTATAATTTACTGTTTTGCCCAAGGCTGGCCAAGTGGAAACCTTTGATGCCCTACAGCTACATAACATTTACAATTAAAGTTCTCTCTAGTTCTGTGATATTTTTTAATGGTATATATATAGCGAATGTGACTTTTGTGCATATTGTGAACCTGTGGCAGAGTGACTATCAATTGTGAATGCCTTTTTGCAATTTAAAGAAATAAGTTAAGACAACGCGACTTAATTAGATGAAATTAGAAAATGTTCTTCATGTCAATTGTAATAATTGTTTGTTTAATTTTTAGCTCGAAGGACTCTCAGCATCAAATTCATTAAGCATTCATGCAATTAAGTGCAGTCTCCTTCCAAGTAATTGTTCATTTGCATAGCTGCCACAGTGGGGCAAGCAGCGGCAGCACCAACAGCCCCAACAGACCCGACAATCCGCCAGCGGAGTTGCAACCATCCGTGGTGCACGTGCGGCAATAGATGGTCTTCGTGTATGAGGATGTTGTGTCCATGGCGCACTTGTCTGGCGCATCGTCAATATCCTCGTAGAAGCAGGAACGTGCTATCACTCGCTTGCCATAGACTGCAATGAAGCGAATGACATAATCAACTTTAAATATTTTCACTCTAAACAATTTTAATTAATATCTATCTCCGTCTGTCTCTCTCTCTCTCTGTTTGCACATTAAGCGTAATTTATGTGTCTGCGTGGGCAATTGCTTTTTATTTAATATTCTGGTTCTCGTTTTATTTTGATTTTTTGCGGCGTGTCTATCTCAAATATGTCATTTCAAATGTCGTCCAAGTCGTCGATCACATGCTGGCCAATGGCTAGTCGAGCCATGAGGTAACTGCAGCTGATGCAATTGCCAAAGACTAAAATAAATGCTACACATTAACTCAAAAATGAGATCTTTAAATACTTTGACGATTTTGCAACATTTTATATATTTATATTTTAAAACTAATGTCCTCAGTCTTTCCAAACATCCTTGCCTTTTGCTAACCAGTTTTGACTATAAAAAAGCTCTCAAGAAAACTAAAGCAATTAATATATATTTAAAATAAATTATATATAACTCTATTCTATAAAATCGTACAGTTTTAAATATATATTTAGCTGGAACTGTTTGCACTGTCTGTGCAAACGGACCATCGAATTCGAAATGGGTTCAAGGCTTTCAGTTCACAACCGAATGCAACCTGAGCGATCGTTTGCCAGGCAAGACCAACCAGGCTAGGCCCGGCTAAGTCGGAGTTGGCCAGGCCAGGCTTGGCCAACCCGTTGAACAAAAACGCAACTGAAAATGAGGCCTGAGACTATGTCTAGAGCTGGCTGCAACATACACTGCCAAAACGAACGCAAGAATCAGCAAAACGAGACAATTTGCAATCAGCAAACGGCAAATGAAAACCAGAAAAAATGCACAACAAATTGCGTTTTCTCGTTGCGTGTGTTTTTGTGTATAAGTGTGTGTGTGTGTGTGTGCGTGTATTAAGTAAACAGAACAAAACATAAAAATCAAGAAATAAATCGCAATAAAATGAAATAAAACTTTAAAAGCTGCTCAAAAAGGTGCGCGTTGTCCATTTTTGTGATTGGCTTCAAGAAGCAGTCGCTTCACATGAGTGCAAACGAGACAACAAACAGTGAGAGAGAGAGAGTGAGAGAAGGGGGGAGAGGGAAGAGGGAGAGAGAGATACAAGTCTCTAATAAAATTGTTGACAATTGTCGCCTTATCACGGCCGCGGCATCAAACAAGGCACATAGAATGCAGTTTTCAGCTGCAGAGTTCAAAGAAAATTGCAAAAATTGCGCATACGCCGCGTGCGCCGCACGAAACTAAGTTGGAAATGCTGCATTGTGTCATAAATTTAAATTTTAATTAATTTAATTATTTATTGATCGAAATGTGTTTGGCAACATTTTTCACAGTAACAAAGTCGAGAGAGCACAACAACAACAACAACGATATGAAAAACGCACGCATAAAAAAAGTCAACGCAATTGGCCAAAAATAGTCAAAAAATCAACGACAACTTTTCGGTTAGCCAAAATGCAACAAGTTGCAAAATATTTGCACAGTGACGCACAGTGACAACTAAAATTCAACGCACACTCACACATACACACACACTGTTAGCTAATTGCTTGGCTTGACTGTTGGTTTTATGGAATTATGGAATACATTTTTAATTTGACATTTGCCAAAAACTCAGCCAGTCGTCGGCCCAAACTTCATAAGCAATTAATTTAACGGCATATAAATTGAGCAGCAACAACGGCAACAACAACTAATACAATCACAACAACAACTGCAGCATCGCCTAGTTGCATTTTTCTCAGACATTTGCCTCTGTCGCTATCGCTGTCTCTGTCTCTGTGTGTCTATCTTCCCTCCCCTTTCCACCTTATTGCCGTAATTGAGCGCTTCACGCTGTGCAACAACTTAATTAATTTATATTTTTGTTTTTTTTTTTTTGTTTTGGTTGTATTTGTTGTTTGTTGTTTGTTTTGTGTCTATGCTTAGTTTATTCGTACATTATGTGCTCGCATCTGGCTGCTCATTTGGAGACTCAAAAACAGAAACCCAAGTCGAGTCTGAACAGTTCAAGATTTGCAGTTGCAATTTTAATTGCCAGCCGCAAATCTTTGCAAATATTCGCAGAGCCAATTTGTAGACGCTTGATTGCAAAAATTTAATGGTGTTCATTAATTGGCCATAAGAAATTAGCTAAATGCTATACGAAATAGAAAAAATATATCAAATACCCGCCACTTGATCTCATGCCAATTGATAAGATTATGTGCGTATTACAGTTTATTACAGATTATAAGTGAATGGATTAAAAGTTATAAATTGCCCAAAATAATTTAAAAAAAAATTAATAAATAAATGGAATATCTGTTATAAGAGATGAACTTGAAAATTATAATAAACATCTTTCGTGTTTTGAGATAAAATCAACAGTATAAAAACTTAAAAAGGGAAGGTTAGCAGTAAGAGAGTGGAAAATCTCATTCTACGAAATTGATTTTATTACTTATTCATTAAATAGTTAAAAATTAAAGAAGAAACAGTTTTTAAATAATTATAAAATTTATAAGAACTATGATTTTTTCGTTTGTTTTATAATTACTAAACATGTTCATAACTTTTTTATTTATAATAAAATAGTGAAATAACTTTCAGTACATCATCCAGACAGTACTTAAAGGCTTAAGGCATCGATTTAAATTTTATTTAATTTAATTTACTCATGCATAAAGTTGGCTTTTGTTGACAGCAACGTAAACAAATGAAACATTTTATTTCATGTACTATTTATGGCAGTAAAAAAGCTAGTAAACTCATAAAACTGATAGTTTAGCCAGAATAAGAGAATGCAACGAATAATAAAAACTAAATGTATTTTAGGGAACTCTTCTGCAGTTGGTTAGCAAAGCAGCAACAACAGTTGCCAAGTTGAAATGTGAGCACTAAAAATGCAGTCCAGATCAAAATGCAAAGATACGCAATGTTTGGCAAATTGAACAGCGGACAAAATTTTCAATTTCAATTTGCTCGATTTTTATGTGGACTTTTATGTTTATTTTTGTTGTTGTTTGTCGTTGCTTGTCAAATGCAAATGCCAACAAGCGGCACAATTTGCCACAGCCGCAGGCTGAACAATAAAATGAATATATAAAAATGAAAAAAATAAAAACAGTTAAAGATCGACGACTGCAACACGAATATCATTCATACGCCGCGTGTGTGTGTTGGCGTTTTCTCTCTCTATTTATTTTATTATTATTTTTTTTTTATATGTGCTCGCCACATAAATTTGCCGTAAATTAGCGGCACATGCAACGGGCATGGCCTGGTCTGGCTTAACTTGGGCCAAGTGTCGCCACTTGCAGTGCAGTGTTGCTGCCACGCCCCCAGTCAACGCCCAGCAGCTGCAACGCGTTCGCAAACTGGGCGATCGAGCGAGCAATTGTTTCTTTCTGTTGCGTTGGCATTGCCCCTACGGATTTGTATGCCGCACTTGTTGCCGACATTGTCAGGCCAATAAATCTCAATCTTGTTTGACGCTTTGTGGCAGGCAACAACACGCGGCAGCCACGGCGGGTGTGAGCCACCGGTGGGTCTCTGCACCACACACCACACACAACCACTCAGCCACAATAGCCACTGACAGTCCAATGAATATAGCTAAATAATTGCTTATATATGTGTTGTCAGCCTCTTGGCCCCTTGTGGCATGCCACTTACCTTCCTGCACCAGTTTCTTGCACACGGGACGCGCATTCACCGACTTGACACCCACCGAATAGGTGCAGTTCACATAGCTCCAGTAGCGCTGCTGCTCCGAGATGGAGTCGGACTGGAAGGGATCGTTGCAAAACTCCCCATTGGACACATCTGTGGAGCAGCGCCAACAGCGCAACACGGCGGAAGCTGCAGGTGGAAGAAGAAATACGTGTTAATTGGATACAAAATTAAAAGAATAAGGACATGATATATTTTATTTAATTTTTAAAGTATTTTTAGAAGAAATGTTAAATGCACTTTATTTTATTTAATTTATAAAATATTGAAAATATTTGAAATATATTTAGTTGCATTTAGAACATATAAGATTAATTAATAGATGTCTTCTATAGATAACTTTACTTCTCACTTAATAATTAATAGAACAAAATAGAAATTGAAAGTCATTTGACTTTAAAACTATCCATTATAAATCATCCTATTAAATGCATTCAGTGAAAAAATGATAAAGAAAACTCATCGGTATGAACTAGTTAACTTAAGTACTTCGTTTATTTTTCTACCTAGAATTCATATTTTATATATTTTTATTTAACACGTTTAGAAATATACAAAGACTGTACTTATAAGTACAAGTCTGTTTGCATAGCAAGTCTATCTTTTTAGCAGTGTTTCATTTAAGGCCCTTGTCACGTAGCTAACGTAATTGTAAGTTAACAGGCCATATTATGAAACACCTATTCAAGCCAATAGAATTTATCAAGCTAATTGAAATGCCAATTGTAAGGCAAGAAAGATACATATAAATATCTGTTTGTATATTGAAATTGTATACCTAATGGAGGGGGGTTATCATAAACTAAGTAAGTAGTTTCGCTCTGAAATGCAATCAAGCGATGATTTGATGATGTTGCCAGTTGAATAAATAATGGGCCATAAGCCAAATAGATGCCTGCTGCGATCTTGGCCATTAAATGCGCCCGTTGGCGGTGGCTTTTGAAAAATGTTGCAGTTGAAATTAATTAGACACGGGAGCCTTTTGGCTGAGTTATTTATGGGACAGTCTATTGGAAAACGGCCTTATAAAAGTGTCAAAACTTTCGGCATTGGCGTTGTTTATGCGCACGATTAACCAAAGAGCGTGTAAATAATTATTTAACATTTTATTTGAAAATCAAGAAAATTGAAGCGAAATAGAAGCAGCGGCAGGTTCTTAGCCTGGCATTGAGGTTTCTGGCCAACATTGGACAGCGGATGTCGGATGACGACAATAAAATAAAACTCGTTTACCTGCTGCCCAATTTAAACGTCAAACGTTAACGTTCAGGTTAAATGCACTTAACCAACACTTTGAGGCGCGTTTAAATGAAAGCTTCGATAAGCTTGCAGGGGGAATAGGCCAACCCGCTAAAGAAACGTGTTTTTCATTATTTTTTTTATTTTTTAACTTGGCTCTAACCGAATTTGGCCATAAACAACAAACATAAACATTACAATTTGCTGTAGCATTTGAATAACGCAATGAAATCAAACGCAATCGATACTTTGAGTTCGAATTCGACTTCGACTTCGACTTGAAGTTAGAAATTATTATCATTTACAATATATTGAAATTAATTGACAGTCGAATTGTCAGATGGTTGACCAAAATTGTTTATGTATATGTTTTGGTATGTAAGCAGTGCGGTGGCAGTTTACTAATGGTAATGACTGTAATTGTATGCAACATGAAAATTGATATTGTGCGCGCGTTTATGCCAAATGTTTTTGGCAGTTCAAAAAACATCGACCCAAAAATGGTTACACACACGTCTCTCAAACTCAAACTCTGTGCGTAAATGCGAGTAGTTTTTTCTGTTTATTAACGGTTTTAAATATCAATAGATGTGTTGAAATTATTTTAATGACGTTAAGATTTCTATAAGTTACATAAATGGAATATATTTTGTTTAGCAGTGAGAGTATAATTTACTAATGACACTTTTTGACTAAATAATATTGAGTTATGATTGGTTTTTGTGAATAAAATAAAAATATTTTATAATAAAGTTTTTATCGAAAAGTTTGTTTTTTTCTTTTTTTTAATATAACCCCTTAAAAAAATCAGAGCGCATATTTTATAAGTGTGAAATTTTAAAGAGCGCTAAATTTGTATCACAGATCTTCCATAAGTATTTTCTTATAGTTAGAAATATACATTTTTGATTTAACAACATTTTTAATGACATTATAATGTAAAGTATTTGTAGTTATGCTTAGATAGTTTCTGATTTATTACACGTCTTCAGCTCAAGAACATATTCAATCCTCTCTAGCTATAAATTGCTCATTTTACAAACTAAAACGTTTCTAATTCCTTAGGTCTGATAGATTTCTAGGAAAGCAATTTGCATACTTAAAAGTCAATTTGAAAACCGTTTTTACTTGATAAAGCAGCAATTGGGAAATGCCATACGATGTCCCACTCGAATTAAGATCGAGCTTAACAATTATGGCAATTTCCTTTGCCTTTTCGCTGTATTGCGCTACGCCCATGTTATTATGCAAGTTGAATGCCCGATGGAGCCCTATGACTTGATATGAATGCCAACCAAAGTCACCAACAATAAACTAAAAACTTGGGCCTGTGAGTTTTCCACCCACATACGGCAAAGTTCACATGCGATTTCAGCATTAGCTCAGTTGCAACTGGAATTACAGTTGGAGTTGGAGTTGGAGTTGATGGCGCTTAAAAGCTGTAAAAAATGAGTTGATTATCAGCACTGGCAACTCCCCAGAAAGCCGGGCCAAAGTCGTTGACATGCCGCGACATATCTTAGCCATAAAATCGACAACTTACGAGTGTGGCCCTAAACGTAAGAAAAGCAAAGGGAGCCAAAAAAAAGAGAGAGGAGAGAAGTGGCAAGAAGTAACATAAGCTGAGTGACATGCAAGCAAAGTTCGTTCAACTCAAATGAAAACTATAAAGTGAAAACGAGTATTTGGCCTAAATGCTTGCATAATTAGACCTGAATTAAATGGCAATGTGTGGAAATCTACAGCAAATATTTAGCATACATTCATCATTGAGATTGGATTCACACCCACAAAAACGCGCCCAGCTCATTGAAAATTCCATAGAATTGTTTAAAAATGATTTAATGACTTACACATAGCAAATACGAGTACTCGTATCCTATTAATCTGACGAGAGTTTGTCATGCTTTTGGGCATTGGGGTGTGTAATGCTTTGAGGGATTCAAAGGTTGCCTTGCATTATAATGATGTATCTCAAGTAAATTGAAATTGCACTAGAACCCGATGACATGACAGACATGCATATGAAATAGTTTTGCTTACTCAGCTTATGAATTAAGCAACTTACAAGTGAAATTGCTTTAATTATGGTAATAATCAACTGCACTTTAACTCTTAAATTATTCCTAAATTAAATACAAACACTAGACTGAGATCATCTTATTTTTAAATGCAATTTATTCCATACAAACTCTGAAAATTACTATAAAAAACTTATTTATCTCTCTTTTTCCAACTAAAAAGAATTGTTAAATGTTTCCTTCTTTATTTCGGAAGTGGGTGCGACATAATAAAAACAATTATGTTAGTTGAAAAGCACGAAAACTTCATATTGCATGTAGTATGTCAGACTGAGGCTGTCAGTGTCCAAAGTTTTATTGGGGTGCGTGCAGTGGACACAATCAAAAAATTCACTGACATTGACAGGGGCAGAGATAGAAGCACACTCCCATAAAACTTCTAAAGCACACATCAACTTTCAGTTACAGATATGACGACATCAACAGCGTTGTGGGCGTTAAGGGGCTTGAAAATGGGCATTACACTGAAAAAAAGTGAGATGACAGCACTCTGGAAATAATATCCTAAAGCTTTGACTTGTAATTTTGCCAGAAATTCTTGTTCATCACGAATAAGCTTCTAAATTGTGCGAAATCCATACTCCATTACTTAGAATTCATTATTATTTACTAGATCAAATAAATAATTATTTATATAGTAAGAGCGAATTTAAATTTAATGATTTTTTCCACAGTGTAATTCTTAGGCTGCCTCCGAAGAAGCACAATTCTTAAATGCAATAAATTTTCCCATATTGAATTGCAGCTATCAACATTTGGAAACAGTCTCATTTAACTTTTCAGCTTGTTAACAGTTTCAATTCAATTAAATGTAGTTTTCATCAATTTAAAACTATAAACTTTTCTATTGTAGTCTGGAAAATGAACTGAATGTTCACATTTTGTTGCTCTTCTAGTGCCAGCAATATGGCACAGTATTCTACTATATGTATGTAAATATACTCGTATGTATCTGTCTACGAGCAATGTGCTATTTATGTATGTAGATGAAATATTCTTCAACTTTTTAAGGTCATGAAAATATTTTGCCAAGCATCGCACAGGGTAAATGCTGCCTGTCAGCATCTGATGTATAAATAAATACAGCGACCGACAACTGCATAAATAATAATAAAAAAAATAATAAACGATGAAATAATCTCTGTTGCAGGCACTTCTGGCAATGTTAAGTATACGCCTCGTGTGTTTAATTGAGTGTCATTCTGGAGGCTGTTGGCGCAGTTTTCAACAATAGCAATCCTAATGCGATACAATGAATGCCAACTGTGGCTTATCAATTGGGGTCAACAAGGAAATTGATTGATTATCGCTGGGTGCTGCTATTATTAAATTTGCCATATAATGAGCAATAATTTTTTGCCCTGTACAAAATTCGCCTTGATTTAATTGCGCTTTAAAATGTTGAAGTTGCTTTTTCTATGAGTTTTACTGGTTCAGTGAACTCATTTCAACCGTGGAGTACATTCATTGAGTGGCTGCTTCACACACATATACTTATATACACACTTAATTAGGGGGCACTTTTATGCAACTGCACGCACAGGATCTGGAAAACCCACCTGCATTCAAATTCAGCGCCAGGAAAAGCAACCCCAGCAATAGCACACAGTTGGCGTAGGGCGACATGGCTTAAAAAAGGGGTTAACAACTTGTTGTTTGCCTTTCAACGAGGACGAACTGCAACTTGATTTAAGTATTTTTTTTTTCTTTGATGCTTTCACACAGATTTTTCCACTTTTCACTCGATTTCGTATGCTAATTTATTTTTCGGTGTGATAGAAATAATTCGACTATTGCTCAACAGAGAAAATGTTTGGGCGTACGAGCAAAGGAGACACGCGTGCGACGCGTTGACAAACTGAAAGCGAACTGAACCAAAACTGAACACGAAAATGCGCCACAAGTCGAGGCACCGCAGAAATCTCAAACGACAAACGAACCAATAACAAAACGAACGAATCCACAAACGAGACTAAGCCAGAGATAGAGTGAGAGAGACAATCTGGGAGACAGACAGAGAGATAGAGAGAGAGAGAGAGAGAGATCATTCAATCAGCCCTCTTTCAATGTACTCGACACACTGCGACTACTGATTGAAAACAAATTGAAACAACAATTGAAAGCACAGCGAGCGAGAGACTGCGAGAGAGAAAGGAAGAGAGAAAGAGCGGGACAGGAACACAATGAAACGCATTGAGAACTTGGAGTGTCACTGGATTTTCTATTGAAATTAGTTATTTATATGAGGACTGGGTTAGAAGCTGCTTCGTTGGGAGCACTTGGCTGTGGACCGCACTTCTAATGGTTGCCACAAACACTTGCAGTTTCAACTCGCGCACAGTGGGATGAAAAAGATGACAATAGTGTTTGTGAAACTGAGAAGGTAATTTTTTTTAATAAAAAGCGCATTAATAATGTAAAATTAACTAATTAATTATACACTTTAAATAAAAATATTGAAAAATGAAATTTTTTATCGCTCTTAAATCTGATTATTATTAAAATGAAATAATAAAGATATTAATTTTAACATAAACTATTTTTATTGAAAGAAATATATAAATTGGTACAATTCTGCATAAAATTTATATTAAAACTCTTCAATTTTTTGAGCATTTACATATTCTTTGTCATTATAATTTTCAACGCACGCCTTGCCAGTCATCGACCCACTGTGCAGTAAACCGTTGCGTTTTCTTGCACCATTGACGTTTAATGGCAACCACAGTCTGTCGTTGTGTCACACTGTCAGACTCTCAGCTCGTCGTCAGTTGCAATTGAATGCTAAGAGCGACTTTTGTCGTCAAAGTTGCCATTCGCGTCGTCGCCATCTAATCAAGCTCGGGTTTTTGATAAGGAAATGCAATGTTGACACTTTACAACATGGACAGAAAAAAAATCAAATCCACTCCATGTGTTTGAATCCTGACAGCATAAATTTAATGCGTTTTCTATGGCATCGTGATTTTTCTTTTATTATTTTGCTTTTAACGAGTTTGTTTGCTTTTAGGGAATCATTTAATCAGTTCTAGCATGGAGTACATTGACTTACAAGTTATATGGCTTTGGTGTAATGACTTATGCTGATATTAATTATAATGGTAGTACTTTAAGCAAGTGAGAATTTCTATAAATATTTATTTCTGAAATCTTTAAATATTTCTCAAGAAAAAGTAATAAATAGATTTGCAACTTTTTGTCATGCCAAACAACAATCATATATCACCTACGACAATATTCAAAATATTCTTAGATGTCCCCAAAGAATACTATAATTTGAGTGTCAGCTCTGTCGGCAGTTCAGTCCAGTTCAATGTTCAACAGAAAAATTGTTGGGCAGCCAATAAGTTAAGCAAATATTGTCTCCCCAGTATGCAATTACTTTTACCTCTGATGAGAAGTATATTAAGTGGACAAGAAAGTTCATTGGACACTAAATGTGTCAATGGGAACCCAACCAATCAAAATTAGTCCAATAAACTACGCCTTCGATACATGACACAGCACACTGACAGCTAAGGCAAAGACAAAGAATAGATGGTTTTAGCCAGATATGTGAAGTTAGACATATTAATAGGGTAGTGGGGCGTATGCGTAATGTGCTTAAGAGAAACTCGACGTCATTCAAAGTAGCTCCTTTCGTGATTGACTATTTTTAATAGACCTCTATTTGACGGCTGCATGCAAATTAGAAAATAATTGTAGTACAGCTATTATCTATGTATATTTTATGCTGAGTTCTTAGAACTCGATTAAGGAAATTTTCTTGGTTCTCATTTAGTTCTATGTTGCTGGATTGGTCTTTTGGTTGAACTAATTAAATGGCACATGCATTGTTAATTACTATCTCCAATATTACAGTTAGTACACTGAAAGAAAGTTAAAATTGGTGGAAGAACAAAGAAGGAGCTGCTGTCATCTGTATACTTGCAAATCAATATATAATACATTTTTGCGAGAATTCTTACAAAAAAAGTACTTTCGTGTGCTAAATTTGACACTTCAAGTCACTTTTTAAGATAAATAATTGAGATTATATTTTATCGAGTCAGCCAAATCGCCTATTAACTGGCTAGAAAGGTAGCCAAGCATTTTTTGGATGAGTTTCTGGTTTAGAGTACACTGATAATCAGCTATCAAGAACTTCAATGACAATACTCACAATTATTATTTTACATAACATTTGAAAATAGTTTCGCTTGCTTGACTTAATAATAGGCCCTTTTTAATTACAGGCATGACATCGCAATCTGAAGTAATTTTGACTTACATGAACGGAAATGGAGCTAGTTAAGCCAGCACAATTAAACAAAAGAAAGAAATTAAAAAACTCCGATGAATATCAGATCATTTAATGAGGATGTCATTAGCTGAACTTCGCCAACAAGTTGTTAGTCAAGTTGGGAACCACTTAGCCAATGCACACACCTCTGGCGAGGTATATGCAACCCTGAATCGTATTATATCTTCCCTTACTGTTGCCACAACAATTCCCATGGCAACCTGACCGTAAACAGTCCTTTGAACAAAAAGTTAAATTGTGGCCGATAAAAAATGAAACTCAAGACTCGAATTTGCAAAAGAAGTTCTTTAAAGAATACAGAAACAGCACAGGAGCGAAGTAAAGAGTCCTCCAGTTATCCCTTGAGCTGTGTGGACTGGAGCAGCAATGAGGAAATCTACTTTGTCAGGTGTGCAACTTGAACTTATTTTCCTTTTAAAATGTCGGCAGTTATTATTAAATAAACTAATTTTGAAATAGCGATGATCATCAGATTTACAAATGGAGCGATGTGAGTCGTGATTCTGTGGAGGTTGCCAAGTTGCCGGATGACTTCATACCCACAGACTTGGATTGGCTGCTGCTCGGCGGGCGCAGCAGTGGAGGAGGCAAAGGCAGCGACACCCTCCTCATCGCCAGCAACGACGGACGCTTCGTCATCCTGAATAAAAGTGCTCGAGTTGAACGCAGCATTTCCGCCCACACGGCCGCAATTAGTTCCGCTCGCTGGAGTCCCGATGGAGCTGGTCTTCTGACCGCTGCCGAGGACGGCGTGGTCAAGATCTGGTCACGTTCCGGCATGCTACGCTCCACAGTTATACAGAGCGATGAGGCCATTCGCTGTGCTCGCTGGGCGCCGAGTTCCACGGCAATTGCCTTCAGTCAGGGTGGTCACATTTCCATCAAACCGCTGGCGGCCAACAGCAAGTTAATAAGGGTAAGTTAACTCACGAAATGGCTTGTTAACTATGTATTACCATTATTCATTATATTTATTAAATATTGTGGAATATTGAATATAATATATTATTTTAATTTTTTAACTTAATTTTAATATTTTAGTTAAAAGAAATTATTATGTTTATTTCGTTATTTAAGCTAAAAATCTCTTAATTACAGCTCAATTCTTTAAGCTTAATGATTGTGTAAATAAACTGCATATTTGCTTATTTTATTTGTTTAAAAATTTATAATTTTTCTATATTCTACATATGTATATTTTAAATACAATACAAACTCAACATTTGCCTCCATAAACTGCTAATTTGTTTTTTTTTTTTTTTTTTTTTTTTTCTTAAGAGATTAATGTCCTTTATTGAAATTTAAATTTAAATTATATATTTTTTTTTAATTTTATCTCTATAATTAACCTGTAGCTTAAGTTATTTTTTTTTGTCTAAATAATAATGAATTATATACATAAATTGCAGTGGCGAGCACACGATGGTTTGGTATTGTCGCTTAGTTGGTCGTCCCAGTCGAATATCATTGCCTCGGGCGGGGAGGACTTTCGCTTCAAGATCTGGGATGCCCAGGGAGCCAATCTGTTCAGCAGTGCCGCCGAGGAATATGCCATCACGAGTGTGGCCTTCAATCCCGAGAAGGATTATCTGCTCGTTGGCACCTTCAACATGCTCAAACTCTGCCACAGCACGGGAGTAAGTCCACATGCAGTTCACATCTCGAACTCAATTCCCAGCTAATCTCAGTTTCTATTGCTCTAAAGTGGTCCTTTAGCAGTGCTCGCTTCACAGCACCGAGTGTTGGCTCGTTTCACACGTTAGCCTGGTCCTCGGATGGCACTCAGGTGGCATGTGGCACCTCGACCGGTCAGCTCATTGTGGGCTATGCGGTGGAGCAACAGCTCATCTCACGTAACCTGAAGGCGACGAGCAGAAGTCGCAAATCGATTGCCCTGCAGGACATGGCCAATGGCACCAACGATGTCCTCGACTTTCCACAGCGCGTCATTAATTTCGCTCTGGGTTATGGCCATCTCGTGGTGGCCACGACCCACCAACTGCACATCTACAACGAGAAATATGTGAACACGCCGATTATAATCGATGGCCGTAACGATGTTCGCATCATTGAAGTGGGCAAAAAGTGAGTGCAGCTAAAGTAGTTCTCAAAAAGTTAACTTTAACATTAATTTTCACCTTAACTTAAACTTTAAATTTATGGTTAACTTAAGATTTAATGCTTAAACTTAAATTTATCTGTAACTTTAAGTTTAACTTTAACTTTCGCTTTAACATTAAGTTAAATTTCAACTTTAGCTTTATCTTAAACTTTAACATTAACTTTAATTGTAACTCTAAGTTTAAATTTAAATTTAACTTTTGTCAATTTTCCAGGTACTTCATGGTAGTTGATGCCAGTTCCATTTGGGTTTACACCTATACGGGTCGCCTTCATCTCAATCCTCGTTATCCCGGCTCACAGGCTCAGTTGTCGCTGCTCAATTGGCGCTGCATTTCCCTTGGCTTGGATGTCCTCGCCATACGGGACAATTCGGAGACATCCTTGCTACATTTATTCGATTTAATTCCCGGGGCATCGCGACAGTATGAGCCACAATCGCTGCGGGCCAAACAGCAGTTGGCCGAGATCGCCGCCTGTCGGGCTGGAAACTCAGAGGATCAGTTTATTGCCTTTATCGATAACAATCGCGAGTTGTACATCAGCGAGACGAGGAACCTGAGTGGAGGACCCTCAAATGGATCGAATGACAGGTTAGTAGGATGTATTTAAAAATACTCATTCATGATTACTTCTAATTTTATTAAGAACTAAGATGAATGATTACCAGGCAGAATTACAAGTATATATTACATTCACAATGTTTTTTAAATAATACTAAGTGGTCCACAAAGGAATTTCAACATTTTTTCGAAAGTGTTTGATTTTTTAAAAATTTCACGCCTTCAAAACTTGACCGAAACTTTCAAACTTCTATGAACAACACTTCGCCTCCAAATTGATTTTATATCCAAATTCGATCAAATTGAACAAAGTAAAAAGATTTACAAATAATTAGAAAGTCTTTTTTCATTTAAATTTTTTTTAAATGTTAAGTTTTATCGCACTTTCATAACTTAATTGTAAGCTTCACTGATGTTTATGATTTAAACTTTCAATTTATTTAATTTATTTCATAACTTATTCATGTATTTTATTTAATTCATTTTATACTGGCTTTCTTGTTGATTCAATTAATTAGGCTTAATTTGATTTTGTATTTAACAAGAGCTCTTAGGAATCTCATAAATTAACTTTATTTATAAACAGATTGCTCAATGGCAACGATGAGATCCACAAAATTGGCACTCAATTGACGGCCATCAAATGGGCCAGTGAGACGAACATTTTGGTGGGCGTCCACGATTCCTGCTACAGTATTTGGTATTGTCCTGGCGAGGGAGCTACCGATCCCACGATCATAGCGCTAACCACAATAACTCTGGACACTGCGTGAGTTGGAAATCGAAATATGTAATTTTATTCTTTTTTATCCAACATTTCTTTGCCTTCTTTCAGTGAGTTTGGCAAGCATGTGGCCATTGAAAATTTCGAGGATGCTGTAATAACCTTTCGCTGTGCCGGCGCCTTGCTGCCTGTGAATGTCAACATCTACTGCGAGGTCCTGCATCGATCCCTACAAGAGGGACAGTGGCAGCAGGCATTGAAAATCTGCCGCCTGGCGCAGCACACAAGTCTTTGGGCAACCCTCGCGGCGGTGGCCACCCGAAAGCATCAGTTGCAGCTGAGCGAGGAGGCATATTCCGCCGCCTTGCAAATCGACAAAGTCTGCTACCTGCAACATCTGAAGACCTTGTCCCCCTCGAGTGCCGAGCAAATGGCCGAGAACTCTCTAATGCTGGGCAGGATGCTCGAGGCGGAAACCATTTTGCTGCACAATCGCAAATTTGGCCAGGCTGTCGCCTTGGCGCTGCGCATGCACAACTGGAAGCGAGCTCTGGAGATTGCCCAGAAGCATCAGGGGGATCAACTGGACGTGGATCTGGTGCAGCGTGTCCTGCAGGAGCGACAACGCTACCTGAAGGCTCTGCAGCGCGACGAATGGGATGCTCTCTATCTGAGCCATGCGGTCAAGGAGGAAAATTCTAGTGATTAAATATAGGCAAACAACTCTATTTAATTAAAGACTCTTTACTTAGTCCAATATCTTTTATAACAAAGGAAATTCTTGCAATTTTAATATTGGTTCTTACTGATATCACTCCAAATATAATTGAAAATACCCTCGTTTTTAAATGATATTTTATACAAATATGATTTGAGACAAAATAAACTTAAGACATCTTCATCGACCAAGAAAATTCTCTAAAATGAGTTTCGAGAATTTGCCAATCTGAGTTACATATTTATTTCCCTCCATGGTTTCAATATGCTGGCCTAATCATGGGCTTTCCTTCAATGGCATTGATGATATTGTTAGCCGCCAAGAGGCTCATCTCGATGGTTGTCTTCCAGGTCTGTGTGCCCATATGGGGCAGAACAACTGCAAATAATGTAACCAAGTTAAATCAAAGTACTGACTAACATCCTTCGGCTTAATGCAAACCACAATTGGGCAACTTCAGGAGTGGATCATCGGCGGGCAAAGGCTCCGGAGTGGTGACGTCCAAGCCAGCGGCAAATATTTGACCTGAGCTCAAGGCCTCACATAAATCCTGCTGCTGCACGAGACCTTTAATTGATCATGTGATAAGTAAGGCCGTTTTTTTGTAGACACGCCTCCTTTTTTAACTCACCGCCTCTGGCCACATTCACAAAGACCGCGCTGCGTTTCATCAGCTCAAAGGCCTTGGCATTGAACTTGCCCCGTGTTTGATCGGTAAGTGGAGCTGCCACCACGAGGAAGTCGCTCTCCTGCAACAGCCGTTCAAAGGACACATGCTCCGCCTTGAAGTCCACATCGTTATCCTTGCGAGTGCGCGTCGTGTAAAGTATCTTGGCCACATCCCAACTCTGCAGTCGCTTGGCAATCGCTTGACCTATGCCCCCAAATCCAAAGAATCCAACCACCGAGTCGCGTATCTCGTGCCCCATCTGCCAATCGATGCGCTCAGTCACCCACTTTGAGCTGCAAGAGGAAAAACCATTAAAGTCTAGACTTAATCACTATACAAGTCTTCTTCTTTTCTGGGTAATTTAAAAATATTTTAATATTTAACTTTCGCATTTAAAATTTTATTGATCGTGTTAAAATTTCCAGAGCAGATCGGTACTAGGATTTATATGTTGTGCCCAAGAACATATTCTGTAAATTTTCAAAATTCTTTAACTCTCATTATTAAATTATTAAGATTAATATTCCAAACAAGTTGGCAGCTCTCCGATTCATTCGAAACTTGCGCGCGCGATCGCAAACAGAGCTTTCGGCGAAAGCTCACTCAAAAGCTGCCAGCCGCACAGCTGAGACTCGTACTCGTACTCACGTCTCAATTTCGCCGCGACCGGCATGAAAATTGCGGCCCGCTGCAATCATTAATCCAATTGCCAGATCCGCGACCGCATTCTTAACCACGCCCGGCGTGTGTCCCAAGGGAATCTGGCGGCGCTTGAGCTCCTCGATGTCCACAAAATCAATGCCCGAGGACATGGTGCTGACTGCACGCAGTTGGGAGCCAGCTGCATCCAAAATTGCAGCATTGAGGGGCTGATAATGCGCCCAGTAAATGGCATCCACGCCGGGCACCTTCTCCAGTATCTCCTCCCTGGACGGCGGCACACTCTGACAGACGATTGTCTCGGCGCCGCGGGAGCGGAGAAGCTCCAAAGCCGCCACCGGCACCGTGGGATGCGAGATGAGCACTTTGAATGCCCTTGAAACGCTCATGGCGAACTGTTGTCTCTGAGCGGCGACGCCAAACTAATGCAACTCTCAAAGTTTTTCACGCCACTCACTGTTGAGCTTTTTTCCAACGAAGCTCTCTCTATCTTACTTCCGAGAGAGTTCTCTTAAGCTTTGACATGCTCTTAAACTTTGGAAATAAGTTAAGTTGCCTCAATTAAGGTATATAAAAAAATATTAAACATTTAGTTATCATACCTAGTAGACATTATAATTACAGAAAATAAATACAGAATATTAATGATTTCCTTTAAATTCAATTCCCAGTTCGGATTTATGTTACTAACTATCATATTTCTTCATGACACCTTTTCAAAAATTTCCAACTGTTATAACTTTCTCAAAATTTAATCGTTTTAATTGAGGAATTTCAATTTAATCATAATTCGGCACTTATGCGATATTGCATCAAAATGTGTTTCATTTGGAAAATTATATTTTTCCACCATTGTCCAATTTTTTCATAAAATTTTTCCCTGACATCAATTTGATGTTTGCTTGATTTCTAATTTGATTCTGCATAGTTTTATTTATTAGAAATTGATTATGTTTCCAACACCCATTGAGAGTTGTTTAAAATCTTTTATCACCCTATATATTTTGATTTAATATTCAATTCACAGTTTTTGAATTACTTTACTAATTCGCATTATGCATTATGTTATTCTTATTAAATATATCTTGAATACTTTCACATGATTGAAACTGAACTCAGTAAACAATTTATTAGTTTCAAACTATTTATAACATTTTGTAAATTTTTTGTATTCGATATTCCTTATACACAACTGTTGAATTGAATATGTGCAAAGATTGTAATTGTGATTCTTTGGACGATTTTTGTTGTCCTCTCCGGGACAAAAGCATCTTTCTAGCCTCCTGGACTCTAGCCCACACCATAATTCTAATTCATTTCGTTTTTTACCATGCATGTGAGTTATTTCAAGTCCGAAAAGATTACAATTCAATTATAATTCAAATACATATTTATTTTTTTTCTATTGAAAATTTCAGCTCGGACTGAAGACAAAATGTTATTAACATTTTTGCCCTATTGCGTTCTAATGATGATTGCTCATATCTTAGGATCAATTTTTTTATTCGTTGGCATTTATAAAGTAAGTCATTTTTTTTAATTAAAGCTTTTATTATTTACATATTTTTGGTATTTATTAGGAACATGCCTGCCTTTTTTTACTCGGCATTATATGTAGCTCGATCTATCCCTATTTCCAGTTCTATATGATATATCTGCCAGGTTGGTATAATTTATTTAATGTATAAATTGACTTTGTTTGTCGTACTATATTTTATCTACTTTCAGCTGTTCAAATTATCTTTACCATAACCTCTTGCAGATATTATAAAATCATTAAGGGGCAAAACAATTGAAATTCGAGACAGCAAAATTGAAATGGAATAAGACTTTCTCTAGCAATTTAAACAATTCTATTAAAAATATAGTATTTAGAATTACACTTCTATCAATTTAATAATGCCCACAGTAATATTGACAATAACCAATTCTAAAACACACCGATTTTTTTGTTTCAGAATTTATTCTCATTTTCATTAACCCATTAAAGGCTGCCCATAGATCGGCTTGTACGATTTTGACGAAATTTTGAAATGTGTGCATGGAAGACCATAGAAGTTGATAGATTAAAAAAAAAAAATTTTACCTGCGCGCACACCTGAGAAATAGCATGGGTATTTAAATACCCGACAGCCCATAATGTGATGATTTTACTAACGATTTGAAAAAAACGACCGCTGTGGTGGCGTGCAAGTGTGATTACGCAGTACTGTTTTGGCGCGCTTTTTTCTTTGTAATCGACATTCACACAAAAAGTGAATTTTCGAATGCAATAGAAATTGATTGGGATAAACACAAGCTGTTAGATTTCGCTCGTGAGCTTGGACTATATATTTAGATGCGGAATAATTCGTCGACTAAAAGTTTTTACTTCTAAAGAGCTGCAAGCTATAATTGATAATTGGGATGATGGAGCTAGTGATGAAGAGCACTTTGGTCAAAACGCAGACGCCGCTGATATCATCATAACGCCTCCCGATGTCGTCGATGCTCTTAGCGATAATGAGGAATTGGACGAGAATGTTCAATTATTGCGCGATGAAGTGGAGCTCCCTCGTGAGATTGCCGGGCAATTCGAAGTTGAATGTGTATACGATGATCAGAACGAACACATTCCAACGGTCTGTGATGATGGTATGGATGCCGAAGAAGGTGACATGACATTAGCATCAAGGAAGACACAGAAGCGACCCCGAATCGATGAAGGAATGAAACCCAAATGGTCTCGGAGAAAAAACTATAAATTCGTTCAAATTCCAAAAGACGATACTCCCACTTCATACAAAGCATTGTATGAAAAGATTGGCGCCATGAATCCTATTCAGCTGTGGGAAAAGTTCATCGATGACGAGGTGTTGGACCTTTTGGTCACCTCCACCAACTAACATGCTGCGGCTAACAATTATCCATCATTCGTTACGTCAATAAGCGAAATAAAAACATTTTTGGGTGTGTTGTATATCACCGGTTACCACACTTTGCCGCGGACAGAAGGTTATTGGTCAAATAAGGAATCGCTGGGATGCGAGCTCATAAAGCAATGCATTTCGAGGGACAAATTCAGACGAATCAAACAATTCTTCCACGTGTGCAACAACTCAGAATTGGATCCCAAAGATAAATTTGCAAAAGTCGCACCATTGAACGATTTATTGAACAATAAATTTCTTCAATTCGGTGTATTCTCTCATGACCTTTCCATAGATGAACAAATGATTGCCTACTATGGCCGGCATTCGTGCAAAATGTTTATCAAAGGAAAACCTATTCGATTTGGCTATAAGTATTGGTGTTTGACGTCGACAGAAGGCTACTTGTACCAGTTCATTCCATACGCTGGAGCATCGGAGCAGCAGGATACTGGATTCGGGTTGGAAGAAAGGGTTGTCCTATCGCTGTTGTCGCATGTGGAAGACCGATCCAAGCAGGCGAACTTGCATCCCTCCCCTTCCTTCCTCGATTACCACAACGGTATTCCACCTGATCAAAAAAAAATGGCTAAGAATAAGTAATCAATAAGCACAATGATTCCCGAATAAAGTTAACAAAAGTTCCAAATTAAATAGATTTTTTTTCGCGCCAAACAAAATTTTTGAATGTAACAAAAATTATATTTTTAGTACACACCATGGGCTGTCGGGTATTTAAATACCCATTTTCATTTAATCAGGTGTGGAGGTCAGATGTTTTGACATATAGCTGTATATATTTGTCCATTGCATAAAAGACACATCAAGGTATGTGATTAGGGTACGCGTTTTTAATTTTTTCCACTTCCCTATATTTAGCAGCACTTCACGTCAAAACTTTCCATACAGAAAAAAACGTAGATTTTCACCTACAAAAAACTACAGGTAACCGACGCATAACAAAACTGTTCTTTTTTTAATCTTATAGTTTTGCTCTTCCTCTTTACTATGAAATAAATTTTGCAACGATATCTCTCACATGCCCCGTGCTAGAATTTTTTAAGTGTCAACACTTTCTTGGGTATTTAAATACCCATTAGGTTGAAATGGGTTAATGCATAAATTTTTAATTATTCACACACAATTATTATTGTTGATATTTTCACAGCTGGCAATTAAAATCATGGTCACTGGCAATACGACTTTCCCACACTCATTAATGGATAATTGTGGTTAGTAAGTTGCCTAATAGGCGGGCGAGAGCATTCGTTCTCCGGCCAAACCTCGCAGCACATTGTGGGCCGCTATTGTGGCCATGTCGGAACGGGTTCGAGTTGTTGCTGATCCGATGTGGGGCAGAATTACTGAAACGAGTGCAAACTATTAGATAAGGATTGCCTTAAAGTAAATGACTACCAAAATATTAATAATAAGCATGTCTACAATTGACCTTATCAAGTCTCGCTAAGATAAGATTGTGCTACTTCATGACTTAACTCTGTGACCTACAAAAAGGTCAGATATTCACTACATAATTGAATCAGTTTGTCTTTTCCGTCTTTTACTCATTTATTTCATCACTAGCGTGGACTGCCGTTCACAGTGGTTTTTACTTTTTGTCATCTTTATCTTGTTTGTCATCTTTAAGCTTTTCTGATATGTCTGTGTCAATCTAGTTGAAACTATTCTTCCTATATCAATAAAATACCTTAACTTATTTGAATTAGTTGCTTTTGAAATTTGATTAGATAACCTACAATCAACCTTGCTCATAAAACATTGATGTCCAAAACAAAAATAAACTCAGACCAATAACAAAAATCTGTTCTAAGCTAAAAACGAAACAAACAAAAAATGCTAAAGATAAGACTGAGTAGCAATAGCGATAAGGAAGTGGGAGACTACGAGTACGAGTAATTATCGCTTAAATGTCACTAAAAACAGGTTCAAATATTTCCTGAGACTGGCAACTTTTACTCACCGACATTGTCGAGGGTTAGCAATTTATTATTGGGGGGCAGAGGTTCGGGATCCACAACATCGAGACCCGCGGCAAAGATTCTGTTTGACTTCAGAGCCTCATACAAATCATCCTGATTGACGATTGCTATGGTAAGAAAAGGAGATCATACAATGAGGAAACCGATATTTGAGTTTAAATAAATAAAATTCCTTACGGCCACGTGCTATGTTGACCAGGACGGCGTTTCTCTTCATCTTGTTAAAGGCGGTGGTATTAAAGATTCCCTGTGTGGCAGGCGTCAGAGGCGAGGCAATGACAACAAAGTCACTCTTGGCCAACAGCTCGTCGAACTCGACCTTCTTGGCATTGAGCTCCTTCTCAGTTTCCCTGTCGATGCGACGACGTGTGGTGTAGAGCACCTGGTCGATATCAAAGCCCGAGAGACGCTTGGCAATAGCCTGGCCAATGCCGCCAAAGCCAAAGAAGCCAACAACGGAATCGCGCACATCTTGGCCCAACAGCCAGTTTAGATGATAGTTCTCCCAGTTGTTCCTAAAAACAAGAAATCAGAGAGTTAAAAAAGTTCCCAAATAATACAATAATTATTTTTAATAATAAATAATAAAAATCAAGTGGTAATTTCGCTTTTTTCATAATAAATTTTGCAGTTTTTCATAATAAATAAATTATAGTAAAAAAAGAAAACATTTTCATGAAAAAAGTAATTATTTAAATAAGCGGTGGGCACGCATAAGCTCCGGGAGCTAGCGGCTGCTCCCAACTTTATTTCTGCCTATTCGGCGCCGTGATTAAATTAAAATCTTTCATAATAAATAAATAATACTAGTCAACTTAAAGCAAATTTTGAAAAAAGCAAATCTTTTCATAAAAAAAGTAATTATCAGATTTTGCTATATTCTTTAATCACTCAAAACTTCCGCTTTAAAATGCAGAGTGACTTGAGATGAGGATTAATTAAGAATCCAGGAAGTAATTGGTAAGGTAAATTGTTCCACTTACGAGTCGATCTTCTTGCGTCCCTCGTGGAAGCGTCGTCCCGCTGCGATCATCAGACCCACGGCAAGATCGGCAACCGCCGCGTTGAGCACTGTGGGCGTGTGTCCCAATGGAATCTTGCGACGCTTCAGCTCCTCGACGTCCACGAAATCGATGCCCGCCGACATGGTGGAGATGGATTTCAATTGTGGACCCGCTGCATCCAAAATCTCGGCATTCAACGGCGAGTGTCCGCCCCAGAAGACGCCATCGACGCCCCTGATCTTCTCTAGAATTTCAGCACGACTCGGTGGCAAACTTTGCACCTGAATGAGCTCACAGTTCTCCTTGAGAATATCAATGCCCGACTGCGGCACCTCGGGATGTGAGATCAAGACTTTGAAGGGTTTCGCGGACATTGTGCGATTTCTGCCTTTGAACATAAGCGAAGCATTATTTGGTATTATCAATATGCCCACAAATAACAAAAGCAAAGAGAATTTAAAAGCCATTCTGCTCAAAGCGAAGCTTGGCAAGCAACTAAACTCAATACACACCCCGATTTATATGAAAACTGCCTCGAAAAGATCGTCGATAAACTTCTGAACGTGCTTAGCATTCTTAACGATTTCTTAAGCTCTTTCGTTGAGTTGAAACCGGTTTCAAGTCGCTTAAGCGAAGAGAGTCAACGAAAAGGTGTATTTTAAGAGAGACTTCTAGCCGGTTGTCCAATTAGAAACTAAGCAAGGAATTAACAGAGTGCTTCTAGGTTCATGTGCGTCTCTTTGCTTCTCTTGTCGCTTGAGAATAATTTATAATTTAAATCCCTCTCATTTAAAGTACGCTCTCTTCCAATCAAATATAAATGATTTTGTGAAATTCGATGTTTTATTATTTTTAAATCCAATATTTGAAATACTTTAAATTTTAGAGTTTAAATGAATTTTCTGTTTAAAATTCAGAAATGTTCAATTTAGATCTAATCGCTCAATTTGATTGTTGTGGAAAAATACTCAAATATCATTCACAATGTCAATAAACAAATTGAAAAGGGAAAAAAACTACAATCTTACACAAACACACATACGGATTCTAATTTGGGAGAGAGCACTTGTAAATCTATGTGAAACACAATTAATAAAATGCAAACAAACTAAAACTGAGCACAATTAGAACTTAAAGTTAATGCATGCGAAGCATTGCACTCAGAAGCTTAGAGAGAAGCTTTTAATTACTCGCAAATAGTTTCTGGCCCTCACTTGTTCTTAGTGCTCTCTTTCACGTACTTACGCTCTCTATTTATCACTCTTTGGCACTTGGGGAAAAGTTCGCTGCTCGACAATTGCCGCACGACTGAATGGAAGTTAATCAAAGTTTTGCTTTTTATATACCGTTACCGTTACTAACTGGGGCAGTCATGCAGGTGTCAAAGCTTTTTTGGGTGAGCAATTGATTACCAAAAAGGAATATGATTAATATTGTATTGAATTTGATCAACTTCCAAGCAATTGAAAATGTTCTTATCCCAACAACGATCAGTGGTGCCAACACTCGTTCCCCAACACTTCCCCTGCTCACACACAAACACATTCTGGAATGCCTTTTTTGTTTCTTTCCATTTTTTGTCTCATTTGTGTGAATGCACATTTGCTGCTCTTTGCTTATCTCGTTTGGTTTGCGCCGCTTCTTATCTCAATGGCCAGTTGTCCGTCTCTGTCTCTGTTTGTGTTTGTGTCTTTGTCTGCCTCTTCGTTTGTGACTCAACTCTGATTTGGATTGTGAACTCTTTGTCTGGCCTAGTGCTGGTCCAAGCTGTGCGCCTGCTTAAAATACCAGTTGGGGATTTTTCCCATGTCATTCGTGGCCATTTCCAATTGGAATGGGCCAGGCAACCACCAAGCAAACCACCAGATTGTCGCGAAGTGGAGCCAACTAGCTACGATATTGGAACGATGTTGTGGAACCTACTTGCTAACAGCACTGCTCCAACTAAATTCACTGCTTGACGCGCCCCACACACATAACAATAATGCCGCCTGCTTTTTTTGTGAGCGGATCTGCTCAAATTTTGTCCGCAAATCAGCAGGCGCCCAGAGCACACAACTGCGCTCTCCCGTCCCGCTCTCATATCGCATGTCTCTGTGAAAGCAGCAGAAAACGAAACGTTGACTCCAGCGTCGGCGTCGACGCTGACGTCGGCGTTGACGCTGTCGTTTGCAGTCGATATGTTTTCGTTTGTAAGTGTGTGAGTGTGCGTGTGCATGGATCCGACGAAGAAATCGCTGCCTTGCAGGGCTATCCCAGAAACAAGCAATTATACCTTGCACCTTGCATTTGAGGAAGGGTATATTTGTGATTATTTAATTTAATTTTTTATGTAATTTTTGTACACTCAATAAAATATTTAAATACTTTCTCGATTATTAAACAATTTTTTAAATATTGATTAATTTCAAGTTTTATAGATTTGCACACAAAATAATGGTTAATTCTAAGTTATACCTCACTTCTCAACCAATATTTTTGAGCAAAAATTATTATGAGTAAATGATTGAATGATTACAAAAAAAAAAAAAAAAAACAAATAATGATTATTTGCAATCCCAGAGTTTTATTAATTGGTACATTTGATTGCTGTAGGGTTAATAATTTTATTACACTCCAACTTTTTTTTGAGGCTGGTCAATATATGTATTAAATGAAATGAGGTATTTATTTAATTGACAGAGGGTATTAGCTAGTCGACCAACCGCTCTTTGCTTATTGCAAATTGTGTTGTGACGCAAAGACTGAGAACTGCGTCTGAGAAGCTTTTGTGCTTTTCGTAGACGCTGCTGCAGTTTCGCCTAATTGCAAACAGGTCATTGGCCCAGCGACTGTCTGAGTTGCGTTGAGTTGAGTTGCCCCCAAGTTGCGAGGGTGGTTCGACGTGGGCGCCAAAACGTGTCGCGCTCTTTTGTAACTGCTGGCGTTTTGTTTGGCGTCGCGTCGCTGCCGTCGCATGCGCTTCGTTCTTTTGTTTTGCGGTGATTTTCTTTCTCGGCGTCGTTGTCTCTCGCTCCAGTGGAACGCCCTCGTTCGTTGTCTGCCTTTTATGCTTTCCTGTTACCAAAACACGATGCGTCATTTTGACTGACGTAACCAGGAGACAGCTGTCTATCAGATGCGACGCGTCGTGCCGTCGTTTACCGTTACGCCCGCTGCCGATGGCAATGAGAGCGCTCGCTGCGGTTAACCGAACAAGTGCACAGCATTTGCCGAACGTGTCACAAAATAAGATGAAGAGCAACACAAAGCTCACACTCACTAACATGCAAACACATGTAAGTGAAGCATTTCGTGGAAGATAGCGTGGCGCTGTCATAAAGTTACAGTAACAGTTACAGTTGTAGCGCATAACAATGCACTATAGGTCAAATGGACCCATTTCCTGATATAAATTAATAACTCGAAGGCTTGTCAAGTTTTCCGTGTAAAGTTTTTTGGATACCATTCGAGATAGCATTTGGAAATAGTTTTAAAAAATGGGCGTGGCACTACCCATCAACACCTCTAAATAAATATATATAATATTATTTTTTCTAATTTTATTTTTTATTAATATGTAAATATTGAAAAAGTATGTCACTCTTCATGTAAATGAGCGATATGATGATGCAATATGATAAAAAGACGCAGTTTACAAGTGATGATCACTACTATATAGGGCCTTAACAGCATCGACTTCATCCGTCTTTCCGTTATTTTTCCATTGTTCAAGCAGATCGGCATTGCTTAGATATAGGCTATGTGCTAAACAGTTCAATTTTGGGAGAAGTGACTAAAAGGGACAAATAAACTTGGCTGACATTTTTTAAAAGCTCTTCCCAAATAATTTTTTTTGGAACGTCACTTTCTGGACAGCTACTAAAGACGACACGATCAATACCAGCAGCACAGATCTACCAAGATAAATTGAAAATCACACTGATTACTATTCATCATAATTTGTATTAAAAAATTTCAGTCTAAAAAAACTTGAGCCACTTGAACTTCGTCAATATATTTGCAATATTTATGAACTGCATGTTTAACAGGTGTTAACTTAACATCAGAATGCAATGTTAACATTTCTGGTATGCAACATTACAGTTGTATGTATTCCTTATAGGAATGTAAAAAAAGTTTGTTAAAATATTTGTTTATATCAGAAAAAGGGTTCATTTGACCTATAGTGCAATGTTGAAAGCTGCCTTTTAATAACCATCATTCCAGTCGCTTTGATCTCGCTATCGGTCGACTAACGGCAATGTCAAGGGCACAACACCAACCACCACCCACCACCCACTTAACAGCATCCAGCAGCCGCACATTCTGTTTGCTTCATAACCAACTACAGCGCAATCAAAATCAAAAATGGTGGCCGAGCTGCAAGCTACAAAGCTGCAAAGTGACTCGTTGCCTCGTCGCCATTGCGTGGGCGTTTTGACAAAGCGCGTGCGCCAAAAGACGAAGCGGCGCCTTCAGCTTCGAATGGGCCAAGTCCAACCTCAACTCCCAAGAAATACATCAACACCGAAAACAAAAAAAAATAACAGCTCCAAAGTATCGCTAATTTTTATGTGACGGCTCCCTAAAAAATGAACGCGCAGCATTGAGGCAGGTCCCTCTACGCGATACGAATGAACAGGCGCACAAGAGCCAACAGCAAGTGGCTCGACGACGCGACGTCGGCAACTGAGCGAAGAAAACAAACAAAAGCTGTAGGTGAACGCGTGCTTAAGTGTGTGAGAGTCGGTCTATGTGTGTATGTGTGAGCGCTGTCGGACCCAACGAAAGCGGGCGCCTACGTCACAGTAGCACAGCAAACGCGAGAGTGTCCAATTGAGCGTGCTGCTTTGGCTTGCTGAGAGTGCGAGTGTGAGAGAGCGTGGGAGTATATGCATGTGGACTGTGTGTACATTCACACGTATTACGTTTTGTTTGTATCTTTTGCCACAGTGCTGAAATTACCGTTGCATGTATAATGATGTTAACATTAACTGACGTCAGGCACAGTTCGTAATTAACATGTCTCTGTACTTGAACTGTTAGCTGTGCATGTAAGACTCTCCACTCTGAGAGTAAAACTGTAAAAATGTCATGTTGCTGCTGTTGTTGTTGTTGTCTTGTTAAATTAAGCACACATGAGTTTTTATACTTGCTGGGCAAATGATAGCAGAGTATTATAAGTTGATGGGAGTGCATGTAACAGACGGAGGGAGGAAAGTCTTTACGACCACAAGAATTTTTTATATTCTTGATCAACATCAAGAAATTTATTAAATTTACAATGAACAAAGATAATAAACCTATAAGAACTTTTTTTTTTTACCGACTGGAAGTATATATTTTAGCGTTTCATTCCGAAGAACTTACAATTGGTGGAGGGAATCGAACCCAGTTTTTTTTACTTTAGTTACTTGAGCTAGAGACTCCAAATTGTTAAAGAGAAAAGCATATTAAATGAGTATTTTAATGCTATTATTCTGCGATTTTGTTTTAAGCACTGAATGTTATCTTAAAAGAATTAGAAAGGTGTGTTAAGGTAACGGGTATTTTATTGTCGAGCACACTCGACTTGGAAACGAGTGGGAATTGTCAAGTAGAAATGCATGTTGCACATAGTATATTTATATGTATGTATATTATATATTCACAAACAATTTAAGCTGCAACGCAACCAAAGAAAATCTGATTCTGAATCCAAGTCAATTTTGTAATGTGGTCCACATTAGCCTAATGGCCATAGCCACATGGCGACAACCCTAAAGGCTAAGATTTAGCGATGTATCAGATATATCAGGAACACTTGAGTCGACCCTATGAGGATATATGCGATGTGTCGATGATGATGATCTCTCAGCCTGCCTTGAAGATGCCTCATCTCCTGTTCTGGTCCCAGCATTAATCATGGGCTCAAATAAATAATGGAACAAGCTATAAGAGTTGTCTGGAGCAATCCTCTCAGATGCTGGTCGTTCCACCGAAAAGATCTGCGGCTATAAGCGACCTCTGAATTCGACTCTTAAGTATAACTTATATGATAATTACCTGCAACAGCGTGGTATACATCTGGTCGGCATAATTGAGCAGCATGCGAAGTCCTTGGAATCCCTCTTCACGTTCCGGATGCTGTCGCAATTCCTGAGCCGCCGCATTCGTCATCCGGGTGAGGATCTGCACCACAGTGGAGAGACTGCTGACCAAGCGCATCACATCATTGTTGACGTCCACTGTCTGTGGCAGCATGAACCCCTCGGGATTCCTTGGAGTGGAGCTGCTCGGACTCGTGGCTCGGATTTGTCGCGGCCCCACAATGACAATTGCTTGTGGATTTGGCAAATGTGACTAAATAAAAGTCCGATTAGGTGTATTATCTTTATTATTTAGGGGTAAATGGGTTATCAGCAGTAATCACCTGCTGCTCTTCATTTTCGGGCTCCTTATAATCTGTTAGCGACCAATCGCCAATTGAATTGGATGCTTCAATCCTAGCACCGTTGATTTCTTCACTGCACCACATAAAGGGTTTTTGATTTTCAAATACTTGAGATTTTAAACACGATCTATACATTATGCGTCTTACAATAACTAGCAAGTGATGTGAGTAGTAAACTTTCAATGGCAAGGAAATTTAACCCTGAGCTTGCTATGATACCATTATCGGTGGGAAAGAAACACAAATTAAAGAAATGAATAAAGAAAATACATATAAAAAAGTAAAAGAATTAATTGTATTTAAAATAATACAATATTATAATTATTTATTAGAAATAAGAAAGAAATAAATTGTTTGTATTAGTTATAAACGTAAGAAATAATATCTACATATAATATGTATCAACGTATCAATAGATATTATCGAAATTAATTAAGATATAAACAACTTATGGTTACTATTATTAAATGCATATGCATAAAACTACAGGGTATACGCATATAATAAACATAGTAACCCATATAATTGACACTTGAGACTTACAAATATGTGACCTCATATAATACAAGTTAATTATCAAAACAAAACACACAAATACACAAAACAAATCACCAATAAACTACAATAATTACACAAGATACGCATTACACACCATGACTGACACATTCCGCCGGAAGTTGAAAATCCGTACCCACGGTAGCATGCAATGGCTGGAAGATCTGGAGCGCGCATATCCACTGCCAGATGCCCCTCCAGAGCAATGTCGCGATGCGTTCCTCCGGGAGTTTCTAATGCCCTACCAAGCATCTTTGGAGAGTGAATCGACGATCGAGTCGTCGAGCGACACTTCGACACGAATACGATTTGGAGAGAACACCGAAATTACGTCTAGCTTCAATGCCGAAGCGCAGCTTTTGAATGAACTGATAAGGATGGGCGACAAGGGGCGTTCGGGGTCGCAATTGATCAAAAGATCTGACGATCGAGATCGACTGACTGGGGCGGATATAAATAGGCTGTTGAAGGAGCGATATGGTAATATAGCCTCTGCTTTGAGCTTCATGGGTGTACTCTATCAGCTTCAGAAGCTCAAGGATCGTTTGTTTATCGCACGCGAAATGTGGGCCATAAATATAACCACTGATAAATCCCTGCGATTGTTCAGTTGGTCCATCAACGATTATTTAGCACGCTTCAGTTTGCCAAATCCGAGCTACTGTGATGCGGCAGAACGGGAGCTCGGCAATCAAATAGAATGTTTCAAGTTTCGCATGGACCTTAGGGAAATTGAGCGTCTGCTCGAAGCTGTTGTCGATGATCTTCGAAACAAACGTGATCTCTGCGCGAACTCCATGTTGATCATCAGGTAAGCTTAAAACGGTAAGACCTAGAAGGCTGAAATTTTAACATAACACAGCTAAGGCAAATTCATCGTGCATTAAGAAGGAGTTATGAAAAATTAGACTTACAAGTATGAAATAAAACTTCTTTACGAATTACTATATACTTTACGAATCATATAGCAATAGCTACAATTGGATGAAATCCACTTTTAGTATGAAAAGCTTCGGATATTTTAGCTTTATTTATTTTTTTTTTTTTGCACCCGCGAATATAACATTCTTGATCTTGTGATGCCAAATCAAAGTCTTAAAAATAAATCTGCTCAATTTTAGAGATGCAGAAACTGACATTGAGGAGATGTTAACAAAGTCCCAGAAAGAGGCGGCAGCTGAACACCACAAAGTTGCAATGACAGCGGCTCAAACACCACGATCAGCGGATCCATTTGGATTGAAAACCAGAGCTGTTCATACAAGAATCAATATCTTGGATTGTAGGTCGTTTTATGTAGTATAAACGGAACTCTCTGTTTAACACTAATCTAAACAATTTACTCAGTTATTACTCCAATTGAGGCACGCTATCGCATTAAGTGGGCCCAAACAACTATGGAACAGTCCATCCATTATAATGATCTCAGTCTTAAGGTAAACGACTTAATTTCTATATAAAAGTGGCGTCTTATCAATTACTTACTCTTTCTGATCCACGATAGGAAATAAGCGATGAGATACATCGATTGCATTCTCAGATAGGCGAAATCGGAAATCTGTGGGAGGTCAGCAGTATAGCCTACGATATGCAGATCATGGGCTTTAAGCAGAGCATCATGAATTGGGAATTGACATACGAGGAGAGCTTGGAAAATTGGCGAATCACAATACAAACGACACGCAAAAGATTGTCCGAGGCCAAGGATGATCTGAAATATTACAGGGAACAAATACCGATGTTTCACAGAAAAATTGCCGAGGTCCAGTCAATTATGGCCCAACATGAGTTACAAGAACGAACAACTTTAGTGGTAGGTCTTCAATTAATCGATCGAATTAATAAATCTGAAAATCAAAATTGCAGCGGGAATCGAGAAAATCAAGTCGTCACTCAAATAAAAAGAAACCTCGTCAGAAGAAGAAGTAGAAATTTGGAAGACATGTTTTGCTTAACGTTTAGCTACAATAAAATTTATTAATACCACAAACTAAATTTGTATATAGATATATAATGTATACATATATATTTATATTGGGTTTCGTAATTTGTTTTCAATGGTTTTTTGCATTTGCAACTTTAATCAATTTCGAATTATCGCAATCGCTTGACACAAAATAGTTGCATGCGATAATCGACATATACATATACTATTTATATATTTAAGGTATTATCAATCTGGCTTAATCGAAACATATTCGCTCAGGCTTACATTCTAAAAGCTACAACTGCCCAGTTTCTCACACATCAATATCGCAATCTATGACTATATACCTAAACATTTATATATATATATATATATCATTCTCAGCCAATTCGGTTCGTTTCAGAAGAAGAAATGCTTTAAGAAACTAAAACTTTATACAATTTTTACACGCACAAGTTAAACATAATAATAGTTAAAGTAATCATAATTATATTAATGTTTCGTCATACAAATAAATGATAATGGCTTAAAAGTTAAGAATTAATATCAAAGTAAATCATAAGCAAAAAGAGAAAGTTAGTCGGTTTTCATAACACGTAAAAAAACAACGTACATACATTTATATATATAGTTAAATAATTAAACAGAATTTTGGTTAGTTCACAACTAAAATTAGATTATAAATTTACGATTTGTTTAGTTTAATTGGGCGCATGCGCCGTGCGCAGCTTGGCGCGAACATTCAGATACTCGGGATTCACATATTGACGCTCCTCGGCATCCTCCGCATCCTGACGCTGTGCCGCCGCCTCGTGCTTCTGGGCCCGCTCCATAATGACCCTGCCCAGCTCCCCCTTCAGTCCCGGTATGCCGCCAACGAGTTCCGCTTCCGGTGAATGTTGCTCGGCCGCCGCAGCTGCCGCATGACGCTCCTTCTGCTTCTCATACGCCCGCTGCAGTTCCGTCTTCTGATTCAGCACACTTTTGCCACTACGAAATGAATTTGTAAATTATTGAAAAGTCTGAATAGTGAACAGAGCATTCAACTTACACTCTCGCATTGAACTTGAGCTCGCGATGAAGTTCCTTGCGATCGATATTCTCAATGCAGGGATTTATCAGTTTCTTTGGCAATATGAGACCCTTCTCATCGGTCTGCACGCCCGTGGGCGTGGCTGGCGGTGAACTCGACATGGACATCATCCTTCCAGCCGTGTCGATCTCTGTCAGGCTCTGTGCTCGCGTTGTATCTGCAAAAAAGAAACCAAAAATAAAGAGATTCTGTTTAATGCAAATCTTTGAACTTTGTACAAGAACTACTCGTAAATCTCCCAGTCTCTCTCCTGTTGCAAAGTTTAATTGGCACTTGGCCTTCGTTCCATAAATCAAACAATGCAGTCACAACAATAACAACAACTTTTACTACTACCACGAACAAAAAATCAGACAAAAGACCGGCAAATGTCTTGGTCGATGTCTTCTTGACTTGCCTCTCGTTTATTAAGGTTAAATATTTCTTGGCATTCATGTCATTGTCAATTTGTTGTTACACAAAAAAAGTGGAGAAAAAAAGCAAAAACCGACATAAAAATAAAAATAAAAAAATAAGAAAAGCAGCGCGACGCCAACTTGGTAAAAGCAACAACAACAAAACAAACAAACACGAAACCGACTCTGAGCAGTCAATGTTAAGATTCTTTCTTTCTTTGGCAACATCTTGTTCTTTTTCTTGAGCTCTTTGTGTTTTGTTCGCTCATCGTCGTAATAACCCACATTTAGGCGCACATTTCTGGAGCAACAACAACAACAACAAGAATAACAAGCAACAACAAATATAGAGAACTTAAACCAGAACCTTAACTAGATTATTAGGTGAAAGATAAGGGCCAAAAAGCATCGCATAACTGCAAATGCCGTTGAAATTTTTGCTGATGAGACAAATCACACTGTGAAAGCAATCAAAGCAATTTTGATGTCTCTTCTCTTTACAAATCTGTGAAAATGGGAACGATTTTCAGTCGTAAATACCCTGTCCAATTGGGGAAAGTAAGCCCTTATAAGTACTGAATTCCCTGCAACAAAAATTTCATGATTTTAACAATAACAATAACTTAGCTTTGCTGCATTAATTATTTATTACTAATGAACAACGAAAAGTGAATTAAAAAAACATTTTTAAACCAATGTGAGTACCCTGTACATCTACACTCTAAATACCCAATAAATATTTTAAAATAAAGTTAAAAATAAGTTAGACTCATAGTAGAACTAACAAAATAAAAGTTTAATGATCCTAAGTTTTATGTCCATTGCTGAGATTAATGCATAACTTAACGAATGGTAAAAAGCAATAAATGAAAAATGCGTGAAATAAGTTTAGCAACGGTTTTTAATGCTTTTAGGCCTATGGAAATACCCTGCAACTTTGACGAAATGCGTATATTTTAAAAGTACATTTTGTGTAAAAAACTAAACAAAACAAAAAATTTCATGACTTTGGCTTTTATGGGCTATGAGATTAATGCGGAAGTCAATGAATGCTAAAAAGTAATAAGACGAGAGCGTGAAATGGGTTTAGCAAAGATTTTATAAGCAAGTTTTGCGAGAGTGTTAGTTTGTAAATACCCTATAAAACAGACATAACAATTAAAAATGTTGTAAAAGTATTAAGAAGTATAATTGAATAAATGTATTGAATGGATATATATATATTTCTAAAAAGCCTACTTTAAGCAGAAGTAATAAGAAGTCTAATTAAATAGATACACGCATTGAATAGATACAATGAATAGATATATATCTATTTCTAAGAAGTCTTATTGAATATATGCATATATTTGTTGTATTTCCTTTAACAAATTGTATAAGTAGTAAGAAACTAAAAAAGTTTTTACTCAAATCTAAGGCAGTAACTGAAGCTAATCGAATTATGAGTATATATGTATATATTTTTTGTACTATTTGTATAACTGCAAAGTTACAATAACTGTACCCGAATGTCATGCCTAGTTTAACTGGAAACTCGCTTTGGTTCTACTTAAAATTAACTTTCTTGCATTGCGGGTCATCAAAGTAACTGAAAAATTTTCCAAAGCATAAACATGTACAGTTCAAATGGAAGACAACAACTTTCATTCAAACATGATAATATTACAAGTTTTCAAATGATGAATTACAAACACACACACATACACACAATACTTATAATGAAGTCTTGATTTGTGTGCAAGTCGCATAGAGTCTCATTGTCTGGTTCATTGTGGGCCAAAGACGAGACTAGGGAGTGAATTTTCTTGTTCTTGGTCACTCGGTGAAAACAAATTGCATATAATTAGTTGTAGGGTATGGGTTGGGTCTGATATCTGGTATCGGGTATGGGGAGTACCCTTATAAAGACTTGACTCAATTTCACGCCGACACATGCGTTTCTCATTAGTTTGCTTAAATTGTGCGGGTTTTCTAATAAGGAAGTCGGGGCAATTGTGCAAGTGAAAACTTGTTAAACGGCAGTCTGTGCAATCGTCATCGTAATCGGCATGTCCAACTATTTATGGCCAACTAAAAGACATAATCAAAGTGAGGCCTTAGAATGTGGAACCAACATTTATTTATTGCCACTCAAATGCAAATGCAAATGCAAAATGTATCCAAATTAATCAATAAAGATTTGCATACGATTTCCGATTGTGCAATCCACTCTTTGAATACACATGCATACATATGTGTTAAAAGAAATAACACTTTGACTCGTATTTCACAATTAAAGTTTGTCCGATGATCGAGCTCAAAAGGTTCAAAAGTTCGTGTCTCGTGGTGTGTCATGGTCAAGCTTAAAAAAATATGTAAGCAAACTGCAACAGCAACAAAATAAACATATGGAATTGGAATTCAAGTTATGGAATTAGTGATAATTTGTTGAAATTGTTGTCGCTTATGAAATTCATTGATTTGATTGATCGATGGGAAAAACTGTGTCAACTCGAACTTTGAGCTCCTCAATTGGCCCTTCAATAGAGAGTATAGTTATATAGTTAATACTCTTTCAATTGCCTGGTATTGTTTGCCATTGTATTGCAGTTGAATGAACTTGAACGAGGGCTTTATTTAAGACATTATTCAACACTGTGATGAAAGAAAATTAAAACCCCCATGAAGAGAAACATTTGAAATTGAAGGAAAAAGTTACAACTAATTTCTTAGTATCGAAATACAGCGCACAATTTAGACACTTTTAAACACTGCTTAAATAAGAACTTAGTCTGTAGAGTTATCACATTGTACAACACTATACAATATAAGGGAGACTCATTTTTTTTCATTTTTTAAATAAGTTTGTGTATTTTTGTAAATACTGCGATTGATTTGGACATTTTTATTATAGTAAAAAGAGCTAAGACTGTACTTTTATACATTTTCCAGCACTGTTAAAATAATAAGTAGTTTAAATAAATAGCAAGGGGGTTTTGCAATAAGGAACTGCAATTTTTATCTAAAAACTTTTTAATAAACATTTTCGATATTTCTAACACTATTTAAGAATGAACTTCAGCTGCAAGTTTTAAGCAATTCCCAATAGTGTGAAAAATAAAATTTATTAATGGGAAAACTTGCTTTCTAAAGAACACTTTTAAATCAACGGTGAATCAGATTAAAGCGAACTCTTCTGCATTTTCTTTGATATGTTAATTTGCAGTTAACATCTGCATTTGAATCATGTTAACACTTCTTTTCTTACAAATGTCAAGCCGTGTTTGGAGTGTGAAATTGAATACATTTATCTTTGTTTCTTGTCCATCTCGAGCACGGATCTTTGAATACTTGAGGCACTTTTGGCCACATTCCCAAAGCACACACACTACAACAACAAAAAAATACACATAAAGTAAGATCTATCGGCAAACAAGATTATTGTTTGTTGTTAGCATCTGAAACACGCTTCAAGTTTTGCATTTGTCAGACGTTTCCGAATATTTATGGCCAGGTTAACACCAGAGAGAGAGACACAATCGCGATTTCACCGCCAGAAACAGAAACAGAAAAAACATTCTTAGAAGTATCTTTTGTGTTTGTATCTAAACATGGAGTTGGGATTTTTCGACTCACTTTCAAAGATCGACATGCGATTCATGATGCTCGTCGAGATGTGCGACCCCTGACGTTGCATGATGATTGTATTGTGTTATCGTGCTTGCGGCACGTTGCAACAACAAACAGTTACTGCGTTTGTAGCTCGCTTTTAGCCGTGTTTATTTTCTCGGCTAATTGAAAAGCCAATCGATCAGTCAATCAATCAATCAAGCGACTGTTGTTGTTATTGTTCTAAGCTGTTCAAAGTGCATTCACCATGTTGCCACTTGCCACTTGCACTTTTTCCAGCACTTTCGCTTTTCGCCGCACCTTTCGTGTTCTTATCAATGCAACTTATGGCTTCAAACTGCTGGTAACAAACAGTAACCGTAGCCGAAACCCGAGCCCGTACCCCGAATCAGATGCGGACTCGGACTCGGACTGAGATGCGGACTTGCAACGTCGTCTGCAATCGATTTCAAGCCACGACTGCAACGTAACGCGTTTGCTGCTTTGGCTCTTTAGCTATTTTGCTATTTTTGGCTTCCTCATTTGTTGCAGCAGCAGCAGCAGCAGCAGCTCAGTGAGCAGCCGACGCGCAGCGTGCCACCCAAAAATGGGTGGTGGTTTTGTCGCTTTTGTGGCTTATGCAACACACGACGACGCAACGGCGACAACTGACCCAAATTTTCTCTCTCTGTTAGTGTGTCTGTGGGTGTGTGTGTGTGTGTTTGTTGCACGAACAGAAAGACAGCGAAGAGCAAAAGCAGGCAACATGCTAAAATCGCTGCATTGTTTTATCCTTGCGCTGCAAGCGTAAAAGTGAAAGCTTTTGTTCGTTCAGCAAACCCACTTCCATTTCCATTCCAACACCAACCCCAACCCTTCATTCCCACATCCTCTCAATCCCCTATTCTATTCTTTATCATCGAGTCACACTTCCTTTTCAACACATGAACAGATTGCAAAAAATACACTAGCAGAAATCAAATTACTACTTTGTTCATATTTTAAAAAATATTAATTATTAAATAAGAAATAAGAAATTTTTTCATAAATAATCTCTGTCCTTACACATTTTGTAAATATAAATTTAAACATTCTCACTCACAAATCTAAGCATTACATTTACTTTTTTTTTAATATGTTTAATATTTATAATTTTATATGCATTAAATTATAAGTATTTTTATCAATAAATTAACTTTATCTTTGTTTTAATAAAATATCAATTTCATCATTAAACTTTGCACCTTTTCACAATTCTAGACAAAGAAAAGCCTTGGGTTCATTTACCTCAAAAGCTTTTGCAACACTGACAGCTGTGTACACAAACTCACTGACAAAAGCTGATTGCTACAACGTACATATTTGTGCATGCAAACAATGTCATTTTCTTTTAGCTTTGATCAATCATTACGTAATTATGACAAGTTATATGCGCAGTTTGAAGTTATTTACTAGGTATAAAGTAAACAAGATTGTGTAACAAAAATAGCTGATAATTATTTAAGTAAGAAATAACGATATGCGTGAAAAGCTTACATAAATTCCACTGTTAAAAAGAAAATTTCAAATTTCAAAACAATAATTTTTGACAATTCAATAAGAGATTGTTGAACTTTTAAAGAAAGTCCTAAAAATCTTAAAATAATTTAAAGAAGAAAATTTAACTTAAAACTGAGTATAACTATTTTTCATTATAAATAAAGTTGAGCGAAAAATTAAGCTTTAAATTTCTTTGTAAAATTAAAGTATTAATTTTTTTTTAAATGATATTCAAAAAGTATTTTAACGGCAAACACATTTAAATGTAGTTTTTTCATTGTCTATCAATATGAATCTCAATCTGTGCTTTTTCTGAGTGCATAGATTTGCAGCCTCCACATATTGATGCAATGCGTTGCCTTGACCTGCAGACATTTTGTGGCAAGTTGTTGCTATTGTTGTGGCGGCTGCACACGTGTCCCCAAGGCCAAAGCTCTGTGGAAGCTGCCTACAATCATTGTCTATGTCTATGTGCGAGTGTTGTGTATCTGTGTGCCACGTTTCAGGGGCAAGCGTAGGAGCTGCTTTTCAGTCAGCCCGATGACAGGCAGGAAAAGCCCCCCCTAAAATGAAAGGAAAGTAAAACGTTGTCCAGGCGATTGCTGTTCGCCTGGTGCTAATTGGCTCCATGGAGAAAATGGCCGCTTCACGGGCACTGGGAAAACACGCACACACTTGAATACACACACACACACACACACACACAAATATAGAAAGCGTCTAAGACATTCGTGCAACTTCTTGGGCAACAAGACACACTCCATGAGTCTCAAGCTACTTCTCCAATTTGAGAGCATGCGACTAAAATTGAGTTTGAGTTGCTCCAAAAGCGGGGAGAGAGCGAAGAGAGCAGGGGGAGAGCGGGTTGAGGGGCAAGGGAGTTTTGGTTGGCGCCATTCAACAACTCTAACTCAAATACTCCGCCTCAAAAGGACAGGCGCACAGCATTTCCAGCCAGCTGGCGGCCACAGTCAGGAGCAACAGGATTCAGAAACAGGAGCAATGACGTCACCGACACCGACACAGGAGCAACCACTGGAAGCTTTTCAACAAAGCGCAAGGCGAAAAGCACAACGATTAAAGCTTTTCGAAATACGACCCCTACAACAGGTCAATGGGTTTTGACGTCACAAAGCTCTTTGGTTGCCAGGGCAAAAGCACAAATCGAGGGGAGGGCGGGGGAGGGGATATCCGCCCCCCTCCAGCATTTGCACTCGGCGAAAAACATCAATAAATAGATTTCCCTGATTTTTCAACAGGATAGCAGAAAATCACCAACGACGACACACAATTTTATACATATAAATTCACAGGAGCTTTGTTGTTGCGTCGCGGGGGTTGTTGCCCCCTTCCCCATCCCCCATTCTTAAGGGGGTTGCAACAACAGTTCCACAACAACAAACAGCCCCCAAAACAGCTGTGCATTGGTCTATGCAGGGGCAGGGCGGGGAGGGAGGAATTGCCGCATAGTCTCTGGTCTAGCCAAAAACGGGGTGCGTTCAATTTAAATATAACCAAGTGAGCTCGTTTCTATGGAATGTTTTCGAGTTCAAACACATTTCGAAACCATTTTGTTTATTTAAGCCTCAAGTATACCAAAATTTGTTGATTTTGCCAAATGAAAACTGTTTTATTAATATTTTTGCTAAATTTCTATAAATGCTTTTTTAAAAGATAAAAAAAAATTAACGAAATTATTTCAATTATGCAAATTTTAAGAGAGAGTACAGTGGCACCTCACAGTGTTGATTTCAGCAACAAATTAATTAAATAATAATTTGTAATTATTAAACTGTTTTAATACAACTAGTATAATAAAACAATTTGTAGGGAAAGTACATTTAAATTGAAATTGAAACTTGCAATTAGCGAAAGTAAAAGTTGTTTCCATCAAATTGGCTGGCAACAATTAACAAATGTCTGCAAATAAATTGCATCGTAGAAATATATGTTTCTGAATAAAAACATTTAAATTAAATCATTCAAGCTTATTTCTTTCCTTATATTTTTTAAACTTTTATGGTTAATTTTTTTTAAGATGCACTTAAGATCAGCTATCTTTTTTATAAACGTAAAATCACACGCTAAACTTAATTATCCTTGTTTTAATGCGCTAATTTAATATGTATAACTATAAACGACAATCTTAAGTGCAATTTACATGAGTTTTTATAACACATTTGTCACGTTACACGTTTATTATTACTCGTATTCTCATTAAATGAGTCTTAGGATTCAGAGTATTCCCTAGTCATATCCCATAAACATATCGATATAATTGTAGGCGCGTGTTAGTCATAGCAATTCGTGTTTACTATTTATTTGTGTTTGTCGTTGTATTGGTATTTTGTTATTGTTATTGTTATTCTTATTGGCTTGTTTGTCTGCTTTGACATTAAACGGGCCGCAAACGCGACTCACGCGATGCCTTAAAGACCTCGGCCTCAAGGGACTCGACCCCTCGATCTCAACCCACAACCTCAACCACTGAAACCACACCTTATATGGACATTTAAGTTTGCATGAGACAATTTCGCAATACTCTGTAAAATGTACACAGTAACTTACAGTGCAAATAGATCAAGTTTAGGACGTACAAAAATTGACAATTAATATATTAATAAAATGTGAATTTTAATAAAAATAGAATTTATTGAAAAATAGCAAATTAAATAAGGAGAGTATTTTTCAAAATTAAATTCTGACATTTTTTAAACGTGGTTTTTGTTGTTGACTTTTTGTATTATTGAAATTATATTTAATATCTTATAAAAAAAACCTCTTTACGAGGTAAAAGTCTAGTGACGAAAACAGTTATAGCCCCAATTTCTTTCCTTTTTACGTATTAATTTAATAATTATTTTATTTTGGCACTCGCACATTCGCCAAAATTCTCAATTCTTCATACCAATAAAACTCAATGTTTTGCGCAGTCCGAATGCAAAAATTTTTTTAAAATATTTTATTCAAACTTATATTATTCGTCACAAAATTGGATATCAAAATTTTGGGGCATATAACTGTTTTCGTCACTAGACTTTTACCTCGTAAAGGTTTTTTTATAAGATATCAGAAATTTTTGAATAAGATATCAGAAATTTTGAAATTTCATTCTATCAACTTTGTTTATTTTTTGTACAAGCTAAAACAAACAGTCTGCCAACACTGGTTCCCTTAAAACACACATGCCAAGCGCAAAAGCTATAGCACTCTCAAACTCTGCTCTATACACTTTCTGCCCTGTTCATCTACTGCATATTCATGCAGAAGTGTAAAGGTAAAAGGTATATTCATTAACAGGTAATATCTTGCCCAAACGAAATTTACGGCTATGTGTTATATCAAAAACGCGAAATTGAATTGCTACAACAAATATCATACAGTCGAACTTCCCTAACTCAATCACCATTATCCAAAGAAAAGGTTCGAGTTAGGGAAATATTCGAGTTATAGAGTTCTTTTTCCTAAGATTATTAATTTTACTGCCACTCATTTAATTCGAGTTACAGAGAAATTCGAGTTAGATAAGTTCGAGTTAGGAAAGTTCAACTGTATTTAAAACTTATTTGAAACGTAGATTTTTCTTAAATCGCCGAAATGTGGGGAAAAAAACCTTATTTCACCTGAAGCTTTTTACCTGTGTTTTATGCAAAAAAGTTTACAGCTAGGCTTAAAGCCCTTCAAAATACATTTCCAACGATATATAGATCACATCTGTAGCTTCTATTGTTTGGATCTGTGGCTTTTGGCGTTTACATTACATTAACATACTGCATATGTACATGCAGTAGTGTAAAGGTAAAAAGTATATTCAGTTAATAAGTAATATCTTCCAAACCCTTTGGGAAATTTTACACACTACAACATATTGAAAGCTAAAAAAAATCGTTGCGTCGTTTTCTCAAAAACCGCCAAAATCTGGGACAAAATATCTTATTTGACCTATTGATTTTTACCTATGTACTTTAGAACAAAGTTTGAAGGTTTGCCTAAAAGCCCTTCAAAATACCTTTCCAACGATACATAGATCACGTCTGTAGCTCATATCGTTTGGATGCTATATAATTTTAACGGTTTTTAGCGATTTCCCGCTAAACTAGCTTTTTTTTGAAAAAGGCGTAGAACAAACGTTTCAAATTAATTGCATTTAAACATTAAAAAAAAAAAAAAAGTTTTGTGCGTGCCAGGATTTGAACCCGAAACCCGAGCTGAGAATTCATGAAAAAATCGGACGCTCTACACTTTGCGCCACTGGCGATCATTAATAACGACTGTCTAATTATAGATTTCATTGTTACTGGACTGTTAGTCAAATGTAATTGCTGCTGCTGTCCTATTTCAATTCAAAGTAAAACGTATATATTCAGTTAATAGGTTATATCTTCCAAACCAATCAACATAAATTTATGAATGATATATCAAAAAACGCGAAATTTTACAAGCTCAAACATATTGCAAATTAAAAAAAAATCGTAGGCAGCGTTTTCTCAAAAACCGCCTAAATCTGGGACAAAATATCTTATTTCACCTGTTGATTTTTACCTACAGCCGTGGTCATATAAATAGCACAAACCAAAACAGACTGTTTCGATCGATCATTTGGACAATATTTTACATCCGATTATTAAAATTTTGATCGCTTACGATTATTGCACTCTTCCCCATGTAATACAGGCAAAAATTTTACCGTTATCATTTTTCTCTTTTGGTTTATGCTTAATTTTCGTTCGCGACCCCTTAATTTGCATGGTCATAGAAATAGCACGATTTGATGATATGGTTGCTAATTTCTAGTAAAAGTGGTTTTCACAGACTTTTTTGTTAGATTTTTAATATTTCGGTAAGAAATTAATAAAGTTGATCGAAAACGTGCTAAAATGGGGCGTGGAAGACATTGCTCTGTTGAACAAAGGACGATTATATTCACACTAAGTGATTCTGGAAAAAAACCTTCGGAAATAGCCGAAATAATGAAATGCTCCAGGAAGATGGTGTATAACGCACTTAAAGTAGTGAAGTTAAACCCAAACTACTTGACAGATACAAAAAATCGTAAGAAAAAACCAAGAAAATCAGATTCTACTACGGATACACTCATAGTGCGGAAGAGCAAGTCGGACCATATTAAATCCTCTCGAGAAATTATAGGGGAAATTAATGATGAATGTGGTACGAATGTGTCCAGAAGACTAGTGGCTAGAAGACTAAACGAAGTTTCGCTCTTTGGACGCATCGGCAGGAAGATGCCACTCCTGTCAAAACGAAATATCAAACAAAGATTGAGCTTCGCACGAACCCACCGGGATAAGAACCTGAATTTCTGAAAAAATGTGCTATGGAGCGATGAAACCAAACTAAATATAGTGGGACCCGATGGGAAAACATTAGTTCGTCGTCAAAAAGTCCAAGCTCTTAACCCCAGGTACGCTATGAAGACCGTGAAGAACGGTGGCGGACGTATTATGTGTTGGGTTGCATTTTCCTGGCATGGTGCGGGTCCGTTCTTCCGAATCAATGGCGTAGATGATTGTTTCATGTATGTGGACATTCCCAATAATCAAATGGAACCATTTACATTTGAGAATATGCCTGTTAAATGGATATTTTAATACGATAACGACCCAAAGCACACATCTCGCGTCGTTAAAAAGTGGTTGAAGGACGAATCCATCGATGTTCTGGAGTGGCCGGCTCAAAGTCCTACCCTAAATCCATTAGAGAATCTATGGAATAACGTAAAGGTCATGATATCCAGAAGAAAATTTGCCAACATTGACGATTTGTGGACAGGTGTCAAAGAAGAAGCTTGGAACTCCATTTCGAAGGAGAGATGTCAGAAGCTTAAGGAAAGTATGGGCCGGAGATGTAACACCATTATTGTAAATCATGGATATTAAGCCAAATAATAAATTTGTTCAACAATTATAACTTTTAAGCTTATTTTCTATGAATTATTGGCAACATTTAAAAATTGTGCTATTTCTGTGACCACACATATTTCGATATTTTTTTAGTTTTTGAATTTTTACTCTTTTGTTTTCAAACATTTATAAATTTTTGTTCATGAATTTATTAGTTAATAAGTTTAGCTATGAAGCGCCAAAGTTGTTTGATTTTTAAAAAATATATTTTAATTAAAAAAAACACTCTACAAGTTGAATATTTTTTTGTGCTATTTATATGACCACGGCTGTATGCACTTTAGAAAAAAAGTTTGAAGGTTTGCCTAAAAGCCCTTCAAAACAGCTTTCCAACGATACATAGATCACGTCTGTAGGTCATATCGTTTGGATGCTATAGGGGTTTTAATTTTAACGGTTTTTAGCGATTTCCCGCTAAACTAGCTTTTTTTCGAAAAAGTCGTAGAACAAACGTTTCTAGATTTTTGATCAGGAACAAGTCCTCATTCAAACTTTTAAGCTAAATTTACGATTTGATCCAAACAAACAGACAAACAGACAAACAGACAAACAGACAAACAAACAAACAAACAAACAAACAAACAAACAAACAGACTGACTTTTCATCTCGTTTTGAAAGGTGCACCAAAAATTTCAAAATTAATTATCTTCTGAACCAGTGATCGGATTTTGATGATCAAGGTGTCATTCGACGCGTATTTTTGATTAGAATAGTAAAAAATTAAAATAAAAATCAAAAAGGCTCCAACGGCCCCATTAGCTCCAATAATTTAAATTTTTCCCCTCCCACTTACACCTGTTTATCTCACGAACCAGGTGAGTTTCTAAAAGTCTTAGTATGCGCATTTGTAAGTTAAGTTAATACCTTGCGATCGGTATATAACTCGACCTGATCGGACAGTCATAGCAAATTTTCCATTCTTCCTGTGTATATATGCTAGTAGCCTTCGCACCCTTCGTGCTGCTTTCGTCACTAGCGCGGACTGCCGTCCGCAGTGATAAATATGTGTAAATTATCAAAGTATAAATTTTTTATGTTTTCGACATTTAACAGGGTTACTTATCTCTACGTTTTGATAGCAATGGTTTTATTTAAATTGAAATTGTTTCATATTTTACATATATGTAAGATTTAGAAAAGATAAATTTTCTTTTTTTATAGTTATTTAAGAAGTGTCCCCTCCAATCTCTACTCTACAACTTATTTTAGTCAACATTCTTTCCCAAATTATCTCTTGGTCTGTCTCAAGTTATTCTAGAAAAATGCCCACAGCCATTCCCTACAGGGTATATGCTAAACAAATAGTGTAAGTTATCTCCCTTGATTCCCTTTTCACTTTGTTTTTTGTTCGCTTTTCAATTTTAGTGGCGTGTCAGAATTTATTGGCCGGCTCATTTTGTGGGCCATTAATAGAGGAGCTTGGGGCTTAGGGGCCGAACAGGCCATTTATACGCTCAGCTGACTCATGAATGAGAAATTAGCTGGCTGGCATCTTTTCTTTGCTCGTATCGCTTTCAGGTGCCGATGGTTGTTGCCTCATGCCTCATGCAACGTTGTATCGCACAGTGGGAGATGCAACTGCAACCTGCAGCAGCCGTCGGGCACCACAGGAAGTGGCATTCCAAAAGTTGCAGTTGCATTCACAATTCACAATGTAAGCCAGCTGTAAAGTAAGTAGCTTATACTTGGCTTTCACTCTCAACCAGAGCTATTCACTCACTCGCTCGCTCAGTCTGTCACACAGTCATTCAGTCAGTCACACACTCACTCAGTCAGTCATTCATTCAATTGCTCATTCAGCCAGTTTGCAATTTTCCGCGTCGACATCGTTTGTCGTCTTGTTTGCGCTTTTAATAACAATTTTCGAATTTTGCAGCCAGTTTTTAGTGTTTTTTCGTTTTGCTTTTGCTTTTTTGCCAGCCACTTGACAAGTGTCTCCATAAAAAAAATAAAAACTAAAATATTAAAATAAAACAGGGTATAAAAAACCGGACAGATTTTCATTGCGCAATGGGACAGACTGAGTAAACTGACCTCTTCTGTGCATTTTTGTTTGTCTAAAAAATGGTTAAAAAACTTGTACAGTATTTTCCACATGTCGATGTTCGTTTATTCCACGAATTGAACTAAAAATTCTATGGCTTGTTTATAAAAGTGGGAGGGTAGGGGGAGGGGGCTGAAGTTTTTTCCCCTCACATGTGGCGTTCTCATTTGGAACATTCCCCATAAACAACCGAGTGAGAAACACACACAACTAAACTAAACTAAAAGGCAACGGGCATAAACATTTACGATAAACAAATTGTGGCTGCCAGCACATTAAAAGCAACAACAAACAACTATGAACATTTTGAATTGATAGACTAACAGATGCTCTCTTTACATAGGGTAAACTTTCTTAATTAATACCATAAGAAAAGTCTTTAAAATTCTTCCACACCATTTAACTTTGTTTTCTCCCATATTTTCACAACACAGCATACCTTTTGACTAATCTAGCTTTTACAGGGTATATTATACGCGTTTTAGTCACTCAGTCGTTTGCATTTTTTCGAGTTAATTTTTAACGAAAATTTCGTAATCCAGAAAACAAGACAAAAAAATAAAGAGCTAATCAAGCAATATTCATATCTGGAGTACTTCAAACAAACGCTTATCAACATCTGCAATGAACTACATTAATTTTAATGAAATTCCATGACTGTTTGGTTTTTAAAAATGACCAAACAATAAGAGAATAAATAAAGAAATGAGTGGGAATGAGGCAACTTGCTGACTCTTTAAATATAACTCATTATTATGCGATAACTATGAAATTTGTAGAATATTTAAATAAAATACTGAAGTATGTACAGTTGCGGTCAAAAAAATAGTAGTGCATGCAATGTAATTACAAAAACTCAAAATTAAAGGACTTTTAATTTATCCAAATTTTTTATTTAATTTTTTTAAGATACGTGATTATATTATAAATCCATCTGAGAAACCAAAAATAGTGAACAGTTATTATTTTTTGACTTAGAAATTTTTTTCTTGAAATAGTCTGAAAAATGGGCGGTCACAATAATGGTAGTGGTAAATATGTTCTTATATTTTAATGATGAAAACGATCCAAAATTTTATTTTTTGTTATTTAAAAGGTTAGATATGTTAAAGGCACTCAATAATTCACAAATTTAATACTTTGTTGTGAAGATTTTATTTCCAATTACCGCCATACAGCGACGGATCATGGAGTCCACCAGGATTTGACATCGTTCTGGATGTATTGAGGTCCTGGCGCTATTAACGATCTCCCAGAGATGATTATTCTTTGTTGATTAATGCTTGGCAATATCCCTCTTGATATCGGACCACAAATTATCAATGGTGTTTAGATTGGGGGACCGTGGTGACCACTTCACTACATTAACTTTTTTCTATGCGAACCATTCTTTGGCAGATTTGCTGGTATGATTTGGTTCGTTGTTCAGTTGGAACCTCCAAATGAACGGCATATCATCCGAATAATACAGTAGCATAATGTCCTGCAAAATTTTCACATGTTCGTGTCTCTCCATTATGGTTTTGATCCAATATATGGGTCAAACCCCGAAATGTGAAAATGCGCCCAGATCATTATTCTCGAACCGCCATGTTTGACGGTCTTGCAGGTGAATCTGGGCTGATATTCGGAGTTTTGTGGATACCTTACATGTCGTCGAGACCCTCGACCACCAAAAAAAAATAATTTGGACACATCTGACCACTAGAGGTTTCTCTATTTCTCAAGGGCCAATTCGGATGTTCCTCAGAAAACCGAATTTGGATTGTACAGGTATTGTTTTTAATGACGGAAATTTTCTCGGGCTTCTTTCTGCCAGATTATTATTCCACAAACATCTAAGAATGGTTTCCACACCTAGGTCCATACGTAACCCTTTCTTTATAATTGCTGCAGGAGCAAAAGGATCGCCCTTCAAGTTCCTCACTACTTTTGTCACTAGTCTTTTGGACGTGGATCGAGGTCTTCCACGTTTATCTTTTTTTGGAGACTACTTAATGACATTTCTGATTATGGTTGCCAATCATCTAATCAAATTTTCCACTTCCTTAGACGTTATCCTTTTAGAAATAAATTTTTTAATAGGAACACTCTTTTCAGGAGTTCAATGCTTGCCACGCCCCATTGTAACAACTCTAAGCAAAAAAAAGTTTATAAAATTTATAGCAAATTATCAAATTACGTTAATAAATATCAAATCAAGTGCCTTTCCTGCTTAATATCCTTTTTTTCCACTTTTAATGCATTCACTACTATTATTTTGACCGGAGCAAATATAGCATAGATCACGAAATTATGAAAAAACTCAAAAATGGAACAATCTTTTAAGTCCTAATGATACATTTTGATAAAAGCTGTTCCAACACTTTGATCTGATAAAGTCGGAAAACTAAAACTCTTATTAAGAATCAAAATATCAAAGCTTAAGTTTTTTGCCTGATAGCACTACTATTTTTTTGACCGCAGCTGTATATGTGTAGAATATGATAAATATTTATAGGATTAGACAGAAATATAATCTAACTTCTTTAAATACTAAATCTAAGCAATAACAGTTTTTAAAAGCATTTTATAATCCTCATAAAACCCCTTTAAATGATTGCATCAGCACAGGGTATTTTCAAGAACATTATATTCCAATTTTATCTCATTTTTATAATCCCATAGCGATGAGTTCCTTCTTTAATCTTCAAGCAAATATTTTTTATTTCGCTCAAAATAAATAAAACATAAAAACGTAGACATAATGACAGATAAGAAGCTTTTATAATGGATATTTTCATAATATTAAGTAATCGCCATATGGCGTGCGCAAAACTGGAAAAATTCGATAAGATGATTTTAAATTATTAGAATGCATAAATATCAAATACATTCTGCTTAAAAGAAGTGTGCGTTACAGAGAATCTTTACTGTGGTATGTACTTGATATATATTGCGTGGATGAATTATGAAATTCTTTTTATTGACATAGAGATTTTGAAATGTTCTTTTTATTGCGATGCAATCATAATAATTTATAGGCCTTTCTATCGTCACTCTATGAATGCTTAAGCTATAATATAAATCGTATATAAGCTAAACTAATGAAATAAAATTTTAACGATTGTTAGGAAAGGGAACTTTCTTAATAGTTCCGTATAAGTAACAAAACTATATTTTTGATGACTTTAAACATTTAATTGACGATCTATAAAAATCAAGCATTAACGCGATCACTTACAACTTTATTTCCTTATATGTATGCATTGCACAATAGACACCTGCCCCCTGCCAAAAAATATAAACAACCCCCAACCCCAACTCGACTCAGCAGCCCAACAAGTTAGCGTTAAAATATTTCACACAGCGGCGTCTTTGAAATAAAAATATCTTAAATCATAATGCGTGTAAGTGAGCATTACAACAAATGGCCTTCGTAAGTTGGCTTAAACCACCGACAAACCACAACAACAACAGCTATTTCACAATTAGCCAATCAAAGGCAGAAATTTAACGTTTTGCTTTTAACAAGAAATGGCCTCAGGTATTTGGTTGCATGAGTGCGTGAAAGAGATGCAAAATAACAGCGGCTTTTTATGTAATGCGACGAGACGCATCAAAATTGCAACAATTAACAAATAAAACACAAAGATGGCAACAATTCAGGCTAAACAATTAAAAACAAGTGACCAGAAAATCAAAACAAGCAACGCACTTGGCCTTTCACTTTAGCCAGGTTAAGAGGGTATTTAAAAGACACTTTTAAAGTAAAGTTATTATCAAGAACCTGCATATATAAATATATATATTACAGTTAGTTATAATTTCTTAAACTAAAAGTTTCTCAACCTGTTTTAAGGCAAAAAAAAAATCGCTTGATTGCTTTACATGTTTATGTCAGGTCATTAGTGAATTTAGCTAGAGTTCATTAACATAGCAACAACAGAACATTAACAGTGTGGCAATAACAACAACTCTCTCACGTTGTGTGTGTGTGTGTGAATGTGTGTGCGTGTTTGTGTCGTATCGCATGCAACAAGTTGCTTTACATTGAAATATCCAAATGTTCACAGGAAATCATCAAAATGTGCAAGCGCAAGTTGAATATATCCAATAAGACTTTTTGACTCACACACATGCACACGACACACGCACTGCTCCTCTTGCTCTTATGCTTGCTGGTTTGTTTGTTATTATTGTTGTTGTTGTTTTTCATTTTGCTCTCTTTGCTTTGGGTGCCAAAGGTGCACACACACAAACGTAAGACAGCCAAACAAACGAGTGTGTGTGAGAGAGGAAGACAGAGAGAGAGCGTCATCCAACTGGATTGCTTATTTGCTCGCTTGCCCCCTTCCACCCATTGGGGAGTTGTATTTGTAACTCGTATACTGCGTGTGGGGTTGTAAAGGCAAGAAAAACGAAAGCGTCGTTGCTTTTGGACATTGCACAGTGGTTGTCAGGCAAATAGATCGGGCGCACAGATTACGCGATTGAATTTATGTGTGTACGTAGATATTTGTAGTGTGTGTTTATTACTTGCACCACTGTGTCTGATGTGGATGACGACGATGACGACAAGCGGTTGAAAAGTCAAAGTCAAATGCAAGACATAAAACAACGGCAAAACAATAACAATAATAAAAATAATACACACAACACACAGAAAACAAAAACAAGTTTTCACTTTTATTACTTTTTTTTTTAGTTACTCAGGTTACTTCAATGGGGTGTGAGAGTGAGAGGGGAAGTCTGCTTCATGTGGCATTCAATTGCATTTGAATGTTGTTGTTGTTGTTGTTGTTGTTATTATTGCTGCTGCTGCTGTAGCAAATTGTGGCCATAATGATGAATTGCATAAGCCGGAATCGCAATCGCAATCCGTTTTCTGCCAGCTGCTCATCCGCTTATGGGCAAATGCAAGCGAGAGTGATAGAGCGAGAGAGAGTGATTTAGAGAAGGAGAGCAAAGCTCACTCAACACAGTTGCTCTGCACTCAAAAAAGCTAAAGCTGGCTTATCAACAACACACAAAACATGACCATATAAAGTAAATACTAAACACAAATGTCTATTTGTGGCGAATGAAACAACAACAATAACAATGATATGTAATCAAACGCAAACACCCCCCGCCCCCTAATTTAACACACGCGGCGACAGCGACGTCTGTATTCATTCATGCCGCTAGTTTAAGCGCATTCTCATTCCCATTCCCATTCTCGTCGCCGTCGTCTATTGTTTTGTTCTTCTTTTTCTTTTTGTATGACCATCGCGGCCTTGCCTTCCAAATTCAAATACAATTCCCGTTTCGTCGAGTGGGGTGTGTGTATTGAGAGCACCGTAATTGGAAGTGGGCATGCCATTGTATTTGTTTCTGCTCCTTTTTGTTTCACATTGCTAATTTTGGCGTTGCGGTAAATTGCAAAAGCGTAGTTTGAGTGCAAAACAAAGAGAGTGAGCGAGCGAGCTAGCGAGAGAGCGAGAGAACGAGCTTGAGCCAAGATGCGTCATTAACAGCAAATTGCGCTTTAGAAGCTCCCGCTCCCAGCTGTTCAAAGAATGGCAACAATGTGAAATTAAATGTGCAAAGTAAATGAGCGGATTATGTTTTTTGTGTGAGGTAATAGTTGATAAATGAATTGGCGGTAAATATGTGTGTGTGTGCCAAATTTAATTGATGATTGGAATGTACGCTGGCAATCAATCAAATTACAGATTAACTAAATAAACACACAATTACAATGTTACCCACACTTCATCAATCATTATCACATTATGCAAAACTCAGTAAATCCCAAAAAAAAAACCCAATTAGAAAATCATTGACAAAAATCAGGATGAGTGTCAAGTCATGTGAGTGGAGTGCGTTCCAATGCGACAGCGAGTGGTTTTGAAGAGGCTCTCTCTCTCACTCACTCACACACACACGCACTCACACACTGCAGAGCAGTGAGCACGAGGCTGCTATGCTAATCATACGAAAAGAGCAACAACAGCAGCGGCAAAAGCAACAAGAACAACAATGAAGCAGCAAAAGGCAAATACAAAAAGAATAACAAAATTAACAACAACTCGCCTGGCAACTGGAAATGAGAGAGAGCCGCTGTCGTCTTGCTGCCCTTTGCTCGGCGCCTGTTCAAATAAGTTTCAAATTTTGACAAATAAAACCATGGTTTTGTAATTTACGAGCTCGTTTCGCCAACACCAACACATAATCATCATGATTGAGCGTCAGTTGAGTGGAGTTCCCACGCCCATTATTAACACTCAGAACCAAAAACGGGTTTCAGGACTCAAAATATATACACACTGTCTCGCTCTCGCTCGTCTCCTCTTCTTTTTCGGACTCCTTCATCGTGAGAGCGCAATAAAAAGGGATTAAATGCGAGTATATGTGTTTAGTTATGTTTTGTGGGAGACGATGGTGTGGTGGGTTTTTGGTGGAGTTTGAGTGAACCGAAGGAAGCTGCAACAACGTCATCTCCCCAACTGTCTAGACATTTCATTACCGACACACAAACATACTCAACACACACACTCAGACACAGGCCATAGGACGAACAGAAGAAGCAGAAGAGGTTGCTTGACTCCGAGGCACAGTGAACTCAACTGTCGTTAGATCACCTCTAATGATAATTGTGTGCGGTCGTTTTATTGGTTTTGCGGCTTATGTGTTTGTGTGTGTGTGTGATTGTCTGAGCTTCTAGGTGCAATAAATGTGTATTTATTCTCTTATCGGTTATTACTTTCATAAACATACTCATCTACTGGAAATGGGTTACTTTCGAGTAAATAAATGTTTGTTGTTTTGTTGATAAAAAGTTATGAATGAAAAAATTCATAAATATACATTAATGTAGGAAATAGACAGTCAACTTTTTTATATAAAAATAATTTGATTTTATAAAAATCCAACTCGACAAAATAAAAATATATATGGGGTATACTGGTCTAGGATAAATTATTTTCATAGATAGATACATATACAGTCGAACTTCCCTAACTCGAATCACCATTATGCAAAGAAAAATTTTGAGTTAGGGAGATATTCGAGTTATAGAGTTCTTTTTCCTAAGATTATTAATTTTACTGCCACTCATTTAGTTCGAGTTACAGAGAAATTCGAGTTAGAGAAGTTCGAGTTAGGGAAGTTCAACTGTATGTATTTAATGTAGTCGTGTAATCAAAAACAGATAAACAAGTAAATACATTTATTTTAACTCCTATTGCTTTAATATTTCTATTTACAATACATTTGAATATTTATTTAAAAATGGCTAGACATAAAGTTCTCTTGTTTTTATTTTACAGAATTAATATCTTCTTTTAACAACCAGATTTAAATATGTATGTGTTTGCAGTGATTTGACTAATAGCCATTTATATTTTTTTTTTGTAATTTGAGTCTTGCATAGGGAGGTGCAACCCCTGCTCCTCTTCATGCAAACTCATTAGCAGTTTCTCGTTATTCAAAATGCAATTAAGCTAAGCAGATTTGAACGTTACTCGTCTATTTTTTGTAAGAGAAGATGAGAAGACCATTTTGCTCACTCTACAGATTAGTAATTTCATCATTACATCAGGCATTTTTTGTAGGAAATATGCATTTGATACAGCAGCTTTAGGAAACAAAAAGCAGCTCAACAAGGAAACAATCTGTTATCTGATTATTTCTTTCTACATGAATAACTGTAGGTCTGGGTTTCTTTATTGTTAAAAGAAACTTGTTTTTTTTAGGGATGTAATTCGTCACAGTGCATTAATCAGCATTGTGTGTCAATTGTTTTCTTTCTGGCCTAACTTGCCTCACTGTAAGCCGACAGAGATTAAGTGGAATTTAACAATATTCAGCATCTATGCAACCACTGTGCGAGTGTCAGGCTTGTCAAGGACTCCTTATACACTCGATATGTCTGCAAAGGTCACACACACACACACACACACACACACACACGCACACACGTACACATACCATCAGCACGTAGGAGCCTTGACTTTTGCACTTTCGTCAAATGGAAGAAGCAGACGCGACGCGAAAGACAAAAAGACATCAAAATACTGCATAAAAACAAAGTGAAGATAAAAAAAACTCACCACTTGGGCAAATGCTTCAAGTGTCGTCGCCTTCTGGGCGTCCTTTTTGTGCTGTGGTGAATAAGGCGGCGCGAGATGAAACTGGAATTTTGTTTGATCCGTCTTCGTCGTCTGTTTTGATTTCGTACACTTTGTTTTTGTTGTTGTTGATGCTGGCTGCTACTGTAGTTGTTGTTATTGTTATATCGACTGCTCTCAGCTGCTTCTGCATGCGTATTTGTATTGGTATTTGAGTTTTTTTTGTTGTTGACTGTGTGTATGTGTTTTTATAAATCCTTTTGTTTCGCTGCCGTTTTTTGGCGCGCAATTTTCGTTTGTCTCGTTGTTTCAAACACACACGCGAAACCGTTTTGTTGCTGCCGTTGTTGTTGTTATTTTTGCTGAAATTTGCATTTCACGTTTTGCTGCTTGCCTAATACGAAACAACGGCTACAAACACAATAACAACAAACAAAAACACACACACATACAGAGCGAGGGAAAACTGAAGGAAGCTGTGTCCGTTTTGTTTCTTTCCTTTCTTTCTTTCGTTTTGCTGACTTCGTTTAGTTTTTGTTTGCCCACTGCAATCGCAATTAACTAAGCAAATAATTTGATATATATTTTTTGTTTATTTTTTTGTTGTTTTTTACTTGAAACTCATTTAAATCTGTTCGGTTGCTGAGGCTCCGACTCCGAGCGACGGCGACGCGCTGGCGACAAAAAAAGCGATACGAAAAACTCGACGTCCGTCTCGAATGCGCGTTTAAAACGAACTGAGAGGCAGAAGCAAAACAAAAAACACTGAGAGTCAAAGCCAAAACAAGCTGACTGCTTATTTCTTACGGTAGTCGACTGCGAAATACCCTGCAAGCTTAAATACTATTTTGCAATAGCATTAAGAATTAAAAATATGGGTTACAAATGAAGTTCTTGTGCTAGTTAGGCACAATGTGGATTTTATTAATGTAATTACTTAATAAAACGATGAACTGCGTGTTGTTTAAGGCAACCGATAGTCGAAGTTATTTTTAAACTCGTTTCATAGGGTAAACAGCAGAATGGAGTCTCTATCTCGCTCTTGCACATATGCTTAAGGTGCTTAATTTTTGGAATGTTTTGCTTAAGTGCAGAGAGCGAATGAAACAGTGGAATGGAACGCTAGATGTAAATAAATCTGTATGTAATTATGTATGTATGATATGCGTATATTTGGCAATTGGATGTAATAAACATGTAATAATATTATTTCTATACATTCAAAATGTAAATTATTTAATAAATAATTTGGCATTTGGGCATTTTTATGTAATATTATTTTTATTAATATTAAATGTTACTTCAACCCACATTTAAAACTCAGCGATACGAGCACATTTTTATTTATTTCAAGTTTATTTATTTTGTTATCATACAAATTTCTTACCACGTCGAACTTAATGCTGATATCACTATTAAAACGCTGTGCAGATTAGAACATTTCTGTTTATAGAGATTTAAGCAAAATGTACAATTTCCTACATGTCAGTTAAAAAGCGACCCTCACTCACTGTCAAGGTTTATTGTATTATCAGCACCCCTTTAAAACTGTGCACTTGAATTTAGGTATTCATTTTTGGTAGCCTTGTTGTCTTAACCTTTTAAAGTGCTTCGTCAATTGTATTTATTAGATCCATGTAGCACGAGTATAATCAACTCAAATGAACTAAATAGATGGCATTGACATGGGGGGAGACTAAAAAAGCTCACACATTGCACATTTTTGAAAAGCGCGCCAACATAAGGGGAACGTTTGGACAGAAACGAAACAGTGGAAAGCTCGTGCCGAAAGCATAATGCGTGCAAGTGAGATGACAGCTGTGTGCAGTGCGAGAACGGTTTCAACTTCCAACGGCAAATAACGTGGTCTCAGTGAGCTTGCAAAGCTATGCTGCGCGCCTGTTACTATTCCGGTCTAAATCTAAATGATGCTGCTCATTGCTCTAGTTTTTTTTTGCTTTTTATGCCTCTTTTCATTTGGAAGCGCAAGCAAAATTGCGCGCGAATTGAAATGACGGAACGGCGGACAAAGCCCCAGACAGCAGACGACAAACCACAGCGCACTCAACTTTGAGTCGCATATGGATTTCAAGCGCCATTAGCCAGCTTCACCACATACACATACACATACATATAAGAAGAGTACATAGCGTAATTGAACCCTTGAACCACCGAGTGGGTTGGGTGGAGGCAGCGACACCACCCAAGTTCCCCAAGCCGCCATATTGGTCATGCGGTCGCCGTCATCGTTGCACACAATTTCAATTCATGGACTCTAATGAACAGGCGAACAGCCGTTAAAGCTGGCAGCTTTGAGAGATTTCTCGCCGTGACATTCACTCGGCATGTTCGCCGTTTCATTTCATTGCGTTTAACTGAGTGTGAATTGTATCAGTGTTTGTGTGTGTGTGTGTGTGTGTTGTGAGAGTGAGTGCGACTGTGTGAGTTGGGCAAAAAGTTTATTTACAAAAGCTTTGTTGTAGGAGAACAGAGCTAAAAGTGGGGAGAGTGGAATCGCTATGAGAAACTAAATCCACTTAACAATGAGTTTAAGTTACTTTTGCGCTTTTTTTTTTTTTTGCTTTGATGAGTGATTGGAAACTTGAGCTTTAATTTCAGCTATGGCGATAAGTGCGTCGAGTGCTTGCTCAAAGTGAGTTGTGTGTTTAATGGCATTTGAGTTGGAATGGGAATTGGAGTGAGTGTGGGAGTGGAAGGGGAGTTTTAGGCCTGCTGCTTGACCTCGTTTAAGCGCATTTTTTGTTACTTCTGTTGAGTTGAGGAGACAGGATAACAGAATGTTGAGCATGAGAACGACGAGCGCATAAAAGCAAATTTTTGCCAAAAATTCTAAGCACACTTTGCTCCCCTTAACTTCCCCTTCCACATGCCAGACTTTTACACTCATGACCTTTCAGAGAGAGAGAGAGAGAGAGCGAGAGAGAGAGAAACACACATATTGGCATGCCTGGAAGCACGAAAAAATCCTTGAACGAATTGATGAACCAGGAGTGCAGTAGCTGAAGCTGGCGTTGCAGTCAATGCCTCTCAACAATAACTGGAATAACCGCTACAGCAACCCAACCAACCACCGCCCCTTCCTCCCCACCCGCACCCGTTCCCCAACCGAGCCCAGTTTAACGACTCTGACCGTGGACCATTAGAAGTGCAGTCAAGGCCCAATCAGGGAGCATTGACACACCAAATACATACATATGTATCTTTGCTAATCCGTATCTCAAAGTTGATTCACTCTTTGCAAGTTTCTCAGTTGAATGCTCCCAAAAAAAAATTCAAGGACGTAAATTTTGAAGACTCTCGTTAAATCTTTACAATGTTGAATTAATGATTACAAATACAAATGTACATTAAAAATAAACATTTCATTTTACGCGTATATGCGAATTCAAAAAATTGATTCTTTTAAAGGATTTAGCTGTTTTCAACACTTACACTTTTTCAAAAATCTTCATAACTTGTACAAATCTTAACCGATTTCCTTGCGAATCATTAATTTTGAGTTTTACCGCTTTTTTGAATCTGCATTCAAATGTTAATGAATTTTGTTAGTTTAAAAAATTTCAATTTTTTCCAACAATGTCAACTGTTTTCAGAAATACGCCTTGGAAGTGTTTTCATAAATTTTGAATTTCTTTGCGGAATTTAAATTTATTCTGTGGCTTAGCCTCTCAAATTTTATCAATTCGGAAAATTTTACTTTTGAATAGGAATCCTTTAATATATGTAGTTTACACTTTCAAAAACTTTCAAATATCGAAGTTTGCTCAATTTATTTAAACAAAACCAAAACTCAGTTTTGGTATCCTTTTTTAAGTAAAAAAAATTAAATAACCATTGAAGCGCTTGCATCCCTGCTAAGCAGCCGAAAGAAGAAATGGGCTCAAAGAAAAATGTCAAAACGGAATAACGAAACAATATACAAACCATACATACATGCATATGTCTGTATGTGTGTGTGTGTGTGAAGAAGGAGACGAGCCGAACAGCAAGCGACCCTGGCAGTAAATTCAATGCAATAAAAAAAAATCTCATGTATGCGTGTGTGTGTGTGTGTGTGTGTGTCTGCCTGTGCTTCTTCTGTTGTCTGTCCCAAACTGTCCGTTTGTCGCATTGCTGTTGAATTCTGCTTCCTCTTCTTCGTTTTGTGTGGGAAAATTCAGGCCGTGGGAATTACATGTGAAATTTCGATGGTGTGCTCGAACAGGCGAACAGCGTGAGCAGCACAGCGACACGACAAACAGAACAACAGGCAACAGAACAGAACAGACATACATACATACATACATGCATGCACACAAACACAAGCATATGTATGCTGCATGGGCATGAGAGTGAGAGTGAGAGCGAACGGCAGGCAGACAGGCATACAACAACACCAGGCGCAACATAACCACCACGCCTCCACTCTCCACACTTCCCCTCGCCGAACCGTTACCCTGCATGCTATCTCACATTTCCATTACCATTCCCCAGTCTTTTATGAGAATTTCTAAACAAATGCGGGAATGTTGAGCGGGCAGACAAGGAAAGCAGGAGAACAGGAGGAGAGTTTGTGAGTGCGCCAGTTGGAGTGGAAGGGAGAGAGAGAAAGAGTGCAAGCGAGCGAAAGAGCGGTGCATCAGACAACTCTCAATTGGAGCCCTTGGTTGCGTGCGAGCGGGATGGCAGCATTTGCGGTGGCCATGGCCCTTTATGTTGCAGCTGCTGCTGTTGCTGCTGTGCAACATTTTGTGGCAGTGTCAACGCAGCGCACAGATTTTAACGGAACAATTTCGAATAGGCGAACAGCAAATTGAGGCAGTCGCAAATCGCCATGTTGCAAGTTGTGTGTTGCATGTGGCACAGAGAGAACTGATAATAATTTCGAATGATATTTCAGCTAACAAAGGGCGCCTCGACAAGAGAGCCTGCAGGCATCATTAGGGTAGAAGGTTTCAATTCGATTAGAAACTGCAACAGGCAAGCAGCAAAATACAGCACGCCACCAGCCACCATGCCACAGAAAACAATCACAGCCAGAACCAAAACCACAACTACAACCACATCCATTGGAAAACCGGGTCGCAAGCCCTTTGCTCTGGCAGAAACGGCGGCAAGAACTTTTATTTATAGCCCTGGCAATTGGGATGTGGCAACGAGGAATGCGATAAATGGACAACAGAGTGAGGCAACATAAGGCAACGTAAGGCAACATAAGTTGCCCTCTAAGAACCTAAATGCCCAATGCTCTTTTTTACATACTTTATAATGATCTATAAATCGAAGACGAGTCCGATTACAAAAAAGAAATATTGGAAATTTTACAAAAATGTGTTACTATATAAACGAAAATAACCTGATTTAAAAAAAATATGTATTGAAATCCAAAACTAGTTTTAAAAAGGACGAATATACATAAAAAAAAATTAAACTTAATGATTGGTTGAACCGAAACTAATCGCTATGCATGAATCGGTTACTAAACGGTTATTTCGGTTCGAAAAATTTTGTTTTTTCTGTTTAGGTATAACAATGTCTTGTTAAGTTAAAATTTTAACGCTTTAAAATTTCAATCGGTTAATACCGGTTAACGGTTACGGTTTTAATGCCTGATGAATATCAAAATTATTAGTTTTTTTTTTAAGTTTCAGCGCAGTTGACAACCGCAATAGGCTTCTTCCAGGCAATCAGCGTAATTTCATTTTCGCCGTCTGGTGGCATTTCCCTATTTCCCGTTTTCTATTTTCCTAGTCCACCCTCAAGACACTCTCAACAGTTAACAGGTAACTGGGAATCGTGATAAATGTAAATGTTTGGCAATGAATTTGACTTCAGCATGGGATTGATATGAAAAGTCAAAGTACATACGTATATAAAATTCAAGTTAGATTATTAATTTATTAGTTTGTTATGGTAACCAACACAATACGGACATAATTATATATTGACTTTTATATTTACTTGTATGTTATGCTAAACTACATTAATTTAGTAAACATTCCAATTCTTTATGGTGTCGATGATTTTTCGTTCTTTGGAGCTGAGAGTTCAAATAAAAGTTAAAGAGGAAAAATTGAAAAATGTTTTGAAACTCATTCACTTAAAATAAGCTTCAATCAGGTGTTCTGCAAATCGAACTTCTGGAGTTGTGCCTCCATTTGGCGTTTCTTGCTCCTACAAAACATTCTTCTTATTCTCTCTTACTCTTGCTGAAACCAACTTCAATGTCATCTAAATTATTCTTCTTGTTGACTGGCAACGGACACGGGCAACTCTCCTGTTGTCCTCCACCGCAGATGACAACGGGATGTGGTTTATAGGGAGCACCCGTACAGGTAGGACAATTGACTCTGCGATGTTACGGTTTAGGAGCTAATTAAATTCGAATTACAGGGTATCTACTCACCCGTCAGAGCGTACAAGGTAAACCACTGGCTTAAGATTTGGGTCTGATCTGTACAAGCAAACGAGACGATGGCCAACACACAGAATGGGCAGGAAGAGGATAGAACAGATTAAGAGGCCCACCCAAAAGCCATTCTGAAATGGAATCGATCGATTAAAACTTGGCTAAATAATCTTAACCTAAACCTAATGAAATAATTAATAAAAAGGTGTGTTACTTTTAAATAAATCTAACTTAAATTGTTAAAGTTGAAAAAAAATATTCAAAATCAATATAATAATGGTCAAAAAGTCTTTGATCTAAGATGGTTAATATAGTTTCAACTGTATTCTCACAATGGGATCGATAAGTGTCCGACATGCGTATTTGGTGCCATGATCTTGAATATAGGCGATATGCGCACAGTGACCCACGTTTTTTGTTATTTCCGTTACCGTCATGTTGCGATACTTTTGCAGTTGTTCTTCCATCGAATGGGTTAGATTCAGGCCAATCGTATTTATAAAATCTGAGCCTCGTTCTCTGATAAAGTTTTCCGAGTGTTTAATGGTGGCAATTATCTCGAGCATCGTATCACCGAAATTCCCTTTTCCTTTCACCGAAATGAGACCATCCAGTTTTAGCACTCTCTTTTTAATGGCGTCAATATGTTGATGAATGACATTCTCCAATTGCAGTAGCTTAGCTCAATTCGCGTAATACCCACTGGGAAGTAATACAAGCTGTATTCATGTTGGTTCTTTTTAAGCCACAGTCATTAACTTTATACATCGTATAGTAATTCCAGTGCTCAAGTTTTTCGTGCATTTCGTGTAATTTTGGAATCGTAAGTTCTTTGCACAGGGTGTCGGTGTATGTTTTACTCCGATAAGGATATAAATCAAAAAGGGTTTTATTTATCAGATTCTCCTCTGGTATCTTCACCAAATCAAAGCTGGATAAATTACCCGTATACACAACCCCCTCCGTTTCTATATTCTCTTTTTCAATATTCACTGCCCATAAGCGATCTATGTCATACAATTGATTCTCAGTCATCCAATCAACTATATTTTGATCTGCTCGGCATGCACTGAGAGTATTTGCCATTTGTACATTATTCGATTCGACAGTTTTCAACTTTTCAAAATATGTACAGGTTGCTTGATATGTCACCATTCCAAGCACATAATGGAACAATCCAACGAGTGTTATGAACGAAAATGTGCAAAATATGAGCAAGATGGCACTACAATGATTAAGCAACAACAAATGGTCAGTACGATATTAACCTTGAAAATTCAACCACTTACAATATCATGCAGTTTGATCCAGTGTTGTTATTTCGTACAAAGAACCCATAAACTAGGCTAAAGATTAATGCCAATAATATCTGAGGAAAAGAGTGAAAATCTTATTAAAATTCAGGGTATTACTCGGTATTTTGAATATTTCGGTTTCAAAATACCGATTATTCTGGTTCACAAAAAAAATATTAAACTTGAAAATAAATATCAAAATATTCGAAAGTTTAGATCTTTCTATTGATATCAATATATAAATTAAATTAGGTAAATAAATAATTTAATGTACTTAAAAAAAAAAAAAAAACCAAACGCAAAAAACCTATGCAAAAACATTTTTTAAAAAAAAAGGTCTATATATTTTTTGTTTTTTGATTTTTTTTCGGTTACAGATTCAGTTAGCGTTGCCAATTTTAATCGGTTAATGCCGGCTAACGGTTAGAGTTATGGATAGGGTTTTAATCCCTTTTAAAAATAAAAGGCAAATCACACAGACAAATAAAACAAAATAGAAGACTTGAGAATATCAAAAACTACTTTAGATTTATTTTTTCACTGCGGATTCTAAATAATTAGAAAATTTTCAATTTTATTATAACATATTGAACTTACCAAGAATAATAATAGACAGGCAATATTTGTGTATAACTTGCGATCTGGGCCGAATTTTTCGTTAATGTCATCAAATGATTTGGCCGATTTTATAGTCCTTAAATGAATATCACTGATCGCTGCCTCGATGATGTCGTTCATTAAGATATATTCCTCCTTATACTGAGAAGCTGCGTAGTCGAATCTAGTCAAAATTGGCGGAATAACTGGCGCAATCGCATTTTTTATTGTTTGACCAACTTCTTCTAAACGCCGCAGAGCTGCTAGTGGTATTACAACTAATTTATTTTTAATTGCGCGATCTGCGGAATTTAAAAATACTGTGGTATTCGGCATCTGTTCAATAAATGATGTTATTTCTGAGATGATAATACATAAACTTGAAGTCACTTACGTCATCAATATGCAGACACTTCGAAGAGTCGATTCTTGTATAATCTCTTACAAAATCAATACAATTCTTAAGGCGACATAAAGTAACCAAGGCAAGAACTAAATCACGTTTAGCTCCCCGCAAACCTAATGATATTTAAATTTCAAACAAAATCAAAATATATTACATTGCTTTACCATCTCGATACATTGCGTTATAGAACCGCAAATTCTTCTCCGCTTTATCAATTTGTGACAATGTCTCCCATGCCTCGGGCATGTTTGCCAGTATTTTCTCTAATTCAGTCAGCGCATTTCCATCCGATGTATCCACAAGATCCAAAAATATATGCCTATGCGCCTCTGTCAAAGTAAATATTTTGAAAACATATGAATACTTGCATATTCAAAATGAATACCGTATGACTCGTCAGTTATATGATCCTTTAATGTCTCAAGGTTTGTGACAAGCAAATGATAAAGGTGGTGAGAAACGTCTTTCAAGAAGGCACAAATATCCTTGCTTCCTCTCTGAAGTCTTTCATTGGTATATGCAACATTTCGAATCATCTGTTTATGACTCAGAATCGCAATAGCGAACGCCAAGCTATGGATTATATAACTTTAGTTGATATACCAACATGAATTGACTTGACTTACACTAATCCAATGATTAACAAAAACAGCACAAGACTGTATATTAAACGTTTACCATCAGGCTTATAACACGGCGCACAGGGTTTTTTACAACGCCAACAGCAGAAACAGCAATAAATTATCCTGGAGTTTACAATTGAAATAAAATATAAAAAAACATTTAATTGAACTATATTAAAATATTTAGAAAATACTAGGATATAGAATATGATTTTGATTTTTACTTACGCAACAAACGGCATGATAACAATGGAGATAAGAAGAGGAAGAATCCACAATATAATTAAAAATCGGTTCTGTGCAAGCAGCTTTACCCAATCGTTCTTCTCATACATTTGGCCCAAGGCAAAAACGCTGGAATTCGTCTGCTCAACATAATCTACAGACAGATCGATAATAATTAATAGATTAGAAATTAAATATAGCATACCTGGCAGCAGAAACGATGTGTTCTTGAGGGTTAAAAAATCAAACAAAGAATGTGTAAAAGCGAATACTGGACTCATATACATTTGGGAATATTCACGCTCCTGGGTATATTTCACTTTCGACACGTATTTATCATAGTTGACTTTGGGAAAATGGAGTTGGCCCAACTGTTCATGGATCGTACCATGACCCTTGAAACCCGGACGCCAAACTCCTGTACTGTTCCTGTTCCTGTCCAAAAACTGGACGAACTAGCTTGAAAAATGCATCAATAAATATGATTATCCTAAAAATATTTGGTGCCAGATCAAGAATTCGATCTTGGATTCGCCTCATCTTGATTCGAAATCAACTTTTAAAGTTTTATATTTGGTAAAACTATTTTTATTTTGTTTTTCTGTAAAGATAATTATTATCAAGTACAAATATTTTAAATTTTTTAAAAAGAATTTATTGCAGAATCTCATAGTTCCACTTCCACAAGCTGGAGCATGGACTCTGTAGATGCTAGAGATTGAAGAGTAGAATAGAATCCATTGGTAAGCGACTCACCTCCAGCATGGGTCTGGTGGTAGTACTCCTAACGTCCCATGGGCTCCTATCTGCCTATTGCCAAGTACACGGAATTGAGTCTTTAAAATTACAGAACCTATGCTAACATAAAATAAAACTAGTTTGATTAAATGTATGTTTTTATTTAAATGAAAAAAAAAAAATAAAATAACAGTAAAGTCAGAAACTATATGGAAATATTTCGAAATTCTAATTGTAATAACGCTCAAGCATTTGGAAACTTGCATCAGTGGTTAAAACTAAGTCTAATCTGATTGAAAATTCTTTGACTTTTTAATTTGAACATCTTTAAGCGACGGATGATCAGCAGAATTATCTCATATGAAACCCATTTAAATATCTTTCATTTGATCCGCCCATAGTTAAATGAATGTATATTGTGTAAGTCGGTTGCAACGATAAATTTATTGACATCAATGATACAAGATAAAATCCACCGTTGTAGTTTTATCATGGAAGTAAACTTGATGCAAGGGATACATCGGAATCAAGTATTCCATGCGCATGTGACGCAGAAGGGCGCAATTTAGATATATCAGCAGCTTATCGTGCTTTCTGGTATGACACTCTTCGGATCGACCCTCGTCAAACAATATTTTTCGGAGAGGCATAAAGTAAGGTCTGAACTTGGCAGTTTTCTTCCACCAGATGTGCCAATTTATCGATAATTGGGTTTTCAAATAATTCTTCACTGCCGGTTTGTTGTATACGGTCGATCTGTCAAAGCACACGGTTTCTAATTTGGTGCTACAACGAGAAGTGTTATAGTTTCAAATTTCTATCGATAGGTAATTGATGGTGATTGATATTGTACTTAGGATAGTATTTTCTAGGTGCCATGGCACTTACAGCGTAAAACTCGAGAAAATTCTTTGGCACTTCTTTTGTAAGTGACTTTGATAAAGTTATCTTCTTAGAATTATTACTTTTAGTGCTTTTAGACACTTTGTGGTCAATATCTGCATCCCCAGTGTGCGTGATATTCTGTTGGAAATAAACGAGATAAACGAGTTTAAAGATAATATAATCAGCATCGTTCCAATTACCTTTATTTTAAGTTTCTTCTGAAATTTAGGATGTATTTTAAAGTTTTCCTTTATTTCGACCAATGCACCGTTTTTTAAATTTTCTTTATTGGGAATCGATTGTATGGATTCTGTCTTTCTCGTTGAAGCAGTCGTAATAGGAAATCTGGTTCTGGGTATTATACGTATTGGAACTCCGTTTGCAGCGTTCAATGTTGTCAACTAAAATTCACGAAATAATTGTCTAGTGTTGTAAAAATAGAGCGATAAAGCTTATTTTTGTATTTATAACATACGATTATGGGAAAACCAATGTGAAAGTAAAACATTAGCTTAACCATTTCCATTGTTAAACAGAAACGTTTAAGAATCTCCTTTAATTAGGGTCAGAAATAAAAAAAAAATGTATACAATAAATTGAACTTGAATTAAACTATTGACGTAAAAGTAACTGACAAAAAGTGAAAAAAATCAGGTACCTAAAGAAAAATGTTTAGATCTAGAGATGGAAAGATTTTCCCAAGAGATGCCCCGTATTTAGATTTTTAACATAAGGACAAAATGTCTATAAATATATGATCCAAAAACCACTAAATGTTCATCTTAAGTTAGCCTTTCTTAGGAATTTAAATGATAGTTCTATTTTCCTCTCTTTCTGAACACTGAGAAAAACATCAGTTTTAGAAAAAAAATCTCTAAAGAATACAATGTTCACTTTAAACGACATTCACAATTAACTGAAACAAACAAACAAAAAAACAGAAAAAAATATTAAGAAATAAAAATACATAAAAAAATACAAAAAAAATGGAGGAGGAAAGCTCGCTTGAAGTGGAGGGCGAATCGGAGCTCTCGGAAGCTGAATCAATCAACTATGAGGAGTACGGCATCAAGTTTCCATTACCACCACATGACGATGAAACCCTGTGTAGGGATGAATTTCTGAAGAAACTCTTCGAGTCCTTCGAAAAGTCTGAAAACTTGTCAGCGCGTCAGATGACGACAAGCGATCTTTTTCCTCGCTCTCGTCGCAGAACTGGAACTATAGGTGGATTGCAAAATGCTGAGGCAATGGCCATAATTAGAATGATTCGAAAGAATCGCAGCAGATATGTTGAATTTGAAGAGTCGACCGAGTTTAAGGTCACACTTTCGGCGGCTCAGAAACAGATCATATTTAAGAAATTTATCGTTCAGTTTCAGAAGGACGCCATTGAGTATCTTTCGGTTAGGTTGAAAAAAAGATTGGAGGTACTTGTAAATATTTGGCCAGGGGAAGCCACAAAGATACCCTACAATTTATTTCATTGGTCTATGGAACATTTTGTGACTCGCACTCGAATTAATCAACTTTATCTTGATGTGCTAACAATCGAGAAGAGCAAAATAAGTTTAAATTGTGCGAAATTCTGTACGGATGTACATGAGATTATACGACTTCTCGATGCCATTAGGCAGGACATTCGCTTGGATGAGGATATCTGCAAAAGCTCCATTGTATTGATAAAGTACGCTATTCTCTACAGATTGCAATTGATTTACTTTATGTTTTTTATTTAACTTTGCTTTCACAGCAATGCGAATTATGATCAGACTGCCCCGTGGATAAAGGATCTCGATACAAATCGTACGCTTCGTACTAAACTGGCATTAGAAGTGTTTTCTAATTATGACAGGAAGGATACATCACTTCGTTATAGTGCCCTAGCTGTCGAGAGTAAAAGACATGATGGCAAGTCTGCAATTTGTGTTTGGATATCACTATATTTAATTGACATAAAGCATTTAATCTATGGACTGAGAGATAGTTATGTAAATAGCTATAGATGGATAGATAGACGTATAGATATACGTATATATAGGTTGATTGATAGATTGATTGCTTGATTGACTGTTAGATAGATTGAGAGATTTATAGATTGATAGATTTGTAGATTGATTTATTGATTGACTAATTGACTGATTGATTGATTGATTGACTGATTGATTGATTGATTGATTGATAGATTGATTACTTGATTGACTCTTAGATAGATTGAGAGATTTATAGATTGACTATTGATTGATAGATTGATTGATTGATTGATTGATTGATTGATTGATTGATTGATTGATTGGTTGCTTGATTGATTGATAGATCATTTCATCATTTGAACTAACTATTAAATTTCACTTACAATTATATTTCTATATCTGAGTACACTTTGAATCTAACCATGCAATTTATAGCTTATATGCCGATCGAGTTACGATATCGCATCAATTGGATACGCAGCAATGGAGAGCAGCATTTGATGTGGTTGCAGGATAAAGAGAAGGCTTTTCAGAATGAACTAGATCAGCTTAAAGCACAGATGAGGGAAGACGCATTGACATTTGAGTTTGATGATTATGTGACTAACCTTCAGATTGACAAGTTTCGAGTGGAAATTGCCAAATGGGAGGAACAACTCGAAGTTGAAATGGATGAGTCTGGAACTGAAGGGCTCCATAACGAGAAATCTCTTAACTAAGGCCCAGGATGATCTCAAATTCTATACCGATCAGGTGGAAATGTTTAAGAAAAAAGTTGCAGAGGTGCTGCAGCTAGAGGAAGAGGAGGAAGAGTCGAAGCGTTTACAAGCGTATCGTCGTGGTACCAAACTGTCGGTAAGTTGCAAATGACATTACTTTTTTTTATTAAATGATATATAAATGTTTGTGCTTGCAGCTCGCTTCTCTGAAGAAAAAAAAGAAAAAACAGAAAAAAGTTGACAACAAAAAGAAATGGAGTAAATACTAAATTCGTGTATTTTAACAGAATATCTAACTATATGTCAATTGTCAGAATTGTGTTGGCAACCGAAACAAGTCAATAAACCAATAAGAGAACTGCAAATGCATAAACTTAACCCTTACTCCAAAATATTCACATATATATGAATTTCAAAGTAAATTCATTGCTAAGCCAAACAACTCGTCCAACTTTGATCAAACATTTACATTCAGCAAATTCATTTACCAAGGGCTTCCAGTTCCCTGTCTCCTGTTGCCTGTCGAGGGAAAATGGGAAACAGGGAATTGGGAAATGCCGCCAGACGGCGACAATGAAATTACGTTGGAAAAACGATTTGCCTGATTGCCTGGCGGAAGCCTAAAGCTGTTCAGATACCCTGTGCACATAACAATGTTGTTAAAGGGTAGCATAAACATCAAATTATGATATTACGTGTTGAGCCTGAATTCTAATCGAATCGAATCGCATCGACTCGATTTGATTGATACGAATTTTGCTTAGTAACGCCCACATGTTTTTTTTTTGGTGTCCCGCCCATTTAGTTCGATGTATCGTTATTAATGTGCCTGGCAACTGTGAATCGCATAGCGTTTTAGACGGTTCCTGTTGCCAAGTTCGCGTATTTACTGTTAGCAAATACTAAAAATACTCGTAGTAAATTTAGTAGTATTTTTTTGCTCAAATCGGTGTTAAGCAGGTGTGTATAAGTATACCGTTAGTATCATAAGTAGTTGCCGTAATGCCCGCGAATCTGAGACCCGACACAAATGGCAACACGCCGGAGGATTGGCATGTCTTTGAGCTCTTATGCGGCAACTCGTTGTCATTGCCAATGTCACCAGCTCCACAGAGAATCGCAACTCCCCCCATCACCTGCTCCAACTTATTGGTAAGTCGCGGCGATATCTGTGACTTTCGTTAATGCTCAACTTGATTGTCTAAAATTAGTGATACTCGTACGAGTGCTAAAATCGTATGTCAAATTGCCATATACCAAAATTCCATAAACATAACTATTAAGAGACATCAGCTGAGATTTATGTGTGTGTTTTAATCGCATTTATATTCTCTAACAGAGGGTATAAGCCATTTGTGATTGGATGTGTATTCTATTTCAATATGAGTTACCATTTTAAATTAAATTACTTATTCATTATTACTCGTAGTTAATTTCTGATTGTATAGCATTCTTTAAGCCTTCTTTAAAATATATTTACTACTTTTTACATTTAATTCTTATACTTTTTTTAACTTTGTTTTTTGATAGACAAACAATCTGTAAGGATATAAAATCTTCGGCAGCAGGAACATAAAGAATTTGCCCTTAATGTTGTTTTTTTCGAATATGCATATTGGCAAATTGAGCATGATACTTTGTTATATTCACTGAGCTGCTTATCAACGAACAAAACTTTTCTTTTGTTGTTTTTTTTTAGTGTGAAATTTATGCGGTTGTTAGGGGCTTAAATGGTTTGTTGATGTTGTTGTTTGTGCCTGGGTAACTTGTTTAGTTGCTTCCATACATGGGATTTGCATAAAACGAGTGCACAGTGGTTCGAAATTGAGATTATACAAAATTTTGAAAGAAGATCGCTTATAGTAGTATATCAAAATTATTAAAATACATAATAACGTGTCACAATTTAATCTAAAAATTTAAACACCCTTAACTTTGTTAAAGTTTAACAAATTTCTATGATCGATGTGATGCTGATCATTATTTGTTCATTAAATTATTTCAGCTAAACCTTTAATTATTTTAAAAACATTAGTTTTTGTTCATACTTTACATTTTATAGAAAAACGATATCTCTTTGATCAATTGATTTTGTATCTAAATTTTGAGAACTTGCAAAACTAAATTATCTTTTCTTTAAATTTTCGTTTGTTAAGAGTTTAAGTTAAACTTTTTTTAATTGGTTTTCGTTTGCATTTAATTTAAAAACTTTCACAAAACTGCAATAAATTTCTAGTCCTTGGATTTCAGTCTATTTCTCACTGTGCATGTGGTGCTTTTAGAGGTGTTCCTGGAGAAAGTTCCACACTCTCAACTTGGCGTGCGTGCGTTCGCATGAATTGCATTTGGCTTTGGTGCCATGTGAATGACCCAAATAACAGCAAACAAACCGAAACTGATAAAAGTTGGCAAAGTAAATCCCCATTTAGAACCCTTCTACTCACCTTCCCATTGCTATTGAGCTCGTTTTCATTAATGCCGAGAAACCCTTGTGAAATGGTGTCTCCCAAACTCTACTTTGAGCATAATTTTCATATGCTCGTACGTTGTGTGATGTTATGTTGAAGTAAATTCCTTTTTGGAATGCCTGGTTACCTTTCAACACGGGCCAAGTTGTTAGGTTGTTGCCAGTGTTGCAACGGGTTGAGAGCCAAGTTTTTCTCGCCCAGAGTTCAGTTGGTTTGGAGCGCTTTCGTCGGACGGTTCATTTTGAGTAGATAGAAGCAGAATTTTGGTGAATCATGCCAAGTGATAATCATTTGCATCACCATCACTTGGGTCTCAGCGGTGGACTCTCTCCCCATCATCATCATTTGGTAGGAAGGGTTCTAGGCAAAGCCGAAAACCATCTAAATTTTAGAGAAGTTTTTAGTTCGACGGCTCGAACTATAAAGAAAGACTTAGGCTTGTTTCGTAAACAGGTTTACATACTCCCTGAAATTAAATTATAATAAATTTAAGTTAAAATTTTTTTTATTTTGAATTTTTGGATACAAAAATTGCATTGGCTTTAGAATTCAAGAAAAAATAATTAAAGAAATACAAATATTCTTCAAATTAATATTCTTTGAATTAATATTTGTAGAACTTTAATTTTTCCTTACATTTTATTGCCAATAAAATTTTGTAATATAAAAATTCAAATTTAAAAACTTTTTTAATTTAATTTTTTTATCATATATATTTTTTTTATGATATTTGGGGCCCAAAGTAGTTGAGCGATGAATGAAACTTTGGGGGTTATTTTGAGTTAGGGGAGTAATTATTTTTGACAGCTCGGTTCATGATTCGGTTCAGGTAGCCCAAATCCCGAACTGAACCGATTCAGCGAGGTTTGGCTCGAAAACGATTTTTCTCATATTTAACTCTCAACTTCCCAGCTGGATACATCATGTGCCAACACTGGGATCACAGTTACAGAGCATCATCATGGCCTCGATATGACGACAACGCTGCGCAGTGAGCTGGCTGCGTTGTCCTACAAAAAGGAGCGTTTAACTAGCGAGGTAATGTAATAAATTTTTTTAAAATATAATTTAATTATATTTAAAGTAGACTAAGACAAGATAACAAAAATACTGTTTTTTAGCTCTCGGAGACACGCAGTGCGCTGTGCAGCAAGGAGGCGGATGTGGAGAATCTGCGGGCACAGGCAGCTCGACAAACAGCTTTGATTGGATCGCTGCAGAGTCGACTGCAGGCGGCGGAGAATCGAGAGCAGTCGGTGCAGGTGCGTTGTGATTCCACCATACAGACAGTGCAGCGGGAGAAGCGGGCCTCGGACGAGAGGAACAAGGAGCTGTTGTGCAAGATACAACATCTGGAGGCACACGCCGCCACCGAGGAGTCGCACAAGGAGCAGGCCAAGGCGCAGCTTCATGATCTGCTGCGTCGCCTGAGCATCTGCCTCGGCATGGATGTGTGCGAGAGTAATCAGAATAGCCATGCCACGCCCGAGTGTGTCGTTTCCCGGGCCGAGGAGGTAATGATCGAATTGCAGCGCGCCAAGGCCAAAGTCACCTCCACCTGCGACACGTTGAGCTCCTGTGAGAATGAACTCCTCAATCTCAAGTCCCTGGCGAACATTGAGAAGCAACGTTTGAGCGCCCAGTTGGATGGGGCTGGCAATCACAATCACGAACTGGAGGGCAGATGTCGTCAGTACGAAAGGGATCTACAACTGCAAAGGGATCGCTTAACCGAGTCGGAAATCAATGGAGAGAAGTTGAAGGAGGAACTGCGGGGCTTCGAGTCCCGCTGTCATCGATTGCAGAACAACTTGGATCGCATCCAGGCTGATCGATTGCAGTTCCTGCGTGGTCTCAGCAATTTACTGAATGTCCCCGAGCCCTGTGAGACGTTGATTAAGGATAAACTGAGGGAATTGCTGGGCGAGAATCAAGCGATGCATGCGGTGAGTTTAATCTTAAAAAAAGAGAAACACCGTAATCCTCCTTAAATTTAGAGAATCTTCTAATTACTAGACATATTTAAGATTTGACGGAAACTTACTTAAATTTATTGTTTTGGACTGTGTGTTAATTAAAGTATTTATATAGTTTTATTTTTTTTATTTAATATGACAGAAAAGTAAAAAAGCATTTCATTCAGAAGAATTTAAAAATATGTATTTTTTCTAAAATCTAAAGTATTAGAAATGATATGATATTAATATTTATTTAATTTTTTTCCAATTTTGTGTATTGCTATATGCTGAGATGTCTCAAAAAACAATACATTTTTTTTATACTTAGAGTAGAAATTTTATTTATTTATTTCTTTCATTTATTTATTGCGGAATTTGCCTTGAATAAAAGTATCTTAATTTCTCTCCATATCTCCATCTCCTTTCGTTCATCCTAGCAAATGCACTCCCTAAGGGATCAGCTGAGCAATGAGCATGAGAAGCTTAAGGAGACCCAGGAATCCAACGAGTGTCGTCTGCGCACTGGCGAGGCACAGAAATGTGAGTTGGCCGAGAGACTGGAGAAATGCCATGCGGAGATTCACACACTGCGCAAGGATCACATGGGATTGTCCGAGTATCTGCAGCGTCTGGCGACTGCACTCAACTGGAGTGAATGCTCCGCACCACCCGCTTTGGGTGCGGACACGAATCTCATGGCGGATAATTTGCTGGAACGGGCCGAACGATTGACCGCCCATTGTGAGCACGAGGTGGCCCATCATGGCCATATGGAGAAAGGCTGCTGCGACCATCATCATCATCATCATGGTCATGGTCAGGGCAAACTGCGACGCGAGAGATCCTGTCATGATATACCCCTTAAGGAAAGCAGCAGCGTCTACACTTTGCAGAGACGCGTACGTGTACTGCGGGAACAGGTGCAACGCAGGGATCTCCATCTGGAGCTGCTGCGTCGCAAGCTGGCCATCATTGAGGACGGAGCCAGGGGCAAGTGCATGTTGCAAGGCGAACGCGACGAGGCGGTTTGTCGGGCCAAAAAGGCAGCCAAACAGGTGGATAAACTCAATGCTCAGTTGGCGGATGCCCGATCTCAGATAGCCGAGGTCAAAGCTCAACTGGCGGAGGCCGTGGAGTATAAGATTACCTCACTGGAGCGGGCACGCAAGATCGATGAGCTGACCACCCAGATCTGCGATCTGGAGGATGAGAAGACCCGACTACTCTCCCAACTGAACGCTATGAAGGAGCGCATGAAATCATCCTGTGAATCCAATCAGAATCGCCGCTGTCGCGATGAAGCTTTGATTAATGTGAGTTCAGATAAAGATCAGTGTTGTCAGATTATTTTGCACGTCAAAAATGGCTTTTTTGAAATATTGGATTGGCGGGAAAATTTTTTAATTTTGATATCATATACAATATTTTGAAATTTGATAGCAACAAAAGTTGGAACAGCAACAACGATAATTTATTTTGTTAGAGAACTATAGAACAGTTGTGATTAGCGTGGAAAAACAGCTAAGATTATTTAAAAAGAAAATGTAACTTATTTTTGACTTGGATCCCACTAAAAACGTTTTCTTTTGCATGTCAAATGCCGGCCAAACTGATCAAGATTAAAGTAATCCCAAGTGATCGTAAATGTTTATTCTCTTCCAGTCTCTGCGTGATGACGTCAGTCGGTTGAGTGCCCAATTGTCGGATGCGAATCAACGTTTGTCCCACTTGCAATCCTTCCGCACTTCGGTGGCTCGCACTTTGCACTTGCGAGATCTGCCCGAGACGGATCTGCTGCATCGCCTGCAGGCACTGTGCTCCGCCCACCAGGAGTTCACGTTGCTGTCGAAGCGCTATGAGACTGCCTCGCCCGTGGGTGATCATCCCTGTCCGCGCTATGACGATCCCGTGCCGCCCTCAAGTCATTGCCGCCCACCGCGTGAGCTGAGTCCGACGCCAACGCATCATCACAATCATTCACACTCGAATTCACATGGTCATGGGCATTCGCTTTCACACTCCCACTCCCCATTCCCATTCCCATGTCCATGGGCGACATCATCAGCGTCAGCGCAGCAAGAGTCGCGATAAGCGATTGCACGATGAATGCTTCGACTCGGATGTGCATCGTTTGCATCACGGCTGCAAGGATCAGCTACTGGGCAACAACTCAGCTGGCAGCTGCGATGAGGACTACGACTTCAAGAGCAAATACTGCTGATACAATTATTTCTGGACGCTTCTTTCAATGCATTTCACATTTTTTATATCATGTTTAAAATAAATACAATAAATTTAATCATTTTCTATGACAAGATAATATTTAGAATCGGTTAGTTTCTTCATCTCCTTCTCTTTCCTATTTTTATAATTCATTTATTTCTACTATTTATATATACATGACTGTTGAACTTCGATAGCTCGAATTTCTCTCTAACTCGAGCTAAATGAGTGGCAGTAAAACTAATAAACTTAGGAAAAAGAGCTCTATATCTCCATAACTCTAAACTTTTCTTTGGAATATAGTGATTCGAGTTAGGGAAGATCGACTGTATTTAACGGCGAACTAATTGATTTTTGAAAATTTTCTATTTTCAATTTCAAATTTTCGCGCCACAAATTGGAAACACGCTGCAGCGCCATCTAGTGTGGCCACTTGTTGTTATTTTAGCTAAGCTGCAAACCTTTGATGTTGACACTGGCGCCATCTGTGCGCTTCAGATGGCGTTGCAGCTTTTTTCCAATGTGCGGCGCGAGAATTTGAAATTAAAATTTTCAAATATCAATTATAAAAAAAAAATTGAAAAACAATTTGAAAATTTTGAAAAAATTTAAAACTTGATAAAAATAATTAAGTTTAATCTAAAATTAGTTTGGTGCATTTCGCTCTTCGCGTGGCGAATTTGGTCTCAGAACTAAGAACTTTGGCCTAAAAATTTATCGAGAACATGAAAATCTTGAAGTAAGAAAACACATCTTGATTCTAAGAAATTTCAATTAAGACCAAGTTCTTATTTTTAAGATAAAAAAGAATGAAGTAATTTTTTGTTAACAACACGTAAAACAATTGCAGAACGCGAGAAGCATGACTCGGTATACAGCTGGTTCAAGAGATACCAATCTCCATCTTCAGTACCGTTGTGCTGACTGGACCAGCGATCCAAGCCTTATGTCATTTTCTGAGACACCAGAACCAATTGTGAATTCTAAGTTTCAAGAAGTGACAAAATTTGATGAATTTTGGTTCTTATCTTAAGAGAAAAAGATCTAAGATTTTTATTCTTTTATTAAGAATTTAGGATTTTTAAGAATAATATTGTTAGTTTTAGTAATTTGGTCTCAAAATATTCTTATTTTAAAAGCAAAATATTTAAGATGAATGTTCTTTTTTTTCAGTGTATGAAACTCTAGCGGGTACATTCAAATTGTCAGTAGCTAGGAAATTTGACTTGGTCTTATGCTTGCAGTAATTTTCGTAGTGAAATTGTCAATCGAATTGTTGTTGCTCATTTTCAAAATAAAAAAAAATAAATAAAAAACGAAATGCAATCAGTTTCCGTTTATCAAATATGACAGTGACGTTAGCAAATGTGCAATTAATCAAATTTGCTGAACACTCCTCTTGTTGTTGTAGTTATTGTTTTTGTTTTTCATGTAGACCGCCAATCAAGATGCATAATTTTTGCATGTTAAACGACAGAGCGTATCATAAATGGGAAATTGCACAGCGTAGACACGTGAGCTCGGCAAATGAGCCACAGACGTGGCACCAGACATCGTCCGAGGTGCAATGAACTTGACTCCCAACGCGCTGGCACAAGATCGACCCGCTTGACTGGCTGCTGGCAGACAGCCAAAGGGCAAGAGGAGCTCAAAGAGTGCGAGAACTCGCTGCACTCACTCCGAAGAAAAAGAATGTTGGCTGGCAAAAAAAAAAATGAGAAAAAAAAATAAGAAGCATAACCAAAACATGCTTTGGGTTGCATTTGGGAGAGGAGACATTTGTTGCCCCACAGCAAACACAAGTCTCGTGTGGTCACATATGCTCGTCGGTTAGTGATCTTGCCACATACAGAACACACTAACCTCCTCTGCCTCGGTTCCCCCTTCCGATTCTCACTGCGTGTCCAACAGGTTTGCTCTTTGATCTGCCTCTTTCTTCATTTTGCACAAATGCGACTTATGATCTCTCGCACATACGAGTTCGAGTTTGTTATGTGGCATGCAACAAACAGCTTGCACTCCCTGGCGGAGATTCGCCTATTAACGCTCAACTCCCTCAGGTGCGGCAGAAATCTTTGGTATACTCGAACTCGTACTTTACCTGGCCATACAAGTCTATTATTAAGCAAGCTGAGCACACATTTATTCAAGATTCTTCGAATTAGTTTTCTACATTGAGTTTCTGAGATAGTTATTTGATATACATAAACCACTAAAATTCTATAACATTAATTATTGCTATTTATTACAGAAATATTATTTTAAGCATTCGCTTGATTTTTTCTCTTATAAAATGATTTAGATTTTTTAAGGCGTGGAAAAAGCGATATTATTTTTATTTCTATGATGTCTCTAAATTCTTTTTCTTTCGCTTTTTTCTTACAAACTCTACATATTAAATTTGGTGTGTCTAGCTCTTACAATCTTTTAAATCTAGATTTTCATCCAGACAAACTTCTCAAAGAAATATAGACTTTATGGTGATGCAATTTCCCTTTTTCTAATTTAAAATGTGCAAAAAATGAGCTGCGTCGGCCGGGAATCGAACCCGGGTCAACTGCTTGGAAGGCAACTATGCTAACCATTACACCACCGACGCCACATGGTGATTAAAGCCTTCAATTGTTTTTCTAAAGCATCTACACCTTTGTATTGTTATGCCAAAGACATGATTCTCAGTGGAATATCATATTTTTAAAGGGAGTGTATTAAAATTCAAATTTTTTAAAAATAAACTAAACTTTTTTAAAAGATTTTATAGATAATAAACTAAGTAATAAGTAGAATATTACAAAACAATCTTGATGATTGTGATATCCATAACATGTTTCATAATAAAATTGCAAATTACAATAGTAACGTTGCAAGCTTAATAAACAATCGAGTCAATAACACAAACCTCATTAATATGTATTGTCAGAACAAAATTTGAAATTGGCAATCCAAATATTGTATAATTGGCATTTCATGTACGAAGCTGATGTCATTCATCTCCATAGTACACATTTATATAATCAATCCATAGACAAATATGAGAGAACGATACGTGTTCTGTTCGAGTTCGCCTAATTCAAGCTCAAAACGTAGACAGTTTGAATATTTCAACATGTGTGTGATAAAATTCAAATGCAATGCAATCCGATGTCCCCATGTCCAGGCATTGGACATGGCCTTACAGAATGTCCAGCCTGTTGGCGACAACGCCATTGAATCACTCTCAAACGTGCCAAAACTGTCAGTCGAGGATGGGACATGGCCCATTGCAGGAACTAGGCCAACGTCAAATGCACGAGAACACGGCTCAGAAATGGAAATGTGCAAGAAAAATTCTGTACATGTATGTATGTATGTACAAACATCAAATTCAAAAGTCTCGACCTGGCTTTCAGCTCCTTCGCATGTGACATTTATTCTAGTTGTTATACCCTGTAAAGAAATCTAAAATGTCATGCTGATTTTAAGAAGAGGGCAGTAATAAGATGAACTTAAGAAGAGGGCAGTAATAAGATGAGAGTTAAATAAATTGCTTGAATATATAGGGTATTAAATTATAAGTATTTTGTAATTAAATTGTCAAATAAAATTGATTTTACAATTCGTAAAGTTTGCTTGAATATGAATGATATGCACCGAAACGTACGAATTTTAAATAGCTAGATAGCTTTAAAATATCTGCTATTATTCTTGTTTAATATCTAAATAGATATTTATTTAATATTTGCCCGCTTACAGGGTATCCGTCCCTCACTCTCGAATTGTGCAAATATGTGTCTAAGCATAAGGTCACATATACGTTGTTGCTTCGACTTTCGTGTCACATCAAATTGTTTACAATACAAAACACGTGTTGCAAAACTGTCATGAAAATAGTATGGCATACTTACAGGCGCCTTACCTTGAAAGCCCTGGACATCTTGTAGTTGAGTTTGCTTTCTTCGCTTGGAATTGCTTTGCTTCGCTTTGCTTGCGGATTTAATGGTTTTTCAAAAGGCACAAAAGGCAAAAGCCCCCAGCTGCCACGCCCCCATTGGTTACCTCCCCCGAGGAAGCCCCAGAGTGAAAACGCCTGACTTGCATTTTGATTTGGAAGCTGTCAATGCTGATGATGATGTTGTGAACATTTAACTTGCTGGTTTTGGGTTTCACATTTTTGCACAGATTCACTTATGAGTACTAAGCAGAAAGCACACACCACACACACTAACACACACAGAGACACCACGCAATATAGAAAATAACCACAAACTTCCGCTTATTGTTGGCAGCAACAATTAAGCCGCAGCTTGCAGCAGTCAACTCAAAAAAATAATCCAAAAATAGTTTTTGCGGCTTTTTATATTCGCATGCACCCACATGCGAGTTTAGTTTGAATTCGACTCGAATTATTCGAGTATTATCTGCGTAAAAGACTACAAGCTAAAAGTGAACTACAGCAAATGGAAATCTATTTTTGCAACTAAGAGAGAGAGAGAGAGAGGAAGAGTGTGAGTAACAGAGAGTGGAAATTGAGGGACTTAGTCAGCGAACAATTAAGTATTTGCATTTGATGCTGAAAATATTGGGGATTACTCCACCATTAGCCTGCGGTCATACAAAATATTTCAACTCATTCACAACAATGCTGAAAATAACAACCAAACTCACTTTGAATGTGCTTGACTAGAAGTTACCCTTTACCTCGGTTTTTATTTGCATCAAATAATTTTTTATAAATAAAATAATATATTAAATCACACATTAGCATAGATGGATTGACTCCAGACTCTTGTTGTTTATTTAAGAATTCAAGAGTATATGTTATTTACAGGTCCATTGTTACTTCCATTTCATTTTGCAGAAAACTAAGCTAGCCCATTTTGTCACTTATTAAATGTGTACAGGGCATAAAAAAGCAATTTGCCATTGCAAAAACGGCTAGCAAATTTCAATTAAAAGTTGAAATTAATATTTGACTACATGTTGGAAATAATTGTCAAAATAATTTTACTAAGTGCATATATGCTTATAATAAGGCATATGTTTCAGTGCGTATTTCCATAGATAGAAGTATAGAATAGAAGTTCAGTAATACTTAGATTTAAAAATAAAATATTAACTTATATTTATTTTATTGGAGATTATTTTTATTAAGGGTACACAAATTTGGAATATTTAATTTTATTGTCGATATGCATAAGTAAATATTGAATTAAATTTGTATTTATAATTATATTAAATGCAGCATCGCTTTTGTACATCAATTCTGATGACTGACCACAAAAGTGAACATCATTCAAATGCGTTGCAATGCATTAAAAATATTTTAAATTGTCGCCAACACGAAATTGTTATAAAATGTTATAAATGTGCACAATGATGACATTAATAATGGCAATATACACACAAACATGAAACAATAAAAAGACCATAAAATGCAAGCACATTCATAATGTTGGCTATAGCCGCAACCACAGAGGTTGCCCACCTTTCCCCCTCCCTCCCCTCCTTGGAGCCACCAGAGAGCCTCTCGATGTGTCTTAATTAGCATAAATGGTTATTACGGCTGCCCTGGCACTTATATAACAACAATTGGAACTACAACTGCAACTACCACAACCACAATAACAATTGCCACTCTGCCTCTTTGAGTGAGTCTGTGTGTGTGTGACTGTGTCACATGATTTAAACACTTTTATTGCACTTGTGGCAGTCAATCAGTGGCAGCTACAGCAACTGTGGCAACAACTTCAACTCCAACTCCAACTCTGAGTGCTTCCAGAGACCTTGATTAATTATGCGGGCAGACTTTACTTTGTCCGTATTCCCTTTCCATTTACAATTACTTTCTTAACTGTAATTGTGAGTGTAATTGGTGGCACAATTAAACGCAAATCATTGGGTAAAATGGGGGCAAAGGGGTAATTTAATTGCTGTTGCTGCCAACTTAAATAAAGAATCAAATTAATAAAAAAAAAATATCTTTTAATTTATGGTTAAAACAAAAAAAAGTATAATGCTAGATATACAAAAAAAGAATAGGGAAGAAAAAAAGAAAAAAATCCACTGAGAAGGCATTATTAAAAGGGGGAGAGAAAGTGAGAATGATTAAAAATTGTTGGATTCCGCTGCCAAGTATATAACTTTGTATAATATACCAAGATTCCCAGCTTGATTTTTGCAAATAAATTAAAAATAATAAAAAAAAAATCTTACTCAAATTAAAATCTTTTTAAGTAAAAATAATTAAAATCAATTCCTTAAATTTCTGAAATTCTCAATATCAAACTTTACAGAAGAAAACGAAGGAGACTTTTGTATTTTTGGTTTTTTTTTTGTTTCAGCTTTATTTGATTTTGACATTTGTGTTTGCAATTTTTTGATGATTAAGAAATACATAGTTTAAGTTTAGAATGTACTTGTAATGCTTAAGGCTACACGCGATCAGTATAGATATATAGATAATATATGTATATATGTATATAATATGTAATATATGTTATGCATATGGTACATAGAGCTAAAAACAGTTAGATAAAATTTGATAAGAAAACAAGCAAAGTTACAATATGGACTTATGCGTACAAAATGTCTATGAATTTCTATGAATGAACATTTTACACACACTTTATATATAGTATATCTATGTATATATATTTATATATATAGGTGACGATATTAGAAAACGTTATAAAACTCGCTCCGTTATTGACAATGGTTCGAAATATTTATTAATCGTATTATTTAATGTTAAATCTACAACTAATATTATTGATTTTCATGTTCTTTATTTTGTTGTGTTTAAATTGTAATTGTAATTTAGTATTTGTTTTGCTTTATTCCGAATATGCTAATGTCTAGGAATATAGACGCCTAGATGGTATCACAGATAACTTAGGCATAACTTAGGCCTAAACTGGCTATAACAAATCGATTATATAACTACATACATATGTATGTGAAGACTTAACTTAGTTGGGGTTGGGTTTGGCTAATTCTGCCACCAGAGGGCGCTCCTGTTCCAGATCCACGCGCCCGACGCTGATCAACGCTGCTGCTGCTGTGAATTAGTCGGTCCAAATGCCTGCATGCTGTAATATCGCTCGTTGTCCTCCTTGACAACACTGGTCACATGATGGAACTGGCATGGATGTGATATCTGTGACTTGGGCGGCAACGGAGCCGGCTTCACTCGCTTCTGCTTCTTCTGCTTCCGTCCGGGCACGGAGAGAGCTATATTCTCCGGATCGCTAACCAGACGCTCGACATGTTGCCAAAGCTCACGGGCCGCATCCGTGGAATCGAAACTGAAGCCGATCATTTGCTGATGATTGCTCGACAGGCACATGGTGTGAAACGAGGGTCCTGCAATCCTGTAATTCGACAGATTATCCACCCGGTCCGACCACAGGGCAAAGCACGATCCGCGCTCGGCCAACACGAGTGTGACACGTGGCATGGATCGGGACCTGGCATTGCCCTTGTCGTGGAGTATGACGGGAATGCCTGTGAAAACCAGACGCCAGTCGCCATCATTGCCAGTTCCCTCATACAGATTGGCCAAGGCGCCGCTCACAAATATCTCGGTGCCCAAGCCGGCAAAGAAACTCTCGACCTGACCACGTTCATAGTCCGAGAGATTTGTGTTGCTGGTCGTGTCCGTGCTAATTGTGTCAGCATCAATGTCGGATGCATTGTATAGAGATGTGGTGCCATGGGCGCTGCTCCGTTGTGCCGATGACTGTGAGTGTGCCGACCAATCGGGATGCAGGATGAGCTCATCCCGCTGCTCGGAGGAGGCGGTGCCCTCACTGGACTCCGACGGCGGTGCCGAGTCGCTCACGGAGCCCAAACGGCGACGTGTTTGCTGCAACTGATGTGCCATCTGCAAATAGATGTCGAAGAGAAAATTTCCAAATTAGATTTGTGGCAAAGTGTAAAAGCTTTTCAATTTTATTTTTGGTTTGGTTTGGTTTGGAGTGTTGGGGTTTCAAGGTTTTGCGGTTTGAGTTCTCGGGACTCTTGGCACATTACAGTAACGCTAATGCAATGGAATTTGTTTCCTCGTTTTTGTTGTTCAGCCCCGATCCAAGTTGGCAACAGCAACAGCAGCAGGGCCAAAACAACAACAAAATTCCCAGCACGCGCTTTGCCTTTTGGCTGCACTTTCTGCACTTCAGTTTACAGTTTTTGCAATTGTTTACTTTGTTTCTGTTTCTGTTTCAGTTTCTGTTTCTGTTGTGGTCGCTCATCTGGTGAGCTCAACTGGAAATTATACACAATCAATTTCCGCTCCAAAAACTGTAAACAAGCCATCAAATCAGCTCTGCAATAGTCGAGCTAACTATTTAAGCCAATTGAAAATTGATTTATTCACTTGTATTTGATTTAATACATTGTTCAAGTGCACAAATTACATTTCTAAATGCTGCCAAAAAAGGTATGGATTACTCATGCGCCCTGTTGTACAGTATACTTTGCTTTTAACGTTGCGTATGAGTAATATTTAATTTTTAAAATAGGTCATACATACAAGTTATCAGAGTTGTTAAGTTTATTCTGCGGGTAATTTGTATTAGCACAATTCTCAAGAGACTAATTTACACTGCAGAAATATAATAAATATTGATTTTAAATGTAGATAAGGAGAACGGAAAATCCCAACAGGATATAAATCTAAGTGCAGAGCTATTTTTGGCAGCCCCTATAATGGGAATATCTGTTTATATATTTTAATCTCCTTTCGAGATTGAGACCGTGAAAATCCAAATTTAAAATAATTTTTCATATTTATATTCAAATTGAAAAATGTTGAAAGATAATTGAATACAAGAAATACTTGTAAAAATTTTAAAAAATGTTACAAAGGTTAATATGAAGACTGATTAACAAGTTAAAAAATACAGTTCAGAAAACTCTAAAAAAACATAATCATAAAAATATATATTATATTAGTAGCGAGCTAAGTGAGTCTATACGAATTGTAGACCGTTTCTCAAACGATTCCTATTCCAGATCTATTTACAAACGTTTTTCTCTTCATCCCATTTTTTAATTGCTGAAAATTAATCAATTTTCAAGAGCTGACAGTCTATGTAAATAGAAAAAAAAAAAACGTTGGCCAGTTGGATGAATAAAATTACCTGCACTCGAAAGCACGAATCGTTAATGAATGAGAATATGTTGGGAATTGTGGTGCTGTGGTTCAGCTGGAATAACCAAAAGCCACCAAACTCGGTGCAACCCCAAATGCTGTCAGCTCTTCAGTAAAACGCGGCACGTGGACATTGGCACGTTTTAATTAACGCCACAAATTGCTGGTCACGATATAATTAAATTATTTAAATTGCTAATTTCGAACAGAAAGTGGCGAATAACAATTTTGCAGCAGCGCTAAAATGGAAAGTGCTATAAAATAAAAGAAAACCAAACTTTAAAACCACGTTAAAGTCACGCTGAGTAAAAGGCATAAATAATAATACAGCAAAAACACATTTCGACACAATTTCAGAGCGAAACAGGGACTCGTTATGGGAGTCGAGCCGGAAGTTGTGTTCGGCGACAACAAGCAAACACACACAAAAATGTATCTCACATCCGTTGAGAGAACAGAGAGAGAGAGAGAGAGAGAGAGAGAGAGAGAGGCACTTGTGAGCCTGTGGCACACTTTCAGGCCAAGTTTTCGAGAAGAAAGTTGTGGAGTAAACTTTACTTGAGGAGTTGCAACATTAACGTGGTTATCTATAATTTACACGCACTCACTTTTCCCTTCTCGACTTCACGTGGCTTCTTGCGGTGATTTCTTAACTTGTCTCCCCAAACTGGATGCACATTTATTGTGCCATTATTTTTGTGGCAAGACTCTACTACACTACTTCCACTCCCACTCCCACTCCCACTCCCTCATTTAGCCGCTCCCTCGAGTCCTTTTTTACGTGTCACCCCAAGAACAACAACAGCAAAAAAAGAAAATATCTTGCCAGCCAAGATTAATTGCTTTGCTTCGACTCGCCTCGGTCCTGGCAAATATATTTAGTGCCGAGATTTATGTTGCTTCATTACGAGCCTCCTGAAAGTAGCAGCTCTTGTCTCCCCCTCCCAGGGGAGGGGCCTTTGTCTATCGCCTGTTGTTCTTGTTGAACATTTGGTCTAACAATTAAACAAGTTTTGTTGGCCAGGCCGAGCTTGACGGTTTTATTGTTGTGGCAGCCGTCGACCAAATGAATATTTAATGTCTAATGCCACAGTCACAGCCAACAGTGGTGTCCCTTCCAGTGACCTTCCCAGTGGCCTTCATTGTATCGATATAACAACAAGTTCAATGTCAACCCATCTCAACCCCACACACTGTGTACCACGCAGCGTATACGCATTATTTTTTTGCTTGCGTCGTCTTTTATTTATAGCCAATAATCGAAGTTTAACCAAAACTCAGCTATTGTTATTTATGGCAGTTATAACTAAACATATACGTAACTCTTGATTAGCTGCACGCAGTGACCAGTTAATCAATATGGTATACAAGTAATTGGTTCTAATTTGAATCGACTTACGTAGAGTGGGAAAAGAAAGAAAGAAATAGCTACTTATGAGATTAATTAACTGTATTAGTCAACTTATGGTTATTAACATTGCATCATTTATTTGCCTCTCTCAAATATTTATACAAATAATGTAAGTAGTGACTAAAAAAATTTAAATTTAAAAACCAATATTGTATATTTAAACTGCTGAGTAAAAATAAATATCATATATTAACATACATATATTTTAGTATTTGATCCCCATTACAATAATAGTATTTGATCTATTATGATATTTTAGTATCAAAATATTATCTACTAATTGAAAACAGATTAAATGAAATGTTTTGTGCAATATTTTGGACTTCTTAACACAATCTATAGGTCAAACTGACAACAATTGTCTCCCTCCCTTCCAAAAGTTCGATTCAATTATTTGTCAAGATCTGTCAAAAAATTCGATACATCATTTGATTTGCCAAACGCTTGAAATTGACAAGCCAAGAAGCGTCAACAAAAGAACTTAAAAATAAATAGCGACAACAAAGGAAATAGGAGATATGAAAATGAAGGAAATTCAACAATTCGTGTTGTGAAACGCAAAATAAAAAAAGAGAAAATATCAAAAAAAATGTTGACCATGTGCATGGGGCAGGTCAGTGAAATGTTGTCAGAAACAGAAACGGCAAGAGAGAGATAGAGCGAGAGAGAGCGGGAGAAACAGCAAAACAAACAGAAATCAAACAATTTGTACAACATTGTTCATATTGCAATACAGTTCCGTTGCATGTAGAAAATACAAGTACAAGCCCCAATTTGAAACCGTTGCAAAGTCGTGGGCGGAACGGGTCGGGTCGAATGGGGGCGTGTCATGCAAAGACATGGGCCAAAACCTGGGGTCAGTTCGGCAGTTGCCAGTTGCCAGTCGAGGCCTTTTATGTTAATTTCTGCTTGGTTTGCATAGATCAACGTTGGCATTATGAAAAATTGTTCAAGTGCAACAGCAACAACAACAAATTCAAAAATAAAAAAACGTGCTGTGATTTAATTTTTGTGACGTTGACGGCGTCGACTGCCAAAGGGGAAAATTCAATTAAAATGCACAAAGCTATCGTTTCGCCGAGTGCACAACTCCCCTGCCCCTCCCCCCCTCCTTCCTTTTCGCCCTCTTCTGCCAAAGAAAATTATTGTGTGCTCACGTATGTGTATCAAAAATGCTTAAACTTAAATTGAATTTGCTATTAAACCAATTTCGTTTGGCCATAAAGCCATTTGCATGCAAAACTGAAGTTGTTGCCTTTGTTGTTGTTGCTGTTGCTGCTGCAACTGAAGCTCCCCCTCAGGAGCGGGTGTTGGCCAAAAGTTGACATATCCATATCCACATCAAAGCATCAACTCTCAAGCAGAGAAATGCGCTGAGTTGGCAGCACAAATCGCACTGTTAGCACCGCAAATTCCACTGTCAGCGGTCACAGCTCAAGTTTCAAACTAAAAATTTTGCCACGTTGCGCATACGACATGGTGTGCGGCGTTTTTCATTTGCCATACGCTAACCGAAAATATTTTCATAACAAAAACGCAATGTTATTTCGCATAAACATGCAAATTTCGCACCATTGTTACCCCTCCCTCGTTCCTTTGCCCCTCGACTCAATCTACGCACTACACTGCACTTGTCCCAATGAGTAATTTGCATGTAAATACTTTTGCCATTTGCCATTTGCCATGCTCTTTGTTTGCTTTCGGGGACACATCTACATATATTGACTATGTGGGAACTACAAGTATACACACATTTTCATATAGTTACAAAAGTATATTTTGGAAGAAGTTAAGTCTGTTGAAAATATTTATTCAGATTCTGATTCGTTTTCTCATATTCAGGCTATTTGATAGTTTTACTTGAAGTTAACAAGTTCGAGTTTTTGGTCATATAAAAGGTCAGTTTAAGATTATGATTTATTTCCATAAGCTTATTCTTCATATCAAGTTTCAATTTGTCTATGATATTTTCTTCGTCATTGAAAATATTTTTAGGGAATATTTAAAATGAATTATTACTGACAAATTTGCTAATAATCTTGATGTGATAATCTTCAGCTCCGAATTAGGTGAAACTATGTTTATAAAGTTAGTCAAATAATTGTTTTGTCCTTTTCTTGGCTGAATATTTTTTTCGAATGCTATTATAGTTCTTTTGGCTCTTATAAAATGACAAATAAAATAAAGATATTCAACTATTTTTGGAAATAAAAATTAAAGCATAAAACAAATATTTTTCTACTGTCTAAAATTATAATATTAAGGGTATCTAGGCTTCAGCTTGCACAACAAGTATATATTTTGCTTATTCATATTTTGTTGTTTTTTTTTCGTTCTTTACGCTTCTCTTCTCTTTTCCCCTCCACTTTCCCTTGGCGTTTAGTTTTTGTTCATGAACTTCACGATGTTCTGTTCTGTTCGTGTACAAAAATTTGTACACAGAGCTTCGCATTGTTGAAGATGTTGACGCTGTTGATGAAGCTGTGGGTGGTACTAAAGGCGGGAAAGAGAGAGAAAGAGAGAGAGAGAGAGGTGCTGCTGAAGCTTGAGACGAGACTGTCAAGTAGCTGACTAATATTTTTGTTAACTTGCAAATTGCTGTTAGCGTCTGAGAAAGCAAACTGAGTAGAAATGGAATACTCATACTCATACTCATACTCATATACTCAAACAGTAGTCATTCATTCATTCCCATTTGTTGCTATGTAAATTGCATTGGGCCTGAGCTACGTTTTGTAATATATGGCAAAATTTTCTAAAAGCTGAAATTCAACAACAAATTTTCGAGTATACGTAATGTTATTCTTAGAAAACAAACACAAGCCGGAGTTGATGGCGGGGGAATTTCCATTGGCAGCTATAATTATAATTATTATGATTAATAATTTTGTAGTTGTGTGAGAAATCGAACAGAACGTGGCAGGCAATTTGAATGTAAATGACACGTGCCCTGAATAATGCAACATTATTGTGTTTGTGTTTGTTGTGGGCGTCTCTGAATCACCGCACGTCTTTAATTAATTCCACTTCAAATTATACTATAATTAAAAGCAATTCGCAGCTCTTTCAAGCAATTCTTACGCCAGAAATGTATAAATACAAACTATTTTTAAATGCAAAAACTTATCACAATTAATTTTAAAATATTATGCGCAGTTTGAAGCTTGACGAATTTTAGATTTAAGCAAAGTGCGCAATGCACCAGACGAACAACAAAGGAAAGATAAGTCACGAAGTTGAGATATATACATTTTTTGTGTTAAACTAATGAATAACCGGATGTATGTTTTTTTTATAATATTTTTGTGAATTAAGAAATGATTAATAAGTCACATATACAGTCGAACTTTCCTAACTCGAATCACCATTATCAAAAGAAAAGATTCGAGTTATGGAGATATTCGACTTAAAGAGATCTTTTTCCTAAGTTTATTAATTTTGCTGCCACTCATTTAGTTAGAAAGAATTTCGAGTTATAGAAGTTCGAGTTATGGAAGTTCAACTGTATATTCAATAAAAAAATATCTTTTTTAATTTATACACAAATTTTATGTATAAATTAAATAGAATTTACATACATACACTTTCAGTCTTAAGAATTGGGTATAATTTGTGTTTTCCATAATGCGAAAAGCAATGTGATATAAACTAAAATGTTCGTATTTTGCATTGACGTTTTCTTTACCTTTTTGTTAAGGACTTTTGGCATTTCGTGTAATTGTTTGACACATCTGGCAAGTCATGGCGATTACATGACTGATTGGAGTGTGGAGAGTTGCCAGGATTACCAAAAGGAGCAGCGTTTTTCAATTGCTGCCATGACTCTGTCAAGATGTTTGGTTGAGGTTGAGAGGCCATTGCAACAAGCTGTTGCAGCTGCCTCTGTTGGCCATGAATTGGCAAAAGCTGGAAAAGCTGCCAAATGGCTTAAATGAAGATGGTCAAGTACATTGAATTGAAGCTGGCCAAATCGTTTTGGCAATCTCTCAATAACTCTAAGCTCTAAACGTAGCCAAATTCTGGCTTATACTTAACTGAACTCTCAACCCAATTTGATGCTCCACATTGCGTTTCAGCTGCTGCAATTGATGGCAAATATACATAATTATGAGAAATGGTATCACATAACTTTTGATGTTGGCCATGTAACCTGCTCTATATTTAAATCAAATTCCCATTGCCAGCTCCAATTATGTGGCAGTGCAACAAGTGGCATTCAAAGGGTTACCTGATCTTCCTTTCCCCTTGCCCTGCACCTTCTGTCTGCATGCATTAAATTATTCAGTGCTGTAGAAAATTGCCTCCGGTTGCCGTTGGCGTGTTCACATCAACAGTAACAACAACAACAACAACAGCAGCATAAAATATAAATTTCAATGCATTTTAAGCATGTTTTTTCTGTTTTTACACACTCACAATTTGCATTTGTGAACTTCACATGCAATGGGTGTGATTAATAACTTCCTCCCTTTTTAGTAGCAGGAATTCCTTGTACAGTTGGTTAGGCACTCTAAATTGAAATTGACACTTGATTTGAATGCTATTGTTGTGCTTAATTGGCTGTTAATACAGGCTTAAAACAGATTATGGAAAGGAATATGAGGCAAGACTTAATTGTAAAGACTTTTGTTGTTATTGATTTTGTTGGTTACTCAGGACGAGGAACAAAAATGAAGGATTATTTCTTTATTAAAATTAACTTTTTTTATTTATAATAAATTAAAGATGCCATTTTAAAAAAAATATATTCACTCGCAATCTTAGCTGAAAGCAATTAATATTTTGATTAAGCTGCGAAACAAAAAGCTATAATTAACACACTGATCTGCAGCAGATAAAGAGTTAACAAATGATCCAAGAGCTATAATTAAATATCAAATTTAAGAGATTGTTCAGTTTCAATTGAACGTATTAAGAGTAGACGTAATGGCCAACTGAAACGTTATTAACTGTTTCAACGCCATTAGCTGCAATTTAGCAGTATTCCAAATACAATCCAGTTAAATCAACAAAATTAATACGAGAGTTTCGACTTAAAGTAGCTCCAGGCTTCATTGTAGTCTCAAGTGTCAGTGAATGAGATTTGGCTGCTTGTGTCTAAGAGTTACTAATGAATGTTGATATATTCATCTACTATATCTGAGCATCAATTGAGTTAATACAAGTAGTACAAATAAATCAGCTGACATTGTCATGTTGGGTTAATTTCAAGTTCAGTCTAGAAAATGAAATGAAAATGTTATGCATTCGTTTATTTACACGAACTTTTGGGTTAAAAGCTTTTAATACCCTTCAAGGGGAGCGGGTATATACATATACTGTTAATAATTATTACTGATTATAATTCTACTGAAAATGTATTTTTATTCTTGATTGTGAATCTAATAATCAGTTGAATATATTTATATTAATTATTAAATTTTATTCTCTTATTTGGTAAATATATGAAACTTAAATATAAAATTAATTACAGGGTATTTGTATGCAATTAACTGTACTCTAAATAAGTTTCTTTGGTTTGGTAAGATGCAAACGTGTTTAGTTTTGAATGAAAGTGCTTCGAGTTTGGTCAAGTGTTCAACTCAGCCATATTTATAGGTAAATATAAGTATAAAGTATCTTACGGCGTACAGAATTAGAAGCTGCCTACCTAGATAAGTTATAAATTACCTGGTTAACTGAGTACCTAGTTTGGGTAGTGCCCAAATTACTCTCTGGGTATTACTAAGTATCCTTGGGAAATTTGTTAATTATGCAGCAGACATAAGTTGTAAAAATACAGGTACTGTCAGTACCTTACCTAATCAACCTCAGGTAATATGCATACATTATATACATATAAAGATTTACTTGAGTTGATAATTTGTATGCTATATATAGTAAATAGATTAATTCTACTATCTTCAAGTACTTTATAAAAGCTGTTCGATTGCACTTCATTTTACATCATCAAGTGCATTTACTATCAACAATAGACACTTGAGTCTCGAGACTCAATGCTCAATGCCATATTATCTAGTTATTTTAGCTGTATTATAACTGAGTATTATTATTGACTGACTAGTACAATTATTAATATGGTCAGTGCTCGTCCAGACAGACACAACACACATCAGGTAGTTGCTATTGATCTCCAGACAAGATCGTAGTTAATTTGTCGTTTGCAAGGTCAGTTTCAAGTTAGCCCTGGCCAAAAAAAAAAAAAAACAAGCCAACTTTGGCAGCACTGGAGATCCAGTTTTGCTCACGAGTTCTGTCTCTAAGTCAGATGTGTCGGAATTTAGTTGCTATACCGCCAAATACTCATAAAGTGCGTAGTCTTGTTATCAGCAAAAAATGATGACGCTGCAAGATGCACTAAGGCAGAGAGAGAGAGAGAGAGAGAGAGAAAGAGATTTGTAAACAATATGTGTATTGAGTATTATTACTGATAATACAAAAAATATTAAGCTGTGTTTTGTACTGTATAAATTATTATCAGGAACCGGCGTGAAACAAAAGCCGGCAGAGTCGAAACAGGGCACAGACAGCGGTCTCATTATCAGCAAGGGAAAGACAGACAGAGAGAGAGAAAGAGAATACGGTAAAGAGAGTGAGAAAGAGAACGAGAATGAGAGAGAGAGAGAGAGAGAGAGATAAGTGGAAGGGCGATAGCTGTGCAGTTTAGTTTTTTGTTGGTCAGACATCGTTGACTTGTTGAAACAGAGAGACTACAAAGACGTGACTTTCGATTTCATTTTGGATTCTGTGCCGCAGGCAACAGACTGAAGGCACAAGACTCAACTCAACTCAACTCAGCTCAAGACACAACCTGCCATAATTATCTGGATTCGCTGATTCAGTTCATCAACGTCTGCCCAAGTCTCAACATGTGGCTGCTCTTGCCCATACTCTGCTACTCGGTGATCTTTCTATATGTGCGACACATCTACAGCTATTGGCAGCGCAAAGGTTTTCCAAGTGAACAGGCCTCGTTCTCGTGGGATTTTCTTTGCCAGGCCTTTCGTCGTGAATTCCGGCACGTGGATGCCATATGTGAGGCCTATCACGAGGGCAAGGATCGTCTGCTCGGCATCTATTGCTTCTTTCGACCTGTTTTACTCGTTCGCAACGTGGACCTGGCTCGCAATATTCTACAGCAAGCGAATGGACATTTTATGGAGTCCAAGTGGGACTATGTCAAGGGCTATAAACGCTTCAATCTGCTGGAGAAACTGGCTCCCATGTTTAGTACGAAACGTCTCATGCCCATGCTCATTAATGTCCAGGATGTGGCCAATCATATGATTCAACATATGCAGTCAAGAGAGGAGCACGGTGAACTGCAGCTGGATTTGCAGCAATTACTTAGAATGTGAGTACACTCTAAACCAGGGATTAAAACCCTAACCGAAACCGTAACCCTTAACCGGTAAAAACCGCTTGAAATTTAAAACCGTAATTGAAACCGTAACCGACAAAAAAAATTTCATTTGACCGAAACACTTAAACCGAAACTCTGTAAACCGAAATAACCGTTTAGTAACCGTTTCATTTATAAGGGCAAATTTCGGTTTTTCATACACAAGAAAAAAATTATTTTTCATTTTTAATTTTGATTTTTGGTTTTAATTTTCTTATGTTTAATTTTGAAGTTTTATTTCTGATTTAAATGATCAAATTTGTATAGCACTGAATAAGCGCAAATAAAATAAATTGGTTAAATTAAATAATAAAATGGTTAAAAGGTAACTAAATTACATCAAACTGAAGAACATGTGAAATAATATTTGTAATTATATTTTCGCAAAGAAATTTTTTTTTGTGAAGCGAAACATACAAAAACCGGTTCCCCATTACGAAACTTTTATTCAAAGATTTTTCGTAACCGATAACCTAAATGCGAACATACCCGAAACCGTAACTGAAAGCAATATTTTCAGTTTTCTATATTCAAGAAAATTCCCATTAATTTGGAATAGTTTCAAGATGAAGAAACAATTTACAATTTTACAAATTAAAAGTAATTTAAAATTCAGCTACAATTTATGAAAATTACATAATTTACACACATAAATTAAAAGTCAATTTAAAGTGATTTTCAAAACTCTTGGCCGAAAATTTAGTTTTTGAGGCCGAGTTTTGACTAAAATTTTGTTTGAGTGTTAAAGAAATTAAACTAGAAAGTTTTTAAATTTCTATCATATTATCTTTGTAGCTATGCTGTCAATGTCATGGGCAACTTGGTCTACGGCTTGGATGCGAATAACTTTGAGCAACCGGATCACTTACTCAACAGCTATGCGAATAGTCCGAGTCGGCAAGGCCATCTGCAATCCTTGTGAGTAATTCAAATCTTTGATTTAAATTTCTAATAATGATTAATTATTTTAATGATATTATTCAAATTAAATCAGCACGCTGCGTGGCATGCCCAAAAAATCACCTTTGACCTATCGCCTGCTGGACATCATACAACACAATGTGGTACAACGCGAGGAGCGCGGCATCATTCGCAAGGACATGTTGCAACTGTTGGTCAAGTTTCGCAATGGCAACGATTTGAGTAGCGACAAGTGGCAAGTTCAACATGCCATAGGTGAGTTAATTGTCTCCATTTCTCTTTTTGCTAAAGTAACTTTATTACTTTGCTCACAGAGGAGGACAAAATGATGTCCATTAAGCGTCTGGCTCAAGTGGCTGAGGATTTGCTGCAATCCGCCTTGGATAGCTTAGCTTCTACTATTTCCTTGACACTGTATGAGATTGCTCAACAGCCGTTGATTGTGGAGAAATTGCACGCAGAGATTAAGGAACTTCACTCTGAAGATGGTCAACTGCAGTTTGAGCAACTGGAGGATATGAAGTATATGGACATGTGTGTGAAAGGTGAGTGAACTATGAAAGGACTAAGGATAAGGCTGATATCTAGCCATAAACAAATTTAAAATGCTTGAGAAGATAAGATAATCTATTAGTCAGGTGAAGCTTTGTCAGAAACTTAGCTTGTTATATTCTTAAAAACGTGCTTTGATCATTTAAAACAAAGTTAGACCTTTAATAAGGTTAATTGAATGAGAAATCCATAAGAATTTTACAAACTCTGGCTACAAAAGTTCATATCATTTAATATTATTAAACTCTTCAGTGAGATTTCAGCATTTTTCATTTAACCTAGCAATCTCAATACCTTTCTTAGAAACCCTACGCAAATACCCGCCAGTGCCGCTCATAGAAAGAACCTGTCGAAAGAGCTACACATTGCCCAATACCAAATTTACCATTGGAGAAGGCAAGACGTTGATGGTGCCACTTTTAGCTATACAAAGAGATGAGAAGTACTTTAGTGAACCACTTAAATACAAACCATTGCGATTTCTCCACGACAAGCTCAAGCAATCCGAACAATGTCGATCAGCCTTTGTGGGCTTTGGCATTGGAGGAGCACAATGTGTTGGTAAGTTGACAAAAAACATAACAAATTTCTGCGGTCTAACTGACTTTGTGATTTTCCACAGCACAAAACTTTGCCAAAATGGTCATAAAAGTGGCGCTGATTAAACTGCTGCAAAACTATCATTTGGAATGGGATGAAAATGCCACAGTGGAGGTTTCCCATCTACCCGCACCAATAATAACATCACCCAACGGACTTAAAGATTAAATTAAAAGCACGAGAAATTTTATCACATAGCAACTATCGCAAAAACTCAATTTAAGAAAGGAAATTTAAATTTGAACAAAACGAATATTTAATTTATGCAACACTTGCCGTATTTTTACGCTTTTCAACACTTTATTTAAGTGTTGTGTTTTTAGCTGTGCGCTCCTAAAAATATGCTATAAATAAAATCCATAGATAATGGTCTCAAACTCATGTTTTTGTTGTTGTTTGTGTAGTTGTCTGTTCATTTTGCTTCGTTAGCTACGTTGAAAATGCCAAAGGTCCTTGGTTCTTGAAGAGCGCGCACTCGGCGTATACGCAACGCCGTTAAATTAGAAAACCTATGTGGATATGGATGTGAAGCTGTTGTTGTCGTGCTGCGGAAAACTCATCATGCGGAAAAGACATGTTCAAGCACATGGGCTTATCATTAAATTTGAATTGCTTTGTTGCCAATACACACATGACATGAGGCGTTGTCTGATTGCTAGGGAATATTATTGCCAAATATTCAAAAGTCACAGACAGCCATGGCAATGAGAATGATAATGCTTCTGGTTTCCTTTGCTCTGTCAGCCAGATAAGATCACAAGCATATTAGTGAAATGGACTCCGATTCCGTTCGATGCGACAATCAAGCTTAGTAGCCACTAACGATGCCACAATTAGGCCGCATTATGAACGCATTTATCAAACTTGCTAACAAAGGGATAGGGAGTGAAAGATTACGTTAGGTATTTTGCAGAAATTTACAACTAGACATTACAGTCCAAAACTTGTGCCCGGCCTATCAAATTAATTGAGCTCTGTGGGCGGTCTGAACTGAAGTCTAGACAAGAAAGCTGACACGAACTCAAGCCAGCCACTTTAATGAGCCGGAAATTGTGCTTTCAGCCACAGCAACAGCCCTTGCTCCGTAATTATTAATTACGTATACGCCCCGTTGCCATTCGCAATTGAATTGTGCTGCAAAAGCAGAGACATATTCTTAAAGGCAAACAAACAATTTTAAAGAGAGCACATAGAGCACACGTGACACGTGACACGGCAACAACAATGCGCTTAACATGCAACTGACCCAGTTGTTGCAAGTTGCAACACGTTGAGGTACCGAATATAAATTGCATCTGCCGGATTCGCTGCAAGATTTCCTTGTAGATTTACAACGAGACCCCGTGGCGGAGTGTGAAATGTTTTTCCTCCTCCCTTGGCTGCTTGGGCAAAAAATAGGTTGAAGTTTGTAGCTTACTGGCATTGTCCTGGTTACATTTAAACATTACTCATTGCATATTAAGTGGTCAAAATCCCTAGTTCCCCTCCCTCTGCCCGTGTACGCTACAAAGTTGCCGACGCTGCGTGAAATATGCGAAGGCATAAAATTTTCATTTACATGATACAGCCAGCAGCATAAATTAAGAAATATTTCTCTCTTGGGGACATTTGACATTAGAGAAATGACTTAAGTGTTTGCTAATTTTTTATGTTAATTTTCCTTTCCTTTCCTTTATATTCTTCTTTTTCTTTTTAGCATGTAATTGCCATGTGGAATGTACCAAAGAGACCCCAATTAGCAGTACACTTTAAGCTGCATATATTATATTTACTTACCATAATTTAAAATTTCCTCTTCAAAAAATGAATTTAGCTGAAATGAAAAAGAAGAAAGAAATTTCAAAAGTTATTACAAATTGCATGAAAAATGTGTCTGATTCATTTATTCATTACAAACTCGTTTGTTACTGATAAACAATTCGCAAATGTTCATCAATGCAATTTGTTATTGAACTTTTAGGCTGAACAAGTTGTGTACTCATTAAAAAGAAAATTTATTTCAAACATTCGTAATAACGAAAGCAAACAAAATCAAGCGATAAAAGAGAAAGATACAAAAATAAAACATGAGAAAAATACATGAAACTGACATTAAAGGTTATCGTTGCCTTCTCTTTTAATTAATCAATTGACATATGACTTTAGTCTGGTTGACAGGCAGTTTGTTTTTTTTTTTTTTCTTTTATTGTTTTTATTGGCATTGTTTGATCAATCTGAAAACATAAACTCTTAGCCAGCTGAATAAAGTCATTGAAATACAAATTTAATACTAACAATAAATAGCAAAATGATTTAAAAATTTATGTAATAAGCGATTATTAAAAATTTTTTATGAATAAAAGTATTTAGATGCATAACTAGTCAGCTAGTTTGTGTTATGTCATAAGCTGGTAAAAGTGAAATTTAAATAATAAAACTGAGACTTTTTCAAAGTGACAAAGATGTAAGACCCTAGTTTAACTATATGACTAATTGGTGTTAGTTAATACACGTAGTTTTAATTAATCCATTTCTAGTAGTAGTAAAAAATGATAATAATAGTAAAAAACTTTAAAGTGTTTTATTGCTTACAAAACAATAATTATAAAAAAAATATAGATTTTAAGGAAGAAAAGTACAAGAGTGTGAAAGTCAGTAATAATTAATTAATTGTGTTGATTAGGACTCAGGCCGCAATAATTTGTTTCTAACTGTAGGCATTTTTAAAGAGACTAAAAAGGTGTTTTTAGTTAAAAATATTTCTCTAAGTGCACAAATAAGTTAAAGATAATTGAATTGGTTTGCGGCATTGTCAACCGGCTGAATTTAACGCACTGTTAAAACGCCTCGGAGAATGCAAGGCGCATAAATTAATTAAAAGTCGGAAACAGATATAAATATAAAGAAACCAAGTAAACACTTACATACACACACACACTCACACACAGTTGCAGCGACAGTTTGGCTGACAATTATAAAAGCAACTGTGCACAGACGCCAACAGCAGCAGCAACAAATAAGAACAACAAATGCAACAACAAGGGCGACAAACAAACAAACAGACAAACAGATAAAAAGATTGAAAGAAATCAACAAACAGCTGCACGCACAACTCCAAGCGGCAAGGGGCATCAAAAGAAGCAGCCGCGTCATCTTGCAATGCGGTTGTTGCAACTAGTTTGCTGCATGTTGCACGTGGAGAGTTAACATACATGTCTATGTGGCAATTATGGCACACAAATTAAAAAAGTAAGCAGCGACAAGTGAACCAACCAACCAAAAGCATGACGATGATTCTACATATGAATACAAATACAAATACACGAATACGAGTACCCGTTCGTTGGCATGAATACACTCACATGCAGTGCCAACAACAATAACAATAACAACAATTGTCCCTTACAATTTGTCATTCCGTTTGTCAGCTTAGCAGTTAATCATCAAGCTCATCATGATAATAATGTTTAAAGGCAAGATGCAAACATACAAAAGCCAGATACACTCATGAATACACTCACATGCATACACATGTCGCTTAATTGTTGTACAAATAATAAAAATATAAAAAATGAGAGTGAGATATTTTTTGTTGAAAGTCAAGAATGGTTGACGCTTAGTTATTTTTATTACTGTGACCCTCTGAGGTCGCGGGAGTCGTCGCTTGGACGCCTTTCAAGTGCGAGTACAGTTAAGTGTGGCATCAACTACATACTTAAGTGACAAAATGAAGTTGCATGCAATTATCAGAGAGATATGCAAACTCAAGATATGCTAGGACCGCCATAAAAGCTGATTAACTGAATTAAATATCCACTTTATTGCAAGCAAAGTAAAAGAGTTTTGGCTTAAAATTCGCTTTGAAGACTTTTAATGGATATTTTAATTTTTAATTAAAATTTAAGTTAGTTCATTAATAAATAGTTGAAATAATTCTCAATTATAATTATAACAACAAATTTAAATCAATAATGATATTGAAAATAAAAAATGCTTAAATAAATACAATAGATTTATTTTAGTTCAAAAAGCCTAAATTATGTCAATATATTTAGCTCATATATTTATATATAGATATTTATAAGTCAAAATTATTAATTAATAAATCGATTTTATCTTTAAAAAAATCATATAAATAAAAACAAGAAAAAATTAATTAAAAAGTTTTAAAAACTCATAACATCCTAGTAGGAATTTTGTAGGGATTAATTATTTATCTTCAGCTAGAATTTAACTCTTGTCCTACTTGGCATCAAATTAAAGCTCTACTTATTAAGTTATATGCACGATTGTACTATTTTTCAAACATATTACCGCCAGACACACACTGTTCTAAACCGTAATGTTATATTTAATTGTCATAATTATGTGATTTATTCTAGTCATAAATTAAGAAATCGTTGCCAAATTGTGCATTGAAGCCACAAAATTTGAAACATTGATTTGAATTATGTGATATGAAACTGTTTTATCGTGTAGCTGAGCTGCGTTTATTAATTATGCATATAAATTAATTAAATTAGCACACAGCTAATTCTAACTGAATTTCAGAATTTACATAATTCAAGCTAATTTACAGCGAATTCAATTAAAATGCCAAATGCGAATGTTATTATTGCTAATTCTGTTGCTCGTGTTATTATAATTTTGTAAAATCAAATCGCATAAATTAATAAACATAATTTACACCTGCCAGCCTGCTGTGTACTGTATGCTGTATGCATGTGCGGTCTAAGGGCGGCAGGGGCGTGGCACTGAAACGTGCAAATTATGATTCTCAATTTTGAGCAGATTTTCATGTTCGCACCCAAAGGGCATATGCAGAGGATGAACAAAAAGTTTACGCGCCAAAAATATAAAGCCCCCTAAATGGCTTTTGTTATTGTTGTTGCTCCTCTTGCTGTTGCTGTTGTTGTTTTTGTTGTTGTGGTTATGGTTTTATTCGTATATGGCCTTTCATGTGACAAACTTGGGCAATTTCCGTCACACGGAAATGTGCACAATTTAATTTCTTTCTTCATTCATTGTATTTTTTTTATACTCCGTAGTCTGCAAATAGCGCAATGCGGTATTATAGAAGTGTGCTAACAGTAAAGGGAACATTTTTAATATTATTTTTTGTATTTGTTACATTTTGTATATATTTTCGGTATTGCATATCAATTTCTAAAGTTATTGTTTGTTTAAAAGACCAGTCGCAGTTTACAGTCATTTAATTTATAATATATGTAGAGTCCCAAGCGCAGGGTATTTTATAGTCTAGTACACTTTTCGACGTCTCTACATTTTCTTCGTGCAAATTAAGGCGTTGGAACGTCTTCTTTTGGTTGTTTGAGTGGATTCTCAGATGTTTTTATTTAAGATTTCTGAGAGCTGTCCACAGTGTTGATAATTTTCCGCTTGACTTGGGCACTTGGGCTTTGCTGCTTTGCTGTTTTGCTGAAGTCGTACAACTTCACTTGCTGTTGCTTTTAATTAGAGTTAGCAACTTGCCACAACATGAGATACTCACTCTCAGCCAAGAGAATGAAGCGTTGAGAATGCTTCGCTTTGCGTCTCCTCGTCGTCGTTGCTTGCTTAAGATAATTTTTGCCGTGAAAACATAAATTCATCTGGTTTTTATGTGCAGTGAACACACACACACACACACACACACAACGCACAAAGTACACAATTACACACTCACACGCACACACACACACATAGACGTTTTTGGTTAGATCTTCCATTTTGGGGCCCCTGGTTCCATTTTCCCCTTCCCATTCTGACATTGAGATTTTCTTGGAAAATTAACAGCACTCGTGGCTTTGATTTATCGCGATAAGCGGATGTGTACATTGTACATTGTTGTTGTTGTTGTTGTTCTTATTGCTGTTGTTGCCACTGTCATTGTTGCTTCTGGGGCTCAATGTGTGTATTTTTGGTAGTAACATGAGTTGAATGGGGGGAATAAGCTTGAGGTAAAGAGACTTTGGCAGCACGTTGTCTGCCGCCCATAAACATATGCAGATTGATTCTGGCTTTAATTAAGTTATCTAGGTTTTGTCTAAATGTCTCATCGTTTGTTGGCTTAAACGATGGGAATTGATTGCATGTGAAGGTTAAATTTGCAGATTTTCAGTTTTTAAAAGACTTTAACATTAAAATGAAAATGAAAAGCAGAAGTGACTTTCATTCTCTAGCAGTCACTTTCTCGTGCTTTGGCCTACATTCTATGCAAATCTTTTGGTGTAATTGTTAAGCTTTTTAAATAAATATAGGTTTAAGAGCAAAACTAATTTGTCTTCTACTAGTCTTTGTGGAGTTAAAAAGAACTTGATTTGTATCATTTTGTTTTGACCTACATTCTTATTTTACTTAGCTTAATAACTAATTCCAATAAATTAAATATAGTTTAAGAGCAGCATAGATTTCTTGCATTTCGCAGTTTATAGAGCACAACTTTTTGTAAGACTTCTTTGGCTTTTCCTAAAGCTCCACTAATTCTCAACTTTATGTAATGTTTAGTTTCTGACAACTTTAAGTAACAATAGTATATGTAACATTTTCGAAATAAACTCAAGTTTTCACCTCTGACCAACCTCAGTAACAAACACACAGACATAAGAAAACAACAACCTGCAGATTTTCTTGGCTCTTTCCCATCTTTTGAACTCCACACATCGCTGCACTTGAGGTGCAGTCAAACTTGAAGTTTTGGCCCACTCTGTAACACCAAGTTAACACAGTATTGTTGTTACACTAGTTGTTGTTGTTGTTATTGTTGTTATTGCTGCAGCAGCAAAACATTGTCATATATTAACCAAACTAACGCTACACAACGACGACAGCTCCGGAGTTGGAGTTGGACTGCGTCTTTTTCTGTAGTGGTTATGCAAGTAATCTCATAGCCAAGTTAACTTCAACCTCTAATTGCTAGCCGCCCCCGAAGTGCACTCAGTGGCAATATGCTGCAAGTACATGTATCCATTTCACTGTTTCCCATTGTTGCCACAGTTTGCAATTCGCTGCAAAGGAATGGAAAACTCTCTAACAACAACAACAATCTCAAGCTCAACCCCAAACATCCCGCCCCCTTTCACAGGGCTAATCAAATGTTGCATACGACCAACAATTTTTTATTGTAGTTGCCGCAGGGTAAACCTACGACTATATTTATACATCAAATACACACATAGATTTACACACACACACAAAGAGGGATTCCCACATACATGCCCAAGAAATTGTTTAACTATACACTAAGAAAAAAACCTCAAGCTAACAATTGGATTTGAGCGGTGATATTTTGAGAGAGATGCGAAATTCTTGAAATCAAGATTTTTGATTAAAAAGTCTGCATAACAGAAATATGTAGAAAAATGTTTATATTATTAATTTTGAAGTTTGACTATATATTTGTAATCATTAATTTCCATCATAATTTTTCATCATAATATTAAATATAAGTTCTGACTGTCTATCCTCTATGTTAACTTCAACCACAAACTCATAAATTTTGATTCATACAATCGTGATGTTCCTAATGTTCAAGATTAGCTTCTTTCTTATCAGCTACAGATGTATAAATACTATCACAAATCGTTTCTTCATAGTTTCTTGGTAAAACTTTAGTTTTAAATGTATTGCCATAAAAAATGTAATATGTTATATATTTTGTTTTAATTTTTTTCCAATTAAATATATTTTCCACTTATTTAATATTTTAAACAGCTCCGTTATCCTATCATCATATGAAATATCTTTCATGCACACATTAGTTATCTGCATCCAGCCTATAAATTTCTCTCAGTGTGTGTAGAGGGGCCACATATGTTGTCGCTGTTGATGTTGTCATTTGGTCGCTTTTGTCGGGACACTCCAGAGCATCACTCCGAGCAGCATGTAGGTGAGTTTGGGCCATTGATTTGATGTCAGCAGCCCGAAGGCAATTGAGCTGTGGGGTTTTGGGTTTTTAGCGCTATTTGTGCCTGGCCAGATGTATCAACTTTAACTTTATTTACGTGCTTGATTAGAAGCTGGCAGCGGGCTCTAGTTTACTCGACCCGGGAGGGCCATGGCTTTTGTGTGTTGTCTATGATGCCATCAATCCAGCTGACGCCACGCCCCCGGTTCACACCTCGGGCGGGCATGGAATCTATTGTTATGATGGAACAGCTTGCGATCCCAGGCTCTTATCATTGTGCAAGCGTAACTTAATTGAACGGCATTTGACACAATTTAAGAGTTGACTTTGTTTGCCCGTTTCTGTTTCTGGGCCGAGGTAAATTAGTTTCACTTGTCTTTTGGTCGCATACACAAATCCCACGCCAAATTGCACATCATTTGACAGACAGACAGACAGGCAGACAGAAAATAAAAAGAAAATGGGTAAGATGCAGTCTGGGGAAATTGAGATAGACAGATAGAGTTGTCGTCTTGTCGTGTGACATGGAAACCCAAAAACCCTATAAAGCCCTCACTAGTTTATTCGCATGTGGCGAGAGATGCGCTTCCATGGAAGGCAAATGTCATGACAAATACCCAGGCATATTCCATGCTCAGCTCCTACAAACATTTCACTGATTGCAAAACCCCTTTGGACGACAGTTGCCACTCCAACTACAGCTGCAGATGCTTGCAGCTTGCAGCTTGTTGCAGCTGCAACTTCAACTTCAACTCGGCGGCTCTTAAGCTTGCCATTTGCAATATGCAACAGCTACTGTGAAATGTTGTCAATGTACTGCGAGTACGAGCAACTTCATGCCACAAAGTTCACAGCAAAGGGTTGCAGACTCATCTTGCTTCCTGGACTAGACAGGGATTGAGTTATGAGCACATGAGAGAAATGAGTTGAAAACAGAGGGAGAGAGAGATAGACTGAAAACAGATGAGGCGACAATACTTTTATTCCTAGAGATGGCACGTAGTGGGAAATTGTGAATTTCATAAATAAAATGAAAAATCATAAGGCGAGGCAACTTTGTTTCATTAGAATTCTGTCTGGAATATTACAAAATTCTAGAAAAAGTTCCCCTTTTAGCAGGTAAATGCTTCCATCTCAAATTCTTGTGGGTTTCATTCACAACAGCACAAATGAAATTGACATTTGACTCCTAGTAATTTAACAGAATTATATTTATTCAAGTAGTTTTCTTGTAAATATGGGCAAAAACAAACAGAGAGCTCATTCAGAGAACAAAAACAAATTGAAAAGAAATAGAATGATACAAAAATGTAGACTCTTTAAAATAATTACAATTGTCCAAAAAAATTATATTTTAAGGAAAATAATTATTTTTCAAGATAGGCATTCATATCATATGTTCATGCAATAGTAATTTAATTTTTTAAGAATAAAAAAAATTTGTTCGTCATGTAAATTTAAGAAAAGAATTGAAAACTTCTATAGGAAGACTTAGTTTATTTTAAGCAATTTCCATATTTATCTGTATGTTTATGTGTATATTATATTTATTATGTATTAATTTATTTCACATCCTATTGAATTTTCCCAACTATTTGTCCCAGCTGTGACTTTTCTTTCCCAAAATCAATGGCTCGACCGATCCCAAATATGTTTCCAAATAATCTTTCCATCCCTCTCCCTCTTTCACCCGCTCTCTCTCTTTCTTGCCGTTAGTAATTTTTCATATAAAAGTCGGTTTAACTTTTCACGTGAATAATGTCAACATAGGGAAAAGTTATTACTGTCTTCCTCGCTGTTGAACTGCGCTTCAGCTGCGGCTCCTCTGATTTCTGCCCCGCCCACCCCTTTGCCCCTTGCCGGCAAATGAACTGCATTTGTTGTTGACTGCTATTTTGAGCGCATCATCAGCGACAACGTCGCGTCGTCGAGTTTATTATGTAACGCCAAAAATTTAGTGCCATTTGTTGTCAACACGATGAATGCAACAACAACAACAACAACAACAATCACCGAAACAACAACAATAGAAACAACAAAATAAGCAGCCAAGTTTTGCGACAACAATGGGTGGGTTGAGTACAAATAGGAATACGAATAGAAGGAAGGGGCTTGTGGCAGCTGAGGGGGAAAAGGGGAAAAGCGCAAGAATTGCGCTGCATTTGCACAGAGACTGTAATGAGTTTGAGGCAACAACTGCAGACAACGGCAGTCACATCGAATGTTGCAATATGTAAAATTAACTTTGCATCTGATGTTGTTGAAGCTGCTGCTGAAGATGCTGCAGAATTTATAGAAGTTCCCAAAACTTGAACAGAATTTTGCCGACATTGGAGTTCACAACGGAAGAGTTATTGTTGTAATGCAATTCATGGCCTCTGTGCATGTTGCATGCCACATGCTACCTCAGACGAGAAATCCATTTGTGAACCGGTTGCAAATTTGCCGCTAATTGCGGAGACTGCGCGTCAAAAAACTCATAAAAAAAAGATTGACTTGAAAACATTTATTGCATGGAAATTTGTATGACAATGGCATGGAAATGATTGATTGATTGATACAACGACTGATGAACTCACGAAAATTGGTCGACAGACAAATTAATGCCATAATTACAATCAAATTTATGCTAATCAAAGTCATCAACAGAAATCCGAAATAAATATTGTACAAAAATTTTAAAAGTGAAATTCAATGGACTTGGACTTGGAATTTGACTCTCTGTTCAGATGGTTGCAGATGTGGATGTGGTTGTGGTTGCCTTTTGAGTTGGCTTCTGAGTTTTGTGGCAGCATCTATCAAACCGGCGCTGGACACGCCAAATGCTCTACGAGCTCAATGCTCCATTCGTTGTGTGTAAAGCAAGATAAAAAAAATATATATAAATAAAATAAAAATTAAAGAGTGAAAGTCCATTATGTTTTGGTTGTTGTTTACTTTTATGGTCAGTGGAGAGCCATAAAAATACCAGCGACATTTGCAGTAGATCGAAAACACCTCAAAGTCTGAGTGTGTGTCTTACTCTTGGCTATGCATGTCTAATTACTTACAAGAGTCAGTGTCAGTCACGTGTGTGTGGCTTTTCTACATATAAGGCGACATGCCTTCAATTTGACCACGCCCATCAGTGAATTGACTTTGATCCATGTCTATTTATAGAGTCCGAGTCAAAATCAAATAAGAGAATTGATTGGAGTAAAGTTCGTTTGCTTGGGAAATACCCTAGAGAAACTAAGCATGAAGTAAATTTCAATTTCAAAATAACACTATTAAAATAATTTTTACATTTTCTAGAAAAGAAGTCACAAACTAAACCTTAATTTATCATATTTACTTCGTTAGAAATATAATATTGATATCATTCAGATGGTCAACAACACATTTCCTTAACAAGTGCCTACAGGGTATTTAAACTTTCTTTCTGGCGCCCAAAACATTAATAAGCGCATATTGTGCGGCCTTTTCTGTCAGCGCAAAGGCCAGCAAAAAAATAGTTTCTTCATTTCAAAAAAAATGTTTAAAAACATATAAAAACACAATGCTAGACCCACAATATAATAGCTGCAAGTTTTTACTTTATTTTCTGCAATTTTTTTTGGACAAGACCTTCAAATGCTGAAAGCGAAAACTTGGCAATTGCTGAAGACTTGAAAGACTTTTTACTTTATTTTTGTTGGCAAGACAATAAGCAAATGTTTGAATCGTGGGTGTGAATTTATATGTAACGGTAACAATAGTAAGGCCTTTAAGCTGTCCAGTAATTCAATCATAAATCAATCAGTCATTCAATGGCTAATTAGCATGCAATTCAATGAACAATTGACAATTGTCGGCCAAACTGCGTCATGTCCGCAGTTTTATGCATGTATATAACATAGAAGGGGATTATAAAGAGGCTTATGGCATGATATAAATATGTAGTATATATATACATATGTATTTGTATGTACCTCTATTCAAGGGCCTTGCAAACGTGAGCGTTTTTCAAATTGCAAACGCTTTTTTATTTATTGTTGATGACTTGCAAAGGTCGCAAATTGAAGCTTGGGCGGAATTAACGCGCTTTTGTTATAAGTATAAAAAATAAATAAAATTAAATTTAGTTGTTTTGCATGGCCTCAGTTTACTTGTCACTTAGTAAATCTGCGTTAATTTTCACACAAGCCAAGTGAAAGAAAAGAGAGCTACAAGAGAAAGAATGAGAAAGATGGAGAACAAGTTCTGATGCCAAAAAGTCACCTGCCTGCAAAAGTCCAAAAAGAAAACAAAAACCGGATTCAAATCGCACATTTCCTGTTCATATGTAACCAGTTTTTCGTCGTATCACATAACTCAAAGGAATTTTATAGCTCCCGACGCACATCTCCCATCGAAAACTAATTAAAAACTCTTGTTTCATATGCTAACGGTTGAAAAAACCAAACTAACTGCATTCCAATTTAGTATATTTTGATTTGATATACCCTACACATGTAAGAAGAAAAGGTGGTATGTAAAGCTTTGTAATCCTCTGGGAATTAAGAACATGAGAGTGAAATTACTTTTTATGGCAATTGAAAGTCTACTTTCGATATGGAAACTTACTTAAATTTTGATCATTTTTGAACAGCAATTATCAGTACTATTACAATTTAACATATACATATGTACAGGATATTTTTAAGTCCGGCGATTTCATTTTGTTTTTGTTATTGATAAGAAAAACGTGGTACATATTTTAGTTGGCAGAACCAAGCCTCAATTTTATTGATGTGTTGCCTGATATTGATGACAAGCGTACAACTCAAACAAAACAAATCCGCACACAATATACATATGTACACATCTACATATACATATATAAACCAAAATATCGTGTCAACTGCACATGAAGCCAAAATGGGCCAAAATATTGAGTTGACTTTCCGCGTCACGTGACATATTGAATAGGAACAAAAAATAAACAGAAAATACATGGATAGAAATTTATTTTGGCACATAAAAAATGCCAATCTATGCAAATAAGTGGCCCACATCTATATTTGGCACAACAATCACATACTCCCTACCCCTCTGCAATATTATTCCCTTTCCTCATCAGACTTGTATTTAAGATTTATGCGTATTTCATATTGACAGCGCTTAAACAATGAACTTCCAACTGGATTTTGTTTTATTTTTTATTACACTTTACCATGGCAACTTTTGTACAATAATTGCGTAATAAATTATATTAAATTCTATATATTGTGTAATTCACTGAACGTATTTATGAAAAAGCAAAATATACAAAAAACAACTAGAAAAGCCAATTAGCATTTGTTTTTGAATGCAACATTTATTTTAATTAAAATATTGATTTAAATGTTTTATTTTTTATCAAAAAAAAAAGTAAATGCATGTTTAACAAACTTATTAGTGATATACCTAAAATTTAATTTTAAAATTTTTGTAAGATTTTTACTTTCTGATTTTTTGAAATGCGGATAATGTGGCTTAAAGACGCAGGTTTAGATATTCTTCTATTAAAAGCGCCTTTCTATTTAATAGTATACTCTTCCTATGGACTATATCAATAATAAAAAATCTGGCATTTGTAAAAACTTGTTGTTGAACAATATCATGATTAATACAACGCAACCTGGCCTAATGATAGGCACGTTCAAAAATCCAGTTCGAGTTAGCTGGAAATTGAAATCGTGCGGCGTCGCAATCGCTTTAATTAAAGTTTTGCTCTTAAAGTTACATTGCCCGAATTAGAGCTGTGAGCTGGGACAACGCCTTAATATTAACAGCAACAAAAAACACCCAAAATTAAGCCAACCACTTTCGCCTGAGAAACCAAACCGCAGAAATTGTTTAAGCAATTTGTGTAAAGTAAAAAACATAAAAAACCTAAAAAATTATTTTTTTTATTATAAAATGAATATTGGCAATAAATCTGTAAAGAAATAAACTGGTTAGGGTAGAAAGCAGAAACTCGGAAGCCGCCCAGATCCGATGTGATGTGATGGCCAAAAACAGGTTAACAGTTAATGTGCAGTAAAGTCAATAAACAGACATAGATCTTGTATCTTGTATCTACAGACGTTCCATGTTTTGGGGCATATTGCGTGAATCGATGACTTCCGACAGCTTGTCATGCAAATGCGTGGACTGCCTAATCCTTAACGGCTTGGGAAAAGGCGGCTAACAACATTGCCACCAATATCCGAATGTTTTTATTTTACAGCACTTGCTGATCTGCTCAAAACTTTCTCGGCCAAAATAAAAAAAATAAAAATAAACTCTAGACAAATTGGACTCTCACTCCCACGTTCGTTTGCACCTCGGACGCACAAAGATCTTCACTGATTGTGCCTTAGAAAGAGAGGGGCATAAGGCAAGAGAGGGAGTGAGAACCACAACATGGCCATTAGATATGCCAGATAATGAAAGCAAAGCAAAATAAACAAATTTGTTGTAATGAGTCAAGTGTATTTTGTTTATGTCCAGCAATTGCAGGTTTTTCACCACGTTTTTTTTTTTGTTTAGTTTTCACTTTCACAAACAGGCGAAAATCTGGGGCCCACATGGAAACTGAGTAACTGAGACTCGTATTCTGATTGCGAGACCTGCTTTCATTTTCATTCAACAAAAACTGAGACACCAACTGTGGCAACTCAGTTGGCGTTGCAACAACCAACAACAACTGCAACAGCAACAACAACCTTAAGTTGCTTAACCCAATTTTGATATCTTTTGGCTCGTGGGCTACGCAACTGTCGGCAAAAAACAAGCTGTTGCCAATACATCGAAGCGGCTTTAACGCATTTTTTGCAGCTAACTAAACCAATGCTAATATCATGGAATTGCACCTGTCCGTGGGTAGCAGCAACAGCTCAAAAAACATCAAGAAAAACAGCATCAAATGGAATGCAAACTTGGGCAAGCCTTCAGTTTGAAATCGTATATTTCAGATAACTGCATGAATATTTCCTTTATAACCAAAGCATTGCAACTATTTGCATGTGGGAAATGAGATAAATATTTGAAATATATCATTACTTAACAGCAACTCACTTAACATTTTTCAATCATTTTCCCAGCTCACGTATGGAAACTTCAACTCAGTGCAAAGTCTTTCAGAGGAAAGCGAATTAATACACTTTGCAGCACAAATTTAATTAAATTAATTTAAATTGTTTTATAACAAATATCATTAAATGGCAGTTTTGTTAAATCACTTGCAACACTTGTAAATACAAATTTAAATAGTTGTGGTATCCACACACACACACACACACTCACAAATCCCAACTAACGCGATATAGTTGAACCACAAAAACGACCATAAATGCTAAAGCTTAAACAAATTTGTATTGTTGTCAAAGTCAACAATATCTGATGTTTGCTTGATAAATTAATGGCTTTTAATTATAATTTGCGTATAGAACAAATATAAAATTGTTTATATTATTAAACATAATCTTATGGGATTTAAAGAAAATTACTATAAAAAAACAAGTAACAAAAACAACACCCAACACGATTGGGCTTTTTTGACCACCCAAAATGTATTGCTTAATAAATCAAAATACCAAATCGTAAATTAATCTTTTCAGGCAAAACAAGGTACAGTTCATGACTAGTAGATACCCTTTACTACTTTTTTGTCATATAACATTTTTAAAACAAGAATGATGACTTTATTCACATAAATAAAATTAAGTCCATCGTTGTTTTACTATCTTAACTATGTACAGGGTATAAAAACAATATAATATGAAATGAAGATTAGCAAATTAAAGGCTTTAAGCAGAAAGCGTGAACATATTATAAATGATTTACGTGGCAATGCACTTTGCTAGATGATGATGTCAGTTAAAAGTGTGCGAACATAGTTAGAAATATATAAATCCAAAACAATAATAAACTTGGCTATAAAGTCATAAGAAAATAAGAATACAGACAGATATAAACATGTATAGTTGTATGCACATTCAGTGTGATTATAGTCATTATAATTATTATTAATACTTTTTTTTTTTTTGGTTCCCACAATGTGTACGACTGCAAAACTTCTGGAGGTCACATGTGCGATTATCAAGTTCCAAAGAATCTCACAGAGAGTCGCAGTCTCAAGTCCCTCCCTCATTATTCAGTTTCATATTCAACGTGACGTGAAAAGCGGTATTTACGGTTATTTGCAAATGATTATAGTGTGCCTATACAACAGTTTATATGTGTTAAGTAAATATACCTACATTGAAAGATTAATCGCCTGTTGTGTAACTAAGACAACGTCAAGGTGTTCAGCCAGTATCTTTAATCTCTTACATAAGGTTTAAACCCTAGAATGACATGCTTTATTATTGTCAATGTTTGATTTTTTCACATTGCATGTGCAATCAGACAAAGGCAGTTGAACTATCAATCTGAACTTTCTTATGAACTTTGTAATTCAAAAGTGTGTCACATTACTGTAAATAATATGATAAGTTTATAAATGTGATTTGAAGTGAAAATAAGGTTTCATATAATTTAATGAAGCTCTCTTGTATTGGTATTTTTTATAGAAGGATACATAAATAACTTGCCAACAAATTTCTAAACTATTCAATAATAATAAATCAAGAACCTAAACGTCTTCTCCTTTTTTGCTCAGCAAATTTGGGATTCACAGTGCAATTTAAAGATTCTCAGAATTTTAAAAACAAAAATAACTCTTGCAGGTAGACAAAAAAAAGGAGAAAAACAACAGCAAAAAGCAACTTAGGCGAGCTGAAAAGCACAATAAATTATGTCAGAAAGTTAAACTACAATTAGAAGATACTCAGAGCGTAACACGGAGAAGGAAGCAGCAACAACAACAACAAGTGCATACATTTCAAGATTTTAACGACTTTTCACGACGTTCGAAATTAAAACTAATTATTATGACAAGTAAAGACCGTAAAGTGAAGTTTAAGCTTCGGATCATGTGATATGATGAGGGGATAAATTAATGGTAAACGGGTCGTCACATAAAGTTACGAAATTGCGCGTCACGTAAATCAGAAAACTTCTAAAACTTAATTTAATGATGCAAAATGGAATTGGGTTACGTAAAGAACAGTTAAGTTATGGAATAAGGGGAATAACTTACATTCTCAGAAAATCTCCGACACAATCCAGAAGTCGTCGCAAAGTCGCTAAAACTGGAAAAGAAGGGGAAGAACATTTTGCATAAATTAAGTAAATAATCTAAAACAATTTGCTTAAAATATACTTATAATATATGTAAGCAATGATTTATCTGAGCGAAATTGCGCATTGTGTGCGAATTTAACGGAAACGCTACAACAACAGATATGGAACCAGACAAAAGTAATATACATATATGTATATATTCAAATCTACAACATTATTTAGTTGGGAATTAGTCAAACGATGTCGCCGACATTGCTTTTTAAGCTCTTTGTAGTTCCGCGCAATTTCAGGCGGAACTCAAGTTCAAGGTGAGCGGAATGAAAAGATTCATTTATAAAAATTAAAGACTGGCTGAAAGTTACGTACGTATGTATGCCAGTCAAGTAACCAGTCAAGCAGTCAACCAGTCAGTCACTTAGTTAGTCCCTCGACATTTCATTAATTTTTCAATTAAATGCAAATTTAAAAATTTTTTAAGAACACATTGCAAATTGAATTGTGTTCGCCTGGTCGACCTACCGCAGCTGAAGTTGGATTACCCCTTACTCCATTCCCCCTCCCCCCTTCTCTTGTTTGCCCCATTGCAATCTGCTGTTGTTGCTGCTGGCTGGTATTAAATTTCCAACTCATTAAAATTTTGCGCACTGTGTGCGAAAACTGGCAGAGTCGACTGTTGCCAGAATGAGCACTCTCTATGAAGGTGGTCGTTCTCTTTTTCTTTCTCTATCTCTCTCTCTCTCTCTCTCTCTCTCTGTGCTATTTGTCTGGCAAAAAGGGCAAAAGATGAGCCGGCTTGTCATTCATAAATGAAGCACATAAAAATGTGGAAAATGCGACTATCTGCGGGATATTAAAGTTTAAATACTCTTGCCCATAATTTGGCCGTTATGTGGACTTAATAATTATTTTATATGAAAGAGTATAGTTATTTGCTCCCAACTTAAGTTATTAAGTTTGATTGCATCTTCTTCTAATGAAAAGCTGTGACATAGTCATTTATTTTGAGACAAGCAGGTTTATAATTAAATTATAAAATATATATTTATGTAAAAAATATATTAATTATTATTATTGTCTGATTGAACCTATAGTCCGAGATTTAATAGATCCCTAAACAATCACAATCCCTAATGAATCATAACTAAAATCTGTAATACCCATACGTGGTTTGAATGTAATAAGCCTAAAGGAACCCAAAGCTGTCTTCAATGCGTTACATATTTCATCACAAAAAATGAATACCTTTTGGAAGGGTATACAATTTGTATGGGAAACTGTTTGAGTGCTGTCTGTGAGCTGACAACTTGCTCGCAATAAAGTGCAATATGCTTGTTTCAGTTCAACCGTTCGCACATTCATTTTTTCTTACGAGTTCAATAAAACCTTTGAGTTATCTTAATACATGAATCACTCAAATTTCTGAACAATTGCTAATGAACGGAAATGCATAAACAGCCGCGGCCGGAAGTAAATATGTATATTAATTGATAAAAATGATCAAAAACCTTGTTTAATCTAATCGTATCAATTTCTGACGTCACTTAGTAGTTATCATAAGTACACACGAGTATACTACACATAATGTCAGCAATAAAATTGGAAAGTAATACATATAATTGGAAGCTTGCGTCAGTCAAAGTCAATCGACAACCTACGCGAAACCAACAACAACAAAAAACATTCAACAATAAACAACAACAACAAAAGAGCTGAGCAAAAAACAAAGCAAAACAAATAAAAAATTGCGCCAAATTAATCGTCAGATTGCTGGCGTCTCTCTCTACCGCTGTCTTTCTTTCTCTATTGCTCACTTGTAGCTTGTCACAATTAGAGAAGTGCTTACAAAAGGTCAGCTGAACACAATTGAGCTCAAAGCAAAAGCACTCGAGTCAAAAGAGAATAAAAAAAAATAGGAAACTGAAAAATTACTAATAACAAAACGAAGCAATACAAATTTAGAAGCTTGTGGCAAAATTAAACGTTTATATGCCCAATAAACGAACAGAGTGAAGGGTATGCTTAATTCTCTTAAAAAGAAAAATAGAATAAAGTTTCTGAGAGAATTAGTTTATATTCAAATATTAATAAAATTGGAAAAGAAATAAAAAAACCTCCAATTTTTTTAAATTAATTTTATAAATTATTACTCAAGTTTGCAACCTTAGAAATAATAATTGCTTATGTTTTTAGAATTTTTTAAATGTAAAATTCAATAATCTAAGTATTGTTGCAAATATTATTATAATAATCTACTTTTAAGCATTTACAGGGTAACTTATAGTCCAACAAGTGATTATTTCTTAAACTCCGCTGGTTTTCTTGGCTTTTTGTTTTGCTTTTGGCAACTTGGACAGCGGCAAGCCCTTTTTTGCCAATGGTCTGATGGGAAACAAATGGTTTAAAAATAGTCGACCACGACAATAGAGACGACGGCGACGACGGTTCGTTTTAGCCAGGCTAAAAGCTGTATTAGAACAATGTGCGATGTATGGGGCGTGTACTGTAGTCGATGATGTCCCTGGGGAAGCGGGCAATTAATTTTTTAATGGCTTAGACGAAATGACTGATTTTGGGTTATTAGGAAAGTTCGTTTTTATGGTGCAGAAAAACTGCTTGAAATTGTCAATTAGCAAAGTGCTGAGCCAGGGCAAAGAAGTAACAGACAAAACCAGAAAGAAAAGACAACCAAGAAGTGGAAAAAGAGAAAAACCCATGCAAAGCAAAAGAAGTGGAAACCCGCTAAGAATTGCCAATTTTGGGACTATTGAAAACAGAGTTTTAACTACTGTTTATAATATCATGAGCAGACTGAGATACGAATGCCATTTTGACCATCTAATTGAGTCGGACTTACATTTTTATGATGTTTAATCTAATTTTTTATGGGTTGGATAAATTTTTATGGCCGGGTCCGTACGCCGTCCGCCATTTGCCTAACGAGCTAACAACTCGAAACTCGTTACAAAGATTTGGCCAACGGGTCCGCTTTTTGTTTATTTATTTATTTATTTAAAGGCAGCAGCCTGGCAGCAATTTGTTTTGATTCAATGAAATATCAAAAACGTGACCCAAGTGCAGCCCCGAAAAACAAATGAAGCCAGGCCATATTTTAGATTTTGCCGGTGTCATTGTCGTTGGGTTAAGGGGTATGTGAGGAGTCGGGCAATCGCCACTTAAATGTATGCAAATTGCATTTAGGCAAATTGAACGTAAACCTTAAACCAAGCACGTGCGAATGATTGAACAAAGCGATCAGAGGGACAGATAGATGGATAGCTTCTTCTTCTTATCTGGCCATGCTGCCAGCGATAACGATAGCGATAACGATAGACGATTAGAAACAAAACCTCAACCAGCTGCAGCCGCAATTAACGCGGAAATGCCACAATCTGTAACTGATTCATTTGCCAGATTGTCTAGAGACGGGAGAAGAGCACAGAGTGGCAACCTCTTTGGGCCAACTTCACTCAACTCAACTCGACTTAACTTGGCTTGCAATTGCTCCCCATTAATCGTGTTCAAGTGGCCAGTTAATCCTGTCACTTCCGTTGTCAGGACTCGGAGGACATTGACAGGCGACATTTAGCTAGGCACACTGTATCATTTTCATGGCTTTTTTATGCGAATATTCATTGAACTTCCGTGTCGAGTGTACTCAAATGTGCTACTGCAGGCGAGGGCTGCTCAAAAAGTTGTGAATGCACTTGAGAACGGAGAATTAAAACATATGAACAACTCGTTTATATTTATCACTGTATTTATTACAAAAATTTTGATTTGAGCACAATTTTCTCTTACCCACTGTACTGAGTTTTAAAAGGCTTTTATTAAGCGCCATCGAAAAATTAACGATTTTTTGTTTAAAATATTATAATTTAGATGCACATTTATTAAATTTAGTCGCTGTATTCAGTTCTTAAAAAAAGTGGAATTATAAAAATTCAAGTTTTTATTAAGTAAGCTATTAGTTCGAATTTATCTTAAGCTTCTCAACTGATTATTACCCACTGTGCTCAGCTTTACCTAATAATAGTTGCTCCTTCAATTTCAAAACCAGTTTGCGAGCAATTAAATTTCGAACTAATGATCTGTAACAATCTTGCACAACTTGAGGCACAATCTTAAGACCAAAACAACAGTTTGATAGACAAACAAACTCCTGATATACTGTTATTTAATAATGATCTAATCAACTGAAAAACTCTGTTCGATAATTTATTAAAATTATGACAGATCTGGGATCGCAGAGAAACTTGAAACAGCCTCCCACAAGTTGTTGGTCGTTTACATGCTCATTGGTCTTGGCCATTACATGGCACTCTGGAATGCTTTTGGCCAACTCTGGCCATAACTCGGCGCTGTGTTTCCACTTTTATGCGCTAACCATAAAACACAAATTCATCTCTTTTTTTTCTGCAATAGATATAGATACACAAAAACAAATCTTCGTCTGGCTTTGGATTTTGGACTGGGTTAGGCCACTTGGTCGCGAGTCGCGACCACAGAAGTGACTTAACTCGCTTTAAGCCTTCTCATATGCGACTTGCGAGTCGAGTCGAGTTGAGTCGCTTGTTGCCTGTTTTCCCCCCGCATCTATTTCATTTCAAACTCCACTACACATGCCACGACGAGATGACACTTGACTGAATATTTATGGCCACAAATGGAGCGAAAATAAAATCGCCAAGTCACGGGCGGACGCGGCAAAAAATAGAAAAAAAAAGTATAAAAAATAGAAAAAAAAGGCGAGCGGACACACATGGCGATGTCGATGGCGATGTCTGTCGATGGATGCCTTTGTCTGTTTCTGTTTCTGTTTAGTGGCCACATGGAAGACATGCCCTTTTTCGGGCGTGCTCTAACTGTGCCCCATCTGTGGCTCTGTGGCTTTGTGGCACACAATGAACCACACAATACCGTTAGTCTGACCGACTCTCTGGCCAAAGCCCAAGACCTAAAAAAATCGCCGCTAACTGCCCCTTTGGTTTTTGGTTTCGGGTTTTTTTGGCTGGGTTTTTCTCAGTCTTTAACTCGACTCCATTCGTGATCTTTATCTTTATCTGTGCACTTGGCTTATGCATGTAGACACATGGAAATATTCACAAATATTTGCGCTTATTTATGTGGCCTTTGTTTTATCAGTTTTGTTTATTCAATGATTATGCTCAACGCCGCAGCAAAAACTGATCAACGCCTTCGTGCTGACTCCTCAAAACCAAAACACATTGGTCTGCCTTCAATTCTTTTCTTTCTTCTGATCCCTCGTCTCCGACTCCGACTCCGACTCCTACTTATTCCCGTACTCCCGGCCTGTCCGGGCAAATACGAGTACGTAATGAAGCATAAGCAATTATGATAATGTCGTTTCTGTTTACATTCCGCGTCGTTTTCGTTGCCTTTCGCTGCTGAAGCTTATCAGCAGTCGCCATGTTGAGTAGTCGAGTGAGCAGAGCAGCCTCCAAACTGTTGACAAAATTCGAGGAACTTGAAAAAATTGACTAGGGCAATACTCGAATATTTTGTGCTCTATAAGAAAGTTAAGACTTTTAAATTAAATAAGCTTGAAGACTCAAAATCTTGTTTTAAATATCTTTTAATGCCTCTACTTATTACAAAATAAAAATTTCTATAAGTTTTTTTTTTTATTTATTTTTAATTAAAAATAATGATTAATTTTTAAATAATTGACTTTTTTTGAAAGTGTTTAAAAGTTCCTTTTTAAATCTTTTTAGTCGTAAGTTTTCAGCTTTAAACAATTGTGAATATTGCTGATGGGCTTCAGTATTGTTTTAAGCCATAAATTATGCGAATCATGAGATATTTAAAATTGGCTGATTCCTAGATAGTTGTTAAATATCTTATTTTAGATATTAGTAATGTTTTGTAATATTTAATTTCAAGGCTCAAAAAAATATGGAAAACTGTCAATATATTTGAGCCAACATATATTTAAAGGGGAAATCTTCTGTACTCTTTTCATGAACTCAATTCACCTTATGCAGCGTCTGTGCTAGAACAGATTCTTAGCAAATAATAAAACCAACTATGTACGAGTAGTATGTGTCTTTTTGACCTCAATCTAATCAGCTGGTTGCTGATTACGAGCCAACTCTTAATAAACTCTGAACCAATGCTCAATCAGTTCGACGGAAAAAGTATTTGTACGGTGAACAATCCAAATAGCAAATTTATGATTTATCCGCATATACAAATTTTTTATACTTTTTTTATTTAATTTTTTTTTGAGAATTTTGTTGAGCCAAGTTTACAGAATGTCACGTAAATCACGCGCTGGCTTGGCATAAATACAAAATGGTATTTTGGCTGCGGTAAAATCCTATCAGGATGCCACGCCTCCAACAGGTAGCTGCAATTTCGGAATTTTTTGAACAAGTTTTCGTTGTGGCAGAAGGAAAGTTAACGCCCATTGGCAATTTATGCAAATCAAAAAGACTCTCAAAAACTCAACCTCTTCACCTCAAACTTGGCTTTGGCTTTGGCCTGGCACCCAATGGAACCACTTGGAGCAGCACTTGAATTAAGCCATCAGCTTGAGGCGAAGTAAATTAAAATTGACAAAAAGTAACCATAGTAAAATGCGTAGCTCTTTCACCAATTTACTGAATCATAATTTAGCCTAGAGCCTTACCTCTATCCCTATCTCTTTCTTTTTATCTCTCTTTCTCTTTCCGTTGGATGATAGTTTGCCTCGACAATCGACACTTGAAGACTCATAGAGTGAAGCGTTTATCTAAAGTTCAACAACTTATGCAAATGTATGTGTAGCTGAGTATGCTTCAATCAGTACCCAGGCTTAAAGCCCCATTCACTCACACATATACACACAGATACTACACACACACACACATATACGCAATCAGTCATACAGTCGTTGATGTGCAGGAATTTGTGGTTGTTAGATTCTGTTCCTCTTTGTGCATTTCTTTCATCATCATATTTTTCATTATAAACCACAATTGTGTTTGTATTTCTTTTTTATGCTATCTTGGATCTCGGACTTCATATATGAACACACATAATCTTATATACATGTTGTTCTTTTGATGATTAATATAGATGTGTGTGTGTCCATTGCATTTTCTAGCCATTAGTCATAAATTCTGGTTGTTGTTGTTGTCGTCACTCTTGAAATTGTCAGTCAACAACAACGTTGTTTCAATGTTGTCTCTGCCCCCATAAGCAGCTTAGCAACTGGCAAAAGTGCAAAGGTTAACTCATCCCAAGTGGAAAAGCCAACAAAAGGCTAAAAAAAGGAATGACCATTATTATCAATTGTCACATGGAATTGGTTTGATTGAGACCAGTTATATTGACATATTGACAGCAGGTACGTGCAGTCGGACACTCAATAGCTACTGTTCAAAGGCAAGTGTTCGATTGGACTTCAAAGTGTCTCTTTATTTTAAATGATTTTTAAAGATAAATTAAGAAAACATTGGAAAAGATATCTTTGAGATTACTTTGAGTAGAATAATTAAGAGATCAAAGCATATAGTAAGTATTTATTTTTGCAGTTTCCATATCAACTGTGGGCCTAAAATACTTTTTGATTTATTTCAACAAATTTTTTGTGATATTCTAATCGCAATTCACATTTTAAACATTTCAACATTTCTTATTTATAGAACTTTATCCCGCATTTATTTTTTTAAAGCCAAGTAAACAACTTATTATCGCAGCCAGGGTCTCAAAAAATAAAAAACCAATCAGAAGTTTTGTACACTTAATTAAAAAAAAAAACAACAACTGATAAACAGAAACTTGAATAACTCATTATTCATTGCAGATACTGGTAATATGCGCATTAACCCATTAAAGTCTCTCACAATGGCCAATAAACGAACTCATTGAAATCCACTTGTCTAAATACGGTGAATATAAAGCGTCTATAAATGAATAGCAGACATGATAAACAAATAGTGAGTGCACTCATTTTGACTTGGCTTACTTAAGCTGAAAACTATTTAATATTCAAAAGTCAAAAGACGAGTATGAGTTTGAGATAATAATTAAATTTTATGTTATGAATAAATTAATTATATAGAAGGAACTACAAACATTTTAAAAATATTGATATCGGTAATCAATTAGAATTATATGCAAACTTCCATTATAAGTTCTTAAGTAATATTTTCATACTTCCATACATACATGTTGTGTATCAAGAGTTTTTAAAATCAAGTTTTCCAACTTCTTCGCCTCTGTCTGTTTTGAAACTTAAGGCAAGTGTTTAAAGTGAGGCTTATAAACAATTATAAAGTGCTTCGTTTGGCAGCCAAGCGGCAGCCAGCACTGAGAAGTGCTGAGCCAAGTTAGTGGCGTTTGAACTTGACCTTTTTCTAGGCATGGCCGCATGGAATGCGCTTAACCAATGCACAGTGGTATAAAGTGGTTTGCAGTGCTTGTCAATGTGGTTTTTTTTTTACAGTAGCTGCTTAAGCCATCATCATTCGTCATTATGTAGATACATACATACATGGGCATGGCCCCCGCCCCAATGTCTCTGACGCTAAGTAGCTGCAACTAAGCCGCTTACCACGAACAGAAAGAGAGAGAGGGAGAGAGAGAGAGAGAGGTAGAGAGACAGAGGGTATTATAGATAGACAGTGACCATAGCCCCATCTGATTCTCAGTGGCATCGCGGTCTCTTGGTCTCGTGCACATTGTCTGACCCAATTTGCTTGCTGCACGTTTTTCGCTGAACATTCATACGAGTATTCATATTAAATAGTGAATACATACTCGCTAGTATGTGTGAGTGTCTTGGACTATGGCATGGCCTGGAGTGTGCCTGTTCTTTTGCTGTTAATTGGATTAATAATGACAGAAACAATGGGGCAGCAACTGGCACAGAAATAATGGGAAATTATGTAAGCCAATCGACAGGCCGATAGCCAGCAAATTTGTCCGACTCAAGTCCATATATGGACTCTATGCTGGGAGCTGTCAAAAGTGTTAACTGACTGGCAAAGTCCAAAATAAGTTGGGCAACCAAAAATATTCAACAACATAAATGGAGAATTTTTTCTTACATAAATATAAGACAACAAACAAATTTGCTTTCCATAAATAATAATGAGAAATGATTGTGTAATGCATACAGTATGTTAGTTTAAATTGTTTACTTTTGCATACGTTTTGTGATGCCCTGACATTAATTGATAATATTGTTAATATTTTGTTTATTAAACTGCAAACAAAATGAAATAAAATTTTGTAAGCATTCTTAGAAATAAAGCTTCGAAAATGAAAGTGTGTTTGAAACTAGTTCAATCAGGCAACACTATAAAATTTATTGAAAAATATATCTAATTTAAAAAAATTACTTAGACACATACCATAAAAAACTTGTAAAATGAGTCAATTTACTTTGATAAATGAAATTTCTAGCCTATCACAATTCTAACAATTCATATTTACTCTAAAGTCTAGACTTGTAGACTCCGTTAAGAGTGTGGTAAGTAAGTAGCTGATACTCGTACTTATTGTGACCCATTTGCCACACAATTTTCAATTACCAAATTACTGACCTCATAAATGATTACACACACTCTGTCAAAGAACTGTGTACCATGGTCTTATATCACATTTACCATGGTACTACGAAGCACCGCAATAAGCAGAAAAGTGCTTTATCAGCAGAGAAACAGTTAACAGAAATACAACTTCTATCAATGTGAATGGAACTGAAACTGGTCGATGGTGCCAAGTTGTGTTTGTGTTTTGGTTTCTGTTTATTGTTTGTCTTAGATACGCTATCAAGAGCCCAGCAGCGTGTCGTGGCCCCAATCTGGGCAATAACCAATACCTGAAATACCAATACTTCCCCCTCCAAGAAGATAAGCTAGAACTAACGCTAAGAATTTTGGTTGAAGAACGGCAATACGAGTGCCAGATAAACGTAGAATTGCCAATAGATGATTTAATTATTTTTTTTATTTTCTATGCCATCATTTGGACAAATGATGAGCTCACTAATGATACCGACAGATATTTAAATTCTCAACTTATTTATGCACATTTATTTATATCGCATTCATAAGCAATTTTTTATTTTTATATCAAATGAATTCTTGGCAATTTTGTTGAGGCAGGCGGTGAGGGAATCAGGTTAGAGATTGGGCATTTGTTATTGTTCATGACCGTTCAACATGAGTCAGTATTTGTGTTACTGTCTTTGTTTTTACAAGTCTTTGTCATATTCTTTCTTGTCTTGGCTCTCTGCCCGAATTTCTTTAGGAAGCGGTAAAAAATAAACCTTACGGGTTTCTGATCTCTTGCTCTAAATTTTTGCTGGCTTCACTTCATTTGCAGAATTTTGTATAAAATAACAAATTGTTATTTTTGCAGCTGGTTAGAGGTAAAAGTTCTCTTAACGGCTGGCAGCTGTCCTCATAAATTTAATTAAAAATCATTTAAAATCCTTTTAGAAATTGCTTAAGCACAAGTTTTCTTTTCATTTGTTTTCATTTGCCTGGCAACAGAGGTGACTGAGTGTCAACACGTGCCAAATTGTCTGTGTGTGTGTTGTCTTGTGTGTGTATCTCTCTCAAGTTGCTAAACTTTTGTAGCAACAACAGAGCACACAATAAAATTGCTGCTAAAAGTTTTTGCTGCAAGGCAAAACAAGTACAGCGTATCTGCAAGATAAAAAATTGTGTAGATACATTCAAGATACAAGTGGAAGTTTTATGCGCATGCAGATATTTTATTTGTTTGTTGTTTTCGATGTTATTGTTGTTGTTGTAGTTGTTGTTTCTTGCGTGTGGTTCAACCGCATTAACATAAACAAATAGAGACAAATTCATAATTGGCCAGCGCGTCAACCCTCGAAGCACACAACCTGCAGTCTGCATCACAGGTGGCGAGCACGTTGCCCACAACACGCAAAACATTTCAATTGCGGCTGCCGGGGGAGTTGTCAGGGTGCGTCACCATGGCGTATGATGAATATGAATATATGGATAACGCACGTGCAATACCAACACGTTACCATTGCGGTTGTTCTTGTTGTCAGTCGCGTTGTTGTCGTTGCTGTCGTGTTGTACTACTGTACTTCTGTTTATGCTCTTACCATTTATAAGAGTTGTCAAATTTTTCTAAGAAGTTTGATCACTTAATTTCAATAAGTGTATTTATATTTAAATTCGACATTTATTAATTCCTTTTAATATTATAATAGCTAGAAGAATTTGAAATTGAAAAAGAAAAATAAATATTCTTAAGCAATTTATTTATTTAATTTGTATGTACTTATTCAACAAATTTAACTATAATAATTTAACATTTAAAAATTACAAACAAAATATCTCTAGTAATTTGTTCATGTATTAATCCAATAAGTATGTTCAAATTACAACTGAGTTTAATCTTACAAGTTGTAATAAGTGTATTTATATATTCCTGGATAGTGTACTATCTTTTTTCCACTTCTGTTTTATCCTGTTTAATCAATTTTATAAGCCGTGTTGCCAGCGTTGTCAACTTGTACAAATGTCAAATTCTCATACGCATTGTTGACCCAATTTATTAAGGCAAGCCGAAACACCCTTGAAACGCTGACAATCCCACTTGCAAAGCACACACAAAAAATTTTCCAAAATAATGCCAGAAACACGAATAGATAGATAAATAGAGAGGGAAGAACGGATGTGTGAAAGAGAGGTAAGAAGCTGCAGAAGATAGCATGTGACAGGGTGGCTTGCAATTGGAATTTGGGGCGCGGTTTTGTCCTTTGCATTGTTATGCATCTGCCAGAATTGGGTCAGCAATATATATGTATATATATACATTTTCTGAATTTATAACATTATGCGAGGCCATTCGCAAGCAGTTAGATTCATATTTTAATTTAAGCTGCGCCTGAGGCTTTTGGGTCGGCTCATTAAAAGATAAATCGCGCCATTTTCGCATCATTTTGGCCCTCTTTTCCAGCCACTTTTGCTAATTATGAGAATGAATGCAACTGAGGCAAGTGCCTAGAATAGTTCTGATTTAGCACTCACAAACTGGCTAAAACCAAATTGCCTTCAGCTGCTGTCCAAAATGTTGCTGGCCAAGTGGCAAATGCATTGTTTAGATTGTCTCTTTATTGTCATAATTTATTTTCTTTTAAACATTGACTTAAAATCCAAGCTCTTGCCATAACAACTTCAATTTCTGAACCATTAACTCGAGTCAATATAAATGAAGGAAAGATAGCTGAGTTTTTATGGGCCAACATCATGACGATATCTTCATCTCGGCTTTGTTCCATCCATTAATGGACATTTGTTTGGCCAACACCTGAGACTGGGACTAAGGCTGAAACTGACGCCACTTGACCATATATATATATATATATATTGGCTGTGTGTTGTGGAACAATCAATCTCATTGACAATGTTGATTCCCCTGTCTGTCTACGTTACTTTGATAGCTTCAACGCCTGCTCTTGTCATATGCATAACATTTCAATTCATTTCGAGTTTTCCTCGGCCTTTCTCCTCTGTGCCATGTAAATTTTGATAAATGATCCAAACACAATTTTTCAACTGATGAGTGTTTTTGAACAACTTAAGCTTAGTTTTATATGGGACAGTTGTTTTTCTTTCGTCGTAATCAGAGTCGAAGCCTTTTCGTACAGTGAACACTATCCAGCAAAAGGTTAAAAGTTTACTCAACTTAAAAGAGTTTGTTTGACAACACTTCGCAGATGTTTAACTCTAGGCTGAGACCCATTTAATAAGCGCTGTCATTGTTACGTTTGTTTTGCTTTTCCATTTTCATTTCCATTTTTATTTTCTTATTTTCTCATTTTGAGAAGGGTGGCAAAACTTGTGACACTTGCGCAAACAATAAAATTCATTTAATTTATTTATACACTTGCCAAGCAATTATTTGCCTTTTGACTTAGCGAACTAAATCGTAGTACCTCAGTTGTTGCTCGATTGCAAATAACAACTGTGAAACAACATTGATATTTTCATTTTCATATTCAATATTTTTGAGATTATTATATCCAATTTGTCATCGATACGCAAGGCAAAGCGTTGCGATGCAAACAGAGACTGAAATTTGATTCTCAAAGTCGGCACTTCAAGTTGATTTTGCTTATTTGCTCAGAGCAGCAGCTTTCAAATATCACATGACTTGGGAACTTTCCAAGGAACTTCGTCAAAATCATTGAACAACAGCTGAGCCAGCAGCGGGGCATAATAACGAATAATAATCTGAACGCTGTGAACACACAAATTGATCGACAATCACATGCTCTACATAGAATATTCATTTAATAGTAACGTATAAAAATATTTATGATTTTTTATTTATATAATCAAACAGTATAGTATCTTTAAAAAATATCTAAGCAGTTGTTCAATGCAGTTAGACCCTTCTCACACTTACTTAATGTACTGTCTTATCCCTTTATTCTACGCAATCTTTTTGCAAATCGCAGCAGAAAGCCAAATTCACAATATGAAAATCAATTTTTATTCCAAGGGTTCCCTACTTGTTTTAACACTTCAGCGAGCATTGAGGGAGTCTGAGGCCTACAGATTTGTATTTGTAACTAATTTAAATAAAAACCAATCTGCCTGAAAATGTCAAGCATAATTCGAGTCTACGGCTTGGCATCTTATCGCTTTATGTGTTGTGACGGCTCTGGAAAACTTTGTCGTTCTTGTCTGTTGTCTGTTGTGTTCTCGTACCGTGACTGTGAATGTGACTGCAACTCAAATCAAATTGCCAAACGAACTTTCCACTCGGCACACACAACAAATTTTATTTTTATGGGCCCGCTCCGAAAAGTTGCCTTTAAGATGAAGCCCAAAAACCCGACACGTTTCACTTTCGCTTGAACTTGAAACGATGAAAGGAACTTGAGAACATGGCCGCGCATGCTGATGATGATTATCCAAGGACCAAGGACCAAGCTCACAGCATCCTTAAGCCTATGAACAGTGAGCAGTTTTTCCCGCGAAAAAAAAAAACAAAGCACAGCAGACATAAAAATGCTTAGAGAAAACTGCGATGGCGATAAGCGGGCCAAAACAATGAAAACTGAAACTGAAAGTGGGCAACAAATGTTGTTGTCTGCTTTTAGGCGTTATGTCCATGAATTTCACTCTAAGAAATAGGTCGACGAGTTTTAGTTATGACCATGGCCAAAAGAATTGGAGCAAAACATTGCTGGGCCCATAAAAGATTACAATAAAATAGAAGCAGAGACCGCTGAAATACAAATAAAAAGTCCACAAGCAATGGAATTTATATTGGCTATTCTCGACCATCTTGTTGCCACATTTTTACCAGCTGTCTCACTGGACAGACAACAACGAATATTCATTTTGTGGTTCACTCACATTTCTGTCTAACTTGAATGGAAATTAATTAGCTGACTGAGACTCAGACAAAGGGAAGCATTTGAAATGAATGCCAAATGTAACTAAGGGAATGGCCAACATTTATACGAATTGTTCTGTAATGAAATTGATAACAAAGCTGCCAATATATAAGGTAAATAGATTGAGCCAGTTTAAGCAATCTGTTCGTCCATTGATTAGAGACAATTCAATCAGACCAAATAGAGGGTCATTCATTCAGTTTTAAAGGTGGTAGTACTTTTAATTAAACCATGCTCGAAGGACAGCAATTGATGAGCAAGGTTATATTTTAATTGAATTTTATATTTTTAATAAACTTTATTTATGAAAAAGGATAGAGTAGAATTATCAAAGTAAGAGTAATGTTAATATATAAATAACAAATATAACATATATTTTCAATTTACAATTGCAAATATTTATTTATTTATTGTCAGAATAAAATCAGCCAACACAACAATTAATTTAAAAATTGAACATTAAAATTTTAAAAAATATACATATTTAAATTACAAAATTAATTAAATATTTAAAAATCTAGAGAATCTTAAATGAAAAAGAAAATGATTGCTAGGATTGGGGAAAACTCAGAAAAATGCAATCAAAGCAAATTTTAGTCTTAACTAAGACCCTATCAATTCCAGGAAGCGCTCAAGTTTATTTTTTAGTGCAATGAACCCAAAGTCAGTTCATTTGCATGGAAGTGCATACCCAGCCCAGGTCATAAAAAAGCACTGTTATCAAAGTGATACTAAGCCGAAACTACACTCAATTGATAAGCACAACCACACCCAACATTTAGATTGTATTCCTAACCATTTTCAGACTGTGAGGATGTTGGCAAACCACTTGGCCTTTTTATGTGCTGATAAAAAGTCGTTGGAGCAATCAAAAACCGCAACATGTTAACTGTTAATGCCCCAGACACCTATTTGAGCCACATATGGAATGTGGCAAGTTGTGGCAGCTGGAGGCTGGGGCAGATACCGACAATGAACTCGACCCGGCACCAAATATAAATTAAATGAAAAAAACAGAAAAGAATAAAAAATATATAAATAAAGGGATCCCAAGTTTCGGAACTCAATAATTCAAAACAATTTCATTTTATGGCTGGCAAAGCTGGAAAAGGATTCGGTCAAAAGCGGCACAAAGCACAGTTTAACCTTTCAATAGGAGGACAACATTTTGACCCGGGCTTACATTACAACTGGACCCGGCGTAACCCTTTTTAACTGCTCGCGTGTATAAAACATTTTGTAGATAGGCGTGAAAGCCAACACATAAAACAGCCAGTGGGTGAGGCGATGGGGGCATGGTCAGGGGGTGGGGGCGGGTTGGCGTTAGCGGGTTTCAACTTACCGTTGGCGGATGTGCGCAAATATTTGGCGATGAGGTTGCTGCTGCTGATGAGCGGGAAGATGAACGGGTTCGTAATCCTTTTAGTGTCTGATAATGAAAATCCTGCCAGATACAAGGCAATACTTACACACACACACTTATACGCACGCACACACACACGTATACACCGCCTTATGGCTATTAATGATGTCTATTCGGGCTGGGAGATTTTTAATTATCTCCAGAGAGAAAGACGAATGTGGAATGGTAATACAATTTTGAAAAAAATATCTTTAGCAAAGTTACGCAAGATTTAATGCAAAAATTAAACGCGTAAATAATGCAATCAAACACGGCTTAATTACCAACAATTGTTGTTTATTATTTATTTAATTTGATTTAAGACTCTTTCAATTCAAATTGTTGCACGTAATTTTGATTCAATTAAAAGTCACACAAATTCAATTTACACTCACAATTACACTTTGGCATTTAATTAGTCACTGTTGTGGCTTTGATTGTTGTTTTTATGTTGTTTTTGTTTGAGTTGTTGTGGTATTACACACCGAGAACGTGTTAGACCAAACACCGGGGGAGTAAGTGCAACAGCAACGTCGAAATATGATCGAACTTTTATTTCGGTTTTATCGTGAACGACAACGACAACGACAAAGAGAACGAAGCAGCCGCAACGAAACGCACAGCGCAAGATTTCAAAACAGAATGAATCCCAAGTAAACTTCAGTTTTTCCAATTCCCATATTCGCTTGTCGTCTCTGCTGTCCAACAAGTTCGTCGAACAACCAACAGCAATCGTTGTTGTGCTTGTTGCTGCCCGCAGCATCGAATCAAACACAAATGTTGCAGCTCGATCCAAAGCATCGAACATGTGCGTGTTTGAGCGCAACTTGCGTGCATGAGCGGCGCTTATAGGGGATTGTAGTATAAATGGGTTGCTAAAGGAACTCTAAAATAGCGTATTTAAATGACTATTAATGTAATTTAATTTTTTTCTTAATTTCAGTCGATAATAGTTATAATAATAATCGATAACTTGATAGTTAGTCAAAACTTGGAAGTCACATTGTTACTTACACCAAAATTTGTTTTGCTTTAAGTCAAACTTGAGCTTTGCTTACATTTGCCAGGCTTAGAACTTGGGTAAAATGGCGTGTCTTCTAGGCTTCATCTATTGCAAAAATAAGAAAAAACTCAAAGTGCAGTTAAAATTTAGATATAACGAAGATATCTACTTGCACTATCTATTTTTAAATATTTATAAAAAAAAAACAATTTGTCTGCTAAGCGATATGTTAGCTAAATAAATAAATTTCAACTTGATATTTTCAAATAAATTATATTTGTTAAAAACCCTTAAACTTTTAAACAAATAAAATTAATTTATATTTAATAATCTTTATTTGAAAATCATAGTTTAAGGACTATACAATGCAATAAGTCTGTTAGCTAGGACAAACAAAAGAATTTGTTTGATCTGAATAATGTTGTTAAACTTAATCTTCAATTAACCAACCACAGACAAAATTTAAGTAATTGAGATGATTTTTAGGCCACTTTACAGATAATACATGTTCAGCTGTTACGGTTTCTGATACTCACCTGGCGCCAATTGCAATAATCTCTGGCAAACCATAAACCCATTTAAGTACTGAAAATCATATTCATTAATGAAACATGCCATAAAATCGATGTCCACAAATTGGCCCATAGCTGGTAGGGCGCATTCATTTAAATGAGCCTCAATGAACAATAACAACAACAACGAAAGGTAGAAAGACAATGTCGGGTCTGTTGCATAGACAGATAACGGGTGAAATATTGTAAAGGTATTGAAAATCTGATTTAATGTTCATGTAATTAAAACCAATCGAAACGAAGAACCAAAGTGCGATGGAACCGAACAGTCGGCGAAATTCAGCTTAAATGTAAACCAACAACAACAACAACAGTAACAACAACAACAACAACAGTAACAACGACAACAACCACGCGTTGTCAAGACAACGTCGAGCCCAAGCAATTGACAGTTTCAGGTACCAAAACAAAAAACATACAGCAAAGCAGCTCGAGAGACAGATAGAAAGAAAAAGGACACAAGACAGACAGGACGCACCTGTAAGCAACGGGAAATATTTTCAAGGAGCCGCAGCAAGTGAAAGAAATCTGGGATTCAACGGAAACCAGCGCTCGGAAGTGCGCAAAAACAGGAATTCGCTGGAAAAACCATTAAACAAAGGGCGCCTGCCACGCCCCCGCCCCTTCTTGCATCTCTAAGTGAAGCACATCAGCACTTGAAGGACCATGAATTACTACGATGAGGAGATCACAATCAGTGGCCCGGACAGCAAGCATCTGAGCAGTGTGCAAATGGACAGAGCGTCGAGGTCCGATGGTGGAGGAGGAGGTGCAGGTGGTGCGGGCAGAGGCAGTGGAGCAACTGGAGGGCAGAGGGCGACCAGGCAGCGCAACTTGGTGAGTGGCTAGAAAAAGAGAGAGAGCGAGAGAGAGAGGCAGCAAGAAAGAGGGTAAGGGAGAGAGAGAGGAGTGAGAGTGAAAGCTAGCGATAAAATGAGGAAAATTAGCTTTGGGTATCAAATGCGTGGGATCCTCTAACAGCTCAGCTTCTCCTCGGGCTCTTTTCTGCTTCTTCCCCTTTTCCCCCTCTTAAAACGCATTTTGTTTTTCACCTTTCCTCTTTTTTCATTTATTTTCTCATTTCCCCCTTACCTTTTTTTCTTCTATACACCTTTCCTGCCTTCTTTTTTCCCACATTCCCGCCGTTTTCCTTCTTTCTTTCCTTCTTCCTTTTCTCCACAATTCTTCCCCCATTTGTCTTGTTATTCTATTCTCATCAACAGTTTATTTCTCCTGTCTTACTCCTTTCCTCCTCTTTTTTCCTCTCCCCCACATACTCTACTTTTCAGCTATCTTCCTCCTATTTTGTTTATTCCATCTTCTTGATTCCACCATTCCTCCTTATCTTTTTATTCATCCTCTTTACTTTTGCACTTCTTCCATCCATTTTATGTCTTCATCTTCTCCTCCATCACCTTCCTGTAACTCTCATTCGTCTCCGCCTCCGCCTCCGCCTTTCCTTCTCTTCTAATTTCTATTCTCTCCAATTCTCTTACTCTATTTATCATCTCCCCTTAATTCTTCCTCTATCTTCCATTTCATGTCTATATCCCCACTTCTCCCACCATTCCCTCACGATTTTTAACACCAGCTCTCTTTAACTTCCCTTTTCCCCATCCACAGGGACTGCAGGGCAACTCCGCTGATGACGACGGTCTGCTGCAGGACATCATCGATCACGATGACGAGGCCGATGACAGCGACGACGACGATGACGACGACGACAGTGAGTTGCAGATGCCTGGCGTGGACATGGGCATCACTGGACCCGGGCCACGTCCCCAGACACGTCCGGGCAGCACACGGAACGTGAAGCAGGCGCAGATGGCAGATGATCAGCTGAGCTTTGGCAGCTCGGACGAAGCAACTGGCGGGGAGCAGAGAGAGCCGACTGGGGCGAAGTTGGCGCATCAAAAGCTGCCGCTGCCGGCGCAACAGCGACGCAGTGCTGGGCCGGCACAGGAGCTGACCAGCTTCAACCTGACGCCGGACAAGTGGGAGCAGCTGCCACTGCAGCCGGAACTGAAGGAGATCTTTCCCTATATACTGAAGTATACGCCGCAAACGATTGAGACGCCGTATCACCTGCAGCCCTTCCTCCCGGAGTTTGTGCCCGCCGTGGGCGATGTGGATGCCATGCTGAAGGTGCAGGCACCGGCGTTGTTGCAGCCACAACGACAGCGGGAACTGGACGAGCATCTGCAGCGCCTGGGATTGATGTTGCTGGACGAACCATCGGGTGCACAGAGTGAGCCCAGTTTGCTGAACATGAAGCTGCGCTCGGTGCTGAGCGGGAGTCGGGGACGTAATCCCAGAAATGCCACCTACTCGGCGACACTTGTGCCCACAGCCAGATCTGCCAAGGACATCGAACGCTGGATTAATGAGGTGGAGCAGGTGCACATGACGCAATCCATGTTCGATGCACAGCCGCGAAAGGATATCGATGCGCTGCTCGAGGATTGGCCACGTTCATATGCCCACAAGGAGACCAAGGAGGCCCTCGATGAGGCCTATCGCTCCTGTCTGCAACAGCAAAGCTCTCTGTCCGATTATGTGCGCGTGCTCTGTGAACGCTTCAATGTGGAGGGAGCCCTGGAAACGCAATCGGATTACATACACAACGTGCAAACGCTGTTTGCCCTCTACCTGGCCGCCAGTCAGGCCTGGGAGTAGTTTGACCAGGAGAAGGATGAGAGGGAGAAAGAGTGAGAAGAGAGGGAGTGAGAGAGTGAGAGAGTGAGAGAGTGAGAGGGGTAGCTTGCACTAATAACGCTAATGGCTTCGATTAAGTGACAGCCAGACGCCGTTTGTTTGCCTTTGTGGATGCCGTGGATGCCGCTTCTCTTTTGGCTTGGCCATTAAATCGCTTGGAAAACCGTTAGTCTCCATAACTTGCACGTTTGATTGGGATGGGGAAATCATCAGGGGGGTTAGGAAGTGCTGGAAGGGAGTCGGGTCTGGTCTGCTGCTGGTCTGCTGCCTTCTGTAGTGCGAGAAAATCATTTGCGAAGAAAAAATCGGAATGCGACTTTTGTGAAAATTGCCGCTTTGTCTGCAGCTTCAAGCGACAAAAATGAAATTTGGTTCACCATTTTTTAACGCATAACACTTTAAATACAAATATGCAAATGGGGTATATTGAAAGCGAGCAAGAGATGTGACATCGCTTTACAATTGATTGATTTGAAAATAATGTACTTATAGGCTGGACTTTATAAATCTAAGAACCCATTTTTGTACCCTTGTTAAATATCTAATAAATGGGTCAATCAACTATATTTGTACTTAAAATGATATCTATCATTGAAGCTGCATACGATTTGAAAACGTTGCAAGAGTTCATAAATTGGCCAAAATGTGTATGAAATAAATCATAAATTAAAAAAAAAAACAAAATTAACCTAATTTACATATACTGGCAATTTAGAGTGCAAAAAATGATTTAAAGAAATACATGGTTGATGGCAATATTTTGAAAGTTTGGAAATTGACCGAAAATTTTAAGGAATATTTATGGGAAAATCGTAAATTTAAAATAAAATAAATTATTCTAACATCAAGAATATTTCAATGAAGCATTAAGCTCGATTAAGAGTTTAAAAAATAATTCTAATTGTCTCCAATTAAGAAGATTGGGCTGCAGCTTCAGTATATGTATTGCTTACAGGGTATGCAGTAGTCAACCTCTGTTAATTCTGTTAAGCACTTGCTGTTTTTTGTCGTGCTTGCGTCACTTTCAAGTGCCCAAAATGCACAATGCACTGCGCGGATGTTGCATTCAAAATGCAATGAAAAGCTGACTAAAATGCAACAGAGTGGCAAATAAAAGCAACAATCAACTGAAAAGCGGCTGAAAAAGTGCCTTAAAAAGCAGTGAGAAATGAAAAAGTGAAAGAAAACGCAATGCAAAATTTCATAGCATACGTTTTGGGGCAATTCACATACACACACTCACTCATAAAAGGGTGCTCTCAAGTATATCTATGACAGAGACAGGGAGAGATAGAGAGAGAGTGAGACATCAATAGTTAAACCAATCATGCACTTGAACAAACCAGCGACAACAACAACATACGCCTAATTAGAGCCGCTTAAGACAACATTGACCAGGCCAAAAGCAGCGTCGAAGCATGTCATCGTTGATGTTGTTGCTGTTGCTGTTGCTGTAGTTGACGATTTTAATTATGCGTAAACCAGTTAAGACCCTTTAATGCCATTTTCGATGCGTATATAGTACGCCTGCAGTGGACACCAGTGGTTGACTCTTGACCGTGTGGGTGGCTGACTGATTCTCAATCAAAGCCCGTCATCGTCATCGTCCTCGTCGCCGTCATATGCAAAATGCATTATAAGCTCGTAAATTTGCAGCGCCTTCTGTTGACTCTGTGTGCGAGTGATTGACGTTAATAGCAGCAGACATTAACAACCGTGCGAAGACAATTAATTGAATGGGCCTGTAAGATGAACTCTTCACTGTAAGGAGATGTAAGCACATCAGCTTACATTAATACTTTATTGTAATAAAATATTATAAAAGATGTTCGTTATACGAAAATTTGTATGTATATATTGTATACGCAAATGTTTTATTTTATTAAACCTTTTAATTATATCTAAATTTATTATCTTTTACTGGATATTAATTACACAAGGGAACAAAATTAATCTTTAAAACCATAAAAGTCGATGATTTAAAATTTAAGGCAATATGATATAGTAGTCCGACCCAAGTACATACCAAGTTTGAAGTTTGACAATTTGAAGCGAGCCAAGTAGCGGTTATGACTTAAATTATTAAATAAGTAATTTAAAATTAGTTACTTTAATTTTGTTTTTTAAATATTGAATTATCTGGCATTCTCTGTAATTGATTGTCGTTAAACTGATATAAGTGTTAAGCTTAGCTAATCTTTACCCTCGAGAGTTCCGGGACTGTAATAACCAATTATTTACATTGTATTATATCGTGAAATTCACCGTCGATCAAATAACTGCCGGACATCCTTCCTAGAGACCGTTAAAACAAAGATGAGAATGCAATAAATCGGAATAAGGTGAGTTAAGATGCTCCACAAATAATCCTTTCCACCGATTGTACCAATGTAAAGAATATAACAGAGTCCGATGAGCCAATTCAGAATTTCGGTTAATAAAATACGAAGATAGAAGCTAACCCTATTATTGTAAGAAACAGAATTAAAATACAAAAGCCAATAACATTAAACAATTAAAATTCATACGTACATTTTATTGTCCTGGATATTATGCGTTCCCAGCTCCTCAAGTTGTTTGCGATTCTTTCGGTTTTCAATCCGAACATGCCATACAGATGCAATCATTAATATGCCTTTTATGAGAAGCATCAAATTCGCCGGACCAATCAAATAGACAATTATCGACCCATCAAATACTGCTAAGGAATATCATAAGAACACTTAAAAAAAAAATAGCTAGAATTTTTATTTAGATTTACTTACTTTTAAGATCACAATCGTAGTATGCAAAGCCAACTTTCAAACTGGAATCGATATCTAGATTGTCGAGGAAATGATCTGCCAGAATTGCGACTAGGAGAAAACAAGACGCCATTCCCCAAACAAAAGAAAAGTATTTTAAAAACCTCCATTGATTATTATGTTGGTTGATTACAAACATGTCAGCAACAAAAATTCGATAAAATTCGAAAGACATTACGCCGAGCCACAAATAAGACGAAATGTTAACGAAATAGCTTGAATAGGCTAATCAAAAATTGGGTTATTTCAGTAAATAGTATTATGCACAGCTATACAAATACTTACCTACAATATAACAGGTGGTCCACAAAAGAAAATTATCGTGTTCAATGAATATACCTGTCAGTTGATCAACCAACCAGCAAATTAAATAGCACAGGCAACATTTGTCATATACGTGTTTCAGTTTTATCACAAAAATGTAAATACATATGGTCAGCAGTAAAAAAAGATTGCACGTCCAATTCGCTGGGAAAAGTAATCAAACTAATTATTATAAATCTGTAGAAAATTAAGGAAGCATTTATCTTACCATAGTGAAATTCAAATTCACTTAAGCAATTGACACTAATACAATCTGTAGCTCATTCCCCAAATGGCTATCTCCTGCGGCTGTAAACAATAATCTCGTTTTGAGAGATACACATCATCATCTGCTCGATAAATAGTGCCATTCTAGATATGTTTATACTTATAAATATAATTATTTATAAATATCAGCTACGAGGATTTGTCTCACCTCAAACAGTTTCCATTGATTGTTTACTGTATAGTTCTTTAGGTGAATATCTTTACTACATTGAATCTTTATCCCGGGTTGTACCACAAACTGATCCCTAATGCTTGTTTGCCGTAGTGTTCCATCCTCTTGTGTTATATATTCTGTATAATCTATAAATTCTTTTGTGCATTTGCTTTCATCATCCAGATCAAGTCGATGTCGATGACAACAGTATCGAATGCAGGGCTTAAATTTACACACACATCCCCTTAAGTGATCCTCAACAGTTAATTTTGTCCCTTCAAAGAATATCTTATAGTTGTAAGTTCCGGTTTGTTCAAGAGGTATCACAACTCCTTCATAAATAAAAAATTTTTTTTTTTTTTCTCCCCCCCCCCCCCCCCCCCCCCCCCCCCCCCCCCCCCCCCCCCCCCCCCCCCCCCCCCCCCCCCCCCCCCCCCCCCCCCCCCCCACCCCCCCCCCCCCCCCCCCCCCTTTTTTTCTCCCCCCCCCCCCCCCCCCCCCCCCCCCCCCCCCCCCCCCCCCCCCCCCCCCCCCTCCCCCCCCCCTTCCCCCCCCCCCCCCCCCCCCTTTTCCCCCCCCCCCCCCCCCCCCCCCCCCCCCCCCAACCCCACCCCCCCCCCCCCCCCCCCCTCTCCCCCCCCCCCCCCCCCCCCCCCCCCCCCCCACCTCCTTCCCCCAACCCCCCCCCCCCCCAAACCCCACCCCCCCCCTTTTCAATCCCCAACCCAAAAAACCACCCCAAAAAAACCCCCAAAACAATCACCCACCCTATTTTCCTCCAAAATATATATAGCAGCCTACGTATTTGTAAGATCCATTTGTTAGTTTCTCGCTGTAAGTTAAATCGACTGTATCGAAAAAATCACAATCAGGGATTTCATTAGCTGTAATTGATGTACAAATACAGATGAGCAATAAAATTTTTAGCTTTATTTGAAACATTTTATTAACACTTGAATTTTGTGCAAACGGAAAAGCAACTGCACTGGGTTGAACTTCAAATCGAACTGCAATCGGCCCATTTTAAACCTAATCATAAGTTGAATGTGGAGTACTTAGAATTTAGATTGTCCTTTGTTCTTTTAAGCAATTAGTTTCTTAACTCTTAATCAAAAGAAAGAAAGCTTGATTCGAGTCACCGACTACAAAATACCCCTTAATCAATTTAGATTTATCTAAATAGTATTCATGAATTTTTAACTTCATTGGTATACTGATTACTTACATACAGTAGCGGATTAAGAAATCCGGACACAACAAAAGTGCGGTTTTTTGGAGTTTTTTGAAAGTTTTTGTTTATTCGACCATAGGAAAAACGTATGAAACATAGAAAACTTTTCTTAACCCATTAGTAATTTTTTGAAAAAGAAGGAAAAAGGGGTTTAAATAGTTTCTTTTACCAATATTCAAAAAGTCATAAAAAATACTAGCGAAGAGATTTTTGCAAATTTTAGGGTACTTAATTTTGTGCAACATTGTTCAAATAATTTTTTTGCATTCAAACATATTTTGTTTGAGCCCGAGGAAAAAAGTTTAAAAACTAGACTTTTACAAAAATTCGAAAATTTCAATGGGTACTTAATGGGTTAAGAAAAGTTGTGTATCATTCAAAAAGAATTCGAATGACCTTTCCATTGATGCCAAACTTTGCATGAAGTAAGTTCAAATTATGAGTAGAAGTAACTTTAAGTGGTGTCAAAATACTTACGGCCACCGTTGTAGTTCTTCATGGCCACAAATTCAAAATGTTCATGAACTCTGAAAGTAAAGGGTATAAAAAAAGCAGAGCTAGGTTTTTCTTATCAATTCTCAGAAGTTATTCCAGCTTCTAATGTTTATTTTAATTGTTGCAAATAGTTGTTACTCATTGATAATTATAATTTTTATCAAACTCGATTTCCACTTACATAAAATAAAAGAACTTGATATTGCATTAAAGTAATGTAAAATACTTCGAAAAATCAAATAAATAATAATAATAAGTAACTTTTTATCAAATTTAAAATTTTTTTAATTAATTACGAAAAAATAAAAAACTTACTAAAATAATTTAATTATAAAAGAAGTAGTTTATTCTAAGATTTAATAATTATTTTACTTACAATAAATATACAACAAATTATGTTATTTTTTTCAGCTCATTTTATTTTATCTTAATTTTTGCCTACCAGCTGTAAGCTGCATACGTGCCTTGATTTAATATCGCACTCAGTATTTTTTTGGTATTTTGAAGATATGGCAACACTGAGTGCATTTTAAGGAAACGGCGCAACACATTGTTTGATAATAAACAAGTTTACATGTTTTAAGCGTCGAAAATGCCGCGTTCCAATGCGGCTGGAGAAGCGGAAACCACTTGTAGCTACTGCCAGAGTGCCATAGAGGATGACAACTATTTGGAGTGCCAGAGCTGTGAGCAGAACGTGCACATCCGGTGTCTGCCACACGCGAGCACGCCTGGCGATTTACTGGGTGATGTTTTCTTTGATTTCACGTGCCTTCAATGTGTGCGCGCGGAAGAACAAAAGGCGGGCAAAGAGACGACGACGACGCCCAAGGAGCGTTTTGTGAGGCAGCGCATACCGTGGCTGCTGGTGCTGACACTGGCCATATACAACTTGTCGATCAAGTCGAAGGGTCTAAGTCATCATGGTTACTTCCACTGGCGGACGCACATCATCAGCTTTGTGGACAAGAACTGGAACTACATCTTCGAGCCACGTGTGTGAGTGTGGCCAGAGGTACACTTTTGGTGGGACCGTAATAATAATTGTATGCTTACTCCACAGACGTCGTCGCAAGCAATGGACGGGATCCGTATCCGGCGCACTGTCGCACAACAGCCCGGAATACTTTCAGTCCGGCGTCAATGTATGCCTCGAGCACGGCTGGTGGAAGCTGGCGCGATCCAATCTCACGCCACGCAGCGTTCGCCAGGAATGTAAGTAATTCAGTTAATCCAGTGGCATTTTATAACCATGTGCATTCCAGATGAACAGCGCACGCTAGAGCGTCAACAGCTGCGCACAGATCGTCGCTTGCCACCGCCGCCGCTGGATGAGAACAGCTGCGGCAGTGATTTGTCCGTCACGGATCATCACAGCGATGCTCAGGCTCAGGACGAAACCCCGGAACGATCGCAGCCACCCAGTGAGGGATGTGCGCGTGCCATGTGAGCGTAATATTATCCTTACTTAAATTATCAAACGTACTAATCAATGTGTCAACTGCAGTCCCTACATGGGTCGTCTGCCCAAAGCAGTTGAGGTGAAACAGGAACAGGAGCAGGAGCAGCATCCACAGCAGGAGGAGCAACCACAGCAGGAGGAGGTGTCACAACAGCTGCAGCCGCTGAGCAGCGTTCAGGCCAGTCTCATGGACTTTCTGGCCGAGAGTCTGGGTGGCGATGACATGAGTCTGTTTATGCAGCCGCCTTTGATTGGTTCCAGCGGCAAAGGAGATTTCTTCATGTCCGAAGCGTTGCTCGAGGCGCCCGGCAACAGCACAAGCTTGTTCGAGCTGGAATCCAACTTTAATTTGCCACCAGTCGAAAGTGAAGCATCGGAAATCAAGGGAGTAGGAAAAGATGCCAGCGTGACAATGCAGGAGCCAAAACAGGAGGCGGAAGAGGCGGATAAATCGCAGACAAGCAGCGAGAGCGAAGAAGAAACAATGGAAACAGAGCAACAGACTGAGGAGCAGGATAATTACCAGCCACGCATTGTGCAGGTGACCAATTATCAGGCCCAGGAGCAGCAGGCGCCACAAATCAAGACGGAACAGCAGCAGGCAATCGAAGAGAAGGAAGACATGGAACTGGAACCACCTGACAGCAGCATGATCAGTTTGGAGCGATGCAAGCCAAGCGGCTTCACCCGCCAGCTGCGTCGCAATTGGCCCTGGCTGCAGGAGACCGATCACGATGTCGAGCCTGTGGAGGCGTCACAAGGCCTTCAGCTAATCAGCGTCTATGAGGAGCAGCAGCTGCATCAACAGCTGCACAAGATCTTCACCCAGCAGCAGCCACAGCCTCAAAGCGATATTCCCGCCTATGTGCGTCGTCTCTATCGCAAGCTCTGTCTGCGCAAATGGAAGCGTGAACACAATCGACCCATTTTCAATCTGGACGAGCACATTGATCCCATTGCCCGGTCACGTTTGCAGCTGGCGAAGCAACAGCAGGCACAAATCCTGGATCGCTATCAGCTGCTGGAACTGGGTAATCCAGATATACGCAGCTCTTTTTATGCCCGCATTGTGGGCAAATCTGATTACGAACTCTTTGATTCGCCATATACGAAACGTGTCCTGCATCCGTTCATCTATCGCAGCCAGAAGATGGCTCCACCTTGGCTGCGTTTGATGTGCGAGCTGCAGCATCGCGTCAATAGATCCCATCCCAGCAGATCCACAGTTGACTTTTGCTATGTGCGACCACAGCACATACCGGCTGTCAATGCGCTGCTCCAGAGCGTCTTCTGGCCAGGCATCGATGGTGGGTTGAGCTTTCTCACACTCTCTAATATATATGCTAATCTATTTCCCTTGTAATTGTAGTAAGTGAATGCCTCACCTATCCGGACTATAGCGTTGTGGCGCTCTACAAGAAACTGGTTGTTGGCTGTGGCTTCCTGGTCCCGGATGTGGGCTACAATGAGGCGTACATCTCCTTTATGGCCGTGCGTCACAATTGGCAACGCAGTGGCATTGCTAGCTTCATGCTCTACCATCTCATACAGACCTGCATGTCCAAGGACATAACGCTGCATGTCTCGGCTAGCAACTCGGCTGTGATGCTCTACCAGAAATTCGGCTTCAAGATCGAGGAAGTCATCCTGGACTTTTATGACAAATATTTACCAATCGACTCCAAGCAAAGTCGCAATGCATTCTTCCTCCGCTTAATGCGATGAGGAGGAAAACTTCAATTCAGAGCCAAGATGAGTTCCTAAGTTAAAGTTATTGTTTAAAGATATATACTATTACAAAAAATCATTAAGACACAATTTAATATTTATTGCTCTATGTAACAAATTTAATTTTTTTGTAGCCTTAACCAAATCCATTTTTTTTATAAGGAAGAACACATTAAATTTAAAATTTTGTAATTTTTAAAATCTCATATTTGTAATTTTTTTAGTTCAAAAATCTTAAATATTCTTACTTTACAAGTAAATGTCTACTAAAATCATTAGTTTTCTGAAATTTTTAAGTTCTTCATACGGAAAAACACATTGAATTATTGACACTATTTTTAGTTCGAAAATCTATATTTTTCAAAATTTTTAGCTAAAACAAACCTTTAATTTTCTTACTTTACAAATAATTTATATACTGGCTCAAATTTTAAAATTTATTAGTTTTCTGAAAGTTTAAAGTTTTTCATAAGAAAAAACACATTGAATTTTTGACATTTTTCTTAGTTTTACGATTTTTTCAAACTCTTTAGTTTCAAAAATATTGAATTTTCTTATTTTAAAAATATTTTAGAAATTGATTTGAATACTAAATTCATTAGATTTGCTAAAAGTGTAGTTTTCTATGGATTTGGTAAGAGTTGGAATATGTTTGTTGCATAGTGTAATTGTAAAAATAAAATTAAGATCTTTTTATAAAATGTTTTTTAATGTGTTTATTGTTTAAACTTTAAGCCGAGACGCTTTCAGTCGAATTAGTATCTTAAGCAAATATTTTCTCTTCGCGTCGTTTTTTGGTGACCACTGTGCCGGGTTTGTGCTGGGCCTCTGGGTGATTCGTGAGCTCGGGCGGACACACAGAGACCGGACTGGCCGTGACGCACTGCTTCAGGTCGTAGAAGAGAGCGCTGTCGTCCTTGGTGACAAAGGAAATGGCCACGCCCGTCTTGCCCGCACGTCCCGTACGTCCAATACGATGTGTGTAATCCTCAATGGACTTGGCCATGTCATAGTTGATGACGAGGGAGACATCCTTGATGTCAATACCACGACCAGCCACATCGGTGGCCACCAATATATCCTTGGATCCCGATTTAAGTGACGCCAATGCATATTCACGCTGCTCTTGACCTTTGCCGCCGTGCAATGTGCAGGAATTGTAGCCGAGCTTCTCCAATCCCTTGGCCAGGACATCGGCGCCCTTCTTTTGGTTGACGAAGATGATGACAGGCGGCTCGATGCCCGCCGAGAGGATCTGCATGAGCTTCTTGCGCTTGTCGTTCTCGCCCATCATGTAAACTATCTGGTTGGTACGCTCCGTCGGCTTGCCCACGGATCCGATGTACACGGTGGCCGGACGTCGCAAATAGGAGCGTGCCAAGCGCTCCACAGCCGGCGGCATTGTCGCCGTGAACATCACCGTTTGCCTGTACTTCTTCTTGGTGTAGAAGTTCTCCATCAGCTTCTTCTCATCCTCGGCTTCCTCGGAGTCGGGCTTGAGATTCGTCACGGGCATGTACTCGAGAATCTTTTGCACATCCGGCTCGAAGCCCATGTCAATCATACGATCCGCCTCGTCGAGCACAATGTATGTGCACTGATTCAGCACCAGGTAGCGATTCTCCAGCACATCTATCAGACGACCCGGTGTCGCAATGACAATCTCACATCCCAAACGCAAGCGGAATCCTTGCTCCTCCCTGGACAAACCGCCGACGACGACAACGGTGCGTATGCCCAGCGGTTGACCGAACTTGATGGTCTCCTCCTCAATCTGTTGTGCCAGCTCGCGAGTGGGCGCCATAATAATGGCATACGGACCCTGATCCACATCCTCCAAGCGTTCGATCTTCGGCAGCGACTGAATCCAAGAGAGCAGCGGAATGAGAAAGGCGAGAGTTTTACCCGATCCCGTTTCGGCCACGCCAATGATGTCGCGATTCTGCAGACCAATGGGAATGGCCTGGCGCTGAATGGGCGTTGGTTCCTTGTAGCCCACGGTGTCGATGATTTCAATGATTTCGGGTGGAAAGCCGGATTCGTTCCAGCTGCGGATGGGATTGGGTATTTTGCCGCCCTTGATGGTGATGTTGTAGTCCTCGCGAAAGATGCGCCAATCCCGTTCGGTCATCTCATCGTTATCCTTTTCGGACCAGTGACGATCGTCCCACTTCTGTTTGTCCTCCTTGCGCTTCATCTTCTTGAGACGCACCTTTTCCTGCTCCTTTTCCGCCTCGGTGCGCCGCTTCTCCAGCAAATCCCCGTAGAACTTGCTCTGTGTGCGCTTCTGTTCCTTGATGTCGATGCCGGCGACATTGCCGCGTCCAAAGAACTGCACGTGGTGACGCTCCTTGTACAGATTGTTGTAATCTATGGAGGTATCCTCGCCAGCATCCCAGTCGAACACAAATTTGCGATCGTTGAGCCGACGCACACGTCGCTTCTTCTTCACAATGCCCAGATAACGTTCCCGAATAGCTTCCAGCTCCTTTTCCTTGTCCTTGTGCGTCAAATCCTCGACACGCTTGCTGTCTCTGTCGCGATCTCGTTCCCCTCCTCCTCCTCCGCCCCCGCCCCCGCCACGCTCTCCTCGTTCTCCGCCACGTTCGCGTCGCTCGGACTTTGTGGGCGCCGGAGGCGGCATGGAAATGGGCGGTGCTGCAGATGCTGTGGCAATGCCTCCAATCGACTTGTTGCTGTTGGCTGCGTGCATTTGCTCCCGGGCCGCATCTTGCGAGGCACGCATGCGCTCCACTTCCTCCTGCCGTCGCTTGATGGCCTCGGCGGCGCGCTGCTCTTTGGTGAGGAAAACGGGTTTGCTGCGCGCCTGCTCCTCGCGCTTCTTTTTGTCCAGCAGCTCCTCCAGCGACAGCGGCTCCTTCTTTACCTTCGCATCAGTTTTCTCCTCCGGCTGCCCATCATCCGGCTTGGCAGACGTGCCTGCCGTTGACGTCGATGATGCATCCAATTTGGGCTTCTTTTCGGGCTCACCGTTGCGTGCTCCACGCTCTCGGGAGCGTTCGCGGGCGGGACGCTGTCGTTCCGGCGAACGGCCAGCGCGTCTGGCACGATCCTCCCTATGGAGTGACTTATTATCATCATGACTCTGTCTCTCTGAATGACACTTACCTGGAGCGTGAGCGGCGTTGGCGTCTGTCCTTCTCCCGATCGAATTGTCTGTCGCGCTGCTCTCGTTCTCTCTCCCTCACACGATCTCTGTCCCGGTTACGCTCTCGTTCGCGCTCCCGGTCTCTGTCGGCGGCGCCGACTGCACGCTCGTCCCTGAAACGTTCTCGGGAGCGCGAGCGTCGCTTTTTGTCATTTACCATTTCGTTGTTTTTATCAGCAAATATAATTTTCCGCAGCTAAAACGTTTACACAAAAAACCAAAACAGCTGTTAAGAAATTAGAGATGAGCAGCACCGGTGTGAATGTAACCAGTCACAGTGACTGGCCAGTGCGAAACAGTGACTGGCATAATAATGTGCGATTTAAAAAGTTATCAATTCTTAGTGAGCAGCTAACCAAATGCAAATCATTCAAATATATGTACACAAAAGAATAAATTCAAAATAAACATTTAAAAACATCTAAATGAACTTATTCAATTTATTCTAGCAGCCACTGCAATGCAAACAAATATCATGTGCATCGCATCGCTATGGCTAAGTGTGACCATTTATGTGCGGCAACAAAATACCGACTATCGCTTAAGAAAGATGCTTTAAATACTGACAATCACGAATGCAGTATGCCAGCTGTGTTTTTGGATCCCCGACCCTTCGGGGGCTTTTGGGGATTCAGTTATACGCGATTTCTCTGCCACAACAGTTAAAAAATCAAAGAGAACTGGCGCTAGCGACAAGTGACGCGTTGAACCCGAAAGAAGAAACTAAAAAAAAATAGAGCAACAACAGCCGAAGCAAACAAAAGAATCAAAACGCTGCAAAGCGTTCCAAATAACGCACAAAAGCAATTCCTGTAATTTGCAGTAATTGTGGGCGTACTTTTTATTTATTTTACTTATATTATTGTTGTTGTGTGACGTGATTTGTTAGCAGCTGGCAGCTGCGATGAGCATCAGCACCAGCGACCAGGAGACGGCGCCCATTGCCTCGCCCCGCAACGGCAGCGCCGCGAACATGTTCCGCACCTTTGGCTCGCTCTTTGGCGGGGGAGGAGGAGGAGCGGACAGTGCGCGTCCCGTGACGCCGCAGTCTAGCGATGGCTATGTGGAGTTTGGCATGCAGGATCCGGAACGAAGTGGACGCACCTTGGGCACCTTTGCTGGCGTCTTCAGTCCCGTGGCTCTGTCCATGTACAGTGCCTTGGTGTTTATACGTGTCGGTGAGTGACGTCACTTTGCCACTTGTAGTTGCTTATTCATCCTCTTCTCATTCTCATTCTCTTTTTCTCTATCTCTTTCCCTCTCTCTCTCTCTCTCTGGCAGGTTACATTGTCGGCAATGCGGGCTTATACATAACTCTGCTGCAGTTCCTCATCGCCTATGCAATATTGCTATTTACGGTCGCCTCGGTTTGCGCCATTTCCACCAACGGAGCCATCGAGGGCGGGGGCGTCTACTGTGAGTAATCAACAAAAAGAAAAGAGTCAAACTTATGCTAATTATGAACTTGCAGAGAGTGATTAAAATTATGTCAAACAATCTGTAACGCATTAGAGCAGTGGTGGGCACACAATCTGAATTCGCTGGCTCCCGGAGCCATTGCGTGCCCACCGCTGCATTAGAGAATGCTCGACAGACTCAATCAAATATCATATACCTATATATATTCTTGATCAGATCTAGAATCTGCGTCGACTTAGTCAAAATTTCTCTGTCCGTCTGTCACTATGTAAACTAGTCTCTCAGTTCTTAAGCTATCTTGTTGAAACTTAACGCGGTTCAAACAATTCTAATAGTGACTGTCTCTTCCAGTTATGATCAGTCGCACCCTGGGCTTGGAGTTTGGTGGTTCCATTGGCACACTCTTTTTCTTCGCGAATGTTGTGGGCTGCGCCATGGCCATTTCCGGTTGCACTGAGGGCATCATTGACAACTTCGGACCCGGCGGACATTTCGTGCAAGGCAGCGGCTCGCACCTTCCCGATGGCGACTGGTGGCGCTTCCTGTTCAGCAGCCTAATCAATACGAGCATGCTGCTGGTCTGCCTGGTGGGTGCCGCCCTCTTTGCCAAGACATCGGTGCTTATTTTGGGAACGGTGACCGTTTGTCTATTTGCAACGTATATCAGTTTTCTAGCTGTTGGCGCCACCGATGACACGGTAAGTACATTCCCACTGCCCACATGTGTCATAGACTCCAGCAATTGTTATCAGTCTGCAAACTAAATCCCTTGTCAGCCTTATCAAAACTCTATTCACACCAAGATATCGTTATGGTCTAAAAGCAGAGAAAAGTCCTTAACTTTCTGTTCTCTGCTTGGTCAATAAGTATTTAGTTGCGTGTAACTAAGGCCGAAATTATGCTTGTTTGTTTACAGAATGCCGCATAGCTTTCATGTCTTATTTTAACTAATTATTATAGATAAAATTCCATACGTTTATTTTAGGGTTTGGACATTTTTGATTAGGTTCTCCAATAGGTTGAAATAAATTAGAATTCTAATGTTATTCTTATACTCTGTGCCCATTATTATTTATTGACTTAGACTAGCGCTAAGTTTAGATATACTTCTACATTTCTGAAAAATAATAAATGAAAGTAAATTTTGATTTAAAAAATTGTTTGAAAAGAAAGAAGCTTATAAGAATAGAATTTTAGATAAAGGAAAAATCTTTATAATTCAAGTTTCATTGTATTTTAAGTACTGATAAAAAGTCAACTATTTAAACTAACAACAAATTTTTTTTAACTATCTTTCTAAATAATTTCAAAAAATTTTGGAGAAAGTATGATTATGATTTCTTTTGAAATATATCGGCGAACTTACATTTTTTGCCCTTATTTTTATTTTCTATAGAAAGGGATATTGAGTCATCGTTTTATTCTTATTTAGAGAATATTTAAAGAGTTTTTTGGACTTCCCTCTAAGTAAATTTGATTTAAACTTATTTGTGCTGCACATGTTCTTTAGTAGAATTTTCATTTATTTGATAATATGCGTTGCGACTTGTGAATCACTTGAACTCTAGCTGATAAGAAACTAAACAACCCGTACAGTCAAATATGCATATCACATTAATTATCAACTAAGTGCAATAATCCGCAGCTCATTAAATGAAAGCTATCTATACTTATTTTGTGCTCTTTTCAACAGATTCCCGTGCCCGTATTGAATAAGTTGCTACCGAATACAACGAGATTTCTTCCGTATACGGGACTTAGTGCCAAAACATTGAGTGATAATTTACGATCGAATTATACCCGGGATTATACATCGAATGGCAAGGATGTGGACTTTTCCACAACATTTGGTGTGCTCTTCTCGGGCGTTACGGGAATTATGGCGGGTGCGAATATGTCTGGGGAGTTGAAGAATCCTTCGAAGAGCATTCCATGGGGCACATTGTCCGCCGTGTGCTTCACATTCGTCTCGTATATAATACTCTCGTTCCTGATGAGCTGCACCACACCAAGTGAGACAATGCAGAATAATTATCTGTTCCTGATGCCCGTCAATCTGTGGCCACCATTTACCGCCATTGGCATTATGACGGCAACCTTCTCCACGGGTCTCAGCAATCTCATTGGCTCCAGTCGCATTCTGGAGGCACTCAGCAAGGATCAGGTCTTTGGATCGCTGTTGAACTTTGTGCTTCATGGCACCTGGAAGGGAAATCCCATTTGTGCCGTCTTTGTCAGTTGGGTGTTGGTCGAGTGTGTGCTCTTGATTGGTTCCTTCAATATCATTGCCCAGATCAACTCGGTGCTGTTTATGCTTTCCTATTTGGCCACAAATATGGCCTGTCTGGGCATTGAGCTAACGGGTGCTCCCAATTTCCGGCCACTCTTTAAATACTTCACCTGGCACACGTGTCTAGTTGGTCTACTTGGCACGCTGATCATGATGTTTGTCATCAATCCCATTTATGCCTCATCCTGCATTATACTCTGCCTGATCTTGGTCATCGCACTGCATTTGTTCTCACCAGCCACACAGGCAGCGCAGTGGGGTTCCATTTCCCAGGCACTGATGTTCCATCAGGTGAGTTTTATCTTTTTTTGGTTTATTCTTTTCTTATTAATACAAACTCATTTTATTTTTAGGTGCGTAAATATTTACTTATGCTCGATCCACGCAAGGATCATGTCAAATTCTGGCGTCCACAAATTCTGCTTTTGGTTTCCTCGCCACGCTCCTGTTGTCCACTTGTCGACTTTGTCAATGATCTCAAAAAGAGTGGCCTTTATATCATTGGTCATGTCAAGCTGGGCGATTTCAAGGGCGTCGAGGATTCAGTAGAGAATCAACAGTGGTGGGCATTTCTGGATCACATGCGCGTCAAGGCCTTCACCGAGGTCACCATCTGTCGCAGCATTCGCGAAGGCGTCCAGCATTTGATACGCCTTTCTGGCATTGGCGCCATGAAACCAAACACAATTATCTTGGGCTTCTATGACAACGAAGCGCCCAAGGATTTCTTTCAGAAGTGAGTTGTATTTAAAGGGTTCTATTTGTTTTATTTACCATAGTATTCAACACTTCTCATTTATAATTTTATTCCATGTTCCAATATCGTAAAAAAATTAAAGTTATAATTTTAATGTCAATTGTTTGATTTAGTACTCAGTACTAAACTTAATAATAGTTATTCAATTCTTAACTAACACAATTTATCAATTTCTTAATTCCCTCCGCAGCGGCTCCTCTCCGTATAAAACTGATGACTTTAATGAGGGCGATATACAAAACTTTCCCATACGTCGCGATGGTCAACCCAAGCACTTTGAGGTGCAGGAATATGTGGAAATCCTTTGTGATACGTTGCGCATGAAGAAGAATTTGTGTTTGTGCCGCAACTTCCAACGCTTGGACAAGAACTTTATTACCATGTATGTAAAATTATATATGCGCTCGAATTTGATTTTAGATACAAGGTTGGACAACCGCTTGGTCGAGAAAAAATTGACTCACTCTAATGTATTCTTTTAAAAATAATAATATTAATTATAAATTCTCAATTTGCAGTAGCAAACATGTAAAATACATAGATGTGTGGCCCATCAACGTATTCAATCCGACAACTGGCGATCCCTTTGACATGGTATCGTTGTTCATGATGCAATTGGCAGTTATAATGTTGGCCAAGTGGAAGCATTTGCGTGTCCGCATCTTTCTGTGTGAGACAAGCGAAGAACGCAGCATTGGGTAAATAATTCAATCTATTTATCATCTGTTTAACCTCGGTTAATCATTTTATTCTTGTTGCAGCACCTTTGAAACGCACGCGCCACAAATGGATGTTTTCCCTAAACTGAAGCTGGAGCAGTCTCTCAAGGAGCTGCGCATCACAGCGGACATTATTGAGATTCAGGAATGGAGTCGTGACACGGAATTTACGAGACATGCACGTATACTGAAACAGTTTACGGGTCAGGCGGATGAAGCTCTGCTGGATGATGGCGATGAGATCGCTGAGGACAAGTTCAATCGTTCGCTGTTGTACATGCAGCGTGTGAATCAAATAATACGCGATCGTTCCGATCAAACTGCTTTATCGTTCATCTATTTGGCTGCGCCGCCAGTGACAACGCTACCGGATTTCCATGATCGCAGCGCCAGCTACGTGGAGTTGCTTAGCGAACTGACTGCAGAGCTGCCGCCAACGATTCTGGTGCATGGCGTCAGCACAGTGACCTCGACAACGCTTTAAGCACAACGAGATTGCAGCGGGGCGACAGTGATAGCAAATGTAATACACACACATATAGAGGGCTAAGAAATTACCACATGAAACCAAATTTTACTAGATGTCTCTCCCACTATTTAATCGCACTTTGTATGTGTATATCATTTGTAGTACGCACTTTTGTGCGTTCTGTGTCTGTAGAAATTTATATATCATCATTTTAAACTCATTTTATATTGTTTAACACATTAGAAACGACTCTCTCTAATATCATCAAATAATTTGTACTAATTATCATATCAATAATATATTAAATTAACAGCTAATTTAATATTTAATCCCAGGCGGACCATTCAAGAAAGATTAGAAAAGTAAATTATATAAATATAATATGTTTATCATTTTGTGCTTTCTGCAATATTTAAGTAATTGTGATCAGCGAGTAAAAAAAGTATTAGAGAAATCATTTGATTTTTAGCAACATTCATATAGTTTAAAACTATAAATAATATAATGATAAATATTGTTTAATTTATTGTGAATACGATTATTTATACTAAAACAAGAAATGTATGCAGTTCTTTCCAATAATAATAATAACATAAATAAACACTTGAGATATGTCTTTTGAACTAGAACTGTTTTCCCCTTTATCAGTTCTTCACTTAACACTTCTTGAGCGTCCTTTACCGCTACCATTTAAGGCTTATTAAGATAAGTTTTTGTCTATTCTGTTAAAAGGGACACCGTTTATCGAACGGCAGTCGCAATAGAGTCATAAATGTCACAGGATGCTGCCTCGTACCGCTATTTATGTGATGACAATTTATGATACTCATCAAGGAGCAAACTACACAACTAACACTACCTGGTTGGCTGACTGCCTGACCAAAAAGGTCCTTTTGAAGTGCCCTGACTGTTGGGGTTACCTGTGTCCCGTGTTTGTTTTCCCAATCACGGTTAAGTGTCAATAAATTCTGCTTTAAACGTTGCAATTGCCTGACACATTTTGGGCTATCAGGCCTAACGGATATGCTGATATGACCAGGCTTAAGACGCTGGAATGGGTTAGAAATTCAACCTTGACGTGTGTCTTAAGTTATGACAAAACTATTCAATTTCTTAGAATTTTGAGAATTTAAATTGGAATAAAACTTGTAATTGGTTTTTCTTTTAAGTTAATCCTTGCAGCGACACACAGTCTGGCAAACAAACAAATTTCTGAAGAACTAAATATTATACTTTTAATAAATAAGTATGTAATATCTCATAATGCTCGAATATTACATGGTAATTTGGGCCAGTTCAAGAAGTGCAGTTCTTCTCACAATAGAACAATGGCCAAAATGCACTTGCCCATTTCAGTCCTTTGTCTGACTTAACAAAAGGGCTGTGGTTTTCAGTTTGAGTTTGGGTATTTTTCTGTTGGGTTTTCCCAGAGATAATAGAGAATCCCGAGATTCCCCGAGTGACAATAGAAGCTGAACAATCTCACGCAATTCTCGTACTCTCACTTGACTTCTAATCGCATTTTCGCAATTTAGCGCCAACGTATAATCCGCACAACGAAAATGATTAATCTTAATCTTAAGAAACACGCACGGGATTATCATCAGTTGGCCTATTGTTGGGCTGATCACATGGTTCAACTTTCAGCCAGAACCGCCTACAACTCTTATACATACATATATAGTATGTAGTTCTATTGTTGCTATTTTGACAAGCACATGGAGTTGGCCAAGTGTTCTTCAGGTAAGCTACATGCTAATTGGAAATTTCCCTCAACCAAAAAGAGAGTGAGAGAGAGAGAGAGAGAGAGGAGGCGTTATCGATCTTTAGCTGATCTCAAAAGAATACATTCCTTTCGCTAGAAATGGCAGCATAATGTCGAGTGATTCTGCGGTCGCGTGGCACATCGATCAGTGGATCGTCATCATCATCACTTTCATCATCATCAGAAGCCCGTGAGCGTCAAGATCAAACGTCACGATCAGTTTTGTCTTTTGTCGGCATATTGCAGGATCCTTTAAGGATATGCCACTGTCCGATCTTTGGCTCTTGTCAATTTGTGTGTGAAATATCAGCGTCCACATCATTTGTACATTTTAGCCATGGCCGGCGCTCGTCTTGGCCCCTTGTTTTCACATTGTTTTGGCCGTTTTCTTTAGAAATGCAGCGAACTGTTGGAATTGATTTTCTTTCTACTCTGTCGAGTTAATTAACCTTTCGTTGCGGCTTCTTAAAAGTGGGCGGCAGCCAGCGTCTGATGGCCGTGAAAAGTCGAGCACGTCATTTGGAATGTGCATAATGCAATGACTTGTAGTCGAATACTTACTATCCATATCATCTACAAAATTCTAAAATTGCACCCACAGCATGACTAGTATTATTTTTGATCTTGATCAAAATCTGATTTATGTTAACCACTTCATTCATGAACTCACTCATATTTACTTAACTTGGCCAATTCCAAAATAATGAATGAATGAAAATTGGAATTGCATTTTTTAGTCGTTTTAGAAGAAAATTAAATGTAGAATAAATATAGATTTAAGATTATAATTAGGAAAATAATTTGTATTGATTCGGTTAACAACGTTATAGGAACTTAAACTTTGAAATCTTTAAGGAATACCGAAAATGATCGAAAATCTGGAATTTACGTACTGAATTTCAAAACTAAAAACATAAAAATATACACTAGAATTTATTCAAATTATATTTTAAATACAAAAACTTTCTATTTTCGATTTCAAAACGGTTTTAATTATTTATGCTTCAAAATTGCAATTATTTAAATTATCTGTTGCGATTATTATTTTTATTTATTTTATTTTAAATAACAGAAAGATAAATAAATCCATATATTATTGCAATTACATATGGGTACTTCCAGGATCGAGAACGCGACATTTGTGCGTCTTCAAGTGAAACAAAGAATGGCTAAAGTTGACATTTTCAAATATGTTTTCTCAAGTGTTTAATGCATTTTATTAACACTATTTTTATTATAATAGACAAGCTTTGAAGATCTGCCGATTTGGAAATACGAGTATTAATAAAAAACAATGCATCGCGAACGCGACGAAAAATGAAAGTTATGTTTGACTTCATCTTTACAAATACGAAATTCTGCGAAATGTGGAGAGTAATTTGGAGGAAAATACTCTTCAACTATAATAAAATAATGTAGTTTTCTATTTTAGAAATAATTTTTATTTGTTACTATTATTTTATTTATTTTACAAGATTTATTAGCAATCGCGAACTTGACATGATTTCCACCTAGTTTGTTCCAAGAATTGGTTCATCAAATCTTATTCGATGTATCGAAAACAGCTTGTAAAACTTGTTTTAAATTAAACTTTCAATATAATTCTTTGTATTAAAATGGTTTATGCTACAATTTTACTATTCTTCTTAGTGTAATCGTCAGAATAAAAACGGTCCATTTTAGAAGTAAACTTTTAAGAAAATGAGCAAAAATCTAGCAAAAGTGAATTAATTCCAATTTAGAATCTATATGTTCATCATATTGAATTTCTTCTATCTTATATTGCTTAAATAAATAACTTGAATACAGTTTTGGAAGAAAATTTTTGGTCAATTTAACGATTTTGAGAAAACTTTTTCTGGAAATGTCCATATTTTTGTCTTAAGCATTAAAGTGTAGTTACTCTGACCCTTAACTTATTCAACTGGACTTCAGCTAGTCAGTTAATCGTGTGAAGATTCTCCAGAGTCATTAAATGTTTTGCGGTAGCTTCAGCTGCTTTCTCAAAGAAAGCGTCTTGTACAGTAAATGTTTATTTGTGACCCAATAAAGTGCGAGTACTCGGACAATGGCTAAAATCGAAAGTACAAAACCGCATATGAAAAAGGAATGGTTTTCAATAGCTTGGAGAAATTTGGCCAAAGCATTTACTGGAGGATCGCTAGACCACAGAGCAGACATGCAAAACTTAAAAAGAAGTTGACCAGCAATTTGGCTACTGGCCCACAATGCTGTTAACCACATTGTGTGCGAATATAAAGTACACAGTTATTTATGCCCAGCAAAAAAAGCTATGCTTTGTGTATAAAGGATTGACCTTGGCAACAATTGTGTTTGCCACCTGAAATTAAATATGCATAAAATGTAAAAAGCCAAGTTGAGAGCGACAACAAAAGAAGTTGAAGAAAATGATATGTGATTATAGCCAGGTCAACACACAAAAGCGAGGTCTGAGGATTCTCCTGCCGAATCCCTTAGGTAATTAAACGTTTTGACCGCAAGCCAATTTGGGGCACGGGCTGCAGGTAAAGACGGCTAAAAACAGGATCAACAGCGGCTCAGCTCAACCAATCAGGTAACAGCAACAACAGTCAGTCAGCTCGTTTTAGCCAATCAACGTTGACCTGCCGTTTCGACCTGTTATTCTTTTTCTTTTTTTTTTGGGTATATAAGAGCCGTCTTTGGCTTGGGCCATTGTCAGTTATCCTTTGGATTGTGCAAACTCAACATGTTGACGAACAACGAGCTCTTCGAACATTTCTACTACAGCGCGGATCAGAGTCAGGAGACGGATGTAGATGCGATCTTTGGCAATGGTGATTTGGATGGCGATGCCTATCAGCAGCTGGAGCAGTTGATGTATCAGCAGCAGCAACAGCAGCAGGATCAGGACTTCAGCGGCAGTGCGGACAGTCTGTCCGACGGCACCAACAGTTGCACCCAGGAGTTGTACTACGATACGCCAGCGGTGCTGGAGTTGGAACAAATGCTCAGCGCCCAAACTCAACAACAACAACAACAACAACAGCAACAACAACAACTTGCAACCACTGGTCAATCCAAATACCAAACAAAAGCCGCCAAATATTGGACAAAAACATCACGCAGCAAACCCTACGAAATCAGTGTCACCCATCTGGACCAGGATGGCGATCAGGATCTAGATCAAGATCAGGCTTGTGGTCCCGATGTCATGCGCAAGCGGCGACTGGCGGCAAATGCTCGGGAGCGACGCAGAATGAACAGTCTGAACGATGCCTTCGACAAGCTGCGGGATGTGGTGCCCTCTTTGGGCCACGATCGACGACTCTCCAAGTACGAGACATTGCAAATGGCCCAGGCCTACATTGGAGATCTCCTCACGCTCCTCTCGAGGGACTACTAAGTGCCAACCAGATCAGGAGAGAACGACAAGGACGTGTTGAGGCAACACTTGAACCTAGTGTAAACTTTTAAAGGCTGTTAGTTTAAGATCGGTGTATAAGCAATTATCATAAGACATTACATTTATAGCGTAAAATTCGATTGAAATATAATAATTATATTGAATGAAAAAGAAGATATTTTTATGGGATGGGAAATAACTGTATTGTTATATGTTTCTATATATAAATATGTATATTCCAGGAATTAGAACCCAAACAAATATAGGTTTCAGTTACGGTTTCGGTCATGTTTGCGGTTTTCGGTTATCGGTTAGGCAAAAATTTTTTATATCGGTTACGTAACGGTTACCGGGTTTTTGTACGCTTCAGTTTCAAAATACGAATGATTTCTGCTCATTAAAAAAATTATTTATAATATTAAAGACATGTAAATTTGCAAATCAAATATTCAAAAATTTCAAAAACTGAGATCATTTTTATTTTGAAAATCAGGATTACACCTTAATGACATAATTAAATTTTTTGCTTGACCGAACCGAAATTAAACGTTATGCATGAATCGGCCACTAAACGGTTAATTTGGTTTAAATAATTTCGGTTTTTGGGTTTCGGTATAATAAAATAGTTTGTTGGTGACGGTTTCAGTTACGGTAGCAATTTCAATCTGTTAAAACCGGTTAACGGTTACGGTTTTAATCCCAGATATATTCTAATATGTTTTTAAAAGCAATGTCTACATACAGAAGTTGTCTTGTTTAACTTTACCTTATAGTGAACTATATTTTTTATAGAATTTTTCATTGCTAAAAAAAAAAAAAAAAAATTTTTTTTTTTAAATTTTTTTTTTTTTTTTATTTATTTAAAAAAAATTTTTAAAAAAACTAACCTCTAAAAAAATTAAATCGTAAATGAAAACTAGAGAATATATTAGATGGTATGAATTTACATGTACATATATATATATATTATCTTGATTGAAGGAAAAACTATGATCAATACTTTTCATTTTCAAAGTTAATTAAAGAAATTTTAAAGTTTTAACTATTCTATTTATGAAGATTATCTTAATGAAACCACTAGATTGATTCGATTGACTTCTAGACTTAAAATATATATTTTAATCCCCCCCCCCCCCCCACCAAAAAAATTTTAAAAAAAAAAACAATCCCAAACAAAAACATCAACCCACACACCCCCCTCCCACTCCCCCCCCCCCAACAAAAAAAAAAAAAATTAAAAAAAAACAAAAATAAAAACAAAAACAACCATCCCCCAAACCAAAAAAAAAAAAAAAAAAAAATCAAAAAAAAATAAAAAAAAAAAATATTTTATAAAAAAACAAAAATCCCACACAAAAAAAAAAAAAAAAAATAAAAAAAAAAAAAAAAAAATTCTCCCACCACACAAAACATAAAAAAAAAAAAAAAACCCAACAAAAATTTTAAAAAAAAAAAAAAAAAATTAAAATAATTCACAAAATAAAAAAAAAAAATTTGGGCATAAAACTGTTTTTGTCACTAACTTTCACCCCCTAAAGAGGTTTTTTTTATAATTTAAATATACATAATAATTTCCTTCAAAACTTTCGCTTACTATGGTTTTTCATTGCATCGAATTTTCCTTGAAGGACATTAATTCAAAATTTTTCACATCAATCAGTTGACTTGCTGTTCAAAAAAAGGTCATCCTTGAGAATTCAGCGGCATTAACTACATATTATTAAGTAGTAGGAAAGTAACGCCCACCAACTGGAATAGAAGTCAAAACAAGAGTTTACCGACACGATTGATGAGTTCCGACTTCCGACAACGAGAACAAGAACCGACCAAAAGTAAAAAGAAGAAAAATCAACTCTAAACGGAGGTGATTAACTGCCAACCGACAACGTCAACAGGTAAACAACACCAGTCGCCTCCTTAGATCCTGAGAAATTGATTTAAACGAGGTTATTTATAAATGTTACTCGCCGAGTTTTGTAATAGAAACAACAATTTTAACTTTAAATATCACATACATTTTAATATTTATACAATTTAAATACAGAAAACTACATTTAAAACTAAAGTACATTATAAACTTACAGACTAATTGAAGATCTACATGGATATAATGTTTTCATATACTCTATAGATAAGATTATAATTTTCATATACTCTATAGATAAGATTATAATGTCTTCTTCACTCTTAAGTCGTTAATATTCCAATTGTATTGCTAATGGCAAAATTTGTACTAACAGATGATATGACGAGGTAAAGCTCGAGTTTGGAATGGAAGTCCCTTCCCCTTTTATTCGGCAAATGGTGTTTTATAAATTCAGATAAATGTTTTTTGTTTTAAGCGTCGTTTTTCCAAAAGAGAATCGATTGGTTCCGGATTAAAGTCAGTCTTGTTTGTGAATTTGGAAAGATTTTCGAACTATCTAAACGGAGCCCGTAATTCTGCCCAGTATTGTCCATAAAGTCGATAAAAAGAGCCCCCATATCAGTCAGTCGTTTAGTTTTTGTGTTTTTAAGTAAATATTTAAAAGAAATAATTCTTTATTTATATTTGAAATTCCTTTCACGAGATTTTCTTTTTTTTTACCGAACAAAGGGTTGGTTAAGGATATATAATTTTATAATTGCTTTATGTGTAGACATTTAGTGAAGAGCATACAACTTTGGCATGACCGAAGTTTATATTGATTTTGGTTCTAATTACAATTACATTTATGTATATTTACAAAATACTTTTGCTTAAGTTATTAAACTATTAATTGTGTGTGTGCGATTATATGCTAAGGCAATTTTAAATCAAAAGAACATTATATTGTTACTAAACGAAAGTCTTTGAAATGTCGTGTGGTTTTAAAAGGAAAAATTTTGAATCGTTGACTATCGAAATAAAAAAAATATTGCACAAGAAGTGATTGTAAAATCCTTCGTTGGCACTACGATAACATCATTTATTTGAATCCAATTAAACCGCTGACGAATAAAGGCATAGAATAAAATTACTCATCGTAACTCGTAGATGTATTTTTATTGAACGTGCTATATAAACGAATATTTTCAAGTGCCCCATTATGTTGTTTCAAAATGTATTTATATAGTTGATACATTAGCTCGAGACAAAGATTGTGGCTGGGGCAACGAACAGACGATAGATCGTCATATAAATACATAATATATATTTTTACAAATATAGAATATTCTGTTTATAAGGGAATTGCAAAACTGTATGCTTAAAATTAAATATACTTTGATAAAAGCGATTTATTGAATCCTAGAGCTTTAATATATGATCTATATAGTTTATTTATAATAGTCAACGATCCGCAACTTTTCTGGATGTCAATTAAAACTATGTGGTTATGGATTGTGTCTACGATAAAAATCCAAAATGAGATAAGTCAACTAATAACTAAGAACTTTGCACTTGCGTACGGCATATTGTGTATGTGTGTGTGTGTGTGTATGTGAGTGTGTGGTGTATGATCTCTATAGAAGCTAGAATACGTAATTACATCCAAGGTTTACCACGCATGCGACCGCGTCCGCCTCCAGCGCGCATTGGGCCGCCACCACCGCGCTGAAAGAACGGACGTGGACCAGGTGGCCCACCTTCAAATGGTCCGGGCATGCGTTGATAATTGGGCCTGTAGGGTCCCGACCAGCCACGACCACGTCCACGGCCGCGTGGCATGTTATCCGGACTGTTGCCAAATTGTGGCTGAAATTGTGGGAATTGTGGTCCTCCAGAGAATGGCGGCCTCGGCGGTGGCGGCACACCGGCTGGACCATTGTTGCCCTCATTGCCGTTCCAGGGCATGGGCGGTTGCATTTGATTCCACACCTGCTGTGGTGGTGGTAACGGTGGTTGTTGTTGTTGCTGCTGCTGCTGTTGTTGTTGCTGTTGCATTTGTTGTCCCTCTGTCTGCATGTCCTGCATGTTACCAGCGGTGGTTGCTGCTAAGAAACTGCTGTTAGTATCCCATTGAAATTCAGGCGGCGTTTCCAACAACGCTGGACGAGAAGGTGTCAAACCGCCATTGGCATCCAGCTCACCATCAGCATTCTGATCCACATTGCCATCTACATAAGAGTTGTTTACAACATAAGAAACTGTCCAACTAAATCTAAAAACTTGGCCAACACTGTCTACGGCTATTACCTCGCTGCGATTCATCCAAGTCCTCGTCGGACATGTCCATGTCAACAACCATATCTGCGGGATCATATCGCGCAGAGCCATCCACACGATCCGATTCTGAAGAGGAGCCTGCAATTGTTTGTAAATCAGAGTGTTAATCATCTGTAGTTAAATTTCTATTCAAGTGTTCCAGCTTACTGGCATTTGATTTATGTGGCGAGTTTGTCTTTTTAGCATAGCTGCCTGGCGGCGCCATCATGGCCGGATTGTTGCCCAAGCTGCGTATGGCGCTGCCGCTTTCCTCGCCTTTACCAGAAGACGCTGTGCGGTAGTCCACATCTCCACCGCCAAAGCTCTGCAAAATAACATTGTTTAATTAATTTGCAAGAGAAATATGAACAGTAAAGCCTAACAAGTTGACCAGCTTTATAAATGGGTGACATTTTGTGACATAATTTTAAATAAGCAGGATTTTACCCACACTGCAAAGTTGGGTAAGCAAATTTGATATTACTTGTAATTATGTTAAAAATCATCGATTAAGTATTTAAACTTTGTCGTTAAACTAAGTATAAATGATTTCCATTTCTGCTAAATGGAAATATTTAATACTTTTACAAAAAATACGCAAATTTACAAAAGTAAATTGCATTTCATTTTGTTGGTCAACTTAGGCAACCTTTACTGCATGTGTCCCTCGCACCTTTTCAGCACCGCCCGGCGATCCTGTTAACGATATTAAATTCCTGTGATCAATATCCACCAACTGCCGCGTTTGTTCATCGCTCAACGCTGTCTTGGGTCGAAAATTGAAAGCTGGCGGCAATTGAATCGTGCGATGATCCACATCTTGTGCTCCCAAGCCCGCAGCATTGTGGTGCTCACTGTACTCGATGGGGGCACCGTTGCCCTTCCGCTCGAAATGTGGCGGCGAATGGGGCGTCGATTGGGTTTGTGGTGTGTACGTGGAACTGCCACCGCTGCTGTTCAAGCTGCTGTCGAGCGGCGTCCATGTCATGCTCATGTCCCAGGTGCTATTGAAATCATCGACACTGTTTGCCGATGCCAGTGGTGGTGGCATTGGTGGGGGTGGAGCCATCTGGTTGCTGTTCAAGGGCGCGGGCGTATACTGACTCTCCGTTTGACCATATCCATGATGTGGCGGCGGCGGCGGTGCATATTCCTGTGATGATTCACCGAAAATAGGCGGCGCTGGAGGCGGCAGCAAGCTGCCATAACTTGTCTGCCCCTGGACAGGATTGTATTCATCACTGGCATTGTTGCCACCAAGGCCAGGAATGCCGCTGGAGCTACTGCCATTCGCACTGCTGCTGCCATATGGTTCCGGCTTGTAATAATTGGCGCTGGGCGTATAGCTCTCATCATCCGAACGTGAACCAATCACCTCAATGGCGCTGCCACGATCCTTGCCAGCAGACTCGCGCTTAAAGTCATTAATGTCAAACGGCAGCTGTCCAGCATCCAAGTAACTGGCAAAGCCATTAAGTCCGCCACCGCTGAATAAGTTCTGTGGAACAGAATATATAAATAGGTTCGATCTCTCTTTAACTAAAGCATAATCTTACCAAACCCAGTGGCGAATTGGTTTCATCCGGCAGCTGCAGATCCGCATCGCGTTCCGGCGACGGCGCATTGATGTCCGGTGAGGGTATGGGACTGGACAGCGTGGGTATTACCTCGTCCAGCTTACGTTTGACTATCTTGATGCGGGTGCCAAAGCTTTTATAGGCCTACAAAGAATTAAAAGAAATTTTTGTTTTCTTTAAATTGTATGGAATCTAAGCAAATAGTTACTTACACTTGCAACAACTTTTACTTCGCGTCCCTGATGCTCATAGAACTTTTTGGCCGCCTCGATGGTTTCCATTACCGCCTTCCGACACTTGATCTCATTTTGCAGATTCTTGTTGTACGCATTGATGAAGGCCACACAACGTTCCAGCTCCTTTTCAATGTCGCCCGAATGGCTTTTATCCTTTAGCTGCTGCTTGATGGCCTCAATTTCGAAATTTGGTGGCTTTGGTAGCTTCTTCATGCTCTTGTCCGTTGTCTCGGCCAATTCAACGCACTCCCTAACCTGTGCAATTAGTGTTGTATTCTGATATTCATTGCCGGCATCTGTGCTTGCGGGCGCCTTCTTTGGCGGCGCTATATTGAGCAGACCGCTCAGATCACTGAGAAATTCCTCATTGTAGATTTCACGCTGTTCCCAAATTTGAAAGATGCGCAAGATTTTGCCCTTGACGCGTTCATCGCTGTGTAAAGAAAGGGAATTGGTTAAAAATATTATATTCAAATTTAAAAACGTTTCCTTAAAAGGAAAAAATTCTAATATCCAATTTTGAGACAAATAAAATGATCAGGTGTGCTACAGAAATATCTTCCACATGATTTTCACGACAATTTCCGATGTCACATTTTTGTGCGAATTTTAGAATTTAGAGTTATCGAGTAACTTTTATTGTTTTTCGAGCCAACAATTTTTAAATTTTTTTAAGCGATACAAATTCAATCTATTATATAAATAAATTAAATTATATTAATTAAAAAGGAAATAAAAGAAAAAACTATTATTCTGCAATGATATACTTTAAAAAGTAGCTTGGGAAATTTAATCTGAGAAATTACCTAGTTCGAAAAGGTTGGTGAACATGCTAAACAAAATAAATCACTCGAAGTTCTGTGGCACTGATAAGTTTTTCGAGCGGAATTGCTTCTCTCTGAATTCGCTTTCACTTGTGATTTCTGTAGTACAACTGTATAACTTAAGAAATATTGTTTAAAAAATAAATACTTTAATTCTTGCTGTATATATTGCTTTGTCAGTAGCGTGAACAACCGTCCACAGTGATTTACAGGGTATCTGTTTGTTGTTCTCTGCTACTTACCGCACCATTGTGGTCGCTCTTTGCAGCGCTGTCGCCCAGCATTCGACAAATTCGTAGCGCTTGCGCTTGCTGTACTGTATAACATCATTGGCCAGGTAGAAGAGAACCAAGCGATGATCCACGCGAACTGCACAGACAGAGAGAGAGAGAGAGTTTTGATTAAATGTACAAGCATGAATGGGAAACTATTAAAACGCACCTCGCTTGAAGACATTTAGCCAACATTGTATGATCTTTTTGTGATTTAGGCGATGCTGCAGGCACCAGTTGGACATTTCCTGTATACACTCCTGCGTGTCCTTGAGCGCCTCCAGGCGCGTCTCGAACAGCTCCTCATCGAAGGCTTCACTTGTTTTCGACATTTTACAAACTTGTTTTGCACTGCTCAGAACATTACAGCGGCAATTACAGTGTTTTTAATATTGAGTTGTTTTTTTTTCGCCCAGTTTTTCTGACGACGGCGGCGACTTTTTTTTCTTCTCCCACAAACACGCGCACTTTGTTTCACCCAACTATTCAACAGCTAATTTGTGCACTTTGTTTGCTAGCATGTTGTTCAATTACCGCAGCGTACTTCTGTTTATGTTTTGCATAGATTATTACACTAAAAATTGCACGCGGTTTTGCCAAATTTGTTGTTTTTCTTGCGAGAGTTGTTTTCTTGGCCAGGCAATAAAGTTGTTCGTTCGAATCGTTCAGAATAAGTTCAAATGAGCGAAGTACTCAAAGTGAACGACGAACATTCGTTTAGTTGGCAAGTGGCAGTCTTGGTTCCCAAGAAAAGTGTGGCAGCCCTGCGACTATAGATATTAGGCGATTGTTATATAAAATCACTTCTTTTTAAAACTGGACCCTATTTATCTTTAATTTTCAAACTGGAATTTTGAAATTTTCTCATGAATTTTTGTTATAATATCGTTGAACGTCAAACTACCCAACTTTTGCAAAACAAGGTGGCAGTCTTGGCTCCCAAGACACGGTGGCAACCACTAATTCAGACAATTCTGAATTCCATATTTAGGATTTTTTTAAAGTTTTTTATTTTTATTTTGCTAGAGTTTTATAAATGTCACACGAATCTAATTTAGAGTTTCACCACGAGAAGGATGAAGTGCACCAAACATTTTTTAAAATGAGCTTCAATATTTTATCGAATTTATAGTTAAAATATAAAAATTTACATTAATTCAATATTCAAACGGCTACTTCATTTTTCAAAGCTTATGCTTTAAGCATAATTTTAGTGCTTTTCTATAATAATCATGTTATTTGAATTGCCCGCCCTGATGTTTAGTTTGCAGCGCTGAGCAGGATATACATTTGGTATTTAATACACGCATTTGGCATTATTTGGGGCTTCTTGTTGGAGCTCGGTGCATTGTAGCAGGTGGCGCCGCCGTGTCGTCAGTTTCATTTCATAAACAGCTGCACCACACACGACTCGCGTCGTGCTCTCTGACTTATCGCGCGTAAAACTGTCTCGCGTACATATTTAAGATTATTGTCATTGCCGGCAGTGTAAGTGATAACGCGTAGCGCATTGATAACGTTGCGCGTGGGTGTACACAGTCTATTGCTGCACTTGTCTTTCCCCCCATTTATTGTTGTTGTTTGTCGTTTTTCTCACGTTCGCTTGCGTGCTTCTTCTTTGCCGGCATATGGCGTCTGTTTGGCTGTTGTTGTTGTTGCTCTGGGATTGTTTTGGCTCTCTCGGTTAGCCGTAGGCCAACTTAGTTTATGGGTTGGAGATTAGAGCGAAAGCTGAACTCATAAAAGCACAAATTGAAAACATAATTATGCTCTAATTGCTTAAAATGCGCATTACAAGATGTTTTGAGTGTCTCTTTCGGGATTGCTCTTCCCCTCTCTCTTACTCTCTTAAATGTCACTCTAACCGTAAAATATCACAATTGTGCATTTGGCGCGTCGCGTCCTTCGGCCCATTAGGACGCTTGTAATTATTCTGATTACTTGGCACAGACTAACAAAAAAAAACAACAACAAAAATAGAAAAAGGGAAAAATAAAAGTAACTCCCATGCTGTGCCACTGACCCAGTGCCACTCTGGAAATGCGCCGCAGCCAGGAAAAATAATTACGCTTCAATTTGCTGCCTCTTTTTCCCTTCAGGATTTCGCTTGATTGACCTGAACATTAGAAAATAGAACAACAATCAAGTGATTTGTACTCGAAGAGAAAGGCGCGAAAACGAATTAACGATTTGATTTAAAAAAAGAGAAAACAAACAGCTTTTTAAAGAGGTAAGTTTTTAGAAAAATAATTTTTTATAAAAAACTCATTAAATTAATTTAAAATTAAAATTAAATTCCACTAATAAAATCAAATTAATTAAATGTAATTAAATTATATTAAATTAAAGTAAGTCAAATTAAAATATTACTATGTTAACCTTAAATATTTTATCTAATTAATCATTATATTTGAGTCCCAAATTTAAAATCTCCCCAGTTGATTTAATAGGATTTAGAGAATACAGTTGAACTTCCATAACTCGAACTTCTATAACTCGAATTTCTCTCTAGCTCGAGCTAGTAATGAGTGACAGTAAAATTAAGAAACTTAAGAAAAAGATCATCTATAAGTCGAATATCTCCATAAGGCTAAGTTCGACTGTATTTTATGATCATACATTTTTAAAACAAATCTCATTCAAAAGTAAACTCAACAAATAAAATCTTTTATTCTCGATGCTGTCAGAAAAATGTTTAAATGTTTTATTTGAAGCTGCACAACTTGTTGAAATGACAAAAACAAAATGCAAGCCTGTTGACCAATTAATTCTTTGTGCTTTCCCACAAATTGAATGGCAGAGAGAGGGAGAGAGAGAGAAAAAGGGTATTTGAGGGCGTGGTTTATTTCGTAATGTTAGACAATGAGACGACGCCATTCAAATGCATTTTGCATGCAAATGATGCTCTGCAAAGTGTGCTACAAATTTTTTCAATTGACCAACAGACAAATCAAAACCAATTGAAGCGACAGTTAAATATTAAGCAGCAGCAACTGAAACTGAACAGAAAGAAAAAAGAGTTCTTAGAATAAAATCCGATGGAATGAAAAGCATCTAATTACGGAGAACAATTTTTCATGCATATTAAATGAAAGGAATGGACAATTATGTGAAAATGTGATTTCCTGGAAACTGAAATACCATTTCCAGGAAGCGTAATTCCCAGCGGTTCTATGAATTTGCAACGCAGTGAAATGAGAGTAGTATTTGGACAGAGAAATGTGGGAATGAAGGTGGACGAGCGCCATTGAAAGCACCCTGTCACTGCAAATGGACGGCTAATTGACAAATGTGCGTGGATGGGCAGATGAGCAGCCGAAGGTCGACACGAATCCTGTCGACCAAGTGCCAAAAGGGCAACTGGAAATCAGGTTACAGGTTACAAGGAAGAGCAACGAATATAGCCTGACGTCAATCGTCTTCAGAGATTTCTGAATTACATTTTAATTAGACTTTATTATGTTTAGCTTTAGTTAAGGATGTGGGCGCAAAAGGATATGCAGGCAGGATGTGTGTGGGATCAGTTCAAACAATCGCCATAAGTTCCGTAATAAAAATAAGTTCCAACTGGTTATATTGACGTCATCGCTAGCAAATGTTACAATTGAGTCTATTGTGAGGTGAAGTAAAAGCTCAATATATTCAAAATGAAGTCAAGTAAAAGTAACGAAAACAAAATATGTTCATGGCTAAGAATTGTTAATATTTTAGCGACTTTGAAAACTTATTTCAATTCGAACCTAATAAATGAATAATAAGAATACAAGAAGTATTTCATGTTTTTTCAGTATTAACTTAAAAATAAGTATAAAAAATTTAAAAAATCCAACCCGTTAATTTTAGTAATCAAACACAATATTTTTTTTTAGTTTAATTATACAAACTTCTATGAAATGGTCCAAATATTTTATTATTTAAATTATTATTCCTTCTAGTAATAAACGTCAGCAACATTATCCTAGTAATTGCAATATCGTTCAATTTATAAATTCTACTATATTTTAAATGTAACAAGTAAATTAAATTTCTAGTGAAAATTGACTTAATTTGAAGTTGATATTTTGAACAACACCTTCCCAATATGTCCTAAATATACAATTGTAATGAATCTGAATTTCAAGTAAAAGTGAATTTCATTTTCAATTGAAATTGAAGCAATTTGATTACAGAAATACATTGTATTTAAATTACTAAGAATTGAATTTCAATTCTGAGTAAAGAAAGTCCAAATGTGCCAGAGTTCCTTAATATCACAACATTTGGGCTACATGCTAATCACACTTTGAGCGTTGGACTTTGAAGGAGAGTCTTGAATAGTTCAAAATAGTTAACAAGGGAATGTCAACGTCCTTTCACTTCGGATTAGCTTTTATTGTTGTTTTCAATTTTCCCGCAGGCTAATGAAAAACTCAATGCAGCTGCCTGTCAGCAGCAGTTCCACGAAAATCGAGAGTCAAGATCTCCAGGGCACTTTTCATTTGCATATGTGAGGGCACAGCTTGATAAAAGGATATGACAATGCACACACACAGACACACCCTTACACACACACACCCACACACACACACACATCCATACACACACTAACGAAGCTTGCACTTAATAAGTCAACATGGCGGCGCCTGTTTTTTATGATATACTCGTTATATTTTATATATTATACACTAATGCCAACTGGGAAGCCCACGCGTAAGTTATTAATTTCAAAAAGCTGTTCCTCCTGCCCCGTCTCTGTTCTGCTCTGGCTTAATCCTTAGCTCATCATTCATCAGGCAAGTCATTGTGGCTGCTTCGTTTGCATTATTCGCTAATTGAGCACTTGTCGCTAATGATTTGCACCGACTGTGGCCACAATTGAAAAGCCGATTGACGCAAGACGCTTAAAAAGGCATTAGCTGAAAAATATCTGCGACAAATGCTTAAGGAAAAACTCATACTTATCCAAGTTAGCTCTCACTTTTATTAACTCTCTAGTGGCGTCTTCCTTTTCTTCTTGTTTTTGTTTTTGGTAGCTAATAAACGTTTTGCGTAGCTGTGTCCCATGCTGCGTATACGCAACTTGCAGCCAAATGTCTGCTACGTGATTTTCAGCTAAAACTCTCTACACGTTTGGGCGTCAAATGCTCTTCGCTTTAATGCTCACTTTGTGCCAACTTTTGTGGTTGTCGTTGTCATCGTTGTTTGCTTTAGCCTCTGCAGTTGCTTTTGCCACCATTTGTTCATTGTTCTTGCATCTGTTTGTGTGAAGGGTATATTAACTAACATAAAATTACCCAAAAATTATTCTAATACAATTTGCAGATTCATTATAATATTAAAGTGAGATTTTATGTCGATATAGTTAAATGTTGCTTCATGTTTTCTGGGAGGAAATCAGAAATGAAAAACAATTGTTTCCTTTTATATTTTTCGTAGTATTATTATTATTTCTTTTTATAATTATGTTTACAAAGTATCTGATTTAAGCGATTGATTTAATTCTGAAAGGTCATTGAAACTCTGCACTTTTTTTTATAACTTACCAAATTTTTTAATTTAAAAGTTACTGTCTAAAAGGTGTATTGAATTTTTCATCTCAAAAAGAGGACACATTTTGATTAATATTGTAATGAGGGTACCTTTAAATTATTAAAATATATAATTTTTTGTATGTGTTTTTTGTATGTATAATCCTTACAAATAATATTAATTCTTTATTCTATATCCCATTTATCAAACTCGATTACAGGATATGCTGCTCTCTGTTTTCTGAGTCACAGCTTTTGCCTTTTGTATTTTTGTTGACTTTGGAGTTCGTAGACTGAGTAACTCTATTTTTCCGCTCGTCCTGCACTATGATTCCTATTCAGAGGACACACGTCAGCACTTTGAGCACGTTTTATTTTAATGGCACATTTCCTTTGGCGCTGCTAGAAGGACTTGGCTTAAAATGTGACTCCTATTCTGTGCATTGTCGGCAACTTACTTTGTTTGGAATACATGGAAGCAATGGAGCTGTTTTCTACATTACATTAGGCACTGCTCAAATTTAGTTTGAATTCACTTGCCATTTTCATACAATTTTCCCCGAGCAACTGAACACCAAATTCAACATGAAAATGTGAGAGTGAACATGTTTGTCGTGCCTTTTTGACTGCCACCAAAAAAATAAAACCATTTTCAGCTATGCAAATGCCGCAAGTCAAATTTGCTGAGCGTTATGTGAACTGTCTTCAAATAATTGAATATGTAATTTCAGAATTGTTTTCTTACTTTTAAACAAATATTTCAAGTTGAACCAACTATAAAAATGTATACTAAATTTTTAAATCACTTATTTGTTTTGTAAATGAAATTGAAAGTAAAAAAAATTATATAAATTTAAAAACATATTATAAAACAGCAATGCTGAATATCAAATAAAAAAAAGATTTAGAAAACTAATTGCATTTGGTTTTATATTTTAAAAAATTCTTTCAGACTATATTTTTACCTAAGAATTTGATTTAATAAATTATATTGTGTTCAGTTATTTTAAGATATAGAATTCTGAAAAAATAATATTTGGATTAAAATTAAATGCACGAGTGAGTCCAAAAAATTATCTAGTTAGTTACTTATTTATTAAAGAGTTTATACATGACTCTTTCCTAAATTGCAATTTTGTCTTCAGCAGGTCGTTTTCTAGACAAGAAATATGTGCAAACTGATTTTATTTGCATGCAAATTCAAATCCAATCCGAATGCGAATGCGAATGCAACTAAAGTCGACAAGATGCCAGTCACAGACAGGAACAGGGAACAGTTGCAGCCTGTGCGTATCCTGCATGTCCTGTCACACTCTGGAATGCAATTGAAACAAAAAAATGCCTTGCATATTTCACTGCTGTTATCACTGTTGTCAGTTTCCTGTACGCCACAAACATGTTCGATATATTTGTATGCATTCGTTATCTGTCGGTGCATTAATCATGTCCCCTCTTCATATTTTACATATATGTATTTGAACGAAACTAGCATTAGGAAAATTCCAAGCACTTGCAATGTGAACAATGCCATGTTTCGGGGTCAACTATTGAACTGTTCCGGACTGCACTCAATTGACCACTGCTCCAAATTGTGGCAAGGACAATTGCAAGGTCTCTGGACACCGTAACCTGATCCTTTTATTCGTATCAATTTCAATTGCAATTTCTGTAGCTTTTGCTTTTGCTGGTTCTGCATCTGCAATTTCAGACGACTTTTTGTTGACTTCGTTTTGAACAGCAATTGGCAGTTCACTTAACTATTCTGCCTCTCCTTCTTCTTCTCTTTCTCTGTCTCTGTTTTTGCTGAACTTTATGCTACATTTATTTGGCAGTTGTTGAGTTCTCGCCTAAATCACTTCAACCAATTAGATTCGCTAATCTTTTTTCGATTCTCTCTTTTTTTTATCGCGTTTATTTGTTTTGCTTTGTCAATAAACGCTCCATAAAACACGTAAGTACGTTTTAGTCAAGTGTGCTAGACTATAATATACCCTGTAAAATATGCATGATATTTAAAATTATTTTAACTGAACTAACGCTGACAGTTTGAATGTGAATAGAATGTAAATACAGCGGAAAAATATATTTAATTTGTAGAATATAAATATAAATATTTTATTATTTCCACAAATTGATTATACCCGTTCTTGTGCATTGTTAATGAGCATAGGGCATGATTATTGTGTGGGCTTGTATGTGTTTGGTTGTTATCTCATTTATTTCCTGTGTCTATAGAGTGTGGGTTTAAAAGGTGTAGTCTATGCTATGATTAATCATTGAAAGACACAAATACAAACGAGAGCTACAAAAAAAAAAAAAAAAAACAGTTGACGAGCTCAAGAAAATTTCTGTTCATTTTGACGCATAATTTAACTTAATTTTCAAATGTGTTGCATACATTTTGGGGCACTGTGGCATGTCATTTACATTTGGTGACATTCACAACGTGTGAATCATTTATCTTAGCGCTTCGGACTCATTCTTAAATTTCATGGCCAACAGAGCGTAAACTTTTATGACTGAGCAAACAAAATTAGAAAACTTTACAAATTGTAAGCTATTTTAATTGCAAATACCCTGTAAAGTATCATAGGCCTTAAATTGAAAGCCCAATTAAATTGCAATTAGATAAAATATTGGATAAAGCTAAGGCATGTGGCATTTTTGGTACTTTTATGTTTGTGTCATAAGACAACTTTTTGTCATTATCCTTGCGGCTTTTTTGGCAGCACACAAAGTTGCAGGATGTAATTAGGCAGAGCTTCAGCTTTCAAAATACTTAATGCTAATTGGCTTTTAATGCCACACGACTGAAAGTTTTGTGGCAACATTCAAGATCATTACACGCACGAGCACGCACGCCCAAAACCTCAAGAAAAAAGGACAAAAAATATGTATAAAAAGAAAAAGTTGAGGCTCCCTTGAGATAACTTGTAAATTCAGCAAGCAATCCTTTTAAGCTGTCACTTTTATTGTGAATAATTTTGTGTTAAAATCAAAATTGCGCACACGCGCCGCAGTCTAAGAAAAGTAGAGGGAATAGGAGAAAGAGAGAGGAGGGAGAAGGGAGAAGAGGCAAACTGCCAAGCGGCATCTGAAATCGACAAGAAAAATGCTTGAGACAATTGCTTTTGCATTTATCCTGAATTTTGGGCACCGAACCCTTTAATCCAAAAATGCCATTCACGAGATTTGCATGCGATATACACACAACACACTCAAACACACACCAATACACACACCTACACACTCTCAAAGGAAGAGACCTGACCTGCCTGTCATGTGCCCCAAAGGAAAGCTAAAAACACAAAGTTGCCTCAGTTTACAGCACATGTCACCCTATAGCATGGTTGTTTTTAATTTTTAATGAGCTTTGGAACACATTCATTAGATTAATTTTGTGTTCATTAGACAAATTTTTATTTAACTTCTGGTGAAATAGAAAGAAAAGTTCATATGAAGACAGATTTTTATTAAAATTTTAATATCATTTTCAACGTTTCCTATTTAGACCAAAATATAAGAGATTTGACGTAAGTTTTGTATCTTATAAAAAAAACCTCTTTACGAGGTGAAAGTCTAGTGACGAAAGCAGTTTTATGCCCCAAAATTTCTGATATCCAATTTTGTGACGAATAATATTAAGTTTTACATATAAATTATTTTAAAAAAAATTTTGCATTCGGCACATTGCGCTAAAATGTCTCAATTCTTTATATCAAATAACATTCACTGTTTTGCACAGTGCCGAATGCAAAATTTTTTTTAAAATAATTTATATGTCAAACTTAATATTATTCGTCACAAAATTGGATATCAGAAATTTTGGGGCATAAAACTGCTTTCGTCACTAGACTTTCACCTCGTAAAGAGGTTTTTTTTATAAGATATCAGTAATTTTTGAATAAGACATCAGAAATTTTTAAATCGCAATAAATTTTTAGAGTATAACCTTGTTAAAAGGTGCTTCTTGTTTGTACAAGCTAGAACGAACTGTCTGACAACACTGGTTCCCTTTACAAAGACACATGCTGCTATGACACTTTGCTGCTGCTGTCCTATTCCAATTCTAAGTAAAATGTATACATTCAGTTAAGAAGTAATATCGACTAATATTCGACTAAATCATGAAAAGTAACCCTAAATATATACCGATATTACTCTAATCGCAATTATAATATGGTTTTTCTGCCGCAAAAAGAATTCACCACTTGCAAGCAGTTTATTTCCGCAATGCGCTGCAAGCAGTGTACATACTGCATATGTACATGCAGAAGTGTAAAGGTAAAAGGTATATTCAGTTGATAGGTAATATCTTGCCCAAACGAATTTTGAGAGATATGTTTTATATGTCAAAAAACGCGGAATTGAATTGTCTACAACATATAATATATTAAAAAGTGATTTAAAGCACAGATTTTTCATAAATCGAAAAATAGTGTAAAAAAAAACCTTATTTCACCTGTAGCTTTTTACCTGTGTTCTTGAGCAAAAAAGCTTACAGCTATGCTTAAAAGCCCTTCAAAATACCTTTCCAACGATATATAAACCACATCTGTAGCTTCTATAGTTTGGATGCTAAAGGGGTTTTAATTTTAGCGGTTTTTAGCGATTTCCCGCTAAACTAGCGTTTTTTCGAAAAAGTCGTAGAACAAACGTTTCTAGATTTTTGATCGGGAACAAGTCCTCATTCAAACTTTTAAGCTAAATCAACGATTTGATCCAAACAAACAAACAAACAAACAAACAAACAAACAAACAGACAAACAGACAGACTGACTTTTCATCTCGTTTTGAGAAGGGCACCAAAAATTTCAAAATTAATTATCTTTTTAACCAGTAGTCGGATTTTGATGATCGAGGTGTCATTCGACGCGTATTTTTGATAAGAACAGTAAAAAATTAAAATAAATTTCAAAAAGGCTCCAATGGCTCCAGTTGCTCCAATAACTTAAATTTTTCCCCTTCCACTAACACCTGTGTATCTCACGAACCAGATGAGTTTCCAAAAGTCTTAGTATGCACATTTGTAAGTTTAATTGATACCTTTCGATCGGTATATAACTCGACCTGATCGGACAGTCATAGCAAATTTTCCATTCTTCCTGTGTATATATGCTAGTCGCCTTCGCACCCTTCGTGCTGCTTTCGTCACTAGCGCGGACTGCCGTCCGCAGTGATAGAAATCAGCAAATTTATTTTTAACCTTTAATTTTAATTAAATTTATTTATGTTTTATTATTTATTAAGATTTTTATTTAATGTCAAACAAGAGCAGTTGACTGTAAAATAATTGATAATTTAAAATAAAATAAATATGAGAAGAAGAATTACTTAAATTAAAAATTTAAATAAATATTTCAATTAAAAATTTTAACATTTGTATTCGTTTAAGTTCCTGAAAAGAGTATATAAAATTTGTTGTACTCTGAAAATGAAGTTTATCAGTTGTTTCTTTCGAATATTTGCTGCTAGTAGCAGTTTTCAATTTCATTGATGCGTGTTTGTCCTTGCATGTAAGTGTGAGTGTGTGTGTGTGTGTGTGTGTTTGTGGAAAATCCTGCCACAATGTTGTCTCTAAGTCAGCCCATGCCGCTGCCTGTGGCACATAATGAAATTGTTTTGCCTTTTGCCAAAAGTACACACGCATACAAATATATGTACAAACACATCTGTGTATGTGTGTGTGTTGGATTGTCCTTTTAATATGTGTGTGTATGTGTGTATTTATTTGAATTTCATTTTGTGGCTGACATTTGCTTGTAGCAAGCGATGCCCATTCTACCTCTCTCTTTATCTATTCCTTCTATTTTTTTCTTCTTCCCTTCGTCTTTCTATCTCCCTCTTTTTCCGCTTACAATTCTATTTATTTGGTTCGGCCCCTCAGTCAATTGTTGTATTTTAACGCGTTTTAAGACAAGTTTGCATAACAAATTTGTGCTAAGCTTAAAATGACGTGCGAAATTCGCCACCGCCTTTTTTTTTGTTTGCTTTGAAGTGCTAAAACTTAACATCCACTGCTTTTCGGGTAATTTCTGTATACCTTATAAATTTATAAATTAACGTAGGGGTATCATTAAAACAATTTTAAAAGGGCGTCAGCTAGTTTTATTTATGAGCTGGTTATATCAAACTCACGAGCTAATGATTTATTTGTAAGTCTCAATTTTCCTAATTAACTACAAAAGAATTTCAAAAGATAAAATATTGTTATTAGTTTGCTTAAATGATTTTTGCAATTATGTCTGGTTTCTAATTATTTCAAATATTATATTTAAATTTGTCAATCAACATTTTGTTTTCCCAAAATTGTAATTATTTCATATTGATCCCATATTTATTATTGAGGGTATTTTCAGTGCGAATACTTTTTGAAGGCCCATACTTACTTTTTTTGTGACGTCTTTGTTAGTACTTTTAAATTGCCGGCTCGGTTGGACATTTACATCCCAAAATACAAAAAAAAGAACCATTAGAAATGAGGGAAAATTAATGGCGTTCTTGTACTTATCTTTGGCTAACGTTTTTATGGCTAAATGTATATCTGGAAACGTGTTTTTAAACAAAAAAAACTGACTGCGGTTAATCAATTGGTTGCATTCGAAAGAAAAATTGAATATTGAAGTAAACTTAAGTGTTTTCCCAATCGTTGCTTAAAATTCCCAAGTGGTAAATTTGTCAAGGTTATATCAAGACTTTGTTGTTGATTTCCTAAGCTTTTTTGCCTTCTTTGTTTACTGAACTCTTGGGAGTTTTAGTAATTTAACAAGTTGTACGTTTGTAAGTTTATCTTTTTTACAAACACTTAACATATGTTTTCAGCTATTGGTTATTTTATGGCGCAGTTTCGCTATGACCATATAGTACCATATTTTGTTGTGCATAGTTGCTGTGATTTATGCACAAATTCATGACTTTATCAGCGTTGCATTTACGTAACAATGTTTATTCTATGCTGTTGTTGTCAGGCCTGTGTCTGGTAATTTATTGATAACAGAGCCACGTGTCTCTCTCACACATACTACCTCCCACTCTGTCTCTCTCTCTCTCTCTCTCTCAGTCTCTTTGCTCTTGGTGCACAGTCAATATGTTTGCGATTAAGTTGCTTGGACATGGAAAAAATAGGCATTTTCATGGCCCAATGATGCCAAAATAATGTGGCCATGATATACCCAGAAATGTAACAGCCAAACCTCAGCTCTGATGACTACGATGATGATGATGATAAGGATGATGACAATGATGATGATTTGTTGCGTCGAGAGAAGCTGAAGCTGAAGCTTTAATTTATGGGGCAGCGTGACAGGCTCGTTAACATTTTGGGCTCGTATTTATGACCCTCTCAAGCGTTGTCAATAAATTTCAGCAGGTGTAATAGACGGCTCTAAGTGATTTTCCATGTCACATAAAAATAAAAAAATGCTAAAAAAAAAGGTAACAAGAGCTGTAATTAGAAAGTTTTAAGTATTAACTGATAATTAAAAGCCTATCTTGACTCAAAACTTTATGAAACTGGCCAAATCACAAATCGATAAACGGCAACCATAAAATATGCAGAATACGTAATTCAATTTTGAACATGAAAAGTTTATGCTTTAGCCTATTTGTGTGCTTGTCGGCCAATTTAAATTTTTCTAGACGCTTCGGAGTAAGCTCAAAGCGTCAAGTTGCCTGAATAAATTGAGTGAAAACGAGACAATGCAACAGGATAGCCTGAAATGGAAATGGAAATGGGAAAGAGAATGAAACGGAAATCCCTTAGGGCAAATTTATGATAGCCTTCGGCTTGTGGTCGCTTTTAACCAGTCAGACATATTGTTTATTGGACTTTTAGCAACCAACCCCCGCTTCACCGATCAATTAATTTAAGCGCTTTTGTTATGCCCTCAACTGGGGCAATATATATGTAAGAGGGGGCCAAAGGTTATCCAACAGCTGCATTGGGTCAAAGTCTGGCCAAGGCATTGGGGCAATGTTTTATTTGTCAATGTGAGCTCGAGTTAAAGGCTTTCTTTCCCTATCGCGTTTTTCAATTTATGAAAATGGAAATGGGCAATTACTGTAATTGAAATTGTCAATTTAACAATTTATCTATCAACTCGAGTAATTGATTGGCAAAAATGTCATAAACAATAATCATTATTAATATATTATATGAAAACATTTTAAACATGGCTTTGGAAATAAATGTGAACAACTGTTTTAGTTTACTTTTCGTTTTTTAGACATTATTATATAAAATTTTATTTTTTTAAAAAAAAAAAATTTTTTTAAAAATTTTTTTTTTTTTTTTTTTTTCAAAATAAAGTAAAGAATTTAGCTATTTTTATATCTTACGTAAGTTTGACTATTGCCATGAATGACCTCTAAATTTTCTCATCAGGGAAAACTGCTCAGACTTAACTTTGTACTTTAAACAATTACAAGCAAATCAGTACAGTAATTACATATTCTGATTACCAATAAAGTAGATGCCATTAATTTGGCATAACTTTTGATGGCCAAAGACAACAAACACGAACAAGTCAACATCTTGTTCAAGACAATTGGGTCACGCACTAAAAACTTTATAAGCCACTTAAAAATGCCAACTCACAATGTCATCATATTGACGATGGTAGGGAGACAGTGAGAGGGACAGAAAGTTGGCAAACAAGTTGGCAAAACAATTTTTGATGAGTCATTGATTTGATTTTCCATTTAACGGCCAATGAACTTGATGAGTTTATCATTGTTGTTTGTTTATTAAAGGTTGTTGTTGTCAACTTGTTGTTTATGGTCTTGCAACAATTGGGTCTCATTAGATATCAATAGATTTAGCTGAAGAAGGACTTCAGCTAATCGCACATTTATTTAAATTACCACAGGCAATGGCATCTTGATCCTGACTGAGTAAGTGTCCTCCATCTGTTGCCCCATTAATGCTGCATGCAACACTCTCTTTCTCTCTCTCTCTCCCTCTCTCTTTCTGACTTTTGTGATTTATGATGGCGGCTTCGCTTTGGAAATACTCGTATCTTGAAAGGGCTATCAAATGTCCGCCTGTCATTTGTCGTTGTCTCTTGTCTCCCGCACACTGAACTATGAACCATGACCAAGTCCGGAGTCCAAGCTGAAGTCCACATTCACATCCGCCTCTGAATTGAAGCTTTTGCCATTGCCGTTCTTGTCGTTAGCCATAAAAGTTTTCTGATGTCCTTGCTGTTGTCAGGCTGCCAACTGCCAAACAAATGCAATAACTTTTAATGAGAATTTATGGTTTTTATTTTATCAACTTGTTTCTTATGAATTATCGATGTGCTTTGAACGAGGGGTTTTTCATTTAAATAATCGCTAGTTGGAAAATTGATCAACACATTTCAAATCGTCATTGAAGTGATTAATATTAATTTGAATAATAATTTATATAAGTAAAGGAGTTTAAAAAAAAATCTCCATCTGCGTTCCATCTCTTCACTGTACCACAGAACTTCATCTCCCTTCGAATCGTAAATTCGATTAAAAAAAACAATTCGATTAAATAAAGTAAACAATTAAATTTAAAATATTGAGAAACTTTTAAATTTTCCATTACAAATGGCAAATTTGTTATTCCCATTGTTTGTGCTATTTTAATTGGCCAGCTCAGATTTTTAACCTCATTTATTTTAATCAAATTGCTCCATTAGTGAACGTATTTCTGACATTGGTCATAATACTTTTTATTCGCATTTAAAATTAAGTTAACAAGCTTTGTGGTCAAATTTGTTGTTGTTGTGGGCGAAAAGTCAGAAAAACATTGAATTGAATTATCTCCACACTAATTGGCTGGGCTAATTTGCTGCATAACAAAAAACCGCAATGGGGCAAACCCGAGGGAGCAACAACAACAACAACAGCAATAGACCGCAACTATGCACAGTAAAATAAAGTTGGCTAATAGCACATTAAGCGTGTTCAGGCGCGTGTGAGTGTCAGAGATAGTAATAGAGGGAGAGAGAGAGAGACAGAGAGAGAGAGAGAGACTGAGAGAGAGAGAGAAAATGGGGATAATAGAAACCAACCCAACCAATCTGCTTTTATGGCCATAATGGTAGCCTCTGCATCTGAAAGCCAAACTATGAAGGTCATGTGAGCGAATTCAATTGAAGTGCTAATCAAATTCCACTTTTAACTAGGCTAATGGGTATTCCCAATTTTGTTTACTTTGCTTTCGTTTTCATATTTATTTAGTACAATTAACTAAATAGTTGGTAGCAACATAAAGCTGCCTCTTTCATAAACTGATTGTTTCAGATTTCTATAGTCTACTTATGTGGGCCGCACGCAACTTTGTCAAGTCTTGGCTTAATTTAATTATCTGCCCATCGAAATAGAATAACTAAATTAATTACAACAACAATTATCATTGGCTCTGGTAATGAAGTTTTGGCTCAAAGCTGGGGTTACAGATTTCAGGCGCTTAATTAGCCACACGTCGATGTAAGCCTGGCCAGAACTGTAACTTGGCCTAATTGAAATTATGTGTGTGCTTTCGTGCGTGTGTGTGTGTGAGTGTGTTGGTAACTTGCTGATGGCACTAATATTGCGCCACATGCACAGACACGACCGCATAGAAGCAGCCATCTCCTTTCTCACTCTCTCCCTATATCCATCTCTCTCGTTCTCTCTCTGTTAACCATTCATTTGGAATTTTCATGTGCGTCGGTCAACGGCTTTATTGAATTTGCTGCTGAAGGAAGCTGAAGTTGCAGCTGTTGCCTTTTTCTGTATATATGTATATGTGTATATATGTATGTATGTATTCCCAGGCAGCGTTTATTGTATTATGAGTGCGTGAATGTGTGTGTGTATGCGAGTGTGTGCGTGTGAATTGTGATAAGGCACAAAAAGTTTCCGTAGCTGAAACAAAAAGCAGCATAAAGTATTTTACTAGTGTTTCTCTTTTTTACTGCTGCCACTTTTGGTTCTTCTTTTTTATACTACTGACTGGCCACAGCACTATGGGGCGAAATCCGAAAAATCGAATATTAATTAATAACTTTTAAAGTAAGCTAAATTTTTGAATGCGGTTTTTTTATTTATGTTATGTATACCCTCAGAAATATTTTTGGAAAAGTGGGCGTGTCACCACCCCCGCCCTTAATTTTATTTATTTTTTATTTTTTTATTGGTAACAAGTAAGTTCAAATTTTTTAACCCAAATAACAATCATTGACCTTGTATATCATTAGCAATTAAAAGAAAAGTGGGTGGGTCTCCGCCCCCCCCCCCAAAAAAATAAATTAGAAAATTTTTTTTTTATATTTTAAAATTTAATATCTACATGAATATATATTTACTGAAATACTTCTTTATACATACAAATAAAGTTATCACATTGGAAAAACATAATTTTGATCAAATTCATGAGTTAAAGGAACAATAGTTGAAATTAATCGTAATTTTCTTCATTTTCAATTTCTTCATCAAACATAAAAAACGATACGGGTAATTCTTCTTCGAATTCCTCAGATGTTTGATCTGGGCCTTCCATTTCACATGATAATTTGTTGATTATTGATGCCATTTGATTCGTTCAACTGTAATTTAGTTGTGCTCATTAACCAATTTGAATGTCTTTTTTCAAAATATATTTTGTTTCTGTTGCATTTCTTCCATTTGGTACTTAAATTTCGGCATATGATTTGGCTTTTGTTTTTTAAATAGGATTCATATTTTAAAACAATTATTTTTTTATTTAGTTTCCTCTTAAAAAAATCAATAACTGCATTTATTTCGTTATGGCTGCCTTTCTCCTTGCGCCATATGTGAAACAGCTCCACATTTAAAAACTCGAAGTCACCTGCAAAAAATTAATTTGCGCCGATTGTCGCAAATTGTTCACATTGAGACATATTTCCTTTAAATAACAATGAATGGATCTACGAAATACAGTTGGAATTACATTAAGCCTCGTTAAGCATCATTGCTATATTCTTTCGCAAAGTTGATATTTCTTTCCAAGAAATTACCTTTCAAAGCATTATCTAATATAACAAAATATAAACAGAACACGCACAAATGCAGAATACTAGTACAACCAACACATAGTACAAACCCGTATAATTGGTATCCATTTCAAATATTGTAAAAAAAATGATTAGCCTTTGTGCAATACTAATTTGAAAATAGGCTAACAAAATGTTAAAATGCTAGCGCACGTACTTTTCGAAAGCAACAGCTGACTTTAACAGCTGTCAGTGCTAACATTTTTCTGTTATTTAACATTTTTGGTACAGAACTTAACAGTTTGAAGTTTTCTGAAGATGTTAACACCAAAAAAGTAGTAAAATTAATACCTTGATAAAATGACTAAATATTCGATTTTTCGGATTTCGCCCCATAGTGCACAGCTAAATGCATAGGGAAAGAGTGTAGCTTTCAAATAACTATATAGATACACTGTAAGTTTCAGCAGAATAAAAAAACACATACTTATGAAACAAACTTCACTTAAACCACTTGAATAAGAGAATTTAACAGTATTTAATATAAATCATTTAAAGCTCTCATTTAATCATATTTTTTTCTATTGCAACTTTCATGTGCTTTCAAAGTTCTTAAGCATTACATTTGCGGAAAAGCTCAAAATGCCAAACAAAGTCTTCATATGCATAAGTAAAGCTTTGTTTCAATTCCATTAGTTTATTGTTTTACCTGTTCGCATGAAAGAAAATATAAGGACTACTATATAAATATATATTTATAACTATAAGAGCCGTTTTTTTATAAAAAGCCTATTTAACATATTGTAACAAATTTGACATTAATTTCTATACATTTAAAGTCAAATTTGCTTTTCATTGAAAAAAACGGCCCAAAATGCTTTCAAAGAGGAATATTAATATTAATACTATAATAATTTTCAATTAAATACATACAATAAATCTTTCTTAAAACATCTTGTAAATAATTAATTTTTTATAATATGTTAAAGTATCTCCGGTCGCATATATACCCTAGTCTTCTCCGGCATTAAATGCGTGAACAATAGTTTAGCCTTCACTTTAATTTATGTGCATTTGGGCAGCAAAACATTGAAGGCAGCTGCCCGACTAAAGCCTTTTTCAACTTTTAATGACAACTAAAACATGGAACAAAACCAATAAAAAATAAAGATGAAGAAAACTTTTGCCCGCACACAAATTAAAATGGAGTTTAAGAGTTGAGAAGTTTGTGGAATTTTCCTTTCGAGTGCATTAAGCAAAGTGGCAGCAGCAACAGAAACAGCGCGTGGAATGCCACGGAATTAATTATGTTAATTGCAAGGGGCGAAAGTGCTTTTTCATTTTTATTGGCCGCACTTTTAAGTTGCATATTAATTAATTGGCTGGAAGACGGCCACAAGCCTTGAGTGCTACTTGCAACAAGTGGCACGAACGAGTGTCGGTTCATTGCCACCGTAAAGGGATAGCTTCTTTTTTTTATTTCCATTTTTCACTTTTATTTTTGTTATTGTTTGTGGTCTTGTCTACGCGACGGTTTATTTGGGGCAGTGTCCTTAACGCTGCCTTGTGGCATATGTTTGTTTGTGCCCCGAAAATAATTGGCAATTGAACAGTTTACAGCAACAACAACAAACTGGCTGTACAAATTGAATTTTAAACAGCAAACGCTGTCTAAAAGGTGTTTAATTTTTATGTACATACATTCTTCTTTTTAGCCTTTTTATGCGCATCATCTGTGTTGCCACAGGTGGTTTTTGTTGCCTCGGTCGCTTGAAGAGGTCAATTTATGGTCACGTACAGAGAAAGAGAGTTGAATGACACGTCCAGTGGCCCAAGCTCTGGACCGAATGACTTTTAGATGAGTTTTGCATACGAGTTTTGGTCATTAAACTTGCTCATAAAGAAAAAGTGTTTATTTAAGTTAGGCTTTAAAAAGTAGCTCAAATTTCAGGAAAATATATTTAATAATTTTTATTTAATTATAAATTTTACGCTTTTCAAAAGCTATCTGCTTTTACGTGATTCGTTGCCTAGCGGTTTGTGTCTTGGCTAAACTTGAAAGCTTTTGCTTAACGTTCACTTTTTGACGTAAGATTCGTTGAGTGACTTTGTTGTTCACGTTGCGTATGAGTAATTTTGCTGGAATGTAATGTAAGTAAATTACAATTTACGACCAAAGATAACCAAATTGACTAAGCGATAAAAAACCGTATGAAGTTTACAAATTTGTCATCTACAAATACAAATATTTGCAAATATGTGACTTTGAACTTGATGAATCTACACTTGATGCACGTAGACGAGCGTTGACTCAAAGGCAGTTAAAAAACAATTAAAAAATTGTTATTGTAAACAATTTAATTTGTGAAATTATTAAGAAAATAGAAAACAAGACAATAAATACAACGATATGTATTTTCCCATGAAACTCACCGTATTTATTTAACTAATAACTAACAACAATTTTCTCAATTCTTTAATATTCCATCTAACAATTGCAACTAATTAAGTATTATATTTAATTAGCAAAAACCTTATTATATTTGTATTTTCACAACAAAATGACATTTGTTTATTTAACTAATTTTAAGCACATTTTTCTGATTGGGTTTGCATTTATCTAACCGTTATATTCAAATTAGACAAGCATCCTTTTGTGACTTCATAAGCAATTTTATAAATACTTAATCAAGTTTATAATATTTGTAAATTGTCAAAATGCTCGCATAATTTAGTCAGCTAATAGACAAACACACATTTTTTCCATTCCTCTATTTCCAATTGACAAGCCTCCTTTGCATTCAGAGTTCAACAATTTGTCGTTAAGTTATTTTAATGAACATTTTTTTTTAAAGCTGTCAACATTTTTTGTTACCTTCTACGGTAAATACACGTATTCAGCGAACGTATTCGACATCAAATTTCCGTCATTTATTGCTCAATTAAATTGCAGCTTCGATTTTGCAGTTTGCATTTGTAATTTGCATTTGCAATTTACATCTGTCGAGAGGCCGGGTTCAATCTGTTTAGTTAGTCAGGGGCAATCGGCCGTCGAGAATTCCGGTCATTCGCTGCAAATATCATACATATGTAGTATGTAGTATAGAGTATTTATTATAGTATACTATATATTGTAAAGAGTCGCACTTAGTCGCACTTGTAACGCCAGAGCTCTTATGTTTTATGCGGTTCTCAAGTGCGACTCACGACCCTGACGTCAAGTTGTCGCCTCGGTGCGGTTCCCGTTCCCGTTCCCGTTGCTGTTGCTGTTCTCGTTATCGTTGCTTATTTCTCTATACCCACACTTCTCAGCTATCAATAGGGTATATCTAGTATTGAAAGATAAAGCTGATCTCAATAAAAACTGCATGAAATAAACAAATGTCTTTAAAAAAAATTATTTAGGTAAAATATGAAAGTTAGATTTATTTTATACGCTCCATGTAACATATTGAGCATTATTAAAGACTTGAATTGAATAAATAAATAAATAATAATTTATTGCAAGGTACATAAAAGTTGTGATTTTCGGCGTGATGTAAATATACTTCAAACAATTATTTTAAACGACATTGGTTAAATATTAATGCATAATCACGATGCCAAACGAATAATAGGCCTCTTGAAAATCGGATTAGTTTTGGGAAAATTCTAAAAGTTTGATATTAGTCTGATTTTTGACCAAATTAGCAAATTTACATGCTAACATTTTTGTTTTTTTTTGGCATGATTTTTTAAAGAAAAGTAAACCGTTTCAGAATTGCATGTTAAATTTTGAGATTAAAAATTTTAATTTTGTGAAAAACACAAAAGCGATCCTTTGCAAAACAAAACGCATTCCAGCAAAACAAAATTATTGTAGTGAAATTATTCAGATTTTAATGCAGAATGAATTTACAAACCTTGAAAATACATTCAGTTCCGGTAAAGTTATGGAAGTATGAAGTTGTTCACACCTTTGGCATAGTAACTTAAGTTACACTGGTTACAAGCTGGTCAATTTCATCTCAGTAGGCTGAAAATTTTGATGGCAACTTAGTCAACTCTAGTGTAACTCAAGGTCAACTCTAACCAAAAGTGCGTTGAAATTGACAAGCTTGTCAACTAGTGTAAATGCACCTTTACAAGTCAATATCCACAACTTGATGAATTTGTTGTCGATTTCATTTGGTAGGGATATTTCAGAGTCGTGCTCTTGGTAGGTTCTACTTTGTTTTAGTTGTTTAATTTGTGCTTACACTGTTTCTGTTCTTTCACCCTGCTCTTGCATCCTCTTCTCTGCAGCACTTTGCCTATTCTCGCATACTTCACTACTTTGTTTCTCGTATTTTTGTCGTGTCTCGCCCGGTGTGCATTCGATTAACACCTCGTTTTTTTGTATTTGTTTTTAGTTCGTCGTTGTCTTCTCCCATCCAGCTGATGATTTGCGTTGTTGTTCGCATCACATTCTTTACAATTTTGCATTACAAATGTCCCGTTGCTGTTGCCTTTGTTCCAACAAGTATTGTTTTTGTTGTTGTTTTTGCAACTGAGATTATCTTGGCTTTAATTTGTGCGCTTGTTTTTTTTTTTTTTTTTATTTTTGTTGCTATTTTTTGTCTGTTTCTGCTTCAATTTGTGTTGTCATTGTGACTTGGCCAATTGTTGAAGCTGTTGATATTACACTTAGATAGAAGGCGCTATAACAATGCATTTGTTTGGACCGCCATAAAACGTGACTGTTGTTAACTGTGATTTGTATTTTTGTTTTCTACTGCGGAACTGAAGAGAACATTTTTTTGGGTTACAATGCAAATGTAGCTCTGTTATTATTAAATTTATTTTCAATTTCATGTTTTCTTTTGAGCATTTTATTTTTAAATTCTTCTTTGTGCAATATCCTTCAACGTTTGTCCAGGTCTTGAATAAAGCTCTAGATAAGCTAATTTTATCCTGTCCTATATCCTTAAATATCTCAAAATTCCTTAAATTTTTGTAGTGTTCTAATAAATTTTAAGTCATGTGAATTTTCCACAGTCGTCATAAAATGAAAACCTTCACCTCAACTTTATTGGGCAACTTATCCATTAAATTGTTCATATAAGCAGATAATAATTTAAATAATTCTATTTTCCAATTTTAAAATTCAAAAAAGTTGTAATGAATTTGTAAAATATTTGAATTAAATGCAAATGCAAGCTGAAATGAAATATACAATTAAATAAATATGTTATACAATATACATAAGTATTTTATTTACCTGAGTTAATAACATCGTTTTGTGCATTTTCAGAACTGAGATATCCAGGCGGAAAGGCCGATCCGGTTGAAAGCCTCTTGCCTCCAATATATCCAAAAGAGTAGTGATAAATTTGTCATCGATGACTGGAGTAATACAGTTAAGAACATTTAATGACGAACATTCAATAACCAATCGCAAAAGCTCACTTTGCGTAATTATGTTCGCCCTTATTCTTTCTAATGGCAATTTGACGATTTCCTTAATTAAACTTGGTTGAATATTTTCATGTACTAGTCGCTTCAGAGCTCGAAATTTAACTAAATATCCGATTGTCTTTTTGTCCACGGGTAAAAAATTTATGTTAAGAACTTGTAGCTGGAACTTGTATCTGATGTCCAATGAGCAGAGAAAATCATTTAGAAACATCACCTTAGATATGCCAAGATATATTAATTTTGGAAAATATGGAAAGTTTGATTTGTTATTATAGGCCAGTAATTTCAATTTCTCCAGATTTGTGCAATGTTTGGCCAATTGAGTTAAGGTTGTTGTATTGGCATTATTCATATATAATACACAAAGACGTCCAAGTAAAGGGGTGATATCATTAAAATGATTGGCTTCTATAGAACAAATATTCAATTCCTTCAATTGAATTAAATTGTTCAACTGCGTTCCTGCGAAATAGTAAAATTATTGCAGTATTCTGTTAAAGTCAAGTTAATTTACTCTCAATTTTTTTTAGAGATTGCAGTGATTTAATTAGGTTATTGTCAGTACACTCCCTTGTCTTGCAATTTATAATCATTTCAACACTTCTGAGCATTCTCAATTTCGGCAAATTATCTTGAAGTTTTATTATATTGTCTTCATTTACTATGAACATTATTTTCTCTTAATTGGGACAGAATTTACCAGCCATCTCTACTAAATCCCCTGAATCAACGACAGAGGTAGGGCAATTGCATATTGAGGTCAGACTTGGACCCCACCATTCCAAAATAAAATCCCAATGTCTTGCATAATTTTCATTGTAGGAAAATACAATTTCACTTTCAACTTGTTCACGGTTTTGATTAGCGAATACATGCCACAGTTTTGGATGGGCTCTGGCAAAGTTCTCTTTATCTTCGAATTTATCAATTTGCGCGCAAATAAGATTTAAGATAGTGATATTTAAATTCAAAATGTTAGTATCCATTTTATCGTTGAATAGTTTCGACTGCAAGTCTCAAACTTTCGCTTCGATCAGTTGCTAAATTCAAACTGAGTAGAGATTAATTTTTTTATTTCTTGATCATAAAAGGAAGTTGAATCATGGATATATATGACACACACCACAAAGGACTTGCATTTTGGTTTTATTTTACAAAAGTAATTCCAAAAATATACAGAGCTACATCTCATTCTGAATTAATTTTAGTAGTTTTGTTGTTTGCCTTATTTAGAAGGATATAACTTAATTGGAATTTCTTATCAGTTAGTGCAGCTCAAATGCCTGACAAATTAAGCTTAAAAAAATGGTGGTTATGAGTAAAAATTACTTAAAATAAAAAATACGAGGGTAGACTGATTAGTTATTTGCCCAAGTATAATATCACAATAGACACTATATATATATATAAATGAATACTTTATAATGGGATCCCGGAAACAACCAAGTCTGATTTAGTTGACGGAACAACCGTTTTTGAACACTGGTTAGTTTTAGGTTTTGTGAACAGCTGACAGCCTAGCCGAACAGCTGATTGACAACTAAAAATTAGGCAAAATAGGGCGCAATTGCTCCAAATGTCACACAGATGAATAAAACAAAACAAAATCGAAACCATAAACGAAATCTGCCTCAGAACGTTTCCCTGATTTGCTCTGGGTACACTGAAAAATTTGTATGGAGCTGGCCGCGAAATCTAAAACTAATCTAAAACCAAATCCAAAACTGTTTCCGGAATCCCATTCATATTTTGATATGTAAAAACTTATTTTCTTAACAATGTTTTCCAAGACTTCTTCAAGTTGCTTAGATTACAAATACAAATAGAAATAATTAGTTAATTTAATCCGTCCTAGGGGAATTCCCCAAAAGAACCCGTTGTTTCCTCATTTCCATATGCATATGTAAAATATAAGAAACGAGCAAACTGCTACCAAAAACCTAATTGAATCAAATATGAGCGCCAATCAAGAGCAAATGATTTTCTCACACACAAGCACACACCCACTCTCGCATGCACACACACACACACTCACACACCCAATCACACACAAATGCAGCTAACAATTGGCGCACGTTGCCTTTCAATGTGTGCTTTATTTTTAATGAACAAAAATCACGATGCTGACGTTGAAATGGCAAAATGTTAACATGATGGCAGCAGCTGCTGTTGCGAAATTGCCAAACAATTTGTAATGCAATTTTTTAGCTAAAGGAAATGCATTGAAAGGGCGACAAATTTATACAAATTCGTATACTATTGTATTATTAAAAATATGAACTTAAGCATAATATTTGCTTAACTTTCATAGAAAACGCAATAAAATTCTAGCTAAAAAAACAAAACTTTTCCCTTCACAAGACAATTGCCATTGTGCACATTGTCTGTCCTAAGAATGAAAAGATCTGTTCTTTTGTTTTGTCTGGCATCGCGTCTGGCCACGAATCAGCAGACATACAAATCGATATACATATATATAGATATGTGTACATTCGTATTTCGTCAGTGGCTGTCATTATGTAGAACGGTCAACAGACTCGGTCTCAGTGTTGTTGCTGCGTCGCATGTGTTGCCTCAGCAACATGCCCCATCGGCAACACAACAACCTGACAAAGTATTTCGCGTGTCTGCATTGTGCTCAACTAAACCTGGGCTATATTCAAAATCTTGTGCAGCTTGATAGATGTTAAAGAAAAAACGATTTTTAATAATATTGCTTAGAATTTTAAAATTAATATTGCTTAGAAATGGTAATAATGTTTAAGTTTTACTTCTTAAGTTTTTATTAAATATTAGTTGTCTGTTAGCTTTCAGAAAATACATATATTCTGATTTCATCATTAAAAAGATAGATAAAATATTAAATCATGTTACGTTGATGTAATGTTGGTAACAGCAATTTGTTAATAAAGACTTTTGATTGTAATAATACATAATATATTCTTAATTGAGTGAGAATGACTCTGCATTTTTCTTATGAAAACTTCTCCCTCATTTCGAATGATTAGCAGCCGCTAAAACGGATTTCCAAATGTTTTTTATTAATCTGCTTAGTGTATTAATATATTGATAAATAGCTAAAAGGCAATTTAATGATATCTTTAAGCTATAAACAACTATGCAGGGCGTCAAAGTTTCGTTTTGATTTCAAATCGGTTTTTTATTATCGTTTTAAAGAATATAAATAAACGAAAGTTTGTGTTCTATTATGTGTCAAACTTTTAGTGTTGGACTTGGCATTATTGGCAGCCAATTGGCAATTGTGTGTGACTAATGCCAGAGACTGTGTGAAACTGTTAATTGCTTGAATCAATCTGATCGACGAAGCAGACGAGCCAGCCATAAGCAGATACTATAGATACTCGTAGTTGGGCACAGAAGTTACACAAATACAACTACTTGTGCTCAGATTTTGTATCTGTATCTGTATCTGTAGCTGCTTGAATGAATGCCATGAATGCCCTCAAAATATTCCCCCATTGCCAAACAAAGTACAAAACTGTTGCGATTGTTTATTTTCCGATGGTTCATGGCATTTAACAACTGCAGTTTTTTTGTTTGTTTTTTTTTTTTGCTTTTGTCGGTCTGAACAAATCTTTCGACATTTGCCGACTGCAATTTTCTTTTGCAATCTTTTTCATTTTATGGCCCAAAGCAAAGCAAAAGAAAAATAATTATAACCAAAAACTAAAATACGCTAAACGCAAAGATATTTCAATGCACTCACTATATCGGATATGAGTCAGTGATCAAAGGCTGGAAATAAAAATATTCCAGGAAATTTTTGAATTATTGCGATCCATCAATTTTATTGAGCAATTGTATTTAATTTGTGTTTCAGAAAATTCATTACATTTCTTCATAATTATAGCTATCACTGGGAAATTGGAACAAATATTTCACTTGTTAAAAATTACAATTTCTGTAAGTGTCTAAATTTATTGCAGTAAATGTGTTTTTGATTAACTGGTTGCTAAGCAGATATCTTAAATTAAGAATAATTGTCATGAATATTTTATTTTTCAAATTAAGACAACTTTTAGAGAAAAATTTTAAGATTACTTTTATTTTAAATCTTTTTTTTTAATATAAAATAAAACTTTTATTTCCTGATTTGTATAAAAAATTTGATAAAACCCTTTATTTTTAAAATGAATAGTAAAAATTATTATCAAATTTTTATAATAAAAATTGCAAATAAAAATTTGTATAGTTTTGTTCAAATGAAATGGGCGCTCCCGTTTGAAAAATATAAATCTGAATTCAATTTTTAATTGCAGTTATTATAATAAAAATTTAAAAAATAAGTTTATTATTTTAGTGTTAGATTTTGTTTCCGTCTAATCCCTTCTTCAAACGAAGTAAGCATTTTGCTTGCCAGTTGGTTTCTGGAGAAAACTGTTGGTATGCAGTGTTACAGTTGGGCAAAAAAAACGCACAGCTTGTAAGCCAGAATTTGAGTTGTAATGGGAGCTGTAAATGGAGGCATGGCAACTGCAGCAAGGGCAACTTTAAGCAGCAATTAGCTTTATTTAGCACCTATTGTCAGGTGTGAAGGCAAACAACAACAGCAGTGACAACAACAACAATAAATGACAACAAGATGCAGCATACTATACAGTATATACTATTTAAAGGCGGCCACAAATGGGGCCTTTGGGTCTTGAGAAATCGAAAATCGCCAAAGTTTGAAATTTGCTTCCCTCAATGTGGACTTTGAACCCGTTAGCTGCCAAAAAGACGGCATACAAATCCACCAAAGGGGACAGCGTGTGGGGAACGGGGATGGTGGAGCAGGGGGCTAGTCAGAAAGAAAGAACACACATAGCATTACAAGATTTGAGCAATGCTGGAAGCACACTGTCACACACACACACACACACAACCACACACATATGCTATGCATTTACTCTCTCAAATTTACTCTGCTTCGCTCTCTTTCTGCCGCACTTGTTTGGCCTGTCTGACTTGGACTCTCACTGGGAATAGAGCGACAGCAGCAGCGTCGCCGTCGGCAGCGACAGTGGCAGAGGCAGAGGCAGAGGCAGCGATGATCATTTGGAGCTATACATACCGTACGTTGGCTGATCAGTTTACGCTCAAAGCTCGTCGCGTACAGTTCGTTTACGCTCGTTTCGCTCGCTTAGCCGAAAGTTAAACGATAGCAAACGTCGCCCTCGCGCTGGAACACGATGATGATTGTTATAACATGATAATGATGATGATGATCTGATCCGGCGGCTGAACGTGTCTCGTGTTAACTGCGGCAAAGTCAGCAATACAACAACAACAACAACAGCAAAGAAATTAAAATTGTGAAACGAACTTTTTGTGTGTGTACTGGGCAGACCAAAAGGTAATCCCAAAGAAATAAATAAAAGTAAAAGAGCAAAGTGCAAAGAGGAAGCAGCAATAGCAGCAACAGCAGCAGAATTTACCAATTGCAAAGCTTTGCTGTTTATCTGCTCTTACATGTGTTAGTATGTTTATATGTGTATTTTAGTGTTTATACTTAAATATTTCCTGTGCATTAATCTTGTTCAAATGATTGGCCGCTAAAACGAAACAAAAGTGGCAATAAATAGAGGAAGAAGCAGAAGCAGAAGAGCATGCTAATACCTGATAAATGTTTTAAAAATTTCCACTAACATAAATTGTGCTTAAAAAGAAGAAACAAAAATACAACAAAATAAAACTGTAGAGAATTTGGCAGCAACATAGTGATTAATATTCATAATTTTCTAAGGCATGCGAAAAAAAGCAGCAAAAATAAAAGAAATTATTTTTTGGTTGTTGCCGTCTCTGTCTCATGCACGCTATAATTTATTATACAGCGACAGTTTTTTATACCCAAAAAAATAAATGAAATAAAATACAAAAAGTAATAAGAAGGCAACGCACAAAACAAAACGAAAGTCGCGACGAATTGAGTGAAGCAAAAAAAGAGAAATACTCGTATTAATCCAAGTCACTTAGTACTCGTATTTGAATTTGTATTTGTATTTGTGTGCTTAAATGTGATTTCGATAAGCAAATACATAAAACAGATAAAAATTATAATTAATCAAAATTCATGTGTTATTGATTCGTTTTTTGATTGTGCACCCAACAAAAACAACTTGGTTTTAGTAAAAACTAAATTACTCAAAACTTAAAATCTACACTTTTTTGTAAGTAACATTATATATTTTTATTTAGCTCTTTTAAGTTTTTTCATTTGCATTAAAAAAATTTGTTTCTAAATTTTAATTATTTTGGTTCTGTTGCTAGAATTTATTTAAACAAAATGTTCACTTTTAATTATGAATTTCTCAGTTTCGTAGACGGTTTCTAACAGTTTCTTATTTTTTTATTGTTAAAAAAATGTGGATTAAGTTAAATCTTTAAATAAAAAAATTTGTTTAAAAAGTGTTTATTTTTATATTAATAATTCGAGTATGGGCAAAATATTAATCTGATTTATTTTCTATTAATTAATTTCCTCTTTATTTTCCAAGAATATTTAATTATTTTTCTTCTAAAGTTTTATTTTTTATATACACTTTATTGGTGTCTTTCTTGAATTCTTTCCTGCTTTCTTTCAATTTTGTTTACATTTGCTTTGCTCCAATTTCTTTTTCTGAGGCGTTTTGTGTTTTCGAGTGGCCGTTTGAGACTGTCAAAATTTTATTTAATTCTGCCTTTTTTATTTTTCATCGAATTTTTTTGATTTTTAGCAAGCATGCAAAGCTCGTTACTCGTATAACGGGGCATGCAGGTAGGTAGGTAGAGAGATATGCCCAGTCTACCCAGTTGAATATGGGCTACATGTTATATGGTCATGAGATAAGACACTTCAGGCAGCACTTGAGGTTTATGGTTAGAGCTTCCCCCCTGCCCCACTGCACCACCGCACCATTTAACTCGCACCACATTTGCTACGTGTCTGAGTTAAATTGTAAAATCAACTTTTATGGCCGGTTTTTTTCTCTTTTTTTGTAATTTAACTTGAATCTTTAACAAAAAAAAAAAAAAAAAATTTGAATGACGCTGTGCTGGCGCATCAACCGCGATTACAGTTAGTTCAAAATACCTAATGTTTATGACAACAGTCAAAATGCAGTGCCAACAGCAACAGTTGCAGCCATAAATATGCACCCAAAACCAAATCGGAGGCAGCAAACAAAACGTGCAATGACTTCCCTATTCAAACCATGTACATATACATATACTTATAATGGATAGTCTCCCATCTGTAGAATGAACGCACTTCCTGCTCGATATCAATCACCCCAAAGGTTTCCAGTTGACATTTTACTTTTCAACAGTCGCTCAATTTCAGGTGCAATCTGAAAACGTGACTCGCATTCTGATTGTTTAATTAGCGTCGCCTTTTTTGTTGCTATTATCATCACAGTTAAATTCTTTTGTCTTTCGCTTTTTTGCTCATAGAATTTTGTATTATTATTATTATTGTCTCAGTGTGAAAGAGCTTCATCTAATTAGCTTAGACTTTGGGGTGTTTCTTTATGTGCGGAGTGCGAAAAGACAACATCTTTAATACTTCTCAGTAAGTCTGTTGTTTTCATTTTTACCCAGGTGGCATTTAGATAATACAACAAAGACAGATAAGCATGAATTTTTCTCTTTATTTTTTTGACATTTATTTTTATTGAACTGCATGGTAGTAAAGATGGCGGAGAAATTCTTAAACGGGTTTGCATTTGATGACAGCATTTTATCAAAACAAATTTAAAGAATTAAAAAAAACTAGATTTGGTAGATGACAAAAATAATTTTGGACGAATTTTATTAAAATAAAAGTTAAACTGGAGCCGTATCTTTTATCTTTCTTACATTTTTTAAAATATCTTATAATAAATGATGGCTTATAGTAACTTCAGTCAAATAACTTTTTGAGACAACTTCATTATAATAAACTATTGTTTAGAAGCACGAGAATTTTAAAATCGATCAATGAACTTCTTATTAGTCTAACAAAAGCCCTTAAAAGCTTTGATGAATGTTTTGTGAACCAGTTTTTATTGTTCGTAATGAAATTTTTTAAGTTAAAGAACCATATTGACGTGTCTGAAATTTATTTAACCGAATTTGTGCATTTAACTAGTTCATGGCCCAAGTTAATTAAAGTAGAATTTATGATAATTAAAACAATGACTTGACTGTTTTAACTGACGATTTCGAGATATCATCAGATAGCGAAACAAAGAGTTGAAGTTCAAATGATTCAATCCAGGAAAGGTGTGAAATACGAATAATTTCTTATCGGAATTTTGTACTTCCTGCACTCACTCGATGACATATTGGGACACCTTTGGTCCAGTAAATTGCGGAAATTACCAGAAATTAATGTTTAAAGCAAACTGAGACACAGTCAGTTGACGGATATTTAGACGTCAGACAAGATCTGAGTCTGCGTCAGATGCTGCACGTCATCAACATGTGTACGAGTACGAGTTCGAGTACATTACCATTTGCGTATCACTGTTAATCAAGCGTTTCCGAATGATTTGATCCAGAGATGTCGCTAAGTGGGTCCAAAAGCGTTGGCCAACTGATAACTGATCAGACAGCCAAGTCATTACACGTAATGGCCATGAATCATACGTGATCGTTAAGGTAACAAAAAAAAAAAAAACAGTTGGTCCAACAACAGTTGACCACCTGTGACGGGGGGCGAGTCTTGGGAAACCACTCGATAAAATGAGTACAGGTTGCCCCCGGATAAATTGACACACTCAATCAGCACGTTTATGTTAATTCGTAATACGCGTGGCTTTTAAAATACTTGTGATCCAAAACTCGACGCTTCCATTACACGCCACAGTTATTTACCCTCTCACTCTCTCCCTTTATTTCTATCTCCCTCTCACTCTTTCTCTCTCTGTTATCATGTACACTCACTTTGTTTATCAGTTCCAGCAAATCTGCGCAAATAACAAATATGTACCAAGCTTATACACTGTAGTATAGCATATATAGCATATATAGTATCTGAACATGTCGAGTCATATATCTTATCTAGAGTGACATGCATGTCACTATTTGAACGACGTACAAACTGCCTGACTCCAACAGTTTGCTGTTGACTTGTTTCCAGTTTAGTTTCTTCCCCCATTCGCATTCATTGTGTCGCCCGATTCCCAAAAACAAAACATATCACTTGGCATGCAGCGTGTGAAGACAATAATCAAAAACCCACATAATAACATATATATTGTATATGCATACTTATAACTGGGTGTATCTACATACACTTTAAGTTTAATGCGCCAAATGAATCTCTAAAATAAACATGCACTGCAAATGTTTTCAAAAAGCCATCTGACGAGGGAATGCTCTTAATAGGAATTATCTCTAGTTTAAATGGTCATCAAAACTTTATTTACCAAGGTTTTTTGAGGCATTTACATTTACATTATTTAAAAAGGGTTGAAAGTCTTAAATTTACAGATTTTTTTATCCAGTCTTTTGAGTTTGTTTCTTTAAAAGTTTTCCAAATATTAATTAATGTATCTGTTTACATCATGATCTATCATAAATTTATTCAAACTAAACGAATATTCATTCTCTTTTAATTGCCATAAAATTATTAAAATTTCAACTTGAAAAGTTTTTAAAATGGGGAATGTAAACATTCTGTTGCAATAGAAACAATGACATATTTCAAATTTTCTTACATGTGTTTTACATTTTAAACATTGTTTAAAAGCACGTTGTCTCATATTTCTCAGACTTTTCCCAAGTGTCAAACATCACACTCAGTTTATAATAGCTTTCCATATTCTATAGGGCATACATATGTATAGGGTATAAGCATATGATATTAAAATGCCGGTCATGGGATTCGCATATTTTGGCTGATTGATTTGTTGCCAGTCAGACTGACGCTTCGTGCTGTTGCCGCCTTGGCCAATGCACCTCTCTCCTCGCTTCTCACTGCTCGCTCCATTTCGGTCTTTTCGCCCACAATTCGAAGTCTCACCTAGATTTGTGATTTGTGTGTGTGTGTGTGTGAGTTTATTTATTTGCCTGATTTTAGAGTGTCGATTTGTGTACGCCTCAATGTTTACTCATTGTCAGCTGCTACTGATGTTTGATTTGTGTGCGTTTTTGTGACTATTGCAACAAATAATTTAGTATTGTTGACGATCTCGTGGTCTTCACATACTGCGTGTTTAGCTCTTGTTATTATTTTATTATTGTTATTGTTGTCATGATTATTACTTCGATGATTACGCATTTTTATTGAGGTTTTTTTCTTCTTTTGACGTTGGTCAACTCGGCCTGATACGCAATGCCTTCATTATAAATTATTAATTTTTGTTTTCAAGTTGTTGTTGTGAAATTAAAGCCCCCGATAATGAGATATGGCTATTTCATACGTTGCGGCGTTTCATCATAATACGACACTTAATTGCCCAAAATGTTGGCAATTTTTTTGGGTTTGTTTTGTTATTATCCATTTGTTTGAAGGACATACGTTTCTTGTATTGTAATTAAGATATATTTCGTACTTTTTTAAAATATATTGTTTTAAATGGAAGTTGGGCACTAATGAAATAAACTCAACTCTTACTGAAAAGCTGACAAGTGTGTTAGCAATCTTAACATTTACAAAAGCGTTAGTAGAGTTATTATTCATTTAGATATTTGCAATTGTCTAATGTGTGGAAATTGCGGTTTCCAAACGCCTCTGTGTCTCCCCTCTCTTTCTTGCTCTTTCTATCTCAACCTCTGTCTTCCCTAGAACGATTTGTTTATTTATTTATTATTGTTTTTTTCTTATTTGCCAATAACAATTTGTTTGTTATTGTCTTGGCGCTTTGTGCAACAACTAATTGTGGTGAGCACAAATAATGTGCGCAGTTGCAATAATAATAATAAAAATAATATTTATAATCGTAGGCCCCTATTGAAACTCAGTCGGCTGTCTTTTCTATAGTTTAAGCAGCCCTAAGCCAACCACATGCCTTTGATAATCTATCTCACCGTCAATTTGATCGACACATTGTCAATTGGGCGCCATAATAAATGAATGAATTCTGTATATGAAACCTAATCGGAATCGAAATAAAAGAATCAAACAAGGGGCAAATAACAATATTAATTGCTGTCCAAATGCGACGCTTTTTTTTGCAAAGTTTTTATTAACCGTTATTTATTTATTGTCTGGTTGTGTTTTGCCATTTTTCTTTTTTTTTGTTGCATTGATCGTTATCAAGAAATTGCAATCAAAACGTGCAGCCAAAAGGGCAACTTACAGTATCAGGTTTTTAGTTGTCTTTTGTTTTTGTATTTGTATTTGTTTTATTTGCTTCTAATTATTTTCTTTTAATTAAGTTTAATTGAATTCGCCTGAGCGTCTTTGTTGTAAGTGTTTCTTATTGCTAAGGCTTGTAATACCCTGTTAAATTAGTGTCAACTAAGAGCACTTGACCAAAAGTACTTTTTAAAATTAAAATAAAAGTATACAACTTAAATAATTTTATTTATATGCAAATTTAAATTTAAACTGAAAGAATAAATGATGAAATTCGAATTAAAAGTGTGTAAATTGACTGAGTTAAATGTCCTTTATAATCGCAAATGTAAAGATATAGTTTTGAAGTTTTCTGTGCTTATTAATAAATATGTAAAGCTAAAGTTCTGAAAATTTCATAATGATTGGAGAGGAAAAAAGCAAGTAATGTGAAAATAAAGTTGAAATTATTAAAAATTTTAAATGAATATATAAATTACAGGGCATTTCATAGTCACTGCTGCTCTTACAGCTCCATTTCTGTTTTGCTATATTTCTTCAATTTCGGCAGCACCAACAACACCAACAAAGGCAACAACTAGAGAATCAAAGCACAATCAAAACGCGCCAATGTCGCTATAAAAAGTGGGGAACCTAAAACTGAAACAGTTCATTGACATCTGTCTCAGTTGCCCATTTGAGGGGGTTTGACTCGGCAGGGGGGTGTAGCATCGATTGAAATGCGCGCAACAATTGTCAGATAAAAAGTCAAGGTCGTTGTCGCTAGCTAACTGATAACACAGCGCACGAAGAAGAGGAAGCAGCTGAGACAAGCGTGTGTTTGTTGATAACAACAGCTAAAAGTCGCAATAACGAATACAGTTACGAGTACTCCCATTCGCACTCACATTCTGTATTCGTATTACTCAACAGAAAAGTTGTCGTACTTTAGTTTTATAATATACGTACTCAAATGCCAATTTATTCGATATTCATATACACACGATTCATTCATTCATTCATTCATTCATTTAAGCGATGCCGTAACAAATATTATTTACAATTTATTGAGTATCTTTATGACGCATAAACGAAAGTTTGCGAACTTTGAAGATATTTCGATAAAGATACTTTCATTTGTACATACCTGACAATTTTTATTGACTGTCTATATGAATCATAATTTGGGGTTTTTTTTGAGTTTGTAAATTGATGAATTTAATAGGTGTTAAAATGATTTATAATATAAGACAAAGCCAGTGTGCTCAAAAGCTCCTATATATTAACAAGAAATAATGTTTTCCATTTTCGATTCGGAAGTTTTTCCGTTCGTATGAATTCAGCATGAATCATATAATTAAAGGATTAACTTAATTCTCCGATTTTTTTAATGCTACTTTTTTATTTTTTCTTTCTTTAATTTGATGTTACAATTAATACATTATGATTAAATCCTGAGTTACAAAAATGGTCTCCAAATTTATAAAACTGTATTCTTACATTTTATTTTAATCCCAATATTTTTTGAAAATGTTTGTGTACAAGAATATTCCAAATTTTTATAGAGAAAACTACATTTGCCCACATAAAATTTGTTTAAAAACAAAAATTTTAGTTTTGCTTTATTCCTATTAATTGTAATTAGTCACTGATTTTCTTTACTGGTTTTCGGTCTGTGAAAGACTAAGAAACTCCTCCCTCTATGCATCCAAAAATCTATGCTGTAGATGAACTTTGTTTAACTCTCCGCCTGGCCTAATGATGTTTTGTATTTCTCTGTTGAGTTCATTAATCAGCGCTGTCATTCATGATTTCGTTTTGGGGGTTTTTTTGTTGGCGGATGTGTTTTTTTTTTGTTGCCATTTTGCGGATACACTCACAAAAGATTGGTTTAATGTTAACGCTAAGTTTCGGATTTGCCATGGAATTGCCCGCATTTCGTGCACAACACTTTTTTTCTTCGTCTTTCTATGGCTTAAGCTGGAAACGCAATCAATCAGCAAATTAAATTTATTAAGAAACTTTTTTAATGAATTATGACATCACTTAAGTTAAATAAATGTCTAATGCTTTATTTTCCTCTTCTACTTTTGCTTTAATTACAGAAATCTGGATTTAAGAAAACAAATTGAAATGGCCTCATCACCCAATCAAGCCGCACCGCCTGTTCTATGGCGTGCCCGTCGCAAAATTGGTAAGTTTTCTTTTTATTGAGTACTTACTGTCTACAAAAATTTATGCCATATTTAAGTAGTTTTTATTATACTCTGTGTAAAAGGGTTGAAATAGGGTATGACTTGTAAAAAAATTGTGATAATTTTAAAACCGAAACAAAAATATCTTTCTAAAATTAATATATCTAAAATATGAATTAGGATAAGAATTAGAAAAGAAAGTAAGCCTTAGCCCGATCCCGTTACGATAAGGGGGAAAAGTAAAAAGTGTTAATTCTGAAAAATAGCCGATTAAATGTATATATTTATTTTTTAAGGCTTTTTCTATCTGTCACGAAAAATCTAGAACAGTCAGTTGATAAATATAAAAGTTATAGAAAATGATAAAAAATTAATTTTTTATAGAACGAAGGTCACAGGATATTGTATGATATTGCCAGGATATATTGTAGTCGAGCAGTATTAATAGTTTAACGCAGTCTCTGTAATTTGTCACATTGTGACAATGCATTTGACACTTTCATGAGACATTTACTGGTCAAAGGATCTTTCTCACTCTCACTAGCTTCCTCTCCCTCCTTCTCTCCCGTTTACTCTTGTTGGTGTCAAAGTTCAGTGGCATATAAGCGCTTTTTTGCTTTGATTCACAGCATGTTTAAGCGTTCATTATCCTGGCATTGTTTCAGTTCATCTCAGTTCTCAGTATTCTGAATGTCGTTTAAATGAATGACATTTGAGTTTTTCTTCTGATGCCTGTTGCGCATTTTCCTTTTTTTTATTGGTTTTGTTGTAATTGTCATTAGTGTTGGCAAATAAAATATTAATGAGCTGTCTCACACAAAGGCTCTCAAGGTTCCTGCTCACAATAAAGTGCTGGTAACAAAGCATCAAGGAGTGATAATGTTGTCAACCTTTTGTTGACTTTTTGCCATAATTAACACCTGATAGGGATATAAATAAGCTCTTAGTCATTTGGCTTTTAAGTGGAAGTTAAGTCCACCAAAGTTTATTGCCACTTAATGTGAGTTCAAATATCTAAAAGGGTTTTTTACTTTTAACATTCTGAGTGTCCATTAAAATAAGAATTGATAAAGTGGTTCAGAGTATTCTTCTGGAATGCATTTTACATTTAAAGCTGAAGTTTCGTATATAAGCTCCGTTATTGCTACAGAATATATTAACTTTAAGATTTAAATTCTTGGATTTGATCTTTAAAATAAATAACTTTTGTAAATTAACAGACAAATATATTAATAATCTAAAGTTCTCCTGGACAATCTGATTATTTATCTCGAAACTTACATAGTTTTGAAAATTTTCTTGCAATTTTCATGAAACAAACTTGATTGGCCAATGACTTTTGGCTGTAACAATGTTGGCTTACCACAAGCTGTGGCAACACTAAATGTTTCGCTTACTTAAGACGCTTGACTGATTTCCAATCCTTTTGAGCCACATTTCTCAGAGATTAGCTAGTGAATTTGCATAACGCCAGCTGAAAATTGGAAAATTGTTTTTTCAATCGATAACAATAAATAATTAGGGGAACAGTAGCCCACAAATGCGTCTGAATACAAGTTGAATGATTTATTGGCCCAAACTATATATATACATTGCTGGCCAACAATTGAAAGAGGGGCTGGGAAAAAGTCAAAACTTGTACAGTGCAAAAAAACAATCACATAAAGTTTTAATTAATTTCAAACAAGCTAACAAACAAACAAACAAACCAAACACAGTCAACTAAAGAGAGAATGAGAACTTTGCACAATTTATGGTCGGCAGTGTCGCGTGTCGGGGGTACAGTGAAGTGTGGCTAAGACGACTGCGTTATTTCAAGTGGCATGCTCCGTTACACGCTTTGTCAACACAGACTCACACACACACACACACACGCACACACTTGTCGGCGGAAGTCAGCGACGCTGTCACGCGCTTCATTTTGCTGTAGCTGTGGCTTTGTTGAGTCTCTTGTCATTTCCGTTTCCGACTCGACACACAAATACACACACAGACAAACACACACCTTCCGCTTTGTTGTGTGCTGCCGGTAACTTGGCATTGAGCGTAAAAAACACAACTTTACACTTCACTCACTTTGTATATCGTAAGCTAACAAAGCTTTTTGTTGAGCTTGCAAATACAAAGTCAAAGTCATAAAGCTTTCAGATAAAAGCTCCATCAGCTGGCGCGACAAACCGAATTTGAGTATTTCCATATGTTTTGACTCAAACTCAAAGCCGGTTCTTCTTGTCGCTTGCATATCAATTTCTTTGCTTTGGCGTTGGCGTTTTTTGTTATTTTCCATGCCAAAAAAAGGCAGCGTTTGTTGTTGCAGTTGTCGAAGCTTACTAACGGTGCATTCGCTGTCTTTGTTTGCTTTTGAGTCATGCTTGAGGAACAGCAGCAACAACAACAACAGCAACAACAACATGAAAGAAACACAGCTGTTTAGCTTTTGTCTCTTGTTGTGTTTGATTAGCTGATTTGCTTTATTTCTTTCTCGTATGATAATAATTTCTGGGATTTTTTAGTGCTTTCTTGCAGCATTTGTAATTAAAATGTAAATTAGTTGTCAACAATATTTCAAAGCTAGCAGATTTACAAGGTAAAAATGCTCTGAAATGGGTAAATAAAATAAGAAAATTATTAATTTATTTGTTATAAAAGAATCGGTGACTTTTTTTTAATATTTCTGAAATTTGAAGAAAATAACTTATTAATAATTATAAATTTAATAAATAAGTTTTTTTATGATGAATTTTCTGCTTAATGTACAAGAGATAATTTAGTATTTTTACTTGTGAAATAATTTCATATTGTAGAATTTATTTAAAAGTTTAATAATTTTTATTAATTCAAAACAGAATACAGAAATCATTATTGAATTATTGTGATGAATTTCATATTGCAACTTGTTGCGCGTTCCCGAGTAAATTTCACAAGCACTCCAAAAGAGCTTTTTTACAGCTTCTCTGGCATTGTAAGCATGCAAAATATAAATGTGGCCAGACTTATTAGCCTCTCTATCTGTAGTCAGAGAGCGGTAAATCAATTGCGGCCATGGTCACAGTAACAGCAACAGCAATAATAACAACAACAACACTTGCCCATTTCCCAGGTCACATACACATACAAACACACGCAGTAGCTCACAGATACTAAAATATTTTTGCAACTGATAAGAAATCTGGCAACACCAAAGCGAAACTTATGCTATCAACAAGCGAATGATAATGCGAACGAGAATGCAATTGGAATGGCGACCACAAAATAAAATCAAATAAAACTTGAAAAGGCAACAAACTACATACATATGTATATACTACTGTTAGTACACTAACAAATGAGGCAGGCGATTAAGAATGAGAGAAAGAGCGCGCGATTGGCAAAGTAAGAGAGTGGGAGAGAGACGACAGAGCTGAGAGAGCGCCAGCTGAAGTTCATTAATCGCGCTCGACAAATGTAAATAATACGCAAAGCCAAAAGGCAGCCACAAACAAGAACGAAGAAAAAGCTCAATGTTCTTTTGCCTTGCGCCCGCAGCACATTTGAGTGTTTTTGCTTTGTTTATTTTAGGCGAATTCGCCGCGAGTTGTCGGCGACGTCGTCGTCGTTGTCGCCGTTGTTTCTGTCGTCGCTAGCCAGATATTTTTGAGCACAACTCGTTTTTAGTATCTCTCAGATATTCGACGTGTTTGGTTGTCGCGACAGCAAAAGCGGCCCGAAAAATTGTTTGAAAATTTTTATTTAAAAAAAAAGAAATGAAAAATCAACGGTTGAAAACGCAACAAAAATAAATATATTTTTTCGGGCAGAGTTTTGTAAGTGCGACTGTGTACGACTGTGTGTGTGTGCGTGTGCGGCAAAGGAATGCATTAAAAAAAGAAAAAGAACAATATCAACTGCAAGATGCGCGCGTCGTTTTCATTTTTGTCTGCATTTTTGTTTCATTTTGCGTTTTTTGCGAATTAAAAAAAAAAAGAAGCAATCAAATCAATCGCATACGTTGATCAACGGTCGCGTGCTCATTCCTTTTATGCTTCTTCATCATCACTCAACGAGTGAGTGTGTGTGAGTATCTGTGTGCAAAGGTGTTAAAATTTATCTCCAACGAGAGAAACACAAATTTCTGTGCCTGCGAATAATCAAATAATAGGCGCAAAATTATGCACAACGCCTTGTGAAAAGAGAAAGAATACAATTTTCGGCAAATCGCTAAAAATAAATGCAAATAGCACACCACAAAATAAATGAATTACATTAAACAGTGAACAAGTGAGATAAAAAAAAAATTAAAAGAATGAAATAAGTGCCAGCAATAAAACTGCAATTGTGAGTTGTGAAGTTGGAGTGCAACGGTTCATGCAAACACATACATTGAAAGCTTCTCTGAAGCAGTTTATACTCAAGCAAGTTGAAAGCTCGACTCTAGTCTCTTCTTACTTCTTTTGCTCTACACACAGCTGATCAGCAGCTGCCAAGTTGTTTTAGTCGTTCTGCTCCCTTTGCTCCTCATCCTCGACTGCTTACTGCAGCGTTGCCAGATCGTTTTCATTTTCTACTGCTGCGACTGCGACTACGACTGAGGCTGACTTCTGACTTATCTCCCATTTTTATTTGTTATTGTTATTTGTGTGTGTGTGTGTTTTATGTATGCGGCGAGTTTGCAAAAAAAAAAGAAAACGCAAAAAAAGTCAGAATACAATTGTTAAATTGTTTATACATATGTGTTGGTGCCACAATAATTGTTGTTATTTATGATTATTTATTGTGCAGAGCATATCATAATTTTAGATTAAGTGCGCCGTTTGTTATTATGCTTTTGTTGTTATATTCTCGGTGTTTTTTTTTTTTGTTAAGGTTTTTCCACTTTTGTGTGCATAGAGAGCGAAGCGTTGAGTGAAAGAGATACGCTGTGAGCATGAACGCGTGCGAGAGCGGCAACGGAAGCTTGGGAGAGTGGGGTGGGAGAGTGCGCAACGTGACAGCGATAAGCTGCCGGAGCAGCAGACAACGCATTGTCTCCAATCTCTCCTCACCACTCACCACACTCCCCCTCCGGCCAGAAAAGCTTGCAGACAGGTGTGCGGTCGCTCGGTGTGTTGTACAGACGTTGATGTTGTTGTTACTGCTCATTTATCTAGAGAGCAGCTTTAGTAGCTCTTTTGTGTGTGTGAGTGCGTGTGTGTGCGTATGAGAGCAAGTTTAGTCATTAAGTCTTTTTACATGACATTGTTGTTGCTGTTGTAGCGGAAATGATTTTGTCGCATTTTGTTTGCTCTTTAACTTCTTGTAGCTCCTCTGATTCACCCTCTCGCTCTCGCTCATGGCAAATTTTAAAGTTTCAGTTTTATGGTTTCCTTTTAGTTAAGAACGAGAATTTTACCTGAGATAAAAGAAAAAGCTTTTTAAAGTTAATAATTGTTACGAGAATTCAAGAACCAGAACTATTGCGTATTTAGTTTAATTAAACAGTTAATATAAGCAATTATCAAGTCGTCACTTTTTGCACCCACATAAGTCTGAATCCCATTTAACCCACCTTTAAATAATGATGAGGTCTATTTAAGAACCTCTCTCCTGGTTGCTGTTTATGATTGTCATTATCACGAGGAATTACCATTGCTATCCAGCTAAATCTAGTCATTTTTCACGCTATAGGAACTAACTTATCAGTAAATAATAATAAATATTCATATGTAGATGCTGATAAGACGGTCGTAGTACATTTCTTTTCAATTTTGGCATATGACACGCATTTTCATATCAGTAAGCACAAAATTTCAATGCCGTCAGTTGTCAAAAATAGCGATTGACCATGTTTTCAATTTTATATTTTCATTGTGGATTTCCCTTCAACAAAAAAATAAAAACCAATTTTTAATCAAATGTCAAGAAGGTTGATGAAAGTTTATTATATTTAATACTATAAATTATTGCTTTTTCAGTTTATTTAATTGTTTTCCAAAATATACAATCATCTCTTTTTGTCGCTCTCTGTCTTATTGTTGGCCTCAATTTGAACGTCATGGCCATATTGAACTCGTCTTGTCCCACTCGAACCATTCCAGATCACACCTTAAAAATGCAGTTAAGAGACAACTTACATATATAGTAACTACAGCTGGATTATGATGGAGAGGAAGATATGGAACTGTTTATTTCTATATATTTTTGGTCATTTGAGTAGGTTTCATTTCGACTCTAGACAACTTGTTTACCCCGTTTATGTGGGTTAACAGTTCTTGGTCACTGTAGAGTTCAATTTGCCACTCACTAGTATTTGTCTATTTCCTTTTATCTCTATCTCTCTATCTACGTCTATGTTATTCGCCTTTTGATGAGCTGTTGTTTAATTTATGCTCAATTTCTTTGACGTCAAACGTTGCGGAATTTTAGCACTTTTGATTATGATGCGGGGGGTCTTTTATTTATTTTTTGTTATTGTAATGATAATCACTAAGCATTATGATTATTTATTTTTTAATCTTATTATTATTATTGGTATTATTATTGTTGTTATTATGCAAATAAGTTCACACAAAACTATGAACTTTACTTGACTTGTTGTTATCTTTTGTTTTACTGTTTTTCTGTCATAATTTTAAATAGTTGTTGTAGATTTGAAACTTTCACGTGTCATTTGTTTAATTCACTGAACTGTTGAATTCACTGAACGAGTGTGAACATTTTTAATTTGTATCTCATTGAGACTTAAAAACTACTTAGAGTACGAGAAAAATGAAAAGAGTGAGATGTTTTTTTAGCATTTTCATTGCAAAACTCGTTTCTAAGTCATGTGCTAAAACAAAAATAAAAACAAAACCAACAAACAACTGCATTTAAATGTTTTTTAAATATTAATATGCAAATATTTTAGAGAAATTTTGTTTTGATTGTCAAGAATTGAATTTTAAACAAAAATATTGTGTGAATTGTGATTCAAGTATTCAAAATTCAAAAAGAAACTTGTTTCCTATCTAGATCTCAGGTTCTTTGACAATTGGATGTCTTAAATTCGTATTATAAATTAATGAGAATTAGAAATAACAGAGAATGTAAATAAATTAATCTACAACAATTAGAGATTTTAAATTTGGTATATAAATCAATGCCGCTCTTATTTAAATGTATCGGTACTTGGAATATATTAGCGATCATCAGTAAATTTGGGAAAAGCAATTCAAAAGTAAAGCAGCTATAAAAACGGTCTGATGATATCCATATGATGTGTTGGGTTCCCCTGGCTTCTAGCAAAGATTCAACGTTGCTTTTCATCTTACACAATTATGGAAACTGCCATAAAATGAATAAAATATTGTCGGACATTTCGTGTTACATATACAAATATATGTATTTATGTATTCACATACATATACTCAGATTCAGACGGTTCGATGGCCCAAGGTTGCCCAGTAAAATAAACAACTAGTACAATGAAAACATATGTAAACATATGTAGAATTTAAATATATTCTTTTTTAGGTCATATTTAAATCTTGAACACGGCTTTTTGACATCAGACGTCTATTAATTACCATGAGTCAGTTCTTGAATTGTTTTTTTTTTTTTATATATTTATCGGTGCATTTTGATTAATTATTCTTAAAAAATGGAAGCTGATTTTCAGAATTCTGTGGGGGAAATTCGAATTGAGTGTGAATCATTTTGAAGGCATGTCTTTTTGGAGGCAGAGTGAAACTTGCGTCATAAATCGAACTACAACAAAATGTGTGCCAAACGAAACGAAATATTTATATTTGTAAAGAACTGTAGAGAAAAATACCCTGGAAACAAGGAAATTTAAAAAAAATCCAAGAGAACAGATTTGAAATTCTATTTGAAAAAAACTTTTCAGTATAATAGCAATTGTTGTTCAGAATAAAATTGATCTCGTTAGCAATCAAATTTTTAGATATTTTAAAGAATATATTAACTGTATATCTATAGTATCTTGTACAAACTAAAATTTTACTTTCTAAACGACTTTTTATTTTGCTTTAATTTTACTAAGCTGAGTGTAACGGTTTATGCCACAGACATACCTACAAAAAGGTCACTTGGTTACAGGGTATTACGCAAAGCGATCACCTTTGTGCATGCAATGAATGAAGGAAATGGCGCTGCCCACGCGACAACCAAAGCGACGGAACGCGACGCCCGCACGCTGCTTTTTTTTTGGGGCCTCTGTTGCCGTCGCCGTCGCTGCTGCTGTCGTCATACCTGTGAACGCTCTCTCGCTCTCTCGTTGAATTCGCCGCAAGTGACGCGCGCAGTTGTTGCTGCTTATCAGGCAGCGTGGGTTGCCCTCGACTAATGCGCTCTCTCGCTTACACTGAGACGCTCGCTCATGCCAGTACTGCTCGCACATTTTGTTGGACTGTGCCAAAAACAAAGTTCACATTAATAAATCTGCATTAATGAAACATATTTTGTTTAGCTGGCCATGCAATATATCTAAATTTTTGGCAGCCATGCAAACAAATTTCATTAATTTCTACAGATACAGATATATAAAGAAGTATATGTACACAAAATATATATGTATATATGTAGGCATATACGTATGTATGTGTAAGTAAAGCCCCCACACATTCATTATCAGCAATGTGACAATACTCTTGTTCTCTCTCTCTCTCTCTCTCTCTCTCTCTCTTTGTCTCTTTACCTCTCTTTTGTTTCGGTCCTCTCTGAGCAGACTCTGTTTATTTATGTTTTTCCCTTTGGCCTTTGTTATGCACTTTCTTTAGTGCCATTCGCCTTGTTTTAGATTATTATATTTTCCTTTTACAGTTTTGTGCTTCTGATTCTGTTTTTGTTTTTGCTTCGCTTTGCTTTAGCTTTAGATTTGCTCGCGTGCACAGCTGGTGGAAAATTTTCCAGCGCTTAATAAAAAAGTGTATAGAATTAAAATTGATGCTTAAATCCCAGCGACTTGCTGTCCCACTCTTCCTCTCCCTCTCTATCTTTCTGAGCACTGTGGCGCCTGCATTCATTTATTGTTGCTGTTTTGCCAGGCAAACTGCATTTTTATTGTATTAGCTAATTAGCCTTGTGGCCCTAGCTAAAACGTGAGCTGAAATAGGGGGAAATACTGGGTAAATGTTGAGGAATTATTAACTGTTTAACGGCCCTTAACAAATGGTCACGTTCATGAGCTTAGAATTAGAAATAAATGATAAAAAAAAAACCAGTTGCAAATTATAAAAATTACATATGCAACATTTGAAATGGGGCAATTTAATGATAAAACTTGTCCAATTGTGATTAGTTAATTGATCTTGAATTTCAGATTTTAGATTTTAGACTTTGTATGCAAATCACGGACTGTTGTGGTTTTGTAAAACCCCTTACAAAGCCTTTATCGTTTAAGTTAAGCAATTTGTAATACATCTTTTATTTAATACTAAGTAGTTATAAAACAAATAGTATTACACAAATATTCCAAAATTCTTTATTTTAACAAGAAATTTATTTGTATAAATATAAAAATATCCCTTTTACTTTCGAAAATTCTCCTAAATTCTTTTTTTATTATTCTTATAACTGATGAATCCATTTGTTGAAACAATTTTCTTGAAATACAAAATAGTATTAATTTTACGACTTTTCGTGGAACTTGGCAATAGGCTAATAAAAACTTGCTGTTTTGGCCTTGTTTACATTGTGCTCTTTTCGCGTTTTAAATTTCAATTTCTCAGTAAACGCAACGTTTATTTATGTTGAGTTTCGTTACAAGAAACCTTTTTGCTCATTTTGCCAACCGTTTTTTTTCTTGTGGTTTTTTTTTGTTCTTTTGCTTATTAATGTGCAACGTCGTGCAATATTTTGATTATTGTAAACATTCTGGGACCGCCCTCGAGGCATCGCCTTACAATTTATGCTGGACTCGACATCAGAGCCCAAAATCAGAATCTGACCCAGAACGAGGACGAGAATAAGACGCAAGCCACAAACCCGATCCGACGTTTGAGTTCAGAGTGTGTCTGAAGTGCCTTTGAAAAATTAAATTAAAATACAAAATAAACATTTGGTCCTCATATTTATTCAGTCGAAAAGGAGAAGCGATGCATGCTATAAGCCATATTGTAAATTAAATTAAAAAAAAATTCGTTTGAATTTTGTATTCATTGTATATAGATTAAAAAAGGACTATAAAAACAATTGTTAAACCGAGCAAAAGTTAAAGTAAAAATTTTATTGAAATTCGATTTTATCTTGTAACTTCTTTACTTTTTATTTCAATGAAATTTTTCTCTGTTTTACTAGTTCATAGTTCAAGAACCCGTATTTACCAGTTTACCAGTTGACCCATTTCCTTATGGCCAACTCATAATGTACGAGAGTATTTTGGCTTATGAGTTCACAGCGCTACCAAATAAACAAACAAAGCAATTACAAGTGCCAAATGAAAAGCAAATTTTTCCAATCTCAATCTCAAAATTCTCCATTTAAAGACAAACACCCACAAGTAGCTTTCCTACCCTCCGTACTCTTCCCCTAATTAACATATCTAAATATTATAAGTGTATGCCTAAATAAACAACTCGAAGATAGATATATTATTATTGTATACAAGACTTGTGGAGGTGTATTTGTTATTTGCGCACTTGGTTCCATGGTAATGCGCTTAAATAATAGATTATTCCGATTTCCATATCAAAACCGTATCCAATACAAAAATTTCTTGTTATTTATTTGTATAGATAATTCTGTTGATTAAATTCAATGACATTTGCGGTTCAAACGAAATTCTCATGTAAAAAAGTTTCCGTTCGGCTTTTCTGGTTGATGTTTATCGTTGTTTATATTTATATTTTGTTTATATATTTATTATTTGTTATATTTTTTATATATACATACATAAGTCTGTCTACCTTAGAGGTTTGCTTGGAAATTTAAGATCATTTTCATATCGATGCCGTTTTGTGCAGCCGTCAACAAAAATATTGTCGTAGACACAACGTAACGTCTCCGTGAGTTAAACTCATCATCAGCTAATTAACACTTGATTAATACGAGACTCGTGAGATTAACTCATATAAAATAACTGAGATGACAACGAGGAAACAAAGCAAATAACTTCATAGTAACCAGTTGCTATTTAGTAGCACAGTTGGCCAAGTAAAATTCTTATTAGCGGCTTTTAAGTCAGCCAATTGAGTTACTCATAGGGATAGGTAAGGGTTTTTAAAACCACTCAAGAATAGATATTAAATAGTTGTCAATTGATAAGGCATGTTACTTTTATTAAGTCAATTCTAAGAACTGTTTTGTTGCCTTCTAAGCTAAGCTATGGGCATGAAAATATAAGTTTGATGTGATAAATAAATTTGTAGTGATAACGAGAATAAAGACAATGATTAATTAAATTTTCATTTAAGTGCGTAAATTTACAATTTGATAAATAAAAATCACAATCTTCTAGCAATACGTTTCAAATTTAACATGTAAATATATCCATTCTATAATGAGATAATGTTGATGCCCAATCTTCACTTGCAGCTGTCAAATATTTTTACTTAGTTTTAATTTACTTTTATCATTAAAAAGTTCACATATATATTTATTTAGGAGTGACCATCTTAGAAATGTGTAAACTGATTCAAGAATGCAAGCATTCTAGTATTATGGATGTGACAAACTTATTTATTGTAATCGAAGCACATCCAAAAAGAATGTATACTGCTTGTACAGGCAATTTGTCAACAGTTTTTGCTAATCTATCTGTACTTTTTACTTTTCAAAATGTACTTTATTGTCTATAATAGAAATCAAAGTCCATAGCACTTACCTTACCCACGCGATAATCTTAAGGTCCCAGCCAGCTGGCAAGTGTTCAAATTATTTTAAATGCGCCTAAATAAATAAATGCCAAATTTATCATATATACAATTTAATTACTTTGCATATAATAAAATCAACAAAAAATTGTGAAAAAAGAACTGGGAAATCTTGAAAGAGCAGCCAGAAAACAGCAGCAACAAAGTTTTTCAATTTAGATTTGTTGCAATTTGCGACTTTTTTTGGTACTTTGAATGGGCATGAGTAGTATGCGTGTGAGCGATTGTGTGTGCGTGTGTGTGTGTTGGCGTGTATGATAATTGATTAGATTTTCACACATCTAAGAAAAAAAGTGTTGCGAGCATTTTTACGTAGCACTAATTATGAAATATTAATTTAAAAGTGAATGTCAAGATGTGGAATGGCAAATTGTTGGCTTAGGTTCGAAATGCTTTGACGGAAATTGCTGTTGATGATAACTGCAAAACTATTGCCTTGAACTAATCATTTGAAATGGAATTTTCCCACCATCGAGTTCATTCATTGCTTTGGTATTTCAAAGTATACGTATATTATTTGAATTTATCATTTGTCAAGTGGCTAAAAATTTCCACACTTCGGTGGCGTATGAGTAATATGCTGAGACGTAGCTAGAAAATGGGTGCTTTTTTCTTTCTTACCTGTTTATTTGTATTTTCGCATTATTCACATATGTTTCGCGCAATTTGCTTTGAACTTACCAATTGACAGATTTTTATTTGACATTTTTCATTTTTTTGTTTTCAAGGTTTCTCAGTTTTCATTTTTTTAAAGGGGGTCTTTGGTTGACTCGATTGCCATTTGGTGTTTTGCTTGAGTTGATTGCACGCTTCATGGCAAAGGACATGGGAAATGTCATGCAGTTGGTCACGGTTCAGTTTTCCGAGCTGAAAACTCAATGAAAATTGCGATGATTGCTAGAAAATTAAATATGTAGTTTTTATTTTCGCACTAGGAAAAACATTCGTAAAAGAGTGAAGGTCAATGGTTTTGAGTTCAGACTGATATTAAAAATTGAATTACCTCAATACATATTTTAATCCTTTATTTTATGTACCAATTACCATTACATGAATTGTTAAATTGCACATACGCCGCGTATTACGTTTTTATTGTCATGTCAGCAGAATGTAATAATTCAATTTTTTTATATCAATTATTTTCATTTGACAGCAGATTTTGCATATTTCATTAAATGTCGCATTTTTGTAATTTATGAAAATTGTTTCTTAATTGGTTTATTTGGATTAAGATTGTGTTTAAATTTAAATGGTCGCATGAATATTGCAAAGTTTGCAATTAACGTGACATATTAATTAAAATCATAGACTACCAGTCAGTCAGTCCGTCAGTTTGTCGCTCAACATGGCAATCGTGGGTGTGTGAGAAGATGTCCCCAAACAGATTGGTCAGGGAGTGTGTGCGCAATCAGCCGGTTAATTGAACTGCACCCAGCGAAAACTCACACACACTTGTATAGAGTCTTACTCAGACTTGCACTCACTATTCACTATTTAGAATTCAGTACTCACTCATTCAGTGACTGGCCAGTCACATGTTGAAATTAAACTGTAAAAGGACAACTACAAGATATGCTATATACATATAACTAAATTCAGTTTTCAAATATTTACACTCAAATTGACTTGATTTAAACTAAAATAAAAAGAAAATAAATAATAATAATAAATTCTCTAACAGTTAAACTTAATAAAATAAACCAAAATAAAATAGAAGAAAATAAATTAAAATGCATTTTAAATTAAATGGATTTAATTCTCTTAATTTAAGCTAACTCGAATCGAACTATAGTGTATGCCATATTTGTTGTTTCATTAAATTCTAGGGTATGTAAAGTTACCATGTTGGCTCCTTGCTGTCGGACTAGGGTGGGCGTTATTGTGTTGTTCTGTTGCTGTTGCTGCCACAGAATGGGGCAAGCAGGGGCGGGGCAGAGAGGCAGCCATTCACAGAAATTGCAGCACTCGACGCGGCGTCACTTTTCTTGTTGCTGTTGTTGTACTTGGCTGGACAATTATATGTTGGAGACGACTTGCAACTGCCACAACAGCAACAACAACAACAACAGCTGAAAACTCGTATCATTTTCTTGTTATTGTCTTTAGAGTTGAAGCGCGCGCGCGAATAAACGACTGACTGACTGACTGACAGTCGCACTGAATGAATGAACAATTGAATGAATGAATACGTAAAAGCAATGACACGATAATCAAACGGCAACAACAACAACATTAACAACTGTCGCACTCTCTGTTATTATACAAACTTGCGTACAAGTCTTAACCTCTTTTTTCTTTTTCTTCTTCCTTTTTTGCTACGTTTAGTTTTATTTGATTTTCGCTCTGCTTCTTGTGTTGGGTTCATTGACTGTTGTTGATTTTTATGGCTGACTTGACTGAGTAAATGTGAGTGTGAATACGACAAACAAGCACGAAACATTTCTTGCTTTTAATTGCTCAACTTTGTTGTGAGCTTAAAGCAGCAAGTTTTGCTTGAAACTCAAGTGCAGCACCTGGAGGCAGGTGCACGTACCTGTGTGTGTTGATGTTGTTTGCTGCAAAGTATGCAACATATTTGCTTGAGCCAAAGTGGCTGCCACTTGTGCCCAGCTACAAGTAGCAGCCTTGAAATTCAAGCACCGTAAATCGCCAACCATTAACCACCAAAACCAACTTTTGCTGGCATTTGCAACTAAATAAATAACTATTTTGTCTTCATTAGTGTGTGGAGCTGACTTTGACGTCAACATGGCCAAGTGCAAGTCACCTGCGGTCACTGCTGCTTTCCTTGTTTTTGTTCCACGCTAATTTTAGCACACAACAAACCAGAAAAAAACCAAAAAAAAACAGACCAAAAATAGTCAAAACAAGACAAAAATAATTCTTTCTTTGTCAAAGAATTGCCAACGCTTCTGACGCGACATCTTAGAATGGAGAGCGTGTTTGTTTAGCGCTCTAAAAATAAACCATTTCATTTAAATGATATTTGATTCTTAGACAAATGTATTTCTATACTATTGTACGAGTATACTCTATATTTTCTACTCCATTAACTGCTTGGATTTGAGCCACTTTCAAGGGGATTCCTGAGTCGCAGCCATAAACGAAATGGCGCTAATTAATTAATGATTGTTATTATTATTAGGTTGATTATTATTATTGTTGTGTGTAGGCTGATTTATCAAATGTTACGTTTCGCGGCTCACGTTTTGCAGTCCACGTTTTATTGTCACATAATTTAATTAATGATTTGTGTATTGAACTTTACAGTGGGAAGATCATAAACTTTTAATGGCACATCAACAAATTTTGTGTGCATTGTGAAATTGTGATATAAATGGGAAATTATAGCGAAAGATTTGTTTTTGATTTTTAGATATGATTCTTAAAGAACATTTAAACTCAAATATATTTATATGTAAGTTAAATATATTTTTTCCATAAGAAAATCGATTTGAAATCAGCCACAACTTGACCTACTCCAAACAAATTTAAATAAACATCTCAAAGGTGCCATCAGCTGCCAATAATTGCCATATATTGCCAATATAAAAAGGAAAGTGGCCAACAACAACAAATACATTGAAAACGTAAGCTTATGTGCCCAGTTTGTTCACATGGCGTATGCTTAATGTGATTTGCTTCTACGACTTTTCACAAGCTGTTGTTGCTGGAATGCGTTTTGTGTTTGCCACATAAAATTATTTAATCAAAATCTTAAATGTGCCATTTAAATTCTTGGCAAGAGCCACAGAATGTTTCCTGGACAACACGCAAAACTGCCACGCCCCTAGACGGAGACAGAGTTCAATAGAATGGGCAAGGGAGACTTCCAGTCGAGTCAAAGCGATAGACAAACAAACTAATTTTGCTCGCTGCGGCTGCGGCAGACATGATGGCCAACAAACTTGGCCCAAAACATTGAGTTGAATTGAGGGCGCAATCAGTGCGGTATGCCACGCCCACCCTTGAATGTTAACCTCAACTGGCTGAATATATATATATGAATATATATTTATGTATGTTGGTTTATGTTTGAAAGTCAAAGCACGTCTGTCATTGGTAATTTTGAGCATGTCATAATGATAACTCAAACACAAGACACACAGTCAGGATATTCAGGACATTTAGGACATGTGACTTGAGGCTCGACCTTTTGGCTTAGCTAGCAAAATGATGTTGCATGTTGTACGCATTGATAAATGTACTGCAGTTATTAAATTAGCCAAACCCCAAAACGAGCATAAATTTTTATTATCTGCGAGTTGTGGACGAAAAGTCTTTTGAAGTGTTTGTCATTGTGGAAAGAGCATTGTCTTATATTAAAATATTGTCAGGCTATACCTTCACTCTTTTTTTTTTTTTTTCATTTGCTGCTCAGCAAAGCGTGCTTGAAAAAAGAAAACTGTGAAATGGGAAACCGAGACGGGAAATAAGTTTGCGACAAAAAGATTTATGATAAGAAACTAGCTGGCGACGCTTCAGCTTCAGTCTGGGGCATACAATTTCAATATTTCTTCATCTAAGATGCCTAGGAAAAACGGCAACGCGTGTAAATTGAAAATCTTACTCAAGTAGCAACTTTTTCACTCCCTTTCTATCTCTGTCTCTCTCTCTATACTCTCTGTTTGCTCGGGTTGTGTATTAAATTGAAAATGTGATAGGAGAACGAACTTTAACTACGCTGCTGAAAGAAAGTTTTTTGTTAAATGTTTATAAAAATTGCAAAATAAATGTACGAGAAATGAATAATATTGCGCATACGCCGCGTCGTCTTTAACGCACGTTGTGCCGTGGGGGCCCCCCATATAACATTCGCCATACAAGTCATTAAAATTAGCTATAATTAAAGTCATTCACATGAAAACAGCAATTAGATTTTGCTTTTTTATATGTATTATTTTTTGTTTTCTTTGCTTTGGCCGTTTGCGAAATTACTCATACGCAGCGTGTGTTTATGCGGCACATGCGGGCACTGAAAAGGCAATCGAGTGTGTGCTGGAATAAAACGAGCTATGCGGGAAGCAACTATATGAATATTGTTTAATGTTGAGCTGTGTTTAATACGACATTCGCTTGTGTAGTATTTCTTGGTTGTTTCTTAGTGTCGTTGTGAGATATTTTACTGGCTGTTTAGATGGAAGATTGAAATCTAAACATTTGACAATTTTCATATAAACTCAACACCCTCGAAGATACTTATTGACAGTTTAGTAAAAAAAATATATATATATTTGTATCCTATCTTCATAAGTAAGTAAAACTGTTTTCAGTATTTTTCTGAAATTGGCAAGTATTTTAAATCTTTAAAATGCTTTAATGGCAATTTAATAAGTTCACATATATATAATCTGCTTATTCTGTAATTTTAATAATAGAAAGCATTTTTTATTACTTATGCATCATATGTTGGAAATTTTTTCAATGATTTGTTTTGCATTTTCTTTTATAGCTTTTGTATTGCTAGACAAGTTACAAAACGTTTATGAGCTGCCATTTGGCTCCAACAATTTTGTGACCTTCACTTGTATGCATATATAAAATATTTGAATTGCCAGCGGCATAACAATAAAAATAACTGATACATAAGTATATGTATTTCTATATATTTATATACTTAAATACCACAAACATATGTATGTGTTGTGCTAATGCCGGCTGCTTTAACTATCAAAACTCAAATAAGTTTATATATTTAAGTTTTGATTGTTAAAGTAGCCGGCATTAGCTCCATTTACAGTCAACTCAGTCGCCGACAGACACGCGCACTGTTCTCGCTCTCTCTTTCTATTCTTATTATCTCTCTCTCTCTCTCCCCCTTCCACTCTCTGTAAGTAGTTACGTCTATATCGCGTTTTATGGCTGCCATAAAGCTGTAGTTGCCCACTTCCACTACCAAGTGTGCAGCTCATTAAATTGCACATTTAAAGTTAACGAATATGGTCAGCAAAATGTTTCTGTTAACTGAATTCGAATGCCTTTAGACAAGTTATATGTCGAAGCGCAAAATATTACACTTACAGTTATACTAAGAATAATAATAATAACAATTATATTAGTCTACTAGTTTTCCCTGTCTGGCCCAAAAAAAAAGTGGAAATTTTGATAAGAAAAAATTATATTCTCCTGTGATTTGCCTTTTGCTTTCACACGGCCATTACAATATTATTTATATTATATAGATATATATAAAAATATGTAGAAGCGCAAAATATTACACTTATAGTCATAGTAAGAATAATAATAATAACAATTATATTAATCTAAAAGTTTTCCCTGTCTGGCCCAAAAAAAAGAAGGAAATTTTGATAAGAGAAAATTTTATTCTCCTGTGATTGCCAGCCTCTGCCTTTTGTTTTCACATGGCCTTTAGAATATTATTCATATTATATGCATTAGGGCGGGTCAATTTTTTTTCGCGAAAATCGTCCACCAGAATTGGAATCTACGATGAATTCTAAGAATATTTCACCAAGAAACTATGTGTCTAAAATCAATTCCTAGCCTCCGCTGAGAAGCATGAAGATGTTAGGTTAAAGTATATGGTATTAGTCTAGTAAAGGATACTACTCTCCAAAAAAAAAAAAAAAAGACAGTCAAAGAGAAGGCGATTTATGATAAATTTTGGTGAAAAAATGTTTGGGAGGTCTTTGGTAGTTTTTTATAAATTCAATTTTGAAATTTTGAGATTATATAGAAAAATTAACTTTTTAAAAAATTTTAAAATTCAATTAAAAACAAACTAGCAGAGACCCCACAAAAATTTTTTCATCAAAATTTATCATAAATCGCCCTCTTCATGTCCTTTTTTTTTTTTTTTTTTTTTGAGTGTAGTGTCCTTTACTAGACTAATACCATATACCTTAATCTAACATCTTCAGCTTCTCAGCGGAGGCTAGGAATTGATTTTAGACACATAGTTTCTTGGTGAAATATTCTTAGAATTCATCGTAGATTCCGATTCCGGTGGACGATTATCACGTTTTTTTCGACCCGAACAAATTGACCCGCCCTAATATGCATATATAAAATAATATTGTGTATTACACTGTCATAGCCAGACAGCGGTATTTTTTTATTTTGCTCATGATTGTGAATCTGTTTTGCGGCTCTCGGCTTGTTTGTGATAATAATTGAATGCACGAGCTGGCATGTGATAATGAGATTTATTGTTTATTCACTCAATTATTAAAGCCAGCTCAGTTCGGCCGGCTCAATATGGCTGGCCGCCTCTGGCTGTTAACTGGACACATATGCCTCTCTGTCTGCTGGGCCAATTTCCACTTTGATTGGAATGTGTTACATGCGCACAAAGCGTCAGCGACGCGTGCATCGTATCGCCTTTTCTTTTCTTTTTCTTTTTGATACGTTTGATACGTGTTTTTTGCCATCACTTTTTATTTTATTGTAGGTTCATAACGATAATTCACAAGTTGGCGCTAAAATCAACGAATTGAATGCTTTGTATCACGCACACGCCGCGTTGTCCCGCAGCCAACAAAAAACAGAAAGTAAAAGAATGCTTGAAACTTGCTCGCGTAGTTTTAGCCAACTGTACAAAGCAGCAACAGGTTATTGATCCACAAAAAAAGAGAAAAATTAAATACAAAGCACTTGAAGCATTTCAATGCAAATGCTCCTTGTGATGTCTTCGTTGCCTTCATTTACTTTCTTCTTGCCACTTGCCCCTTTCCACTTTCCACACGCTGTCCGTCCTTCACTAATCGATGTTTAAGTTTCGTGACGCGATTGCCGCCGTCGTCGTTGTCGTTGTCGCCGCCTAATGACACTTACGCCCACTCACACCAATTTTTATTTCCCTCTTTCTCTTTATCTCTGTGTGTAGACATTGTTGTCTGTTTGCATTGCCACAAACACCAAAAAAAAATAGAGAATGAATAAAGAAAATGAAAAGGTCGAATGGCATGCACAAATTCTAGTTACTATAATATACACTGAGAAACATTTAGCATTGAAACAAGTTGATAAATAATTGCTGCATTTTTACGTGTTATACTAAATTTTTAGTTTAGGGTGACCATTTTGAAGGTCTTTTATGCTCTTGAATTCATTGATAATTTGAAATAATATTGAATCAAACAATATATAGAAATTGTTTAAAATTTAGAGTGACCGCCTTTTTTCTCTCAATTAAATTTCCCGCAAATATACTTTATATAGTTTTGAAGTTGACCGTATTCAACAGACCACAAATAGGACTTAATCACCTAACTGCATTAGCTACCATCTGTGATGGTATAACTTTATTTAAAAAAATTTTCTCATTGATTTTTCTCCGTGTGGCATTTGTTATCTGTTATCTTAACTTGCCGCTCGCAAAACTGTGGCGTGCGCCATTAATGAACATCGTTTGCTTAGCCAGACATGGACGGCCGAACAATGTACCCTCTCTTTTCAGTCTCTATCTTCAATGTACTCTGCCCACTATTACTTTTACCTATGCTATTGACATAATGTAACCATCAAAAGTTGGTCTATGTATTTGTGAGTGTGCGAGTGTGAGTGTGTAACTTTATGTATTTCTGTGTCTGTGCAGTGTTTGCGGTTGCCGCCATTGGCATAAAAATAGTTTTTGTGACAATTTTTTTTTGTATTCAGCTCAATTTTGTTCGTTTGTGTCGCTGCTGTGGTTAGCCACCGGTTGCTAAGGGTAGATACGAGAACTAATACGAGTACGAGTACCACGAAAAAGATAGCAAAAGTGGCTGTGCACAATTTCAATAGTTGTGACTATGGTGCGTATGAGCAATGCATGTAACAAATTGCTAGAATGACGAACTCATTCAACTGAATTCACTAATTGAAACTTTTCCTAATTCTTGTTCATTTAATGAGCAGGATTTGGTCTCCGACTTTCAGCAACATCAAAGAGTTTTCTTTCTTTTGTAGTTATTAAGTCATGAAAAGTTACTATGCAAAAGTTGCTTGACTTTCAAAGTGTGCTTTCAGTCTGTTTAAAACTGTAATCAATTTTGTAATTTTTTCAAAGTGTTTTGACTTTTTCTATGACCTTTAAAACTGTACACTTTTTAATGACAGCCATTTTTTTAGATATTCATCCCAACTTTGTTAGAAATTTATAGTTGTGCTCGCGCTATTTAATTGAGTTTTAGTATATTTGTCTTACTATTTCAAGACCCATTTCACCCACCCTTATTGTGAGCTATTCTTTTAGCTGTTCATTCAAGTCAAGATTCCTTAAGTACGTTTACACTTTCTTGTTCTGCTTTTGTCGGCAATTTAAGCAAACAGTTTCAATTCAAAGAATCACTTTGGCAATCAACTTGAATTAACTTGAACAGTCTTTCAATCAGCCAGCATCAACACATTTCGGCCATGTCTATTCCATTAACAATGGCAAGTGCAGTTGAAATCCTTTTGCCTGCCACATGCCACATGCCACGTTGACGATGACGATGATGATGATGATTTCTATTGTTGCTGCTGCACTTCAGCGAACGGAAATTAAATCATTTCCGCCGTCAACTGTTGCTGCCAAGAAGTGATGCAACAGCTGGCAACTGAAATTAAATCATTGAAGATCTCTCTTCACTTCACTTCGAGTGGCAGCCAATGGACGTCGTTAATTCAATACTCAATTGTCAATATAAGCACGCATATTGACTGACTGCCAGACTGACTGAATGAATAAGTGCCACTGATAGTAAGAGTAGCTGCTAATGCTGTAGTTTCTGTCTGTGTATTTTTTGTTTTGCAAACTGAGTTCAGGCAACAAACCAATCCTATCCAATGCAAACCCAACCCTACCCACTTTAACCAAATCAAACCGAATAGATATATACTGTTCAGACTTTTAAAAGATTTTATTTGCTTGTTAACACTAATAATAGTAGTGCGTTAAAATCGATAACTGTGTATGATATCAGAAGCTTCTGTTACAGCGAATCCCTTTTTGTTTATTTGAAGATACATTTCCAAGCATTTTAAAACAACTTTTTGGTCAGGAACTGTTTAAATTATTTGTTACAGTTTTTTTTAAAAAGGGTTGATAAATCTTTTCGATTACAATTATATTTGCAAGTTTTTTGCCAAGTATTCATATACTAAACACAGCTCAAAATTTGAATTTCTTAGAGTTGAAAGCTATCTATCGAGACTCTCATTCATTTTAACAGGGTGTCTAAGCTGCGACTACTCATTTTCTGTTGTATTTTCTCTTGGCATACAAGTTGTATTTGGTTTGTTGGCCATGTTGATTTTATTTAACTGACATTTCAGAGCTTGCCTGTACGTGTGCTGCATTGTCTGCCTTGTGGTGTGGCCACCCACACTTGCCACTTGCCACCAGGCCGTGCCCCTACCACGTTTTAAGGGACCTTTTCGGCTTTTGTTTGCTTACCAATTGGCGACTGTCTGCAATTGCATTTGGGCTGCGGCTTAAGTGTTAATTGAATTGCCAGCATCAAAGCCGCTCGGCTTAAAGTTGAATCAAAAAAACTGCAGCAAGATTGCAGAAGATATGAAAATAAAACCAAATATCATTACTCTCAACAGGTCTTGAGAGTGCATTCGTAGCTCAATATAAACGCAGAATACATAATTAAATTAACAATCGTGCAAGTTACATAAATAAACTATTGCTATTATGCAACTGCAACAAAGTGCTGCAAAGCCAAACAACAATAAACAATACCAAAGTCAACAACAAAATATTAAAAAGTTTGTCAAACCTTGCGGCCATTTGGCGGCGTCAAAGAGAACACAATTGAGTCCTCAGCTAAAAAAAGAACAACAACATTTGCTGCTGAAAACAACATCAATAATAATAACAATAAATATAGTTTACGTTACGCGGCAGCGCTGCTTAAAGTTGACAAAATTAAATTCATTAAAACGGAGGGTTTAACATTCGCATTGCTGGCGGGCCCCATGGGCCAAGCGGCAAGTATGTGTCGATTTCGTGGTTGTCGCTACAAAAACAAGAACAAAAACAACAAACAACAACAACAGCAGCAGCAACAACAACAACAACAACAACAAACACCTACGCATAATTCACAACAGCAACAACAACAAGTGGTTGAATCAACCGCAATAACAGGTGAGAAAATAAATTCTGCACATGATTTAAATGGGCACAACTTGCAGCAAGAAACAACAACAACATCACTAATGTGCCCCTCGATTCACTGCTCTCAAGTTGCAACTTAAAGGGTTGCGTAAAGAGAGAAACAGAGTGAGAGAAAAAGAGAAAAATAGTAAAATGTTTTTCTCATTTGCACATTTGCCAACATTCAATTTGCATTTGGCTTCTACAACAAAATCAACACAAAACATGTGGATATTTGTTAGTGTACAATATATTGAATACCCTAAAGTCAAACATAAATCAAAAGGGTTATAATAATTAGTTTACTTTTAACTTTATTAATAATTTAATAAATATAAATAATATAATTATATAAAAAATCCTTACAACAAATGTTGGGCCAGTTTATTTACTCTTTGATTTTAGATACCCCAGAGCGTTTAATTTTAATTTAATTTTTAAATTTAATATACATATATATATAATTTTTACTTTAATAGTAATTTTTCTTAAATTAAATTTTGTCGGCTGCTTTTAGCCTGATAATAAATAAATAAATATAAATTAGTTTAAAGGTTTTGGAATATAAAAAAATGTTTCTTAACTGGGTAGTTTCGTTAAAAAACCCTTTTAAATGGGTATCTTAAGGTTAACCAAGTGTAAATCAAAAATATATTATTATGAAATGAAATTTTAAATAAATTGTATTACTACATAATATTTAAATTTGACAATTGTATATATAATAGAGTAATACACGATTTAGAATTCTTTTGAAAAGTAATCTTTAATGTAAGATAAATTACTGATATTATTGATTTAACGACGGATCTCTTTTATTTCTTATGGGTATTTAAATCAAACTTAGTCTTAATTCCGACAGACAAAGCATCAGATACATCGTTTACTTAAATTTTCTCAAACTTTTCCCCATATTTTAAAGAATCCAGCATATCTGCTAGTCGTTGAACTCATCTGCGAGTACTTCTGACTTTTTTCCGTTTGCTGTTACTAAAAGTAAAATTTCATTGCTATGCTGTGTACAAATTTAGCCCAGGGGATGTCTTACATAAAGCTGACGCATCATCAAACCGCAGTTGCAGCACAGCGCCAATGCCATTGGGGCAAGGGGCGTGGTTGCGCCCACTCAGCCATGATGCGCTGTCATTTGACTTTCGAGTGGGCAAGGGGAGATACATTCACACACGTATGTGGTGCAAAGGAGAAGGGGAATGGAGAATATATCAGCTAAGAGGGGGATTGAGGAGTGCTGCCAAATGTTTTGCAGCAGCTTAAGCATGTTGCATGTTGCATGTTGCCTGTGCAAGGCAAATGCAGCTTAAAAGATTAAGTGTGCCACATGTTGGGTGGCAGACGAAGAGGGAGGAGGGATGGAGAAAGGCATGTAAGTGCAGCACTCGTTTGTGTCAATCTTCTTCACCCACTTTCTTCCTTTCGAGCTTGCTCATAAATTTCTGAACATTAAGTAGCCGACTTTAAGCTTCCATTGGTAGCTTAAGCGCTAAGACAAGCCAACGAGAGAAGCCCAACAAAAAACCTATATAATGCAACAGAATGAATAATGGAAAGGATATTTATAAATAAAATGTAGTATACGATATATACTTCAAAAATAAAAAGAAAATTCAATCCAAATATGTGATAAACTGAAATTTATGTTGGGATTATCCATTCCGAAAATTGAATGTCCACATGTGTGTGAATGTCTGTTTACAATGCACGGAAGAAAAAATAAAATGATCAAACAACAAATGGCAGCATTTTCATAAAAATGGAATAATTTAAATAATTTTATTCTTTTTATTGTTGTCAAAATACAACTTCATTCATTTCTGGTTACGAGATTAAAAATTAAATATAAATGCGAGTCAAATTTTTCGATGGAATTAAAAATCAATAAAGAACTCATTTGGGTCTTTTCATTGAAATTTGTTTTCTGTTAAATGACAAAATATATATTAAATTGGAATCAAAGTTTAAGGCTGAAGAGATCAAAAAGTTATATTATATTTTCAGATAATATTTAATAATATAAAATCAAACAACTGTTTGTTTTTAAGCACGAATAATATTAAATAAATATTTAACATTCTTTTCCTTTCCTTATGGGTTGCAATCCTTCGTAACGGCATAACCCAAACTCATAAATTTAACCAAAAAAGTTTGCACAACAAACGCCAACCATTTGTAAATGCTTCGGTTTGTCAGCTTATCCCAGAAAGTCAAATTGTTAGTCGCCGGGTTGTTTGGCTTATTTTGTTATATGCTGTACATCAAAAAGTTGATCATAAATCAAATTTATAAACACACACCGACACACTCCAGTAATTTTGAGTTGAATGACAAACTCTTGCTTAGATATCCTTAGATATCCATCACAATCACCATGGATGGCGATATAAGTATTTATTTCTATTTTTAGCACTTAATAAGTCACTCAAAGGGCGCCATTATAGAAGCCAGACTCGTTGGAGAGGGAGAAGTGGTGGGAAAAATTGTGAATTGGGGTTGACTGTCAATATTTCACGGAAATTGCCAATATTTCCGGTTAATGTTGAGTTGACTGAGTCGACACAGTTTGAGTGCGTTGCCTGTATCCCATTTTGGCTTATTTATGGCATTACGTATACGCCGCGTGAGACAATGCCTTAAATGCTCTTAATTGTCGCTCGAGAGTCTGTTGAGCCAGCCCCCAAATTGATGAGCTGGAAAAGCAATTTAGTTGAATTTATGTGCACAGTTGCAGCAAAAATGAATTTGTTTTCCTTTTCTTTTTACACTTTTTTGTTCGCAAAGTGCTAAAATTAAAAATTTAAACAGCCAACAAGTGACAGAGAACGAAAGAGAGCGCGAGAGTGAGAGCGCTTGCAAGCGTGTGTCAGTTTATATCTTATGATTATACAGTAATTTGCATATGGTCTTTAGAACGGGTAAGGCCATGCATGGGTGTGGCAGAAAGGGGGGAGGGTAGGAAAACTCCCTCCCCACTCGCGCGTGACTTTGCAGCGCGCTTAAAGGATATGTTGGCCATTTGCAATGCAAATGTTGTCGTGCAATCGAATTGGGAGCACACATAAAACTGTCAGCAAATGTGAAAATTCAATAATAAAAAGAATTTTGTTATTTAATATTAAAATTTTCGAAATTGATAAAAAACAATAAACTGCAATCATAATGTATTCTATAAAGTATTTAATGTATTTACTAAATAATATATTCAATAATTTATTTCATAAGATAGATTTCTTTGCATGTTGTCTACTAAATAAATGTTTAATACTATACCCCTTTCTTTTTCTTGTAGGCCTGCACTTGCGGAGCATTGAGGAGCCAGCGTCCACGCCGCTGCAGTTAGCGGCCAGAATGCCCGCGGAGCAGGGGGGCACAGGGTACGGGATGAGTGAGCATAGCTTGCTTCTTGCCACACGCACCGGTGTCCCCCTGCCGCTATCACAGCAACAGCAATCACCCGCCCATTATCAGCACAACAACAGCAGCAACATTAGCGGCAACAGCATCAACGGCAACAGCAACAGCAGCAACAACATCAATGGCGGCAGCAATCACACAACTGCCGGTTATGTTGCCAGCACAGCAGCTGCCTACCAACAACATTCACAACAACAGCAGCAGCAGCAGCCACAACAACATCTGTTGTATCACCATCAGCAGCATCAGCAACAATATCAAGGGTATTCCCATCATTATCATCAGACGTCATCGCCGCAGCATAGTCGACCCTATGATCCGGAGCATGCGCGCATGGAGGCGTGGATGGATGAGAATCAGGAGTTTGTACAGGATTATTTCATAAGGTGAGCTCAAAACTTTTAACTGGCTAAATCCATAAAAATCGATTTGTCAATAGCCGATAATAAATCGAAAAACAATTATTTTAATTTGTGAGTGTCTAAGGAAATCCCCTTAAAACTATGTTTTGGTTATCGATAGACGATAACGACAAATCGATTAATAATTTATCGAACTATTTTCTCCGAGCACTTGAGTTGAATATCGATAAACTAAACTAAGCAATTATTATGCTTAATGCATGCTGCGATAGGCGATCAATATCATTGGTATATCGATGACTATTACAGTATGACACATTGAACCAACTCACTTCTCGCTAGCAAACTCTGGCTGCTGATTTTACTACATATATTGTGACTTTTATAGATGCCTCGATTAATCGATTAATAATAAATTCATCGATTTATTAAAAAATCTTAAGTTATAAAGTTTCATAAGCATACAAAAGTTGTTTAAATAGCCATGTGATGCGCCAAAGGCTAGCTTTGATGCCATTGCCATACATAGTTTCGACCATATTTATGGGCAGCCATGCGGCTAGCTGGCCGTTTCCGCCATAAACCGGAAATTGACACTGACACACACACACACACAAAACACAGAAAAGGGTATAGGTATAGGGATAGGAATAAACATGCGTGTGTGTCTGTTAGGGACATTCGGTTTTCTCGGCCTTTGGCGATGACACATAATAAAAATCACTAACAACTAAAAACATAAATTGGGCTTTATTTTCATGGCCAACAGACGATGTCGGTCCTTTGGCTCCACAGTTTTGTTGGCTGTTGTTGTTGTTGTGCTGTCAGTTTGCCGCTGGGCGTGTTGAGCACATTAAACGAGCCAGAAAAAAGGCTTCATTTTGTATACTTTGCATAAGAATACTATGTCAGACACATGACCCAGACTCTGTCTCTCTCTGTCTCGCTCTATCTCTCACACTCTCTCTTTTTCAACAGTTTTTCGACTAGCTAACAGTTGTTTCCCCTTTGCTCTTTGCTCACTCTACTCTCAAAAGAGTTGCTCGCTGTGATTGCTAAATTTTTATGCCTCGCGCGCGTGTTGCCATAAGAACACATGGGGCATGACTTTGTGGCATGCAGCATGACGCCAAATTCTTTGCTTGCTGAATATTTATGAGCCAGCATTTTTATTAGACAATTTCATTTGTTGGCTGGCATGTATGCATGTTAAATCCACTGTCCAAACACGCTTAATTTTTAATAGTATTTTAATATGTTTGGACTCTCTGTTTATCTCTCTCTCTCTCTCTCTCTCCCTCTCTCGTTGCAGAAAGGCAACTCGTCAGACAGTGGATGCTTGGCTGGTGTCGCATGCCACAAGCGCTGGCAACGATGTCATCAGCAGCAGCTCGCCCACACATCCAAATGGACAGACGAGCAGCTCACGGGGCGGCTCCGGTGCCACAACACCCGTGCGGTAAGTCTTAGCTAAATACTTTTCCAACTAAACTCCACTTATGACAACTTTTTGATCCTTTTAGCAAAATCTCGGCTCATGAGTTTGAGCGCGGCGGGCTCTTGAAGCCCATTGTCAATACCATCGATGGCACGCCCACATTTTTGAGCATTGCCCCCCAGTTGGATAATTCGACTGGCAGTTGCAGCAATTTGCAAAATGTTGGCGGTGTCGTTGCTGGCCAATATCAGTATCAGCCTCAGCATCATCATTATCATCACAATCACAATCATCAGCATTATCAGCATAGTCATTATCAGGCCGGCGGCGCTGTTGGCAGCAGCAGTAGCAATTGCAGTGCCCCCATTGGCCCCAGTGGCAATGCCACAAGTCCCAACAATTCGCATCCGTATCCCTATCATCATTGCCATCAACGGCCACAACGTCTGTCCCGCAACGAGCTGAAGCAGCTGGACGAGAAGGAGCTGATCTTTGAGCTGGTTTGTATATAGAATTTTTTAGCAAAAGAAATCTGATCAATTTGAACAGTCCACAAATTAGAAATAAATTATCAAAAAAAAATATACATATAAAACTAGTAAATTCAGTAAAAAATTTAGACAAGCAATCTTTAATTTAAATTTATTGAGTGCTGGTCAACACAAAAATCATATAAATTACAAAATAAAAATTAATATTCCTTGTAAATTCATTCACCCAATATGATTCAAAATTCGCCGAAAATTACTCAATTAAACTGCGCCCATTTGGGCCAAAGAATTTGCTTTATAGACCATAACGCCTACGCTTCATGGAAATGCAAGCAATTTCTAATGAATTTCTATCGACAATTTATTTATAAGTTGTTACAACACGCCTGCAGCAATTGATTTTGCATACTATATTTACCTGCTGACGTTGTTATCAACAAACAGTTAAGAGGCATGGCCTGGTCTAACATACAAACAACATTCGGCTAAATTGTCACAGACGTCACTTGGTTACACACTCAGTTAGTCAGTTCGTCAGTTAGTCAATTAGTTAGTTCATATTTAGCTGATTGACTTGTTTGTTTAGCCAGCACACAGCACATTAAGTGCATGTCGAATGTTTCTACTTATTGGGAACTGTAACATTTACGACAACACTTAACTTGAAATTCAACTGAACAATCGTACCATAAATGTGGTTTTGCTTTTTCTTTTCCTCTTCCAGGTAAAGGACATTTGCAATGAGCTGGAAGTGCGCACATTGTGTCACAAGATTCTACAGAATGTTTCCATTTTACTGAATGCGGATCGAGGTTCTTTGTTTTTGGTGCAGGGACGCTGCAATGGCGCCGATGGACTTAAAAAGTGAGTACAATTCAAAGAAAACTATGCAAAGAAGAGTGTCAATATTAAAGATTAACAATTAGATTAAATCAAAATTAAGTGACTTGAAACTTATATAGAATAGGATAAAGTTAATAGATCAACATCAAGAGCCGATAAAAAGGCTAGTTATTAAATTAGATTTGGAGTACAAAGTTTAAAATCAAATCAAAAAAAAATTTAGTAGAATAAAATCAAATATAATTTATTGTTTTTGCAAAAATTCAAAATGTTGATCAAATAAATGTTATAAAATGACTTTAAATTAGTTCTAAGGAATAATATAAATCACTTTCATTTTGTTTTTAGTTTTTTTTTTGTTTAACTTAATTGTCTGAATTTAATTAAATATTTGAAGTTGAAGCTGTGACTAGCTCAATAATTTATAAAAATAAATAATAAGAAAAATACAGCTTTGAGTCATTTCTTTTTTCAGTTGATCACTGACGCATATCGTTGCTCAACTTTTCACAGTTTCAAATATTCAAAGACAAAACTTAATTTTCCACTTCCTCCAAGCACTTTCTAAGATGACGCTATAAAAAGTTGTTGGCCACTTCCCACGTTGGTGTACACAGAATTTAACACTAATAACTATGAAAATTGAATTTCGTAATCAGGCAAGTGCTTTGGCCCGTGCTGAATGGCCAAAGCGGCGATGACTTCATTGGCCCAAAGCCATTTTGTTGCCAACTTTTTGCGCAGCAGTGGCAACAGCAACAGTAGCTTCAACTTTGTCTGTGCAACATTTTTGATGGCATTTATTTTTGGCATTTTATGATTGCTCGAATGCAGTTTTTGGCATACAGAGACAGAGAGATAGATAGAGAAAAAGATAGAGGCAGAAGTAGAGCGAGAATGTGTGTCCTCAGGAGGCCACTTTGTAGGGGAAAGAAACTAATTGAATATATAAATATATATATTGTACATTTTATCCATGATAATACCTAATATTTCCGAACACTTTGCAGATGCCTCGTGTCGAAGCTTTTCGATGTTTGTCCACGCAGCACCGTCGAGGAAATGGAACAGCAGGAGGAAGTGCGCGTTGCATGGGGCACTGGCATTGCGGGGCACGTGGCAGAGAGCGGGGAGCCGGTCAACATACCAGATGCTTACCAGGTCAGTGCAAAGTTTTTCCAGCAATCAATTGACAAATTTGAATGCCATTTCCTATGCACGACCATAAATCAAATGACCCTAAAACGAACTCCAACTTTGGACAGTGGCAAATTTGAGACTTGCAAAGATTTATGATGCAAACGGAACATTCACATTCGTACTCACATTCACATTTACATTCCCATCCACATTCATAGCATTCACCCAGTAAAATAGATAGAAGTAAAAGTTAAAAATGCTGGAAATTGCTTTTTAAGTTTCAATATTGCTCACTGAATTCGACCTTCCAACAACACGAAAATGTGTTTGTGAGCATTTTTCCCAGCTGGCCAGTAACTTGCTGTCCGGCCAATTGGGCCGTAATTAATCTTGTGGCCAAATGAAAAGATACGCCAGTTATCCACAAGGTTGAGACCATATTATAGGCCATGTTATGATACTTTTAGCTGATAGAACTGAGACCCAATTTAAAGGCTTTAAGTCTGTGGGCCATTTGGCGTGTGTCTTTATCTTGTCGTTTAAGCCAATTTAAGACATGGCCAACAATTGTACACAATGCACAAGTGTGACGCATTTGAGTGGCCAACTGTTTGTGTTAGCTCTTTTATCACAACATTTTAGCACAATTAACTTCATGTCAGACAGATAACTCTACGCAATTTGCGGTAAATGTGATGAGGTGTGAGTTGAAGTCTTTAGCTGCCACCCCCTCTCTCTCTATCTCTCTCTACATCTTTTGTCCCCCTCAGCACAGATGACAGACTTAAGGAACGGTTAGCACGAGTTATTTATTATTGGACTTTGCCTGGCACAAATTGTACGAACAACTAAATAAAAGGCTGTCAAAAAAAAAAAAAAAAAAAAAAAAAATTAAAACTGCAAGTCAGACAAGATGGCCAAAACATGATGACCTACACAAATAGTGGAATTAACAGCTTGAAACTTGTGTAAAAACGAGAAGAGGAAGAAGAAAATGGATAAAAACGCCGGAACATGTGGCTTGTTCTGCACAATAGCACAACTGTCTAGACTCTGGGCTTAAGAATACAAAAGAATGTGTACCTATATTTAGACTTGCGACTTTTTCTATAAACAACGACATGTTTCCGCTTTATATAAATAGAATCATAACAAAGCAATTACAACTGTTGTAATTGTCTAGAATCTAGATAAAGGAATAAACTCGATCGAATTACAAGTAAAATTTCGCTAGTTATGAAAGGCAACTTGGCCTGAATCAAGTGTGATGATAATAAAAAAATTAGCCACACTATGCTTGCAATGAAAAATAAGCAACATTATTTAGAAACTCTAAAAACTTTAGTGTCTTAAAATTTCTAATCTATTTCGTATTATTTTCATTAAACTCAGTAATATACAGTCAACTTTTGTAGAAAGTTGGAAAGAAGGAATTCATGAATTCCAGCTCCAGACTTTTTAAAACATAAAAATACGAAAAGTAAAGTATTTTGTGGTAATAACATAAATAAAATCTGACTAACTCGTATATCGCTTTCTGCATCCCAAATCTTATTTAAACGAAGTTTTAAACTTAACACATTTTTCTGTTATTCTTCTACTTATAACCGTGTTAACATTTTTTAACAAGCCTTTGATTTTTTTCAGGATGAGCGTTTCAATTGTGAAATCGATTCGCAGACCGGATATCGGACAAAAGCTTTGCTCTGCATGCCCATCAAGGACTCTGGCGGGGATGTGATTGGCGTGGCGCAGGTCATCAACAAAATGAATGGCGAATGCTTTTCAGAAATCGATGAAAAGGTGAGTGTGCTCGATCTTAATCACCACATGCCACATGTGCCAGAGCCAGTGCCAGTTGCAGGTTCTTTGTTTCTCAAATTGGCTGCCATAACAGTGCTGCCACATGGAAATTGCATTCATTATTTAACAAAGGAAAAAGCTTAACAAACTGTCAGAGCACGGGATTACCCAGCTGTATGTGTGTGAAAATGGTTTTTCTTTATGGACCTTTTTGCTTCCGCATAGTCAGCTTGACAACCGACAGCAAAACCGATGAATTGCATGAGTTATAATCCCTAAAATTGTGTTCTCTCTGTTCTTTTCAGGTCTTTGCCTCGTATCTGCAGTTCTGTGGCATCGGATTACGCAATGCACAGTTGTTTGAGAAATCCCAACTGGAGATTAAAAGGAATCAGGTGCTACTCGACTTGGCCCGCATGATATTCGAGGAGCAGAGCACCATTGAGCATATGGTCTTCAGAATTCTCACCCACATGCAGAGTCTCATTCAGTGTCAGCGTGTCCAGATTTTGCTTGTCCATGAGGCGGACAAGGGAAGCTTCTCGCGTGTCTTTGACTTTGAGGCGAATGATCTGAGCGAGGAGGAGGCCAATTCAAGGACCAGCCCCTATGAGTCACGATTCCCCATCAACATCGGCATCACCGGACATGTGGCCACCACCGGGGAGACGGTGAATGTGCCCAATGCCTATGAGGATGATCGCTTCGATGCAAGTGTCGATGAGAATTCCAGCTTCAAGCATCGCTCCATTCTCTGCATGGCCATTAAGAATTCGTTGGGTCAGATCATTGGCGTTATACAGCTAATTAACAAGTTCAATGAGCTGGTAAGTTGCCTTGAGATTATATACACTGAGAAAAAAATTGAAACTACTAAGTGATTAGAAAGCATTGCAAGTATCTCCTAAATATTACATTTAATTTAAAAATTACATAAAATTTATTTAAATGCATTATGACAATTTTTTAAAGTGACTTTTCTTAGAAATTAGAAAAAACTTTTCACAAATTAGAAATGCACGAAAAATCAAGTTGTTTTAATTAGTTTCTTACTATTATTCTTTGGAATATAAACTTATGAAATGAGAGCTTGTATCTGTAAATTGGAAATACTTGGAAAAAGCAAATAGTTCTAAGTACTTTTAATGATAGGAGTAAAAACTTTCTACAAGCTCGAAATAGTCGGAAAAACCAAGCATTTTAAAGTAGTTTTTTATAGTTGAGTTTACATTTTATTTTCAGCGAAATAGGAACTTTTACAAAATTTCAAGGAATTCTATTTTGTGAGCTTAAAATTATTTAGAGTTTCTGAAATTTCATTGAGTTTCACTTTTGCAGTGACTTAAAGTTTTATATTTCTAAGCACTTTATTTGAATTTATTAAAATTAATACTTTTTAAAATTGAAAAACATCTGGCAAAATAGTTAAATAATAAAAGTAAATTTGTTGCAAGTGAAAATCATGAACTAATTTAAATAAATGACTTCTTAAATCTATTGCAGGACTTTACCAAAAACGATGAGAACTTTGTGGAGGCATTCGCCATCTTCTGCGGCATGGGCATCCACAACACGCACATGTACGAGAAGGCGATTGTGGCCATGGCCAAGCAGAGTGTCACCCTGGAGGTGCTCAGCTATCATGCATCCGCCACCATGGATGAGGCACATCGCTTGCGCGTAAGTTTCGAAATACAAAATTGCACCCCTGGGTGTCGTTTCTTATACATGGTGTGGATAAAAGGACGAAGTGGGGAACAAGTTGTGGGAATAGCAACTGCACGACATTTAAATGCTTAATTTGTATGTGAAAAGGTCGCACAAATGACAGACTGGACTTTTTGTCATTTTAATGCCACTCTATAAAACTCTTGTTGTGTTCCGTTTTAGCTTTCATGTTTTTATTTTACTCGTACCTCCCATTTTTTTTGCTTCCTGCCCTCGCCCAACTCGAGACGTGTTGACAGTTGTAATTAGTTTGTTCGCACAAAAGTCTGACAAAAAAAAACTTTTGGTTAAAAAGTGTTTGGTGTGAGTTTCTCTCCTCTTCAACATTTCTTACACATTCCCTGTCTGCCTTAGGCCCCTGGAGTGGTTCAAGGTTTTCACATCTGTCTCTCTGTTTGTCTTTGTGTTGTCCCTCGTCTCTCGTCCCTTGCCTCTTGTCCCTTGTGTCTCTCGTCTCTCATCTCTCGTCTCTTGGCTTCTGGCTAGCACTTGTCTCACGCCTCGGACACTTTTCGTAATTATGCTGGCTAAAATTATGGCCGCCTCTCGCCTTGTCAGCTGTCCACGTTGCTGGGTTATTAATTTTAATTAAAATTATGCCATTCTATGCTCCGCTTTTGCGCTACTTTTACGAGAGCCCCTGCGATTATGCCATCACGAGGTATGAAAACAAAAACCCTTTTCTCAAACTGGTTGCAAGTTCTCGCTGTGCAACTGTAAACTGTCAGGCTATTTGCCTAAGAGAGAGGCAGTGGGAGTGGAAATGGGAGTAAGAGTGGGTGTGGAAATAGTAGCAGCAGTAGGAGTGAGAATAGGAGTAGTAGTAGGAGAAGTACATCATCAGGATGAGTTACTGCGGCTCATGGGCATCAATTTGCATTTCCCGACAGATGCTCTGGGTAAATGCGCGGAGGTTATTTATATTCCTTTTTGGGGTAAATTTGGGAGTAACTTGTGCTCCTGCTGTAAATTAATGTCAGTGTAATAAAGTTAAGCAGAAGCAACTAATAAATACAAGAAAAATTACAAAAACATGGCGAATTGTTAACATGAGTAAGATATCACATGAGCTGAATTGAAAACTACATATCTGACATTTCATGAATTTCTAAACTTGTTACGTTTAAAGCATAATATCCAGTTGTTGAAAATATTTTGGGCGCTCAAAATGTTAAATATTTTGATGTCTGGCTTCCAAACTTCAGTGTGACAGCATTTCATCAAAAATATCTGAAAAGTTGAATGGTCACACTGTTGCGTCACTTGTCACAACAAGTAAACAAGTAAATAAAATTGCAAATAATTAAAGTGGGCAAATGGACAAAACGGACATAAGACAAATGGTAGAGACTTATACACTAATTATGTCTCTTATGTTGTAGTGAAAGAGGCGGAAGAAGTGCAGGACGAAGAAGCTATTTTTTAAAAAATAAAAACAAATTACAATTGATTACAATTTTTTTTTTGTTTTTTATTTATTTATATAAAAGGACTGATTAAAAGGAACTTCAGTTGCGGTCATGCCGCCTATGAGAATGATCATCTAGTTGATCAATGATCGGGCTCATTCTCAAAGTCCCAAGGCAAGCAGTAAGCTTGCGTAGCTCTCCGTGTTTTCTCCGGCTGGAACCCTTTGATAATATCGCTCCAGTACACAGCGGCGGAGAGAACCCCTGAGCTAGAGCCAGAAAGCATTTGCACCTGCTTGTCCAGCTTGCCAGGCACCTCCTGTGAGGCTGGCTCTTGCTATAAATTTTATATTGATGTTATTCCAATCTATTGCGTCATTTGCCCTGGGTGGCTGTGGCCCAACTCCACCGGCACTACCACTTATTGTCCGCTTCCTCTCTCCTCTGAAAATGGCATCGAAGTGCTTCTTGTCGGTCAAAACCCCCAGGATCGGTCTACGTTGCACCTCTTCTATAAGTTTTACTCGCTCTTCATGCACAGGAGCTCAATGCGGCTCTTATTTTGTTGCTTGTTTGTTGCTATTGCTGCTCAAAATGATTTTGACTAGTCGAAACACTGAACGAATCGATGTTTTGAGCGTTATAAAAAAAAAGCTGCCAGCTGTCATTAAACAGTGTTGTAAAACACCCGAAAATTTTCTGAGCTGCCCAAATTTAGGTACTGGATACAGGGGTTTAGAAATAGCCTTACAAAATAATTTCGAGCCAGTTTGCGACCCTTTTTTTTATATGGAGTTGACACCTTTCAAACTGAATTTTCAACAACTGGATACTATGCTTAAATTTAAATTGATCCATGATTTTTTTTAAATACTCATAAAGCACGAAATGAAAGAAACAGAGTTGCCAGATGTGGATAACTTTAATTTGTTAAGGCAAAAGCAAAAGTAAAATGTAATTAATGGCTACAAATTATTATTTTATATAAATGATTTTGATTTAATCAGAAAAGTGAACAGCTGACAGCCTGGTCTAACAGCTGATTGACAACTAAAAAATATACCAAAAAGGGCGTAAACCAGAAAAGGAAATTTATACACTTTTTAAACGAAAGTTTGATCATTGCATATGTTTTTCTTGAATATTCGCAGCTTTCCAATGTAAACAAACCAATTGTCACATATACATCTATGGTTGAAACCAAATCGAAATGAAAACGAAATCAGTCTCAGAGCTGATTTCACGAAATAAATTAGTAAGACCACATTTCCCTGATTTGCTCTGGGCACACTGAAAATAAAACGCTTTCAGGAATCCCATTAATATATCATCGAATAGAAATTTATTAAGTATTTTCAAGCAAAGTTGCATTTACTGAAACATTGGTTTAGTTTTATTTGAATGTTGTATTTTTATAAGCTTTTATATTTTTGCTTTTGATTGTTTATGTATCGCAGTGACAATTAATCTGAAATACTCGTGACAAGTAATCGTGACTTGAATATCGGCCATCTCTATTTTGTTTTGATTTTTATCGTTGGGCCACGCGCATGAATCGCAGCTGTTTATTATTATTGTGAAATTGCTTGAAATTGTTGTTTATTGATTCTATTGTTGTCTGTGCGATGTCCAGACGAGGCGGCGTCCAGCGTTACAACAACAACCACAATGGTGGCGGTGGATCCCGTTGCTCGTCGCTTAAAGGCTATTCCGATGTCGAGGATCAGCAGCGACGCAAGGAACGAAATAAACGTCGCGTCAGCTTCAAGACACAGTCGCTGCCTCAACAGAAAGGCGATGTCAGGCTGCGACTCCAAGATGTGCGTCGTTGGAATGAGACTGACGATATGATGACGACGACGATGACGACGCAGAATCGTCCACGTCGTCGTGGTTCGCCAATTCCACGCGGCAAACATGGCGGGAAGCTGGTGCCCAATAGCGTTGGCTGGTACCAAGTGACGATTAATCTCACTGACCAGAACTGCGAGATGGAGACACTGCTGAACGCTCTGCAGGCGGCCATGGCACCTCAAGTCTTTATACCACAATATTGGCGCTCGGAACAGAATCTTGTCGTCTTCATCACCGACGACTTTGAAGCGGCGCAGCGTATACAACAATTGAGATGGCAGATCAAGTTGCCAAATGGAATACCGCTAATGCCGCTAGTAAGTAGCGAAATTCCCCAGCTTACCGTCGATGGGAAGCTCAAGGAGAAGATGATGCAGGTGATGGCCAAGCGATATAATGTGGAGACAAAGGCTCTGGATCTATCCCGCTTTCACGCCGATCCGGATCTCAAGCCCAACTTTTGTCCGCTCTTCAATGGGAATGTCATGCGTGCGGCCCTCGACATAATATGCCAGAATATTCCCGATCTGGTGGCCGTCAATCTCAATGAGAATCAACTGTACACCATGGAGGCATTCAAGGGCACCGAGAAGAGATTGCTGAACCTGAAGATACTCCATTTGGGCGACAATAAGTTGCCCTCGTTGGTCAATCTCTTTGTCTTTTGCCATTTGCCACTTGTGGAGCTGGTGCTCAGAAACAATCCCTGCACTTTGCGCTACAAGAATCGTCATCAATTTGTTCGTCAAGTGCGAGGCAAGTTTCGAAATCTGGTCCAGTTGGATGGGCAAGGATTAATGCCACTCGAATCGGTTGCTTTGCCAGCGGCAAAGGCGTCCTTTTTGTGCAACAGCGAAGCCATTGGAGTTATACGACAATTCTTGGATCAATACTTTAATATCTTTGATTCGGGCAATCGGCAACCTCTGTTGGAAGCATACCATGAGCACGCCCTGCTCTCGATGTCCATGCCCTCGATGAGCCGGGCCGGCAGACTGGACAGCTTCTGGAAATTCAATCGCAATCTGCGTCGCACCATGAACACTGAACGTGGTGGCGATTTGCACCTGCGTCTCTTGAAGATCGGCCGCTTAGCCTGCGTGTCCGCACTGGATGAATGGCCGCGTACCCAACACGATCGTCGCTCCTTCACCGTCGATCTGACCATGTGCAATGCCCACATGATGGTGTTCACCGTGACGGGTTTGTTCAAGGAGCCAACGGACCCAGATTCCTACGAGCTGCGTCACTTTGTGCGCACCTTTGTGGTGGTGCCACAAAACGCGGGCTTCTGCATTCGCAATGAAACCATTTTCATAACGAGCGTAACTGCCGAGCAGGCACGTGACTTTGAACGTAGTCAAGTAATTAATTCGTCTGATAACTCACTGGCAAGTCTGTCAACGGCAGTTGCCATAAATTCTCAAATCAGCGATGGAACCAAAATGCAAATGGTGCAGAATTTGAGTGCACAGAGCCAAATGAATCTCAGCTGGAGCCAAAAGTGTCTCGAGGAAATCAATTGGGACTTTAATCAAGCCACCTTTGTGTTTGGAAAACTGTTCAAGGAAAATCAAATACCAGCCGAGGCCTTTATCAAATAAAATGAAATCCAAGCAATAACAACTATTGCAACTACAACAACTTAGATTTAACAATCAATAAAACTACAAATGTTATAGTAATAAACTAAATGGAAACTCAACAGCTTTAGGCTTTTTAATAAGAGCTTAAGGATTACATTTTTTTTTAATTAACAATTTGCGTACATTCGGTGTACAAAATAAATGTTTATTTTGCTATAACTTTTGACACAAGACGTTTGATTCAAAAGCTCAAAAATTGGCAGTCTAATTAGGCAAACCTAAAGAGGTAAATTTCAGTAGATAACGCAGCACTAGAAAAAAGTAGAATTTTTAAGTTATTTAATTTTAAACTGTTTTTTTAAACTAACCACTATTATTGCTCATCTTTACAGCGCCTGCGCGTTCCCTCGGCCGTACATTTTTGTCTGCATGACTTCAAATTCGATGACATACACTTTGAAGACGATGATACGTTGAAGGTAATTGCTCCAAGTCTATTTAAAATAATTTATAATATGTATTTATGATTTTCCTAGGCCTGTTTGCGCATGTTTTTGGATCTCGATTTTGTGGAGCGTTTTCATATAGATTACGAAGTGCTTTGCCGTTGGTTGTTGAGCGTCAAGAAGAACTATCGCAATGTGACCTATCACAACTGGCGACATGCCTTCAATGTGGCCCAAATGATGTTTGCCATATTAACTGTGAGTACAAAATACAATTTGTATGGCAATGATATTAATATCTATTATTTAATTCAATAGACCACGCAATGGTGGAAGATCTTTGGTGAAATTGAATGCCTGGCGCTAATCATTGGCTGTCTGTGCCATGATCTCGATCATCGGGGGACCAACAACTCCTTCCAGATTAAGTAAGTCAAGTCAGAGAGAAGCTGCAAATTAAAACAATTTGTAATTAAATTTAAATTTACTTAATTTCAGAGCATCCTCGCCGTTGGCGCAACTGTATTCAACATCTACGATGGAGCATCATCACTTTGATCAGTGTTTGATGATCCTCAATAGTCCTGGCAATCAAATATTGGCCAATCTGTCATCTGATGATTATTGTCGCGTCATACGCGTCTTGGAGGATGCTATACTGTCCACGGATCTCGCTGTCTACTTCAAGTGAGTTGGCACTCGTATACTATATTCAAAATGAATCTGTTAACCATATTCTTATCTAAATCAGAAAACGTGGCCCCTTCCTGGAGAGCGTGCAGGAGCCATTGAGCTATTGGGTGTCCGAGGAGCCGCGTGCCTTGTTGCGTGCAATGAGCATGACTGTCTGTGATTTGTCGGCGATTACAAAGCCGTGGGAGATTGAGAAGCGTGTGGCCGATCTGGTCAGCTCCGAGTTCTTTGAGCAGGGCGACATGGAGAAACAGGAGCTAAACATAACACCAATTGTGAGTTTTTGAATTAGATATAGACAGAATTGATGTTGAGACTATATTTATATCTTCAACAGGATATCATGAATCGTGAGAAGGAGGATGAACTGCCCATGATGCAGGTCAACTTTATTGATTCCATTTGCCTGCCCATCTATGAGGTGTGTTTATTAGTTTTCAACCATTATGCAACTCTTAATAAATAATTCGAAATCTTTTCTTAGGCCTTTGCTCAGCTCTCGGAGAAGCTGGAACCGCTTGTTGATGGCGTGCGCGATAATCGCGGTCATTGGATTGATATGGCCGAGGATGTGAAAAGCAAAACTAGTCAGGATCAGCAGCAGCAAATTGTGATATCGAATGGTGACGGCAAACAGGCGACAACTGATGGTAATGTGGCTGATGTTGATGCTGATGCTGGAGCTGAAACTGAAGCTGTAGCTGCAACTCTAGCGGAAGCATGCGTAAATGGCTTGAATGTTGTCAAAAGCAGCGCAACTACTAACAACATTGCCATCGCTTCTCGTCCCAGCAGCAATCAGCCCAGTGATGATGATGATGATGATGATAATGGTGTTGGAGTTGGAGTTGGTCCTGAAGCAAATGCGGAACTGATGGAGAACGGACATGTGGCCAGAAACAGAAAGAGAAACAGCAGCAGCAGCAACAGCAGCTGCATGTCCTCAACCAGTTCGTCAACCGTCTCGAGTCGCCTCTCAACACCACCGCCGACTGGCGAAGATGACAGCACACCCGTGTCGCCCTCCAAGACCCTGCAGGCCCAATTGGTGGCAGCCAATCTCAATGCGCTCTCGCTGGGCAAAACTCCGACTGTACAAAGGCAGCGCTGCACTTGTTTGCAGGTGCGCAAGACGAGTTCGCTGAGGGGGGCACAGGAGTTGAATGGTTGTGGCAACACAAAAAAGGATGCTGCACTTTGCAAAAGCACGCCTGCCATTAACCATCAACATAATTGCAGCCACAACCATAATAATCATCATCATCATCATCAGCATCATCAGCACTCGCATTCGCATTCGCATCACAATCATCACCACAATCACAATCAGAACCACATTATTGGCGGCGGCATTGGCAGCGCCAGCATTGGCGGCAGTGGCCTCATTGGCCTCGGCACGGAAAGTGATAAAATACCAAAAATTGTGGGTAAACTTGGGCACCTCGATGGCCTAGCCTTTACCAATGGCCACGGTCTGCCATTCAACTATCCACAGCAGCAACATCATCATCATTTGCTGGCACGTCGCCACTCGGAGACCAACAACAGCAATGCAACACCGCCCACCGCTGTGGTGGCCGACAAGTGATGGGCCGATAGTTTAAGCCAACCACCTTTGACTGTCATTCAATAACTTACATCAATATATATACTACTGTACATAGGCATATTTCTCACGCACATTTTGTATATAATTTGTATCAGTATCAATCGTATCGCAGTGCACTAAAAATTACATTTAAAAAGTACATACAATTATATAAAAAAAAAAACATACCATAAGCAAATTGTGGCACAGCAATTTGATTACAAACTAAATAGAAAGATTCCTATAAACTTATACATATATACTATATATCGGGTATGAGTATGTAAACTTATTTGTAATTATATATTGACACTATTTGCTGTGTGTGTAACTTCAATTTTAGTTTAGTTCCAAACATTTACTATGCTGTCTTATAATATTCTATATAAATCCTAAACAAAAAAACAAAAGCAAAGAAGTCAAATTCTCTAGAGATTTAAGCACAAATTGTACCAAAATGAAAAACTGAAAACCAGGCAAATTTGTTAATTGTTGTGGCATTCTCAACAACAATAAGAAGAACACTTTGAAAGTATTGTATTCCTGCTACACTTGATGATACTACATAGTATATTTGTAATATGCACTGCGGCAGTTTAGTTAAATTATCTGTGGGTAGCACAAGTAGCACAACAGCTTAAATATGTTTATGATATGATAATAAACAAAACAATAAGAAATAATTAATATACATGTACACATATACTAAGCGCTTTGTATTTTTGTCTGCGGCGCTCTATTCGAATTTAAATAATTATAATTATTATAAAAAAAATACTATTATAAACTTATGCGATAATAATATATATATAATATATACCACAAATATATGTATGTATTTATGTACTTTCGGGCTGTTTGCTGAGTTTGGCTTCTAGGCAAAAACTCAGATCAGTTTAGAGAGAGATCCCAAAACACCCATGATTAAATGCAAAAGTTAAATATATTTAAAGTTTTGCCAAATTTCGCTTATTCGAAGCGTTAAACACCTGCGTTAAACTACGAGCACGTCTAACGGTCTGTGTCTAACGTACGTGTATTTAATCAATTTGCACACATACATACATATACATAAATACATAAATATATATGGATAGTAAAGCCAACCCTCTTTAGATTTAATCCTACTTTGTGAGTTTTGTTATTTATTGTCGGCATTATAGAGATCTTATCTAAACTACACAAATTATTTGCTGTAATGGAACCACGTTCAAAGAGCAAAACTAAATAAAGCAAACAATTAATCAAAACTTAAAACTCTATTTTTATATCCTCATTTAAATATAAGAATAAAAAGATTATTTTTTGATTTAAATCAGTAGATTCTGTCAAATCTTTGTCAACATAAGTGAAATGGAGATTACTGAAATTTTTTGAAATACTCAAACCAAATTCAATCTTCATTTTTGTATTTTTTATTATTATTTATTTATTTATTAGGTACATATAATTGCGTGTATTTATAGTACATTCATATGGTTTAGGTAGAAAAATACATTACATACACATATATAGATAAAAATGCTAATTATGTAATTAGTTGTCGCTTAACTAAGGATAGCATAACATCATAAGTACTAATTTGAGTGTGGCCGAAACAAGTACAAGGACTTACAACTAGTAGCAGCTGTTTATTGATTTATTCGAGTTGGGGACATGTTTCGAGTTATCAGACAGTTGGAATGGATATTACAAGATATATATTTTAAGATGCATTGGAATAGTCTTCGGGTAAGCGAACAAAATAAGTAGAAAACTAATGTAAAGAACGCAAAAGTTATTTACAAAATTGTATTAACGATACGAAAGCCTGCTTTCTCTTTCTTTCCTTCTCTGGACACATTTTTTACAAGGACGCAATGAACGGTGTCAAGTCGGGGAACTTGAAAAGGTTCTGGTTGCGAGAACGTGTTACACGCGGCTGGGAATGGCCCTGACGCTGTTGGGGACTGAATCCGGTGGCCTGTTGGCCGGTCAAGTAGATGCCGCACTGCGAGTTGCAGACCTCGTCGCGGAGGATGGCCTCCTTGGGCCACTGGCGGATCAGCTGGCCGCAGTCGGTGATGCGCAACGAAGCGCACTGGGCCTGCAAAAGGAGAAGGGTTGGGATTAGTGTATCTGCAATATTACTTAACTAATTAACGACAACAACTACTGCTACTACTTCTAACAACGAACGACAATTCAAAAACAAACAAAATTATATTTTCCAAATAAATAAATTTCGAAAAATGAAAATTTATCAAATAATTAAAATTTAAATGCAGAATCAATGATCAAATTGACATTTCGCAAGGAAATTTCATTAATAAAGTTATGAGAGTTCAAAGTTTGCCAAAAAAAATGTCTAGAAAGAATGTATAAAACAAATCGAAAAATGTCGAAAATATAATAATTTTCCGAATGAACAAAATTTAAATGCAGAATCAATTAAGGTTTCAAATTTATATTCCGCTTCGGAATAGATTGGGCTTTGATAAAGTTCGATAAAATGTCAAGGACTAAGTATGGACAAAATTCGAAAAATGTCGGAATTCTAAAGTTTTCCAAATAAACTTAGATGCAGAATCAATTTAGAGGTCAAACCATGAGCAAAATAGAGTTAAGCATGGAAGCCAATAAAGTTTTAAAAAGTTAAGAGAGTTCACTGTTTGAAAAAAATATACGACTACGCACAAGATTTTTTTTGCAAAAAAGTTAAAGAAGTTGTGCAAAACAAATAAATATTTATAAGCTAAATTAATGAAAATCGTGATTAATTCTAAGCAATAACTAGTAATTCATGGTTTTTGGTTTACTTACGCCTTCGGCGGAGCAGACGCAGCTGGTGCAGGGTGAGGGGAAGGCGGATTCGCCGACGCGCACATTGCGACTGCCAATCTGGCAACCCTGGACATTTTCGCGCCAAGCATTCAAGTCGATCTGTGGCATGGACTGACAGGGCACCCGTGGATTACTAAATGAAAGATATATGAGATTAGCTAGTTGAAGGAGAATTCGAGTTTTTGCGACTTACAGGAAATTGCTGGGTAAGTCGAAGGCAGCGCGCTGCATATCGCCGGGGATTTCGAGATTCTCACAGACGATCTTGGCCAGGGTAACCTTGCGGATCTCAGCCAGCTGAGCCTCGGTGAATTTAACCTCGGGATTCTGATTCTCATACCAGAAACGATCGCATTTGCGCAGTTGCCTGAACTGGATGCCAATAATACAGGCCAAAGTGGGGCCGACGAGGCCACCTTGGAGGGGACGCTCTGTCATGGCGCCGGGGAAGAGGTCGATGTCGTCGACGCTGGCATAGACCTTCTGGAAACGATTGATGACTTCGGTGGGTATTTCACGGCTCAGGTCGCTCCAGGTCGTGGCACGTTTCAGATTGCAGAGAGCGCGATAGTTGTTGTAGGAGGGAATGCCATGATCACGAGCTAAGCAGGAAGATCACTTAAAAAGGATCCCAAATTTGAAATGTCACTCATAACTTACCACGCTGAATATTCAGGGCGATCAGATCGATGCCAGAGAAGGGAATCTTGCGATCCTCGAATAAATGGTTTGTCACCTCGCCGGTGATAAACTGATCCAGAGTCTCCATGGGAGTGGCAACCAAACCACGCAGGATTTCATCGGTGATGCCGGGCTGCAGCATGGCGTCCATGCGGAAGAAGCCATCGCGGAGCAGCAGTGGGGGATCCACGGGCTGATGCTGGACACTAAGCCGGGGAATGTGTGGACGGAGCAGCGAGTGTCCAATGCGGAAGGCAGCGGCAGCGAACTCATTGAACACAATGGGACTGCAGGATGGATTGTAGTCCTTGTAGTAGCCCTGGGGCAGCAGCTTCAGGCCATAGAGATTGACGGCATTCCAGCTGAGAATACGGGGCAGGAACTCGTTGAACACCGTGTGCTGCACCTGGGCACTGACAATGCGACGGGCATGGTGGAACAGCTGCTCCCCGTTCCAATGGGGATTCACACCCCGCAGACCCTCGACGATGCGATTGTGCTCGCGCAGGAAGTTGGTGTGGATGGCGGTCAGGCCTGGCTGCTCGGAGGCGCGATCATCGCCAGCAATGAAGCAGAGTCCGTTGCGGGACTTGCACTCGGGATGCGTGGCGCTCTGGGGCAGCAGCTCCTTGCCGCGGATCGGATGCACTGTGCTGTTCAGGCGACCGGAGAAACCGCGCAGCTTGGCCGACAGACACAGATTCTCGCCGTAGATCATGGATCCGTCGAGGAAGTGAGTGTTCTGGTTGACCTGGTCACGGGGACCCAGCGACTGCTGACCCGGCAGCGATCTCATCGAGGGGAAGCACAAACGCTCGCCGCTCGTCACGTTCACCTCGGGATAGAAGAAGTCGCCGGTGGGCACGGGGAAGGGATTGCACTCGGGATGCACCGTCTGGCGGGAGTTGCAGGATCGGCAGCTGGGAATCGACTCGTGGAAGCCCTTGTGGATGGGCGTCAAGGTCAGATCGTGGTCCACGAACTGGGCGAACTGCATCACCATCAGCGAGTAGCGCGTGTGCAGATTGGAAATATCGGGATGGATTGTCGTCGAAATGGTGCGCGGATTGGGCAGCGGAGTTCCAGTTACTCCAGTCACCCTGGGCGCAGAGATGCCGTCCTCATACTGGGCGGGCAGCAGGCGGGAGAAGGTGGTCAGGGCCTTGCCCCAGTTGGGATTCCTCAGGTTGTTGCAGCGTCCCGAGAGCGTGCGGAACGGAGAGTTGGCATCGCACTGCTGACTGGGGTCAGGACAATGATCCAGGGGCTGCTGGTTGCCGCCAATCAGGGCGCTAATGTCCACGGTTTGCAGGGTATCAGTCAGTTCGTTGCGGTTGAAGGCGTTCTGGTTGGGATTGAAGATCTGTCGCTTGCGACGCGTTATCGTGTTCAACGACTTGACAATCTCATTCGAAGCCAGCTCAAAGATCAGCGACGAGTTGGCCAGGCTCAAAGCAGCCGGATTGGCCTTGCTAAAGGAGGCAGCGGTACCATCCGGAGAACGGGCACTGATGCCACCCTCTAAGAAAGATGTGGAGCAGTGTAAGACATGATTCTTGAGAGGATTCAGAGCAGTCTACTTACGTGAACGCCACACCTCGTACTCGAAGCGTTTGCGCTCCTCCAATTCCTGCTTGGCGCGCTCCACGGCGGCCTCAATCAGCTGGGGACTCAGCTCGCTGATGGCATCCTTGGTATCCGGCTCCACCTCGACGTGCTCCAAGTGAATCTCCTCCTCGCCATTGACCTTCCAGGGCCGCAGATCAAACTTGGGCAGCTGGGCACAGTCCAAAACAGAGTTGCTACAAGGATATGAAGTGATTCGGAAAAAAGTTGAATTTTGTAGTCAAAATATCCAACAAATATTAAAATTTTTATCCAGTAAATTTTACTCATTTAAGTTTATAAATTCTTGAAATATCAAGCTTTCAAAAAATTTTCACTGGTGCTGGTGTGTTATATTTGAAAATTGCTAAAAATTACTATTTTAGGCACTTTTTCCTTGTTTTCATACAAAATTTTTCGGAGATCATCCCATACTAAAAATTATAAAAAATACTAGCAGAGAGGTTTTTGAACATTTTTTCTTGCAGTCCCTTATAGAATTGATTAGAAAAACTTTTTGCATTACAAATCAAAGATTAAAGTTGAAAAAGTGGATTTTTACAAAAACTCAAAAATTTTAAAGTGATTTTTAATATTTTGAAAATATGAGATGATATAAATTTAGATTTCTGTAAATACTTTTGATTAGGTTTGCACTTTAGTTTGTTGTAACTAATTGAAGCTTTCAATTAAAATTGCTTTTTGTGCTGGTTGAAATAAGCTGTGAGCCACAGTACACAAATAAATATTTTAATTAAAAATCATCTCTACCAGTAAAAACTTAGTTGGCAATTTTGCTGCCACTTAAACATTGTTGGGGTTTTTAATTGAATTTTATTGATATTTAAGATTAGTAAGTTTGTTTAAAAAAAATAACCAATCCATCTGTTTACGAATTAGAGCTGCATTCTGATATTGTTGATATTCTTATTAATTTTTCGTTGAATTTCTTTACTTTTTAAATTGGTATAATTTATCTCTAAAATTAAAATCAGTATTGCTTGCAACTTACAGATAGTTATCCTCACGAATGAAGGCCTTGGACTGGGCAGTGTCCACTTGGTTGGAACCACAGAGCAGTCCCGAGAGTGTCGTCTGGCGAATGCTCTTCAGCTGCTCCAGGCTGAAGGAAGAGGGAGGAATCTCGTTCTCATACCAGAAGCGATCGGTTTGCTTGAGCAGCGCAAACTGTTGGGTCAACAGGCAGCTAATGGTGGGTCCAAACAAGGCGCCCACAACGGGCTCCTCCATCAAGGCGCCGACCAGCAAATCAATGTCCGCAGCGTTCCTAGGAGACGGAGGATAAAGTTAGTCAACTGACTGTTTCAGTCAAACAAAGGCACAACTCACTGGTAGATGTCACGCAGATTGGTCACATGCTCCTCGGGAATGTTGGTCAGCTGAGCCAGATTGTCGAAGGTCACATTGGAGGCGCCGCTTCGATCAAAACGACGATCACAAATGTCCAGAGCATGGACATAGGAGGCAACGCCATGGTCGCGACCACGATGCACGGCCAGAGCCAGCTCGGACCAGCCCTCGGCATTGGTCTGGCTGGGCACCAGCGACTTCTGCAGGGCGGCAATCGAGAGCAGCTCGTGGGCGGAGCTCTTCTGGGAGAGCATCTCGGGGGGATACATGCTCCAGAAGGCGGGCATGGCGCTGGTCGCGAACTCGTTGAAGATGCCGGCGCGAATGGAGCTGGAGTAGTTGGTGAAATGCTTCTCGGCGGTCAGTCTTAGGCCCTCCTTGGCCGTCGTCTCCTGACCCAACACCAATGGCAAGAATTCGTTGTAGGTAATGTGCTGTATGGTGGCGGTAATGATGCGTCTGGCCTCCAGGAAGACATCCTCCTCGGACCACTCCGGATTGATGTGCGCCAACTGCTCGCCAATGTTGTTGTGCTGCTGCAACAGTGCACGATGCAGTGCACCCGTTGCCCCAGCCACCTGGCAGTAGCGACAGGACTCCACCCTCACCCCGCCACTGAGGTAGGTCCTCAGTTGGTCGAACTCGTGCCGGGTGCCGCCGTACAAACCGGAGCCATCGATGTAGGCCGAGCCAACGTTCATTTGCTCGCGTACATCTGTGGAGAAGATAGCAGGGATATTTAGAAAGGGGTATTTAGAATTGTTTTAGAGATTCGCCTTTATTTTAAAACCATCGCGATAGTTAGAAAAATTTATATTATCCGAAAATATTTTTCTATAATGTTTCCAAAAAAAAGTAACCCATAAGTTTTTTTTTAAGAAATATCATTTCTGAGCTATGCATAAGACTTTTTTTCTACAAAATAGTCTCATACTTATTTCCAATGTTTTCTAAATGTTAAGAATTTTTGACCATGTTAGCTAAAATTTTTTTTTTTAAATTAAGCAGAAATGTCGTTAGATATAGAAATTTTGTGGAAACAGAAAGTTGCAAATTCCCTTTTAAAATTAAATTTTCTTTTCTTCTTCGATGAAAATATTAGACAATAAATATGAAATCTTTGAGCAAATCCATTTCCAAAAATAATTTCCAGAATAAATAAATATGACACCAATATTTCAGCGAACTATGGATAAGACTTTTTTCTTAAAAATAGTGTGATATTTATTTCCAATATTTTCTAAATATTAAGATAATTTTGAGCTTGTTAGCTAAGGCTTTTTTTTAAAAATTAAGCAGAAGTGTCATTAGATATAGAAATTTATGGAAGCAAAAAGTTGCAAATTCACTTTAAAAATTAATTTTTTTTCCTTGTTCAATGAAAATATTAGACAATGGATGTGAAATCTTTGGTAATAATCTTATCAATGCGGAACACCTCAAAAAAAAAAAAAAAAAAAAATTATTAAAATAAACCCACATTACAATAAATTTAGGCGATTAAATTATTTAGGGGAATCCACTAGTTTTTTTAAAATATATTTTTAAAATTGAATAAAAAACGAACTTTTCGCATGTTTTATTTACTTACGTTTCTGGCAGACTTCGGTATCGAATCCGGGTGCGGAGCGTTTGTATTCCTTGCAGTCGGGGCCGGCACGCACGAAGCATTGCTGCAGCTCGCTGGGATCCTTGACATTGGCCTCCCGCTGGCAGCACTTGCCGCTGATGGGCAGCTGTCCGACCTCGTACAAATCGTTGGCCAGCAACTGACCCCAGGCCGGCAACATGGCAGTGATGTGATCGTGACGCAGTTCGCTCTCCACATGGCGTTGCAGCTGCTCAATCACCAGCTCCGCGTCGGGCAGGGCGTGTGTGCCGCTCGAGCTGCGTGGCTGACTGACGCCGTCGGCATAATCCGCCGTCAACAGGCGCTGGAAGACATCGCCACGTGCTCCCCACTTCCTGTGCGACACGTTGTTGCACTCGGCCGTCGGCTGGCGGTACTTGCTCGGCGGGCAGACGTCGTAATCGTCGACGGCACTCGACTCGCCACAAGGCGTCACGGAGCGAGCTCGTTCCGAGCTGAGCGCGTTGATGGCGCCATTCTCCAGGTCCTCGGGTATGCGGAGCGTCAAACTGGGAGCGCCAAGGCACCTGAAAGAGCCAGAGAAGAGAAATTAATTAGTTGAGTTTATTTATTTATTCAATTATTCAATATTCAATAGTGTCAACTAAATACAGTTGACCAAATGAATTTATAATTTATTTATAAAAAATAAGTGATATAATACATTATTAATTAATTGGAATTATAAAACACTCTAAATTAAATGAGAGAAGAAAAATCGTTAAATTAAGAATTAAAATAAAAGAATCTGGGCATTTGCAAAAAATTAATAATTAAATGATCCAACATTTGTTGCATGGATTGGAAAAAACCCAGAAAAGTCTAATCAGATCAATAAATATTAGTAGTAATGATTAGTGGTTAAACGAGTATTAGAAATAGTTGAGTCAGGGATTTCTAGAAAGGAAACAGAAAAGTTGTCTAAACAAATTACAGAATATCCAGAATTTTATCTTGAAAAACGCTTAAAATTATATACAGAGATACTAGTCAGAGAATCGACAATGCTATGCAGTTTGTTTTCTTTTCAATAGAATTTGTATTATCATAGTTGAATTTACATTTAAAAATGGAAAAATTTTTTAAATAAATTTTTGGATTTATCAACTCAGTTTTTTTATATTTTTATACTTGTTACTTATATAAAATAAGTAAAAACGAATATTAAAATTGTCATAAATTTATTTTTATTATTATTTAACATATTCTCTGTTTTAGATTTGCTTAACCCAAATTAACACTGTATCACACGTGCGAGTAATTTGAGAGCAGCCCCATTCATGATGGATTCATGTCGCTTCTCTGGTATTTTCCAGCTTTTAATTGTGGGCGATTTTCACATTGGCAATTAGAGGCGCAGCATGCATGAAGCGAATAACTTAAAGCTTCAGATACTCGTACTCGTAATCGTATCTTAACCCAACCGGATATGAAACTGGCGTCTCCAAACTAATCAATTTCAAATTATGAACAATGACGAGGTTCAATTTCAAATTGTTCGACTGCCCCCAAAAGGCAAACTGATTGACTGGCTAACTGACTGATTGACAGACTGGTTTATTATTGCTAAATCCGTTGTTGTTGTTGTTGTTGTTGTTGTTGTGTCTTTCATTATGTTCTTCTCATTGGTTTGTCTAGCGCACGTGATGAGATTTCATTGTTGTCTTTGACATTAATATGTTTTAAAGCTCTCGTTATTGCTGTTTTTTTTTCTTTTTGGTATCTATTTTTTAATGACAAACTTCAATTTGGCCATTTGACATGCTTGAGCAAGCTTTTATGCGTTAAATTGTGCAACAATTGCAGCTTATTGTGGGCGTCTAAGTCTGATTTGAGACAGAGACCGAGATACGTCTAATGAGCCACATTAATATTCGTAGCTTTAGCTAAATGACGCACTTCCTCGACTCGAAATCGAATTTGAATAATATGTACATAGATCTAAGAGTATTATGACGTTTGCCACTTCAATACTCGGCTCTATATAATTATTAACGTTTTTTATAAATATTTAATATTATTTTGCTGCCTGCTCTTCTGGTTTTCCTCAAACTCATTTCGTGCACTTTAATTAGATTTATATTTCAGTAGCTTTTTTTCAACATTTTTTTTTATAATTTATTTACTTTTGTGGTGTTTTTTCAAGGTTGGTTTCTTTAAGCTAAGCTGATTGTTGAGTCGAGTGTTCATGCAGAGAGCCAGTTCGTTTCCTAAGTCTTTTGTTTTGCAGCACTCGAATTAATTACGAAAATATTTCATATTTTTATGTGTCCAAAGTGCAAAAACACTTGACTATTTAAATAATAAACAGCTTATCTGAAACTGAAATTCTGAAATTCTAAACAAAATTTGAATATTTCTGGGGAATTTTCGTGACGAGCTGTGTTACTAAACAGCATTTCTGAGATTATTGATGCGCTTCCACGTTCACATAGTTATAGCTGGTTGCAATTGGCATTTCAACAGTTTGATTAGCGAAACAATTCTTGCCAAAAGAAATGCCTATTCGTCAATTGTTACGATTATTTGCTGGGGGCAATTTGGACGTCAGTTCGTGCAATTGGCCAGTCGCGAATGCCGCAAGTGTTGCACAGAGCACCAGCAACATTTTATTTATTTGTTTCATTATATATATGTATATATATATTTATTTGCCGCATTGGCGCAGAACATGAACAGGCAAATGGATAACAACGTTAAGGCAGTCACGTCGCATTACCTGAAAGCGAAAGCTACAGTGAGACAACCAAATAGACATCCACAAAGACAGAAACACAGACAGACAGATACACAGACAGACTGAGAGTCATGTGAGTGAACAGCAGTTGGCCAATTTACATTTGTTTGTTTATAGCTTTATTTTGTTTTGTATTTTTGCTGACTTACTATAGAGACGGGAGGGGGAATCTGAAATGTAAGTATGTCGCACGCGGCATTCATTATAAGGCGAATGCCAAAAACTGTGTCACACCTGACTTTGATGGCACCAATCGACTGCAACAACCACAACAACGACTTGTACACCAACAGCAACAGCAACAACAGCTGTGTTAATGCCGCAAATAGAAATGCGCATCACACTCCGCGTATGCGTTATTTAACACAATTCGCTTCGAGCTTATGACATCGACCGAGTTGTATAAATTGTGAGCACAATTTGTTTGATAATTAAATAAATCGAGCACCGCCAATAAAAATGCTTAAAAACGAAAGTTTTTATTCATTTCGTTTTGCAATCGACACAAAAAATATTTATATTAATTATAAGAAATTTAAATATGATTAGTTTTATGGGCAGGGATTGTAATGTTTCATTATCGAATTTCAATTGGCGCTTGAACTTTTTGAACTCAAGTCAATCTTAATGGTTTTTTTATATGCATTATTGTGCCTGACAAAATTGTAAAATAAACATGTACATCATGTAACCGGATTTGTATTTTAGTATTTTTATCATTTTAGTTGAAAGGTGTTAAGAAAACAAGTGATACGCCATCACATAAATAATGTTTAAACGATCACAAAGTGAACTGACTGAACTGAGTTTAATTTTTGATAATTAATGATGTGACAACAGTTAAAAAAAATATAAAAATTTTTTTATATTAATAAGGATTTAAAGACTTTTAGTATTTAATTATATTAATAAAGAAAAATATATTGCATGTTGTTTTTATGCATTTTTTACAAGGTTCTGTTATTGTCAGTCAGTCGCTTAGGCAGTCAGTTAGTTAGTTGCTTGGCTATTATAAAACACGTGAGAGTCTTAAATACCAAATGGCATATGTAAAATTAAACAAGTCAACTGGTTTTGCTTCTGCCACCTTCATAGAAGATTACACCGTCAAATAGCTGAGCTCACATTTGTATACATATATAATATATATAGTAGATGGTTGGGATCCATTAAACGCGTGCCGGGTTGTACTCTCCAAGTGATATTAATTGCACTCGGCTGCCTGAACAATGAGAGGCAATTCCGCAAACAACAGAGATGGAGCACAGTTAGCAGCATCATCATTTGTTTTTATTGAGTTAATAATATATGTACATAGCATGGCAAATTGCATTATTAATAAATGTTGTGCAATCCGGCGATTGTCTGGTCAATTATGTTGGCAATTTGAATAAATCATTAATTAAATGATAAATAAAATTTATGCTTCATTTGCAAGTGTTGATAGTTCGGTAGCTGCTGTCGCTTCAATCACGAATCAATCACGATTTCTTGCCAATCGTTTATAAGCAATTGCATAAGGAACAACGGAACTTCCATATGGTGGCTAACAGTCCTCTATTCGTTTCCCTCAGCGAGAAACGCAGAAGCTTTTTTCGAACCTTTTGCGCAATGCAAGCACACACAAAAGACTTAGGCAACAAACTTGGCGCCAGTTGGCAAATCATGCAACAACAAAAACAACAACATGTGCAACGTTACAAATACTATTAAACAACAATCAACTAGGCGCAAAAGGGGGCAAAAAAAGAAACAGAAACCCTTACAAATGATTTATGGGCGTGGCATAGGTATTGCAAATTCGTAAATGGGTTTAAGTGGCAACAACAACAATGGCAATTAAAACGGAATGAACAACAATAACGAAAAGTGTTGAGACTTTCAGTCAGAGTATGGTTTGCTTTGAAATGTATAGGAAAATAGGGACAGAATTGTATGTAAATTGAATTGTTCATATATTTATTACATTTCTATTTATTACATTTCTGCAGATACGAAGATGACGATATGGATATGGAATTGGCATGCATGAAAAAACAAGTGTGATCTATCTATCTAGATATCAATCTATATCTATGTACGTGCAAGAATCAATGTACCTACAATCACTGTGACTCCATTTTCCTTTTGGCAACTCTCGAGTCCGGTGATTCCTTTTGAGCGGGCATCAATTCGCCCACCGCCAACTTGTTTGGAAGGGCATCTGGTGTATGGACGATGCCAAAGGGTCGCAGATGGTATATCAAATAGTCCAGCACATACATTTTATTGGGCGAGACATAATGGAAGGATATCGCGCTATCCGAGCAGCAGTCGAGACCCTCGTCCGTCTGGTAGTAGATGTATTTCCAGTACCAGAACTTCTCGTCCGGCTGTGAAGCTATCAGATGATGCTCCGGCACAAAGGGGAAGAACCGACCGCGTCCATTGGCATCCCTCGAATCGCCAGCCACAACTTGAACATTCTCTAAGCACTTGCCCATTTCCACATCCTCAGCCCCCGAGTTGTCGCTTCTGCACAGTTCTGGATCGGGCAGAGCCTCCAGCACAAAGCGACGCACTGCCTCCCGACTGAGGACATAGCCAGCGCCTCCAGACATGTATCCCTGCTTCACATTGGGCTGCAACTTGCAGCCAAAGTAGACGGGTGTCTCGGGATTGTAGGGATATAGCATAGAGCGCAGATTCTCAACCACCGTGTAGGTGTCGTCGTCTGCCTTGAGAAACCAGTCCGCATCATTGATGTGGTGCTCGTAGATGTACTTGAATGCCTCCTTTGTCTTGCCCCACAGATTGTTGCGTCCCTCCGCAATGGGCAACGCTATGGCATCCAGTTCCTCGTCCTTGGCCGAGCTCATGAAGAGGAGTTTGTTGCATCTCTTGCCCCAGGTGCGTTTCACGTGTCGTGCCTTCTTCTTATGGTTGCTGGGACTGGTCATGATCCAGCAGAGAATCCGCACCTCACTGTACAGCTTCACCGCAATGCTGTTGTTCTGCTGCTCTGGATCCACCATCTCAATCATGTTCTGGCTGTGATAGGCATCGTTGACATCGCCAAACCGATGACCCGAATAGGGCATAATCTCGGCACATTCCGGCGTGGAAGAGTGGACAAAACGCACTCCCAGGCAGAAGCCAACAACGAGTCCGACGATCAGAGAGACGAGGCAACGTTTGTTGGAACGTCCTTCGTTGAGTAAAGATCGTCCTAACAGACTATTGGCAGTCATTTGGCTAAAGTTGTATTAAATTCTAGATGACTATGGAAATGGCTAACTGCTAATCTTTGCCACTCTTTGAACACTCTTAGTTACGTTACCTAGTTAAAGTTATTAAATAAATTATTATACGTCAACTGGGGATGGAGGAAAATTATTTTTTTGACAGTAAAACTTTAATTTTCACAGAAAGAATTTCTCGAAAACTAAATTTTAATACATTTATTTAAAATATAAAAAAATTAAATAAATCGAAATAATTAAATTAATTCTTTGGAATTTTTATCTGTTAGCTAATATGCGATTAAAGCATTTTGAAAAGAATTGGGGGAATTTTACTCTCGCTTCTGCTTCCGTTGTGTTGTAAAGAGGAGAAATCCTCAAGATTTAGATCTTTGGGAAAATTTGAATTACATAATCTATTAATTAAATTATTATACGTCAACTGGGGAATGAGGAAAGTCAGCACAAAAAGTTATTTTAATGACAGTAAAACTTTAATTTTAATAGAAAGATCTTATGATAATCGAAATTACAATACATTTATTTTCAATACAAAAAATTGTGTAAATCGGAATAACTAAACGCATATTTTGTAATTGTCTATTTGTTAGCTGATAAGCGATTTAAGCATTTGAATAAATTTAAGGGGAATTCTACTGTAGCTTCTACTTCCGCTGTGTTGTTGGCGGGGAAATCCTTAAGATTTTGATTTTTGGGAAAATTTGATATATGAGGCATTGGCGGAAGCAGCGCCCACGTCCGTCTGTGTGTCTGTGTCTATGTCTGTGTCCGTTTGTGAATTGTTTGGTATGTGCATTAGTCATGCGAACTGTTTGAGTTGGAGTAGTTGGCCAAAAGGAGAAGCATGCATGCCGCTGGCCAACCAACTGGCGTCATTTAGTTGTTGCTTTTTTTCATTATCAACAGCGAATGCTGTCTGGCCAAATATGCAGGCATGCGCTTGCATCAGTCTGTAACCACATGACTGCCACAACAACAACAACAACAACAACAATAGCAACAACAATAACAACAACAACAGTCAGATGCACACCCATGGCATACGAGTAACTACACTCTCTCATTGGCATCGTTGACTCGCTGCAATTACTCAAAAGCACGTACATATGTAGCCTCAACGTCATATGACTTTGCACATGATTTCCTACCACCAACACCAACACACACTAGCATTACAGCAAACAAACAACAACTACCACACACACACACACAAACACAAGACAAACATGTTTTCTTCCAAAACATAAAACAACAAAATGAGAAACAGTTAAAGCGAGTCACAAGACTCTTTTCACGACGACTTGTTGCCTTATTGTTTTCTGTTTTCAGTTTTCTGTTACAACTGTGTTTCTTGGCTGTCATTACGCAACAACAACAACAACAACAACAACAACAACGATAACAACTGCCTCTGTTTATGGGCTTGCAACTTGGCTTAGTTGCTTCTAAGGAAATTCAGTTTGGCCAGAAAGGAAAACTTCAGTTTCAAGTGCACTTGATGAGCACAAGAAACGACAGCAAAAAAAAAAAACTATGACAGTGGCCTGCATGCGGGTTAACATCATTATTATCAATAATAAAAATGATGCAATGATGCAAATGTGGCTTTAAAAATATTTGTTACATTGCCAAGACATTGCAAAGTTGTTGCCAAGTTTCGATGTTGTTGCTGCTGTTGTTTTTATATGCAAAGCAAACCAAAGAGGCGTGAAGATCATAATTCTATATATATGTGTGCATATGGCCAGAAAGTGTAAATGTTGGCAAAGTCACGCGCCTGACTTGCACACACACACACACACACACACACACACACACACACACACACACACACACACACACACACACACACACACACACACACACACACACACAGACACTCACACACACACACTCATACTATATAAACTCGTATTGTCTCATATATGCGGGGCGTAACTTTCGTTTTCATTGCGAAAGTGCATACAACTTGATATTGGTAAGCAGCTCTTAACTTGGCCCGTCCACTTTGTTGGCCTGTTTCTCTTTCTGGCCCAAACAATCCGTTGCATGCTAATGTCACGCATTTCTATGATATTTATGATACGCGGCATGTTTAATATGCCAACTATTTGCCGTCATTCGCTGTCATTTTATGTGGCATCAAGGTCGCAATCCTCTTCACCAATTTGATTGTGCAACTCTGCTGGGCTCCATCTTCGGCACTCGAGTGGCCCAACAAGTGACGAGCACAGCATTGAAATAATTTGATTGCCCCAAAAGTTGCCATATTTCAAGTGACAGCCTTAAATACTTAATAATCGCTCGAAATGCTGAACAACAATCACGACAATAAATGGTCCTAAACTGTTGACGCACCTTTTTATTTTTGTGAAAACTTGAGCCTCAATCTGCAGCTTAAACAATTTGGGCAACAATTTTGAGAGAAATGTGCAAAAGAGAAACGAGATTGAGAAATTATCTGATAGATAGATTATAGATTATAATTATGTGCAGCTTTCTACAAAATTTGTTTTAAAAATAAATGATATGCAAATATTAATTGCTTTGACAATTTTAGTTACCATAATCAATTGCCAAAAACAAATTAAACAAGATGTTAATAAAATTCTATACAATAAATTTTTTTAAGAAATTTTAATACAAATCTCGTATAAAAATTATATTAAAATAATTTTAATACTTGTTTGCACTCGAAATTTAGACACATTTGAGAACAATACAAATTGATTGCAATTGATTTAAGAGAAAGCATCGTCAAATAAATTTTAATAGAATTTAAATTGCAACTCGTCTGCCTTGAAAATATTCTAATTTGCAAATATATAATAAATTTGAGAATTTAAATTCAAAAACAAAAAACAGTAAATTCATTTTAAGTATAAGTATTCATTTACTTATAAATTTTTTTGACTTTGCCTCATCCAATTGAAAACTCTTAAAGTTACAAGGCAAGGCAAATATGACAAAATTCCACTTCAATACAACTAGTCGAAGATATGCACTTCCCGCTAACAAACATCTTCAGTCGACAGTTGTGTAAAAAGACAGTCCAAGGTAGCTTTGAAAATAATGACGGAAGACTTTATGCATCGACTGCCAAAAGTCACAAGGCACTACAAATCAACACAGGCAACAAAATACTCAAATTAAAAATGAGACAAAAATCAAAAAAAAAAAAAAAAAAAAATACACAAATTCAACTCTCAAAGTTATTTTTGTTTATGAAGAGCTAGGCAAATCTTTGCCACCATTTGGTGTCTGTTGTTTAATAACCACAAGCGGCAGCAGCGGCACTTTACACTCCACACTCCACACGAGCCCAAAAAACCAAATGAGGGGAAAAAATGGCCAGTCAAGCCTGTTGGGGGGCGACTTCATCCTGAAGTTGATTACGTCTTTGTCGCTGCTGCCATATTTTGTGTATATTGCGTTGTTGTTTTTTTTTGTTTTACTAAACAGCAAAAAATTTCACTTTCATCTTAACAGATGCCTGGTACCGTTATCTTTAGCTCTCCCTCTCTCTCTCACACTCTTTCTCTCTCTGCGGCAGCAAAGTCGCATCAGTTGTTTCTCAGCTGGCTGTTAAATTTCTTTTTAACCCAAATAAACCAGTTGCCAGTTGGGCGAAACAAGATTTTTGTGTCTCGATAAAGTTTGTCTTTATTTTTTTGTCGACTGGTGGATTGTGTCAGAGACCCAGTCCAAGTGCCATGCAAACACTATAAACTGCATGTAGCCAGAGATCGGCATCGAACACTGCACAACAAAGCTCAGCACAACACAACACAACACAACATAAGATACAACTTCTTTTTGGGCGTCAACTCAGGGCGGCCTGTTTCTGTTTCTCTTGATTATGTTGCTGTTATGCATAAATATATTGTGCTATTTGGGTTAAACCGTTGACTGAATACTGGTCAGACAAGAGGTAGATCTATATGCACATTTATCAATGTATTTCTTGTTGTTGGTGTTGTTGTTGTTGTTGTTGCATTGAACAGAGCGATAATAACATATATTCTGCGTATGATTTGCTAGAAAACTGGTTGCGGGCTTTTGAAACGAAAGACTTAGGCAACGAACGTGTTGGCTTCTTGATTTATTTTCCATAAGCCACGACCTGGTCTAAGATCTGCTCAGGGTCAGCTACTATATATCTCGCCTTTCACTTTGCACCAGGAAACGCATTCGAGACATATGGACTCTGTCAGTTTTCCAATTTGCAAGCATTCCAGTTTTTCCCTCTGCAAAGTGCATTCAACTTTTCGGCAGACAGTCGCAAATTCTCAATAGGCAGCAAACAAAAACGAGACAAACGAAGATTAATTACTAAAGACATTAGAGCAGAAATATAATCCTCATCTATCTCAAAGCACATAAAAAAACAAGTCTTCAACCAAAAAAAAAAAAAAATCACAAAAATGATAAATGGACGACGATTGAAAAACGGGCAAAAGTCTCAAATTAAATTACCAAGTATAATTATAAAAAAGTTTAGGCTACAGACTTGCTCTGCTCTTCCAGTTTTATTTCTTTTCGAGTCACTTTCAAAAGGCAACAAAAATCCACTTCTTTTCTAAAAAAAAATAAAGATTTCGGTATTTAACCTTGAACTCGACTCGATCTGTTCAGTTAATTACTTATTTATTCGCTGGCAAATTGATTTTAAATCAGTTCTTGTTTTAATTTAATATGCTATTATTCGATCAGTTCTGAATTGTTAGTAATTTAAATTTCTCCTTGAGATATTTCTGTTCTTCCCTTTCCTTTCCCTCTTATCTTCCTCGACTCCATCGCTACTAGATCTGATCTTATTCTGATTTAATAATTTGCTCTGGTGTAATAGTTCCGTGGTTTTTTGCCTCGCTCCCTCCCTTCTTTGTTGTAAGTAGATTTTTTTGGTTTCGTATGTATGTGTTAAAAAAATTTAGTTTAATTTAATTAATCCCCCCCCCCCCCCCCCCCCCCCCTCTCCCCCCCCCCCCCCCCCCCCCCCCCCCTCCCCCTCCCTCTCCTTTTCTTTTTCTTCTGTTCTTTATTTAAAAGAGCGTATCTGAACCACTCGTTATGGTTCGGAGCACCTTGGGCCCTTATCTTTACACTTTATAAGACCTCCTCTATTTTATCACATCTCGCATACTAATGTTGCGGAGAGTAAAACTTTTCTGTCTTTAACGATCTGTCGAGAGAATACTTCAAAATGATCTAAACTCTAGCAACTTTGGTGCTTGGCTAATCATCTTTCTCTAAATTGTTCTAAGTGTATGTCATGTCTTTTAGTCGTTTTAAACCCTTCTTGGTACTTACACGATGATAAGTCCATACAACGTATATCACCGTAAAGATCTGGGTGTTCTATTTGATCCTAAGCTAAACTTTAATCTACATATCCTCTATATTAACGTTGCCAAGGGTCTTGGATTCATAAAGCGTTGGTCGAAAGAATTTAACGATCCTTTCACTACATTCGGGTTTTATTTGCTCCGTGATTTGCTAAACACACTGATGTCTATAGTCCATCGGTATTCGATGTATTTTGTTTTATTTTTTGCTAATGAATGAATTCATTTGGAATTCAATTTAGCTTTATCTAAGATAGAGAAATGACAGCAGAAGACTCAGAAAGACAAGACATAGATACTTATAAGTTATGTATGCGATGAGCGATTTTAATGCTCACAAGTAAATTATATAATCTTAAAATTACAAATTAATGATAACATTAATAGTAACATAGCACAGTTTGATATGCAATTCTGTTGAAGATGTTGAATTTTTTATTAGTTTTCAGCAAAGTCATGTTGTAGTTTTAAATAATTTCAAAAGTAATTAAAAAATGTTTTGGATGCTTCATTAACTAAAGCAATTTAAATCATTTAGGCCTTTGTTTAAGTAAAACTTAAATATCATCTTTATTTAATTTGCTTTTATAGCTTTAATTCTTCGGTTTTAAAACTGACCTTACACGCACATTTGCCAGTGAATTTCAGGCGAGTTTTCATGTTGAATATGGAATATTCAACTGTAGTCTGTCTTCGCATAGATCAGAGACCATCATCAATCATATTTTTTCTTGGCATGTGCAGACTTTGTAGACGTGCCTACGGAAGCGTAGATCCGTCGCTCTGACAGACACGCTTATCAGTTGAGTCAGCCACTTCCCCCTTTTGGACAGTCCTTGACGGAATGCATAATTATACAAAGCATAAGAATTTGCATTATGACAAAGCACAAAGCGCTCATATCATATTCAAATTGATTCGTTGGCTATGTTAATTTAAGGCTATTGAAGAGCAGCGATCATATAATCGAACTAAATTTGAATTGCTTTGCATATGAAAAAATCCATTTTGGAGCATCTTCACAGAAAAAGTTTCACTTTCTTTTCTCGGCGATCGTATCACGCATTCACTGAAGATGGACGACGAAAGAGAAAAAGTTGTTAACAACGAAAGACCTTTTTTTCTTTTGAGGTTGATGTTGATGTTGATGTTGTGGTTGTTGTACTTGTGCTATTGATGTTTGTGTGTCGTGCCAGGTGGTTTTTGGAACGATTACCTAATCATGACTTGAATTTTTGTTTCACTTGTATTTTGTTTTTGTTTGCTTTTCGTGTTAATGTTAACAGACAAAAACAAACCGCATTGACATAATTTCGTTACCATGTTTTACATAATTTGCGCACAGATTACAGCTAATTTATAGATCTTCGGCCTACATTTAATTAACGGCTCATTTTTTATTCGATCTTAAACAGAGCTGAGTCCAATTTACGAGCAGATGCCAAGCTTAGAAAGTTTTCTTTTTTGGCAATTCTCCGCTAATCATAGTTGAATCTCTATGCAAATTAATGATTATGATGCAATGCGTTACACCCCTCTGATATACAAAGGTGGATAGATAAATAGGTACAATACATGGTCGACATGGCATTGTGGGGAGGAGTTGGCAGCCTTGGCCGGCCATTTGCCAGCTGTAACTTCTTTGGCTTAGTCATCCAATCGCTCTCAGAATGCAGCCAAGCAACTTTAATGCGCTGGCAAATTAAGCACAAGTAGCGCTGCCGACGTCAACGTCGACTGAGGCAGAGGCAGAGGCAGTGACTGCGACGTCAGCATCGCTGCCAAGTCACTGACATTGTCTAGTTGACACACTTAAGTCACTTATATCGACTTTGCGATGTCGTAGAGTTCTTGCTTTAAGTTTTATCGAGTGCTTTACAGCCGAAAAACCAACAATGAAATCCAAAAATACTAAAAAAAAATTATACTAAAACTCCAACAGCATTTGACATTTGTTTATTGACTCTGTCAAGGCTCAAGGCACAAATGTGCGTTAAATAGTTTGCATGCAAGCCATTTAAAAAATGGCCAACTTAATTGGAGCATTTGCGTAGGAGCTAAACGAAAGACTTAGACAACGAAATTGACGATGACGACGAAGGCGATGACCAAGAGAACAAGGCCAGAACCAGATTAACACCATTGAATTGTTGAAGCTGAGGAATGCCTCACAAGGCAAATCAGTCTACTTGCAGTTTCCATTGAAGATAACATTATGTTACAAGGAATTTCAATGCTTCAGCAAGAGATCAAGACAGACTCGTGTGAAAGATGATATAACTGTGAGTTTCAATCGATGTTTAGCCAAAGTCCTCAATTATTATAGTTTATGACATATCATTTAATATTTGTGTATTTTCACGATATTATGCAATAGTCTACGAATTTTGTGAAGTTCTCAAGAGAGTATTGAATTAAATACAATACATAGCATCATGGCAAGTTTCACTAAAAGTTCACTCAAAGTATTGAATCATTATAAACAATAACTCGACTCACCATAAAATTAAACTAAGTAGAAGTCGTTGCTTATTCATTTTGAAGCAAACTTCTCTCCCTGTGTCTCTCTCTCTCTTTCTATTTATTATTATATATACGCGACGCGTTGGCTTTTGTTGTTTGTATTTAAAATTACGACTTAATAATTTATAGTTAAACTTATTAGCTCTTTGTTAATCAGAATAAATAGATTAGGATTATTAAATTATATTTGGCACGTTTGCAAATTGATAAAATAAATATTTATATTTTTTTTTTGTGTGCGTTTGTGTGTGTGTGTGTGTGTGTAAATTGATTGAAACACTTGTGCGTTGAGGATAAATTTGGATTGATTTAATTTGTTTTGATTTGATTTGATTTAACAAACGTTAGACGTCGTCTTGCCAAAGAGATTGTAACCGATAATGTACGCAACGATTTGAATCCTTTCGGTAATTAGCATAACGCAGGCAATACAAAGCACAACATTGAAGCGAGAACCAAGACGATAACGTGCCTATTTTGGCCACAAACGAAAGGTATAACGGCAGCAATAACGATAACTCGCAGTTGGCAACTGGCAGCCACTTAACTCGTTCGAATGCGCCAACGAACTGTTAACGAACCGATACCGACAGAAAAAACCGTATACCGTAGACCGTACGAGCCGATAGATTACTTTTAAAGATTAAAGACAGAGCTTGTTATTGGGATTGGTATTAGCCCAAAAGAAACGTTGTCTGAGCCGGAGCCAACAACGAGCCAACGAGCGAACAATTGCACGCGGGCAAAGCAAAAACGTATCTGAAAGCTGGGAGCGCTGGTGGTCGGGCTTAAAAGGCAAAGCACACCACAAAAACGGATCCGCTGTAAGCTTCCACATACATAAACCGGTAGACGCTATGACGATCGACAACAGAAACAACAACAACAACAACAACTAATACAATATCAACAACGAAAAACGAAGCTTTTTGCCGGCTCAGCGGCAGCTCTCACGCATACAGTCAACACTGCACCCAAGTGTGTGTGTGCATTTGTATAAATATGTCTGTGTGCGTGTATGTGTGTGTGTTTGCTGCGGGAGAAAGTAAAAATGATGCGCCATACTCGTACACTCCACAACACAGCATGCGGGCCAAACGAAAGCAAAATCAGGCCAATTCACAAATTCACAAGGGGAGCGCTTTTGCGGTCAGTTAATTTCGGCCAATTTTAAGTTATTTAAGCCACATTGTTGGCACATTTTCCAACAAAGATCATTACATACATACATACATATATTTTGTATATAATCTGATACATGTATATATTTTAACACCTTTTGTGTGCAGCTTGTTTTTTTTTTTTTGTTGGCCGCTTGTGTGCCTTGTGAAAGGAGTCACGCGCTTTGTGTCGCTTATTATTATTTTTGTAATTTGCACAAGACAAGAAGACAAAAAAAAAAGCCAGACACAGAAAAATAAAACTGAGTGAAGAGGCAAATATTTATTGCTGTCGAAGCATCGTCGAGACGCAGCAAACAAGTTATTCGACTCGAGCTCAAGTTGCGGCTCTCCTCTCCAAAACTCAATTGGACTGGGTCTTGGGTCTGCCAACGACTCCTGCTGTGTGATGTAAGCTCCAGCAAAGGTCTCGCTTCAGTTGGGCAATGCATATTTGTATCTATTTTTTTACATTGAAATTTTTTTTCATTTTTATTTCCTTCGTTAATAGTGTCTGCGGGGTTTGCTTGTGGGCGTTGCATGAATATGAAATCAGATTCATGTGAGTTTTAGAAATAACATCTAAATCTTTTTGATGGGCAACCCCAAGGTGCAGACAGCTGGACAGTTGGACAGCTGAAAGAGTTGTTGAAAGTGCGCCCATAGACAATGTTAATGTGCAGCTCAAACAGTTCGCTTAGTATTGGATCGCTAATTTCTTGGACCAATATGGGCGGCAGGTGTCTCATCAATTGCAGCTGCCATCTTAATTGTCATCTAAGCAACGCCATAAAACATAATGTCTGCTAATTAAAATCAGCCAAAATAGTTTAGACTTTGACGCTTTTCAGGCAAGCAATAAATACATTAAATATAGCACTCAGATTTACAAGATTTACAAGATTTACTCTGAAGAATTCCATATATCGATCATTTACGCTCACGTTCAGAATCTGTTAATCTAATTAAGTTAACAAACGAGTCGTGTATAAGCACATCAAAGTCCCCTTAAATAGTCACTCAATAAATTCAAATTTAAATATCTTTCTTAGATAAGCTGAGACTGCTTTATAAATTCAGCCAAATTATAATGATATAGATAATAATAATAAGATAACTGCATAATTCACTAAAGTAGCATTGACACAGTTTGATTTTGAATCAGGAAATTCGACAAAATTCCAAACAAACAACAGAAAATGAATAATCAGTTATATTTAGAAAGATACAATTTTTATGCATTTAGTAGTATTTGCTATATAGAATTATGCTTAGTTTTTTAATTCTCCATAACAGTTTCTGTTTTGATTATGAATTGAAGATGCATTGGTTCAGATTTAGATAGTACACATGCATGATGAATGATGAGATATTATGATATGAAATACTAATACTGATGATTATATTATGAATTAAACTAAATCAGATTGAATGGTATTTCAGTGATATCATATATATACAGTTTACAATAATATACATTTTGTTAAAAAAGTGTTAATACAGGTCAATGCATTTACGATGCGCAGTTTGTTTTGCATAATGTCATATTATGTTTTGCATCATTTGCAATAGTGGAAATCGGTAATCCATTCACAATCCACACGAATTCAACAAACATCAAAGCCTTTAACTTTCCATTTGAAGTTCAAGCCAATAAGCAAACAGCTTGAAAGACAAAAAATGCCACAAGATTTACAATGAAGAGGCAGGCATCTGCCTCTTAGCTTCATGGCTAATGGACGCCCCTCACATGACCTTGCCGGGGCTTTAATTTGTCACCTCAGCTGACCAAAAAACGAAAAACCAAAAAAAAAAGATATTTCAAATTACATTTAAATGAGCATTTCTGCCACTGCTTAATTACAAAGACGTACAGAGTTACAGGCACGTAACATAGCTAAATTCATATACATATATAAACATTTATTAAAAAAAGAAAAAGATTAAAAAAATAATAATTTAAATACCAACCATGAGCTGAGGCTTCGCATCACGTGCTCTCGACGCTCGTCTTCATTTGGCTTATGGCGGTCTCTTGTTTTGGTCTTTTTTTCATTTTGGCTAAAAGTCGCGACATTAGCCACAGCAGGAACCCAAGCAAAATCAGCAAAAAAAAAAACAAAAGACTCTAGAAGAAGATACAAGTATATACAAAAGTTGTTTGTTTGGTTTGTTGATTTCATAGTATTCGTTTCTTTTTTTGGTTTTCGATTTTATTGAATTCATGTGACTCGTCTTATTCCAAATTCATCTCCGTTAATGAGACAAATGCAATATGAAATACCATAAATAACGATTAAATTGAGCACTTGCTAATTTCCAAGACGGATGTAAGGGCGTCTGTCTGTCGACGTCGGCTTACAGTTGTCAACTCTCTGATCTTTGCCACTTCCAAAATCCTTCAAGCAACTTTTATTGCACTCGCATTTACGGTGAGTGCTAAAAGTTTTCATATCTCAACTTGGTCATCGTTGATTGCTTATATAATTTTATTCGAATATTAGAATAATAAAGCCGGTTTCAAGTTTTTTCCCGACCTGGCGCCTATGATTATATAATCTGAACTTGATGGCGGTTCTCTTTCGTTTATTCTTCTAGTTCTTCGTAACACTAAAGTGGTCTATAAAGAATTCAAAGTCAATCTCGCGTGCCTGGCACTGATTCCATCATTCACAGCACTCGGAACTGAGAAGTGTGTACTCGAAATTGTACATTTATGAATAGGTCCGGTTTCTAAAATACTTAAAAATTCCAATATAAGTAATTAAATTTGTTTTTATTTTTTTTTCACAAATAAAGATCAATATTTATTATATAAAAAAAGAGTTCGTTAAGTACCGTTAGCTAAACACAAAAATAAATAACAGAAAATTATAATAACAAAAAAGGTTGCCACCGAAAAGTCAGTTAAGTTTTGGGCATCGGAACGAATTTGTGTGTAGGGCTTTACGTTATTTGTCTTGGTGGCAGCTCAAACCGACGTTGTTGTCAATTAATATATGTATCATTAAAATTTAAATTTATTATCGAACAGCATAAGTGGCATAAAATTAAAGCAAAAACAATATAAAGCACAAAAAACGACTAAAGATGCGCCAAATATGCGTACCGTCTCTTTTTCTCCACTCGGTTCAACCGGTACGGCCGGTACAGGGCACCAGACAGACAGACATACTCATATGACAGATCGTAACAGCGTGAATATCAACAATGGAGTCGCACTTGAACCTTCACAAGGTGACCGCTCAGTGAAAGTATGAGATGCATGTGACATAAACCCAGCGACAATGCGAATTTGTGAATGGTCAAACGGAATCGATTGGAAGAAAGGGAGCGGGAAGAATGACAGAAGAAAATTCCAGCGTGTAGAACAGCTTAACATATCACATGATAAGATGAGTATTATTTTTAAATTATAATATGCGAGACTTTGCAAATAATTTGAATAAAAATAGTAACTATTGAAATGATTGATGGATTGTCGAATCGAGATGTATGAAGCAGAGAAAGTCTCGTACCAGCCAAAAGACTGACACTCTGAGAATGCCAGAGAGAGGGCAAGAGAGAGGGAGAGACATAGTGAGCATGCAGATCTTTAAAGATAACATAATATGACAATTAACCCTCAAAACTTTCCACTTCATGCGCTTTCAAGGACAATTTTTACAGCAAATCTTCAAGTGATGCCCAAAGAAGAGCAAATGAAAGTGTTTTCATCAGGTTGAATAAAATGTGAAATGAATATTTATTTATTATCTTGTCTGGGCTTTCTATTCCTGATTTTTTTATTTCGCCTTTTCTTTAATTAGCCCTATTATTCAGTAAGTAGTCCCGACTGTCGACTGTCGGCTACTTTGTTGTACGATTCATAGCCATCTTATGTATCTAAAGATTTTCCATATGCTAAGTAACAATTCTCTACACAGACTTTGGCCAACAAAAGAACGTGCAGTGTGTGGGCGTTTTATGATCTTTGAATTGTCTGGCAGTTCGTGATTGTTGCCAGCAGCAGGCAAAACACTCAACACAAAATATGCCACGTGATTTCGATATTGATTTTGCTTATGTTTTTTATTTTTTCTCTCTTTTAGTTTTTCTATTTGCCTATTTCGATTTAATTAATTGGGACATAAATTATTCATGGAAAATAAAAATATAGACAATACCGGGCAAACAGTAACAAGCTACTATACGTCAGTTGGTAAGCTAACAAAATATTTTAAGGGGACTACTGAATACAGTAGACACCCGCTAGCAAGAATAATAAGATGAAATATTAATAAATTAGTTTAAATCAGAATAAAATTTCAAATATAGCTGTAAACAAGTGGGCGCGGTTACAGTCGAGTTTGCCATTCTCCATAAAATATTTAAGCAAATAAAACATACGTAAATATTTAACGCCTCTCGAATTTGCTTTCGATATAGTGCTCGTATGCATATTATGTCAGATTGGCTCAGATATCTCAAACGTTGAAATAGTTTGTCCTACTAAAACATGATTTTCGACTGATCGTTGTCCGATTTCAATCAAATTTAGTCAGGATGCTGATTAAGAATATGTATACTTTATAGGGTCGGAGACGCTTCCTTCTGCCTGTTACACACAAATCTAATATACCCTTTGAACATTTTCAATGGGCACAGGGTATAAAAAGATACTCTACTAATAAAATAAGTATAATTAAAATTGTATGTAAAACTAGATTAAGTTGCCACAATAATTATTAATAAAATATACAAATTTTTTTGAAAAAAAAAAAAAAAAAAATTAAAATTGAATAAATGTGACGCACAAAAGTATGCAACACTTTATATCATGTTTGCATTTCTAGTGTCAATCACTTTTACAGCAGCCTGAAAGTAGGCAATGTTATTTATTTGCTCAGGCAATAAACCTTTGCCTAGTATTAAGGCGAATGTTCTAAATTTGTACTAAATTATGTCAAATATCAAGGCGAATGTTCTAAATTTATACTAAATTATGCCAAAGTAAGAAGAACCAAATTATTAAAATATATTTTATGTGAACTTCCTCAATATTGACAAAAAGCGTGTTCATTAATTTCTAAAATTATATCACCTTTTATTTGTTGTGACTATAACAGGCTTAAGAACTAGTACAATAATAATACAGACAATTTACAGCTGTTTCTTGGCCTCCTGGGCATTAGATGTCGCCGCCGTTGTTGCCCATCTTTTGTACAGCTTTCTCAGCATGCGCCAAGGCAACCACACCGTCAACCACAGGGCGAGAAGAACACAGCCAATCACATCGAGCAGCAGATACTGATAGAGGGGCATGAAGGCGCCCTGTGATTTCAGATGCCTGGCACCGCGATGCCTGATGATGTATTCAATCCAGAAGCTGGCCTCGTCTAAGGGATGGATGGCATTATCACGGAAACGCTGTGACACCTCCAGAGCACTGCGCTTATATTGTGGTTCGAAGATCAACGTCTCAATATTCTGCACCAAATCATCGACAGTGAACTTTGAGAAGACCAAGGAACGAGCGTAGCCTTCACGCACTGATTTGATGGTATTCCTGTGCTGATCCCCATACAGGGGAATACACAGCATGGGAACACCCCAATATATGCCCTCCTGGGTGCCAAAAATGCCGCCGTGTGTAATGAAAAGTTTCACGTTCGGATGGGCCAAGATGTCATTCTGTGGCATCCACTTGCTGATCATGACATTGGGAGGCAATTTACCAATGGATTCATTCTCATATTTCCACAACACCTGTTGCTTGAGTTGGCCAAAAGCTTGAAGTAGTTGTGCCGTCTTCTCCGGCGGCATATCCGTGCTTTTCATATAGGAGCCCAGACTGAAGTAGACCACACCATGCGTGGCATTATCCAGGAAATTTTGCATATCCGTGGGCAGTTTCTTGGCAGGCTGAATATGCGCTCCGCCCACATTGATGAGACCTGGCATGCTGGGTCGAGGCAGATCCACGCTGCGGTGGCTGTTGATCAGCATCAGCGAAATGTTGCGCTCCAAGTCATGAACATGCGGCAAGGCACCTGAAAAAGTAATCAAAAGTCAGCAAATTTATTCGAACAGGAAATTAAGCAATACCCACCCTTGATAGCTGCTCCAAAATACGTCTCTGCCATCTGCTGCATTTTGGGTAAGTAATACCAACGTCTCATCAGAGCATCGTAAAGGGATAAATAAGTGTTGTAGGCCCGCTGGGAGAAGGTCATGTGATCCGTGTGTGGCAGCACCAGATGTGGTATAACCGACCAGGGTGTTATTAGACCCATTGCATGATCCATATTATCTGCATAGCCCATGGTGCCAATGGTCACCACTGGGCAGTTGAATTTCCTGCCAAACATGAGGAATGCCTCATGAAAGAACTGCTCCAAAATAACCAGATCAAAGTGTTCATACTGGCTGTCAATCAGTCGCTTCAGCTGAGCATCCTGTAGAGCGTGTTCCGTCGTCATCAATCCAATTTGCCACCACATTTGTAGATTCTGAAAATCGCTGGCAAATTGCATGTTGAAAATGTTCTTCTTAGGAACTGGAAATACAAGAGATAATCATAATGGGAACAGCTTCTATTTATAAAATACGCACAATGCTTGGGTATATCAAAAGCTGGGTTGATTATAATCTCAGTTAGATTCTCATGCGGTGTTTTCGTGGGATGATTGTTGACACTGGTCACGTGATGTCCACGCTGCAACAAATCCCGCTGAAAGTGCTCCAGCCACATCCAATGACTGGGCGCTGGAAATGGACCCATGAACAGAATCCGAGAAGCATTGCTGCCCAGCTCAGACATCGCCAGTAAACAGATCCAAACTAAAGATCTCAGATGCAACTGCATCTGCAATTAAAATGTAAATGTCGCAATCAGTGTCAGATTATTATATAAACTCTGTCTGTTTTGCAATAGTTTATTTCACTATTTGCATAAACGAGGTAAATTTGATAAAATGGAATTAACGCTGGAATTAAATTATTAGCATGTTTATATGTAAGCACTTCCTTATTATCTTTTTATTTTTATATGCACTGGATTTCTTCACTTCGTTTTATGAGTTAGATGGAACTGGTGGTAGTAAAGTAGTTGACATCGGGAAATACTTAATGCATTCATAGATAGATCTTTTATACTATACTACTATTTATACTATTATCTGTACTTCGATCATCCACAATGTTGTTTTCAAATCTTGTTTCCCGCATTGTACATTTTTAAGAGTACATGCGAGTGCACAAGAGGTATTAATACGATCTCATTTATATATTCTGTGGTTTGAGAAATTCAAAATTAACTAGGTTACAGAGTATTTCTGGATTGAGTAATTTACATTATATCTCCAATCCATTTTATTTTCAGTTATCAGCATCAACTCTCAAAACAAACACAGACTCTAGAGTCTAGAACCAAAATCTGTTGTCGGGGTCTCTGATAAACGAAAACACTTGGCAACATTATTTTATATGCTGATCGAGGAAAGATGCCTTGAGTCATTGTATGATATCTTATCAAATCATAAATCGAGATAAGATTCTAGAGCATATAAAGAGAAAAATAAAACATGAATTGCAAACTCATTTTTATTTGTTTAATAAATAGCTTTAAGTATACCAAATTAGGTACAAAAATCGTATAAGAGTAATAAAAATTTATAGAGTGTTTAATATTCAGCAAATCAAAGATATATTTAATTTATTGATTTTGTTTCTAGCGGCATTACTTGATCGAATGGGTTCGATTCAACTATTTGATTGAAATGCAACAAGTAAATAAAATTTCATCATTAATATATTAATAAATTATACCATTAATTTATGGATTGCGCATAAAAAGTGGCTTGGACTGCATTCTTAGCAGAATTCGACTTATACAGTTTGCCTTTAATTGGGTGTGTTTATCTTAATGACTGTGATAAATTAACTGATTTTGTTTTGCAATAAATACACCCACTTTGAGTTACTTATTTCAAGTCGTAACTAACGCCGAATATTGTAGCTGTCTGGTCTACAGAAAGTATTAATTTCGTTGTTCCGAAAACTTTGACTTTTATGTATTTTCTTCGTATTGTCGTACATATAATTATTTAAATTTACAATCCGCAGTTGTTTGCCTAGCTGTCGTTCAAAAAAAAAAATAAAAATTCAAATTAAATAAACGCTATTCGGCATTGAGTGTCGCACATGTTAATACATAAGTACGTACATACACGCATAAGTGTTACGTATATATAATTATTTTTATTGCAGTGCACTTTTCCTATTACATATGGCGTGTATTTTCTTTCGAACTCAAACATTTCACTTCTCATTTTACTGTTATATTTAATAGCTGCATTTTACTCCAAGTTGTTGTTGCATCAATTCACCTGCTCAATTTAGCGTGTACCAAGGTCTTAATTCCTACGATTATTCAGAGTGCAGCTATAAACATAATTGCCTGTAATATTAATCTCTGCTTCTAATTGGCAAATTATTGAAGATTTGAGTCTGTTGGACTTTTACAAATATTTAATGCTCAAACACAAAATGTGAACAAAGGCCAATTTTAATCAAGGCCAATTTTAATCAATGGGAATTTGATTATTTCGATGTGAGAATTTGCTATTTACTAGAACATATGTAAGTATATGTGTAGGATATATAAAATGTATGCTTGTTTTGTAAATTGCCTCTGATTTTATATAACTTTTTGCACGTATGAACACATAGTATTCAGTATAATATAATATTTATAATTAAAGATGCGTTCTCACAACAATTATTATTTTTTTTATAGTTCTTTTGTTTAACTTTTAATGTTTAATTATCAAATTTTTCAATAGTTATTAAGAAATGTAGCGGGAGAGTTTTTTATTTAATTACAATTTTGTATATTTCTTTTGCCAAGCTAAAACATTGAATTCCATTTTAAATGTTCCTTTATTATATTTTGCTTTTATTGTTGATTTGTATATTTTATTTACTTTGTTTCCTTCTAAATTTGCGTCGTATTTGAATTTGAATTTTGGCCGAAGATTATAAAGAGATAATTGAATTAATTTTGCTCAGAAAGTCTTAAAGCTTTTGAAACCTGTGAAACACGTCCGATATGCAGCGAGCTTCAGTTATCACTGACCGATCCGAATGCAACGCGAACACCTTAACTTTCCTGCTTAATCACAGCGCGACTGAGACGTCGACGGCGACGTCGACGTCGACGTAGACGACGACGACAGCAGCGACGACTTTAACGATTGCTAGCAAAGAAAATTTAAGACGCAAAGTCAACAGAAATACAAATAAATATAATGATTAAGTGCATACATACGTGTACATATGTATTTGCTTTTGTTTGTGTTTTCGCCGATCAACAAGAATCGGAATTCACCCCTGGCATTGAGACGTGCAAAAGCAAAGCAAAATTGATGTATGTGTCGAAAGTCGATTAGTATAATACCCTGTAACTTTCAGATAATCTCATAAAGAGTTTTGAGATATTAAGGACTAACATCACTTGGCACACATAAATTCCTTTTGTTTTCTCATTCTCATGTTAAGAAAATCTGTAAATGCTTGCAAGGTATCTTCTAGTCGATCAATACTTTCTAAAGTGTTCGTATTTTGTTTTAATATTGTTCTTATCGTCTATTTGTCGGATGTGTGATTATATGTGCGACTAAGAATTGTTTACTTTTTTTTTTGCAAATGATTGATACACACTCGAGAAGTCATTGTATATAATTTGTTTCCAAAATAAGTGTAGCCGAGTAGATCTCAATTGATCTCACACGTGACTGATGCACGTGCTAGCAATAGTAGCTCTATTCTATTATCAACTCTTAATTCAAAAGATCAGCAGATCAGCAACAGACCTTTCAGGTATTTGTTAAGTGCATATAATATATTTGTACAGATATGCACCATTAATTAATAACATTTTGTTTTTGGTAACCAGTTTGTTGTCATGTCGTTGAACTTTTTAACAGAATTGAATCGATTTATTCCGGTTCTCAATTTATTTGGACATTCGCAATTTGAACGAAACATCAGTGAAATAGAATGCAGCGGCTTAAAGATACTCTATAATTAGTATACTTTTGGGTATAGTAAGTATGTAAGATAATATATATATTTAAAATAATTCATAAAATAACATTCATAAAAATACTAATAATATACAAATTTAAAAAATTTGTATAATCCATCAATAAGCTAAAAATATGTAAAACTGCATAACTGTCGCCCAGTTAATTAGCCCGATAACAGATTAAATTAAGCGATAAAACGATACTTGCAAAAAAGAATTTCCTAGTAAATTCTGGACATGTTGACCAGGAAGCATTCTAAGTAATAGAGAAAACGTTTTTAACCTAGAGAATTTGGTATTTCCCATCAGAGTGACGTACAGCATTTCCTTTTCAGTGGAAATTGATAGTAAAATTCATTTGATGCAAACAATCGAATTATTTTAATGCAAGTCGAAAAAGTCGTGCGCAAACAGTGAACGTCAATTCAATTGTAAATAAATTTCTTTTTAAAAAAGTATAAAATTTACCGACTTAAACAAGCGACATTTTTACTCAAGTTAGCAAACTCTTTTACTACTGTGATTGACTGATAAGAGGAAGGGTTAAAAGCTTATCAAAATAAACTTGAGTAAATACAGACACAAAGACTTGAAAATAATGAAGATGTGATAAACATAATTGCAGACAAATAAAGGCTACAAAAACATGGGCGAAGATTGCCACAAATGTCACCAAAAAAAGCTTATAAAACATGCAACAAATAAAAAGAAGAATAATAATGTAGAGGAAATGTAAAACAAAACCCGAAAAAGCACAACTGAGCAAACCGAAACATTTCAATGACAATTGGCACGCTTCAGTGAAGCGAGCCACAAGGAAACTGCAACAAGTCGGGGCAAGTCGAGCCGAGGCGCAGGGAGTGGGCGATGATGGACTGTAGATGCCCAACCCAGCACCAAAGTTACCCTGAAGTTGCCCAGACTGTGGCTGGCCAAGAAACGGCACTTTTGATGCATGCGTCGAGTTCATTCACAAGCTGCAAAAGGCACAAAATGTGGCCACGGTGCAATGAAATTGAATTGCGTGTAGCGAAATGTGTCGAATGGGTCGAAAGACAGGGAAAGGCATAGAAAGAGAGGGAGAGAGAGAGAATGTTGAGAGTACGCAGAGACAGCACTTCAACGGTGGCATAAAGATACTTTGTTGCCAAGATAAATTGGCCTGTAGATGCCACAGCAGCGATGCGTCAAGTGAGCATCAAGTCAAGCTCATTTTCAACTCAAACAGTTTATTACTCCATTCGGATTGGTCGCCCGACGCATTACGATGCCATAACTGTAATCAGCTTCAAAATGATCCTTTAAAAGTTAAGGAGAAAAGTTAAAAAAGCCATAAATCATGCAATCAATACCTCAAGCTGTACAACTTATCTCAAACAATATGACTAATTGCCAACTTATTCTTCCCCGATGTCTGCTATTTTCCCTGTCTTATAAACTGGTAAAACTTAAAATTAGTTTTTAATTTATCATAATTCCCATTTTAATAATTTGCCCACATTTCTAAGTTATTCATTCAGTTCCATGTTTTACGAGGTGCAAACTACAATTTTTGCTCAAAACACATGACATCAAATGATTCTCAATTTAAGTCCACGCACTGTGATCATCATTACATCTCGTTAAGCCCAACCCAAATCAAATGATGGCCACCTAACAAAGGCAAACAATTTGTTAGTTTGCGCCAATTTAATGTTTACTTTGCACTTCAAGCCCATCGACCAATTTGGGCAAATCAAATACAGATAGAGCTATTGGGAATGCAAGAACCTTTGTCCAAATGCCATTTGTATCTATTTGTACGATTCTATCAATCAATTAAGCCAGCTCGCGTTTTCCCAGGCGCGTTTTAGATAAAGAGGGAGCACACCACGCACAAAAACACACACACGCACACTCACTCACACAAACACACACACCCTAATAGAGTTCAAGCCCAAATGGATGACACTGCCGATTTCCACGGAATCTATGTATTTTGTTTCATGGCGTTTCAAGCGGCAATTAAAAATTTCACCAAAATCGAACGTTGCGCATGATTAGCGCACGAATTCGAGAATTTGAAGCAAATATTTTGAAAAATACCCTGTAAGTTTGAGTGGAAGGGTAGTGTACAATTTATGGATATAAAAGAATCTGAAGATTTATTTATTTGTTTAATTACTATAACACGACTTACAGCAGTCGGCAAAAAGTACATTAATTTGGGCGAATAAACCACAACTTATACTTTAAATTTAAAAGGACAAAAAAAGGTAGAGAGATTTATGAAATTCATATAATATAAAAAATGTACATCGTCAAAAAGTACATTAAATTGGGGCAATTAAACCACAACTTATACTATAAATTTATAAAATAAATCAAATTGAACCTTAAATTATTGGCTAAAAGGGAGAAAAAAAAGTAGAGAGATTTATACAATTCAGTATAATATAAAAGATATTTTTTATTTTAGATACAAATGTATTTCAGAGTAATTTATTTGTTTATAGGGTATCCCATGGTCGAAAAGCTTACCCTTTTTGGGTCGATCTGCGCCCGCATGGGCGGATCAGAGCACTGAGCTCAATCAGCAGCGGGTGGTCGTCTTTTTAAGACTCAAACAGAGGCTGAGAGAGACTTTAAACACAAACGTTGAGAGTTTTGTAATGGGTTTGTTAGAGGCAAGGCAGAGGGAGAGAGCAGGGGATTTGTTTTGGCAGGCCGTCAGCCAATATGATGAACAACTCGGCAGGCTGTCAATGTGTCAATATTAATTTAATATGTCAAAAATAAAATTATACTCGCAGACAATTTAAAATTGAGTTATAAGGGGACACATGAGACGCCCCTTCGCAATCTAGTTGTTACACGGGGTGGGAAACTCAAGTGGTTCCGCAATAGAGTGCAAAGGACATGAAAACTCAGCACAATCTGTGTTCAATTTAGCTGGAGATAAGATAGTATAACAAAGAAATATCAAGCGTGACAATGACCTTTGAGTATTTTTTACTGCTCTCTCTCTTTTCTAAGCCTAACCTATAACAATTTGTTAATGAGCAAATTACATGGTATTTGCTTATAAATTCCAAGTTCCAATTTCACATAAATTACAGAGCTACCACACCCTAAAAAGTGATTCACGGCAAACACGCAGGAGAACACGCCCCCTCTCCAAATTTCAACTTTTCGAGACACAACTATGAAAACTGTTGATGCGTAAAAGGATGCACCCTAAGCGTATACCTTTAGTCAAGTACAAGTACTTATCCATTTCCTTTGGAGATACTATGTGAGGTCTGCTAGGGTTGTCAGAGTTGCGTAATGTTGAGGTTAAATTTAAGAGACATGCAGACATGCTTTTATTTTTGTTATAATAAAGATAATCTAATTTATGAGCATTTTTCAATGTCGTTGCCCAAAAGTCTCAGATAAGCCTGGCAACCCTCCTTGTGCGGCTCGACAACTCTGCTGCAATTGCAACGACGAGTAAATTTCTATAGTGGGTATCAAACGTGTGCATTAGTTAGTTCTCCCCTGACTTTAACTATATTCATGTGGCTTTATCGCCGATTTCTTATCGAATACTGCGTGTTTTATTGGAGAAGGAGAGGGAGGCGGAGGAAGAGGAAGAGGCGTCTCCCTCGAGCAATTAGGAAAAGTGCAGTTTTATGTGTTTATTTTATGCTGCATACGAGTACATAGTATGTATGCCTCAAGCGGTGGCAAGAGAGAGGAGGCAAGAGGCACACAGCTGTGTGGCCTAACCTATTTACATACATACATATTGATATGTATTTGGATATGGATATGCATATTATTCAAGTGGTCGCCCTCTGGGGGCAGCCTAGAACTGGGCCTGGCACTCCTGCTCCTGTGACGAACTGCAGCTCAAATTGTGCGTGCCATAAAGTCGTTGTCGTTGTCAATGTTGTTGTTTGTTGTTGTTGTTGTTGTTGCTGCCACGTTATCACACCCGAATCCTCTAAGGGTTGCACAGCTGAGCCCTCAAAAGAGGGGGCGTGTAAACGACACCAAAGACTATAAACACAGAGATAGATACACAGGAAAAAAATCCACTCTAAAATCCACGTTTCAAATTCTTGATTTTTCATGTATTTTGTAAGTACATGCTAATGTCTTCATATCCCATAACTTTGTCAAATTTTCGTGTAATAAAAAAGATTTGATGCAGATTCTCTAAATTAATCTTTTATTCATTTAAATTCCGTTTGAATGATACAACAATTTTTTTTAACCCATTAAGTGCCCATGGAAAATTTGAAATTTTTCTAAAAATCTATTTTTTAACTTTTTTTCTCAGTCTCAAACAAAAAATATTTTGATGCAAAAAAAATCTTAAAAAAAAATTCGAAAAGTGTTTTCTTTTAAAATTTGTAAAAATTACTATTTTTCCTACTTTTTACACAAAAAGTAAAAAAATGTATTAATTTTATTTCGGAATGCAGGATTTTTTCATCTGTAGAGATAAAGAGAGAGAAAGAAGGAGAGAAAGGGAGATAGCAAAGGTGTTGTGCTATTTTCCCCATCTTTAACTCGCTTCTTGGTTGTCATTTCTAGGTGTATTTCAGATTTTCTGCATTTAATTTATTAATGAGCTGCCTTTTGGCCACTGATTTATGGGGCATGTCAGTGGCATTTTTGTGATGCATGTGTCGTGAGCTGTAGCTGTGGCAAGACAGTGGGTAAAATAAGTCTGCTCGGTGTCAAAAGGGTTCATAAACACGCCAAAAGGATATTCACACGATGCGCACTTCGTGTGACTTATGTAACTTAATAGGCTGCTGAAAAATAGCCGCTAGATTTTTATCACTCAATATGCCCACACCACACCACACACATACACACACACACACACGCTATCTATACACATCACACACACTCTATACACACACAGTCTTAGCAAAGGAGTTGACGTTGCGACGTTGCAAAGGCAAACAACATGTGGCAATGGCCCAGCCAAATTGTATCCACATGTGTGCGTCGCACTCGCCCCACAATGTTGATCATCATCGTCATGATCGTCATTATCATCAACAGATGCAGCGACAGCAACGACAACGGCAGCCAGCGGTGTCAGCAGCGGGGGCAACAACTGCTGAGGCAGGCACCGCTAAACAAATTGAAAAATTTCAAGTCCTCAGCCTCTTGGCGCTCGCAATTGCTCAATCGCGCATTTTCGCGTGCTCCATTGAAGGGTCTGGGTAAAAGGGAAGGATGGGCAACAACATCACCATCAGCATTAACGGCAGCAGCTGATGATGATGATGATGATGATGATCAAGATAGTGATGATGACGATGTTGCACAGAGCAAAAGTACAGAGGCTGAACTCCACACGGCTCTCATCTCATTGGCAGAGATGCGCAGGAAGCTCAGCCAAAGGGGGAATATTCATAGGATATATTCTGTTTCATTATTCACTTACAGATTATTCAAAAATTTATAATATCTTATAAAAAAACCTTTTTACGAGGTAAAAGTCTAGTGACGTCAAGATTTTCATGCCTCAAAAATTTTTGATATCTATTTTTGTGACGAATAATATTAAGTTGTACATAAATAAATTATTTTGAAAAAAATGAGTTTGCATTCTGCACTGCCCAAAATAGTGATTTCTATTTGGCATGAAGAATTGAGACATTTACGTTTTTACAATGTGCCGAGTGCCAAAATTTTATTTTAAATAAGTAATATGTAAAACCTAATATCAGAACTTTTTGAGGCATGAAAATGTTTTCGTCACTAGGCTTTTACCTCGTAAAGAAATTTTTTATAAGATTATTCACTTACAGATAAAGTTTTAAATACCATCGACTCCTCTTAAAGCACCGAGAAAGATTGTATTGGGAGTTCTGCATCCTGCAGATCACAAATTGAGAAATATTTATTTTATTTTTTAATTGATTTATTTGTTGTCAAGCTATAAGCAGCCGACACAATAATATAAATTTAAATAAGAAATTAAAAAAAATTAAATAAACAAAATTAACTAATGTGTTGATATAATTTATGTGTGTCATCGATTGAATTGATTAGAATAATTAAAATATAGTTTCCCATGCTTGATCACATCATTTGTAGGATCACTGAGAATTCGAGCAACAATCTGCTTTTAATCACAGTGTACATTTATTTTTGACAGATAACAGATCTATTAAATCTCAATATTTTTTATAGATGACAGTATTGTATGAAAATGATTCACAAATTGCAAGAAAAGACACATACTCTAGTTTTCGGAAATGTGTGTTGTGGCTCATCTCTGGCAGTACGAGAGTATCTAGATACATTCATACTTATTGGACTGCTCGCCTTCGGTTGAGTTCGCTGTGTGGAGCAGAGTGAACCGCGTAAAAGTGACTCGCGGGTGCGCCATGGCCCGGCGACCAACCAACCGACTAACAGACAGACAGACAGACAGACCGGGGTCTCTGTCTCTGTCTCAGTCTCACTGCGCATTGCGCACTGCGTGCGGAATTTTCTTTTTCGAGTGCGGTTCGGTTTTTCGGTGCCGTCAGTCTGTGAGAAAACGTCGGGCTGTTTGGTTGTCTTCAATTTTCGGTTGTTCGGTTGTCGGTTGTTTGCTTGTTTGGTTGTTCAGTTGGACGGTTGTTCGGCTCTTCGGTTGTTCACTTGGTTGTGCCTGGGCGGCCTTTTGGCTTATCGCACGAATATTCGGTTTGTTGCGGGTGGCGGCAGCCGTCGCGGAAAACTCTGCGCACCCTCAATGTGAGTGTATCTACAAATGAGTGCATGTATGTGTGTGTATGTGTGTAGTAAGTGGAAAAGCGCGCTCTGATCCATCCACCACACAGTTAAAAAATTTAATTTATTTTTAAGTTATTTATTTTCCCTCCTTCGGTTCTGTGCGGTCGGCCTTCTTTTAGTCGTTTTTATCGGAAATTCTGGATAAAAAGAAATGCTGAATGAAAACGTTTGTTGTTGTCAAGAGCAATTAATGTGCATATGTATATAGAAATATGCATAAGATACAAACACACACACATAAGCACATCACTTCTTAGTGCAAATTGACCATGAATTCTGATGATGTTTGTTGTTCTAAGGGGCTTTCGGAAGATATATATCTATCATTATGCCCCACATGTGAGATGCGAAAGAAAATGTTTTGTAAAACACCAGAGAACGGAAATAAATTGTGAAGAAAGAAAGTGCTTAAAAAAAAGACACAGAATATTGTGTGGAAATATGAAACAAAAATAAACAAAGGAATTGAAAATATATATTGAAATGAAAAAAACAGAATAAAGTATAAATAAAAAATGAATTAACATTAAGAAGAAAAATTTTAAAACAAAAAACAATTTTTAAAATGATATTAAACAAGTATGTTAAATATAAAAAGTGTATTATTCAATAAAATGTGTTTCTGATTAATTCAATAAATCTACATAATCATCATATAAAATATTTTTAGTAAATCACTTTCATGTTAAAAACGAATTGTGGCATATTATGCTAAATAAATGATCTTTATGTCAAATACGAAAAGAGTAATGCAACTTTAAGTGATTTCATTAACATAACTTCCCCTACAAATGGAGATTTTCCGGATATATACAAACTGCCCCCACAAAATTGTCTACTCATCAAAGAGAAATATATTCATCTTGCATTTCTCAATCATAAATCTAAAATCAATTCAGCTCAGCACAGTTTTCGAACAAACAGTTTGAGCTTAAGAAACATTTAGGAAAGTGTCGAAAATCGATGTGGGCAGGGAACTATTTAACGCCTACCAAAAATCAAAAACTTTAAAATAGCCGCAGCTCAAAACATTTTGGCTTATCAAATGGGATATTGGACTACCAAATGAGATGGCGTTTTGTCTGGGTGCCACTAATTTTAATTACCATAAAGTATATTGTATCTGTCTCAGATATCTTAGAATTTGTAGAACTTTCTCAAATATGCAGCTGCACATGTTAGTAACTTAGGTGATGCGGCGATGTCTCTGACAGATACATTTATGCTTATGAATTTTTATGGAAATGCTCGCGGCATGTTCAGAACACGCGCCCGTCATAAAAATCCACCAACGATTGTCACATTTGGGTGTACAGCGTTGTTGTTGTTGTTTTGTTGTCCTCTGGACAGGCATCCTCTCATATTGTATTTTGACTGCCCCAACGGGCTATAAAACTAATGACAAACAACTTGCCGCCGCGCGGCCATATAAAAATTAACAAGCTAAATTAGAAAAAGAAGCGTTAACAAGCCATAGAAAAAGATGAAGACGAAGACGAAGATGCAGATGAAAATGAAAATGAAAATGAAGACGAAGACTGCAATTGACCCTCTCAGGATGTCGAACCTGGCGTTGCACTCGCAAGCTGTCTCTTTCTCTCCTTCTCTCCCTCTCGGTGTATTCCCTGCATACTCCTCATAATAATGCCGTCGTTCCGTTTGTATTTTTAGATGCCCGAGAGCGTAAATAATTCATTTTCCAGTCACAGTTGTTGACGTTCTTCGCCGCCGCCCAAAGAGGCACAAAGTGACGCCAAATCGGATGGGGCATAGGGAATAACGGGAAATGGGCAAATGGGGGCTTCCTTCTCATCTCTCATCTCACAACTCTCTTCTCATCTCATTCCCCAAAGGGAATTTCTTCAGATTTGCGTCCCAAGGGATTTGCGTGTTCGCCTCGCTGTTGATTTGCATCTAAACTTGAAAGTGTTTTTGCGCCCTATTTGGCCTTTTGATATTTTCAAAATTTTTTTTTTTTTTTTTATTTGTATATAAAATTTTATTTAAAAGTGGCCTGGCCGCGTTGCATTGAACTTTGACTGCCATTGTAATGCATTGCAAAAACATGAACTAGAAATTCCACTTTGGCAATTGAACTGATCAAAAAAATGAATCTACTTGCAGCACATACTCGTACTCTTGTTGTACAATTTTAAGCTGCGTGGCATGCCACTTAAGCTGCTTTTTATGGGCGTCTCTCACTTGGCCCAAAATATAATAAATTTTACTCAGCGCAGTTTCAACTGAAGTGGTTGCAACTCAGTCCAAGAAGGGGAAGCGGCCGCAGCGGGGGCAGCAACTCAATTAAGTGTCCATAAAATATCCAGATACGCTAATCAATGATATATATGTCTCTCTACATGTCTTTCCATATGGAGAACTCTGTATGTTAAAGACATAGCTACAAATTGCTTTTGGGATGCGCCAAAAGCAAATACTTAAGCCAATGTCATTTTTCTTGCCTCAACTTTAAAAGATTTGTTTGGGAAGAAATGTTATAGAGATATATATTTTATATTTATATTAAATTAAATTAATTAATATAATAATACGAAAACAAAAACAAAACAGTGCTCAATCCAAACAATGTTTTTAAATAGCAACAAAAATGAAACGAAAATGATAAAGTGAAACTAGAACAGGAAGCGCTTTAACCATTTAAATGTTAATAAATAGCAAACGTAGCTGATAAAATCAGAAATTATTTCTATAATCTCATAAAATTACTTACAATTGAGCTGCGTTAAATGCTTGGCTATTAAATTATTAAATTGTGCATTTCAAAGTGATAATAAAACCAAACTAAGTGGCTTCTAAAACTAAATGAGCCTCGCGAGTGTCATAAAGTTTCAAATAAATCAAAACAATAAAGAATCATTTTATTCTAAATAATCAAACAAATGTTGTTTTCCTTGCAGTGCGCTGAGAAAGATAAACAAAAAAAATAAATTTCAAAAATCATCGAGAGAAAAATACAGAAATAAAGTGTTCAAAGTGTGAAAGATGTGGGCAAAGTCAAATTGAAACGTAATCAAGCAAAAGATTGCAAAAGATATTGAAAGGCAAGGAGAGCAGATCTTATATAGACAGCCAACAGTCAGGAGCTTCAAAGGCACTCTGACTGTCTATAAGTGTGTCTGTCTGGCTGTCGGTGTGTCTGTCTGTCTGTCTGTTTGTCGGTCTGTCTACGACTACTGGCCCCCTAGTGCAAACGCATGAGTTCTGTCAACGAAATGACATGCAGCATCTGTCTATGTAGCCATAGACCAGGACGTGATGCTGTGTCTCAGTTGTTGCTATTTTTATGAGCACACACACACACGCACACACACTCGCACACACACTGTGGATACGACGACGGATGCGTGGCCCCATGAAAAATCAATTAACACGCAGAATTATTAAAAACGACGAAAAAAGTAAAACGAGGAAAATCGAATCAACAACTCGCTGGATCCACTCGCAGCGATCTTCACTGTACTACACTACACTACTTGTAATCTGTGGAACTTCAAAGCAGCTGCAGCGCAATGTCGCGCCTCTGTGGATTTGGATATGGATTCCTGTTAGCCATGCTGCAATTGCTCCAAATGGCATCGTCTATGAAAGGTAAGAAGTCGAGTGCCAGGCCAGTTAATTAAATGTTACGCTCTTGAAATCAGAGTCACAGTAGCTATAGAACTTAATACGAGTACTCGTACCGACTGCACGGCATAAACATGCGATTTATCATGGCAAATGATCAACGCACGATTTATGCTCATTACAAATATGGCCAACCACGAATTGGCCACAAATCCAACACTCGAGCAGAAGCTGCCGAGTTGCTGTTGCTCTACCAGCAACGTGGGCAATGTCCAAATTGCATTTACTTAGCTGCCAACAAATAAATAAAAGTCAAAATAAAGAGTTGCAAATGGTGCAGTCACAGTGGGTAGCAAAATGCCAAATTGAAGCTGCACAGTGTGCCACAAGTAAAGCAGAATATCGAATTTGTAGAGCTTTCACACATACATGCAGCTTTTGAAAGCCCACTTATACTAACATAAGTATGAATTGAACGTTAATTAAAACAGTTAAATGTGGGGAATCTCTAGTTACTTACTAAGTAGTATTTTCATATTTAATAAGCTTGTGCTATGAAAGTTAAATGGTTCTATTAATCCAGTAATTTCTTGATTTGATTTGATATAAAACTAAATGACAATTAGACCCCAATTATATTTACTGCTCAAAATACATTAGAGATTTTTTTAAGTTTTTTTTTATTTTTCTTTGAAAACTTTTGAACAATATTAAACTGTAAGCACGTCTTTTTATAGTCTTTTTATAGTCTCAATAAAAATGTATAAATTCGTTTTAGGTTTGATTTTTTCGGTCAATTTTTCGCTTAGTTTTATGCAATTTCCTGGCCAAGCCCGTGTCCAAATTGTGCAACTGTTTTGCTTTTGGTTTGGTCTTGTGCCAGATTTGAGCATTTTGTTAGTTAGGGCGCAACTTTCTCAAGCTCTGTGCGATCCATGGTAACTGCCTGGCCATAAAACCCAACTACTTAACTACAATGCGCCGTCGCTGTGCACTTAACGCATTTTTCACGCTTGACATTTGACTTGAGGCGCACTTTTGTCGTCGTTGTCGTCGATGTCTCCACTTCGTTTTCATCTTGCCTTTGCGGCACACCACAAAACGTTACAAGCCCCAAACAGATACAAACACACACACACACTCAGAATGCTGCCATGCTCTTAATTCTCAACACTATATATAAGTATAATTATATATACATATATGTAGAATGAATATATATTTTTGGTTGTTTGGTCTTGGGGCGCAAATGTATTTTTAATGATATTTTTAGTTGGCACGTGACGTCACTTTAGAAGACACTACTATGTTATACACAACGTTGCATGATTCATTCGCGATCTCATACTCGCTGCGAATTTTCACTTTTTATTCGTTTTTGGTTCATTTGAATTTTCACAGAACTTTTATTTATACGGCATAAAATGTAAATCATTTACACGCGCAACGCATTGTGCCAATTTTAACACTTTTAACACACACTGGCGCAGATACAAATGTATCTGTATCTGTAGCTGACTAGTGCGAGTATCTGGTGCGCCATATGCTACTGTTCTCTTGATTATTCATTATTTGTATACCCTGTAAGGGGATAATTACTAAGTAAGGCATTTCAGAGATATATCTTGGTCAATTTCCAATAATTTCTTTTACATTTGCATCACTTTTTTAATATTCTTGTTAAGTAGCCCAAAATTAAAAAACATCCTGTTTAACAAAAACATTCCTATTTTTCTTTTTTACTGTCACAGAACATATTTGAAATCATTTTTAACAATAAAGACTTTAGCTAAAATTTAAATACAAATTAATTTTTAAAGAAATTGAATGTAGCTTAAATTTGTATTTATTGCATTTACAAAACTTATAAAACATTATTCAACAGTTTGTTGAGAAAGTATTAACATTGCATAGGTTAATGTGAGGTCCCTCAAATCTATAGATAGGATATCTACCAGTCGAGCATTCCGTCTTTGTTATTTCCAAAATAATAACACCACATGTCAGCTGGCTGCAGACTTGCAATGAGAATTCTCAAACTTATTTTGGCGACATCCGTTGTCCATTGTCAACCTCATTGCATGGATTGTCATCGCAACCGGAATTGAGTCATGTGAGAATTTTTTTTTATGACTTGTCGATTGCCATGGCTCGATTATCATTTGTCTTAGATAGGCAGAAATACAAAAAAAAATATGTAAGAGAAAATCGAAAGTCTAGTAATAATTGAATTTTATGTGGCCCCGGGGTCTAATTAGGGTGCGATGCGACTCTTTATGCACATTCCACATGGTTATCTGTCCGCGGCCTGGCATCCCATAAAATTGAATGCTAAGGCAAATGGGTTCTTAAATGTGTTTGCTTTACGGTCATGGCGGTTTTATTTGATTTAAATTGATCTCTAAAGCCGTAGAATGAAGCCATAAAATGTTTCAAATAAAACACCCCCTGGGGGGAAAATGCTTTAACTCTCACTCAGTCATTCAACTGTCCACAAAGATCGAGTTTGAATCCGAAACATGATTCAAAGTAAGAGTGATAGATGAACATTACAGTCTTGATGGCATCTGCTAACAATGATAATTAACACAGTTTGAATGCTGAAATTACCATATTTAAAAAATAAAAGAGGCATTTTGGGAAAAGTAAAGGAAAAAAATATTTTTTTAACTTACTTGGACTTAACTCGCCAAGAATAATTTTCATTACTTAAGATATATTTTGCTCTAATATTTGATATTCATTTAAAGAAAAAATCATTTATAAATACATACTATGACAAATGAATATTTCTCAGACTAAAATACCAATTAGTACGAGTCCATAAAAACAGAGACAAACTCCATAAATTTGAACTGCAACTCGTGCAATTCGCTGAACATCACGAAGTTGGCTCACAAATCACATAAACTGTGACATTATTAGGGAAATTAGCTAAAGGAAAATGCTAGAAAAAAATTATAAATTGTCAATGTCAGCTAAAACGTTGTAATGAATGCCATGAAACATGAAATACAAGCGAAATTCCAATACCTTGTCGGCCACCGAGGAAGCATTAATTAAAAGCCAAAAAGAAAATGTAAATTAGAAAATAGAGATGGAGATGGAGATGGAAAATAGAAGAAATACCGCTGTGTGGCCATCAAAGGAAAAGCATCAAATGCTGGAAGTTGAATGCTAAATGCGACATATAACTCAAATAAAATAAACATTGGCCATAACATAAATAAGCGCTTGCTACGGCTACCTTATCCATGCGGCAGAGTTGCATGTTGCACGTTGCAACGGCTGAGATAAACATAAATTTGACATTAGCTAGATAGAGCGAGAAGGAGTCGAGAGTGAGAGGGAGAGGGAGAGGGGAAGAGGAGTGTGGGCCATGTCACATGCCACCGCCTGGCAAGTTGCAACGCATCTGTTGCCATAATTCTTGCAACGCGCTGCTTGGGCAACTCAACAGATGAGCTGAGGGGGCGGTGTTGCTGTTGTTGTTGCTGTTGCTGTTGCTGTTGGTGTTGCTGTTGCCTGATGATGTCTCATTTGTTGCTGTTGAATGCAAATTGCCTTTGGTTGCTGCCGTTTTGTTTATTCAACAATCAAAAATGCAACGCCTGCGCATCTTTTTTTTCAATTTTTGATTCAATAACGAAACGTAACGATATCTTAATGTGGGTCAACTCAATGCGTTGGGAAAGTGTTTTTTAGGCTTTTCCGCCAAGTTTTTGACGCCTGATTGCCGCTTATTGGCGTCCAAATGACTCTGCCAACGCAGACAACGCCAACTGCAACATCGACTCCGACATCGACTCCGATCACAACAGCAATAAACGAAATTGTTTGTTTCTCATTTTGCTTTCTTTATCTTGTTGACGGTTGTCAGTCGATTGTCTGTCTGTCCGGTCCGTGTGTCTGCAACATTTGTGTGCAACTGTTTGAACTGTTTGTTCAAGCAGCCCAAAAATACATCTAAATACATTTATGTGGGTTAGGTCAATATGAGAGCATATGTCCAAGCGAGACTGGGAAGCCAATGTTTGTCCAACAAATTGCCGTCAAAGTTGAGGCCGCCATGCATATAAAGATGTATTAAAATAACTCAAATTTTAAATGCAGCTCTAGTAAATACGCCCCCAAAAGTGACAAATTTATTTTCTATATAATTTATTTCACAAGCGTTGGATATTATGTTTGAATACAGAACATAAATCATGTCTTTGCCTTGAAAAGAAGACGCAGTAAAAAGAGAATAAAAATAGATAAATAAGGGCGAAAGTTAGCTGAATAGAGAATGCTCTAAAGAAAACTAAATATTTTATTAAATATGTAAATATTAAATAAATAATAAATATATAAAATAAATAAGTAAGTTTAAAATATGAAATATCTAAAATCAAAATATATATTGGAAATACAATTTTAGACAAAAGAAACAGATGCAATTTTCAATCAATATATAGAAAACTAAAATATAATAAATAAAAATGGAAATTTTATTATTTCTTAATATTAAAATCAAGTTAATATTTTATAAATAATCTGAACAATTTATTTGTTTATGCTTCCAAGTACCACAAATAGAATAGTCTGCATTTACTCTAATTTATATGACAGAGTCGATCATGAAATAGTAATTCCCCAAGAGATACGCTAACAAGAGCAGACCCTGCAGAATGAGGCCAAAAGATATTGCAAACAGAGCGCACAGCTAATTAAGCAAATCAAGTACAAGATGGATCTGCAGATAGATAAATAAGAGATAGATTGTCTGACTGACAGAGTGCACAGACATTGACTGACAGGCTGACAGACAGACAGACAGACAAGCTGGCCAAAGAGCTGGACAAATTTGTTATGCACGTACGTCTAATGTGTGGCTCGATTGCCAATCAACTGGTTGCAACATGCCACATGCCACAGGCGTACTTATATCAGATGATATGTCCATTTCAATTTCATTATCAATTTGTGCTATTGTGTTACAGTTTCACTATTCGGCGATGGTTACGTGTCGATGCCGCTGCAGGAGGCCAAGATGTCAACGAACATTCGCGTCAAGTTTCGCACCAAGCAGGAGGATGCATTCCTCTTTTTGGCCGCCGGTCGCACCGATTATTGCCTGCTGCGTCTGGAGAATGGCCTCATCAGTTTTAGCTATAAAATTGAACGGGATGTGGTCCAGGTGAGACATACTCGTACATACCTTGCCATTCGATTCAACCTGTTGCATATTTCAACTTCAACTACAACTTGACTCCGATTCCGGTTGCCGTTGCAGCTGCGCTCGCCGAAGAAGCAAAAGCTTAACGACTTGGAGTGGCACGATGTGGCCGTGCAGCGATTCGAGAATAACGTTACCCTGCAGGTGGATGGTCACATTATGCGCAAACAGCTGCCAAACGATTTGGCCGCACTCAACGTGCATTTTGGCACCTTCCTCGGCGGCGTCGGCGATTTTACGGCCGGGTTTCTCAACGATGTCATTGGCTTTCGCGGCTGCATCTCCGATGTGAGTGGCATTAACAAGCGGCCATAAACCGACGCAAGCTAATCCATTTTATTTACATTTATTATGTAGGTCTTTTACAACAACATCAACATCATCAAGCGGGCCAAAGATCGCACCGGACACACGACGAGCACGGCAGTTGCCTGGACCTGCAGCAATGAGTTCGATGGCGGAGTTCAGGACAGCATCAGTTTCCTGAGCAACGACTCCTTTGCCCTGATGCTCAAGGAGTCGCATGCCGAGGGCGAAACGTGAGTATTAGCGACTAAAACCGAAACGAATCACTGCAGACGGCAGTCCACGCTAGTGACGAAAGCAGCACTAGCATACGGTATTTTCGCAAATGCTGTACTATGAAAACTCGATTTTGAATATCACTAACAAAAATTCAAAATTAAACAAGAAAATGAAAATCAATCAATAATATCAAAATGAAAAAAAAAATTGTTTTTTTTTACAAATAAAACGGTTACTAAACGGTTATTTCGGCTTACAGAGTTTCGGTTTAAAGTTTTCGGGCAAATACAAATTTTCTTTTTCGGTTACGGTTGTAGTTACGATTTCAAATTTCAATCGGTTTTTACCGGGTAAAGGTTACGGTTGCGGTTAGGGTTTTAATCCTTGGGAAAAATACTAAATAAAAAACAAAATTAGAAAATAATAGATTATTATTGTCAATATTCCTTATCTATTTGATTCAATGCTGTAAAAGTCACATTCTTAGCGTGAAATTAAATTTAAATGTAAACTAAAAATGCAATACCTATTTAATTTTAAAGTGTAACTTCAAGCGAAAAGTCGTTCTTAGATACTATATGAAAGTCTTGAAAAACATTAGAATGAAGTATAGATAATATCAGTATATTATTAAGAAGTATCTGAGTGATAATAAACAGACACAAGAGCAGCACAACTTGAATCTTCGTTTTATTAGATACTTTCATTCATTGTTTATAGAAATCAGAGAAAAAAGCTTATTTAGAATTAGTCTCTGCAATTAATCCATTGCCATTGCAGACTCTCGTTTCAATTTCGCACGATGACGGAGTCGGGAACGGTGTTCTTCAATGGCGGCTATGATTTTATGCTGCTGGAAATTGAGGATCAGAAACTGAAGCTGACATTCAACAAGGCCGGCAGCCTGGTGCAGTTCAAGACAAACGAGACCATCTCGGATGGCAAGTGGCATCGAGTGCAGTTGAGATACAATGCTGTCATGGCCGAGTTGGTGCTGGACGATGGACAGTTGTCGACCTATCGGGGAGATCACGCCAATGACACCAAGACGAGCATCAATCTCGAGAAGAGCGTCTTCTTTGGCGGCGTGCAGGAGGAGATGCGTCGTCGTCTAATCAACAAGGGACTGCGCATCAACGAGCTCAGCTTCAAGGGCTGCATGAGGAATATCCAAGCGAACAACTTGGCCCTGGGTTTCGGGCAGATGACGATCTCAAGGCGACTGGCACTGAGCTGTGTGTGGAAGTATCCGTGTGTGGAGCACAGTCCATGTCTGAAGAGCGGCATTTGCAGTCAACACGGCGTGGATGAGTTTATATGCTATTGCGATCAATCCTACTGCATTAAGGCCGACTTTCAGGGGCCTTTCAAGGTGAGTGATCACAAGAGTTACCCGGGAAATTTCATCTTAATCAATACTCTCGACAGATCTTTACGGAAACGAGTCCCGAGCTGGAACTGCTCTATGTTTCTCCCATGCAGCTGCTGGAAGGCGGCACCGCGTTTCTCTCACCTCAGATTGTAGACGTGCTCCTCGACACGCGTCGTTATCCCAGCCTCAATGAGCACTCGATTGTCTTCCATGTGGTGCAACAGCCCAAATATGGACAACTATTGCAATATTCTACCGAGAAATCCAACTTTGTGCCCTGTCGCACCTTTAATCTCGTGGATCTGGCGACGGACAAGTTGAAGTATGTGCACAATGGATTGGAGAACTTCAACGATCATGCCACGCTGGATATGCAGATCCATGGCGATGTCCATAAGATACCCGAGAACATTCTCGGCAAGCATCGTTTCCTGCTCCATGCGAACATCACAGCTGTCAATGATCCTCCCCAGCTGCAGTTGCATTCCCACAAGATCCTGCGAGTCATTGAGGGCATCGAGCGTATACTTGATGTCGATCTGTTCAACATTGCGGATCCCGACAGCGATCCCACTGATCTGATCTACACAATTATGCCTTCAACGGTCTCCCAAGAGGCTTTCGGTCGCTTCATGGTTGGTGGCATCAACACGATGACCTTCTCCCAGGCGGATGTCAATCTGGGCAAGGTCTCCTATTTGTACAACTCCACTACCACGGAGTCTTTCAGCTATCAACTGCTGCTCCACGTCTCCGATGGGATTGAGACCAGCGACACTGTCTACTTACCTGTCTCCGTGCATCCCTTGGAGCTGCGAGTTGTCAACAACACAGGACTAATCATGATCCACAAGAACTCGATCCTTTTGACACCCGCCAATCTCTCCATTGGCACAAATGCCGTCGATGAACACATTGACATACGCTACGATATCGTTAAGCCTCCTCAGCACGGCGTCCTCCAGCGTCTCCGTCAGATCGATGGCACCTGGATCAACGTGGAGTGGTTCACCGACAGTCAACTGCTGCTGGGACATATTCGATATCTGCACAACAGCGATTTCCCTTGGCAAGACGAATTCAAGGTGCGTACGAAAATATACAACAAGCGAATAAAAGGCCAGCACTTTGGTTAATAACCTAAGCAAAGAAAATCTTTTTGAGACCATTCTTTTTCAGTGTAGAAAAGTCAAATATGTGGAATTCATTTGAAAACCCAATGTCTCCTTTCTTGGGAATTTGAGCAAATGCTAAAAGTACCATTTCAACGTCTTCACATAAAGAGCTTAAATTTATTTAATTAATATCAACTAAGTACAGTTGACCAAAATTAATGTAAAAAATTAAAGTAAAAGTTGAGTAATATAAAAAGAAAAGTAATATTAAATTAATTAAAATAAAATTTAAATGTATCTGAAATGATAAAAAATTAAATAATTCCAAATCTGGGAGTATGCAGAAAACTTTTAAAATTATCCAACATTTAAAATGATCAAATTTTTATTACAGAGCTCTTATTAAAATGTATTCAGCACTGCAAAATTTTCTTATATTGCTCACAAATCTTCAAATTGTTAACTTTGAAATAATTTATGTTTTCATTGCAAAAATTTAGTACGAGTTTTTTCGGGCACAAAGCAACCCACTTAAAGTTTGTCTTCATATTTTTTATAAATAACTTAAAACTTTACTGTAAAACCTTACTCAAATTCCATTAAAACTGATATTTTTCCAAGAATATGCATTAATTATATGGTGACAATTCCGTAGAAAATCTTTTATAGCTCTAATAAAGCTCTCCCTTACAGGGACCGTAATCATTATGAGTTATATTATAAAAATTATATAGTAATTATTATTTAAAGATTTTTAAGGATTTTCTTCAATGATAATGATTAATCTTGAACGAAAAAAATAAAACTCACAGGTAATTATTACTTGTGATTTTTATTTTTTCGCTCAAAATTAAACTCACTTTAAAAAGAGATTACGTAATAATTTTAAAGATTGGTTTTTGCGTTTTATGGGTCCCCTGGGTTTTTTGTTAAGGGCATATGCAAAAATACTGGGTGAGTTTTATTTTGAGCGAATAAAATAAAAATCATAAATAATGATTATTTGTGAGTTTATTTTATTTATTCATTTTCCATAAGTTTTATTTTTTCGCTCAAATTTAATCATTATAATTTTGTTGTATATGTATTGTAGTCATTGATTTTTTGATGTGAACAAATTTCAATAATCATTACTTGCAGTCCCTGCCATAATAAGTTCCTTACTTCAAACATAAACGTAAACACAAACAACATCATGCTAATTATGTCATTTCCCAAACTCTCACAGTTTATTGCCTCGTTTGGCTTTGTGACGACACAGACCTTTGACTTTCGGATAACATTCACCCGCTTGAAGATCGCCTGCAATTCACCGCCGATAATTGCGATCAACGGATCCCGCGAGTTTCTGCTGACCAACAAGCTGCTGAACTATGAGACGGTGCCGATTGGCAGCTTTCCCCGGAACATCATCTACAAGATCAGCAAGCCAACGAAGTATGGCGGCATTTATGTGGAGGGATCCCGCAAGGCGGCCAAGCAGATGGACTCGTTCACCCAGCAGGACATTGACAAGCGTCGCATTCACTACAAGACTCACCACAGCTGCTACTCGAGTTTCACGGATCATTTGGAGTTCGTGGTGTCCGTGGCGGAGTGCGACGATGTCGTGGGCAGGCTGCAGATCATCTTTAATCCGCTGGAGGAGCTCATCCATAAGCTGCACTTCCAGAAGTTCGATGTGCTGCAGGTGCAGGAGGGTGAAAGGGCGTTGATCACCAAAAACCACTTCGAGATTCGCTTCAACATCTACGAGAGTCTGCAGTTCCAGGTGTCGGTGCCGCCAGCCCATGGATTAATCTGTAAGTATGACGAGCAGACGGGATTGACCACGCCCGTGGAATTGTTTACACTGGAGCAACTATTCCGGAATGACATCTATTACTGTCACGACGATACGGAGTCCACGCTGGATGGCTTCGAGCTGCTGATACTCTCCGGCGATGAGACGGATCTGCAGTTTGTGGCCAACATGGAGGTGCATATCAAGCTGGTCAATGACAATGAACCCTATCGCAGTGCCGTCGAACGTGTCTTCCATGTGGTGCGCAATGGGATTCGGACTTTGAATCCCACTGTGCTGCAATACTTGGATGCGGATGTGAATACGAACCACACGGATATACATTACACCCACGTGTCGAGCACCAATGGCGCCTTCTACAAGTCGGGACACTTTATCGACACCTTCAGCCAGGATGACATTGCCAATCGCAGGATTATGTTCCAGCACAGCGGACCAGATGTGGGCACAGCCTCCTTCATTGTCACGGATCGGGAGCATGAGGTGAATGGTCAGCTGGAGATTCGTGCCTCCGATCCCTTTGTCTCCATGTTGCCAGCGAACGCATCCATTGTGCAGGAGGGCAAGTTTGTCATCCTCAAGAACAAGGATTTTGTGCTGGAAACCAACTTGGATATGAAGCTGGACGAAATCTACTACGAGGTCATTAAGCCGCCCTCCTATGGCATTCTCATGTACCTCAGTGGACAACCAGGAGCTGCCGAAAGGGAGAATGGAACCCTAATGCACAAGGCAACTAATTTCACCTCGTTGGGCAACTTTACCCACTTGGATATAGAGCGAGAACGTCTGGTCTATTGGAATACAGAGATAGCATCGATGGATAAAGTGAGGTGAGTGTTGAATAAAAAAAGGGTTAACTTTTGAAAGATATTTTAATCTTTAATCCCTGCAGATATCGGGTGCATATTAAGAATATTACAGCCGAGGGCGAGGTCATCTTTCGCATATATCCCTCGGCCTATTGGGAGCCCCTGCAGGTCAAACAGAATCACACGCTCTACGTGGAGGAATCAACCAGTGTGCTGATCTCAAGGGACATTTTGGAGGTATTTATAAAGCTTAAGACCAGGGACCGTAACTGTTATAAGTTTTAAAATAAAAACTGCAAATTAACAATGATTTTTAAATTTATATTTTAAAGTTACGAAATAACAATTATTGTCTAATTTTTATTTAAAAAGTCAAAAATAATCATTGAATATTTAATTTTTAATTAAAAGTTGTGAAATAACACATATTTCTGATTTTTTCAATAAAAATATATAATAAGAGATATTTTTGGTTTTTATTTTGAAAGTTAGCAAATAAGAGGTATTAACGTAACTTTTATTTTAAAAATCCAAAAATGAAATTTAAAGTGAATCTCTTTGAACCAAGTGGTGTTTCACAAAAATTTAAAAATATTCTTGATCTATGATTCGAAATTAAGAATCCGACTTCTTTTATTATACTTTATAGAGAATATACAAATTATACAATTATTCAAATTAATACTAAAAATACCAAAAATATACTAGAAAAAAAGTATCACTAACTTTTATTTTTGATTTTTTAAATAGAAGTTACGGAATAACTCTTATTTGTAACTTTTAAAATAAAAATCAAAAATAACTCGTGTTTTTTTACAACTTTTAATGGAAAATTGAATATTAATGATTATTTTTGATTTTTTAATTAAAAAATAAAAATAAATAAATTTGATTTATATCTTTTGGCCGATACCGATAGTTGTGACTGCAATGGGAATTTTGGTGTATACCATTTTTCTAAATATTGCATATTTCCTTCACATTGATTTTTTAGTTGAATTTAGTCTTAAGTTAAGACTCTATGCAATAAGAAAACAAACTTATACTAATCGCACTTCATCTTCCTTCTTCAGGTCGTGCATCCCAACATCTCGCCAGGTGATATCACCTTCCTGGTAACGTCCTCGCCCATGCATGGCTATCTGGAAATGCAGTCCATGTCCTTTGACGACGAGTACAACTGCAAGGTCTTTGACCAATCCTCCGTCAACACGGAGAAGATGTTCTACATACAGGCGGGAGTTAATCAATCCTCGGACTACTTTGTCTTCGATGTGACCAATGGCATCACGTGGCTGCATCAACTGATGCTCAAGATCATCATCATTCCGGAGAAGCTTTACATGCACACGAACATCATCTCCGTGGTGGAGGGCAAAATGGTGCAATTGATTGCGACAGATATACAACCCTATTCGGAGTACTATCGTGGCAAGATATTGGAGTATATTGTGACTATAACACCCAATTCGGGTCACATATTGGCGGGCAGTTCAAAGGTCAAGCGGTTCACCCAGAAGCAACTGGAACAGGGCAGCATTCAATATGTGCACAATGGCAGTGAGAATGCCACGGATATCCTGACAATGATCGCCATGGCCAGGAACAAGGAGAGCGTGCCCTTTGAACTGGAGTTCGCTGTTGTCCCCGTCAACGATGAGGAGCCCATGATGGTGACCAATACGGGACTGCAGGTGTGGAATGGGGGACGTTATGTCATTAGGAACACAGATCTACGTAAGTTGAATACTCATTTAATTGTTCAAATAATATGACTTTCTTCCCCATTGTCTAAATATCTTTTCCATCACTCATTATACCCGGTACTCAAAAAATAAATAAAAGGGTATATTGCATTCGTTACAACGTAGCCTTTCCCACTTATTTTTTATGTTGCTATTCTCCTTTATTTATCCAAAAATCCTGTCCTTGTCTGTTTCTCATTTTTTATAAATTCCACTTCATACCAACTTCTTCTTGTAAATTTCTTCACCCTTTAGTGGTCCAGGATTATGATACTCCCCCGGAGAACTTAACCTACATTGTGAATTACGTATACGGAGGTTATTTGGCTGAAAAGTCAGCAACTCTGCAAAAGATCGATCACTTCACACAGGGCCAGATCAACGGCGAGAAGATCTACTTCATGCACAATGCCAACTCCAGGAAGAACGAGCTCTCCTTCCTGGTCACCGATGGACTCTTCAATACGAGCACTCAACTGCTCAATATCGAGATCAAACCCATCGAGATCCTGGTCGAGCACAATGAGAACTTGCATGTCTTTCCACTGACCAAGAAGCAGATTCTACGAGATCATTTGCACTTCAAGTGCTCGGATGAGGAGCGAGAGATACGGTACAATATTACAGTGCCTCCCAATTTGGGACGCATTGTCAACGAGTATCTGGGCAATGGATATGCCAAGGAGATCAGCGAGTTTACCCAGAACGACGTGGACAATGGGCACATCTTCTACGAGCACACGGCCGTCATTATGGAATTCCGCATCAACGATTCCTTCTTCTTCGACGTGGTGGCCGAGCGCAGTGATCGCCTTCTGGATCAGAAATTTAACATAGAAATCTCTGTATCCTCTGGTGGATTACTCCGATTTTTGCCCGTTTCAAAGCTAAATGTGGACGAGGGAGGTTCCGTGCCTATTAAGTTGGATTTCTCCAAGATCTTAGAGTATTTGAAAACCCGAGCTGGCATCAACAATCCGGAATTATTCATCGAAGCAGCACAGAAACCCACTCATGGCAGCATTGGACTCGGACATGAGTTCAAGCCCATGCAGCGATATCATCCAAGTGATTTCTTTACAAAGAAAGTCTATTATATACACGATCACACGGACACCTTGGAGGATACCATACTTATGGGAGTGTACTTGACACAGGGGTAAGTTAATCCATATCTACAAGACTCTTTGTCCTGACTGACTGACTGAGAATCAACGTGTAGGCCAAACGGTAAAAGATGGAAAGCTGAATTTTTCACACAACATTGATGAGATAATTTCATGAGATAAGATGGCGGTATGTGAAATTCGTCCTGTAAGTGGGTCAAATTCGGGGTCAGAGGTCAGGAAATTGCTTAGTATGAAAAACTTTTTTGTCTCTTAAGATATCTCAACCAAATTCACAGAATATATGTTTGGGACTGTCTCTTACATTCTGACCAAATTTGGTCAAAGTCGGATAGCTATATTGTATCTGCCATAGGAACAATTGGATGCTAAATAACCTTTAGTATGAAAAAATCAAATTTACAACATTAACTTAAGTTAGATCGGTTACTAGAATTTTTGATAAATATTATTAGTTAAAGAATCAAAACAAAATTATTATAAAAACTTATTTTAATCTATTTTCTTCTTCCAGGAACATATTTTTATGCAATCTAACTATACCAGTTTCCATAAATCCGATCAACGATCAGCCCTTCCAACTGATCACGCATCTACCCCAGATGATCGTGGTAGAGGGAGAGAATCGCACCATAACACGGGATGCTCTGCTCACAGAGGATAAGGACACGCCGCCAGAGGAGATCATATATGATGTGATGAGTGGTCCCACGTTGGGAGTGCTCAAGAAGCTGAACAACAACGGAGAGCCCGAGGATCTGTTGGTCTTCTCCAATCAGTTTACGCAGGCGGATGTCAACAATGATCGCATTATTTATGTGCACTTTGGCCAACCGCAGTCGACGACCTTTTGTTTCACTGTCACCGATGGTCAGTTCAATCCCGCGTACGAGATCTTTACGATTAAAGTGGCGCCGATAAGTCTGCTGCCATCGGTGACACAGACCCCGGTGAGTCTGCAACAGGGCTCGGACAAGGCGTACATGAAGCTGGAGCACATTGGGCTGAGCACCAATGTGAAGCTGAATCGACTGGCCTACAACATCTCCAATTCCCCGCTCTATGGCATCCTGCTGTACAAGAATCAGCCGACACTGAGGTTCAATCAGCAGCTGCTGGAAACCTCACAGATTACGTACATGCTGACGGACTCGCTGCGATCCAACGACACGTTCCAGATCAGTGCCTATGTGCCGGGAACCAACTATGCCGCCCAGGTGGATGTTGTGGTCGTCGTGGAGCCCGTGATCAAGATCAATGACATTGACATGCGCGAGGCAGAGTCCAGTTCAAGTGCCGCTGGTGGCAAGATCCGATTGAGCAGCTCCCTGGTCAATGACAATCCGCTGTCGCTGAAGCTGAACAAGTTTAATCCCAAGTTTGTCATCACTCGGATGCCAGTGACGGGTCAGCTGAGGAAGATCATACGCAGCAGCAGCAGTGGCGCAACTTTACTCACTGGAACTGATGCCCAGAACGAACGGTCCACCAACATCTTCTCGTACAAGGAACTCCGCAGTGGCGTCGTCTACTTTGTGCCGCACACTTCCGTGGATGAAACGGAGGCGGAAAGCGACAGCTTTGACTACCAGCTGATTATCAAGACCGTGCAGCCGGCACAGGCCACAGTCTCCATCGAGTATCGCGCCCAGGTGCTGGAAACGGAGACTGTGCATCTGGGCAATGCGGATATATCTATTAACTACCTGGCCGTGGGCTGTGCCCTCTTCATCCTGCTCATTTGTCTGCTCATTGTGCTGCTGCTGCTCAAGATGAGGAGCATGCGGAAGCGCAAGGCAGATATATCCAAGGATCAGCCACCGGCATTGCCCTGTCCACCGGACTTGACATCGGTCAGTCCACAGCATCATCATCACCATCATCTGCACTATGCCAGCTCCGAGGCGGACTCTGTGCCGGCAACTGGGAACTCCACGCCCCTGCCGGGATTCAGCAACATCCCGCACTGCAAGATAATACCCGTGGAATCGTATAAGCACGAGTATCCCGACTACGATCCGGATGAGGATGAGACGGACGATCAGTGCGATCCACAGCAAATGATGCTGCCCCAACGCTATAATCCCTATCACGTGGATCACGATGCCTGGAGCTCATCCTGCGACATGGCCAACGATTTCGCCGGCTACGCTTCCGTTCCCCAGAGCATCTCCATTTCCGGTTCCGTCAGCTCGCCGCCCTCAGCACCGCCCACAAATCCGTTGCTGCGTCGAAATCAGTATTGGGTCTAAACGAAGATTGAGATTACGGCAAATTAGTCTTAGCTTATTTATTTAGGTTTACTCTTAGGTATGTTTAAGGCTGATTTTTGAGATTTTAACGATTTAGTTGTAAGCAAATGGACTTTGTTAGTTTTTATTAAGCATTTCATAACATATCAAAAAGCCATTTATTTCAGCTACTTATACAAATTTTTGCCATATTTAGATATACAAATATTTATATTTAGGAGTTTCACTCGTTAGCCATAACATTTGCCAACTTTCGAAATAAGATTTAAGCTTTGTGTTAGAAAACGATTTGAGTTGCGAATTATATACATTTAAAATAAATGACAATATTTTATAAGCCTATATTTGTTTTTTATCTTTATTTTATTTTAAAGAAAATAAGTTTAAATTTAAAATTTTCAGCGCGCTTATTGCAACACTGATAATTTTATATTTTTACCGGACCGCCACAACTTATCGAAAATGACAAACTTATCGATTACACAAGTTGTGACTGTTTCGATAAGAAACTTGACCAAAATAATTTATCGATCGGCAACGGTTGGATTTAAATGTTTATTGTCTTAAATTCTTAAATTAACTTAAAGTATGTATTTTTTCAGCTGTATTCATAATATTAATTGCTCTTAAGAATACAAATTATGAAATATCACTAGTTTCAATGTGATGCACACTGTTTCATTTGCTTAAACAGCTGTGTGAATTTGTTAGGATGACGAAAATAAAACTTAGAATGCAGCCGTTGTAGTCGCCGCTGGCTTCTCACTGACGGGCGTCACAACCATGGCCTGATTATCGTAGCCATGTCCGTAGCCAATCTCAGTGACGACAGTGGTCGGCGTTGTGCTATTCTCGGCCGGGTAACGAGTGCTCACAGGGGTCGCCATGGTCACCACAGACTCAGCAGCGCCTGGTTGTAAAAACCATTTTAAAAGCGATAAATGAATGATCCTCAGGTACTCATTAAATTGCCACTTACCTGCCACACTGTAGATCTGTGAAGGCGCCCGCTCAATGTCACGGTTGATGGCATTAAAGTTCTGTATGGTCGTGGCATTGAGTTCCTTGCCATTGGCATTGCTCGGATACGTCTTGGACAGCAGCCTGGCCAGCATCTTCTGCATGCAGCGCTTGTGTCGCAGCCAACTCAGGATCTTGGCCAGGTAGAGTATGACAATCAGTATTAGCAGTATGCTCAGCAACAACAGAATCAGATGCTGCGTGTTCTTCATGCTGTGGATCTCGGCTTTAAGTGGCTCATATAGGTTGAAGACTGTGGGTAAAATAACAAAAAACTTGTTAAATATAAACTACATGAAACAAGATAATTTAAACTAGGGATTAAAACATAACCTAAACCATAACCTTTAACCGTAAAAACCGATTGAAATTTGTAATTTATATTTAGGACGTAAACGAAAAAAAATGTTTCATTTGACCGAAACCTTCAAACCGAAACTCTGTAGACCCAAATAACCGTTTTGTTACCGATTCATTTATAAGGATTAATTTCGATTTTTTATACATAAAAAAAAAAAAATATTGTTAATTTTTAATATTAATTTTTGATTAGAAAATTCTGCGTAACCGATAACCGAAATTCGTTCGGTTTTAATCCCTTATTTAAAAGCTATTTAATATGCTTATTTTCCATTTAAATTTTTTTTCTAGAGAGAGGATAATTTTTTAACCAAAGTTTTCCCTATGTTACGTACTACTGCAAGTTACGCTTTTATAAAATTTTCACACTAACATTAATTCTTAAATAATGAGATGTGCATAAAAACGCAGAAGAAAGTACATATATTTTTACTGGGAAGAGACTAGCAGTCACTAATTTTAAAACTCATAAATATTAATTATAGTCGAATCACCATTATCCAAGGAAAAGTTTATTTTTTTATCTTAAGTTTATTAATTTTACTGCCACTCATTATGGCATTTGAGTTATGGAAGTTCAACTGTAATTATAATTAAATAAATATTTATATATATCTAGATAACAGCTTGATTATCAAACAGAATCGCACTTTAAATGACAAACTTATTTATTTATCAATACGGAAGTGAAAATATGACTTTCAGACACTTTTTATTAACTTAAACAAAAAAGTGCAAGCTTTGCATGTGTATATTTTGAATGGAAGCCTATAAACAGCTTAACAGCTAGTTATCACCCTCGGCAGACTTGTGTTTTGTGATTTGCATAGTCAACCGAAAACAATGAGCTAATCAATTTGTTAAAACACACAACAATTAATTGCTGTGCACCTTAGCCGCAAATCGAACGGAAAAGTAATTGTGATGTAATCGCTGGGGAATGTAGGTAAGGGTAATTGATGTAACTCACCTGAGCATTCCTTGGCACACGTATCCGCCTGGAAGTTGTGCGAGTTGGCATCGCAAATGGCCTCGCAGGGCATGCAGCTCTCGGAGAAGGCGTCGCAGTATTCAGACACGGCATGACAGAGTTTGCCATGGCAATCCCGATTAACTATAGCTGATCCCTGGATGTTCTGACCCGTCGCGGAAGTCACCAGCGAGAAGCTGGGCAACAAGGAGGTGCCAATGGAGAGAGACAATGGACGCATTTCCTTGGCAGACATCAATATCAACTGATTTATTTGATAGATTTTCAAAAATGTAAATTTTGTTTATGTCACTTATTGTTGTTGTTGTTGTTGTTGTTGTTGTTGCCGTTGAGGTAGCTTGAATTTATTTGTGGCTCTTCTGGAGTTGGCTATGATTCATAACTGGCCCCTCCCCGTTCCCCGCTGGCTGAACTTCTTTCTTTAATTGTTGGCTTCGTCTCGTTTTGAGTTGAGTTGCCTCTTTTTAAATTTGAGTGTATTTATCATGTATGTGTGTGAGTGTGTGTGTCTGTGTGAGCCGCTTTTGAAACGAGTTTCACTTGGCCAAATTCCTGTAGTTTTCACTGCTCTTGGCCAACTTCCAATTGCTGTTGCAACTGTGCACTCGAGTTTTTATTACTTTACTATTTTAATGATTTTCAATATGTTTTAGACTTTTTATTGGGGTTTTTTCTTAACAAATATCTGTAAGATATTTTTCACGTCAGCCGCCAGCGACTCGCTTTGAGCCACACTCGATTTGTACTGGCAACAGCAACGATCGCGCATCGGAGTGTTACCAACCAGAGCTCGAGCTGCACACAGATACACACACATACACACAGATACACACACATACAGTTGTAGCTAGAAGATACTCACGCACACTATGACAAATCATTAGCGAAATGTGCTCAACCAGTTGACTTGACTTTTGTTTATTTTTGTTTACTCAAAAGTATCTTGTATCTGTAGCTGTATGTGCATCTGTATCTGTATCTACAGCTGAGGCTGACAGGTAACAGGTAGAGGCATAGCCAAAGTTATTGATGTATTGGTAACTGAGATTTCATTTCTGTTTTGTTGTGTTGCGTTTATTGAGCGCATACTTTGAACCCGGCTTTTATATTGCATTTCTATGAAATTTGCGCCAATAATAAGATACAATTAACAAACTGAGCTGCAAAAATTTTAAAACTTTTTTATTTAAAACTGTCAGAACCAAAAGCAAAACCTGCTAAAAACCCAAGACTCCATAATGTTGGTTGACTCATGTACAGAAGCAGTTCAACAGCAATTTTATTTATTTATTTTTATGAATGAATCCACGCTGAAAGTTTATTTAATTATAAACAAAATACGCAATAACAATGAGTTGGCTTTTACGACAAGTGGATGTGGCTTATACGGAACTAACAACTCAAGAGTATTTCAAATAGATAAGATACAATTTTATTATTTCAGGGCACATTAATGTTGTTTATTTGAAATTTACTTAATTCCGAGGCTAGTTTTATTGAATGTCATATAATTTATTATTTAAGTTATCAATAGAGTATCATCTATTCGGCATAAAAAATATTATTGGGTGTTGTCCATTGTTTGGATACTTATTAATACAAATGTACAAACACTTGACTCTCATGTGCCAACTATATGTGTAAACAATAAGGTTATAGAATTGCACGTTAATTCTTGTTAATTTCATTTGTATTGAGTTGCTTCTAAGCAGACAGTTTTGTGCGCACTGGGCACAGTTTGAAATTCGGTGTGAAACTTGGCTAAGTCAAGGTGTACTTGACGAAAAATAATCTAGCCAAATTCTTAAGGAATAAACAAATATATGTATATTAATTAAATAATTAAAAATTGTATTTTATGTAATCAATTAACTTATAATATATTTTATTCAATAAGTGTTTAAATTACAATATGAAAAGTTGTGACTTGCGCTCAAATTCTTAAATATTCAATCGATACTTTAATTATTAAGCGGGCCAGCCAAGTAAAATTTATTTTATTCACAGTAATGGATAAATTATTAACAGTTTTTAAGGGCAAGCTTTTAAATTTATTTCACTAAATAATTAAATCAAGTACACATTAATCGATTTCCACAATTTCAGTATTTTTATCGTACAAAGGCACTTTCGTTAGACAACAGTCCCATCGACTAGCCGCATTCCCAACAAAAAAAATATCGATAGAAAATTGGTCCGTTATTTCTCGATTAAAATTAATCATTTTTAAAAAATTAATTAAAAATTTGTGCTTACAAATTCAAAAAACCAACAAAATCAAAAATTTTCTAATATAATGAAGCTCATTTTAAAATTGGTTTGGTGTACGACACCCTTCGTTTGTGAAGTTTAGTAAGAAATTCTAAAAACTAAATCTTAAAAATTCGAGAAAAATGCAACAAAAATTCGAGTGCAATTTTTAAAATTCTAGCTTCAAAATTAACCAAGTTCCAAATTTAACTAATTTTTTTGAATTGAGTTAAATCTGGAATTGAGTTATCTGCGGAACCTGATGGCTGCCACCTTTTTTTGTTGCCAAGCTCAGCCAAGGTTGCCACATCATTTTGATTACCCTGCGGCTGCGAGCGAAGCCAGCCGCAATTCATTCGTTGAGCGGCTTTCGCTTGTTGCAGGCTGCGAACGTGACGACGGAGAAACGCACGACGGTTCTGCCAATTGAAAAAGCGACTGACGTTCTTTGGCCAGATACAAAATTGCAGCTGCCCGACGCGCGCGTTGTTTGTGTTGTGTTTGGTGTTTTGAGTTGGTATTAGTGTTGTTGGTGTGAAATTTATAAATAAATCGCGTGGCGTGAAAGTGAAATGCGTTGCAGGCAACATAACTAAGTGCGAGTGGATTCCACACAACACACACTTAATAAACAAGCGCAAAGCTGAAGCGACGCAATTAAGTGAGAAATTTCTAAAATTCAAGTCTGGTTTTTGTCTCCGCTGCCATTATTGTTTATCCATTGAAAGCGACCGTCGCTCTCTTTTAACAACAACAACAACAGCTACAACATTGCCGCCTCGCTTCGTTCAACTGGAAGGAAGGCGCGGCAGCATCAAACTCAAACTCAACCTGTAACTGAGACGCTCGCTTAGCATAAAAACAACAACAACATTGCGTCCTTGAGCTCATAATTTAAACACCCTGTTCAAGCGAGACAGCAACAACAACAACATCAACTGACAACGGGAAACGCATTTGGTGTCTCCCTCTCTCTCTCTGTCGCTCGGCTTACAACTTTTGAAATGAATAATTTCACAACAACAACGGCCGCTGTGCCCAAAAAGGAATCACTGCCACGATCAGGACATGTTAATGAGGGTAAGTAAGACAGCAACACCAACAACAACAGCAACCACAACAACAAAGATTCATTGAGTTTCTTTTTGGCTGAGCGAACAAATTATTTTCGTATCATTTCAAATTGGTAGAGTTTAAAATTAATATGAGAATGAGAGTGAAGTGGAGGAAGGAAAAGATTCTCATTTTAAGTTGGGGTGAGTTTTAAAATGTTACGCTCTTTGTTGTTGTTATTGTTTGAAGAATCGTTAATTACAGTGTTCAGGAAGTGGCAAATTTTAGTTGTAATTGCCGCAACCAAGAATGTATAGATAGTGAATGAGCATGTTTTAGCCAGAAGAGTGTGCATAATGAAGTACTTAAAAAGTGTAAGATTTACAAAAGATATTTAAAGTGAAACTTCAAAGTATTAGACCGCTCTCAAAGGTAAATTCTTTTATTTATCTAAGTCAAATTCTAGTCAAATTAAAAACAATTTAAAAAGTGTAAAATCTAGTTTTGTTTAAACAAGCAATTTTATTCTGCTTTTGTCTTAACTAAAAATTAAAAAGCTGATTAAAAATAGTTTTTTATTTTATGTCAGTTAATTAATAAGTCTATTACATTTACTGTGCCTGCATTTAATGTCGTGATAAACAAACATTTCTGCTCTTTCATTGAAGTATAACATTACATTGCATTCTTATATTTATCAGCTTGATTAATAAAAAAAATAAAATAATAATAATTTATTAATGCCCTTATGAGCAATAAAATGTTAGCCACATCAAGAATATTTTCTAGAATCCGTGTATATTTATTCAAGAGTTCCAATTCAACCGCAAAATTTCTTAACTGAGCGACGATTGTGTATAATTTTACGTTTAATACCGACAATTTGAAGCGAATGAAAAACTTATATAACAAAGAGTAAATATTTACATAAATTTGAAAAGCCAAGGCATAATAAACAAAGCCATGCCAAAATTGTTACTTCATTTCGCAGACGTTAGAGTATTTGTAATTAAGCTCAATAAAGAAATGCGCCCGTAGGGGAACCTTATTCAACCTCAAGCCTCGAATCAATTAAAAAAGTTAACGCTACGAGTATCTGCGACAAAAGTTGATGTCAAAAAACATGTTCGTCATCATTTTTGTTATGCTAATCAAACGAAAGATGAAGAGAAACTTTCTCGACCTGTCCCAAAAGGGGTTGTTAGCAATTTGTTGTATTTTTCTGTTTGAAAGTTTTTCATGAAACGATAAACAAAAACAATGACCTGCCAGTCAGAAGAGGCCAAACGACGGACAGCATCCAAAAACATAATGCCGAACAGGCTGTAAAGTAGAAATTTCATCTAAAAATAAACAAATGCGAACTGTTTTAGTTTAAGTTTGCGTTTGCTCTTTGCTTTTGCTTTTGAAAGGGAAAATGAGGTGCAAAAATGTGCTGTGAGCACTTTCCATTTGATGAGTAGACATGCGAAAAAAAAGAAAGAAATATTCAAAGAGCTTGCCACTCATTGTATCTTGTATCTTAAAGATACAACAGCTGACTCCTTCGGGCAGCCGCTTCATTTGCGCCCAAGCACGCATAACTAAAGACAAAAGATCCCCAGTGGAAGCCATCCAGGCTGGCACTCAACTCAACCGCTGGCCTCTTTTTTCCTTCCTTCTTTCTTGTCGACTGACAAACTGCCCAAGAGGGTTACGGGGGAGGGATGGGAAGGGAGGGGCAGGGGCTGCAAGGAAATGGAATGAAACAGTCGACAGTTGCATGACGAGATGCCTGAGCTGCCTCACTGAATGCAGTTGATGTGGCATTTTTCTCCTGCTTCGGTTGCCTCTGTTGCCTCTGACTCTGCCTCTGGTGCATGCTGCATGCCTCGCATGATTCACTTGTCGGCGACAGGATGTGCAAGTGCCACAAAGAGGTCTCCACTTGGTGTTTCAGCCTAGAGATGTCCACCTAAAAGCCAGCCAACTCACAACTACTCACTACTCACTACTCGCACTCGCAACATAATTGTTTTCGCATACAAAAGATTTTAAAAGTTTCTTTTCATAAATGAACTTTGAAGTCTTACTTGTCTTGCATTGAGCACAGTATTTAAGTTAAATGTAGTCTGAACATTTTTTAAAAGTATCACAAATTCTTTTGAAAAAAAGTTAAAAGTAAAAGTACTTAAGCTGAATTTTTACTGGACAGTTATATTTTTATTAAAGTGAACTTACAATTTATGGTAAATCTTATAAAAAACCTCTTTATAAGGTAAAAGTCTAGTAAGGAACACATTTTTATGCCCCCAAATTTCTGATATCCGATTTTGTGACGAATTATATTGAATTTTATTAATGAATTATTTAAAAAAATTTTTTTGTCACTGTGTTCATAACTAATCAATAGGACTTTTTTGCGCAGTGATAATTAATTTTCAGAATGAAAAATTATAATGTACATACATAAATATCCAATTCGCTTTAAGAAAATTGGACTGCTTTGGAACATAATAAGATTATCTCAAAATAATACTTATATTTGGGTAATAGTTTACACAAAATATGAAAAACCATGATTTGATTTTGAATATAAATATACAGGGGTGTATGAAATTTAAGTGAAATTCCAGCGAAAGCGATTTCTGCATCAACCCTGATATAAACATATTTGCTATAAATGTTGCGTTCAACATCAAACGTTGAGTATCAAACATTTTAAGACTCAGTAAAATATCAATGCTTAAATAATTCTACATACATATCTAATTCGGATTCAGCAAGTTATGTCTGATATTCTTAATTCAAGTAATTTAATACTGCCATACTTTTAAGACCAGTTTGCTTAATTAAAATAAGAAATTCTAGGTAGCTATTGCAGTTATTATTGAAAAATTATAGACTGCGATAATCCTCGCCCATCTCACAGACAACTTTAGAATTTAGAAAACAGGTTTACGATATTTTCAAATGGCTTAAGAATCACTCATCGCGATATGTTATAAGATTTTATAGTCTGACGCAGGAAATTGCGCACTTTAAGAGGTCTTAAACTGCAAATAAAACAGCGCAAACTGATCTTAAATTTAGATATTACAAGAAATTATTATTATTAGTATGAAGAATCAGCTTAAAGAACCAGGTCTTTGTCAAGCTGTCTAAGCAAACTCCTTGCCTCGTTGCACAACAAATGAGAACGAAATGTGTTTGGGTTTCTCGAAATTAAACTAGTTAGTCGTCGTTGCACTCGTTAGTAGCGTTGATTAGCCTGCAACACAATGGTTGTTTGGTAAAATGAAAAGCACATTTGCCTTCATTTGGAGAGAGAGAAAGCTGGCAGCTGTGTAATGAGTTTTGTAAACGCTTCAGATGATGCCATAAAAATTAAATTACGCTAATTTTATATGTGTATGGACAAAAGTCAACACAACTGCCAATGCGTAATTATGGCCAATTCAGTGTGCTCTTGGCTATAACGATTTAGCTGTTAAGGGTATGCTCTTAAACGCTTGGCCAATCAATCAGTCCATCATTCAATCGTCATTTGATTCAAACTCAAATTGAATTGGAAATTGTTTAGGCTGAATTCTTTCCACATTATCATTATGATCATGACCATGGCTAAGGTCAATGGTTGTGCACACACACACATAGAGGTATATGATTCGTATGTGTTGCGAGTGCTGCATCTTCAGTTGTTGCTTTCTGTGTGTATCCATCAGCTGCAACATTCAAATAGTCGGCGTCGGCGTCGCTGTTGCAGCCACATATTTGTTTGGGTCTCGTCGTCGTCGTCGTCGTCGTCGTCGTCTCTTCTTGACTGTGGTGGCATGTTCAACAACCTTGAGTCAGGTTTTTCCACTTTCAGCCGCTAATCAATGCAATGCAATGCAATGCAGTCGCTGTCGACAGCCATTTTTCCTGCTTTTCGGTGGCTCTCATAAATTTTCACGTTGAGCAGCCTCGACAAACGACTTTCCAATTTGGTTTTCCGCTCTGCATTATAATTGTTTTTCCTTCTTTATCTATATATCTATCTTCTTTTTTTTTTCATCATATGTCTTGCATATGCATACAACTTTGTTTAGTTTTACATATTCCGATTTCAAACATTGTGTAACTTTTCACGCGATCTTCTTTTCCTTCTTCGAACCATTCAGGCTTAAACTACAATTTGAACTTGCTCGTGCTGTGGGCGGACAGACATAGGTAGAGACAGAGAGAGAGAGGGAAAGAGAGAAAGAAAGAAAGAAACGCCATGACAGGTGGGATAGAGGTAAAAATCATTGATGGAAGCCCCACAATGGTGGCTAAGAGAATTGCAACAGCAACCAAAGTGTTGGCGGTCGGAAAAATGCTGTGAACTGCAATTGTAATTGTAATTGTAATTGAAATTACAATTGAAATTGAATGCACTGCGAAGGTTAATTGAGGTCTCTGCCTCAAAGGTGTCTAACGAAGGGCTATTGAAAATCACTTCAGCTTGTGGCCTTCAAAGAGAAGAGCCAATAGTTAAATGTAGGTTAAATACAAACACTTTCTTGAAATATGTAATTTAAATGACCTATACATCTTTTAATATTGTAAATGGTTCCAATGTATTTAAAAGAAATTAAAAAGAAAAATTTAAATATTTAAAAACAATTTCGCAAAGACATAACGACAAAAGTTAATATTCCAAATCATTTTTATCGTTGCTCCAACTTTTATTATCATTAAAAACATTTTATGGTTTTTCCGACAATGTCCATTTTTTCCCATACTTATTCCTTGACACTTCTTCAGAAACTTCAAACTCCCATAATTTTATCAAGACGTAACCGATGCCTTGCGGAATATCAATTTAATTATTGTTCGATCTCTAATTTGACTCTGCGTCAATATTTTATTTAAGAAAATTAATTTTTTTTTAAAACTGTCCACTTTTCATGATGACCCTTTTTCAAAAGTTTTAAACTAATCATAAATTTGCTATAACTTAACTGGCACACTGAAAAACTTCAACCCATTAAAAATAAAATTGAGTTTCCAACAGAGAAGAAAATTTTTCGTGAAATCTCGACATAATTGGAACTATTTGCCAGTTCATCAAGAACTCCTTTTTTGTAAATTTTTACATTTTGTTTTTCTACTCGATTCCCAGTTTGAATTTCTGTGCATTATTGTTGCAATAATTTTTACACAAAATACACAATAAAGATAACTCTGTTTTTGCTGTGTCAGCTGCAGAATTCGTACAATTAACACATACAAAATGTAGACCAACAACTTTTGCGATCAGCTGACTTGGCCAAAACAATATCCAAAATTTTGGAATTCCTCTGAACTGACGGCATGACGCATTTTGTCTCGAATACAACTCCGTTGACTTACTAACCCGTTCCCTGACACTTTGTTCTTTTTGGTCAAGTCAATAAACTGCTGACGACCCACATTGCAACACAGTACACCACACATCACACACACACACACACACACACACACACACACACACACACTGTGGAATGAGTGTCACTTGTTGTTATTGTGGTTGTTGTTGTCTTTAGAGGAGGTCAACTCTTATTTGGCGCAAAAAGAAACCCGTTTCAGGGCAAGCTAAAAAAAACAAAGCAATTTCCCTGAACAAACACAACTCCGACTTTGACTTCAAGGAACGTACAATAAATCAGCTGTCATTATGTTTTTTATTTATTATTCAGAGTTTCTATCTTGCTTACCAATGAATTTGAGTTTGGTTGTGTGTGTGTTGCACAGCAGGAAATTAAAAGAATTCCAAATTTCGTGTGACAAGTGCATTTTCATTTACAGCTGAAATCTTTTTCTTCCACACAAACAATTTTCGTGGACATATTTGCAATACTTTTTTTTACTGCCTCGCCCATTTCCTGTGACTCTTCAATAATAAACAACACACAAAAAGGCAGAAAAATAATGAAATATTATTTAACGGCCGGGTGTAAAATGTACAGTAAGTTAACGTCAACATTTGCTGACCAGTCAGGCAAAGTTTAACTTATTTTTATCATTTTCATTCGCCGTACGTAGTGCATAATAATGAGTTAATGTTCCATAGTCGAGTATGCCAGGCGTTTGAAATGCGCTTGAAAATTAATAATTAATTTAATTAAAAGAAACTTTTTTTAAATGAACTTTTATTAATTTAGTATTCTCATTATCATCACAATTATCAATCATATTTGGCTTTTTATAATCAAATTTCTTATCATTAGCCTTACATTTATCATTTTCGTTATAATTAACATCTCTATTATCATAAGCATTAGCATTTTAATTATTATTTTCATCAAAACTATCATTAGCATTATCATTATTATTACAAGTTTATAATCAAATTTTATTGTATAATCAAATTTCATATCATTAGCTTTACATTTATCATTTTTGTTAATATTTACATCTCTATTATCATAAACATTAGCATTTTCATTATTATTTTCAACAGATCCATCATTAGCATTAGCATTATCATTTTTATTGCAATTTAATTTTTTTATTCCGTTATTTTATTTATATTATTACATATGTTAGTGCTTTCATTATCATCACTATTATCATTAACGTTTGGCATTTTTATAATCACATTTCTTATCATTAGCATTAAATTTATCAACTTCGTTAGTATTATTAACATCTCTGTTTTCATTACCATTAGTATTGTCATCAGAACTATCATTAGCATTAGCTTTATCATTATTATTACAAGTTAATTTATCTTTCTGCTCGTTACAAACGCACCAATTAAACGGCATACCCTTTTGCAAATCTCAGCTTACAGGGTATGCAATGCTGCGCTTTTGCGAGCCATTATTAAGCAAAAGCAAAGCAAGCGAATGAAAGAACAACTCAAGACACAAGAGACTTAGTAAGTAATATGTATGCTGAAAGCACAATAAACACATGCCACATGTCTAGGTGCGAGGGGATTTGGTGCAGCACGGCGGGTACAGGGTATAGCGGGTAATACTCGTACGTATGCTGAAGTCAGCACAAAAAATATTGAACCAATGTGTAAGACGAGAGGGCCAACCGGAGCAATCACGTCAAACGGGCACAAATAACACAACAAAAACCAGAAGAAAAAAGATACTTTGGCGGTTGTTTATGCAGAGTAGCAGATACAATTTTGCTGAAATCATATGCAGCGGCACAAACACACACTGAGATACTTTGTACGCTTAGTCCACTTAGGTAGGGGCTCATTGCTTTGGTCAGTCAGAAATCAAATGGAAAAGCAAACAGCTAAATTGATTATGTTCGCAAGTCTTGCTTTCTCTACTCACTCACTCTCTTGCCACAGGCGCATCATCATCATCGTGTGGCAATTTTGTTGCACTTTCAGTTCCGCAAATTGCAGTTAATTAAGCAACAGCAGAATCAGTCAGTGGTGGGAGAGGAGGGGCAGGGAGGTCAAACCACATAATTCAACTAAGCAAGTTGCTCTAATTGCATGCAACAACCGGGAAACCAGTTCCCCTCCCCTCGAGGCACACTCCGATCTGTGGTCAGAGTTCAACTAATTGCTGAACTGACAGTTTAAAGTCAGAGAACCTTTAAATTAGAAGTATCGCGTAGATAACGCACTCTAAATGTCAAAATTGAGCAACTAATGAGCGCAATGACATATACGAATACGAATACGAATGCACTCAATGAATACTGTATGAGTGCATCGCATGATCGGACGCTAAACTATTAAAACTATTGCGTGTAACGTTTGTTTTTATTATGAAAAGTAATTTAAAAAGATCTTTAAATAGATAAAAAGTTTATTAAAAAAGTTTGTCAATTGAAAGTAGAACGTTGATTTTTATCTTACAGATACATTTAGGTTATTCACTGTCATTTAAGTGTTGAAATTTATGAAGAAAGACAAAGCTGAAACCATTTTGAATTCATAAAATCTGTATTCTCTGCACACATTTATGGTATTCCCAAATGTGTAAATTAAAGAAAAAGATAATCGCACCATAAATGGTTTAACTTGCAGGTCGTTTGGTTTAACGATCTTTTATTTGATAAAAATAATGGCTAAGAGGAACATACATTTAGTAAATGGTAAAGTTATTGACAAAAGTCATTTCATTAAAGGCATTAAAGAAAATATAATATAATTCGAATGCATTTTTGTTTTATATACGGTTAGTACGATATATAATGGAATAGAAACGAATACATACATACGCTACACAATTCAGTATTGAATTTCAAATGAAACTAGCATCATAAAAATGAATATAAATTAAAGTTCCTGCTCAAGGGGTTAAAGTTGTTCGTGTCTCAATAAACAGCTCAATAAATGAGAATCATTTTGATTGCATTTGCTTTATTTATTATCGCTAGAAGCAACAGATGCTTCACACACACTCATTTTGGAGTATCACTTGAGACTTGCTGCCACTTTCCATTTTTGTAGTAGTATTTTAGTTGCTGGCGACCCCTAAAGGCAACCAATTACCAACTGCTCTGCGACTAATGATAAATGACAGCGAGGCATAAACAGAGAGCCTAAAGACCCCAGAGCTCAGAGCTCCGACCTCAGAGGAGGAACCACAGCAACAACCTCAACCTCAGCCACAACCACATTTGCCCCTCTTTATAAGCTGACAATCAACAAAATTCTGTACAAACACAAACACACACACTTGCACACGATTAAAAGTAAATTTTTGTACCACGCTTTCGCTTATCAACAAACAAAGATCTCGCTGCCCGGCAAATCGATCAAAAGCTGACATCCGTTGTTCCCCTCCCCCATCTTCGTGTTCTCCTCCACCTCCTTCTCCTCCTCCTCCTACTGTTTTGTATCTGTATCTGTATCTGGAGCCACATCAAATGCATTTCCGTGAAACGCAACGAAACATGTGCATCTTCAATGGAATTTCTTTGTTTAAACTGCCCCCAATATTTGAGAGTCGAACATGAACGTGACTCATCGGGTTTCCAATCCTTAAGTGGAGTCTTCTTATATGTATTTTATATACATAATAATAATGTGGGGCTTCATTAGATTTGGCTTGGTAATTTGATAGGCTCCGTTGTCGTTAAGTATCTTTATGAATTGTAATCATGTTGGCCAGAGCTGACAGTTTATTAGCCATCAAAAGGTGATTAGAGGCAACCTTAATAACTGAAGCACATCTCTCTTAACTTTAATTCTCTCTTCCCTTTTCTCATTTCAGTTTGCAAGGAATGGCTCGTGCGTGAGGACGGCGCTCTGGCCTACAAGCTGCAGTCCCAGGAGAGTAAGTTCCAGGCCAAACTGCAAAATAACTTCAAGATTGCATTGCATTTTTTTATTACAATTTTCATTTTATCTTTTTGCAGTTAACGACTTTTATAAGGGCAATCGGTACAGGAATGCGGTGGTACGCGAAGATTTCCCCACGGCTCTCCATGAACAAATTAAGGAAACGGAGCAGGCCCAGCGCCAAAAGGAGGCCTATCGAAGACGCCTCACAGAGCAGTAATATATTTCAACTATCTTCGATTCTTTTCCTCACATTAATCTGTTGTTGTTGTTGTCTTTCATCAGGGAGGAGCACGACAAACGCGTTGCCAAAGAAATCGCTGATAAGCTGGAACGTGATCTGCAGGAACAGCAGCAAAAGGAGCTGAAACAGAGCGAACTTATAGCACAGAGAATGCAGGTGGGTCTAAGATTAGTATTCAGACAAGTAACTACATATACTAATTATGTAATTAAGTGATGAATCTAGTTTTAATAGTCTCTTAGGTCTACCAATTAGTGCAGTGAAAAAAAACTCTTACCAATATCCTCAAATATTATTTCCCTTACCTTTTTTACAACTAAAACAAAATGAAACAATGACAGTTTCATTTACAGAAATAGTTACTATAACATTATCATCTGAAATATGTATAGTAGGGTGAGTGAATTTGTATGGACTACAAAAATCGTTAACTACGACGAATTCTAAGAAGGTTTGAAACCATGAGTCTAAAATCAATTTCGAGCTTCAGATTTTTATCGAGAAACTTTTCGTATATTTTTTTTGTCATTTTAAACACGCTTTGAATCCTTAGCAATAACATTTAACATTTGGAAAGCTAAAGAATCATAAACATAAATTGCAAAAACTTACAAACATGTTATATTTATGTGAAAATTTTGAATAATAATTAAATCTCTATCTCTTATTAATTAAAATAATCATTTTACCTAATTAATGACTGTCTGTTATCCGCAGGAAATCTATGTGAATCTGCCGCCCGTGCCGCCGCCAGCAACACGCGAGAAAAGTCGTCCGCCGCCGCGACCAGCCAAAGCAAGTATACTCCATCAACAACAGTTGCAACAACAACAACAACAGCAACAATCCAATGGCAGCCTTGAGCCCAGCACCTCACAGCAAGCTAGATATCTCAGTCAGCAACAGCAGCAACAGCAGCAACCATTGCAGCTGCAGCAGCAACACTTTTCACAAACAGACAACTATGTAGGACTATCGCTCATACCAAATATTTTAGATATGCCAACAGCAGTAGCAACAACAGCAACAACAACAGCAACACTGTTATCAGCAACAGCAGCAAATAGCACACCCAGTAGACAAGCACCTACAGAATACACACAGATACAGACACAGTCGCACAATCAGCTGTTGGTGAGTGATGCTGAGCACGCGCCACAGCAACAGACACATCAGCAACAGTCACGCTTTCATCATGCACAACAACAACTGCAACTGCAACAAACACATCAATCAGCAAGTCGCATCAGCACCGCATCCATTTTCCAGCACACTTCACCTACTAGTTCTACTTGTACTTCTACTACAACTGCAACACCCAACATCAATCATGCAACTGACATCGATGAGCTTGTGGATTATGCCGATGTTGCTGACAGCATACGCGGCATGTCAGCAACAACAGCAGCAACCACAGCTGCTGCGGCAGCAATCAATGTCGATGTCGCAGCTTTGACACAACGCTCAGCATCCAATGAGAACTTACTTCGAACCGAACCCAAATTTCAGAAACTCTCGCCGGAAAAGTATGATCAAATGGTGGGCAACTTTGGACTGGGCAATGCCAAAGCCGTCGAGCGACACATGCAGCAACATGCCGATGACATTGAGCTCTATGTGGATCCCTGCGATTATGCCAGTCTGCGCGACATTGGACTGCCGCCGGAGGAGATACACGAGATGAGCCAGAAGCTCAAGCAGGAGCAAAAGGATGAGGTAAATTCTACTAAATAAAACTCGCAAATCGTTTGATTTATTTATGTACAACATAAATTATTTATGGATAAAATTTTAATGAAACTCAACATGTTTATTGATAAAATACTTTTTTTTCATTTAACTGATTTATTTATATTTAGAGTTATAATTGATTTAAATATTTAAAAACTACTTCCTCAGTTTACAGCAGAAATTCTTTAAAGAATGCATTTTTTTTTTTTTACTGAACTGCAATATTTTTTTTAATATTATTTTATTATTTTTAAATTTTAAATTAAGTAAAATGACTGCGATACATTTTCTAAGAATCTTTCAACATATTTATTGATTTATTTGTAATAATTTAAACATCTGTATTGATTCAATTATATTTATTTTTTATCTTGTAGATATAGTTGTTTATTTAAAGTCAGCTAAAGGCAGTCCACGTCAGAAATTATCTTTACGATAATGTTGTAAAGCAACTTTATGTTTATTGAATTGACTATTTATTTTATCACAGCACATCATATTCAACACCACAAATTACATTTACGTAAAGCTAAACCTATTTATTAATGTATTATCAAATTTATAATTTTACGTCAGGCAGTAAGGCAATATAATTCTTTGTACTTTATTATTTAAATCAGCTAAAACATAAGAAATTAATTGAGCAGTTAGAAATAATACTTAATAGAATATAAATTAAAATGTTACATATAAAACTTATAAATTATTGTGCTCGAATTGCTTTGCAGTTGCTGGCGCGTCGACTCCAGGCCATTGAGAGCAAGGACAATATGCGGCAGGAGCATCGGGATCGCATGATGGCCATCGAGGCGCAGGACAAGGAGCTGGCCAAGATGCTGCAGGAGCGTGTAAGTACAGACAATGTGAAAGAAACTGTTTATAAATTTAATTGTTACAAATTGTCAACAGGAGAAGGCCAAAGTGAAGCGGGCCAAGGAGAAGGCGCGCCTGCGCAAGTCCCAGCAAAAGGAGGCTGCAGGAGCATCAGGAGGAAGTGGCGGCAACAACTTGCTGTGTGGCACCAATGGCTCTCACTGCGGCCCGCTGTTGTCGCTGCCACAAGATTGCATGTCGTCGTCGTCACACACGCCAGCAGACATTGATGTGGAAGCGTATTCGAATCCCATTGATGTGCTCAACAGTAGTCGGGAGCAACGGCAGCCAAATGGCACGCTCACCAATGGCAGTCTGACGCGGGACAGCTCGTCCGCACACGGTTCGATGCAGCGGCAACAGCGACAGGCAGCTGCAGCGGCACATAGTCTCAGTCGTGGCGAGGATGACATCTACACGCTGCCCGTGGACAGCTGTCGACCTGGTCAGGGACCAAGTCAGCGGCCCATCTCCTTGCACATGGCCGCGGAGACAGTGCAGCAGCACAACTCGATGACGCGGTATTTAAATTGAATTGCTCCTTTAGTAGCTGCAACTAAAACTGTTTCCCCTGTACAGCTCGGAGCATTTTGGCTCGGAAGCGGGCTCCCATGACAGCACACTCTCAAGTGGTCACGATGTATCGCCACACATGAAATACTCCAAGTCCGGCAACTTTGGTATATATGTATTCAAACGATTAACTCAGAGACCATTAACTTTATATTAACATATTTACATCCAATTCTAGATCAGAGCGCCAGCCCCACGCCGCCTTACATGCCAATTCAGGGTACACGCCGATCGAATTCAAGTGAAGATCGTAAAAAAAAATCCAAGGACAACAAGTGCACGCACCAATGAAGCGTCTTCTCTTTCATAGTATTAAGAAACACAACACATTTATATTATTATATTATACATTGATCTATATATATTTTGTATTCTCTCAACTCAATCATAACATAAAATGACAATGTAATTGTTGTTCAACTTATATCCATCATCTTTCACATGCGCATATTCAATTAGTGCTTAAATTTAGTAATTAGATACATTAGATAAATCGTAATTTTGATGTGTATGGTATCAGAAGATAAACAACCCAGCTGTGTGTGGGCTTACAATAAATGTTTGTTAATAAGTCAATATGTAATGCATTATTTTGTTTTACTATTCTGCTAGGGAATTTCAGCAAATACAGTATGTGTTGAGAAGCCAATGTTTAAAAAAATGTTCATCATATATAATTTTATTTGTCTAAATTTTATTTATGTAAACTTGATAATTTAATTTTATAACTTAATTTTATTTCAAAAATGTATTCAAGTTATTTATTTAAGCAATATACGCTAGAAGAAATTCAATAGCATGACCATATAGATTCTACATTCGAATAAATTCACTTTTTCTATATTTTTCACAATTTTTTTAAAAATTGACTTCCAAAATAGACCGTTTGTATTCTAACCATTACACTAAGTAAGATAGTAAGATTGTAATATAAACCATTTTAATACATAGAAATATATTGAGTGTTTCATTTAAAACATGTTTTACAAGCTTTTTTCGATATATCGAATAAAATTTAATGAACAGATTCTTGGCACAAAATGGGTAAAAATCTTGTCACGTTTGCGATGACGTGTTACAAATCACTAACTTGAAAAATAAATAAAATAATAGTTATATATCAATATAATTCCTGTACATGGAAAACTACATTATTTTATTGTGGTTTAAGAGTATTTTCTTTCAAATTTCTTTTGCTGACTTTCGCATTTTTCAAGTTGAAGTCAAAAAGGACTTCCATTCCATTTTTGTCGAAAACGAGTCCTCAAATTTTGTCTTTTATAATAAACATAGTGTTGATAAAATGCATAAAAATGTTCATTTTTGAAATTTTTCCCTGTTTCATTTGTCGCATTCTCGATCCTGGAAATACCCCTTTATAGAAGTTATTGTGATTTTCGCTTCAAATGTATTCCAATATCCCAGAGATTTCCGTGTGCTTTCAAATAAATCAAAGGTTGTTTTGCTGGGAATATAAATCAAATATTAGTTTTATTTCAAAAGTTAACTATACTTACAACAATTAAAAGGTTGAGTGTAGAATCACAACTGTACCATCAATTTCTTAGCCAGGTTATCAATTGTTTCTTTGTTATTTGCATTTTCCTGAATAAAACATTCGAGTTCATCAAAAAGTAACCAATTACGGGCTTTCTCAGGTTTATCCTTCAGTTAGTCTCTTGAATCCTTTAAGAGTTCATCGTCTTTATGTATTTTATATGTTTTTGCTAACATCAGCAAGTTTGCGTCCAATACCGGAGATCAAAACTTGTGAAACTGGTATTAAAAGTCACAAGTTAGGGTCTCAGGGAATCAGCCATACAAACATTTGCACATGTCACTAATACCAATGTGGAATATGCAGTGAATAACTTAGATCTCGGATAGATTCATCATCATACAAATCTCTACTAATTTAAGCACTTTCACACACACAATTTTCACACATTGTATGGCTGTTTTCAGTGAGTGTTTAAGAGCTTGTGTAGCTGGTGTGTGTGTAGGGGATTTTTGGTTGTCTTTGTGGCTTATAGTCAAGCAAAGAAAGCTAGCACGCTGTATAGTATGATCTATAGTTACTACTATACAACCTACTACCTCAATTTGCCAGAGAGAAAAAGGTCCTTGGTGTAGTCCTTTTTGCTAGTTGGTTGTCTTTTAGTTTGGATTGGTTTCAGTGTTGGTTTAGGCTTAGGTTTGGGATCATTGGTTTATACTTGTGCGAAATTATGTAAAAACAAAGAAAGCAACGTAAATTAACAGAATATTATAAATTTCGTTATTTTTCTCTATATCAAAATATAACTATTTAATGGAATATGTGTAATTTTATTTGAACTATTAAATATATTAATAAAAAAAATGGTAGCCACATAAATGAAAGGTAGTCCATTTAATTATATTAATTGTTTGGTATTTTGTTTTCTCTTAATATCATGAAGAAAACTTTATTATTATTTATAAACATTTTGTCTTCATTTTGCTAATTTAACTTTTTAATTTCAACTCAATTTTGACATTATTTAAACAGTATTCAGTTATTGCTTTATAATTTAAATTATTATTTGTTTAAGTATATTGAATTATTTAAAAGATTTCTTGATTAGTTCATTTTAATTTTCATTAATGGGTTATGTTAGTTAAAGCACAATATATATTTTTAATGGTTTTTTATGTTTTGACGTAAAACATTATTGACTTTCCTTTGTTTAGTCTTTACATTTATATTTTGTTGTATTTTTCGTAATTAGCTTACATTTTTAATTTGGTATTGATTGGTTATTATACTTTTTGTTTATATTTCTTGATAAAGGATATAAAACTAGTTTATCATTCAGTTTATTAATGTTTTTTTTTCATTGCTTATCATACCAATATTGTTATTTTTATACGTATTTATCATTTTTTATCACATTTATTAGTTTGAATTGTCATTGCTTTATTTTATTGTTTAATTTGAATTTTGTTGTTTGCTTTCATTGTTGCTTGTTGATTTTGTCTGTACATTTCATTAAACTTTTTAACCATTTATATTCGTAGTGTATTCTTTTGTTTAGAACTCTTTTTGTTGCTGCCAAAAACCAGTTGTTTGCATTGACAGACTCCCATAATGCCGGTCTTGTAACAGATATAAAACAGCACAAGTTCGGATTTACGGGTTTCTGTTAATGGTCCATATGTAAGTATGCACCATTTCTCATTCTCATTGGATTACAATTTCATATTGATTTATATCCTCGGTTGTCGCGTTGACTTTTGGCTGTGTTTCTATCTCTTTTCCCCTCTTTGTGACAGGACAACATTTTGCATTTTTGTGAAATTCCTTTGGCTACGTCCTTTGCTTGTTTTTTTTTTTTTTTTTGGATTCTGCAAGAATAAAGAACATTTATTAATGTTAATGTTTATTCGGTGTATTTCATTGAAATTATAACAAATCCTTGAATGTAGTTTGTTGCATGTTTCCTCCGTTGCAGCTGTGTGGCAACTGTAAAGAGATTGAAATAATGAAGGAATTTAATAAATAATTTTATTCAGCTTTTTATCTATGGCTAATTAGAAATACTTGAAGCTGCTTTATGGTCTGCTGAGATTCATTTTACTTTACTTTACCTAATCCCCAATAGATTTGTCTCCTGGCAACGTAAACCGCTAGCCGCTGCTGTTGCTGCCACTGTTGCAACTTTCAATTCAATTTGCAACAAAGAAGCAGCAGAAAAAGTGCATTATATATTCAAAGCCCGCAAAAACAAGAAAAAGAAACGCACAAACAAATAAGCAAAAACATGTTAAAATCTGATACATCAGACAGACAAACTGAACAAAAACTAACGGCCATAGACATAGTTATAGCCATAGTTGTATATATGTATATGTACGTGTGTACATATGTGTACGTATGTATGTGTGTGTGCACCTATGTATTTAGCCTTTAGTTTTGCTTCTTTGGGCAACTTGGCGTTGCGCTTCCTGAACGGCAAATGCTCGAAACAACAAAACTGAAACTCAAATGCCACTGAGCGGCCTCAGTCAGCAGCGCAGTCGCTGCAGAGCAGAGACGCTGACGACGCTGTCGACACTGCTGCAGCTGAGCGTATGCATGTGTGTGTGTGTGTGTGTGTGTATGTGTGTGTGAGTGTATCTATCGAGTGTTTTGGCTATATGTTGCTCATGTTTGTTGTGCCTGCTGTTCGATGTTGCTGTTGTTGCATTTGTTACACATATACATATGTATGTACAGAGAGACGCTGCCAAAATGCTTATGCGTCTTCACCCATTGGTTTCTTTGGTGGTAGCAGCACACACACACACACACATACACAAAGACACACATTCACCGTACATCGCGACGTCTGTCTGAGCGCAGTTCGTTGGCTGTACCTATTTTGGCCAGGACCTGCCTCAACAAATTCACACAGACAACAAGCGAGCAGCGACGTCACACACACACACACACACAAACACATGTGCGCTTTCTGGTTTCCTTCCTACTTATGCTGTGACGCTGACGTCGCGCAAAAAAAAACCGGTAACAGTGACAGCGACAGCGACAGAGAGAGCGAGCGAGAGCTTTGCATTGTCATTTCCCCTGCATGCCAAAGCTCTCTAAAGTTCTGTTCTCGCTCTCTTCCGTTGTTCTTGCTCTCTTTAGTTCTAGCCGCTCTCTTGCCTTGCATTTGTTTACTTTTTGTTTGTGTTTTGCTCTTGCTTGAACATTCTTTTTGCGTTCTCCTAAAACCCGCTGGCAGCTTAAAAAACTTTTGCATTTGTAAGCTGCAATTATTTGCGGATTTTGGTCGAGTGCTTCTCATAGTTTTGTATTCATTTGTGGCCAGCATATGATAAGAGTTGGCCACAAAAATAAAAAAACTCTTAAAAAAAAAAGATAAACTGAAAGAAACATAAGCATATTAAGCATACGCCATGTAAGCCAGGTACATTTCTATCTTTGTCAGATTAATTTACATATTCTCAGTCTGGTATTTATAATTTTCTGTTTAAGATTTTGCCAAAAATGCAATAATTACTTATACGCCGTGTTTAACAAATCAATTCGATATTCATTTATTTGCACATTAATCAACGATTTCCATCCGACTGCGCGCAACGATGTGGAATTGTTTGCATGAATAATGAACTCTCTGTTATTAATTTTCATATTTACTGAATGAGTTTGTTCTGTGCACTTGTGTGTGTGTGTGTGTGTGTGGGTGTGTATTGTCTGTGTATTGGTTGTTGGTCATTTAAATATGTAAGTTGTTTGCTTAATTGGTGTAGTTACAGCTGCTTTCTGTGTATTGCATGATTCAGGCCAGTCCATTTTAAAGCAGACAATAGACTTTTAAAGGAAAATGCAAATATGATGCTAGTAATACGGGATGTGTTGAAATTTAAACTAGCGCTCAGAAAAATGCTCAATTATAAACCTTAATGGGGAAGTTGTTACTTTTCACATAACAGAAAAAACCAAAAAAAATAGGAAAACAAAAAAGTGGATTAGTCGAGTGCAATCGACAGTTATATACCCTGGGCCTAGTCCCCGCCGAAGATTTGATGCTCATGTAATTCATATACTTTTCCTTAAATATCGACCTATCGTTTTTGTGGCAGATACATACTTATATAATATGATAAGTGATTCGAAAAAATTTGCATGGTATATGGGCATTTCCAGAAAAAGGTCCACCCTAACTCGAATCACCATTATCAAAAAAGAAAACGTTCGAGTTTTGGAGATATTCGACATATAGAGTTCTTCTTCTTAAGTTTATTAATTTTACTGCCACTCATTTAACTCCAGTTAGAGGGAAATTCGAGTCATAGAAGTTCGAGTTATGGAGGTTTAACTGTATTTACAATAAAAATATTATTAATGTAAGCTAAGAGTAATTCAATTTTAAATATAATTTAATCCAGCCAACCCACAGTCCCAAAGCCATGTTTAAAATCTTGGCTTACAACTAATACATTTAATATACTTTATTTATAATTCATTTAAATGCTTTATGTTAAGATAATATTTTAAAATGTTATTTTAAGTATTATAAATTTAGGGTTTTTCGTTTATTTATTTTAGACATTTGAAAGTCGCAATTTTTTAATAGTAGTATTATTAAATTTATTCTTAAAAATTATTTATTTTCGTAGTCCCTTTTTGCTACTGGTTTTCAGGAGCAAACTTATTTAATTCCTCCTGAAATATGTATTGCCGTTCCGACAGAAATCGTAAAAAACCAAGGCCAAAACCGCCTCCGCATAAAAAGCCAATGCCACACAGACACACACACACACACACACATAGGGAGACTGTGGCACCTACACGAGGTTCAGCTGCACCAAATTATGCAATACGCCATTTGCAATTGCGCGCTCTTAAGCCAACTGCAGCTCGCTCTCAAACTACAATCTGCGCGCGCTCTCTTATTATCTCTCTCTCTCTCTCTGTCTTGCTTCGATTCTCTTCTGTTTAAGCGCTGCTCTTTCAATGCCATTGTCATGGGAGCTGCACACACACACACACACACAGGCACACATACACATACATATATATATAGATGCAGTGAGATAAGCGTCACATGCAAGCAATTCAATTAGATGCCGCTTGTTGTTGTTGTTGTTGCTGCTGCTGATTGTTGTTAGTGTGTTAGTGCCTACTCCTTTAGTTGCTTGTGCTGTGGTGCCACAGACAACAACATTGGAGCATTGGAGCTGCGCGGCGACGGAGAGAGTCGCACATTTGGAGACGCAGACGGAGACGGAGACGCCAACGGCGGAGGCGACTCTTTTGCCATTTGAGTGGCGAGTTGGGAAGTCTGTTGGCAAAGCCAAATGCAGAGTTGATTAACCTTTGCGCGTTCTGCTTTGCCACTTCATTCGTGCAGCACTGGAGCTGCTGCTGCTCCGATTTAAATGCTGGAGTTGTGAGCGAGTGTGTGTGCGAGTGTGTGTGTGTATGTCGTCTCTGTCTGTTGCGCTGCCTTCTCGTGTTCGCAGCCATGTTAGCAGCCATTTTTAATAGCCATATGTACAAGTTCATGCATATACGCGTACATATGTACATATGTGTGTGTGTCTGACTTTGGCTTGTGCATTTTTTTTCGGTTTCTTCTTCTACTGCAGAGTAAACGGGAGTAGTTTATGCTTCATTCACACTAAGCCCACTCTCTTTAAAATTTTAATGAATTTTTTTCTTTATTCTTTCTCCACATCACATGATTCGCTTTTTTCGGAACTCGACTCTTGTCGTCGGCCCGTGTTGGTAATTGTAATTGAAATTTGGCGTTGAAGCGAGTAAACGCCATGCTTCAACTCACACACACACACACCCTCTCTCTCTCTCTGTCTCTGTCTCTGTCTGTGCTGCATGTATTTTTATTACAGTTGCTGCTTTTTTGGCAAAGTTGTTTTGGCGTTTGCCGTTTCGTTTCCTGCTTGTTGGTGTGGGTCATGGTTCTTGTCGCGTCATGGCTACGCTGCCGCTCTCCCTCTCTCTCTCTCTCTCCCTCTCTCTCTCTTTCTTTTGTTTGAAAATTCGTTCATATTTTTGACTGCTCCTTTTAATGCTACCCTCTCTCTCTTTGGCTCTCTCTTCCTGCTTGTCGTCGGTGGGTCTGGGTCCGAGTCTGACCAGTCACTTGCCTTGTTATGACTGCTCTTTTGTTGCTCGCCAATTGCACAATATTGTCGCCACGGCCTTTTGTGCAATTAAATCATAATGTGAAGCCAACTCTGATAACACTCTCTTGTCCTGCGTTATACTAGTGTATTGTGTGCATCTTTGTTTTTTATATTGTTTATATTCTTCCCTGGCAATTTAAATGCTCTCAGTTTCTCGTTTAATTCCTAATGAGCTCAACTTTAAATAGACTTTTTGAAAATTTTAAAAGTTTGCTAAGAATTGCCAAGTGGGAAAATATTCGTATTAGGGAAATTCTTGTTTAGATAGGTTATAAAAGGTGAATCCTTAATCATGCATTCAGAATAATGATCTAATAAAACTTGTCGATATAAAAAATGTAGTTAACAGATCATAAGCTCAAATCAAAAATAAAAGTTATTTCATGAAAATTTATTTAGAAAATTCAAAGAAAACTGTTCAGAATGTGAACAAATTTCAATAGTTTGGCATTCAAAAAATTTGTTCTTGTTTAATAATTTGCAATTTTTTTTAAATTTCCAAATCTGTATACTCAATATAGACTGAAAAGCATTTTTATGAAAAACTTAAAAAGCAATAAATAATCTTAATATTTATTGTATAAATTGGAAAAACACAAATTAAAAAATAAAATCAGAATGACGAGGGAGTTTTTATCATCACTTAATAATAAAGGTGCTCATGTTGATAAATTATCCCTTTCTAAACATGTTTTGTATCTAAATCTTAACTGTTTCATTTTTGATTCGTAAAGTTTATAGCATGTTTTATTGCTTTGAGACACCTGTTTATACATAAATACATATGTATGTGCGTATGATCGATCCAATCGGTTTTATGGCACATCAACAACTGTGATAATCATGCACAATATCAGTTAATTATCTGCAAGTGTAACTATGTGTGAGAGTGTGCGTGTGTGTGTGTGTTAGTGTAGTGTGCTTTTGTCATGCCTCCGGTTTGCTGCCTCCTCTTGTTTCTCTCCGTCTGTCTGTCAGTTTCTCTCTCTCTCTGTGTTTGTGTGCCTGTGTTTCTGTTTCTGTTTCTGTTGCGTCTTGCGCTGACTCTTTGCATCTTTTGCCCGATTGCGATTTGTATCTGTTCATTCGTCTTCTTATTGGCTGCTGTTTATTTGCGCTGTGCGTTCGTTTATTGAGTTTGCTTTATGTCTGCGGGCCGTTCAATGAACTTCTGTGCCGGCTGCTGTTGTTTTTGTTGTTGTTCTTGTTGTTGTTGTTGTTGCAGGGCGTACACTCAGACAATGCGACTTTGTGAATCTCAGGCCGAGAATTGTCGCCCATCCATGTAATGGCCATACGGCTGTTGAGTAGCAAAAGTTTTCCTATCGAGCGATTAGCGAAGACGTCGAATTTAATCGCAAGGGCCAGCCAAACAAATGAAAGCAACAACAACAACAACTAAAAAGCACAAGATATTGAAAGCGCAGCGCAGAAGATATTAAAATAACTTGCAAGATACAAAAGAGAAAGAAGCAGCCGAAGTCGTCGCTGTCGCAGCAGCCGTCGACGTAAGCAGAGACGGAGGCGGCAGATTACCCAATAGAACCTGATGGCATGTGGTGAACAAAATACACACAGTCTTCAGCCGAAAAAATTCAGGGGTAAATATTGCAGAAAGAAAAAAGTCCTTGCAACTAACTTAACGTTGCCAACGCCTGGCAATAAATATAGAAAACACTTTTCATGTATTTCAGTACAGTTAAAAGAATTCATAAGAAATTTAATATATTCTACAATTTATTTTAGTAACTAATCACTCTTAAAATATGGTAAAATGTTGATTTATTATTAAATATTATTATCGTGACTGTTATCGCTAAATACAAAGGACTTGCAGCCCTTCGTTTGTGTATCTCGTCATTGTGCAGAAAGTGTAAAAATAAAGTAAGTTTTAACTATAAATATATGAAAAAATATTTACTTTAATTGTATTTGTAACCTAATAGATCGTTGGACTTGATTGCCCGATGACGAAGAACATAGCTGTTGCAAGTAAGTCTAATAGAGAATTATACGTAAGTAAATTACACATATAACCAATTAGACACCAAACTTTATTGTTTTAATGATTGGTATTTTTTTTAGAAACAACTTATAGAGAGGCTTTCCACAATGGAAACTAATTAAGGAAACTGAGGATTTAAGTCATAAGTCATCTTGAGGCGAAATAATATTAAGAATAGCTTTTTTTAAATATACTAATGAAGTGCCTAATATTAAACAATTATTTAGAAAAAACAATTTTTTAATATTTTACTTAATTTGTTGCCGCCAATTCGACACAATTTTCCAGTGGCCTACAACCAGGGTAATTGAGGGCAAAAACTTCCCTCCCCTGAAACTCTATGTAAAATTTCCGCAAACCTTCAGGGGTAAAGTTCCGCTAGGGTTTCAGCTAGGGTATACCGAGTTACCCCGCTCACGTTAATGTAAAAGCGAATAAGCACTTTACATAAAGTGGCTGTACATACGGGCTGAAAGTTCAGCTGGAAATCTGAATACTTTTCCATACTAAAAGTGCCACTGGGAAGCAACGCTGGTTTTTGTACTTTAGCTGCCTTAATATAATTTTATGTTATGGCAAGCACACAAATAAAAAAAAGGAGAAGAGCTTGATGACGAAGTCACTGCAAAAAAAAGGAAGGCAGACACAGCAGACGCAGACAGTCGGCAGAAATAACGTAGAATGACGTAGCAAAAGCAAAGCAGCGACTGTGGCAGCGGCAGCGGCAGAGGCAGCCACACATAAGCGAAGCCACATGCAATGCAATTTCAAAGGTCAATGACACGCAGCGTGCAGCGGCGTTAGCAGAGAGACGGAAAGAGAGTAAGCACAACATACAGAGAGACAACGTTTGGCGGAGAGAGAGCGCGAGAGCAAAAGCTTTCCCCTGCATTTGGCCCGAGCCGTTAAGCTTGCGCTCTCTTTTGGCAAGCTTGATGCTCTTTGTATTTATTTGCATTTGCAGAATATTCACAAATTGAATTTTGCACCCGTTTTTTTGGTTGTTGTTGCTGCTTTTCATTCACACACAGGAAATACGCAAGCTTTTCTTGTTGTTGCTGTTGCTGCTGCTTCTGTTTGTAATTTTTCTTCATTGTTGTTGATTGCATTTTACGCTGCTTTTGCAACGAGTGAGCCGAGTGAGCTTGACTGACACCCACATGTGCCACAAATTGCTTGGCATACACACAGCACACAGGCCAGAAAGAGAGGGAAGCGCATTTTGCAAGGCTCTTTTGAGCCTCTTCTTCCTGAGTGAATTATGACTCTGGATGTGGGTGTTTCACATGTGTCTGCGTGTGTCTGTGTGCAGTCATAAATTATGCAAAAATATGCAATTATTTCCATTAAGAGAATACCTCACTCAAAAAAAGAATCGCTGTCAACTGTGTGAAAACTTGGCTAATAAAAATCAGAGTTTGTCAGCAAAACTTTAAGTTACAACAAAAGTGTTAATGGCTTTTATCTAGCTGAAATTTATAGCTGCATATTCTAGTAGTATAGCTTACTCTCTCGCACTGACGCGCAAGCTGACTGACAGTGGATAACAATAATATTCGGTTTTTTTTTATTCAACTCCAAACGAGAATAAATTTTAATTGTATCTAACGATATTCAAAAATTTAAAAATGGTAGATTAAAGCTTATTGTATTACATTTATTACATATACATATATTAAGATTTTATTTCACACTAAAAGGAGAAACTATACAACAACAAAAAAAAACTATAAATGTGAGTTACTTTAATATTCTGGTTTTTCTTATATAACTAAATAATACCTATTTTTTAAAAAACAAACAAAAGCAATCTAATATTTGTTATAATTTGTATAATTTTTTTTGATACTCATGGCCAATTTTAGCCACTCTTCCTGATTTTAATTTTCGTTAGTTTTATGCGTTTGAAGTTGAACAAAAAACAAAATACCGAATATTAATGTTATCCTCTGTATGTATCTCACTCCGACAAACTTATTTAAATTCACACATTATTCAATTTAAAAATAATTAAATATTTTTCTAATTGTGTCTATCCATCCCTTGTATCTGAAAATCACATGAGATTGTGAAAAATTCAATTATCACTTTGTAATTTTCGCACACAATGTTGTTAAATCCCCCATAAAAAACAGATTAATTGATGAATAACTCATTCATTAATTAAACAATTAACACTCACTTAGTTTGCAAATACAACAAAAGCGTTAACAACATTAACAATGTGTGTTATCTTTATAGGAAAATAAAAGGTCATGGATAAAATAAACAAATGCACAACGAGTTAGGGTATTAAACGTTTAACAACATTCAGGCAACAAAAGAGCACAAATCCCAGTAAATAAACAAAGAGTGCTACAACAACAGGGGAAACAGCGAATGCAACAACTGAGACAAAAAGAAATAAACAGCTAACAAAGCATTTGCCGCACGCTATTTCATCTCCGGCTTTGAGGCTATAAAAAAGTTAGGTTAGGTTATGGACGCGCCACATGGAGTGCAACGGTTAACGAGCGTGGCAAGGGGTGTGGGCCAAGGGGGGTGACATGACGACAAAACGGGTTCAAAATCCTATGCAACATGGCAACGCTAAAGCTACATACATAAATAAACGAAAGAAAAAAAAGAGCGAAATACACACACACACACACACACACAAGGTAGACGAACCAAAGTCGAAACCAAACTCAATACCCGCCACCACCCTCCAAATCCCCTTTCCCCTCCCCAGCGACTCCAATAGAGCGTGGCTTGGCCAGTTCGCTTGGCTTGACAGGCCGCAAAACTCGTTTATTGACGTTGCAAAAATACAACAACAACACGAATGACAACAGCAGCAACAACAACAGCAAGAAAAGTGCAACGTCATCGTGCATCGCATCGCGCACTCTGCGGCACCCCTGCAGGGCACAACAACAACAGCAACAACAAGAACAACACGAATGTTGTTGCAGACAACGAGGTGGACAGACAATGTCATTTGAGGATCACTGAACGTTGCTAAACCAGAATTCCATCATTATCGGCGTATTGAGTCGAATCCCTGTCCATAGACAAAAGTTTCTGTATTGCCTCAACTTGTGGTTCCTATTGCTCATGTTTTCGTTGTGTTCTTATACCCTGTAATTCAGGTAGTACCTTGCTTGCTGTTTAGTTTGCTTAAATATGATTAAAAACTAGTCAAAAAATATAATGTTATATTATTAATTAGTAGAATACACTTAAATGATTCCGATAGATTTACTATAGAAATCTGGCAAATTCTATCAAAACTATCGACTGATTTTACTGATTAAACGAGTGATTCAAATTTAATATAGGGTATCCCTCAGTCAACCAATATAGAGTTAAGTAATGGCTTAAGAGATATATGATCTGAGAGCACTGAAATCATTTCTTTTGCATAAAAAATGTGTATTTTAAAGAAATAAGATTTTATAATCTTTAATTTTATTAATTATTTTAAATGTTTCCTATTTGATTTGCGATAAAAATCATTTAATCAATGAACATATTTACAAATATTATTAAAACTAACGAGTGTTAGAATGATTGATACTTTCATTTAAAAAAGTGTCTACAGCTTATTATAGGGTATCTATCATTCTATCAGTTACGACAACAGCTGCAGTTCTAACTCTACTTTACTTCTGACCAGCAGTGAGTGCAATGCGCTGAAGCTTTAGTCCAATTAGTGAGCACGGAAGGCAAACGCAAATCTAATTACGTATACGCCGCGTGTTACCAAAAAAAAAAAAAAATAATGCAGTAAGAAATGAAAAAAGAAGCAAAAACCGGTTATTCCCATTGATATCGCTGAGCATCGAGCTGCAGAGTTGGCCAATTGCAGCTGGCCTTTGGCTTTAAGCGCTTAAGTGCTGACCAACAAGTGCAGGCCAAAAATTGGACAAAGCCAACGCTTGTTCATCCACTTGCCCCTTTCACCGGCTATCAACAAGGGGAATCCACACAAAACTTGCAACCTGCAACCTGTAAACTGCAACTTGCAACCTGCCACTTGCTTATTGATGTTGCTGATGTTGTTGTGGCATTCAATTGGCTTCTTTGGACAGCAGCAACTTCCGCCTTGCGCTTTAGAACCAAATTCAACCCATTCCAAAATTTGTGGCATAAATTAGCTTTACCGTTATGCAGGTAGCAGAAGCAAAGAAGATTGAAGAAAGATGGTTCAAAAGGGAGCACAAAGATGTAACCTCAAGCATATAATTTGAGTGCAATTTAAAGACAAAAATCTGTTGAATTTTTATGGGGATTTGCTGGTGTGGCAAGATTGCAGCTTATGTTGCATGATTATTATAAGAAAATTTATCAGAATGCGTGATGAGAATTTGCAATGCATTTCTGGCAACTGATACGCTGATCAAATAATTATACGAGTATATTCAAATGCAACTTTCGAAACAATGTGAAGGAAAATACATGCCGCATTTCATTAAGGCCATGATTACAATCTCTTTTAGTTATTAAAACTGAAGTTATTCTACCAAAAGTTTATCAAGATTTCGATAATGATTTTACTACTTAATGAAAGATTCTAGTTTAATGAAAGATCGAGTTAAAGCTTTCAGTTTTGGAAGAAAAATTATGATTGGCGATAACGGTATCGTAAATTCGTCTTAAAATATTTTTAGTCATATTAGTAGTCTATTTTAAGTTTCGTAAAAATCATTTTTGTAAAAACCTATTTTTTCAGCTTTTATCCTCGATTATTAGAAGAAGGGGTAATTTCCTGCTTTTCATACAAAAAGTGTCTATTTCCTATTTTCCAAAAATGATAAAAAATACTAGATTTTTGTTAAAATTTTTGTTGCAGTCACTGTTAGAATTGTTTGAAGAATTTTTTTGCATAAATATAATCGATATAAAGAATGCGGAGCAACTTAACTTTACGACAACATTTAGAAATGCAAGAGTTTCTTTAGTAAAATCTTCCCTACAGTCCATAAAATGAAAATAAAGTTAGTAAAATTAAAGAGCGAGATGCACAGTTAAACTGTGAAATGGAAAACAACTGATTAAATACATTGATATCTATATTTAATATGCGTTCATTGCTTGTTGCATTTTAATTGCATGCTTGATATGAATCTTTATTCGCACCAATTAGGAACTATAAATTATAAATGGTGACTATCTAATGACTGGACAGCATTACAATTATTAAAAATGAACTTTTAAGCGTTGAAATAAGAGAACGAAAAATGGAAATTGACAATATGATAAACTGGCAAATGGCGAGCATGAAAGCAGACGATGCGAAGAGACGACAATAAAATGGCGCACAACATGCAGCTAACTATTTACAATAGCAAATTGAAATTAATGAGAAAAAAATAAAAACAACAACAACAATGCCTTAGCAACAAAATGTATTTAACAATGTGACAAACCGATGCAAATAGCTGACGGCCATTTTGCATAAGACAAAAGAACACAGATAGTAACAGAGAAGAGACAGAGAGAGAGAGAGAGCGCGAAAGAAAGAGTGAAAGAGAGAGTGACAACAATAGAGCGAGAGAAATACATGAGCAACTTGTTTATGCGGTTTTCGGTCTAGCGAAACTAAAACTGAAACTTAGAATTGATTCATTTAATATAAATAAATATATGTTTTAAATTAATTAAAATTAGTAAATAAAATGTAAAAACTTTTTAACACTCAACATAAAATTAATAAAAACAAAAATTAAATAAAATTTTAAAACAATAAGAACAAATTGTGTTTTTAACCATATACAAATAAAAAATAAAATGACTGATATTTCTACATATGATTGTTTATTATTAAACAATAGGTAGTTACATGTTTCATCTTTACATCTTTAATCATATTTAATTGTATTTCCATGTCATAAAATTGTTAAAACCATAAAATTAAAAAATACTAATATTGAATGTATTTATTGGGAAAACACTCATAAGCAAAATTTAAAAAAGTTAATGAGTTGACATTTTCATTCATCCAAACTTCATGGACTTTCTATATTACAGTTGTCATTTGATATTTAAAGCCTAATAATTATATTATTATTGTTAAATACTTGTGTCCTTTTTAAAGAGAGCTAGTTATAAAAGTCAATATCAAATCATAGTTGCTTTTTCTATTCATCAAAACTATGCCCACTATGCTATGGCTATAAAACGAGTAATAGCTATAAAAAAGCAGCAAGAGCAATTCAAGCAGAACGTCTCTCAGTTTTTATTGGTCAGTCAAGAGTTTGCTTTGTGCGGGTGTAAAGAATGGAAGGGGAGTCAGGGAGGGGCAAGGGGGGGTCAGTTATAGTAGGGTGTCGCATTGAATAGAACGGAAACAAAGCGTGCATTGGTTAGAGGGTTGTGCCAGGGAAGGTGGAGAAGGCGATTCAGTTTGCTATTACTAATGAGGCGCAGTTGTTGGTTGGGTTTTCTAAATATCTATCTGTGTCTGTGTGTGTGTGATAGAGAGAGAGAGTCTATAAGTGTGTGTGTATGGCATGAGTTGACTGTGAAAATGTGTGTCAGAATATACTCGGCATGTCTGAATGACATAATTTAAATGAACGGATGACATTCATTACAACGCATTTGCAGTGGCAAATTTATGGGCAAACTGCAGTCTTTCCTTCTCTCTCGCTCTCTCGCTCTCTCTCTCTCTCTGTATTTCTGTCTGTCTTTCTCTTGCCTCACCTTCTCTATATGTTAATATATTCGCATATCTAAGCTTAGTCATGACCCAACAAAGTCAAATATTAAGTAAAATTCCCGTTTTGGTTACGCTCTAAAAACTCAGCTTTTACCTTGTTTTCTCCCCTGTTGCAATTCTCAATTCTCAAGTACAGTTATCTGTGTAACTCAGGGAAAAATAAATATTAATGGTCAGCTACCAAATTCCAGCTCAACTATGTCCAGAAGTCACTCAAGCGACCCACGTGAGCATTGAGCCATAATTTAGGGGCTAACTTAAAGGCTAAAATGCTACCTTAGAACTGTTGCCAAATTTGCAGAGACCTGGCTTAAATGCAAGCAGATGGTGCTGAGATAGTACTGCAACTAATGGTCATTGGGATTATTGCTTAGTTTATTGATGACAAGCCGGAAATGTCGAAATGTGCAGTTTGCTTTCAATCTCGGTGTGCACACACGGCGTATACACAATTTGCAAAAGTGCTTGTGGTTTAAAAATTCAAATTTATGGCCATCTAACTGAGTGGGCAACTTGTGTTGGATTTCTATGATTGCTGTTGTTGTTATTATTGTTGTGGCTATTATTAACTGTGGTTATTGGCATGGTATTAATCAAAGAATGCGGACTTGAAGTTGTTTATGATTATTATGAAAGTATGCATAAAATAATGAAATATTAAAATTAATAAATGAATATAAATAAACCTAAATAGAAAATTCAATTTTTCATCTAGATTCTACATTAAAAATCTCTAACTTTTCAAGCTGCATTTTCAATCAACAAATTATTTATATTGCATCTAAATTTAGTTGTTTTTGCATATAAATCTGTACTTCATATATTTTTCCGTTGGCAACGTGGCGTATGCGTAATTTGAATAATGAGCAAAACATGTTGTAATTGAAATATTTTTCTAAATTCCATTGATGGCGCTTTAATTGTGTGCCAAGACGCTTAAGCAAGACGAAACCGGAATGTAGAAGAGAATAGAAAGAAAGAAAAGTATCTGTGGGATACACAACAAAGCGCGCAAGTCACCGACTTGACTCACTACTGTTTGTGCAACAACTACTGCATTGTTGTTGCTGCAAGTTTTTCTATCTTTTCTTTTCTTTTAAGATTTTCGCTTATGAGAGAGCCGCCATTGCTGCCGCCATCCTCCATTGTTGTTGTTGTTGATGTTGTTGTATCTGCCTCACGATATTCTCGAGCAAAGGCGATGACGTCGTTGCCATGGCGGCGGCAAATGATGTGGCTGTTGCTGTTGTTGCTCTCGGAGTACAGTCATAGAGACGGCGACAGCACCAGCAACAGCGACAGAGGCACTTTTTATCGCCTCTCGCTGCATCCATAAACTACAAAATTCCTTTAAAAGCGTAAAATGCATGCGATAGATACACACAGCGCGGCAGACGGACAGAATCGAACGAAGCGAACGAAACAGAATTGCACAGATACAGACAGACAAGATACAAGATACAGATAGTGAGCTCTCTATAGAGCTATAGCTATAGCTAGCACACATCTACAGATTGTCAGATACTTTTTTTTTTGCATCTGCATCTGTATTTTTGTTTGTAGTATGTTTTAGCTGCAGCTGTATTAGTCGCTACTGCTGTGCATTGGCATTTCTCACATTTTGCGTGCAATTCAATTTCGCGCTGTCTTTTGTTTGCTTTAATATCAATTGTTGTTACTATTATTGCAGCTTTTGTTGTTGCCCTTTTACAAATTTCAATTCATTTGCTATTATTACGCATCAGTTTTGACAACAGCTGAATCGAAATAATCCTCATTCCCACTTCCATCCGTTGATTATATTCCCTAAACAAATTTCTATTACAAATTTAATCTAAAGGAGACAATCTTGTAAAATTTACATGTTTTGTGCGAGTTCACAGCGCCCAATAGGCAGAAATAAAGTTGGGAGCACATGCGCTAGCTCCCGGAGCCCATGCTTGCCTACCGATGCTGTAAATAAACAGATCTCACTACTATAGTATCCTATGATCAACCTTTAAATTATATCTATTCGAATAATGATAATAGAGACCTTTGAATCCTAAATTCAAGACACTTTTAGTCAAAATACATACTTAATTTAGTAAAAATCGTATGATTTTTCGATCGGCATTCTTAAAATGAAAGTCGCTTTATATTCCACTTAAGTTTCTATATATAAATCACTTTTTAAACACGTTCAAAGTTTGTTCCGTTTAGATAATTAAAAGACTCAGTTTAGTTATATTAAAAATATCCTATACCATTCAACATTGAAATATGCCAAAGAATCTTGAGACAGAAGTTTATTAATTTACATAGATTCCATAGTCAGTTGATAATCGGATTTCAGTGTGGTTTATTTATTGACAATTACTGTAAACAATTAAGTTAGCGGCATCCCTTGTTGGCTTTTAGCTGGCACATAAACAGAGAGACAGAGAAAAATCGGAGCCAAGTCAAGTCAAATTGCATGACATAAGAGCAAATGCAGCTGACAGCTGAGGCGACGCTGCTATTGGAAACCACAAAACAATCACAAGCATGCACATAGATACACACACACACACACACACACACTGGACACACATAGAAATAAAGATACACCCACATGCCTGTAAAATCAATGTCAAAATATGCAGAGTTCACTAAGCAAGGACATTTGGACATTGGACATTTGGACACTGCACATTGGGACTTAAGGGCAGACTGTAAACTGTGTTGTCGAGCATGAGAATGGAATCAATGCTTGACTGGCCTGACATATGCAGCTAACCAACAACTGGTTTCCAGCTGAGTCTGTCTGTCTGGGTCTGAGTTGGAGCCAAACAGTTTAGAGCTTGGCTAAATATGTTGTTGTTGTGTGGGTTGTTGTTGTTGCACCACGGAATGCGTTGGTTCAAGGGCGATGGAGTCGATTCTGGAGCCTCCCTATTTAGAGACTAAAAATAAGTTGGTTGCACGACGACTGCAAGCGACGCTTTTAGTCGGATCTGTGAATTCACCACACGGCGTATACGCATTACAGTGTGTGCTCCATAAAATGAACTGCATTCTATTTATGACAAAAATCTACACTAATTAAAACCTAGGGTGTATTTCAAATTCATAGAAAATATAACCAATTTAAAATATTATATTTAAAATTTGGTTAAACTGAAAATAGAACTTCTATAGCTAGAACTTCTATAACTCGAATTTCTCTCTAACTCGAGCGAAATGAGTGGCAGTAAAATAAATAAACTTAAGAAAAATAACTCTGTTAGTTGAATATCTCCATAACTCAAACATTTTTTTTGGATAATGGTAATTCGAATTACGGAAGTTCGACTGTAATTTAAAAATTATAAATTTAAAATTGTTTGTAAATCCCACTTTGTTTTTTGCTCTGCCTAAAGATATAAAGCTTGTCTTGAGTGTTAAGCAATTTATAGCGATTGTTCACTGTATATATATATACACACAGACGTATGTATGCATGTAATACTCACCACACAGGGCAAACGGCGTCCTTGTTCCTGTCGCCAGTTGCGAGTGTTGCACTCCGAGTCGGTGTCCTGCATCCTCCTTGCACTTGAACCACTGTCCTTAGCGGCTCCAAGCCGACGTCGACGCTGACGTCGGCCGCCAAACAGCTGCTATCCCTTTCTACCCTTTTCAGTTTGCAATTGTGGCGAACATTGCGCTTCGGCTTTTGCTTCTTGACAAAGTTTTGTTTTGTTTCTTGCTTTCCTTTTGTTTTTCATTTGTGTTTCATTTGGTTTTTTGATTTTTGTTTTTGTACTATGCAATTTTGTTTTTATTTTGTTTGTTGTTGCTGTGCGTTTTTTTGGTCTTGAAAAATTGCAACGCGTGCGCAGTTTCTGAACTTCGAAACAATTTTTTTTTTATTTAACATTTATTTTTGTTTTATTGTTTTCTATTTTTTATGTAATAGTTGTTGTTTGTGGTTGTGTGTGGGGTGTTTTTTTTTTGTTTATGAATGTTCGGCTTTGATGTCTCTGTAAAACGCTGATGAGTAATTTGCGGCTATGAAATAAATATACAGCTCGTATGTATCCCATATTAAATTTCCTATTCCTGCACATGTATGTATTTGTGTGTTAGTTTGTATATTAGTGCAATTCAAGGTCATTTGCAAGCGAGGAATTTACAAATTTACAAACTTAATAAATGACTCATAACTTATTGAAATGAATGGAATTTTGCGGTAGAAGCAAATGTGTTGAAATGTATTTGTTTGTTAAAATTAATTTATGCATATGAATGCTGATTGAAAACACGGAAAATGAGCAAGCAGTAATAATAATAATAAATTAATCTTTTTTCCACAATTTACAATTTAACTTTCTTTCATTATCAGCAGTTGCGAGTGCATTCAACTGTCGTTTGAGCATGACGCGCATTTTAAATAAATTTAAAACAAAAAAAAAAACAATTATTAAATTATAATACATACATAAAATATAAATAAATTATTGAATATATAAATGAAATACAATAAAATTAAATAATGAAAAGTACTCGCTGTCTCGCTCTAGCTCACACACACGCACACTTGAGCTTTAAATTATTTAAAAACTCTTCAATACGTATTCTTAATATTTTTTATTTGCTTTTATATCTATTCTGATCGTTTTTTTGTTAGATATTTATATTTTTAGCATAATTTCTAAAGTTTTTCCCTTTTTCTTTTGCTGTTTTTTTTTTGCACCCAACGAAACGAACAAAGCGCACCAACACTAATGCAAAACACATGCTGCACTCACTAACTGTGTATGTGTATGTGTGTATGTGCATGAGATTACTGCATTTGTATGCGTGTGTGCATGTGCATGCGCACTGCAAGAAAGCACACGATGGCGACGCTGAAGTCGACGTTGGCGGCGACGTCAGCGCTGTTGTTGTTGGTAGTCGTTGCTTTTTCATTGCTGACGCTGTCTTGTTGGTAGGGCCGCAAAGTTGTTGTTCTTGTTCTTGTTTTTGCTGCAGCGCTTTTTTTATTGCGTCTGTTTGCCTAGCTGCACTTGAATGTGTGAGTGTGTATAAGTGCATGTGTGTGTGAGCAGCGCTGTTTGCTGTCTGTGTGTTGGTATGACTTCATTTCCTTTGTCGTAGGTCATCGTCAATGCGGAAAAATGCGTTTTATTGCCATGAAGTTTGTCAGTTTCATTTGCTTGTTTTCCGAATTTGTTAACGTGTTTTAATAAATTTACGTCAATACTTGTACTTAAATGTTTAACAATAAATTTTTATATTTTTTTATCGTTTTGAATTTATCACTGGAGTTTGTAAATTTATTAATAGTTTCATTCGATTTAAATTTCAAGTCACTTGAAAAATGCATTTCAGCCGTTACGTTGCAATTGCCGCTGTCGTTGCCGTGCATTTCAAAGTCGCGCTCCACACTGACTAAAGGGTAGAGAACTTTCGGCCAGAGTTGCCATTTTTTGCACTAAAAAAAGCCGACGCCGATGCCGATGCCGATCAAAGTCAATGTGACGCGTTCGGCCCGTTCGTGCAATTGCAAAAGCACCGACCCCAAAACGAGGAGGAGACGAGGAGACGTCAACGCAGGCAGCAGCCACCAAAAATGGTAATAAAAGCAAAGTGAATCCAAAGCACACTTACAGCTAGTCAAGTAATTGTTTTGTCTATATAACAAATACACCTACATACATCAGTGTTTTTAATCCCTTAAATCCCATACTTTTTTAAACATTTTTTAAAAAGCCAAAATTAATTTGGTAACAGTCTAGGAGCGGCACTACTCTCAAAAAAATAAAATAATTAAAATCAAAATGAGAACGATTTATGGTGAATTTTGGTGAACAAATTTTTAAGTTAGTTAGTTTTTTTTAATTGAATTTTGAAATTTTTAATGCAAAATCAGTTTTTGCATGGTTGCTTACAAATTTAAAAATTCAAATAAATAAAAACTAGCCTAGACTAATAATATTAATTTAAATAAAATATAAAAAATTTAAACACAAATTTCTTTTTTCCAAAAAAAAATATGATATTTTTATTTTGTTAGCTAGTGTATTTGCTTTTTATATTTGAAAATAGTTAGTGCTTGTTTTTCTTGGTCAAAATAATAACTTGACATACTGTATATATGTACACGGAACAATCAGACAATTACACACAAAAACACACACACACACACGCACACATAGGCAAACAAGTGCAGTCGACGCAGGGGAAGCTTCCAAGTGCCGGCCGCCTTTGCGTGGCAAATTTTGTTTGTGTGTATTGCAATTTTCATCTGTACGCTCACTCACGCCCCAGCTCGCTCTCACTGTCTCTCTCTCTCTCTCTCTCTTGCTCGCCCAGTCACTTGCAATTGTTGTAATACAGCCGCGCACTTGCTGTCAACTTTTTTGCGTGCCTTTACATGTATGCCAGTGTGTGTGTGTGTGAGAGTATATGCATTGTAAGCGAAGGCAATGATGAATTTAATCAACTTTTGAAAGTGAGGGCGGCGGCGATGGGGTGCTTACCAGTGTTGGATAATGCGGCGCCCTCACGCAGTGATCGTAAAAGTACAACGCACCTGCAATGCAAATTGCTGAGGCAAAAGAAGAAGAAGAAAAGAGAGTGCACCGACAAACAAAGGCAACGCCAGCAGCAGCAGCAGCAACAACAACAACAACGGGCAATGGCCCAACGGCAATGTAACGGACGACGGCGATGACGACGCGAAAAACGCGAGAAAAAAACCGCAAAAAACCGTGAAACAAGAAAAAATGCGCTTACACTTCTTCAACAAGAGACCAACAAATACAAACGCAAATTGCAAGTACTGTGCAAAGTCAATGCGACGACGAATGCGAAGATAGAAGAACAAGCAGAGAGCGAAAAGCGCAAGCGACCGCGATGTGCAACGAATCTTTAGCAAATGAATGCAACCAGCGCTGCTGGCGACAAAAGAAAGCTGCACAGTGGGGCAACATTGCGCATACTTTATGGAAAATATCAGTTGGTTATTTAAAGAAAATATCTTATTATTCCGAAACGTTATTCTGTTATAAAAACCGCATGTTTTACTTGCTTATTGTTGATTTCTTCAAATACGCATTTAATATAATTAATTTAAAGGTTTTACGTGACCTTATTTGGCCACTGGTGCCACAGTGCGCTGCAGTGATGGAATGACGCGGCATGCAAAAAAATAACTGGCAACCTGCTCTTTGCTTGCGGCACTGCAAACGCAAAGAGAGCGACTCAATCTGTTTCTCTTCAAGAGAGTGTCACTGTGTATGTGCGTGTGGGTGTGGGTGTGCGGTTGCATTGCCATTGCCCCTTCAAAGCCCAAATGTGCTTCATTTAACAACCGCAATCATTTTTCAAATAAACTATGAGCCATGTTCCAAACTACATCACCGTTTTAAAATTTGTATATATATAAATTTTATTCTGAAAAAATAACCAAGACAGTCAATTTTAATCTACAATAACTTGAATTAAGGAGCTTACATTTGCATTGCCCTCAGTAAAATAAAGGAAAAAAAAACAACAACAAAAACTCTAATTTTATTAAATTAAAACGAACTCTTCACATTAGGTTAATTACAACTAAATGCATTGCCACAAAATTGTAAAGTCACAAAAATGTGACACTCAAATGTAAACGCCACCTTCACATTCTGTTAAAAAAATTTTGCGAAGGAGGCTGGCACAATTTTGATAAAAACTATGTTGAGTGCTGTTAAAGTTGTTGCAGCCCAATCCGAGCAAGTTGGTTTTTCTACATTGAAGGCTTTCACAATGCTTTTCACAATTTTGTGAAGTACAAATTTTGTGCTGCCAATGTAAACACTGACGTATTTTCCTGCTTTACTCTGTTAACTGTGAAAGCTTTTATGTTAGCTCTATTGTGCGTTAACGTTATGTTACTACTCTGTGAAAAATAAATACGCCACCTATGGTTATGTTTGTGACTCATGCGCACGAAGGCTGCCACATGTCTCAAAATTACCGGTTATCGTTCGATCAATCGAATTCATTCGGTTCCGCAACTAGCCATGGTCGGCGCTAAATTTAAATGTGGGTTGCGTTAAGTTTATTTGGCATTGATTTAACAATAACATAGTATTTAATAAAGCCAAAAAAATTTAAAATTATATAAAACTTCATTACTAAGTTCATTTTCATAAATGTTTGGTGCTCATCGCCCTTCGTGTTTTGTGTAGTAAGGTTGCCACACCGTTTGTAGGTAACACCCATTGAAAGAATAGAAAGAACAAAAGAACTGAACAATATGAGCTACAATCAGGGAACTTGTTCGGAACGTTTCGTTCGTTACAACTCAGTGTGTGCTGGCCCTGCGATTTCGCTGGCTGTTCAATTTATAATATTGTATTTTAAGTACTATAAATAAAAAATTAGGAATGGCTTCCATACTACGCACGGGTAAGCTGTTGCGTTACTTTGCCGGCTTCACGCGCAATGTTGTCGTCAACTCGGTGAGGGACTGCGAGAGCAACAACCTGCTGCAGTCGGCGCCTTGCATGTGCGGACAGTTCCAGAAGTAAGTTTCGAAGTTTCTTCCCCGCCCGGCATTACGCAATGCATGCATTTATTCATTTAAATAATGTCTGTCGACTGCCCGAAACTCATTGAACTTTAAGAAAGGTGTGTTGAGCCAGTCAGTCAAATGTAATTGCCTGATGATTTCATTAAGAAAATTGTGTAAAGTCTTACAGTGTTTACATAACCTCAACATGTGTGCTACACTTAGCACAAGATTTATTCGTACACTCGTACTTTTAATTAATTTAACGAGTTGCAAAAATAAATCGTTTGTTAATCTTATCAGCTGGTAAAAGGGATTCGCCTAACCTAACTGTTAATGCATAAAAACTGAGTGTACGAAAAAATCTTGGACTGACTGTGGATGTTAAAATTTGAATTTCTTTTGGTTTTCTTTGACTTAACCATTGATTTTGTTTGTCAACAGTGGCTTTGCCAGCAATGCGGCAGCTTCCAAGGCAGAGCTGAGTCTGGACAGGCAGATCAAACGCTTGGATCAGGATGCACGGCGCATGGGTCGCATTTCCCGCCGTGATCTGGAGGAAGTGCTCGACGAGATTCGCACACACCGCACGGCAACGAGCTCGCAGTCCTTGCTGGTCATTAGGTGCTGCGGCAACCTGGTGCCCGAGGAGCTGCCCGAGGTGCGAACTGCGCTGGTGCAGGAGATCTGGAAGACACTGAACGCCCTAAATGTGCCCATGGATATATCGCATTATAACGCACTGTTGCGTGTCTATTTGGAGAACGAGCATCAGTTTACGCCCACCGATTTTCTGGCCGAGATCGAGGCCAAGGGCATTGAGCCCAATCGGGTGACGTATCAGCGATTGATTGCCCGTTATTGCCAGCAAGGAGACATCGAGGGCGCCACACGAATCCTGGAGTTTATGCGCGGCAAATCGCTGCCTGTGAATGAGAACGTCTTCAACTCCTTGATACTCGGACACTCGCAGGTAAGTGAGATCTTCTAGCATGAAGGTCAGTTGGAGTTCTCTAACTTTTAATGGTTGTCCTCTAGGCCAACGATCTGGAGTCGGCCAAGGGCGTGCTGGGCGTGATGAAGCAGGCGGGATTGGAGCCCAGTGCGGACACCTATACGACGCTGTTGTGCGCCTTTGCGCGCCACGGCGATATCGATGCGTTGAACGCCACGCTCGCCGAGTGCGAGCCCAAGGAGATCATATTGCTGGACAAGGATCTGCTGGACATTGTGTACACGTTGACAATTAATGGTCATGGCGAGCATGTGGACGGCGTGCTGGCCAAGCTGCGCATCTCACCCGGTTTCAATCAGGATGCGGTTAATATTATATTGCGTTTGGTCAACAAGGGCCACGAGGATGTGGCTCTGAAGCTGCTCCGACTGATGCCACGTGGCACACGCGTCAATGGCGAGGCTGTGGACGTGGGCGCCTTCTACATTCGCCAGCTGGTGAAGGCCAACCGACCGGTGGAAAATATCCTGACCATTTGCCGCACACTCCAAGCGGAGGGACTCAATCCCAAGGCATTGACAATTGCCACCGAGGCGGGATTGACACACGGAGCCATGAACAATGCGCTGCCGCTGCTGCAGGAGATGAAGAACCTGGGACTGCCCATCCGCCAGCATTACTTCTGGCCGTTGTTCTGCTCGGTGAAGTCCAACCAGGTGCTGGATGTGGTGCGTCGCATGCAGCAGGAATTCTCAGTGAATCCCAATTCGGAGACAATCAGAGACTATGTTATACCCAATCTCAAGGAGAAGAACTGGGATAAGGTGGTCACTGTTCTCCGGGATGCGGGAGTGCCCAATTCCACGGCAGTTACCTCCGCTGTCTATGCCGCACTGACCACGCATCAAATGGCGGAAGCTGCCAAGATTATGGAGAAGAATCGCGCTTACTATGTGCCCGTCATCTTCCGTCAGCCGCTGATTCTGGCCCTGAGCAATACCAATGATTACTCATCGTTTATTCGCTGCCTGCGTCAGATTCACGAGGGAATGCAGTTCCGTGCTCCAAAGGAGGCGACGGAGGAGCCCGAGGTGGGCAGCGATGTGGAAGCTGCCACGACGTCGACGACGACGCAGCGTGCAGCATTCGATGTGGTGGGCAGCATTGTCCATGAAGCGGCCGTTTATTTCCGACGCGAACGTGTCATCATGCTGGAGAAGGTACTGACGGGTCTGGTCAAGCAAGGACTCTCCCTAAGCAGCGTTAAGGCGACCGCGCTGTCCGAGCTGCTGGGCGCCGAGATGACGCCAAAGATCTCGGAGCTGCTGGGCAAGCTCAGCTCTGGCGAACTGGAGCCCATTCCGTTGCCCAACAGCGGCAAGCGCACCCTGGACTCCCTGAGCATTGATGGTGAGTTTGGAGGAGCACTTGAACCAGGGTTTAAAGCCGAAACGAATATCGGTTTTAGTTACGGTTTCGGTTATGTTCGCATTTAGGTTTTCGGTTTAAACTAAACATTAAATTAATTAAACATAAATTGTCTTGTACTCTTCCAGAGCTGGAACGCTTCATCAAAAATGTGGAGGCCAAGGGGGAGAGTGCGAACAACATAAAACGCCAGCTGCTTTCGGCCTGCTTCCGTTCCATGAATCTGGAGAAGACAAACGAGGTCATTGAGCGCCTGGAGCAGGACAAGTTCCAGATACCAGTTGGTGTCTATGCGCAGCTCGTGGATCTCTACACACATCACAAGCGCAGCTCGGATGCACTTGCTCAGTACCAGAAACTGCGCCAAGCGGATGCCAATTTCAAGCTGGACAATCTGAAGACGGTGCGACTGGTGGAGGTGTTGCTGCAGGAGGAGCGCGAGGCGGAGGCAGTGCAGCTGCTCAAGGATAATCAAAAGGAATCGCTGTTCAACGAGGGCGAAGGTAGCTTCAATTATGTGAGCAACGTGTGGCGTATTCTCAATGCAATTGCCGAGTCGGGCAATGTGGAGAAATTGCAGCGCATCTTTGACGAGCTGATTGGGGGCAACTATGTGGCGCCCACAAATGTGATCCTGGGTCCGTTGATCAAGGTCCATGTGATGAAGGACGATCTAACGAATGCGATCAACACTTTCGAGCAGATCTGTCAGCAGTACAAGGCAACGCCCTGGAAGAATGAGCTCGCCTGCCGCCTCATCCAGAAGGAGGATGCCGCCAACTTGCAGCGATTGACCGATCTGAGCACTAGTATCCACGGCGAGGTCAACAGTCTGTACGACTTGGTCTTCTCCTTTGTCGAGTGCGGACGTGTGCGTCAAGCGCGTAAGATTCTGGAGACGCCTGGACTGCGCACGAGGCCTCAGCGAATTAGCTCCGCCTGTGATCGTTACAAGAACGAGGGCATGCTGCAGCCCCTGGAGGGCTTGATCGAGGCTACCAAGGATCTGGGACACATTGATCGCAACAAGATTTACTACACACTCTTGCTCAGCTATGACAAGGCGGACGAGGCCGAAAAGGCGCTGGGCCTGTGGACCAAGATGCAAGAGGAGGCTGTGGCGCCCACCGACGCATTCCTGCTCAAGCTGGCGGAGCTGTTGCAGCGCAAGAACATCGATGTGCCTTTTGTGGTGCCAGAGACGGTGCAGCCCAAGGTCAAACGCAACAAGACGACAGTTAAAGCCGAGCAACCGCCCAAGGCGGAGCAGCCAAAGGCCGATCCGCCCAAGAGCGCACAGCCAGTGAAGACGACTTCGGCCACAACCAGCTTCCGTCGGGCAATCCAAGCCAACGATGCGGATGCGGCCATTGCCTGCAGAGAGCGTATCATCAGTGGCGAGAAGATCGGCATCCTGGATACCTCGCGTCTTATTGAGCTGCTGGTTCGCGCGGATCGCTTGACAGAGGCCACCAAATACGTAGATGAGCTGCTCGCCGAGAAGCAGCATCCGCAGCCAAAGATTTTCAAATATTTCTTGAACAAAATTGCCGCCTCTGGGGATTTGGCCACGTTGGAGCGCATTGGCCAGCAACTGAATGATGAACAGAAGCGCATGGTGTCCTTTGACAATCGCTATTGTCATGCCTACATTGTCGCGGGCAAGGCCGAGCAGTACCTCAAGCAACTGAGCCATGATATTGAAGCGGCCAAGACGCCCGAGGATGCGGCCAAGTTGTCCGAAAAGTTTCCACGTGGCGGCGCTGTGGGCATCCTGGAGAAACATCCCGAACTAGTGGCGCAATGTAAGTGCAGCTGGATCAATCATCAGTCACCAATCAATTAATCGAATATATTCCCTTTTTTTGCAGATGAAGCCTTGGCTGAAAAGTATGCTGCCCTCAATCAACTTGGACCCATGAATGTGCTGTGGATGTATTTGATTTCCAATGGTCAGGAGGTGGCTTCCAAACAAGTCTGGGATAAGCATTTGTCCAGTGCGCCACGTTTAATGTTCCAGCGTGTGCTGCAAACGGCACGCGAGCAGCAGGACGAGAAACTTGCCTCGACGGTCATTTCACAGCTGAGGGATAGCAAGATATCCGAGGGTGCCATTGGCAATGCCTACTCCTGTCTCTTGGACATACAGACGAACAAGGGCAACACGGACAAGGCTATGGAGGTGCTAGCGAATGCCGTCAAGGATGTTTCCCTTGAGAATATCAATCGGACCGCATTGTTGCGCTTGAAACAGGCGGTTGAGGAGAAATCACAAAATTTCCCATACACGGTGCCGGAGAAACGCACCAAGGCGGAGGATTCCAGCTCCTCGTCGAGCAGCAGCAGCAGCGATGATGATGTCTCGCCAAAGAAACCCGAGTCGGTGCCACCGAAACCAGAAAGCGCACAGGCACAGTCTTAAGTTGGCCTTTCTTTAGTTTAATCGTAATATAATTATGCTATTATTATCTAGTATTTACACTGCTGTTGTCAAACAAATTGTAAACTAAAATATAATTAGTTGTTTCTGTCAGAGGTCGAATGAAGTCGAATGCGAGGTCAAACGATTTTGATTGAGTTGGTGCGTTCGTGTCAGACTCAGTCGCACAACATTCATACGGAGTGACGCGAAATAAGTGAGTGAGAAGCAACTTTTGAGTTAATTCGAGTTTGTTTCGAAACTCGATATAATTATGATATTTTCTTTTCTGCATGAGAATTTGCTTTTGTTGTAATGAGTGATGAATACAAGAAAGAAAACAATGAATTCAGCTTAATATAAATGCTACTTCTATTAATAAGAGTTGTTAATCTAAGTTTGAATCCGAAAACGTAATTTTATTGAATTATCTGTGTTGGTGGCAATAAAACAACGCATCTCCATTATTAACACAAAATATTTATATGCTGATTGTTTTGTGCAATGAGGGAAAAATACTTTTCTGTTTATTCCACCAACCCAGACATCAAAGTCATTATTCCTTTGCGACCGAACAAAGAAAAAAAATGCAGTCATTTAACAATTAAAACTACTAATTATTCGATTGAATTCGGCCACTAATTTCTACAAGGAACAGTCATTTTAGAACTCAATGTCACTCACACTCAAAAGCATTCAATTTAAAGTGTGCCTCGCACTCTCTCAATTCGACATCATTCGAATTAATTCATTTGAACTCAAATTTGTAGTGAATTCATGCAGTCCTCTAGTTTCTATTGCATAAATTTACTTTTATTCATAGTTTACGAAACGATTTAAAATTTGATTTTACTATTTATACTTGAATATCCAATTTAGCGAGCAAGGCTTTTGTTATTCCGTTTTCTTAAACGCTAGGATCGGAAGCTGAAATTCTCATCATGGGATCCTGGGTGGCACTTCGCATTATTGGCGCGCTTTGATTTTTAATTGTTGTGGATGTGCGACTGCGTTTCAATTTTGGAGCTGCGCCCACTACAAAGGGTTGATTAAAACGCCTCAATTCCACATCGAAGCCCTCGGGGATTCGTCGAAAGTTGGCATTATAAAACAGACGAAACCATATGATAAAATCGTAATTATCTTGAAATTTGCCTCGCACGAGCTTCTCAATTGGTATCAATTTGTCGACATTAAGTTTGCGAAAGCCTTGCTGCAATAGTTGAAAATTGTTGAAGTAATCTTTCTCTCGGTCGGTTATAAACTTGACGCGTCGCAAATTAATAGAATCGGGAAATAGGATATCCAGAAGACAACAGTAGGCGGCGCCTGTGCAGAGATGATCGACCTTTGTAATATTGCTCTTTAAGCACTGATTGAGCCAGTATAAAACCGATTGGCGCGACCAGAGTCTTCGGCTGGTGTAGCTCGAAACTACATTTATGGCTCGTTGGCCTTCCGACATTTCTGAAATGTTCAGAATAAGTAAGATCCTTAGTTCAATTATCTGCAACTCACCAAATGCGTTTAGAACTTGTCAACGACCTTTTTAAGATTGATTAGCGTATAAAAGGATTTATTAAATAAATACTATTTAAATTGATATTTATAAATTTACACTTTTACATTACTCAAAAACGTTGTTAAGAAATAAAAAAAATGAAAATTGTCAAGATGTAAAATTCCAGTCACTGTTCGATATAAACTGTGTGAAATTAAAGACTAATATCAAAAAAATGTGTTTCGTCTAAATATTAAGTCAAAGCCAACCTTGATTTTAAGAGTTCTTCGAAATTTAAAATGCCTCGCTTACTTGATATTGTGGCGCCAAGTATTGCTCCTATTTTGTATCGGCCAGCCGCCACGTTAGTATCGATGATTTCGATTAATCTTTATGAAATGCAATGATTAGGGCTGTCGCATTTTGCGTAGTTCACTTTTATGACTAGAGTTGGGATTTTTAGTTCAATAATGACTAAGTTGTTTATGAACGATAAATGTCACATGTATTTTGATTCAGATTCAGGATTATCTTTTAATTTTTTGGGTTGCTCAAAACTTAAATATGGATTTTTTACATGTAAATAACGAAGAAATTGAATTTAATCGCGGAACTCAATGTATATTATTCTAATTCATGATTGACTGAATAAGTTCATTCGTTCATCGTAATGACACGTTCTTTTGAACTTGTTCTGAACGAAACGACACAACTCCACCGCTGACCAAGCGGCCGCGTTTGCCAACGTTTGCTGCAAAAATTTTCACCAAGCATTTTTTAAGCCAACTTGTGTTTTGGTTGTGAAGCAGTGCATCAAGGATGCCAGACAGCGATCCTGACAGCGACTCGAGCAACAGCTCCACAAGCAGCAACAGCAGCAGCAGCGGATCGACAAGCAGCGGCTCCAGTGGCAGCAGCAGTCGGCCCAATGAGAAAGAAGAAGCAGCTGTGGAACGAAAGCCAGATCAAAGTGTAGCAACTGCTAAAGAAGGGACAAAAAGTAAAGATGCAGATGAGAAACCAAGTGAGGCAGCTGCAAAGGATGAGGAGCCAAAGCAGCGGCAAACAGTAGACAACAACAAAACCGCAAGCAGCGTTGCTGACGCGTCTGAGCTGAAAGAAGAAGCAGACAGTGTTGAAAAAGTTGTTAAAAAGGAGGAGGAGAAGGTGGACAAGGCGGAGGCAACAAATCCAGTTGAAAACAAAGAAGAAGCAGAGCGGGCAGAAGAGGAGCGGAAACAGCCCCAGAAGGAACAGGAGCCAGAGCAGCAGGAGCTTAAGACAGTGACCACAAATGGCAATGGAGCCCTAGAAGCGACAGTTGCAGCTGCCAACTCGCCAAGCAACGTGGAGGAGGGCGAAATTACCGATGTAAGTAGAGGAGGAGAGTGGGAAATGCCCTCAAGTTAGTGTCTGGATCCTTTCCAGTCAAATTATTATCAAAACTTATCATTTGTATATTTCATATTCATTGCTCTCTTGTTATTGCAGAAAGAGGACGATGCTGCAGAGGAAGCTGCTCCAGCAGCAGGAGCAACCTCAACTGAGGAGAGCGAGAAGCAGAAGGAGATCACCACCACCACCACTACCACCACCACTAAACCACCACAAATTGCCAGCGAGGTGCGACGTCGCAGTCCCAGTCGCGATGAGGAGGAGAAGCGACGACAACGACGTCGTCGTCGTTCCAGCCGCAGTCCAAGTCGCAGTCGTTCACCACGCAATCGTCGACGTCGACGCACGCGCACACGAAGTCCACGTAGCCGAAGCGTGAGTCCAATTCGAAGGCGTTCCAGTTCATTGGAGCGACGACGCGTGGAGCGTGAAAAGCGGCATGTGGAGCGCGCCAGGCGGGATGAGGAAAGGCAGCGGGAGCGTGAAAAGCGTCATCAGCATCGGCGACGTGATGCGACGCCCACAAAAAAGGATCGAGAGTCGAGTCCCAAGTCCACTGAGAACGCTGACAACGCCACAGTCAGCGAGCCAACGGCAAAGATCAGCGAACGCCAGCGACGCACGGTGGACTTGCTCACATCTCGCACGGGTGGTGCCTATATACCGCCAGCCAAGCTGCGGATGATGCAGGCCGAGATCACCGACAAGGCATCGGCGGCGTATCAGCGCATCGCTTGGGAGGCGCTCAAGAAGTCCATTCATGGCTACATCAACAAGGTCAACGTGACGAATATCGCGATCATCACCCGGGAACTGCTGCGGGAAAACATTGTACGGGGACGTGGCCTGCTCTGTCGCAGCATCATTCAGGCCCAGGCAGCGTCGCCCACATTCACACATGTCTACGCCGCCCTCGTGGCCATCATCAACTCCAAGTTCCCCAACATTGGTGAACTGCTGCTCAAGCGTCTGGTCATTCAATTCAGACGCGCCTTTCGGCGCAACGACAAGATGGTCTGCATGTCGGCGACTCGTTTCATTGGCCACCTGGTTAATCAGCGTGTGGCCCACGAGATATTGGCACTGGAGATGCTCACGCTGCTCGTTGAGATGCCCACCGATGATTCCGTTGAGGTGGCCATTTCATTCCTCAAGGAATGCGGCATGAAACTGACGGAGGTCTCCTCCAAAGGCATTGGTGCCATCTTTGAGATGCTGCGCAATATTCTGCACGAGGGCAAACTGGACAGACGTGTCCAATACATGATTGAGGTGCTGTTTCAGGTGCGCAAGGATGGATTTAAGGACCATCCGGCGATTGTCGATGATCTGGAGCTCGTTGAGGAGGACGATCAATTTACGCATCTCATGATGCTGGACGAGGCCACCGAGACCGAGGATATACTAAGTAAGTAAACGGAACCTTTACCATACGGGCATTTCCAGAAAAAGGTCCAAATTGATCCAAAAACTTACACCTTTTGAAATTATCTTTCAAAGAGAAAGAAACTCAATAGAATGAACATATAGATATAGATTCTACATTGGAATAAATTCACTTTTTCTACATTTTTGCCAATTTTCCTAAACTATTGACTTCCAAAAGGGACCGCTTGTAATCTGACGATTACACTAAGTAAGATAGTTAGATTGTCACATGAACCATTTTAATAAATTGAAATATATTGTAAGTTTCGATATATCAAATAAAATTTAATGAACAAATTCTTGGCACAAACTAGGTAGAAATCTTGTCACGTTCGCGATGTCATATTACAAATCACTAATAAAACTTGTAAAATAAATAAAATAATAGTAATATATCAATATGTCAACTAGTTATTTAATGGAAAACTACACTATTTTATTATGGTTTAAGAGTATTTTCTTACAAAAAACTTGCCACCTTTTACTGACTTTCGCATTTTTCCAAGATGAAGTCAAAAACGACTTTAATTTTTCGTCGCATTCGCGATGCATTGTTTTCTATGAATAACTCGAAAACTTCAAGTCTTCAAAGTTTGTCTTCTTGAAAATGTCAACTTTGGCCATTTGGTTTTCCATTTAAAGACGTACAAATGTCGCGTTCTCTATCCTGGAAATACCCATATCCAATTCCTATAATGCTAACTTACTTTTAAAACCTTTGCAGATGTCTTTAAATTTGACGAGGACTTTGCGGAGAATGAGGAGAAATACAAGGCGCTGAGCTGTGAGATTCTCGGCAGCGATGCCAGCGGATCGGGCAGCGGCTCCTCCGGTTCTGGCTCGGATTCGGACAGCGATCAGGATGGCGAATCTGGTTCGGGAGCTGAGGCGGATGCCGAGAAAGCAACATGCCGGGGATATCATCGACAATACGGAGACGAATCTGATTGCACTGCGTCGCACCATTTATCTGACCATTAATTCGAGTTTGGACTACGAGGAGTGTGCCCACAAGCTGATGAAGATGCAGCTGAAGCCGGGCCAGGAGGTGGAGCTGTGCCACATGTTCCTCGACTGCTGTGCCGAGCAGCGTACCTACGAGAAGTTCTATGGCCTGTTGGCCCAACGATTCTGTAGCATTAACAAGATCTACATACCGCCGTTCGAGGAGATATTCAAGGACACGTATCAGACGACGCATCGCCTGGACACGAATCGATTGCGCAATGTGAGCAAGTTCTTTGCCCATTTGCTGTTTACGGATGCGATCAGTTGGGATGTGTTGGACTGCATTCAACTGAATGAGGACGACACGACATCGTCCAGTCGCATTTTCATCAAGATCTTGTTCCAGGAGCTGGCCGAATATATGGGATTGGGCAAGCTGAATGCCAAGCTCAAGGAGGATGTGCTGCTGGACAGTCTGGCCGGTCTGTTTCCCAAGGATAATCCCCGGAATACGCGATTCTCCATCAACTTTTTCACCTCCATCGGTTTGGGTGGCCTGACCGATGATTTGCGACGCTTCTTGAAGAATGCGCCCAAAGCGGTGCCGGCCATTAATGCCGAGATCCTGGCCAGCGGTAATCCTTTCAAGGATTCCTCAGCAGCTGACGCTGCACCCGATGCCAAGTCTTCTTCCTCATCCTCATCCAGCAGCAGCAGCAGCAGTTCCAGCAGCGGCGAGGACAACAGCAGCGATGAGGATAGCGACAGTGAATCGAGCTCCAGCTCCGAGTCCAGCGAACCATCGCGCAAGAAGAAGAAGAAGCCTAAAAAGCAGCTCAAGGCCAAAAAGTCCAAGGACAAGAAGCAGAAAAAGAAGTCCGAGAAGCAGAAAAAGAAATCCGATAAGGAGAAGGAGAAGAAGAAATCCGACAAGGAGAAGAAAAAATCCGAGAAGGAGAAGAAGTCCGAGAGGGAGAAGAAAAAGGCAGCTGAAAAGAAATCGAAGCGCAAGCGCAAACGCGAGGAGGAGAGCAGCAGCTCCAGCAGCAGCAACAGCAGCGATGAAGACAGCGATAGCAGCTCCTCCTCCGGCTCATCTTCCAGCAACAGCAGCGACAGCGATGTGCCCGAGCCACAATCCAAAATCCAACGCAAGGAGAGCAACAACAACAACAACAGCAGCCACAAAACAAAATCAAGGAGCAAACGTCTGGAGAGCGATGAGTTCAATCTGGAAGGGCCCATTGGATCACCACCTCAGCGACAACAGCATAATGGACTCGGCGGACATGGGGAGAAGGAGCGCAGACGTGATGCATCTCCCGATGAAAGGCAGCTGGAACGGGAGCGCGAGAAGGAGCGGGAACGGGAGCGAGAGCGTCGCGGACGACGTGTGGAGAATGATGAAAGAAGGGACAAACGTGGACGAGAAAGTGAACGTGACAAGGGACGCGAAAATGACCGTGACAAAGGCAGGGAAAATGACCGTGACAAGGGAAGGGACAGAGATCGCGACAGGGAGAGGGAGAGAGAGAAGGAGCGGGAACGGGATCGGGATAGGGAGAAGGTACGCAACAGAGATAGGGAAAGGGAGCGGGAGAGGGAACGAGAGCGGGAGCGGAATCGAGAACGCGACTCACGAAACAACTCTCGAAGGGAGCGGGAACGGCGCGACTCTCCACGTCGTCATCATCATCATAGACGCAGCGTGTCCAAGGAGCGAGGTTGAACCCGAAGATGAATCGACATCCCCATTTGCATTTCTCGTGTAATCCGTCAACTGTGTACAAAGCAACGATCTAAACCCTAGAGCAACATTTGTAAATGTACAAACGAAATATACAAAAAAGCATCATTATTCTATGAACTTTCAAATGATACTGAATCTAAATTTCTTTTTATTGTAGAGCTTCATTATACCCGTAACATAAAAAATAAGGAAAAGGGGATAATGTATTCTTTGCAAAATATGTATAACAGGGAGAAGGTAACATCTCCGACTCTATAAAGGGTATATATTCTTGTCCGCCTGAGTGAGCGTTTATATCTCAGAGACTTTAAGAGCTAGAGCAACCAAATTTGGCATCCAGACTTCTATAAATCCCACGCAGGTCAAGTTTGTTTCAAATCCACGCCCCTTTCCGCCTCCGTAAATCGCGAAAAGCCACCAGACGCACAGTTTTCAAGATATAAACTCACGAGTACTCAGACACGCTGAAGTTCGAATGCAGTCGTGCAGACCTCTAATACATATGTACGTATTGTATGTATGTATGTTAGCCCCATTCTATGGGATACTGCTTATGGCCAAGGGACAACCGATTGCAACTCTCAACGAGTTAAATATAAGTATGAGTATCAGTACTCAATTTAATTTCCTCACAATTTTTATTGGCATATTCCGGACGGAAATTCGAATTGAGTATTTTCCAATCCTCCGATTGACAATTTTTTGATTTGCAGTCGATAAATGACATTAAGTATGAATGAATAGAAAAAATTAATTGAATGAATGAATTGAATGAATGAAACGAGTGAATTGAATGAAATGAGTGAAATGAATGAAATAAGTGAATTGAATGAATGAATTGAATTAAATGAATGAATTGAATGAATGGATTGAATGAAATGTGTGAAATGAATGAATGAATTGAATGAAATAAGTGAACTGAATGAATGAATTGTGTGGAATAAGTGAATTGAATAAATGAATTAAATGAAATGAGTGTTGAATTGAATGAATGAATTGAATTAAATGAATGAATTGGATGAATGTGTGGAATGAAATGAGTGAATTGAATGAATGTATTTAATGAAATGAGTGAATTGAATGAATGAATTGAATGAAATGAGTAAATTGAACGAATGAATTGTGTGAAAGGAGTGAGTTGAATGAATGAATTAAATGAAATGAGTGAATTGAATGTATATGTTGAATGAAATGAGTGAATTGAATGAATGAATTGAGTGAAATGAATGATTTGAATGAATGATTTAAATGAAATGAGTGAATTGAATGAATGAATTAAATGAAATGAGTGAATTGAATGAATAAATTGAATTTAACGAATGAATTGAATGAACGAAGTTAGTGAATGGAATGAATTAAATGAAAATAGTGAATGAATGAATTGAAACCGACAACCTCACATTGAAAAAAGGCAGACTAAATTGAATGACGAAAAACAAGTGAGGGAATGTATGCAATAATTGCAAGAAACTAAAAAACCCTATTTAGGTTTATTTTAGTGGGTATAAAAACTAACATTGAATCTTACAAATATCTCGAGGCGAACTTAAAGTAGCTGTCGATTTGGGCTTGGTCCAAGGATGACTTAAGCCTGGCCAAGACCGTGTCAAAGTCCTGCAACTCAATCTGGCTGGCATTGAAGTCACGTTGGAATGCCTCGATCGCCGCCTCGTTGCACAAGTTGCACAGATCCGCGCCAGAGAAGCGTTCAGTGCGTGCGGCGATCTTTTCCAGATCCAGATTGACATCAAAGGGCATGCGGGTGCCATGGAGTTGGAGCAACGCCAGGCGGGATTTCAGATCCGGAGCAGGCACATGTACAAGTTTATCGAAGCGACCCGGACGCAAGAGTGCATCATCAATCATGTCTGGACGATTGGTGGCCGCCACGACGAGTATGTGACGCTGTTCTGCTCCTCCAGCGCTGACGATGCCGTCCATCTCGGTGAGCAGCGTGGAGAGGATACGCAGCTGGACACTGCCGCCCGTGCCACTGGCCACTGTACGACGACCCACCAGCGAGTCAATCTCGTCCAGAAATATGAGGCAAGGCGCATTCTTGCGCGCCGTGTTGAAGATCTGCGCTATGAAGCGCTCGGCACAGCCGACGTAGGGCGAATAAACCTCAGCCGCGGATGTGGCAATGAATGTCATGTTGGCCTCCTTGGCCAGGCACTTGGCCATGGTGGTCTTGGCACAGCCAGGTGGTCCATAGAGCAGCACGCCTCTGGGCAGACTCAGACCAAAGCGCGCGTGCGCCTCACTCTGCTGCAGTGCAGCCAAAACGGACACCTGCAACGTGCGCTTCAGCGACTCCATGCCGCCAATGATCTCGAATCCCTGCGTCATCTTCAGGACCCGCACATCAGTGGACCGGGAGGCGCTTGGCTGGCACTGGAGCAGCGTCTGGCGGAGAACGGACTCCAAATCGTCTGAGGATGAGTTGAGGATCAACATCTGCTGCTGCAGCTGGCGTAGCAGCAACGTGAGATCGCCGATAACAAAGCCCTGCGTGTGCTGAGCAAGGTAGTCCAACAAATCGTTCGTCAGTTGCTCCACCGACTGTGGTTGCTCATCATGTCCAGAGGGCCGCAAACAATTGGCGACGTTGCTCCTCCGTGGGCGACTCAATGCTGATCTCATGACCAAAGCGTCCAGCGCGACGAGCCTGATGATCAACCGCATCCGGGCAGCTGCTGCTGGCCAGGCACAAGATGCCTCGACTGCGCTGAGGCAGTGCATCAATGAGCCTGTAGAGCTGTGCCGAGATGCGCAACGCATTGCCCGAGTTCTTGGAGTCCGTGGCAGACGACGGCGTGGGACAGAACAGTTCCAGATCTTCCAGTAATATAACAATGGGTAACTGTGGATGCAGTTGCTCCTTGAAGGTGTGCGCCGACTGGAAGATGGTCCGCAGCTGCTGCTCCGTTTCGCCGGGATAGGAGCGCAACACCTGCGAGGCCGTGATGTAGAAACAATTGCAACGGTTCCGGCGCAGAAACTCGGCGAGCAGAGAACTCTTGCCAGATCCCACAGCGCCCACAAGGAGCGCATTCAGTGGCAGACCACGCAGCTGCTCCTTGCTGGAGCTCCTCAGCAGTTGCTCCAGTGCCTGCAGGGGCGCTTCGAAGCCATGTGCATGATAGTGCTGGAGTCTGGGCAGTGCTGTGGGCGCTGCCAGACGCACATCCTCAATGTGCAGCGGCGTCTCGGGCTTCAGCTCAAAGCAGTTGCTGTCCGTCACTCCAGATGCCTCGCAGATCTCAATGCCGGCTATGCCCAGGGCCAGGAGGCGGGCATGCTGCACGTGGCAGCCCTTGACCAGCTTCAGATACCTTAGAAAGATGCGCACATGCTCCCGCAGATCCTCCAAAGAGATTTGTGGCCGCTGGAGCAGCTGCTCAGTTATTGTTACAATGCAGGAGACTTTTTCAAAGTCTTCACTCAATGAGAGACACTCAAAGCGGCTTAAGCGCTGATTGTGCGCTGTGAACTCCGACGAAGTCACCAGATTGTCCAGGAAGCAACAGGTTTCACTGCCAGCCCGCTGTGTCACCCGGCAGACGGAGAAGCTGCCATCCTGCAACACACAGCGGCACCATTTGCCCTGGAGCTGCTCCTCATGATGGTCGGGGACAAAACAACGCTGCGTCTCGAGCTCACTAGTGTCCAGCAAGCTGAGCGGCAAAATCAACAAATCCGAGCACATGCCGCAAAACGATAAAAAACCTACAGTTAGTCAAGCATATGTTTTGACAACGTTAAAAGAGTTATGTGTCCCTATTGCCATATAAGAACATTATCTTGAAATTATATTACTGTTGCTTATAACTTTTTAGAACAAATAAAAAATAAAAATACTGATTTCCATTGTGAATAACTACTTTAAAAATACATAAACAAATATGTGCATATTTCTTTGTCCAAATAATAACTTGAGTAACTGTAGCAAAATCGACAAGTTCTCACCATTGGCGGCATTTTTTAAAATATGAACAAAATCTGCATTAAAAACTCGACCTATTTAATGAAAAGAGTAATTAAATTATTAAAATATTTTGTTATTTGTTATTTTTTGTCAAGTAGTTAGTTAATTTTATGAAAATATTAAAATTGTATCAAAACAGCTGTCTTTTGGCAACCGCTACACAACAGTTGTAGCTGATGAACGCAGCGCATTTCGATACATCACGTGCAACTCTAAATCTGTTTTGGCTCTGTTGGCAACGCCATCAGCACAGAGTTGCTGCTGTAAACAATTTGCAGCTGGCAACACCCTTTTCGCATAAGTGTCGCCTGGCGTGAACACGCGGATTTCGCTTCGTGGATTTTTTAATTATTAAATAAGGTAAATATAAATGCCATCCAAAGCAAAGCTAATGCCACAATGGCTAACAACTGTCCATTCAACATAATGCAGCTGCCAAAATGACCAAGAAGCGTCGTAATGGAGGACGTAACAAGCACAATCGCGGCCATGTGAAGCCCGTGCGTTGCACCAACTGCGCCCGCTGTGTCCCCAAGGATAAGGCGATCAAGAAGTTTGTCATCCGCAACATTGTCGAGGCGGCTGCCGTGCGCGACATCAGCGAGGCCAGCATCTGGGACACGTATGTGCTGCCCAAACTCTACGCGAAGCTCCACTACTGCGTCTCGTGCGCAATCCACTCCAAGGTGGTGCGCAATCGTTCGCGCGAGGCCCGTCGCATCCGTACGCCGCCAGTGCGCTCCTTCCCCAAGGACATGGCACGCAACAACAACCAGAATAGGAAGTAAATGCGTTTAAAGGCGGCATGCTTATACAAAACAACAACAACAACAACTGGCGATAATCCACACAACACTATTGTAAACCACACCAAGTACGATTCTTTGGATATATGGAAATATAAGCATTCGGTTTTTTAAACAACAACACACCAATCAGGTGACCAGACCAAATCATTTGTGGGTTTGATTTCAGCTCGTTGGCACGGAAATGTCGCCTCCACAATTCCCTGGGTAGGGGAGTGTGGGATCGAGCGACTTCAGCCGGATGCATTCTGCATTTAGTCGTGTGTGATATCTCATTTCCGGCTTAAGCGAGGCCTGCCAGATTTTTTCCAGGTGCCAGGCTTTTACTCACCTGACGAGTGACAGATTAACTGCACAGTGGGACGGCACTGTAAATTCTTTCTACACGCTTGCCCGGCATATTTTTTGGAGGTTAGGTAGACTTTTGAAAAAAGTTTTCATTTCGCTTGAGTGACCTAAATAACGGCAGGGAAATTCAATATCAATGGAAACAGAAAATAACAATAAATGTCGAAAGATAAAAATATGTATTGCAAGTTACGCACACAGGCAGACGGGGAAAGCGCTTCGTGTGATTTGTAATCTGTGTTTAAAAAGCGCCCCCAGCGGGCGACTTAAGCAACTCAAAAGCAGCCACAACTTTAGCATACTTCAAAAAAAAAAAAAAAAGAAACGCAAACAAACAAAAAATGTATTGCATGCTGCTTTTTGGCATAAATTTGCAGAAAACGTGAGCGCAAAGGCAAATGAGTTTTGCTTCTTGCAGACAAACTGTGTTTGTGTGTCTGTGTCTGTGAGTGCCCTCATGACACCGTGTGTGTATGTGTGTGTGGTGCGTACTTCCGTTTCCTGTTTACCCCTTTTTCGCCCACTTGATGATATTTTTGTGCTTGTGCAGCAGTTTGTTCTTCAGCCAAAACCCACGCTAACTTATTGTTTTCGTTTTGCTTGGCAAATAAAACGTAGACATAAGCAGCTGCCGTTGATCATTTAGCATAAATTAGAGAGAGCAACAGCAAACGAATCCTAATGGAGGTTATGACAAGTGAACCCTTTCCCCCTACCTTCCTGCCTCCCTCCCTTCCATGCAGCATGCACACGTTCATACATATACATACATACATAAAGTAGTTGCCTCTTGGAGCTGGAGCACTATAATATTTTAGTCGGTTTACTTCAGCACAGTGATGCCTGTAAGTTCGTTGATAAGCTGTTCATTTTCTGAGCAGTATTTTTTTAAACAAGTCTTAAGTCTGTAATGCATTTCTTTCCATTTAATTTTTTTTTTTATAAATTTCACATTTTAATTTTTAGTTTATATTTTAATTAAATATCAAAGTTTTCATGTTTTAACTCTTTCGTCTTTAATTCTTATTCTTATTCTTATTAATTCTTAAATTAATGTATTTTATTACTGTTTCATTTATTTTTTAATTTTAATTACATATATTGAATCACTTTTCATGGCCATATTCTAATATTTGAATCATATTTTATTTAAATTTATTTAAATTAATTTCTTTTTCTTTTTTTGAGCACAACGATTTATGGTTGAATTGATTTCTTTTCATACTTGCTTAAAATATTTATTTTTGTTACTTTATTTAGACCTTTGTATATTTTAAAATTAATTAAATTACTATTTTGTTTTTAAATTTTTCTTTTACTTAAAACCTATTGATAAATAATTCATTCCTCAAATTTGATTAAATTGTTTCTGTTGTGTTTCATAATTTGATGATTGGTTATCCTGATGCCTGACTTCAGTAGTGCTCACATGAGCCAGTTCCTGGCCAAGGATCCTGCTCTCGGCATAGACGTCGCTCCATAGATGCGATAAGGGCAGCTCAGCATCGCCCTTAGCTGCCTTCACAGCGAGCTCCATTTCACGGCGGACGTCCAGCTCAATCGCGAGGAGCTGCTTGTCGGCGAGTAGTTTCTGGTCGAGGCAGAGCTTGCGGAAGCGCTGAATGGCATCCTGACGACGACGCACCGCCTGCACCTCCTCGCGACTGCGGTAGTTGGTGCCCGGATCGGACATTGAGTGTCCCGCATAGCGATAAGTGCAGAGTTCGACAATCAGTGGGCCACGCTGCTGGGCATACCCGATGGCAAACTCTGAGGCACTGCGCACGGCCAGGACATCCTGGCCATCAACCCAAATGCCAGGCAGGTAATCACCTCTCGTATAGTTGTTCGTATTACTCGATGCACGCCAGGTGCTCGTGCCCATGCCATAGTTGTTGTTCTCGCAGACAAAGACCACGGGCAGCTTCCACAGCTGGGCCATGTTGAAGGACTCAAATATCTGTCCTTGATTGGCAGCCCCGTCGCCGTACAGTGCCAGGCAGACGGCGTCATCCTTTCGGTACTTGCTGGCCAATGCAATGCCAGCTCCAAGCGCAACCTGAGCGCCAACGATTCCATTGCCACCGTAGAAATGGGGCGCATACATGTGCATGGAGCCGCCCTTGCCGCGTGCACAGCCGCTCGACCTGCCCGTTAACTCGGCCAACACGCCCACCGCGCTCACGCCCATGAGGTAGGCCCAACCGTGAATGCGATAGCCGGCAATCAGATTATCATGCGGCCTCATTGCCGCTCGCAATCCCACAGCGCACGCCTCCTGCCCCGTATACAAATGACAGAAGCCCCTCACGAGCCTCTCCTTGTAGAGCTGCGATGCCGCCGCCTCGAGTTTCCTGATGGCCACCAGTTGGCGATAATAAAGCGACGCCTCCTTCTGCTTGAGGGACACCAGTGTGTCGGGTCCGAATTCCAGGCGATGCAACTGGAAGTCCACTGGCAGATGCACCAAACAGGACTCCTCCACTTTGGACGCTGTGATGCCCTCAATAACCGAGCCAGATGTCTGTGGGCGTGGCAGCTGGGCGGTTGTAAGTTGCCTTCGACGTTGCATCAGCTTTGGGAGATCGGATATCGCCGTGATTGCGGCTCGTTGCATTCTGAGAATCTTCGCTCTCTTCGTTAATTTGGATTCTAAACGAACTTCTGGTGTCAATTATTGAATCTGTCAATAAGTTCTCTTTTTTATTAAAAAAACTCGTACTGAACAAGTTTTGTGAAATTCGGCAGACAATGATGGAAATTCCCTCTACCAATGTTTTGATTTCATTATAGTTTCTATTTTTTATGTACTTCAACCTCCTTTTCTACAATCGTATGTCATATTTTACTTTAATTTCCGTTCACTCCAACATTTTCGATACGTACATACATATACTTGTATTTCTTTTATTTTATATTTTTTTTTTGTCAGCTATTCGTATTTTTTCGTATCTATGCCATGGCCGGGACAAAGCACTTTCACTGTTGATGGTCCTCTTCCCCTCTTCGTCTGTCCTCTCCACGTATGTATAAAGGCTTTTTGCCCATTTTAAGCGTAAATAAAAACGTTAAATGTTTTTTTAACGTGCGCCACTTAACACTCGGGACAATTTAAAGGCAATTGAGCACGACAACAAAAACAAGAGCATCAACAACAATGGCCACAAAAAAAAAAAAAACCAAAAGCGATACAGAAACATCTATATGGGCATATAAATATGTGGACAGAATTCTTACATACATACGTATATGTTTGGTTGTACGAGTATGTGATAGGCTTCGCAATTTCCTTATATTTTATACCCTATACCCGTCAAATGATAGAGGTGGATGAGAAACGAAATTATCTCTGTATTATAATATGATTTAATACATTTTACTTATCTTATTGGTTTGTTTTGCATTGAACTTTTAAAATTTTCATTAGTCAATAGTTTTTACTTATGATATTAAAAAAAAATAACCTAAAAGTATGCTATGCTTTTTACCTCCAATTTTTATTTTATTTTATTTTTAAATTTTTTAATTGTTTATTTAATTATTCTGTTATTATTTACAACAACATAAAATAAACTTATATTTTCATCTCCCATGGAATTTCATTCGATAAGATTTCCAACAGATCTGAAAAGAACCTGAAAAAAAAATAGATATTTGATTAAAATCTAAATTATTTATTTAAATTTATATCATTTGTAGAGATTTAAATGATATGCGGAGATATTTACAGTGAGTTTGAAGAATATAATTTAGTTTTTTATAAAATAGCACACCTGTCAAGATTTGATTCAATGTAAATATTCTACAATTTTAGTTATAAATTACTTGAAGATAAAATGTTAAACATGTTAAAAATCAATAAAAAACCGACAGTTTAAAAAGCACAGGGTATCTGCTAGTCGATTATATATAATCAGAAAATTGTTGCTTGTATTTTATGATTATTATTTGACCATTTTGTAAGCTGACTCGTAATTTAATATAGATTTCTGGCCGTGCCAAGCACCATTCTCCGACTCTTGGGCACATTTTTTATTATGCTTCAAACAATAAATTGTCAATTGATTTTTGTGCTCATTTATTGTGCTTATGTTGCCAGCAATATATTTACTTACATTTTTATTTTCTTTTGTATGCTTTTTGTCAATGCCATTTTACGTCATGACAAAAAATGAAAAAAATGGCAAAAGATGAGAAAAATTTGTTTGGACTCCGGTTGCGACCAGAGGGAGACTTGTTGTTGGTCTTGTTCTTGCAGCTCTTGTCAAACAAATCATAAAAATAGAATCTTGTTTTTGTTGTATTTATTTTATTTTTATAGACCGAAATCGTAAAATGGCGTTGCTTTCATTTCAATTATGTTGAACACTGCGAAGATTAAAAAAAATACGAATTCACTTCATATACCTACGAGCTTTCGTATAATTTCCTTTGACATCGCAGCATTGAGGGGAGTTTTATCGCAGGAGGGGAATTGGTGGAAGAGAGGAAGCGGTGAATGACACATGTAATGCCAGTGGCAATAATATTGTAATAAAAAAATTGTTTGCATTGAAAGCAGAAGTGTAAAATATGCCCACATTGTGGAACGCCCGCAAGCCACGCCCACCTGGCATACATAAAGTCGAGTTGAGTGTTTATTTTGTGATTGATAAAAAATAAATGTTTGATTGTCGCTGCTGTTGTTAAAGCTGCATTCTCCTTATTATTATTTTTCTTATTCACTTTATTTTTTTGCTGATGCTTTTTATTGTGAGTATTGCCAATAACAGCTGCGAATTCATCTGTGTGTTCATTGTTGTGGAATCGTTGTGGCCTTGGGATATATGGGAATTCTACATATGCGAAAAAAAACAAAAGTAAAAATATAGGACAGTCGAAAGAAATAGCTGTGAAAATATAATTAAATGCATGATTCGATTCCAAAATCGATTTTAAATCACTTTGTTAGTTAAGTTGCTCTGGTTTCAAGTCTAATTGAACATAGACAAAAATAAAAAGTATTTATTCCAGTTTGGATTTAATTTTGGAGTTTGTGATTCCTAAACTGCTGTCGTCTTAGCATTAAACGGAAATCACTTTTCGAATCGTGACTATTTGCAGAAAGAAGTCAGAGAAATAGATTCAAAGAATTATTGGAATTTTCTAATCAATTTTTACAATAAAAGTTGTTGTTTTGCTTGTCATGCTCAAGCTTGCATTTGATTTCAATTTGCAGTGAATTCCGTTAATAGCAGTGCTCCACTAACCTGTTCGCTCAACTGTTAACTGGGTTAAGATAACCTGGAACTGTATGTGCACCTTTTGAAGATGAAATTGTTTTCATTGATGTTTGTGTCGCATTGCAATTATTCAACGATTGCATATTGCATTCGTTTTAAGGCATTTTGTTTGCATTCAGTGTCTGTCACCTGGCAGAAAACTCATTTATCGCCCCAATGCCACTGTAAACCATTCGTTATCAACTACTTGGCGTGGGCGTGGACGGATCCCTTTTTTTGCCTTCTGCTGTGTCCCTTTTATGGTATTGCCATCAATACAATTAAATTTCCATGCTGCTTGATTTTGAACGTTCGACGCATTTTAATTATTTTCATTGAGAATGCTTTATGAAATTCGAGTGCGCCCCAATAGCGAATTGGTAGTCCTGCAATGTCCTCGATGTTAACTGTTGTTCCCCCCCCCACACTTCCCCTGGCTGCCCTTAGTTACAGACTATGGCTCTTATCTGGCACCTTCTTCCGCTGTGGCAAACGGAAGTGCAACAAAAGGCAAAGCCAGAGCCAATGCACGAAAATGAATGTCATTCATTCATTCAGTCATGCAGTCGCTCGTTCATTTGATCATTTGTTCATTTTGCTGGATAGCCCGTGTCCTGTGCAATTAAGCCAGGAGCTCCAGCTACAGCTCCAGCTTCAGCTCGGACTTGGACTCGAGCTCGGACTCAGTCCACCTGTGCGAGAAATGGTCAAGTTAATTACAATCTACATTGTTTATCGGCCCATCCTACGGGTCCTTACCTACTTGCTTTATTCCTTTTCGCCCAGCAAATTAATTTCATGCTCTTTAATAGCATTTTTAAATATTTCACAAGTCCCCAGTTAACAGTTCCAGTTACCAGTTACCAGTTACCCAGTCTCAACTCTTTCTCTCCCAGCTCTCAATTCAAAAACTCTGCATGTAATTATGTGAAATTTTTTAAACATTTCACTTTTAATTGTTTGCGGTTAATTAATAATTCAGGCAACTCATTGCAGAAGCTGCTGCAGTTGCTTCAAAGTCTCCCTCGATGCCTTTACCTTGGCCACATTAAAACCAACCCAAAGTATGCTCTATACATATATGTATGTATGTATCTGTGTTTGAGTTTTCCTGCACTTTTAATGGACTGCAAAAGGGAGCAGCGGCTTGTTTGAAGTCCGCTTTGGTTATGCTAATGGCCCAACACTTTTATAGGCGCCACTTTTATTATTGAAGTCTAGAGACTGTCTTGGCTGGAACCGTCTGCATAACTCTTCATTAGCACCTCGGTAATGCGTTTACGGTCTACGCAGACAGTCCGCTGATAATGATGTTTCATTATTGAATTATCATTGGCATTCCGCCATAAAAACGGTCCGAAATACAAGTCAATTTTAAAGAGAGCAATGAGAATAATTTTATAATTTAAAAAGGTTTTTTTTTTAATTCTTTCTAAATATTCTGCAAGTTTTCGAATCTTTGATATTCCTTTTCTCTACAAAAGTTTTAAATGTTTTTTAAACTAAGATATTTTTTGAAAATAGATGTCATAGAAATGGAATCTCTCTCTGGAATAGTTAGGTGTTGTCAGAAATATCGATTATAATTTTTTAATAATTGATTAATAGGTGAAATAATTTATGTTTTTTTTCTTATTAATAAATATTTCATTACTTACTCAACTTGTCTTTTATCTCGATTAGTTAATTTATAAGGCCTCATTTTTGCCCGTAACGTATCCATTTATTTAAAAACATTGTATTCCTTACATTTATATTCACTTTAAATGAGCCTGCAACATTTAGTGCTTAATTGGAGGTCATAATTACCCCCAAACCGACTTCCTTTTGTTACCTTGCAGATTTTGGAATTTTTGGGTATCTCAATGGACTTTCACAAGGGAAATTTCCGCAGCGAGATAGCAAATTTATATTTTTTTTCCGCAGTTCACACCAAGGAAATGGATGCCACACACAAAAACACACACACAATCAGGATCACCTCGCAGGCTGGCTAACCCTTTTTTTGTATGGCCGAAGAGCTCAAATTAAAGCCAACATAAACCGGGGCGAATGACTGAGAGTGCGTATAAAACATTTTGTTTTAATAAAAATAAAATAAAAATCAGAAAACCAAAGGCAAACAAACAATCTGAGCGCTCGGCAAATTGATCAAAGTGAAATTTCTGCGAAAAATCATAATAAACATGTGGGACTGTCTGTGTGTGTGGTGTGTGTGAGTGTGTGTTTGTGTGTGAGTGTGTTTGAACCCCAAATTATCAACAGCTTGAGGCGGAAAACTGGCTTTCACTTGCTTAACAATATTGCGTATACGCAATGTGGCGCTTTTTAAAAACAGAAAAGGAGAGGGAGAGTTAGAAAGAGAGAGAGAAAGAGAGAGAGAGAGAGAGAAACAGCCGTTAGGCCAAATCATTTGTTGTTGTCCAGTGGCTTTTTGGGTTCGTTTTTATTATCTCATGAATGCTAAATGCCCCGGCCATAATAAGGCCCCACTCGGTGCCTTTTGAATATACTCGCACTCGTATGTAAAAATCTACAGCAATATCTTATACAATTTATCATACAACACAACTGTCGCACGCGTGTCTGTGTCTGTGTGTGTGCGTGTCTGTGTGTGTGTGTGTGTGTGTGCGCGTGTGTGTGTGCGCTGCGTGAGGGTTTCCGTTTCCGTAACTGGGACGTACATCACAGTTACTTGGAAGCTTGTGGCTTAGTCTGACCCATTATCCCACTTATTCACGATGAAGGCATTCATTCAGACAGTGAGACAGTCAGTAAGTCGAGTCAGTAGTCATGCTGGGATTGCGACTACGTCCCATCAGTATGACTGTAATTTCCCTCAGAAAAAAGAGAGTATACCAAAGTTTCTAACGCTGTTTGTAGCTATTAGAAAACTGACAATGCAGCTTAAATATTTTTTATTTAATTTATATTCCTATTTTTTAGACTTTTTAGTATGACAATTAGCAGTGCTTGCTTTTTATACAATAAATAAATAAATTTAATAAGAGTATACCAAAGTTTCTAGTGCTGTTTGTAGCTATTAAAAAACTGACAATCCACCTTAGATATATTTTTTATTTCGTTTTTTAATTAATTTATATTCTTAGTCTTTAGTCTTTTAAGCATGACAGTTGGCAGTGCTCGCACCTTTTTATACAATAAATAAATAAATTTATTTCATAAGTATTTTATGGGTTCGAATTTAACTAAATAATTTAATTTTATAAATGTAAAAGAAACTTTCCAAACTTGCCCTTCTGTAGATCAAATCTCAATTTCAATTACTTGCATTCAGATTAAATAATATTCATGAAAATTGCATGAAAATCAGCAAAAGTAAAGGTAGTTGAATATTGGCAATTTTTTTAATAAATTCGCAAATATTTTTTATAAAGAGTAAGTGCAATTCGATGTATTTGAAATCCACTCTCCACCCGCAACCATTTTAAATTTGCGCACGGTTGATGTTCAGTCTTAAAACTGAGTTGAAATAGAGGCAAGTGTAGCCTTTCCGTGTCAGTGTAATGGTGGTACATCCGTTGCAAGTAAATGCCATTTGTCGAAATAAATTTCCGTTTTATTTAAATCCACACACGCACACACAACACACACACACACGGATATGCCACACATGTGAGCGAGAGAGCGGACGTACACACATAACGAGGCTTAAGTGTATATTTTATTATTATTTGGACTGCTTGATGACATTTGTCGTCGCTAGTGGCAAGACCGGATGTCCTTCTCTCTATGCGTGCCATGTCCTTCTCTATGTGGCTGCGAGTGTACGTATCCTGTTTTGACTTTTGTTTGCCGCATTGCGTATGCTCAGCTCATTTGAATTACAGTCCACTCTCTCCCCCTCTTTCTCTCTCTCTCTCTCTCTCACTTACAGTCTCTATATGCATCTCTGTCGCTGGTTGTTTAGCATTTCATCAGCTGCATATCATTTAACTGCGATAATGTTTGCCTAAACTCAACGCCCATCAATCTATAACTGTTCGACTATGACTATTCGATTATTCACCATATCCGGCATTGCTCGTGCTTAGTTTAAGCCTTCAAAACTCCCTACAAATTAAGGCTTCGATGAAAAGTTTATGTATAAGATTTTGTTGAAATAGTTAATAAAAATATTTAATTAACATTCACTTTGACTGATAGAGAAATTATTGCACTTAATAACTTTTTGTTTTCGGATACTGTTAAAAGTATGCTACATATTATTTAAAATTAAATTTCCCTCGCAGTTAATATAATTATTTGTTTATTGTTTAAATTGTTTGAGCAGGCTTTGCTCTTACAGTTAATAATTTTGTTTTATCATATCTGACTGTGATTTATCGATTTTTTGTTAATACTCAATGCACTGGAAATTATTATTTTTCCTTCATATTTTCTTGCTCTAAAAAGTTCGCAACATAGTTTTACCATTTCTGTAAAGTTAGACAAAACTTGCGATTTATCCGTAGTTAAGCTTAAGTTTAACTTTGCTCGGCATTGCAATGACTTTTAGCTAATCACTTTAAGTTTAAATCGAGCATATCTTTTGTTTACGAAATAATGTGCAACCCTGTTTTGGTGCTTCATTGTTTACTCCACATTGCGGCTGTCTGTCTGATTTTCCGGTGTTCAGCATATTCATTTGCATATATGGAAATGCCAAAAACATGGCCCAAAAATTGAATTGAACTTTTGCCATGTTCGTGTCAGTCTGTCAGCCCTTCAGTCAGTGTGCCAGACTGTTAGTCAGCCAGTTAAGCCTGTCTCTGTCGCACTTCTTGGGTTGCGTTTCGATTCGTTTATGCTGGCTTTTGTTTTACAGATACCTCAACTGTCCCTTCTCTGGCTGTCAGGATTGTGAGTGACCAAACACTTTGGCTTTATCGGCAGCCGTTGGCCAACAGATCGACCGTTGATGAAAACCCTTTTTGACATTTAACGTAAATGCTTCATTATTATTGTTATATGACGCAAACGCAGCGGCAATTTGGGATACCGAATAAATGTTTTGCCTTTGAACTTTTGGGTATGGGAGCTGTGTGGCATACAACATTTGCAACGTAGCATGTTTCTGTGGCCTGTGTCTGTGTGTGTGCGTGTATTTTCCACATGTTTTAATTTTTAATGAGCAGCACATTTAATTTTAATGTTTTGTGAACATGTGTTCATTAATGTCCCTTGCCCAAGGGCCGAAACTTAAGTTTCTCGGCCATTTGGCTTTAACTTTTCAACTTTTGAACTGACGTTGACACATCTATTAGATACAATTGCTTTATTCTCTATTCTATCTCTGTCTGTCAGAGTGTGTGTCTGTGTGTGTGTGTGTGTGTGTGTGTGGTGTACACTTAAAATAATGAGCGCTTAATTTAACACATTTTCTAGGCGCAACCTGTACAAAAAAAAAAACATAGAAAACAGAGAATAAAAGAAAATGTGATACCAAAACTTGGACCACAGATAAGCGCAATCATTACGCTCGATTAAACGCTCGATTCGTTGCCTTTGAGAGTGACGGAGAGAGAATGAAGAGTGGATGCTTGTATTGGAACCGTTTTCCTGATTGATTTGAAATTGGTTAGCGCTGATTTCACACAATCTATTCGGGAATGTGCTTTCGATTTTTCCATTTCACTTTCTGCTTGCAAAAATAATTACAAAATAAAAAGAGACCAAAAAAGTGGAAAAAACCTCATCGACAGCCTTTAAAATGAGCGCTGTTTAATTGGGCGTATTTGATTTGCGGTGCTGTCTGCCATAAAATGGCAACAGTCATGCATGGTGCGGCGATAACAGTTGATTAGATAATGGCATGATTACTAATGGAACCTCCACACACGGATACCCATGCGTGTGTGTGTGCGTGTGTGTGTGCTTATGGGAGTAGCACCATACCAATACCAATAGCAGACCCAAGACTTTAAAGTAACTTGAAACATAGCACGGACAATTTATTTTTTTAAATGGAAGACAGTTTTTCCTCTAGTCGAGGTTTTCTTATGTACATTTTAAAATATTTACATCATTTTCTACACTAAAGAGTAAATTTTTCAAACTTAATTATCATTTGCTTATTTATTTTAAATTTAAATTATATTTTGCTTAATTATTTTTATTTTTTGGTTTTTTATGTTTCGCTCTTTAAAATTATCTCATTTTTTTTTTGTAAGTAATTTAACTACAAATTTAATATCAACAATATTTGCACCTTTTTTTTGTCCTGCTAACTTGTTGCTGAGGAGCTGCCAACTTGACTCCATACAAGAATAATTTGCACATGTATTTTTTTTTAATATATGCTGTAAGATTTAAAGAGAAGCCAACATTTAGGCCCATCATACACTCATTAAACGTTAAAGCCGCTTGGGAATTTTATTTAAAATTGGTTGGCGTGCTGTCGGGAGTCACCTGGCATTTTAGTTGAAACTGCGACACGTGCTCCAGAATTCTTTAAGCTGATTTTTTGAGCAGAAGCTCAAACTAAAAATACATTAGTATTATGTTGGCAGTTCTGTTTTCAAATTTTTGCCATCTTTCAAATTGCTAAGCGCTAAGAGCTAAGAGCTAAGAGATTGCGCCAAACTAGAAGCTGACAATGATAACTTGTGCACGTTGTCTTGGCCAGGCCAAGAAAATAAAAGCAAAAGTCATTGTGCATATGTGTATGTTTCTCCCACTCTCTCTGTGAAGTGGTTTTGTGTCACTCAAATATGCAAATTAGCTTCTAAAACTTAATCGTGGACGTTGAGCCTAAACTACCCCGAACTCTCCTTTGGCACGTGCTTGTATTTAGGTTAATGAATAGACAAACTTTCGACAACCTCAATGTGCAAAGTTTTCGAAAGCATAACCAGCTGAAAGGACAAGAACGATGACATTTTTAAACAGCCGCAAAGGTAAATGCAATTCAAGACGACGACAAAAGCTAAGCCAAGCAAAGATGTGTCTGCAACTGTAGGGATTGTGAACTGTAAGGACTCAGTACGAGTAAGAGCACGGCATTATCAAGTGAAATATGTAAAAATGTGAAACTTGTGTTTGACTTGCAGCTTTCTTAGCTAGCGAGTGCTCGAGAGCCACGACTTGAGAATCTGGCAGCAAACTTGGCCAAATGCCCAACTTTTGAATATTTTAGAATACTTTTTGCTTAGCAAGGTGGGGTAGAAGACAGTGCAAGAGGTAAAGAAAGAAGAAATGAGCGTAAGAGCGTCTCTAAGCCTATTAAGGACATCAAACAAACATTTTGCAAAATTAAATGGCATGCAAGGCAAGCACATGTGGCTGCTCCTGTGGCTCCCTCATTCCAGCTGCTGTCCTTCAGTCTTTGCGTTTGCGCCTTTTGTGTGTAAACTTTGCACAAAATATTTCAGATATTATGTCACACTTAAGGGATGTCCTCGCCATTTATGACCGCACACACCGCACACACACAGAGCAATGGCGAATGGCTTTTGCCCGGGATTTGAAGACAACATCTTCTCGAAAATGCTAAACATTTTCAAATATTTATGAGCTATTAACACTTGGGCAATTCCCTTGCAGCCTTCAAGATTTCCATCTCTTTGGACTGCTGAAAAACTGCGCCTGAAAGGATCGCCACGAAAAATCTATGAAAATGCTGCTCTAAATATATGAACTGTTGCGGTCATTTCAAAAGTTATTTATTACTTGCTCTGGTTGCAAGATAAACGATTTCGCCTCACCAGTTACGCTTTGTGGCATTGCCTTTTGTGGCAGCTGGCATTGGCCTGGCCAAGCCAACAACTTTCCCCAACCATTTGCAGTTCATTAATGCGCCGTAAAATCTTGAGAGAAATGGCCATTAGATTGAGCAAATCCATTAAAATATCCGCAATTTGCAGAATGCGCCAAAAATATTATGATATAATTAAAATTTGATATTAAATTTAAAAGTATCTTGTTTAAAATATTTTTATTTATTTGCTGCAAACTAAAGTTTTATAATAACAAAAAATTTTATTATCCGACTGTCATTAAGTATGTAAAGAAAATTGTAAATAAATAAAAGTCTATTAAGATTTATTTAAAATTTACACTTTCAATTTAATCTCTTTTTTACACTTCCAAAATCAGATTAAACTACTTGTTTGTTTAGCTGCCAAACATCCGGTTGTTCCACAAGCTCATTGAACTAAATGTAAACTATAATCAATGTAAAACTAACTATACTTTCAATTCATTTTTATGCTTCACCAAATAGCTAAAGATAAAAAATTTTAAAAAAGTGGACAAGCGGAGAAGGCTAAAGTCAAGCTACCGACTTTTGGATACTCTTTACTTATTTAAATAAATTTAAAATATATTTTATAGATTGCTTTTAGACACTTAAATTGCTTAAAAACTTTAATCAGGAATTACCAATTTTCTATTTGTCTGATCTTGTTACGATTTTAATAGGTTGATAGTTAATAATAGTAGTAAACATTAATTAGTGAAAAAATCCTGATATCTTAAAAACTTGGTGTGGTGGCTATTCGCTATTTACGGAGGCGGAAAGGGGCGTGTCAAAAATTTGATCTGCGTCGGGATTTATAGAAGTTTGTTTGCAAAATTTGGTTGCTCTAGTCCGTTATAGTGAGATCTAGGCGCTCACAAAGAAGGACAGACGAACATGGCTATATCGACTCGGCAGTTGATGCTGTTCAAGAATATATATACTTTATAGGGTCCGAGATGCTTCCTTCTCCCTGCCACATACATTGCAACGAATACAGTATACCCTTTTACTTATTTTTTTAGTAACGGTTATATAAAGTGGAAAACCAATGAAAACGAATGAAAATTTGCTTGCACGGGAGTGAAACTGCGGTCAATGAACACATATTCGTGAACGGAAAAGGCCGCAGCTAAATGTGAAATGGGAATGACACAAAAAAAAAGGAGAGGAGAAGAGAAGATGAAGAAGAGTCGCGATAAAGGCAACTGCAAAAGCAAAACGGGAGTTGAAGCTGGAGGATGTGTGGAATATTTGGATAGTCGTAGAGTCGTCGTCTGGTAAAAGTTGCCACACTCACACACAAACAAGCAGAGTGCGCAGCGAGACCTTTGCCTAAAATGCTGTTTATCTTGTCGATTGAATCGGGCAGAGCGGAGAAGGAGAGCGCAAGACAGGGAGAGATATGTACTGAGCAGTGCCAAAAAAATATTGGGCATCTTTGTGGGTTACGTTGCCAGGCCTGAAAACTGCAAAATATAAAGCTGAAAATGAAGTAGCCACGGCCTGGCTTGCATTTTTAGCCCGTTCTTTTCTTTTACTAAGTTTTGGTTTTTTTTTGTATTTTTTGTTGTTGTTGTTGTTGGCCAACTAACAAAACAGAGCCAAGTGGGGACAACATGCAAACGTCCTGGCAGCACAGAATGCGAAGAAAACTCGCCAAGAAGGAAAGTTCTGGCGATGGCGATGGCGATGTCGAATTTTTGTGGTCGAGCAAATTTCTGGGCTTCGATGAAATTGCTGCCAAATAGGTTACAAGCAATTTTTACTTGGGTCGCCTGTTTATGGAGTTGTGTGTTTCTGGCCGTCATCAGTTTGTTCTTGTTCTCATTCTCATTCTCGTGTTGTGGTTGTTGTTGTTTGGTATTTTTGGCCTGCGTTTTTCACTTATTTTTCTTCTACTCCACCACGTGTTTTTTTTTTTTTTTTTTTTGTTGGTATGCTGTTCTACTCTTCTTTTTGGCCAGTAAATGAAACGGAAATATGTTTTGTGGCCTCACTGCACAATAACAACAACTAAGAAGTAGAGACTTAAGCAGGTTTGCCAAGGGGCAGATTCGTTAGTTGTGTAGCATGTGGTTGCCAAGTGACTGCTAAGAATCTTAAAGTAACTATCAGCTTAAATAGTAGCAAGGGCCACAGACAGCTGGACATAGCGACAGTCGGAACTTATGGCCAACTATTTACCAGTCCACAGCTCGCTGGCATTCAATTGAAAACGGATTGTCAGATAAACCAAACGGGGTTGCAGTAACTGCAAAAGATAATGTTAAATATATTTTTATTGCGCTCTGTTCTGAATAAACAAGTAATTGAAACATGCCACAGATTTTTAATACAAAGAAAATTTAATATTTCTCATATTATATTTTCGTTAGATAGATAAATCTACATAATATTTGAGCATACTTTCACAGGGTAACCTATAAAATATGACATAAAACTTTAAAATAGAACTTAAACTTTTAATTAATATTAAATATTATTTATCACGTGTGCCACAGAAATCACAAGTGAAAGCTAATTCAGATATTTTCAGATGAGTTGATTGTGGCACGGAGAAATGAAATTGATGTAAAATTCAAGTGAAAGAGATTTCTGTAGCACACCTGTATATTTTATAAAATTTTAGCTGAATATTTAAAATATTATTCTCCCTACCGTACAATTTATCCCAAGTATGCTTTGAGTTTCTCCAAGTGCAAAAAGTTCATCTAAAATCATTACTTTTTCAAAAATGTATATTTTCTATTAGCGCAAAGTTGTGTCACAAATCTCAAAAAGCCGCCATTGCACTTTGGCTAATTTAACCACTAAACTATTGCACACACATTAACACACACTTACACTGACACACTCACACACACACACTGATATGTCAGTCATTTGGCAGCTTCCTCTATTGTCACAATGTTTGAGTTGTTGTTAGTTTTGTTGTTATATTTTATGTTGTTTGTTATTCGCATATAAAGTCATGCTGCCAAAGAGCAAAAACCACAAAATGTTTAACATATAAATATAATTTTAGTTGACAAGAAGAAGAAGTAATAGAACATTGTAGTATGTTGGATAATTAAATACCCTCTAATAGTTAAATGTTTACAACAAATGTCATACACTGTTAAGTTCATACAGATGCTCTTATAAAAAAATATTATTTTAATGGATGGTATTTTAAATTGGTAATTTTTTATGGTCCAATGAATATGCCCTTCAAAGCTACCATAAACTGGTAGCTCCGGCATTCAAAATGTTGCAATCGTTTTGCGATTATTTTGCAGGAAATTAAAAACCACAAATCTAAAATGTTTGAAATATCCGGTGGAACAATTAATTCATTAATGCACCGTGCTAGCGCTGTACACGGGGATTCCCAGAGCGGAAGTGTAATCAGCGTCGCGGCAAAAATAAAATGGCGGCTGCATGGCATGGCAAGTAACGGTTTAATTGTATTGGTTTTAACTGGTTTTTTTCTTCCTCTCTTTCGCTGTCGCCGATAATGTGCGCATTATTAATTTAAATATGTGAATATTGATGGAGTTTTAAACACAATCGCTGCATATTTCCCTTGGCCGCTTTCCCAACCGCTTTTCCTTCGTTGACATTTGATTAACGCATGTAATGCAATTTAGCTCTGGAGGCAATTTCGACGGCAGGTGGTGCCACATAGCATTTTTGTTGCATTACTTTTTAATGAGTTTTGTGCATTGGACGCGTGTATTGTTTATTAACAATTTGCATCACACGAACGCATCGAAAGCCATTGAAATGTTTACGCCTCAATTAGTTGAACCATCTCGCATATTCAATACAAAACGCATTCATGTATCGAGGGTGACAAATTGCAATACAAGAAAAAATAAATATACAGACAAAAAAAAAACAATTAATTGCTCATTAATGGACTGGGACAATTCGGATAAAAAATCATACAAATTATTCAAATGCTTAACAGCTTTAATTGCAAAATAAAATGGGAAATCCTTGAATGCCGAAACAAATACAGCCATTGTGCTAATAATGAAAATTGTGTGTTAATTGTTCGCTCGTTGTTCAATATGCTATTCATTATTCATTAATTCACTTTATATTGTTGATCGGAATCGTTCGGAGTTTATACTTATCTTATTTAAAATCAATTAAACATTGTTAAACTTGACCAATGTTGTCAATGTGGACATGAGTGCTGTGTACTCAAAAAATTAATGTGTTAATCTTGTTCAAAATACAGAAAATAAATAAGGTTTTTTTGAATAATTTGTATTAATCTAAGTCATACCTGTTAAATAATGATTAGTAATCATAGTCATTAGTAATTAAATTATTTTTATTTAAAAGTCGAACTAATGATTAAATTACGATTATTTTCGGTTTTGCCCCATTATTTAATGATTATGATTACCAAAAATCAAAAAAAATCGAAGATTATTACAATTATTCAAAAAAATCAGAAATAATCAAAAATAATCAAAAATAATCGTTTTGATTATTTCCGATTTTTCCTGATTATTTCTGATTATTTTAGCTTTTTTAGATTATTCATGATTTTCTAGTAAAAATCAAATTATTTTCAATGTTCACAATCAAAGTAGCCAAGGCTTTTGATTATAGTTGCTTTTGTACTGGTTGAATAAAGCCCTTACATATTTAACGTACTTATATTAAATAAAATGTGTAATTGCAAAGAAATTCGATACCCTATTATTGATTTCTAATATGAATAATATATGTAATTTAAAAAAATAATATCTAAGGAATTCTACTCGATCGAAATCAAATTCAATTTAAAGCTTTGATTTTTGGCAGTTAGGGGCAATATGTGTAGGAAAAGAAAGAAAGATAAAATCAAACAAAAGAATGAAAATGTTCTCAGCAAACCAACAAGAATACTTTTTATATTACGTATACGCCCCGTCCCTCAGTGACCTGATTTTGGTTATCAATGCAATGCAGTTTTTGTTGTTGTTGTTGCTGTTGCTGAGACAGCCACAGTATGAGGTCTGCTCTGTGCTTATCTGCTGCCAGCTGCTGACGTCGCTGCTGCTGTTGCATCCAATCTGCAATCTGCAACACAATCTCTGCTCAACAACGGAAAAATGAAGTTATTGGAAAATGACTGTCAAACGGCAAAGAGACGGCCACAGCTTGGTCTACACTAGCTACAACTATCCACTGTCTCCACTGTCTCCTCAGTCTCGGCCTCTGTCCCAGTCTCAATCTCAGCCTCAGTTGCTTGCCACATATTTTAGCAGCATAAAATGTTTGGCATCATCAGGCTGTTTTTATGTGGTAGACATTTGCTTTGCTTTTCCATTGTTCAGTTGTTTGTTGCTGTTGCTGTTGCTTTGTTGCTGCCACATGGCAGCACTCTTTGCTTTTTACTGAGAGCATTCGAGCTGAGATCTAAAAGCGCAGAAAAGCGTGTCGATAATCAAGCGTCAGCATATAAAACTCAATACTTACATCTTTGGCATACAACTAAGCTGGACACAATTGTATGGCATGAAAGTTATCTAAGCTATGCCGGAGATTTCACTGTTGGCCGGATTTCGGATTTCGATTTGTGAACAATTGGTTGGCAGGCCAGATCTTAAGTTACGAATTGAATTAACTGCAAATTCAAAGTTAGGAGTTGGCCAAGGAAATTAAATTGAAAATGAATTGGAAATGCAGCTTGTTCAACAAGAATTTCACTTGAGAGTCTATTTAAATAAATATTCTATTTATATTATATTTCAAATTTATTCTATTTTACTTTTAAGTACAATATTTTTAATCTTCTTTTCTATATTTGTATTATTATTGTATTTCTACTTTGTTAGATATAACCTCTTTATAATAATATATCAATTATTTGCGATTCATTGTTTAAAAATATCAAACAAGGTAATTCATATCGATTTTATTTTCAAATATATCATAACATTCTCTCTCTTTAATTTTTAATTCCATGACAATGATGAATTTTGAATTTAGGAATTACCTAATATTCTATTTACTATTGATCCAGCTTCCATTCTTTTGTTAAGTGGAAAACAACATGGCAAATGACAAATGTATTGGACAGCCACTGCCATACCACGCACCTTTCAAAATCGTTGTAATAATATTTGGCAGATAAACAAGGGCCAAGCTACCATTTTCTCTCTTTCTCTAGCTACATCTATAGCCCATAGCTATCTCTTTCTCTGTGAGTTGTTGTGGTTGCCGCATAACAAAAATTCATTTTGCAGCATGTTTGCATATCTCACTCTATGTAGATATTTTCATTGACATGCATTTTGGCTTACACACAAAGCTGCGTATGCGTATGCCCCTCTAGGCGCCTCCTGCCCCTCTAGGCGCCTCCCGCCCCTCTATTGTGACCCCGTCGTTTTACTGTAGTCAGCCATGGCCATAACCCTAGCTATGGATTCCTATTTCGGCATGGCTTCAGGCTCCAAATAATATTCTGACATTCAATTCGACATTTGTTTTCTAGCTTTTGGCGTTGTTGCAATTCTAAGCGCAGCCGCCACCGGATGTTGCATGCCAATTTTTGTTGAAGTTGTTGCCGGGTTGTGGAATACCAATAGGGGGAGGGTGTGTACTATACTATAGCGTGGGAGTCCAAACAACGTTTCAGATAATTTATTTTGACGTCAGCGTCTACTGCGTGTATTTATGCGATTTGTGTACGAACTTTTCGGTTTTCCGTTGCACAACTGTAAATTGTGCAACCATTTTTTGGTGTCCAATTTAAACACGAATCAGTTGTGTATACCTTTCAAGGTTAAATGTTCTTGCGAACTTGTTGTTCTTTCGACTCTTGTAATATATTTGATATGTGTTTCGCTTGGAGGTTGAACCAAAAAGTTGCCCACTAATTTGAATAGTTCTCCTTGTTATTTGGTTTTTGTTTCTAATTTAAGCTGTCATAACTTTGAAAACTTCAACTCTTTTTTGATTCTGCAGCCAAGTTCTATTATTTAAGATTATTTAATTTTCATTTATTTTTTTCATATCTCTGAAATCCCCTTATTTGAATCTGCATCCCAAAAATAATATTAAGTTTTAAACTGACTTTAACTTTATTTACAAACTCTCAAAACTGCAAACTCTCACATAGTAATCAAATCGTTTAATATGCCATTTTCTTGGTCCATTTATTTATGTCTGAAACTCTGATATCCACTAGTTACTTTAATTTGCGTTGTTGTCATAACTTAAGTCTTTCCGCCTCTTGTCATTTATTTCCAAAGATCTACCATCTCTGCATCTGTCCTGTTTCATCTCTCTCACTCACTCTCTTTCTCTCTCTGTTTATAAAACAAAATGTCTCATTATTCTCTTCAGGCCATACTTCTGCCCCTAGACTGACCTAATGCCTAAGCTCTTATCAGTCATCATGAAAACTTTTCAGTCAACCCATGTGCCCCTCATTCCCCCTACCGACATCTTTTCGTTTTGTCTGTTGCTGCCATGACTTGTCCTCGGCTAGGCACTGTTGCTACTTCCATGTTGCACTCTCTTATTCAATTGCAAATCACGCAACATTGTAAACATTTGTAAAACGGCTTTAAAAAAAAACACGAATTCTGTGCTTTCAGCTGAATGATGAGACATCAATCACCAGCCGGCACGTTTGTCATGCGTCCAACGCACTGTCAAATTCGTTGAATACAGGGTGTACACTATACACACACACCCACACACGCACACACACACACAGGTCACGCCTCCCTATACGGTAATCCAAAAACGCCCCCAAATGCTAAAGAAATCGCAGCGTTAAAGTTTAAACGTTTCGATTTTTCTTTCGTTTTTTTCCTTCTTGACATTTTTTATTTGTGTGTGTGTGTGTATTTGTGTTGTTGTTGTTGTTGTTTTCCACGTCTCCCCAAAGAGCAACTGACAAAAGTTTTTCTCTGAAACTGGAAAATGGATCGTTCGCATTCCATTCACCTGCAACATTTTCTAATGACATCAAAAACAGCAACAACAACAACAACAGCAAAAATTTGTTGCTCGTTGTGACATTAAGATTGATTAGTTTCTCTCTCTTTCTCACTCTCTCTCTCTCTCTGCCCCTTTCTTTCTCTATCGCTTTCTCCCTTTCATCCTCCGTCACATTTTAGCCAAAACGAACTTTTGGCAAATTTATGCGCTTTTGCTTGATGGTTGAGAGAAGCTCTTACAATGTCGAGTAATTTCGTTTCAGTTTTAATACTCTTACGGAGCGATCCTTTGCCAGTGTTGTGAAACGTGCAGTGCATATTTGAATTTTATGTGACATACTTAATTTTTATTGTAAGTATTTATATTGTATATTCATTGTCAGGTGGAAGCCGAAGTAATCATATAGTTAGTGTATAGTTATTGTAATTTTTCGAATATAATATTTTGTCAGTGTTGTGCAACGGCGTATAAATGTCATTAACATCTATTCATTTTAAAATCCTCGCCGAGAGTATTTGATCTTCATCTTCATCTTTTTGTAATGGTTTTTTTCGTGTTAGCAGCCAAATAATTTGTTGCTTATCGTTTACATAAATTTGTGTCAGTGTGCTTAACAAGAAGGAGACGAAGAATAAGAAAAAGACAAAAATAAATATATGTATGAACAACATTTAGCTGTATAATTTCTTTTTAATAAGCGTAAATAGTTGTGAACAGTCAAAGAAACGCTTCATCATTCGTTGCGTAATTACAGAGGGGAAACTTCTAGAGAAACGTCGTTAACTCAAGGGGCATTTGTTTAGTTGCCACACACACACACACACACCCACCCACACAAACATATATAGTTGTTGATTGCTGTCTGTTAAATGTGTTTCAAGACTTGCTTCCCTATTATATTATTGACGTTGGGAATATTTAATAAACATCAGCCAACACAATTCAGACATTTTTGCCTCTCTTGCTATTGCTACATTTGGGCCAAAGTTATTAACTTGTTGTAGACAGTAACTTCAAAGTTGTCATAAACACGAAGGGGAAAATAACAACTACAAATATATATACATCCCTGGTCAAAATAATACTATTACAGCTATTGTAAGTCAAGTCTTCATATTTAGAAAATTAATTTGGAAAGGTCACTTAAATTCCAATTGAATGATTTCCTTAACCCATTAAGTACCCATTGAAAATTTCGAATTTATGTAAATGTCTTTTTCAAATTTTTCCCTCCATTTGAAAAAAAATGTTTTGATTCAGTAAAATTCAAACAAATTCTAAGAGTGACTGCAAAAAAAATTCCAAAAATCTTTTCGATAATAGTTTTTTGAAAATTCGTCATTTTAATTCAAAAATTCAAATTTTCCAAAAACTATAAAAATTACTAGCAAAGAGATATTTGAAAAAAAAAATTTTGTTTGCAGTTACTATTTAAATTGTTTTAAGGAAATTTTCTGCATTTAAACATTATTTTTAAAAAATCAAGGAAAAAAGTTAAAAAGTAGACATTTACATAAATTCGGAATATTCAAAGTTGTACTAAATGGGTTAAGGAAAATTGTGCATCATTCAATCGGATTTTAAATTTAAATTTATTTTTTAAATATTAAATATGAAGACTTGACTTACAATAGCTGTTATAGTAAAAAAGGGTGTACTTATTAAATTGTCCAGGGGTGTATGTAAGTGTGTTTTACATGTTATAATTCGGAATGTTTTCAGCTACACTTAGCATCTTAGACTACAAGAGCAACTTGAGTTCTTTCCACTGGTACTTTGAACAGTTTAATGAACTTAACAGACAACAGCTGCTTGAATTGAAGAGAAATTCATAACAAATAATTGTGAAAGCATATTTAAAACAAAACATCATTTAAAATGGTATACACATTTCTTATTATGTATTTTACTAGCAAAATATTTCAAAGAGATATTTGCTAATTCAACAGCTGTCCTTTCAATTGATTTTCAATGTTTTTTCATACTCTTAGCAATTGTTGATTTAAGATTAATGACAAATCTGTGGAGCGATTTTAGCTGCACATTATATGGACTAAGTACGTGTAATTTCAATTTAATTTTATATTTTGTAGAGCTGAAAATGGTATTTAATTTGACGTTGTCAAGGATTTTCATTTACCAACTGTGCTGCACATGAAATTAATTAATAAATCTAGTATAATGTCGAAACAAATTGAACACATCGATTGCAATTTTGGAGCAACCAGATTGCAAATTGACTGGGGGCCAATTTGCAGCTGAAAGGGTAGAGGAAAACAATGAAAATGGGTGGCAAATGAAGTTTCACGCTAAAATGAATTACAAGCAAATACAAAAGCAAACAGTGAACGATGTGCTGGAGGGTGAATAACAACAGTGCAAAGGGGCGAGCACGAACGCAACAAAATTAAAATTCGCGTGAAAACATTTTATAGTCAGATATAAAAAAAAAAAAAAAACAAGACGAAGGAAAAACTATGGAGCAGCTAATTTGAGCATTGCTGGCAAATCAAAGAAACATTTTCCCGCAGCGAGCTTTGTATTTTATTGGGTCATTTCGGCAAATGAAGGAACCCAGGAGGAGTCCAAAGATGTGACCGAAGAGGCAGAGGGGAAGGGAGGTTGAAAGAGAAGAGAAGCGAAAAGCTGCAGACGGCATACGAAATCAATTTCCTGTTGGCTGCTCCTAAATCGATTTGAGTTTGGTTAACCTGCGAAAGTTACAGCCATAAAAACCGAAAACAACCAAACACAACTTTTGCACGATGGAAACAAACAAAATTTTAACAGGATTATAGTAGGTGTTTTCGTAACAGGGGGAACTGTGGGGAAAGGAATACACAGTTCACAAGGCCTGGCCTACAATTGTTACGAAAACTTTGTGGCGCTTCTGTTTTTCCTTCTTGGATTTCCTGTGTGTCCTTTATACGCTCAAATAAATCAAAATTTTATATATACTATACATACATAGATTTCTATTGTTTGCAATACATACAACTTGGTATTTGTTGTTATTGCTTGTTGCTGTTTGGTGAGCCACTTGTGTGGCTTATTTGTTACATAATCAAATCGAGAGCCACTGAGACCGCACAACACAAATAATATTACGCATACGCCGCATTTGCCCGCTGACTGAACTCATTTGTTGTTTCGGCTTTATGTGGAATCAGAAAAAAAAGAAAGAAAGAAAAGGGTTTCCCTTTACTTTTGTTTGCCATTGTTTGGCTTTCTGTGGCACTGTGTCAGGGCTGGCCAACAATTAGGCATTGGCCAACAGCAACAACTTCAACAACTACAACAAGGGCAGCCACAGAGTGAACATTATGAATACGAGCCTAGCAAATTAGTAACAGTTTCTTATATACTTTTCCCTTTTTTTTTGGTTTCCTTCTTCCTGCTTGTCATCATTTTCATCATCGTATTGTTGTTTTCATTTGCCTTTTGGCCAGGTCTCTTTGGCAACTTCATTATTGGTTTCTCTTTCGTTCGCAAGAAGGCAAAATGAAAGAAAAATCGGGTCATGCTAATAATGTCGTACTTGTGTGTTCTTTGTTCTTTGTCCGATTGTCAATCATAATTTGCTAAATTGAGCTTTAATTGACCCATTTGCCAGAATTGCAATTAAATGAAAGACTTGAAGTGTACGTTATCGAGAGATAAATGGTTATGTGAATAAGTATATTTATTTATATCATTATGAACGTCTTCTATTTTCTCTCTAAATAAGAATGCTTTCTTAGAATTTTACATACTTTGCCTAGAATTTAAGCAACATTAAAATTATAATATTTAAACAATGTTTAATATTTAGTCTTTTACAATCGAATTATTATTACTTTGAAACTGCTATCTGTCTATAACTAATATAGGCTTAGCTTAAATATTTTAGTAGCACTTGGAAATTCACACAATCAATTTATTGTAATAAAAACTAATCCATTCAAGTGCTATAATTGTAGCTTAAATATGCTTTATGGCTTATCACAGTCTGTATTTAATCATTTTAAATCGTATTTATTAGTTTTCAGTCAAGTTGAATCTTTTGTTTAATATGTAAGAGTTTGCTGCCCATTTTCAAACAGAGCAAGTTTGGCTTTGCTGCCTTTTTGGCCGGAACAGAGCCCTCATGAATATTAAAATATGTTTGACCTTTTGTCCTTAAGGCAGGATGAGGCAGGCAGATAATATAGGATAGCAGCAGACAGACAGACAAGCCTTTTGTACAATTGAGAAGTTGGCATAGAAAACTACAACTTAGTTTCGAGAATGCAATTAAAATTTTCGTAGCAAAACCTCGAGCCAATGAACTTGGCACACCCACATTGAGAGTGGTTATGTTAAGCAGGCTAAGAGTGAGGGCTAAGGAGTTGGGGGGTGGGCAATGCCTGTGTTTGATTTATGAGAGCATTTTTCGCCAGAACATTTTACAACAAGCGGCGCACAAAATTAAGCAAAAGCGTAATACAATATACACAAAATATGCTGCGAAAAATTTCATAAAACACATAAAACTGACAGTCGCTGAAGCTGAAAGAAGGAAAGAGTCGAAGAAGGGGGCAGAGATGGGGTTGGGGGTGGTTAAGAAGTGTTTGAAGGGGAAGGGGCGATAAAATAGTGCAGCTTGCACGTCTTATAAAGAGCACAAAATTATGAAAAGTCCGAGAGATGGACGAATACGAGTAGACGCCTATTGGCGGGGACTGTTTGTGAAAAATGACGACGCACACACAGACAGTGACTGCAAACTGTATACGTATAGCACAACATTTTCTTCATGAATATTAGATGAATGAATGCCACCCAGCAGACGTCGTCCTTTCCCGTGCCTTGCCGTCCTGTGGAAGGCTTAAGTTGCTCAACGCTGAAATGAGTTCGCTGACGAGATCTTTGTGAGAGGGGGGGTTGGTAGTGTGAAGGGGAGGCGGGTAGATAGCTGGCTCGAGGCCATGCGGTCGGCATAATAAATAATGACCGGCATTCCTTTGTTGTAATTGAAAATGTTGGTCATTCCGACGGGCAACCAGTCGCGTCGCGACGCCTTGGCTTAAAGCAAAAATGATTGCCATACTTTGGTGCAGTTATGTCCGGATACGGATACGACTAAGGCTAACCGTGTTGCAGTTGGGGTGTTAGCAACCGACAAGGTAGGGGATATCACTTAGTTTGCTTCACGTACTTTTTCAAAATTCAAAACAGGCGCCATCGTGTTGGCATTAGCCAGCTAACGTTTCCTTTCGGCCCCCGTTGGATTCTGGCTCTGACGCTGATTGGTGGCTTAAATGCCGCCGCCGGCGAACTGTCGATTGGAACTTGGTCTAAAGCGCGGGGATCGTGCATAATAATTATGCAGGCGAGCGCGATGTCGTCGCGCATTAAAAATGAGCCAACAGGCGCCTGAAATTGATATCCGGTCGAAGGAGAAACTTAATCCTCCAATTCCCATTTTCCTATTTGCAGTGATAAATTGCAGTTGATTCAACTTTTATTTTATTTTATTTTCTTTTTTTTTTGACACATTTCAGACTCGTTTATTGATTGACAATTGCATTGCAAAACATTTGATTGATTTATATGAGGGAGAACAACTTTTGCTGTTCTTAGAACGATTGTCAAGGCCACAACAAAGCAAATCAAACACAAGCTTTCTTCAAACTTTCAAGTGCTGTGGCAGACTTTATCGAATACTGCTATTTTTCAATGAATTTGTACTGGAAATACCATATTCAGTTGGGTCAAATGTGTGGGCTAGATCTTTGATTAATAATGCATGCAATAACACTCTGGACAGACAAATAATTCTAAATGTTCGGGGTGATATTCTATTACATATTTGAGTTACCAAAAAAGTCGTTGCTTAGTAAAATCTGCAAAGTTCTAATTTGTTTTATTAGAAAAAAATCAAAGTTTGGTAACATATGTAATTTTAATAAATTATATAAAAATAATTTTTAGTATTTGTCTAAGCTACAAAATCTAATTTTAATAATTTAAACTAGGAAACGGAAATCTGTATTGCACCCTTTTAGATCTAATATTACATATTATATCTAATTTAATAATATAAAAAAAAATAAAATTTTAAGTATTTGTTAAATTTATTACTGCAGTGTTAAAATTGCATTGTATTCTAAATAAGACGTTCTTATCCCTCGTTTCTTATATCTTGTTAATTGCAAATTCTATAAGATTTCTAAGTAAATGCATTAATTCAACGGCAATTACAATAAATTATAAATTACCGAGTGCTGTTGCAATTTGAAATGTATCTAACCTAATCTAATCTAAGTCATCGTTTGGATTGACTATTTGAAAATCAAATAAACCGTAGCTAATTGTGTTTGTAATCAACTAAATGGCCAACATTTGGCTTTTAACGATGAGTGAGACAGAGGCAGAGAGAGAGAGAGTGAGAGGGGGAGAGGCAGACTTGAGATACAAACACAAATTCGAGTTAGCTGGCTGTGTGTACACAACCTAACTTAACCTGAAACGTATCTGATGTCGGGGTAAGTGTCGTGATAGTCCTTCCCCAGCACATCCTGCACATCCCGATCGTTTTCCGCTCTCACACTCCGGGCGTGTAATTAATGACGGTGGCAACAAAAAAACACAAAAAAAATTGCGAGTAGGAAAAAAATTTACATTCACCGCCAAAGTGAGGAAAACAAACAAAAGTTTTGGTCCACGACTAGACTAGAGGTCGTCCTGTGTCCTTGATATTGTTTTTCTTGTTGTTGTTGCTGCTTCTGCTCTGTTGGCTATCAACGCTGCTTGGACGCTTCTGTCATCATTTCATTACCTTGCCGAAAGTTCATCCTCTTGCCGCGTTTCGATAATTTGTCTTCCAGGTGCGCCTTGAAATTTGTCAACAATTTGGGCCAGCACAACTTGTGATTCTTTCTTTCGTTGGCCTTCGGGGCCAAGGCAACAAAGTGGCGTCTATTAGTGATAAAAATAGTCCCAAATCGGAGCAGAAGGAGCAGGAGCTGGACAAATGAGCCAGCAGCTGTCTGATGAGTCAGCATCTGTGCTGTTGTTTTTGACCCGCCTAATGGGCCAAGTCTGCAGATCGTTGGCCATCGTCTTGCCATTGAAAAATTATTGGCATTTTAAATCAGAGTTTGGGAAGATGTTTAATTTGATTGGCCATTAGTTGGAGCTCACACTCTTTCTCCAACACTTGGTCAACCACTTGATGTAGACAAAATGTCCTGTCTTTAATAACGGCAATTTATGGCGTATATTTTCGTACATTAAGCCAAAGTCAACGGCGTCAACTGGCCAGGTTGCCAAGGACAATGCTCCGTCTCAGCCGTTCGCAACATTAAATTATGTTTGGCTGTAAGGGAAGGGAGCATTAAATCATAAATGACAATGGTTTGTTACGAGGAAATGATAGCTGGTAAAGGATTTCGCATAGTTTATTCCAGAGAAAACTGCTGGACTGTTAAAGTAACTGCAACTATTGCCATAAAGCTATGATGATAAGGTCTTCTGATTACGACCAGTAAAATTATTATTTCAAGTACCAACTGTTAGGTTAAACGAGCTTTAAAGATTGTAAAAACTGGAACAAGGTAATCAGATTGAAAGCTAGGATCAAAAAGTGTAATAAATTGCATTGTATTATTATTATTTTTTTAATATGCAGATATGTTTGTAAATACTCAGATGTACATATATAGCTATACATATTTAAATGCAGAATAAATACATAGCTTATCAAGGTTTTTAGTTGGTCTGAATTTTGTGTTTGTTTTTGCGGTGTGGTTGGACTTGAATTATTTAGATCTAACAACGGCTTATCAATTTTAATTCAATAATTTAATAAACATGGTCCTTATCAATTAAAAACAGCACTGAGCACGAAATTTGCAATCGCAAGAACTAAACATCATAAGAAAAAAAAATTTAAAGAGAACATTAGAGTCATGGGTCAATGAAAAAAAAAACCCCGCACATATTTTGATCAGTAATTCTGTTCAGTAAGTACAGTGATTGAAAAAATAGTGGAAATAAGATTAAATTTGACATATGAAATAAATTTTTATTAATATCGCTAAAAGCTGTGCATCACTATAAAAATCCGTTGTTTTGTTAAATTCTTAAACATTGCTAAATAGGAATTCAATAAAATTGATCAGGCTAAAAAAATGATTGTTTTTCCATGAAAATTTAAAAATACAAAAATTAAATATCGTTTCTAGTTTATTTTACATCACCGTATCATTTCGAGATTCGATGAACAACTGATAAGGAATAATAATACGAGTAAAATATAATTTTTTAGTGATTTATTGACTCAATTCGAGAGAGAAATTGTTTATCTTGCGCTAAATAAATTAATTCAATAAATTATATTATCGTACAAGATAAATTTAATGAGAATTTGTCAGAACTACTTTACTCGTGAAACAATTGAGTTGACTTGATCAGTTCTTAGCTTTTATAGGTGCCGATGTAGGCGCCACAGGCAGGGCAGGTGTGTTCGGCATTCTGACAGTTGTCCACACAGTAGGGAATGCAAAAGCAACAGATGCCACTGCAAGAAGAGAAGGGAAAAATGAGAAAAGTTTTCTATGGTCTATGGTCAGCTGCAAGTAGTTGAGTTCTTAGGTTTACTTACCCCAGTAGGCAAATGGCCAATGCTATCAAGTGCGTCCTTGTGCTGGGCTCTGGCGTCACCTTCGACTGCTGACGTGTGTGGCACGAGGGGCAAGTGGTCATGATTGCCACACGCCCCAAATTTTGAACTGGCGCTGTAAATATACAAATATATGAAATTTTGGTAACCGTAACTGAAGAATACGAATATTATTCTCGTTGAATATACAAATCTCTTTCGAAATCAAAGAATTTTGTTTTTATTTTCAAATTTTATTTTCACTTTTTGTGAAACTTACGCTGCGCATAGACATTTTGATGTTGCACTGGAGCTCCGGGTTGATATGTATTCATTGCTGGAACTCCGGGTGCTTGATATGAATTCATTGCTGGAACTCCGGGTGCTTGATATGTATTCATTGCTGATACTCAATTGTTTTTTAAATTGTCTTCCGGTTTGAGGTCTTTTCTAGTTGCAGCCCGACACGAAACTGAAATATTCTATCAACTCTCGGTTTAATGATGCCTTTCGTCATACAGATTTTAATACATAAATAAAGATGCTGATACCACGGAATAACATTGAAATGATTTTGGTTTTAAGTAGAATACTGAAACTAATCCTTAACACATTATGTGCCACTCCTTAATTATTTTCTCAATACCTTATTTTTTGTAGATCTTAAAAAATTGAATTTATTTAATTTATTGTTGTTACTGAGTGTATGGAAATATTCTTATAAATATATGTATGTACTTATTTTATTTATTGATATAAAATTCGTTTGATCAGATTTGGAGCCAGCAAAGTCAAAGTCTGAACTAATAGAATGATATAGTAGTCGAAATATATAATACAACTCAAGAGATCAAAGAACATAATTTTCTAAACTTTTTAACAACAACAATAAAAATAATATAATCTATATTTATGTTTATACACTTTTGAATGGTGTGTTACAGAAAAGTCACATGGGTACGTAGCGGGTTAAGAATACAACCAAAACGCACACCATTCAAAATTAATTTTTTCTTCAGATAAGCCCCTTGGTAAAATTTCTAATTCTTAAAACTACTTTAAAGAGCGGAAGTATTTTGAACAGCGACATAAGGAAATTTTACAAATGAATCATTCCATAGATAAGCTTCGTTGTGACGTATTTAAACTTTTTGTTTAATTTAAAAATAATATTATACTACAACAAAATACAGCTTCTTAAGATTTCTAATACATATTTGACTAAATCGTTTTATTCGGGCTCTGCAAGAATTTAATATGTTCGACATACCAAAGATTACTTCCATTTTTTTCTGTGTATTCAGCATTTGGATGACGAAGCTCAACCAACAGCTTATTAGTATTAATTTTATAAGCATGGTCTTTATCAATTAAAAGCGATGGTGAGTAAGAAATTTTTAATGTCTAGTAGTAAACATCATGTAAAAATGCGTTTTTTTTTTTAAAGTGACGTCACTTAGCAAACAATAACCGAAAGAGCAGAAGGAGACAAAAGAATCACAACGTATCCAAGGCTCATTTAAAAACTTAAGTTTTCGGCATGTAAGATATTTCCAAAAATTTTCGCAATTAAAAAATTCTCAAGCAAATGAAAATAAAAATTATAACTCGATGAAAGTAATAACGAACATTAAACGATATAAATAATTTAAAAAAACTAATAAAATTATGCATTTAAATTTAATCTAAAGACGAGATATTAAATCTAAAATTTGGTTTGCAATAAAAGCACCAGAGCAGCTATTTCAAACGAATAACGAGCGGAACTTTCACAGGAGTCCACGCCGTATGGAATGCAACAACAGCAGATGCCATTAAACAAAGAGAAAAGAGAAAATAGAAGTATTAAATAATTTTAAAATTAAATAATCTTTTGCTTTAGATTTTAACTTTTGTGTTGTTTTATAAATTTTCAAAATTGGTTTAGTTACAGGATTAATTAACTCTTCATTTATTCATTGCTCAACCTCTTTTCTACAGTTTCGTTCACCTTCTTTGCCCTACCTCCGTTCATTTCCCACTTGCTTCTCCACATCCCTCTTTCTCCACCTGTCACTGTTTTCCTTGATACATGATGTAAGCTCCATTAAATACAGCCAATTAGCAGCAGTTTGGCTTAATTACTGGCATACACTTCCTCTGCTTAACCACTGAAAGTTAGTAAAGCAAAGACACTTTAATTGCTGTAATTATTAAGTAAATAGTTTCGTGTAATTAACTTATTTGTTATTTTGTTGTGTAAATTTGTTTTGTATTTATTTAATTTAATACAATTATTCAAATAGTTTTGATAGCCATCATTTGCATATTCCAATCATTGGCTAATTTTTGTTTTTATGTGCATACCCTATAAAATAGAATTTTTACTAGGCTAGAGTACATTTCTTAATGAATTGTCACCCATGTGTCACCCATTCGTCATGTGGAGAAAAAATAATATACCTAAACTAGAGTCATTTTACCATTTGACTTGGCCTGAATCGCGTTGACTTGTCAAATTTTTAAACATTGCTACATAGGTTTTAATAAAAAATTATGAAACTAAATATACTTATTTTTTTCAAAGCAATTTTAAAATGAAAATAAACAAGCGAACAGATCGTTTCTATTATTTTTCCCATCATAACATTTTTTGTGACATTTTGATAACTGTCTACAGGGCATCTAATAGTCGCTCACTCAATAATAATCTACGCTGTAAGTATGTGTAAATACTGATGCTAATTTAATTAAATTCATATTTTTATTTTCACTATTTTGTCCAAACGCTCTTCCCAGCCCAAAATATAATAAATATTTAAAAATAATTAAAAAAAAAAATAGTGGTTAAATAATTTTTTTTAAAAATTTTTTTTGTAGGAAAAATTTTTTTTGAAAAAAAAAAGTATAAATATTTCCGAGAGATTTCATGGCTTTGTCTATTTTCGGTACTTGCAATTGATTTCTACTTTTAAAGTGAATATATGTAGCATCTTTTTGTGATGTTTCGAATATTTGCTTTCTTGATGTCCATATGTATCTTCTTTATCGATTCTCTTCTATTTGAACAACCGTTTTTGCTGTAGGACCTACTACGGTTCGATACTTGATACTTGTTGAATCTGCCTCAATGTTGCCATGTGAGTCTTCGCTTTGTGTGTTTCGTACAGATGTCTGATAGAGATTCTACCAATTTCCTTTGCCTTAATAGAGCAAAAATATTATAGAATTTATAATATAGACTATAAAATACTCTGCGGCATTAATTGTTAACAAAGAAATCGAATTTGAGCAACTAATACATATTTATTTAAGTATTTTATTGTACTTAAACTATAGCTTTCGCCGTTTTCCTTCTTTCCTACACTTTCTTTCGACTATTGTGTATACCCTAGTTTCTTTAGGGTATTAAGAGTTTATGACGTTTTTGCGACTCGTTGTTCACAATTCGCCTAATTGAAGTATTTTCACGCAACTCCAGCAAGAGAGAGAGAGACACACACACACATGTGCACACACATACACATGCTTAGACACATAAAGCAGCTGCGAGACAGCTTTCATCATTAATCAGCTTTGACACACACACACATATGTATACATATATACAGCTGAGAGGGAGAGAGAGAGAGAGAAGCAGCAGGTAAAAGCAATATTTGCAGCTGATGTAGATAAATGAGTAGACTTCGTGTTTCAATTAAAGTGATTGAAGTGCGAAGTGTAGGTGTCAGTGTGTGTGTTTATGTGTAGGTGTGTGTGGGAAGCTGTCTCTGTGTCTGGCCAAGGTGCTAAACGTTTTAGCTATCCAAAAACTTGTTCATGGTCGTTGTTAAACTTTGAAAGGCAGCTCAAAGTCCTGGGAGTCTTTGGCGTCCTCCTCGTCCTTCTCGTCGTCCTCGTTGTCGCGTCGCGTCGTGTCACGCTATCTGAACTGTCATGGCAGGACGCAAATTAATAAGGGAGCTTCAGTTCAGCTCCGCCAGAGATCAATCTAAATTTGGCTTGGCAACGTTGTTCAAACTTCTGCTTCTAAATACTTCGTCAACTGCAAGTTGGCCTTAAAAGTTGAATATGTCAAATAACATAGTTTCGGCATGGCATTCATTTGCCAGCTAAATGGTTTTGCATTCATCAATGGCATGCGTAATTCCCGTCAACTTTGTTGGCCAACTTTTGTGGATCACTTTCACCACACACACACACTATATACATATATTGTATATTTATTTCTATATATATTTTCAACTGAATATAAAAGCCAAGATGCAGCTGCTTCAGCATCTTGTGCTCTGTGCTCTGTGGTTACCTGCAGCTTATTGCATTCTTGCACCATTTTATCGCACGTTGCAAGCATTTGCATGCGAAATGGCTGCAAATGAGACAACAGCAGCAGCAGCAGCAGCAGCAGAATTTGCTGTTGGCGTTGTTGACGCTTTGAGCTGCTTTCTGCACTCGTTGTCATTATTGCCCCGCTGCCATCATGCATCAAGTGTCGTTGTCATTCTTGTTCCTCTTATAAATGTGCAGCTTCTTTCTCTCTCTTACTCTCTCTCTTTTCTCTCTCTCTCTCTCTCTCTCTCTCTCTCTCTCTCTCTCTCTCTCTATTTTTTCTGCTCGTTTTATTCTTCAAGCATTTTGTTATTATTATTTTTTACGTATTTTTTCTCGCGCTGTGCAAAAAGAAATAAACTTTGCACATAATAATAAAATGGCTGCGGGAATTTTTGAGTCGCGCCTTGACTTATGCAATTGAAATTTTCACACAGGTTCTATGAGTGTGTGTGTTTGCTTTTGTGTGTGTGTGTGTGTGTGTGTGTGTTGCAGCTGTTCTTACTGTGATAAGCGAGCGTCGTGTTTAGGTCGCCACATTTGTTGTGTTGTTGTCACTTTTGTTGTTCTTGTTGGTGTCGTCTGTCAGCGCAGTGCTTAAAATTTCCCTTTCAACTTGTTTTTCCACGTTTTAAGCGTCAGGTGGCCAAAAACAAATCAAAATATTTATAATATATGCAATCTGACTAACAGTCGGTAAGTAGCTTTAAGACGATTACATTAAATATGTAACTGTGAGTAACAGGTTTCTGATTTTCGGGTGGCAAACAGAGACTTGTTTTATTGCTAATGAATAAAACAAATAATAAACTTTTTATTTGCTTAAAGTACAGACATGCTCTAAAATTTGAACTTTTTACATAAAATGAAATTGCATTTTCAATTTATTTTCGTTTTTAATATTGAGTATTAATATTATACATCATTTCAAATTACGTCTTATTTAAATATATTTATACTAATTAATTAAATAATTAATTTAAATATTTTGTTGAAGAAAAAGATTTTTTTTTTATAAGACTAACATAAGTTTAAAAGCATGACAACTTTATTAAATTATTTAAAGCAATTCTATTTTTCAATGTGAAGACTTCCTATTTCTTGTAAATTGCTAACATTGAATAATAAATTATTATTATTTTATGAATATGCCTACAATATGTTGAGTCTATCAAAAAATGACTCTAGAAGTTTTTTAACCATGAGCTTATCTTCCATTTAATCTTCATTCGAGTCTTATTTTTAAAATGTTGTCTGTAATTAAAACACTTAAACCACACTGAGTATGCCAAATATTTGTATCTCTTGGCAAAAGCATATCAGGTAACTGCAAATGCACTTTAGGTATTTTTGGCAAACTGCAAATGTGAAATTCTCCCCTTTTGACTTTAACAGTGGTTAGATTGAGCTGGAATTTTAATTTTTGTTAGCTCAAACACTGATGCACAGCAACAATTTGTTTAGGCCAAAAGAACATGCTCATATGATACACCTGAGGCGGCCATTTTGCTGTAAGCCTTAACTTTTGCACACCAAGCATTTGCTTTGTGTCATTTTTGCCTGTTCTAAAATCAAAAAAAAAAAAGAAGAAAAATTCCTTCTGTTGTTGTTCCTGTTGCCAACATTGTGCGTTGTCAAATAGTTGGCTGCAGGGCAATTGCTTGTCTGCCATGCCCATCTACGCCCACGCATTCAATGCTTCCTTACGGTCTGGCACATTTACCTTTTTAAATTGGAAATAAATTAGAATCTGGTTACATATTTCGCACCGATTTGTGCTGTTAAGTGATAACATATACATGGAGTGTGTGTGGGTGGGTGTGTGTTTGTATAGACATGGCTGACAACACACACAGGAAGCGAGTTTGTGGGATGGGAGAGGGGCTGGGAATGGGACAGGGAAATTTGACTGCAGGGCAGTAGCATGTGTTGTGTGTTACATTTCTATTTATGATGGAAGCTCTTCATCTGCTGCTGCCGTTTCAGTTGCTGCTGCTTCTTCTACTCTCATTGAGACCTGCTGCATGTGAAAAGAAAATGGGCTCTGAAAAGCATTACAACAGCAACAGCAACAGCAACAACAACAGCAACAACAACAAGAGCAGCAACAATTCTGAGAAGAAAATATGAAATGTTCATTACAGTTGACAAATATTTGCTTTTGCTTTCCATTTTTTTTCTCCCTCACTCGTATCTTTTTTCTCGTTTTAATTTTTTTTTGCATTTTGTGACCAGCTCTTAGCAACTAGGTTGCCACGCCCACTTTGCCTTTGATGACATGCCCCATGTGGCATGTGCCCGGCCTGTTTTGTTGCATGTTTGATTAAACGCATTTGTTGCTTTTTGACGCGCTGCTTTGTTGGGCTGTTTGTTTGTTTGTTTGTTTGGTTTGTTGGGTCTGTTTGTTTGTTTGTTTGTTGGGTTGTTTGTTGATGGTGCAAGCGACTATTTTGCAGCTTAGTCGAAGCATTTCTGTGATGTTGCATTTAATTGAAAGTGCCGCCTCGCATACGCTCTATTTCTATTTCCTGCTGGATTAGTTTTATTTTATGCGATTCTTTTTTGTTTTTAGCGTTTCAGTCGACTGTAAAGTTACTCAAACGGGTTTTTACTGCATGTGTTTACTGTTGCAGTTACAATAAAATGTAGTCAAAGTTATTTATTGTTCAATTTGCAGCAAGTCAAATTTACTTATTTTATAGATTTTCATTTGAGCTTTGATGAAGCTCTAGGAATATTTAGGAACTATCAATATGTGAAAAGTCAAAGCTAATAAGTTTTGCAAGTTTTTAGTCCCTGACAATGATAAAATATCGATAGAGATCGCTCTAGCTTATTATCTATTATTCGGTAATATTTTCTAGATTTGTGTTGTAAAATGAACTCTAAGTTATTTCCTCTGACTTTAAGATTAATTTCCATAGACTGTAGTTGGTCATTTTTCCACACCTTGCAGCGTTTGATCTCCCAACAAGTTGCCCGGCAAATATTTGCTCAACATTTGCAATTATTCAAAAAACAAAAAAAAAAAAAAAAAAAAACATATCAACACAGACATTCGCTTACCTATAGCGCACATATGAAGTTTTGCTTTTCATTTGCCAAGAAAAGTTTTTGCCTCAAGTTTCTCTTTTGTTGACTTACTCTTTCTTTTTTTGGCAAAAAAATAGTTATATTTTTAAGTTTTTTTTTGCATATGCCTGGCGAGAATTAACAAACAACGCAAGTCTTGTAGAATAAAGTTGAAATACGAGTAGTTTATATAGCGAGAAAGCAACTGCAAAAGCAAAATGGAATTTGAATATTTATAAACATTTTTGCATTTTGGCAGCATTTTCACAATCTTTTTCAATGAAAATTTGTTTATTTGGCCAAGTAAAGGCCAAGTGCCAGAAGTCTTCAGGGCCTGCCTGCCTGTCGAGTCTTGACTATAGGACTTATTCCAATGGTGCAACGGATGCACGCGGGGCAGATGAGGCAATAACAAAACTTGTGCCCAAGTCTGGCAAAATACAACTTTCAAGTTGCATAATATTTGGCTGTTGTTGTTGTTGTTGTCGTTGTTGGTCCAAGCAGAAGTTGCCTTGCATTATGCGTCCCAAGTGTTGCAAGTCTATTAAAAATTACTGTTAAATGTGTGCAATGCACTCACTGGCCAACAGCAAAATGTTTGTTCAAATTGCCCCAAAAGCAAAAGCAATTCAAGCGGAATGCTAAAATCCAGTTTACCTCACCTGAAATTACATATTTACACAATTATTGCACATGGACTTTGAAATTCTATCGTCTTTCTCTGTAAATGACGCTTAAATGAACTTCTGCTTTTTTCATTTTAAATTAATTCTTGTCAGTATTAGTGTTGTGTTAAATTGTTTGTGCACTTTTTGCTGCACAACTTTTGTTTAACCGCTCGTGCTTACGCAGGCTTTACTGTACATGAGTGGAAATCAAAGGAATTATGGAAACTACAAAATGAATAATGTGCAGAATATGTATAGATCGCTAGTTTACATGTAATTTGTCATGTATAAAATGTAATTAATAATTTTAATTTAATTTGTGACAATACTTATAATTTGTATTATTCTCAGATTTTTTTTAAACAGCTTTTTTAAAACTTATTTTAATTAATATTTAATATTTTCTTTTGTATTTTTGCCTTGTATGCTAAACAACCATACAAAAAGACAAGTCTATGCCACACCACAGCCTATTAATGAGATTACCATACCCACACACACACACACCCACACCCACACCCACACACACTCTCATTCATTGGCACGTGTGGCAACCACCTGTCGCGATTTGGTTGCGACGCGTCGACAGTAAATAACCGTCAGTAAAGCTGAAGGCTGGCGCATTTTAATAACTTTTGTGTGGCATGCCACACCCACTTGAGCTAAGGCAGAGGCGCGACGCGTTATTGAAGTCATAAATAAAAAGGCGATGCTGAACTCTGGCTGCCTTATGGGCTGCCTAAATGTATGCTACATTAAATTGTGGTTAGACGTGTAAATAAGATTTTGTGGTTAGTTTTTTTGCCAGCAGCTGCAGGATTTTAATTAAAAATGCCTTTAATTTTTTAGGTAAGCGGCGGTTTGATTTTGCCACTTTGAATGTTTTCTTTCGGTTCAAGTTTATTATTGATTTTTTTAAAAGCTAAGATTTTAAATTCTGCTTTCAGATTTGATGGCAATTTGACCCGTCTAATATAATAAACACCTACAAATGTGCCATGGAATCATTTAAGTTTTCAAATCAACTTCCATTTATAAGCTAGAAAAAACTTTTGCTTTTTATATTAAAAAAGAAATTTAATTAAATGGGAAAGTATTGTATGCAAAAGTGAAAGATAAAGTTAAATATGCCATACAATACGTATAGCTGACTTGATACCCTGTAGAGTTGTTGAGGCTAGTTTTAATTGTGTTAGGAATTATAGAAAATTAATTAAAAAATTTTTAAATTATAAATATTGAAAATATATAAAAACTCCCTTTTTAAAAAAATAACGTAATATATTGTAGTTATTTAATATAAAAATTATCATTAGTATTATTTTTATAATTTTTTTTTTTTTTTTCTATGTTGTATTTATAAAAAGATTTTTTTTTTTTTTTAAAAAATTTAAATGCTGATCCGGGCTACAGCTCGAGCTAACAAAAACCTGTTTTAGTACTGAGGTTTCTTCTTTCCTACACTATTTTAGTTATTTCTGTCTTCTAACTTAGACCTTGTATGGTCCCAAAACTTCAAGCTTATGTGCGTATAGTAACAAACTAAAGTTCCACTTCTAGTTCTAGTCATTAATTTTTGTCAATCTATTTTTCGTTTTTCTTTTTCTAATCTAATTGTTTTTGCTCGTTAAGCTACTCTAATCTATACTTAAACTCCTAGCGTAATCACAAGTAAATGGGGTCTAGTCAAGGTAAATCATGAATTGTCTAGGGAGTCTACCGTAAACAAGTTCGTAGGACAGATCGTGTACCGTAGACGGAGTGAGAAACAAAGGTGAAAAGTCAACCAATGTCCCAACGCTGTCAATCGAAAAAGAACGAATAAACTCGTTAAAGTTCGATGACTTCTTTCCACTGTTCCTAACGTCTGATGATGGTGTGCTGTTGAATGTATGTTACTTAATTCAAACTTACACAAGTCATATGAGCGAATTTTGTATTCAGTACCCATGTCCGTTATGAACGTCTTCAAGGACCGACTAGACAAAATTTTCGAAGATTGCTTTAGCTACTGTTTTCGCACTTTATCTGCTACTGGTATTGTAACTAGAATTTGTGAGGTCACAATTAAGTGACTGCAAACTCGTTTCCATTCTCTGAACGAGGTAATGGTCCGATTGTATCAATTGAAACAGTATCAAAAGCTTATCGGTGTAGTAATTAGCATTGGGGCTTTGGTATGTGTTGTGGTTTTGCCTGTTGGCATTTCACACAAGTTTTCACAACTTCGTTATAGTCTATTCATTGGGGCCAATAAAGACTAATTAACAGGGTACGCGTAATCCCTGTATGGCCTCCTTCTATTGGGTCGTCATGATATCTTAACAGGATTGCATTAATTTGACTTTCGTCATCTTGTCTACTTGTGTCACTTTTTGTAATAGCGCTATTTTTATATTTAGTAAATGTTTATTGCCCTTATTTTTAAATTCATTTATAGTGACAAAATGAAAAATTTGTTCACTTGGTGACATCTGTATGTTAATGATTTTGTGTATCCCGGCTTCTGCAATAAGCCTTTGAAAAAATTGACCTAAATCGAATTTTTCATTAGAATATAAATCTTTAACTGAAAATTGTGAAATAATTTGTTTGCCTCGTTTGAGTAAACATTTGAAATTATTCATTTTTATTTTTACAAATTTCTTTACGTCGCTATTGCTAACGACTTCGTAGACATTGGGCTCGTATATTTTATCATGCATTTTAATTTTTTCATCTGCGCATATGTTTTCCTGTCTTTTTGATGACCTTGTTTGGACTATCAAGAAACTCATTATGAACTATTTGGAAGTTGTGACTGATTATGAAATAATCGAAAAGTAGATCAGTTGTAGACTGTCCAATTGATTGTATTGTACCCTGTCCTATTCCTGTTATGTTTGTTTTAAAATTTTTATTGATACTAGAATCTACGCTATTGTTCTTTAGGATTGAGACATTTGCTCCTGTATCTATTAGCAATGTTAAAGGGTTCGTTTTCCCATTTTGTATTTTAATCAGACTACTGAGACTTAGATTTATATTTAGGATTTTTACTGCTGTTGTGGGCTCAAGGGGTGCTGCTGGTTTTCCGAGTCGCTTTGCGTTACTCGGACTTGATTTCTTTGGCCATTTCCTCTGTTGGAGCCGCCTCTGTATGGGCCTCCTCGAGCATTTCCTCTATTATTGTTGTAATTATTGCCGTTGTATTGTCTGTAACCGCCTCTATTGTAATGTCTGCCTCTAAAATTACCTCTGCCGCGGTTTCCTCCGCGTTGAGTGTAATTTTGGTAGAACAATACGGTATTAGATTGTCCGGTTGCTTCGGTGCAACTGTCGACAAATTTGAATATGGCGTCATTCATGTTACTGAACGTGCCGGCCTGCATGATAAGTTTTACCCTATCGATAGCACAGTTTTTGGTCATGGCCTTTACTGCCTGGGCTGTACTATATTTATCGGCCATTTCTGGGGTTGAGCCGTCATTTATAAAAGCTCCTCTTAAAGCTTTCGTTAACTGCTCAACCTCTTGTGCATATTGATTTGCAGTCTTGCTTTTTTGTTGCAAGTTAAGGAGTTTGGCTGACAATAATTCAACCGATTCTCCTTTTATCGATCTTGATAATGTTTCAATGATTTCAGAAATTGTTCTTTCATTGCTTATCAAGCTCCTTGCCTGGTCCTTTAATTTTGTTTTTATAAGCTCGACTGCTGTTGCTTCGTGATCGCCTTTAATAGAGTTTACTAGATTCAATGCATCCTTGAATCTTTGTAAATTCTCTGCTTTGCCGTCATACTCAAATAGTATAGGCGAGGCTATTTTAAAAAAGTCTATTACAGTCTTTGCCATGGTTATCGATGTTTCTTTTGTATCTTGTTCTGTTTGGTCATGTATTGACGATTCTGATTCTATCTTTTCCTTTTCTTTTGCTATGGCGTCTAACAGATCGGTCTCATCAAACTCGGCTGGGAAATTTAGTGTTTTTGGAACTAATATGTTCAACTTATGTCGCTGGGCAACATACAAAATATTTTCTTTAAGCCGTGTGCTTACGTCTTTTACTTGAGTTTGTTGTAAAGACGTAAACTTGGTGTTGTTTTCTAGTATTATTATACGTATTGTGTTGAATGTGTTCAACAATTGTCTAACATGCTTGAGTTTAGTTTCATTTGAAATGGGTGTGCTTTTATTTAAGCATTTAAACGATCTATTAAACTCGTCTCTTAATTCTGTTATATTGGCGATTATTTGTTGCCAATCCATACTATTCTTAGTAGCGGGAATATTAGTACTATACTACCTTCAGAAATTTCTGGGTTTTTGTTTTCTGTCTGGGTTTTTTTTTTTTAAGCTTGGTTTAGAAATAGTTCACATGTATAAAGATCAATTTTGTGAATTTATGCAGATAATTTTATTTGGATTTATTAATATATATATTTTATTTTATTTTACTTTTTTTTTTTTATATTTTATCCAGATCATTTCCTCTGCTTAAATATTTCTTCTTTAGACATTTATTGTGCAGTTTATAGATTTTATAAAACATATTTATGCACATAATTACAACAATGATAATTAACAAAGTTACAATTAATTTCTGATCTGAGTTTCAACTTCTACTTTATTTATTACATTTGCGGTGGAATCCACCGTCTTTGTATCAATAAGGCCCATAGTGGCCAATTGTGTATCACCAACGATATCTGTTTTAGATATGCTGTTGCTTTTCATAAATTTTTGTTTTCTAGATTGACTTTTTTTTTTTTTTTTTTTTTTATTATTCACTCGCAGGTGAATTTACAAATGTTCCTGCCTATGTTTTGAACAGTCTTCCGACATGTACTCTAATCGGCGAGTTCTCGCTCAATTTTTACAATTTTAATATATATATTTATAATAATCAAAAAAATTTTGTTGTGCGCTCTTTGTAGCGCTGTCGGTCCACTGCAGAAGCTCGTTCAAGTTGCCGGTGCTGGTCCTCGCACAGGCCGGGATGACTATGTTTTTCTCTATTGCGCTCCTTGTAGCGCTGTCGGTTTTGCGATGTCGCAGGTTAAGGCGCAGTCGACGTTGAAGAACGGACCCTCACAGTCCGCCGGACATCTCCTTTTGTATGGTGGGATAGCTGTTTTAATTGAGGCGTTAGTTTTTGGTTTACAACGGGTATCTGGTGGTAGGTGACGGATGGATTTGGTTTATTTTTTTATTAGTTGTACTAATTGTGCTTCATAAAACAAGCGCTTTTCATGCATGGAAACAAATTATTCCATGCTGGCGGTCTTCTTGATTACTCAAGTCTTTGCTGAGACGGTCAATTTCCGACCTCAGTCTTTTTTACACCGCCGCGCTTTTTTTGTTTCTTTGTCTTGTTTTATCCATCCGCACACTACTCACTCAGATATTTTATCCTTTCACAGCTATCCCTCCCTCGCCGCTGTCTTTGTATATTTGATAGTTGGCAGATGCATCTCCACCGTAGTAGTCGTTGTTTGATGTTGGCTGATGGCTGCCACCTCCTCGTGGCTGATGACGGCGGCAACGATGTGTTGTTTTTTTCAACAATATTTAATTTAATTAATTCACTTTAATATTCACATTCTACATTTCACCCCAAAAGACTGGCTTTAATATATTGAATATTCATTGGCGTTTTCCGATAGTTGCACAGTGAAACAGAATCTTTAATTTTGGTTTCATGCAATATCAGAGTATTTACTAGCTGTTCACTCTCGACTGCAGCACTTACTTTTGTTTGTTGTTGCTTCCGAGTGTAAACTGTTATTCAAAATTAATTTATAGAGCTCTGGGCGCAAGGACAGTGTCGAGTGAGGCTCGCAATTGGCTTAAATTGTTCATGAAATGCAATGAAATGAACTAAGAAAAAGCCGTTTTAATTTTGCGGCGTTGCGGCGCGGCAACAAAACGGGTCAAGGATATGCGCCACAACGAGGACAACCAACAACTGCAGGCTGACAAGGCTGAGGCTCCTGTATCAACTACTCTCCACAGTCCACAGTCCACCTTCCCCTTTTCCCTCTCTTTCTATTTCTCTTTTGCTTGCGTTCCCTCTTTCACTTGGCTGCGGATTTGCAATTAATGTTGCCTTCAACTTTTCTCCCTTAGCCAGCCACGCCCCCTGGAAAGCAACGTACGCCTTGCTGTAAATTTGCTTAAACGAAAGTGTGAGCATGAATTTAATTAGAATCGCCGGCTATCTGTTGGCCAGAATCTGATTCTCTCTCCTGCCTGCTTGCTCTGACTTTTTTCCAATTATCCGACGACATTTTCTAGTGCAACATGTAAAGTGCGTTGTTGTTGTTGTTGTTGTTGTTAATGTTTTTACTGTACTTGGGCTTCTTAAAGAGCTTCTTCAGACTCTCAAGCCCATTAGTTAAATCAACTTTTACTCTTAAGTGTTGGCTAAAAGGTTCAACTTACATTTTGCATTATTTGCTGACTTCTGTAAAACTTTCTTCGCAATTTTCAATTGACAGCGATCAATTACTTAGCGACAATAAACTCAATGAGTATTAAGCCCAATTATTTAGTTTAATTATTGACAATTAATTAAACTGTTCATTAATCTATTGATTAAAATACACTATTGATTTAAATAAGCTAATTTGGGTAAGTATAAAAATAAATTTAATACCTTTTAGGCTGGTATTATTATTAAAGATTCCTTAAACTAAAATTTGCAATCAATAAATTCATTCCAAATATGAATTTAAATTTTTTGTATAACATTGAATTAAATTTAAATATTTGTATGCTTCAAAATGTTTCAAAATGATCAAATTACCAAAAAAAACTTATACCCCAATTTATTTTTAATCTATGCTATTAGAGATGTACAAAATATTATTCCGTGTACAGATTATGAGAGCCTGGGATTAGTTACACTTTCGGGAAAATGCAATTAAAATCCTCCAAATATTTGACGGGAGCACATAGACAGAAAGAGACAGCGAGAGAGCGAGAGAGAGAGAGAGAGTTAAAGGTAAAGTCCATGTGAAAACAGAATGCAATTGAATAATGTATTGTATAGTAATAAAACGTAAAGAAAAGAAAAAAAAAAGGAAAAAACAAACGAAACGAGTAAGAAAAATGATTGTTTGTATGCGTGTCTATGTGTGCGTGAGTGTGTGTGTGTGTGTATGTGCAAGTGTGTGTAGAAAGAGAAGAAATAACATGAGCATAAAAAATATTTACAATGTTTATTGTTGTGCTTCGCAGAGCGCAAATACATTTCGTATGCAAATATGAAATGTGATTTTCTATGCAGTTGGATGTGACTGTGTGTTTCTCTCTCTGGCTCTCTCTCTCTTTCTCTGTATTTGTTTCACTCTCCCTCTCGCTGTGTCGACCACACATAAAGCATGCATGGCTAGGCGTTAGCCTGGTTAGTTGCCACTGTTTTGTTCCTGTTGTTTTTCTTGTGGGTGGGTCAACAGTTTGGCGAGAGCAGAGTGCGGAGAATTTAAGTTTCTGTAAAACTTGCAACTTGCAGCACAGTTTATCAGCAGCTGTAACCTGTGGCAGGGTTACCATCTGTATGGGGCAAGGCTTGAAAACTTTACTGCTGTTGCTGTTGCTGTTGCTTTTGGCCTGGCTTTGCTAATTGCTGCCATTCAGCAGTATCGTCATCATCCTCTCGTTTCACTGTTAATTCTCTGCACGTGTCTAAACTTTCCTCAATTTTCCTGCCTCACCTCGTCACTTTCTCCTACTGCAGCCTGACGAGTCACAAGTTGTTAAAAACTAATCAATCTTTCAACTTGACTAACGGTTTTGCCTGTGCTTTGACTGCCATTGACATGTGTGTGTGTGTATTTTTTTTAGTTATTTTTTTCAGTTTTTCACGCTTGTTGCGTTTTTTCAATGTATCGCTAGCTACTGGCAAACTAAGCCAAGGCATAACTCTGCAGCTTGGCCTTAAATCAAATTTCGATGCACCCCAACTACACACACAAACACACACACACACACACACACTCATATACTATGTGTCAGTTGTGTTTTGTGCAACACTCCGCTCTGCCTTTTGCCATTTTCATTTATTCTCATTTCTCCCCCTCTCCCCCTTTTTTTTTTCCCTTCCATTTTTGCAGGGGAAAAAACCAAAACCTTTCCCTTGTGAAGAGAGAGAGAAAAAAAGACCCCCCTTTTTTGCCCCGCACCAGGGGACCAAACAACGAAACCTTAAAAACACAATGTCAATATTCCACCAGGGTTCTCTAGTGACACTTCACAACAACTGACGCACACAAAGATACACAGATATAGATACATAGATACAGTCGCCTATTAGCCATCGATTTTCAGCGGCAATTTGTGGTTGCCACTTTGAAGGTTATACGTATACCACCACCAGTGAGTGTGAAAGCAAGTGGTTTAGTGTGGCCCTTGGGTTATGGGATGTGCTGACGGGGGCTGATTCTGGCTTTTGATTGATGTCTCGCTTCGGTTTGGTTATTTGGTTATGGTTATGGTTATTAAGCGATTGCCACAGTCCACCTGTCAATGCAAACTGATATCAAATCGAGTCCCGTGCTTTATGGGATATATAGATTTAATTTTTTTTTATTTTAAATAAAACTTTCCTTTTAAACTAAATATGTCAAGTTTTAAGCAATATAAATAGTTAAAAAAGAATAGTTTTCATGGATGTTCTATAATTCTCTAACTATTAAAAGCAGAAATTTTATGGAATAAAATTAAATTTCATTTGATTATTTAATACGAATAATATGAATGGTATTTGTATATTTTTGAACATTTGAAAAAAATGTGCCGAATATTGTTCAAAAAAATGTAATTTAGTCAAGTTCAAAAACACCGACATTTCGTTTGGAACTTTTTTTTAAACCGAGTACCAAAAAATGCTGTATATACGTACATTTTCGAAAGATGTCTGATTTTACTAGTATGTCGTATGCATAACAAATTTTATATGTTCTCCTTTATAAAATCGAAACTAAATTAGTATAAAAGAAACTGTCTTATCATAACAATTGTGATGTCTATTGTATTCAAGAAACTGAAATTATTGTGAAAACCAAAATTAAAACATAAAAAACTTCAATAAAATTACCTGCTATATCTTATTTGCGTATCATCGCAAGGCAACTCATTCAAAAAGGACTTAAAGCTTAATCTTATTACATAACTGATTTATTTCCAGGACGAAAATCCCTGGCCGTTTGTTTGACTTTCTTTGCCTCTATTTATTCTTTCCAACTGTAAGAACTCCGTACCAAATGGTGAGGCATTTATTGCATTTGCAATGCGACCCATTGTGAACTAAAGTGTTTGCCATATTCATGAAATTTTATTGCACAAAGGCTGCAACGTTAAGTGTTAAGTACACGTTCGGTAAGTGCATAATTAATTAAAGATATTAACTTAACGAATGCATTTAATTACGAAAGAGTTTCCACACTTTCCCCAGCGTTTTCAGTGCAGCAAATTGTTCAGTGAGCTGCTAAACATGCCAAACCATTCGAACTTGCAAATTGAATAGATCTCGTTACATACATGCGATGTATTTGGTATTTGGTTTCTTTTTTTTTTGGGTTTTGTTTTCCCTGCTTATGGGAGATAAAGAAATCTGGCAACAACAAGTGAAATTGTTGCCAAAGCCGCGACTGTTTTACGCCATTTTCCGCCCTCCTTCTCCTTCTCGCCCATATTCGATCTTTGGCAAGAGTGCGAATTGTGCCGCGGATATGCTCAAAATAACAAGTTTAAAGGCATGCGAAAATCTCGTTGGTTCGAGTTGCTGTTGGTGTTGATTGAGGGATTGAGCGCAAAAATCGAATATAACAGCAAACGAGCACGAATTTCATACACACAGATACACACACACACACACACAATACACACACACACACAATACACAGCAACAGCAATTTTCACGTATTTTCACGCATGTCACTTTTGCTTTTCGTTTTGCCAATTTACTGGATTTACCCGGACCCATTTCAATTATATAGGGGATTCATTGCTGTTGCTGTAATGGAAAGAAAAAAAAATTATGTGCTACTAATTTATTTATTTATTTAACGTCAGCTAAGGGCAGTTGTCTAAAAGGATTTTAAAATTCAATTTAATATTAGAAAATATATGTAAAGAATTAAAAATGAAAGTATGATTTTGTAAAAGGGTATCTTTAAAAGGTTAAATAGTATGGAAATGGAAAATTTAAAAGTTGCTGAGACTTTTTCAATTAAATTTAATAAAGTCATATATGAATAATTAAAACAAATACAACGTACTTTTTGGATTATTAATTTTAAAACGTTTAAATAGATAAAAATAAAATATAATCAAACTTTCGAGAAGTGAATTTTGATATCTCATTTCAATAAAACCTTGGTGCAGGTATCTTGAAGTCGTGCAATTGTCAGCGTTATGAATTTAACTTATTATTTTTTCGTTTTGCCATACAAAAATTACATTTTGGTACCGTTTTTATAGTTACATTTCCTTTTTTCGGATTGCACAAGAGAGGGAGACTGTATTGCAAGACAATATTTTTGTAGGACTCCAAAAGCGTAGCACATTTTTCGGCGCTTGTTCGTAAAATTGAAGAGAACGCATGGCGCATGGAATCAATTTGATGAACGCTGCTTGGTTAAGCGTTTTCAATGCAATTTTTATTGGCAACTGTTTCGCTGACTGGCAGTCCCTTTTAGCCCTCACAGTACCCTGTTGCTGCATGGTCGATATCCTTGGGTGGGAAAGCATTCGTCGCCTGCAAATGAAATAAAATCAAAGTATCGTTGCAATTGCGTCAATTGTGTGTGCTCGTCTGGCAATTCTCCCTCTCAGCTGCTGCTGTTGCCAACAGTCGTTGGCCAACTTGCAGCGACTTGATTTCAAAAGTTGTTATGGCAATCACAGCAGCTGGGCTCACAGCAAGTGAGAATAAAAGTATTAGCGATAGGAAGGCAGTTCACGCTGAAGGATATGGCACGAAGTTACACAAATGATGAGTTTAATTATTAAACAGCTGAAATTAAAATATATTACGGCTAGTGAAGGAAAAAAGACAATCAGACAATCAGCTTAAATAACTAAATTATTATTAATTTCGTTGAAATTGAACTTGGTTTCTACAGTCAATTCTTTTGGATCGGAATTATGTTTGTGAGATTTCAGTAACAGCAACAATATTTCAAATATAGAGATCTGTGAAGCATACCTGTAAACACACTTAAGCTAAGATTTCGCTTAAATGCCTGCATTCGTTAAGTCTGCTTTTCTTGGATATACTTTGCAGTCAGCTAACTTAATGCAATCTATGGCCTGAATGGAGCATCAATCACATGGCTGCAATGTTATATTATACCTTCTTCAATCCACTCACTCTATCTCCCTCTGCCTCGCGCTCAACCATCTCACTCACTCACTTGTCGTTCGTGTATTTCTCTTTCGCATCAGTCACTCAAAATGAAAAGCCATCAGAGCCAATTTTCAAATCAAGCAATTGCGCTTTTCAGTAAAATATATAACGCAGCACTATGTAACCGTCACTTCACACCTTCATCTGTCTCTTCACACACCTTCTCTGTCACACTCACACACACACACATAGACCCTCAGCTTCAGTGCTCATCCTGGCTAAGGTCAAAAGACAGTTGTAGTTTTCTGTCGCTCAGCAAGGTGTAAATTATAACGCGCATTGTGGAGCTGCCAGTTGCCAGTTGCCAGTTGTTGCCAGTTCCATCCACCCACCAGTCAGTTGTTTATGTTGTTCCTTTTTGGCCAGGTAAAAAGCCATCCCGACGTCACAAAAAATGACACTTAGCGCACCGTGATGCTGATTTATGGCTTAGGCAATGAGAATTTATTGACTTGGCAGCGGGGTCAAACTCAACTTCCGGCATTCACACCGAAAACCACAAACAACCACAAGAATATTCCATATTCTATATACTCGTAATCGGCTTTAACTTTTGGCCTTGCCTCAAATTGATTTAAGCTAACCTTTTCCAGCCGAGTTGGCGTCCCGGCCAGGTCTGCTACAAAATATAACATCTGGGACGGCTGGAAGAGCGGCGGGATCGTCAGCGTCTAGCGGACGTTCCCGCTCGAAGATCGGCTTAGATGACCTTGATGTGAGCCCAGATTGGCCCAGGAGGACGAGAAGGGACTCCCGATGCCCGTTGCGTCATCCTTCTCGTACCTCCTGAGCCCCTCGGTTTGGATTTGGGACGCACGTTCGTTCCGTCCCGACGACGCTAGAGGATGCATCCCGGAGAGAAGAGATCGTAAGAAAACGATTTCCCTCCCTCCCGGAATGAGAGGAATCCCCGAAAGAGAGGTCGTAAGAAACGGTATCTCTCTCCAAGGACGCCTCCCCCCCAACGCCGCACAGAACCGGCCGTGGGTCAGATCCGCGGACACCAAGCTCATCCGATGAACTTGGCCCACGACCGGACTCCAGTGTTCTCAGGTCGATCCCCGGTGAGGGCTCCGGAATAAACGATAAAAATCGTATCTCTATTCCTGCACCTCCGGTGGACCAAACCCAGCCGGTCGTCGCGAACATGCGTCTCCTCCTCCTAGGACTCACAGCAAGCTAACTGAAAAGAAAATAAGAAGGAGAAATTCACCCGTACCAAAAAAAGGGACAACATCGCCATTCTCATTACAAAACTGTTAAGCCACATGGTTTTATTTTATTTCTTATCTACAATATTTCTATATTCGCACATACAGGGAAGGATAGTGTTACTGCTCCATAGGCGGAGCCAAGAAAGAAAGAAGGACAGAGGCCGCTGGCCAGCTTACCCGCCGTTTAAAATGCGGCACTGCTTTTCTTTTCAAAGTTTCTGCTTCCGCAGAAACTCGCTCCAGTGGCTACAGCTCGCACTTCGCGTGCGGCCTTCAACGCTGCCGGCCGGTGACCGTAGATTGCTCGGAGGGATTGCCCTTCACGAGACTTTCGAAATATCGTTGGTGCGGCTGCACTGGCTGCACACGTGCGTGACCGGGTGTTGGCACCTTGTTGTTGCTGCTACAGCGTCACTACTGTCGTTGTTGGTGGCGGCACGGGGAGCGCATGTGCGCTTTGAAAAAATATCACTGCTGCTGTTGTTGTTGTTGTTGGCACGAGGAGCGCATGTGCGCTTTGAAAAAATATCACTGCTGCTGTTGTTGTTGTTGTTGGCACGAGGAGCGCATGTGCGCTTTGGAAAAATATCACTGCTGCTGTTGTTGTTGTTGTTGGCACGAGGAGCGCATGTGCGCTTTGAAAAATATCACTGCTGCTGTTGTTGTTGTTGTCTCTGGGTTTTACACTCGTTATTTTTCCGATTTGCCACTGCCGATGTCGACGCTACCAAGCCCGTCAGAAAAGTGAAGCCGGCTGGCGTGGCGGAAATTCCACCATGTTTTCTCATAGGTTCACCTTGGTGAACGATCACGCTCCTGTTCGTTGTTCCTTAGAACCAGATGAACGAACGAAAAGTTCTTCGTGATCTTCTGGTTCAACTGGCGTTGCCAATTGATCCATGTTCCCAGCTGATCCCTTTCTGGTCACACCAGCGTTGCCAACGTTGACATTGGCAAATACTATGTGTGTTGTGAGGCCAGCAGAATGCTGCCTCACACTCCCCTTTACTTCGGGGAGGGAAAAGAAAGGCTGTCGTCATCCTGGGGGCGGAATGGATCCTTGTAGTGGTTCCCCCAAAGGGGTGTTCTTCGTGTGGCTCCGGTGCGGTGCTGACAGTTCGCCGGGTCCGGCTGTGGTTTCCCCGACGGGGTAGGGACGTTGAGATGGCTCGCCATCTTCCAGTGGTCCCCAGGAACTTGGCCCGGTGGAACGGGTTTCCTCAGTCCTCTTCGTCTCATGGTCGCTTTCGTCTTTCGGACCTAGCGTTGTTGGGGCGTCGTCTTTGCTGTGCGGATCCGGTTCTCGCTCGCTGTGCCCGCGGAGGGGTCTTGGTAAACATTACGTAGTGTGCCCGCCTTTGGGTCTTGATGTACTAGCTTTTGGCTCGCCAGGCCAGGGCAGCGTTTCCCTGTTGTGGTTCCCCGAATTGGACGTCTTCGTGATGCTTTGCTTGTGCGGACAGATCGCCTGGTCCGGCTGTGGTTCGTGCTTCGTTATGCTTTGCTGGTGCGGATGCGGACAGGTAGCCTGGTCCGGCTGTGGTTCGTGCTTCGTGATGTGTCTGTGCTGGTGCGGACAGGTCGCCTGGTCCGGCTGTGGTTCGTGCTTCGTGATGTGTCTGTGCTGGTGCGGACAGGTCGCCTGGTCCGGCTGTGGTTCCCCCGAAGGGGTCTTCGTGATGCTTTGCTTGTGCGGACGGATCGCCTGGTCCGGCTATGGTTCCCCCGAAGGGGGGATTCGTGATGCTTTGCTTGTGCGGACAGATCGCCTGGTCCGGCTGTATTCCCTGCTGTGAGCTTCGCTGCGTCCTTCGCGGTGTTCTTTGCTGTTGATTCTAGAATTAGTCAAAAAAAGAAATTACTCTGATGTCGGCCTATCCACCGCCGTCTTCCAGCCGGGATGAAAATCCTGCCTCGCCGTAGTGGCGCGGATGGTTAGATGGCGGCTCGTGGGTCTTCTCTTGAAAGGACGCATGCCTCGTTGGCATCGCCAGTGGTCTCGGTGGGTAATGCTGGGATGGCGCATGCCTCTGCGGGCACTGCCATGAATCTCTGTGGTCACTGCTGGGATAAAGCGTGCCTGGTCAACACCGCCCGTGAACCTTGGTGGTCACTGCTGGGATGACGCATGCCTCTGTCGGCACCGCCAGTGGATCTCTGTGGTCACTGCTGGGATGACGCGTGCCTCTGTCGGCACCGCCATGAATCTCGGTGGTCACTGCTGCGAGGGCGCATGCCTGGTTTGCACCGCCATGAATCTCGGTGGTCACTGCTGCGATGGCGCATGCCTGGTTGGCACCGCCATGTGTCTCGGTGGTCACTGCTGGGTTGACGCGTGCCTCTGTCGGCACCGCCATGAATCTCTGTGGTCACTGCGGGGATGACGCGTGCCTGGTTGGCACCGCCATGTGTCTCGGTGGTCACTGCTGGGTTGACGCGTGCCTCTGTCGGCACCGCCAGTGAATCTCGGTGGTCACTGCTGGGATGACGCATGCCTGGTTGGCACCGCCATGTGTCTCGGTGGTCACTGCTGGGTTGACGCGTGCCTCTGTCGGCACCGCCATGAATCTCTGTGGTCACTCCCCCCCCCCCCCCCCCCCCCCCCCCCCCCCCCCCCCCCCCCCCCCCCCCCCCCCCCCCCCCCCCCCCCCACTCTCCTACTGGATGATGCGTGCCTCTGTCGGCACCGCCATGAATCTCGGTGGTCACTGCTGGGATGGCGCATGCCAGCTCGGCACCGCCAGTGGATCTCGGTGGTCACTGCTAGGATGACGCGTGCCTCTATCGGCACCGCCATGAATCTCGGTGGTCACTGCTAGGATGACGCGTGCCTCTGCCGGCACCGCCATGGGTTCCGTGGTCACTGCTGGGATGACGCGTGCTTCTGTCGGCACCGCCATGAATCTCTGTGGTCACTGCGGGGATGACGCGTGCCTCTGCCGGCACCGCCATGGGTTCCGTGGTCACTGCTGGGATGACGCGGCTTCTGTCGGCACCGCCATGAATCTCGGTGGTCACTGCTGGGATGACGCGTGCTTCTGCCGGCACCGCCATGTGTCTCGGTGGTCACTGCTGGGATGACGCGGCTTCTGCCGGCACCGCCATGAATCTCTGTGGTCACTGCTGGGATAACGCGTGCCTCTGTCGGCACCGCCATGAATCTCGGTGGTCACTACTGGAATGATGCGTGCCTCTGTCGGCACCGCCATGAATCTCGGTGGTCACTGCTGGGATGGCGCATGCCTGCTCGGCACCGCCAGTGGATCTCGGTGGTCACGCAGGATGACGCGTGCCTCTATCGGCACCGCCATGAATCTCGGTGGTCACTGCTGGGATGACGCGTGCTCTGCCGGCACCGCCATGAATCTCTGTGGTCACTGCTGGGATGACGCGTGCTTCGTCGGCACCGCCATGAATCTCTGTGGTCACTGCGGGGATGACGCGGCCTCTGCCGGCACCGCCATGGGTTCCGTGGTCACTGCTGGGATGACGCGTGCCTCTGTCGGCACCGCCATGAATCTCGGTGGTCACTGCTAGGATGACGCGTGCCTCTATCGGCACCGCCATGAATATCGGTGGCCACTGCTGGGATGACGCGGCTTCTGTCGGCACCGCCATGAATCTCTGTGGTCACTGCCAGGATGGGACGAATATGCTTCACTAAATGCCGCCATATTCCAACCGGGATGGAAATCCTGACTCGCTGTGATGGCGCGGATGGTAACATAGCAGCACACGTGAAACTCGATGACCTCGTGGTGTCAACTCGGTTGACGAGCCGCAGTGCAAGACGGCTAGGATGGCGCACGAAAGTCTAAACCCAAGAACACTTTGTCGACGATAGTTGGCAATACCAGATATGGTATGTTGCATATTCTTGACACGTGCTTTGCAGACAATGAAGTGCCCATCCTCCGCCATGCTGACTTTGGCCCCACGTTTAAAAACCGCTCCTCTTAGCTATGATCCGATCGCTTTGCTGGTCCCAAACTGACTCCCTCCTCGATGCCTCGGTTCGAGCCATGAAGTCTGTGGCGATCGCTGTTGACGTCGACGCGCTGCACCGCGCAGGAGCCCGCTTGTAGCTGCTGCTCGCCCTTGTGGCGCCAGAGCAGCTTGTGGCTGCTGCTCGCACACGAGGCGCAGAATTCGCTAGTGTGGAATTCGCCCGCGCTCGTGGCGACAGAGCCAGCGAGCGCTGCCCGCCCTTGAGCGACAGAGCTCGCCTGGGGTCTGCCCGCGGTACCTTTTGCTGCTCTGCTTCTGCTGTTGCTCTGATTCTGCTGTTGCTCTGCTTCTGCTGTTGCTCTGCTTCTGCTGTTGCTCTGCTTCTGTCGCGGCTCTGCTTACGTTGATGCTCTGCTTGCGTCGCGGCTCTGCTTACGTCGTGGCTCTGCTTGCGTCGCGGCTCTGCTTACGTCGTGACTCTGCTCGCGTAGTAGCTCTGCTCCTCTCTCCCGTTCTCTCGCGATCTGGAAACAGCAACAAAAATCTCCCTCTGTGCTGCGAACTAGTACTGCTACTTTCTGGGCACGCTGCTACTGGTCATGAAGAGAGGAAAAAAATGGAGACTATGCAATATGACCCTTCGAAAAAAACTACCCTTCAAAAAAATATCCGCCTTTTTTTTTTTTTAAAAAAAATATCGCAGCGTCTTAGTCGAGCTTCTCTTTGGTTTCGCACACTTTTCCTGGCGGTAAATATATTGATCCTCCTGTCCCTCGTCCAAATCCTCGCTGAAGAACGGCTCTATCGCCTCTTCCGAGAACTTGACTTTTCGCATTTGAGCATACTTTCCCAAAAATATAACTTGCGCGTGAGGGAAGAGAAAAAATATTTCGGGCAGGCGAAAAAAATTCGCTGCTCGTGAAAAAAATGCCACGTGGGAAAAATGCCGCGTGGAAAAATATCGCATGAGAAAAAAATGCCGCGTGAGAAAAATAGAAATGTCTAACATTCAACAGGGTATTTTGTTTGTACTGCTAGCTACAAGGGCTTTAAGGTCTCTGCGTCTGGGGGCGAAATGAAAATCCTGTGCTTGTGAAAATCCCGTGTTTGACTTTTCTGACGGGCTCGCATAGCATTTTTTCAAAAAAAATGCAAGAATGTAATATTGTAGCTACTCTACAATACCCTGTTTTTGTAACAATAAATGGCATGATGTCTGATAAGGGAGGAAATATGGTTGGCCGATATCGATGCTCACGATGTCAAAAAAAATGCCTAATAGGAATTTTTGTTCCAGACGTCCCTGCTCGGGCGCCATCTGTAACGAAGCTTTTCCAGCCGAGGTTGGCGTCTCAGTCCGGCCAGGGTCTGCTACAGAAAATTTATATAACATCTGGGACGGCTGGCAAGAGCGGCGGGATCGTCAGCGTCTAAGCGGACGTTCCCGCTCGAAGATCGGCTTAGATGACCTTGATGTGAGCCCAAGATTGGCCCAGGAGGACGAGAAGGGACTCCCGATGCCCGTTGCGTCATCCTTCTCGTACCTCCTGAGCCCCTCGGTTTGGATTTGGGACGCACGTTCGTTCCGTCCCGACGACGCTAGAGGATGCATCCCGGAGAGAAGAGATCGTAAGAAAACGATTTCCCTCCCTCCCGGAATGAGAGGAATCCCCGAAAGGAGAGGTCGTAAGAATACGGTATCTCTTTCCAAGGACGCCTCCCCCAACGCCGCACAGAACCGGCCGCTGGGTCAGATCCGCGGACACCAAGCTCATCCGATGATGACTTGGCCCACGGACCGGACTCCAGTGTCTCAGGTCTGATCCCCGGTGAGGGCTCCGGAATAGAAACGATAAAAATCGTATCTCTATTCCTGGGCCACCTCCGGTGGACCAAACCCAGCCGGTCGTCGCGAACATGCGTCTCCTCCTCCTAGGACTCACAGCAAGCTAACTGAAAAGAAAATAAGAAGGAGAAATTCACCCGTACCAAAAAAAGGGACAACATCGCCATTCTCATTACAAAACTGTTAAGCCACATGGTTTTATTTTATTTCTTATCTACAATATTTCTATATTCGCACATACAGGGAAGGATAGTGTTACTGCTCCATAGGCGGAGCCAAGAAAGAAAGAAGGACAGAGGCCGCTGGCCAGCTTACCCGCCGTTTAAAATGCGGCACTGCTTTTCTTTTCAAAGTTTCTGCTCCGCAGAAACTCGCTCCAGTGGCTACAGCTCGCACTTCGCGTGCGGCCTTCAACGCTGCCGGCCGGTGACCGTAGATTGCTCGGAGGGATTGCCCTTCACGAGACTTTCGAAATATCGTTGGTGCGGCTGCACTGGCTGCACACGTGCGTGACCGGGTGTTGGCACCTTGTTGTTGCTGCTACAGCGTCACTACTGTCGTTGTTGGTGGCGGCACGGGGAGCGCATGTGCGCTTTGAAAAAATATCACTGCTGCTGTTGTTGTTGTTGTTGGCACGAGGAGCGCATGTGCGCTTGGAAAAAAATATCACTGCTGCTGTTGTTGTTGTTGTTGACACGAGGAGCGCATGTGCGCTTTGGAAAAATATCACTGCTGCTGTTGTTGTTGTTGTTGGCACGAGGAGCGCATGTGCGCTTTGAAAAATATCACTGCTGCTGTTGTTGTTGTTGTCTCTGGGTTTTACACTCGTTATTTTTCCGATTTGCCACTGCCGATGTCGACGCTACCAAGCCCGTCAGAAAAGTGAAGCCGGCTGGCGTGGCGGAAATTCCACCATGTTTTCTCATAGGTTCACCTTGGTGAACGATCACGCTCCTGTTCGTTGTTCCTTAGAACCAGATGAACGAACGAAAAGTTCTTCGTGATCTTCTGGTTCAACTGGCGTTGCCAATTGATCCATGTTCCCAGCTGATCCCTTTCTGGTCACACCAGCGTTGCCAACGTTGACATTGGCAAATACTATGTGTGTTGTGAGGCCAGCAGAATGCTGCCTCACAAAGCCATAAAACTAAAGCAGATTTCAACAGAAACTTTCATTTGCCCCAAATACCATTATGCTCGAAGTGTCAAATTTTGCTATTTATTTCATTTTATTTCATTTACGTTTCAGCCCCAAAATCATCTACTTCTCTCTCTCTTTCTCTGTCTTTATGGGTCTCCTTTTAACTAACACTTCCGTTTCCACTCCTTCATTGAATTCCTTTGCTCGAAGCGTGACAGAATTAATGCAATATGAACAGGTAAAAGTGCTCAACTTGCAGATACCCGTACATTTATTTAGAAAATATTCATTTTTAGCTATCTTTTAATCTTTGATGATATCCCAGACTGAATTTATTTTCAGTAGGGAAAGATTAGATTATTATTATTTAATTTTAATTATATTTATTATAAATATTAAATTGCTGCTATATGCAAAAAGTATGCAGTCTAATATTATTAATTTAACAATTCATCTTATATTAAAAATAAAAATAAAAGGCTTGACTTGGACTTTTACTGATCGTCAATCGCATTCACATGCAGTTTATGTTTTAAACAGGAACTCAAATATAAAGACGTAAGCTTCTGAGGAAGTTATCAAGTGTTTCGCGAGGTTGTAGAGAAAGTTGTTTCTTAAGGAAATCAACTAAAGAAAAAACTGTGGCATTGTTTCGAGCGCGTGTCTTGTTTACCTTTCGCTTTTTGTTTTTTAAATGGGATGTGGAATGTGGAGAGGGGATAGGGGGTAGGGGGAGGGAGGGGTGGGGAGGGAGGTAGGGGCTGCTGAGCAGCCTTCGCCTTGGCACACATTTCATGTGGTCCATTGTTTGCCAGGGTGACTGTGTGTATGCACTGGAAATTAAATACTTTGCTTGAAATGTTACACTGACGCCCTGACGAGGACAGCTGACAGCGTGCGAGAGGAGAACAGAGGAGGGAGGAGGCATGTGGCAGGAGGCATGTGGCAGTGTGGCAGGCACGCAGCCAGTCAGTCAGTCAGTGAGGCAACAACTTGTTAACGATGCTGCTGATGCTGATGCTATTGTTCGTCTTCTTCTCCAACTTCCTCGAGTTGTTGTTGTTGGAGTTAAACTTTGCAACATTTCACTTTTCGTGCCTCTGCAACAATTAAATTCCTTTAAAAGATGCCTCGCATCACGCATTGAGTAATTAAAAAACAAACACAATAATTAAAATAATATAAAATGCATTGCAAATTCTGTTTGCATTAAAAACATTTTATTCACATTTCAATTGTTGCTTTTTGTTTTTTTTTTTGTGAATTTTGTGAGTGTTGCGACATTTTCAATTTCCGCATCACAGCCACAAAACATTTCAGTTGAAAATTGAATGTCACTGTTTGAAAAGTGAAACTGCACACTGCTTTCCCAGACCCCTTGAGAGGGGAATTCCATGAGTGGCGCTGAAGGGGAACCGCTACTTGGGCACTCGACATAAAATGCACTGTGCTAGATTTGTGGTTTTGTGGGTCGCATATTATTTGTAGCTACATTTCGCATTTCTATATGGGGACAGCTCATAAACTTGCAACAGGATGGGGCACAACAGCAGCTGCTCTTGCTGCACCTGCAGCTGCACTTCATTATAAATATCTGTGCTCTCATAATGCCGTCTGGCTCTGAATGCAATCGTGTGCACTTGAAACCTGAAACATGCTCTCCACTTATTTTAAAATATATATTTACATAAAATATACACTTGTGAATATTTGCCGACATGTAATTTAGACAGTCGCCCTTAACCAAAATTCCATTTAGAGGAAAAACCTAAAAATAACCAGAATTCCACTAAAATTTGTTCAGCATTTTAGGCTGAGTATTTAATACAGCGTAAAATACTCGATTTCGGTCCGCTCACAAAAGTTGGTATCACTTTCGGTTAGTTAGTTGATTCACAGTGCTATCGAAAAGTATGCAATTATGATTGGGATACATGTTGCATGCTGAATTATGTACTTTTATAATTGCAATTAGGATTAAATTCAAAATAAAGTTAGATTTACGTAGACTTTAAAAACAGTTTCCAAAACATAGATTCATGTATAAATTGGATAGAAGTTTTGCGTTAATTCAAAATTGCAAAGAATTCTTTTCTCTTATTAAAGCCAAATTAAAGTAAATTTAATGTTCAAATTGTATTAACCCTTCAATTCCATTTGTTGTGCACAATTAAAAAAAAAATTTCCAAGTTTTATTTACTTGCCAATTTCAATGGAGCAACTGGTACAGAAAGATTGAACTTGTTGCACAGTTGGCTGTTTCTTTGGTCTCTCATTTCTTTTTTCTTTTTTTGTTCTTCAGGAGTAATTAATTGTGTCCCTTTTACGGTTTTGGCTTTGGCATATTCTGCCAAGCTGTGAGCTTATTAAAACCACGAAATTTATAAAAGAAATTTGCATTGAAGATGTCTGCCAAAGTGGCAACACCAACAACGATGAGAAATATAAACAACGGAAATATAATTAAGTATGCGCACTGTTGCCTTTTGCCCTGCTGCCCAGTCAGCTACCAACCAACTCCCTCAACACACAAAGTTTTTGGTTACTTTCACTTCTTCTTATGTTTTTTGTTGTTTATTTGGTTCCTGTGTTATTTTCTTTATTTTTGATATTTCATTTCAAGTTTTAATTTACGCATTTTCGTGGCAATCAAGCGTAATTGCAACCTGGTCCAGTTAAATATTCTTTTTGCAGCTGAGGAACGAGCTCATCGCAAAACAAATTCAAGTTGAGGCATAAATGCAAAGAAAAATACTATAAAAAATAATAAATAACAATATAAAATATTATATAATATATAACAAATGCTAAGATTTACATGTATTGTTCAAGAATGATATAATCAGTGTATATATTTGAGACTCAACGTAATGAAGCAGATTTTAAGAAAAGACCTGTTGCTACTTCAAATGCTAGCAAATAAATGGCACACACACACACACACATTCATACACACACACACAGGCACAAGCACAGAGAATACAAATTATGAAGGACACAAGCAAAAGCTTGTTGACTGCTCAAGTGGCACAGTTCCGTTATGAATTACCATTGTTTGTATGTATGCCTTACTCTATATCTATTTCCACGAGTATGTGTGTGTGTTTGTGTGTGTGTGTGTAAGAGCGTCTCAATGGCTTACTCTTAAAAAATTTCGTGTACACGTTTAAGAGTTTATCAATTAGCCAGTCTGGCACAGTCTGGACAGTTGAAATAGTTAGCAATAAAATGCGACTAGAACGTATCCGCTAGCTAAAATGCTCTTTCTAAGTCAAGGACCGTTAGCTTAAAAGTGCGCTCTCTTAAAAGCTAACGCTCCAAAGAGAGCGAAGTTAAGAGCAGTGGAGTGAGCTTTGAGCTTGCGAGCCACACAAGAATCTTGCACTCTCTCAACTACTCTCTTTGTGAGCTTTTTATTCAGCAGAGAGCGCGTGAGAGGAAATTGTGTGGATGCCAAGTGTGTTGATAAAAATTACTGAAACAGCTGTTAGGCCTGAGCTTTTTATTTTTGTTGCCGTTTTTTTGATTTTATTTTTTTTTTTGGTAGCAATTTGTAGGCGCGCTTATCGAATTTCTCATGAGCGTCAAAGTTTTGACTGGCATATGATGATGATGATGCTGTTGGAAGTTTGGGTTATTCTCGAAAAGCCAAAACTTTAAATACCTCAAATTGTGCGATAGACAAAGATGTGAGCTTTGAAGAGAGCCAGGTTTCAATGTTGTCCTAGGTTATGATGAAGTTTTATATGGGAAGAAGTGTTCAATTAAATTGTTTTTATTTAAGACTTAAATAAAAACAATTTAATTGATAGTTTTTATTGTCTTAAATAAAAATTAATCTTAAATTTATTAGTACTCTTGATTTGTTTTACTTTATTTTCTACTTCTCCAAAAAGTATTGGTTTCTTTATTTAAAACAATTGATTGAAGAAAAGAAATTTATTCTACACTCTTTTAAATTTGCCTAATACTTTCAATGTATTCGTCAATTACTGGTTGCATTAATGAGGCAAGACATGAGTTCTATGGCGTGCCATTTGCTCAGTTGTGTAACTGATACTTCGAGCCTCATCAGAGTGGCATTTGATGATTGTATAATCAGCTTTAGAATGCATGCGGCATTAATTGCATCCAATTAGTTTGCATTTGAAATGATACTTAGGCCTATGGCCAATTAACAAACAATATGAAAGGACCTTTGAATCAATAACCGAGCCAGGAGCAACTTTAACGTTACCTAACTACACGCAACTAACTAACTGAATGAGTGTGTGAGTAAAACTTTAGTACGTTTACTTTACCAAATTGCACTTACATCAAATCTACATACATCAAATCTACATACATTTGTCACCAACAGCACAACAAGAATAAGAAAACCAAAAGCAATGTCATAAGAAGTACAAGATTCATTAAACAAACTGCTGGAAGGCAGTTGTGGACCAAGTGAACGACAAAACTCAAATACAATCAAACAAAAATCAAAAATCAAGAGTCATGTAAACTGAAACAACTGCAGGTAAACTACAGTAACAGGCGAAGAGTCACAGGAGTGAGAAATAAACAAAGTGCTAAAAACAAGAAACAAACTTTTTCTGCTTTGCTTGTAGTTTCTTTCCATCATTTGTTGTTGCTGTTGTTCTTCTTCTCATTGTTGTTGGGCAGGTGTTTTCCCAGCTTTTCCCATGGGAAACTGCGAGCAAAGCAATTGCAAAAACTTGTCGCACATTTCTTATAACGGCTTAGAGTCAATTATGGGGAACTATGTATTTTAGAAAACACAACGAGTCCGAAACAGTTAGCAAAGACTTTCAATCGAATAAGCAATCTAAAAATGGCTTAAGTTGATTTGGTAGATTTTAATTCCTAGAAATTGTTTGTCACAAGTGTGTAAATAATGAATATGAAATAGATATGTTAAAAATATGAAAATATCTCTAAAATATCATTAAGTGCATATGAATTTTAAATTTTCTTATAATAAATATCAGAAACTATCTTTATGCTTGAAAAAGATACAAACTGTTAACTGCAAGTGAGTATATATAATTCTTTATTAAACTAATTTGCGACAGATAATACCAATTTTAGGATTACCGCTTTTATGTTCACTATTATCACTCGAATTGATCCAAGTTTTGTAGAATGACATGCATGGAAATCACTTTTTTATTTAAGTAAACTCTGGTGCAAAACTATAGCCGCACCCAGATTTTTCAGTGTACGGATGAAGAGTGGAGCTAGAAAAAAGATTTTACTACCATTTGAAAGAGCGTTAGAAATGAAAGAAAATAGATGAAAAACATCGACACTTTCCATTCAAAAATTAACCGTTATGTTGCATTTTCGTTTTGGGCAAGGTGCAAAATTATAGCCGCACTAGCTGATATCTTGTTCTTTTTTTGGCTAGCGCCGATTTTTTTTGCTCAAACTTGGTTGAGTAACTATTTAAAACAAATTAATAAATATTCCAAGTGACCAGTGCTTTCGGATGTCGGGATAGGTCCAAGTTCTGGCGCCCAAAAGTGAGAAATGCTAATTTGAGAAATTGACAGAAATATTGGTCTCTCCGACAAAGTAGTTGGAAATATTTGATAAAATCTGAATGAATATGGCACAGAGAAACCCGGAGGATGTAAATCGAGCAAAACCAAACTCAAAATCCAAGCATTATTGCTTTCAAGCCCAGAACGCATCTCACGGTTGACGTGTATTGATGCGTTGTCCAGTTGAAAAATGAACCTTTCACGTCTTTGACAGAGAAGAAAGGACAATACGTCCATTTTCAATATATCCACGTACTCCCTGGAGCTCATTAGATTGCTTGGAAATGCCAGTAACAAGCATCCAGACTCGCAGAACGAGGCCCAAACCATCACAGATCATCCTCCAAAATTTCACGTAGGAAGGTATAAGAGTTCTTCCTTAAATCCCTCCAATAGTGCAAAAACCCATCATGACTGTCCAAATTAAACCTTTTCTTATTCGATAAAGTGATCTTGGAAGATAAAATAATATTTGCATTGATTTGTAAGAAATTTAAATTTTTGACCAGTTTGTTGCAATGTTAGTTGTGGCGAATTTCATCAGGGACTCTTTATGGCGGTCCAGTAACCTTGAAGTCACCTTTAATATTTGTCGCACTATGGTTTCCGATTTTTTTAAAGCCCGTACAACGGTACAGCGGGACTCTTGTAGACCACTTTCAGCCACTAACTCATCAGCGGTCTTTAATGAATTCCTTGCAGCACTCAATTATCGCCGCTGGCCATGAAAACCTATCTTCAAAATACATCCTCCGGGTTTTTCTGTGCCATATTCATTCAGATTTTATCAAATATTTCCAACTACTTTGTCGGAGAGACCAATATTTCTGTCAATTTCTCAAAATTAGCATTTCTCACTTTTGGGCGCCAGAACTTGGACCTATCCCGACATCCGAAAGCACTGGTCACTTGGAATATTTATTAATTTGTTTTAAATAGTTACTCAACCAAGTTTGAGCAAAAAAAATCGGCGCTAGCCAAAAAAAGAACAAGATATCAGCTAGTGCGGCTATAATTTTGCACCTTGCCCAAAACGAAAATGCAACATAACGGTTAATTTTTGAATGGAAAGTGTCGATGTTTTTCATCTATTTTCTTTCATTTCTAACGCTCTTTCAAATGGTACTAAAATCTTTTTTCTAGCTCCACTCTTTCTATCCGTACACTGAAAAATCTGGGTGCGGCTATAGTTTTGCACCAGAGTTTACAATAAAAGCACTGCAGGATGTCCTATTTGATATGCAGTAGTCTGCCATGTCAGCCCGAAACGCTTCCATTTACCTCAAGTGCATCGAGAGTAAACCTGAAAACTGTTCTAGATTGCAGGAGAAGTTTCTCCAAGTCAAATTCAATGTACAGCCGTCGGCATAAAAATGCAAAAATTGTATTTTACATTTAGCCTGTCGCAGCAGACAGAGGCAAAAAAAAAACATAGTAAGAAAATGTATGAGAAGTGGGTAAAAAATGTTTTTTGGTCTCTCTTGTTTTTTGGTCTAATGTAAAACCCGCGATGCTTGGGGTAATGCGCAGATTTTGAGCTTTATAAATTGAAATGTCAGAAAAAGTTGAGCTCGCCCAGCGCATGACTGACATGGAGGCAACCAAATCCAAATCCAGAGCCAACAGCAGATTGCAAGCTCGTTTTGGCCAAGTCAACGGCAAAAGTTGATGTTTCCTTTGAGCAGCAGCATTAAAAGAAAAACTCACGACATTGTGGCCATGAATAATGGGGCGGCACTTATAGCCTTCGTATGCGAGTGAGATGTGAGCGAGCTCATAAGTATAAGTATAAGTATGCTACAGTTTTGTGTAATTGCCATTGCACTATGGGGCGAAATCCGAAAAATCGAATATTTAGTCATTTTATCAAGGTATAATTTTACTACTTTTTTGGTGTTAACATCTTCAGAAAACTTCAAACTGTTAAGTTCTGTACCAAAAATGTTAAATAACAGAAAAATGTTAGCACTGACAGCTGTTAAAGTCAGCTGTTGCTTTCGAAAAGTACGCGCGCTAGCATTTTAACATTTTGGCAGCCTATTTTCAAATTAGTATTGCACAAAGGCTAATCATTTTTTTTACAATATTTGAAATGGATACCAATTATACGGGCTTGTACTATGTGTTGGTTGTACTAGTATTCTGTATTTGTGCGTGTTCTGTTTATATTTTGTTATATTAGATAATGCTTTGAAAGGTAATTTCTTGGAAAGAAATATCAACTTTGCGAAAGAATTTAGCAATGATGCTTAACGAGGCTTAATGTAATTCCAACTGTATGTCGTAGATCCATTCATTGTTATTTAAAGGAAATATGTCTTAATGTGAACAATTTGCGACAATCGGCGCAAATTAATTTTTGCAGGTGACTTCGAGTTTTCAAATGTGGAGCTGTTTCACATATGGCGCAAGGAGAAAGGCTGCCATAACGAAATAAATGCAGTTATTGATTTTTTTAAGAGGAAACTAAATAAAAAAATAATTGTTTTAAAATATGAATCCTATTTAAAAAACAAAAGCCAAATTATATGCCGAAATTTAAGTACCAAATGGAAGAAATGCAACAGAAACAAAATATATTTTGAAAAAAGACATTCAAATTGACTAATGAGCACAACTAAATTACAGTTGAACGAATCAAATGGCATCAATAATCGACAAATTATCATGTGAAATGGAAGGCCCAGATCAAACATCTGAGGAATTCGAAGAAGAATTACCCGTATCGTTTTTTACGTTTGATGAAGAAATTGAAAATGAAGAAAATTACGATTAATTTCAACTATTGTTCCTTTAACTCATGAATTTTATCAAAATTATGTTTTTCCAATGTGATAACTTTATTTGTATGTATAAAGAAGTATTTTAGTAAATATATATTCATGTAGATATTAAATTTTAAAATATAAAAAAAAATTTTCTGATTTATTTTTTTTTGGGGTGGGCGGTGACCCACCCACTTTTCTTTTAATTGCTAATGATATACAAGGTCAATGATTGTTATTTGGGTTAAAAAATTTGAACTTACTTGTTACCGATAAAAAAATAAAAAAAAAATTAAATTAAGGGCGGGGGTGGTGACACGCCCACTTTTCCAAAAATATTTCTGAGGGTATACATAACATAAATAAAAAAACCGCATTCAAAAATTTAGCTTGCTTTAAAAGTTATTAATTAATATTCGATTTTTCGGATTTCGCCCCATAGTGCATTGTCATGGGAATTTGCATTTCATCTGCTTTCCATGCCCAGAAACCCGCAAAGACGACGACGACATTGAAACTCAAATTTCAACTCAAACTCAAATTCAACTCAAATTCAAACTCAAATACAAATTCAAATTCAAATTCAAATTTCAAAAGTGGTTTTATTCAATGACGTGACTAGAGCAGACATTTTGGTTGTCATGTGTGTGGCGTAAACTCGATTACCATTTAAATTTACCTTTAGCCAGATTTGGCATTTGTCATGCCTCATTCAAATAATTTTGTAGTTTATGTTATAGTTGTAGTACCTGCAGCTATTGTTGTTCTATACAATTTGTTGTTTTTATTAAACAAATTAAATGTTCTGCGACTGCTGTTTAACTTGTATCATGTATTGTCTGTTTCTGTTTCTGAGAATGGGTTGTGCTGGCAGCGTGTATTTGTCATGCTTACATAGTTCTTAATTGAAGTTAAGTATACGCCCGCGAGCACTTGAACTTCTTTTTCTCCGTCTGAAGCTGCATTGAGTAAGGATGAGAGTTAAAGCTAGCTTAATAATAAAATAAAATAATCTCACTTATATGTTCGAGTTCATGAAAAAAACTTAATTATTTACTTACTTTGAAATCTGCTGATAAATGTTAATTTAATCATTAAAAGTCCATTGTTTACGGTAAAGAATTTTATTCAAAAAAGTTGCTCATCTTAACTTTATACAAATGATAACTTACAGATACAAAATCAATAATCAAAATATATAAAATTAGTTATGTGCTTAAATTAGCAATAATTATAATAATAATTATTATATTAATATTAATAATTTATGTAAATAACATAATATGCCAGTTACGAGATTATGTAGAGCACACGCCAAAATTATCAAAATTGCTATGAGACAAATGGATGGAAAATGTTGAATAATATAAAGTAAATAAAAATTAGCATAGAATACTTTCAGTTACAATTTGATTCGCCGTTGCCTTTTGAGATTCTCTCTATCAGATTCGGTTTCGAGTTTCACTTTCGACTCAATTTCACAAACTAATCAATATTTTTGTGTGTTGAAATTCAAAAATGATTTGACACCGGAGTTGCCATGGTTTATTTTACTTTCTCGGGATTTAATTAAATGCTTTGCTCTGGCTTTCAAATTGTTTATATCAAAAATGTTTAAAAAAACGTTTCATTTCTTTTTTTGTATACAAAATCTTTTTAGCAATAATTTAGGATTGATCTAAATATTTTGATGTTTTTCGGTTTTGCGTATTTTGTTGGCTTAAATTACGTTTAGCTTAACTGCGAGACATTTATGTAAATAATTGAGATTTTTCAAATATTTTTTTATTTTGTTTTGTGTTTTTTTTTTACCTATGTAAATTTTATTTATAATATATTCATTTTGTGTTTTCTTAATAATTCATTATATGGTGATTTAATTTATGTTTGTAAATTTTATTTAGATGTGTGGGTTGTGTTTTGTGTGACAATTTCTGTGCGCTATTTTATTTACCTTTTTATTTATGAATTATTTATGTGGAAAAATGTTTGTATAACACATTCATTAGGTTGCTTTATTAATTTTGTTGTTTTTGTTTTTTTTTTGCTGACATTTATAGCTTTACATTTAATTAGATTTAAGATTTTAGTACACACACTCATGGAGTTTTTGAAAAACCACGTAAGACTTTTTCATTTTCTTTTTGCGTTTCAATATAATTAAATATCATTATTATTTAATGTTTAATATTAATGCATTGGGTTTTGTGTTTGTTTTTGTTGTATCTCGCAATGTTTTACTTAGATGTGGTTGTTGTTGTTGTTGCTGTTATTTTGTTGTACAGCCTCATTAAGCATTTCAATGTGCATTTCATTTTTTGCCTTCGCCCTTTTGCACATAAACTATTTCGGCATATTCTGTTGCATTCTTCGCTGCAGCATCCACAGGTGTTGTTGCTATTGTTGTAGCTGCTGCTGGTGTTGTTGTTGTTGTTGTTGTTGCGACTGGCGTCTTCTCCTGGGCGGGCTTTAGTACAAGTTCAGCATAGACGAGTTGTTTGTCTTGCTGTGAAGTGAAATTGTGCAAAGAGAATTTGTTAACATATTTTTACATATACATTTATTTGAATATAAATATAAATAAAATGGAATTCTTTTTAAAAAATATTTGAGGTGTTTACAAGGGTAATTGTGGTACCTTTTCCTTAAATTGCTTGCTGTACTACGTTTATCGGTTTACTTAAAAGTCCACACGGGTGAGGTGCTCTGCCAAACTATAGCCTTTATATATCGATACAGTTTTAGATATATATGTATGTATATATACAAATTACACAAATTTTGCATGCGTTACCAACACGACAAAATGAAAATAAGAGTATTTATATTTGTTGTTGTTGTTGTTGTTGTGTAAGCGATTAAAGTGTAGACGAAAGAAGAAGAAGAGAGGCAAAAAGAGAATGGCAAAATATTTATGATTATACTTGAGAGAAATAAAATTATAAGGAATTATTAAAGCTTTTACAGCGCCTACAAGTATGCTAAGCTAAATGGTGTAGAAAACGGCTCGCCCACACACACACACACACATACACACACACTTACACACACACACATTTATACACAAAGTAAGAAAGAGTGAGAGAGAGAGGGAGTTATGGACTGAGACTGAGTTTTTGTATACCTTTGGTTCATTGTCATTGCCATCGATTGTTGTTGTGGTTGTTGCTGTTGCTGTTGTTGTTGTATTGTTATCCTGCGTCTGCTCATTTGTGCCTGCTGCCGTTGTCTCAGCATTGTCCTTGTTGTCCTTGCTCTTGCCGGCATCCTTCTCGTTGAATCGCTTTAAAATGGCAACAGCAAAGGCTGGCAAACGTGGCTTCACCTTCTTACCGGTCGGCATCTCCCTCTCTTGCCCCTCCGCCTCCGCCTCCCCCTGCTGCTGATGCTGCTCCTCGATTGTGGCACCTCCAGCCGTTGTTGCCGTCGTTGTTGCCGTGGCAGTTGAGGTGGAGGTTGCTTTTATGTCGGCGCTTTCGGTGTCGCTGCTGTTTTTGGTTTCAATTGTGGTTAAGGGATGTCGTTTTCTTGTTCTTGTTTTCTTATTTGTTGTTGTTATTGTTGTTGTTATTGTTGTTACTCAAGTTGTTGTTGTTGTTGTGTAAGCTTTTGGGCTACTTATTAAATGTGTCAAAATAATTGTTGTCGTGCAGCCGGGGACAATAGATAGAACAGACAAAATAGTAAGCTGCGCCTTTGAGCCAAGTTCCCAAAATGGCCATTAAAGCGGGTTAGTCGTTGGTTAGATGAAAGGTGTGTGTGTGTGTGTGTGTTTTAACTTGGATTGGATTAGAAGTTCCTCGTTCGGCAATCATGGTTAGTAGAGGCTTCTTCAGCTTGTGCGGATAATTGCGTAATTGTGATTGTTATGTGGCACCATTAAACCAACAGTGTTAGCTCAACCAAAAATTGAACTTTTTTCAAACATTTGTCGCAATCAATAACGGGGTAATTAAAAAACAGGTGGATATTACAAAACGGGAGAGGAAAGAGTTCTAACTGCAGGCTGAGTTTTAAGAATTCGAATTAAAAAAGAAGATCTTTTGAGCTGTGTCTTTTAAGTTGTTTAAATATAAAATAAAATGTATCTATTGCAATATTTGACATTATACTCTAAATCTGCATCACAGTTTTATTATATAAATTTTAGATTAATATTTTCTCTTGACATATTAATCTAGATATCACAGAAAAAACATTGGAAATTGCAAATTCAGGGAACTCTTATCATATTCAACTCGCCAGCCACTCAGCAGGATTTTTTTTATTTTTTTGTTGGGCAAACATTTGTCCTGACCTTGGCCTTAGTTGAGCCTGAATTGTTGTCATTGACCTTCATTCTCGGATCTGTTTTTGGCCTGGCCTAGATGGAATTTAGCTGATAGTTGGCCACATAATTTGTTTGTTAGACACAACACACATACGACAAAAGCTTTTATTAGACTTTATCTGTACTCTATAAATACTTATTATGGTCTATTTGAATGTCTGGCAGCAGTTTGTCTGCGTTTTAGCCCAGTTAACTTAGTTTATGGTTTGGATCTGCTTCAATATGCGTTCAAACAACATATTTGTTACTCATTTAGTTTAATTTTAGTTAGAAATAAACCCTCGAACCCTTAAACACACACACATACGAGCACATTCATTTTGTTGTTTGTTGTTTTTATTGTTTGTTAATTTATTAAAAATTATAAAATAAAGTTATGTATAAAATAAAAAACAACCTTATCAAAAAGTTACTGACTACAACTTAATAACTAAACGCGCTTTGTTTTTCATTAGCTTTAGCTCAAAATTTCAATTTCAATACTTTTTCAACTTTAAATTATAATTTAAATTATATTAAAGAAATTATAAAAATTATGATTAAGGAAAGTAACACGTAGTTTTTGGCTCTTAAGGAAATTAGAAAGTACAGTGGGCACTTTTGTTGCGCTGCTCTTGCTGACTTTGTTCGCGTTTGAGTGACATAACAATTAGCTTTATGGCATGTTGCAATTGTATAAATTACAAAAAACATATTCGAATAAAATTCTTAACTTCATGCCTTAAATTTCATGCTGAATGGAAATTGTCGATGAGGTTTTTTTCCTTTTCTTATCGTTTTTGTTGATGTAATGTGTCTGTGTGTGTGTGTGTGTGTGTGTGTGTGTGAGTGAAGTTTGTCATTGAAGAAAGTTATCGCTTAAGACTGAGTTCCAGCTGCAGTTTCATAGCTCGCTGCTATGCAACTAAAGCGGATGTCAGTAAGCTCACTGAAGTGGCATATTCCGTACACACACACACACACATACACATGCAAATACACACGCATACACACACATTTAGATTTCTGTTTCCTGTGGTATCTTTGGCGTTGTTGTCGTCGTTGTTGTTGTTGGTGTTGTCACTGGTGTTGCTGGTGTTGTTGTTGCTGTGATCACTTGTGGGTTTTTAATGGGTTTCGGTGGTGCTGCTGGTGGCGTTGGCTTCGCCGTTGCCTGACTGCGCCCTGACAGCAGATTGGCTTGTTTCTGGAGCAGCTCACGCTGATCCTTGGGCAGCCAGCGCGAGAAGCGCGACTCGGGAATGCCCAGTTCATTGCCGCGCTGCAACAAGTCCGAGTTCTCCGTGTGCGTTGACTCCGACTCCTTCTCCGTCTCCGTCTGCTTGGGCTGAGAGTTGCGTCCGGCTGCCTGACCCATTAGGACATTGCGCATCGGAATGGTTGTGGGATTATAGACACCGCTGCTCTCCCGATCCGTGGCATACTCGAACGAATCATCCTCCTCATTATGCGCCTGTGGACGACGCTCCACCGAGAAACGCTCGTGATTGTGGCCATGGCCATTGCCATTTGGCTCGCGCATTTTACTAGCGCCTAGAAGCGTAATACCATTGGGCGTCTCCAGCAGCGCCACGTTTTGACCATGGCCAGATTCGAGTTGTTTGTCGCTGCTGCAAGGAGCGAAGGGGCAGGGGAAACAACAACATTTTTGACAGTTTTGTGTTCATTTTGACAGTTTAGTTTTTGTTTTGGGAGAAGATGTTATATTTGTCCATATATGAAAGTACACAAAAGAAGTTATTTGTGTGAGTGAGAGAGACAGCGAGAGAGAGAGAGAGAGAGAGAGAGCGAGAATTTGTTGTGATGCATTTACGAAATGGCTAACTTTGTTTTTTTGTTTGTTTGGTTTTTGGTTTTGGCTTTTATGAATATGGCTTGGACAGCGACTTGACGTATTAGTATTTTGCAGTACGGCACAGTGAGAGAGACAGACAGAGAGAGACTGAAGGTGTGAGAGAGACAGCGAGATTTTGTTGGACGAGGCGAGGCGGGCGTACGAGCATTGTATATGCATGTGTGTGAGCATGTATGCGTGTGTGTGTGTGTGTGTGTGTGTGTGTGTGTGTGTGTGTTGGTGAGTGTGTGACAGCTTGAAATTTGTTTGTGAATTTGATTTAACTTCGATTTTTCGGGGGCGACAAGACACAACGAACGACACGAGACCAAAATGAGACGAGACACAAATTTTCTGCAGCAAGTTTTCCGCTTTTAGTTATTTTTCCGAACAATTTCCACTGACAAGTTGCACTTAAATTTCACTGCAGATACTCAAAAATATATATTTTCCAAAAAGAAATACATGGCAAATGAAACTAGAAAATTAAAATCTATATTAAATAATTTCATTTTGCTGTTTCTCCAATTTTGCCAGTGGAAACTATTGCATTCATATATATATAATGTGTGTTTAAATATGTGTTTGTATGTGTGTGTGCTTAAGCTATATGCTTACTAATTAATTATGACTATGACTAGGAGCCTATTAATGATATAGTTCATGAATAACTAATGACCATGATGATGAGAGCTGTGATGAGAAATGATTTTGTGACTGTGACTGTGTTTGAATTTTAGCACATGTTAATGAAGATTATTAATAAGTAAAAAATGGAAAAAATCAAATTAAATAATTAGCTAAAAGCCACAAACATGCAACAAGACATACGCACAATTGAACTACGCAATTATTACAAGAAAAAATATGAAGCTGTATGAATATATAGTAGATATACAGAGATAGATCAGCTAATGCAATCGTACATAGTTAAGCAGACAGATACCGTTCCGGGTTAGAGTTCTCAAGCATGACTCGTTTATGTCCTGGCCCCGTTGCACTTTGAACTTATTTTGACATATATGCATAAAAATTTCACGAATCGAACTCGACAACAAATCAATTTACTACTTACGTTTCATTTGTGGCCGTCTTGATTGATTTACCTGTGGAAATAATGGAGAAATCTTTAGTTATTTTGAAGATAAATATATAAAATAATAATTATAAATTTATGTCACATAAAGCAAATCATTCGATACCACCATCATGAACTAACATATAACCCATTTATGTATGATCAACTTTCACTAAACGAACTGATTTAAAAAGCCAATTGGTTTATTATTTAAATAAAAACAAAATTTATTTGTAACTTTAAAGTATGTTTTGTTTTTACAAATTCTAAAAGTAAATAGAATTGAATAAGTGTGTGCAAATTATCATATATCGTAGTTTTAGCCATTTTGTTGTATTTGTTTTTTTTTTTTAATTATAACTATATAATTTATAAGTGGGATACATAATTAGTTTGTCTAATTATTCGAGCCAAGTTTTATCTATAAAATAAATATAAATTTTATATTATTTCATTTTGATTTTTAACTAGAAACTAATTAATTTTGTTGAGCAAGAAAATGTATTCGAGTCGAAAAAATGCAAAAACTGCTGGCAGGTTGAAACTTAAATTTAATTAATTAATCGCTGTGGCAAATTAAGCCAAAATGTGAAAAAATTATGTTACAAAATATTGAATTTGTGAATAATGTAAAAAAAATATATGTATATAAATTGTTGAACGTGTATATAAAAATGCTGCGAGATTCCAGGAGATTCCGAGATTTCGTTATTTAACTTATGAACAAAATAGAGAGCTTACATAGATACTTGGCCTACACGATTGATAGATTATCTGCCCTTAACATTTTATCTTTCTTTACTTTTTACTTTTTGTATCTTTTCAATTTAATTCATTTTGTTGAATGTTTTTGTGCGCCTTTTGAGATATATCTGAGCGGAACAGAGAGCTTTTTTTTTAAGGGGATCATTTGCTTATAGCAAGGATCGCGCACAGCTTATATTGGGATCGGTCTCTGAGTGGACTCTACACGGAAGTGTTCGGTGGCTTGGGTGCATCGGCGCCATTTTGTTGGCCATTTCCGGCCGCAATAACTGCTGCAGCTGTGGCCGCCGCCGTCTTCTTCAGATCGGCCTTCTTTTGGGCCTCCAATTTATCAGTGACTGGGGGCGTGACCTCCTCTGATTGAGGCGTGGTATCGATATGTTCATCGCCATTATCTTGGCCATCGAGCTCATCGTCGTGCTGTTCGGGATGTATCTGTGCCTCAGAATCGGGACTGATGTCTGTATTGAGAGTGGCGCCTGCAAAGAACAACAACAACAAGAACTAACATTTAGCGACGAGTGAGTTCTGGTTGCTTATTACAACCATTTTGGACCGTTTTGTTCATTATGGCCATCACTTAATACGAGTTGGGTTAGTCCTTATACCAAAAAAAAAAAAGCCAAGAAATGTCAAGTAAGACAGTTTTTATGAAAACCAGAAAAAAGCAAAAACCAAAGTAGATAATTTGTTTAGAACAATTTTAAAAACACATAAGGATAAAAAATAATAATTAAATAAAGAAGTATACAAATTATTTCTAATTGTAAGGCGTCTTTTACTATATGTTAGCTCTTCTTGTTGTTGTCATTTGTAGACATTTTTAAGGCAGAGTTTCGATTCGTTGTTGCTAAATTATTTAAATACATTTGTAGCAATTATTTGTCAAAGTTTTTTTTTATATAAACTAAATACATATATTATTAATAAATATTTTAAAAAACTGTGTATAGTTGGCTTTGGAATTTGGATACATCTTGGAATCAACATTGTCGCTTGATTTTCTTGTGTTTTTTTTGATTACACAACTTATTCAGTTTATTTTCGAATTTTATTTTGTTGACATATTTTGGCATAATTGGTTACAGATTTTGGATTAGCATGAAATCTTCTTAGAACTGATGCAAATTGGCGATGAAAAGTCAACAAAACAAACATCTTTAAGGTTTTATACCCTATCTAGTCTAACACCCCTTGAGGCAGACATATAAATATTTAGACAAAAGGAAACGAAAAGTGAAGTAAAAATTTAAAATTTGAAGAATTTCGAAGGCTGCACGAGTTGCTGCCACTTCCAAGTTGCAACTTGCCGCTAATTAAAATGTAAAAGCCACACAATGAGTCAAAAGTTAACAACGGGCTGCGGCAGTTGATGGTTGGGGGCTGGTGGCTTTTTGCCTGCCACGACCACGACCACGCCCTCTCCTCCCCCCGCCCATGACCCCTAGGTTTGTTTTTCAGACATTGCAGCATGTGGCAAATGTTGGCAAATGTGATGAGCATGGTGTCTAATGGCTGATGGCTGATGGGTTGTCGAGTTTTTGGGTGGTGCAGGGTGAACAGTGGTGAATGAACAGTGGTTCGGGCTAGAAATTATTGTTAGCGTAGCTGATGATGGCATGACTATGATAATGAGGACATGATGATGACATTATGATGGGCACCCAACGAAAAGCGAACGAGTAGAATTTAAAAGAATACGTAAAAAAAAACACAATAAAGCGACTCCGAGACTTACCGCCAAAGCACCATCTACCGGTGGCGCGCGCAAACAGCACGAGCAGCACAATCAGGACCAAAACAGCAACGGCCACAACGATACCCACAATGGCGGCCACATCTAAGCTGCTGCTGGGCGGCTTGCTCGACGAACTGATGCGCACCTCGTAGTCCATGGTTCCCAGTTCGTTGCTGGCCCGCACACTGTACGTTTTGGTCGTGTCCTCCAGAGTCAGACCGGCAATCGCCAGCGTCACATTGTACATATCGTTGCTCAGGTATTGCGGCTCGTAGGCGGAGTAACGTCCGTCGGTCCGACCTTGGGGAATAACGACTCCACCAATGTTCCACTCAATGGTTGGTGGCGGACTGGCGCGGATTGTGATGTTCACAATGGCAGTGTGCTCCAAATAGAGACCGTAGACCAACGCCTCTGGCTGCGGGACAGGGCCGTCTGGAAAGGAAGCAAAATAAATATGATTAGAAATTTCATTACAAAATGTATAAGTATTAAAAATGGATACAATTATAACATACTACAGAAATATCAGTAAAAATTTATTTATGAAAAAACAATTCAATATGATGAAAGTGTGAATATAATTATAAATTGTATTACAGATTTGATTATTAGATATTTATTTGATTTGGAATTGATAACAAATAGTGTCATAAATTTTCTGTTCGATAAAATTCATAAGAATATTAAATATCATTAATATCAGAGTGGAATGTGAATTTAATTGCGGAGTTCAGGATGTGAATATTTAATTAATCACGATAAATACAGAATTACAGAAATAATTAATGAATTAGTGAAATCATTAGATGAAAATCGGATAAAATAAAGCTTTTATAATGGATTTCATTGAACAATTAATATAGGTTAATGGTTTTTGCAAAAATCGTTAGGGATATCATAGCAGAAATCATTAGATACTTCATTACAAATATCGTGAACAAATGCATTATTTTCAGTGAAATATATTTTACCCAATAAAAAGTAAATGGATCAGGTTTATTCGGAATACTTACAGCGCACCATGATGATGTAGGCAGCTTCCTGGGGCGGCACACTCTCCCGGTCGGTTTGATGATGCGAACGGCAGACGAGTTTGCGATTGCTGTCCTCTGGTGCCAAATTCCATTTGATCTCCTGAACTGAGGTGGACAACTCGATGTTCTCGTGGGGCTTTGAGGCGATTATCTTGAGTTGATCGGTGTTCTTGTTCGCGGGCATGTTGTCAATGTACCAGGAGATGTTGGCCGGCGGACGACCATCGCGGACAATGCAACGGGCATGGAAGTCGGTGCGTTCCGAAAAGTAACCATCACGGTTCGGCTTGGAGATCAGCTCAATGATGGGCTGCTGTGGACGCACTGCAAACGATAGATGATTAAATTAGGCATTCGATTAAAAGATATGGTCTGGTTACTTACTTGCCACCACCAAATCAATGGTGCCCGACAATTCCTCGCCCTCAACGCCCAGACTGCACTTGACCTGGCCATTGTTGCTGGCCTTGACCCGCTCGATGCTGACGCCACATTGTCCGGCATTGAGACCGGCTCCGTAGTACGTAAATCCAGGTGTCTTGCTCCAAAGGGGCGACAGATTCAGGACCTTCTGTTCGCCGGGTATCTCGATGCGGCAGTAGTTGATGGCACGGCCATAACGACACAGCAGCTCGGTGCGATCGCCCTCGTTGAGCAGCGCTGTGTTTGGCTCCACATTCACCTGGCCATAGCTGAGCGCATCTGTAAATAAATACGAGACAAATAAAAAAAAGTCAGCTTGTTTTGTTGCGAAATGCATAAAGTATCTTGTATCTGTTGGCTTGCATCTTTTAACTGGTAAGAGGCAAACCAACGTTTGCCTAATAGCATGACAATCTAAACTAAACGTTTTTCGTATCTTTTGCACATTCACATCTTGTATCTCTGAGATACGCATCGCGAAGATTTCCCCAGCCCTCTCTCAACTCGCACGAGCAAACCTCAATTATGCATGTGGCTGCGGTTGCTGTCATTTCTCATTAAGTTTCAATTACGCTTTTTTCATTGCAGTTGCAAACTATTTTCGAATTTTTCTTTCTCAACTTAACTGGCAATGGCAACTGTCGAAGTTCTTCTTTTCTTATTTCTCCCGCATATCTATAGACTTGCCAATTAAGAAAGAATTTCAGAATAAAAACCAAATGATTTGGCATAAATGAAACTTTTCTTTAATTGTTTAAACAGCTGCCAAATGGATTCTTAACTTTACTTGAATTCTATATTCATTAACATATTTATTAAAAAGTCTTTTACAAGCTGCATTCTGTTTATTCACTCTTTTTATTAACAACCTTTAAGTATTGAAAATTATTGGCGTTTATATTTTTAAATATTAATTTTACTTAACTTATTATTCATTTTATTGATTAGTTTCTTTTAATTCCGCACTTATCTATATTCTAAAATACCCAATTTCGATCAATTTTATATAATTTTATATACAGTTACTTAAAAGATATTTTGACATAAAATGTATGATATATATCTTTATTTATTTTCTACATTCATAAAAGTTACTTCCGTAAATCAATCTGTACTCAATTTCATCATATTTTGTCTTTTCCTTATATCACTTTCATATCTGCCACGTTTTTTTTTTTGGGCTAGCCATTTCCTTTAAATAGAGTTTCACTTTCAAAAATTTTCATTTTTTCGCCTTTCGTTTCGTAGGGAAAACATTTGTTCAACTGTTGCTATTAAATTTAGCTTGTGGTTTTGTTTTTCAGCCCTCACTTAGCCATAATAATTTTTTTGTTGATCGATTGATTTGCAGTTGTTGTTGTTTTGGCTTTTCCGCATAGGCTTCAATTTTCACAGCCTGCAAAACACTTTGGCTATTGCCAGCTCCCCAATGTCTCTCCACCAAATATGCCTACCCTTCTACCCTTCTACCCTTCTACCCTGTCCCCCCTCTACGCCCTCTCTGCTAGCACAACAGCAATCTAACTAATTTTGTAAATGAAAGCCGCAAAATTGCAAAATGTGCCATAAACATGAGCCGGCTGCTGTTGCAGCTGTTGACCGAGATTGCTAGACGAGTGATTGAGGGAGATTGACGGGGCAAAAGGGGGGCAAAGGGGGCAATAGGTTGGCCAAGTGCAGCTGGTCATGCATTGATTTCAATTTCGTTGCGCTTTTTGGCCTTTTGACTGACTGCATGACGTGCCGGCCTGCCAAGATTTTTGTTTGGTCAGTTGCACTCACATTCAAGTCGACAGGAAACAACAGCAACAACAACAACAACGGCAACAATAACAACTATAACAACAATTGAAAATGTTTTGCATGCTGACTGCCAATTCATTGGCTCGTCTTTGATATTTGCATTTGTTTGGCTTTAAAGCGGGTCAACCAGTTGGCCAGCCAGCTGACCAAGCTGCTCGACTCTCTGTAATTTAAAGCCCGCCAAATCCTGTCCAATCATTTTGACAATTGAGTTGTGAGCGAGTTTTTTACACTCGATGTATATATTTCTATCTATTCCTCCTTCGCCCTCATCAATCGCTTATCACTTGAGCTTGTCGCGCAATGGAATCGCTACATAAACCAAATAGCTGCATTTATATTCCGCTTTTTTCTGGTTGTTCTTTTTTTCTGCTCATACTTAGTATAAACCCCCAAAAAAAAAAAAAAAAAAAAAAAAAAAAAAAAAAAACAAAAAAAAAAAAAAAAAAAAAATAAAAAAAAAAAAAAAAAAAAACCCCCCCCCCCCAAACCCCCCCCCCCCCCCCCAAACCCAAAAAAAAAAAAAAAAAATCCCCCCCCCCCCCCCATTTCCCATCCCCACCTTCCTTTATACTTCAAAATAAGTTTCAGCTTGAATTGCAGGCGTCAGCATTTTCACCAAAAACTCACACATAGAGACACACAGTGCAGCACAATTGTGGACAATGTTACATTCACAGCTGGCTGTGAAAACAAAGATGATGATGCTGATGATGATGATGATGATGATGACGACAATGGCAACTGGATTGAAGTATGGCTTGAGTATGAAGTTCGAGCGGAGGCGTATGCTTCAATACTGTCCCCTCTTTGTCGGGGGACACACACACAATTCGCCAGTGAATCTATTTTTTATTTTGCTGCCCGTCGCCTTCCTGTAACCAGTCGAGAATCCCGTTCCGTTCCGTCCCGTCCCGTTCCCGCCATGTCCTCGTATCACATTCTCTTGGCGCGCGCTTCGCATCGTGATATTTATTTATTTAGCTTTTTGCAAGCGGAATTTCCAGTGGAACGTCGTTCTCTGGGTTCCCTGTGTTTTATTTGATGCCATGTCTGCAGTTTTCAACTTCAGCAGACCCAGAGGCGACTGCTGCGATTGCTGGACAGTCGGACAGATGGACAGTGTCCAGTTCAGTGGTCATGCCTCAACTTCTCTTATGTGCAACCATTTTTTTTTCTTCATTTCCTCGTTTTTTTTTGTGAGATATGTGTGTGGGTGTGTGTGTGTCTGTGTGTGTGTGTGTCTGTGTGTGTGTGTGTCTGTGTGTGTGTGTGTGGCAATAGCCACAAAATCATTTCACTTCACTTTCCTTCTATAAATTGTACTATATATTTAATTTAAAGCGCAATAAAATCAACTTGCTTGCCCATTGCCGGACAATCCGCAGCAAGTGGCATGCCCCACGGCACGCCCCTCTTTCCTTTCCTTTCCTTTCTTTTTTTTTGTTACACTATTGTTTCCATTTGACTTTGGCCACGTTAGCGTCTTTTATGTGAGACGTGATTTTTCCTTAAATATTACGCTCAAGTGTTTGATTTTTACACCCCGCGGGAAGCCGCATCAACAATTGTTCGCTCGAGTCTCGCCTAGATTTTTGCCAAACAGTGGTACGCAATTAATTGGCATGTGATGAAAAATATTTATGATGACGGCTTAGAAATTGAACTGGTAATTGAAATAAGTTTTATTTACGGATGAAGAATCATCTGAATATATTTCGAAAGATTAAAAATCTTTGGCACAGTTCTCAAAAATTTGCAGCTGATTAGAAAAGGATCTATATCCAATCATAAATTTTAAATAATATTCTCAATGTCTTCACAATAAAGTTTTTTAATTTTTATATTCTAAAAGAGTTTTCTGTGACTTTGTGTGTACTCTAGTTTTTTCTAATGAGCTACTATTATTTTTGCTTTCGAAAAATTCTACTTACATCCCACTGCAAAACACACTTAAATCATTTCCGGATTGAGCATATTTGTTCCACTGTAACACATGTCTGTTGCTTGGGTCAAAAGAATAAGGAATAAGCCAAATCCAAAGTCTCGTCTGTCTGTCTGTCTGTCTGCCTGGCTGTGTGGACAGCCACATGCAATTTCAGCATAAAAGAAATCTATATATGTACTAGTATACTTATATCTATATAGTCACAATCTGGGATACAAGTACAAGTAGTTGTGGCAAATAATGCGCCATTGTATTCCTTAGTAATTTTCAATTTATCAACGGCGATTTATCAACTATTATTGTTGCTTCACCTGCACTGCAATATGGACAACAACAAAAAAATCAAAAATACAATATAATTATTGTTGATTTATGGCAACGGATACCTGAGATACAGTTGCGATACATGAGACTTGTGGCTCCTCTTTTCTGTGTGCATACAAATATCTTGAGTATGACTTCAGCTCCTGCTATATGAATTAAACAAACAACAACAAAAAAAAAGGGGATGGCAAAAAAACCCGTTGTTGTTATTATTAATCGGGCTAACATGGCGTGTGTGCAATTTCTTTTGCTAACTTATTTTTTGTTGGCTATTAATAATGATTGGTTGTTACATCAAATTGCCGTGTCGCGGCCTTCTGTTGGCTTTTTTCCCGCCAAATTTCTATTTATTATAAACATTATTTATGGCCTTAATGAATCATGCTTTATGTACAAGGTGTCCAAATTTATTAAACATTTTATTTGATTTATACAATGCGAAATTTCGGCAAAAATATTGAGACGACAAATTATCAAAGAGAGTTGAAGCCAAAGGTCAATAATGGACGAAAAAAGTGGCAACTTTGGCCACACGTGGCCCAAACTGTGCAAGTGAACAGTTAACTGTTTCGGTCTGGCCAAGGTGCAGCCTGTTTGTAAGAGTCATAAAAGTAAAACTTACTTTCGAAACTGAGTGGTTAGCAAGGGCAGTCGCAGCACCACAGCGCCATCTATGATTGGACACTTGAATGCGCTAATCAACGTCATAAATTGCAAGGTCTAGGCCTAACCAAAAGTGAAAGACTGCCAAATTCCCATTTTGGCAAAGTGAAAGTTGCCCAGCAACAGGCGAACTACGAGTAAAGTGCAATCAACCCATGAACTGTAATTCCTGTCTAACTAAAGTCTTTGAAATTCTGATAGTAGAGTAAATTAACTCTGTGAAATTAACTACTTTTAAGTCTGTGGCAATATCTATTAACAAGTGATTTTTGATTGATTAAAGCTTGTGTAAGCCTGCTTTCAATTAATTAACAACTTTCCATGCTGATTTTAACTATATTACAAGCTGAGTTCTTACTGAGGATTAACCGCAGGTTTTCGCTCTCAGTTAATTATTGTAAAATATGCCAAAAATCACAGAGACAGACGGAATTCTCTTCTGTAAGCAGATGAAGTTTCTTCTGTTCAACTTGCACTTCGTGCCACTCCAATATTCGATGAGTTTATAAGCGTCTTATTGTAATTACCTGACAATGTAGTCAAGTGGTTCAACAACTACAACTACAAATACAACGACAACTACAACTACAACAATAATAGCTGCAACAACAACAACAATAACAACAACTGGTACGAGTGCAAGTGCTGAGCTGTTTGCATATTTGAATAGCTCGGAAGACAGAAAGGCAAGCAAAGTGCACACAGAATGCCAAATGCTTATTAAAGCCTCAAGAATTATTATCATAATTAATGCATTGCAACAGCCATGGGGCAGGCAGACAAAGAATGAAGGTAGTTTCAAGGGGAAAATGGAGGTAAGAACAACTAGCATATATATATATAGTAGACCACAAAGTTAGACGAGTCTGTTGAGAATAGAGTTGCCGCTGCTTGCCACTTGACTTATTGAGAAATTTATGCAAATATTGCTCATTATACAAAATACATATATAAGTATATCTGCATATATTGGTATACAAGTGTTTTGCCAGTTCGAGTCGGAGAAACCAGTCAGAACTCAGTCAGCACCGGACGGACGTGTGATAAATTTTGCGGTGCATTTTCCACATAAATTTTACAGCAGCCCCAAACTGTAAAAGCGATTTATTTAATTTGTTGTATTTGTAGGTAGGTATGTATGTATGTTTGTGTGTATGTATAGAAGCATGTTCTACAACATGTTCGGAATGCATTTTACCACAAATATGCCAAATTAATTGCGCTAGTTTTGTGACCAGGACATTAATATACGTCAGTTCAGCCTCAGCCATTGACCAAGTTGATGCTATGCCAGTTGTTGCCTGGCTTAAAGCTTTCACAATCATGGCTTAAAAGAAAAAAAGCCACAGCCAAATTCACTTGTTAGTTAACTGTCAATAAATCTATTCAGCTGCTGCTTTTCCAGCTGATAAATTGCTGGATTTATTAAGATACTGATTGCTTACAGATACTAGAAATACATTTAATAATAAACCTCTCTGAATCAATATAATTGTTAATTTTCTGGTATTAATACGAATTGGTTAAATAATTATTTCATTGATTATTGAAATTATATTTGCATATCATTTTATTTCTCTGAATTGTCAGATGTAGTTATTTTTACTCTAACATCTAAAATATAGATTTAAGGTTTTCTTTTAATCTGACTGCATTGAGCTTTACCCTTTATGAAGTCAATGTGTGTACTCTTAAAAGCAATTTTCTTTAGTCTGCCATGTGACAGCGGCGACAGCTTCTTAAAAAAAAAACATATTCTAAATGGCTGAAGACTTGGTTGTTACTCGTTCCTCTGTCCTTGCCATCTTCTGTTGCTTTCACCTTTTTCTAATTTAATGCATGAAGCTCACGCATACGCAAAATGTGAAGAAAAAAGATATGAGAGTAGTCGACTTATGAGATATCCTTTTACTGTCTATTGTACATGGACATGGAATTCATAATGGAATACGATGATATTAAAGAAAAAAGTAATTACTAATTGACTATTATGATATTAATGTAATATATTGAAAAGCTAAGGTATTAAACTATAGTAAGATAGAAATATTTTTCTCCATTCTAAGTATGAGGTCTTACAAAGAGTAACCAGTCCAATGCATAGACAAGGCCAATATGTGAAAGTGTGGCATAACTTGGCCAGCTGGCGGAGGAGTCAGCCAGGCATTCATTACCATAATTTTCATATATGTGAGTATATGCGCCAGTTGGACACGCCTTATTCTAGGAAAGGCTGGTTCGTTGGCTAGCAGCTCCTTACGCTCCTTAAGATATGCAAAAGAGCTTAGACAGACAGAATTTTCATTTTATATTTCATATTTCATATTTTACATTTTTTCTTTTTGCTCTTTTTGTTGTTGTCAAATATTATAAAAAAATATCAAAGAAATCAGCTAAAAGCGGTTCCACGATGAGTACACACAAAATGACAGTTATTAATGCATGTTGAAAAATACAAATAAATAGAGATAAGTAAAGAAAAAACTGTTGCCTACTTTTAGGTCGCTTGGCTGGTCGCCAAGTGTCGCTAGCTATTTGCAAAACATTTATCAAACGTGCAGACAGAGAGACAGAAAAAAAACACTGTTGGCCAAATCAGCGCCAAAGGTAAATAAAGTTAATGGCAGGCTGAATTCCAGGCGGTGGAGGAGTCTGGGGCCAGTTCACCAGACGACGCCGTCGTAAACTGTCTCGGGCTTCGGTTTTAATTGTTTTTGCGGCGCAACGTTGACATTAGTAAAATCCGGCACGGGGTGAGAGGCAAATTGTGAGCTAGAGAAAAATGTCTGGGACATTTTAGCCACAAAATAAATTGATCTGCGGTTTTGCTCTCATAATTTATATGGCATTCCTGTTGAGTTCACTGAAGGATGAGGACATACTCGTAATTTGACAAATGGTTGTCGAATTCAACTTTCACTGTGAATTGGCATTAATTTTATATTTGTCGCAACTTGAAATCAATTAATTATCGCTGCGAAATTAACAATTGAAAACAACATAAAAAAAACAACAAATAATAATAGCTTTTTTACGTGAACTCGGAGTAAAGGTTATTGATCCTTTTCAGTGTGGACATGTCCTCTGGGGACCTGTCTGATGACAGCCTTTTCACTCGCTGACCTTAAAGAGCCATTACTGTGAATGGTTATAGCCATTTCATATAAATAAATAAAAAATAAATACACAACTTAATACTGTGAAAAAGTGGTTATTGAAGGCAATCGAACTGAGTATAATAAACGATTAACTATTGCCATAAAATGAGACTAACACTATGGAGTAGATTAATTAAAAATTAATGAATACTAATACAACTGTGGAAAGTTATTAAGATATATTCTTAATGATTTTATGAATTTTATTACAGCAGTTAAAAACTTCTTGTTTTAGGTAATTTCAATTATAAATGCATCTATTAATAATGATGTTTCTATAGATAGGATTTCAGCATTATAAGTATTACGCTTTCATGTAACTGACAAATCCAAATTAACATAACAAATTGTTTCAATATTTTTTTTGGCACATTTTTTGCCCGCATTGTTTATTGTGTGGGACACTTTAATTGCATAATTTATATGCGCAGCTAATTTATATGCTAAATATGTTATTATAAATAAACTATACACATATTTATATAAATATTTTTTTGTGCAAAAGTTAAATGTGTGCAAAAAGACAGTTGCTGTCGTGTGTCATCGCCATAAACAACAACTGTGCGCAATTTTTTTGTAAAACATTTTTATAATGTGGCTTACTTGGGCATAACTAACGGTTGTCATGCTATAAATGTCTTTGAACTCAGCTCGTTTTATACCCTGTAACCATGAAAATGACTAGAAGTGGGCATGATGAAAGGTTGGGTGTAAAAAAACATACAATAATACCTGTATTTTTACGTAAGTACAGGGTATCTTTTAGTTTAAAATTCGCAATTTCTCTCTCTATTTAGTTAAAGCCTTAAATGTTCAGCTTTTAAATTTTGCCAAGTACCAAATACTTTTTGAGCTGATCTGTTGAACCGATAAAAGACTCAACTCCACTTGAGCTCTGAGTCATAGAACCCGACAACCCAACAACTACTATAAAACTGGAAGTTGTTGACCCAAAACTTTAATTAGTTGTACTCACTTTAATATATATATATATATATATATACCTGTGTCTTTATTTACATATGTGTGTGCCAAACACAAGTCGTATTCTTTTTTTTTTTTTTATAAATAAAATGCTGCAGTCAGAATGATAGTTGTGAATGAAATTCATGCAAATAAAATGCAAAAACATTTTTTGACAGCTGAAAAGTAAGTGCAAAATAACGGAGGGCCAAGTTTATACCTGTGCTCGTCATCGGGACAAGGCTAATGAAACATTGCTTGAACTTTGGCTTTATTAAAGTTTACCCTGCAAACGGCTTTAACAAATTCCTCATCGAATAAGTAACGCTTGAAGGGAAATTATTTAGAGAGTTGATGCTGTAAATCTTATGCGAAACTGAGCAACAGCAATTTTATTGAAATTGATGAACAGATGCGTAATCTATAATCTATAGTCTTCCAATACTTTAGACATTTGAGTTGGAACTTTCTGCAGAGTATATTTATAATATTTAAATTTCATTAAGCGAATTTTATTGAATTTTTATATTTATTTAAGTTTTTGCAGTGCTGTTTTGATTGTTTGCTATGTTTATCGTTTAATTGCCTCCTTTATTTATTTAACAACTCAAGGGCTGCAGAATTGTTTTGGAAATTAGCTCACATGCAACGCACTTTAAACAATTTCTGTAATAAATATATAAAATATTAAAAAAAAAATTAATGTTAAGGCTCTATTATATAAGCCAAGTTAACGCTGTCCATGGCTCTGTTTTTCTTTGTTGATGTTTCTGTTTTTTTTTAATTTTTTTCTGCTTTTCACATGCAAATTATGCAAAGTCAAGTGGGAAACGTGTTTTCAGTGTGGTTTTTGTATTTTGTTGCTTTTTGTATAATTTGTTTTTGTATTTACCATTCACACAGTTGATTTGTGGGAAAATGAGCTGACGTGAGGCTCAAGGTTATGCAGCTGAGTTGCAGTTGCAGTTAGACGATCAGGGGCCACATTTGGATACTAGTTAGTAACCAGCCTCAAGGTGAACTGCTTTTGACCAGAGTTTGTTGCGCAATTGTGATAACTAGAAATGGTTAGGTTAGCACAATCGTGGGTGTCTCTGTAAGACTTAGTCACAGTTGTCAGCCTTGGACTTAGCCACTTACAATTGCTGGCCTAAACCCAAACACAGTTCAAGTACGAGAGACCCAAAAATGTGAATTAAGCTCGCAGCCGTTAATAAAATCTTTGAATCATAGTTTAACATTTACATTTTCGCTGTCAAATATCATTTGCATTATCTTAATTTTCTTCTGACAATATCAATTATTTTATGAATTGTTAATGACATTAAAATTAAGCAGCGTTTTTATAACATTTACTTATTACAATTAGTTAAACGGGTATGATAAACGGTTTGAATCCGAACAACTTTAGTCTCAATATATTGATCACTAACATTACAATTGATTTACATGGTATTTCGTAGTTCAGCAATCTGGCAAAAAGTCCTTCTTACATTTTTTTAACTGACACATAATTAAAGCTTACAGAATTATATGATTTTTAACTTTTATGGGTTTTAAAACTTTTTATTAAATTTTATTAAATATTTTGACATTAATTCGCATTGAAAAGAGATTGCAAAACACAAAATGTATGAAAAAATGCAATTCATTATGAATAACATTGTGAGAAACATGGCGTTGACATAATCAAGCCAAATGAGCTCAATAATTAATTCTGTAATTCACGGAATCTGTTGATTGCAATAAACGGACACAAATAATTATAGTTTAAGTTGTTCCCAAATACGTGTTTAATCCAATTTATGAATTATTTAATGTCGTTCAATCAATTGCAAAGAGAGATGAAACAGATTGTTCTAAAATTGAATAAGAATCGAAGCGAATTTGAATTCCTAAATTTCGTAAATTATAATAAAATGCTGCATTGAGTTGACGATATTGAGGTGTAATAGTTATAAGGTTTACACACTTGAGTAATTACATAGATTTTCATTAGAAAATTCGGGATTAATTGAAGTGCATTAGATTTCCAGAACACATGCGATTATAACATTAGAGGTAAGTCAAAGTTAAGGCTGAAACTTTTGTGCGACTTTTGCCATGTAATTTATCATAAATGTTAGAGTGAGAGGCACTCCCAAGAGTTCTCTCTGTTGTTCTCAGTTGGCCCTGGAGAGAGAGAAATGGGGAGGGGAGACATTGTTTTTGGACCTTTGTTGAAAGTCTAATTAAAAGCGAAAGGTGACCGCACCTTAACTTTGTCAGTATATATTTCTCTCTCTAACTGTCTCTCTCACTCTCTGTCTGTCTCGCTCTCTCTCTCTCTCTTTCTTTCTCTGTAGTTGCTCAATTTGAGGTGACGACAAATGTGTAGCATTTTAAGAGGCGCCTTTTGCCGCATAAAGCGGCTGCTGCCTGCGGCCTCCTGGAGGTTAAATGCGCCTCACTGCGCCCGTTTAACCTACACTTTTAATGTATGTGTTTGTGTTTGTATGTGTGCCTGTGTGTGTGTGTGTGTGTGTGTGTGTGTGTGTGTGTGTGTGTGTTTGTATATATACATATTTGTGCGCCGGCTACGGGCAAACATAATTGAAGTCATAAATAACGAATTATGTTGCGAAAGTTGAGCTCGGAAAACTGTTTGTTTAGTCAACATTTTTCTCTCTCATTTTTTTTTCTCTGCCACGTTTCACACTTTTGCATAATTATGATGTGCCGCGAAGAGCAAGAGGGGGCAAAGGGGCAAAGGGGCGGGGCCATTGGGTCACTTCCTAGTTTGCTCTATGGATAGGGCTAATTATGAATAAGCCCGGACGCCTGGACTACCTTGTTTGACTCGCCTACCACCTGCAAGCCCAAGATTTATTATGATAGAATAAGTTTGATGCTGGCTCCGTAGAGAGAGAGAGAGAGGAAGTGTGAAAGAGGGATAGAGAGAGAGGTAAGGCAGCTATAGGAGGGTCAGCAGCACCTCTAATTAAAAGCTCCAGTGCTTGGAGGCAGTTATAATAAATGTTGTGATTTGTTTGACAGGCCGCGAGGCTTTTGGCCGTTTAGTTTCCATTGCACTTGGCTTCAATGCCGTGAAAGCAGCTTTTCCAAATTGAAAATCCTGCCGACAACATTTGTCCAGCCAAACCAAAGGACCGAGGAGACAGACAGACAAACAGACAGACAGACAGATGGACAGATGGTGAGATATAGTAGAGTAGAGTCAGACAAAGTGTTTTTAATTAATGAACGACGACTCCTTTTCACAGGCCATTGGATGTCAATAAAACTGCATTAAATTGCAATTATGTTGTGTTGTGTCATTGTTGTTGTTATTCTTGTTGTTGTTGCTGTTGCTGACAACTGAAAACCCTTTGCTGACTGAAAAGAACACTCATCAGTCATTTAATATCGCATCTGTATAACAGATTCTGTTCACTATATGTGTCAACATCACCCTTTTAATGCCATGGCCAAAAAGGACATTCAATATTAAACATATTTTCAATTCGCATTTTTAATTAAAGTCCAGCCAAGTTGCCTTTATGCTGGGAAATATGATGCAATTTATACATTTTAATACATATATTCAAACATACTCGTATTTATGTGTTTTAATAGTAATTTTAATAATAAGTATAATAACATTGATGGGGCTGACTTGGGTCACAATTAAAGTGACCAAACTGATGGGTGATTGCCGATGAAAGACTGAAAACAATAGTCAAAAGACTGTTCAGCACTTGCCTCAACTGACAATGGAAGTGGTTTATTGTTGTATTTTCCTCTTCATCTCTCAACTTAACATTGAGTTTACAATGGATTCATTCATTTGCTATTGAGAGTCGGGGTCGTATTTGTGATTATTAAAGTAAAGACTTTAAAATTAAATTAATTTAAGGCCATATGCAGAAAATATTTGTTCAAATGATTATAATCATTAAGTCATCTATGCAATCTATGTTAAGTTTAGACTGTTAGTTTTGACTTCTATGTTACAACGACTTTCACAACGTTTTAACTCATTTAAAATATTTCATTAATTTTGTTTATCAACTTCAAAGAAAAATGTACAGAGATGGTACATTTTTCTTTGAAATTCAACTATTCACTCAATGTTTTTTCCTCAATCGTACTCGTATATTCATATTTTGGCTCTGAAATTCAATATCAACATATCTAAGTAACGTGCCATTTCAATTTTATTGCTAATTGCCTTGGTCATTTTTTGTCCGTTGTCCTCAAAACTCTTCCCATCACATCAATATGCAATACACATTCACCACAATGCAGAAACTTAAATCACTGTTGATGTCAACAGAAAAAGAGCAGAAATATTTGCTTAACATGACGATAATTAATTGCAGGACATTTACTAGATTTTTGCATCCGACATTTCTGCCAAAAGTTGTCGTTCTGTTTTCGTTTCTTCCGTTTCCGTATTTTTTCCCCTCTCTACGGAAATAGTAAATAGTATTCACGTATTTTGAGTTCTGAAAAGTTCTGCTGGCATTCAGAAGCTGAGAATTATTTCTATTTTCGAGCGAATGTCATTAACCAAAGAACGAGGGGGGTTAAATGGAATTGGAGGGTAGAGTTGCGGACTACCTGCTCTAGACCAGCATTTTCTTTCTCTCTCTCTCTCTCTCTTTAGATTATAATGATAATGATAAAGATGATGATGGCGATGATGATTACAGCGGCTGCTCATTTACGTTAATTTCAAGCGGAAAACGTTTGTCGCAAAATTTCATTTCGATTCGATTGACATTAATTAATGATTGTTTCAATTCACACACACATTTAGTAAATATGTATGTGTGTTGCATTGATTTACGTCGTCATCGATTCCCTGGCCACATTATTATGCTGGCACAGCAACAATTTGAACACAGAACTTGAACAGCAGCCCACATAACATAGTTCAATTCGAATCCCACTTCCCCCTATGTGAATCCCTATCCCAATTCCGTTCCCAATCCCAAGTTGCCATGGACAACGTTCAATTGTCGTTGGGTGTTAATGATGATGAGCTGTCCTTGCCTTGTCGATATTGTGGTTCTTGTTGTTGCCATCACTTGACTGGAATTTCACTAATTGTCTTAGACGGCTTTGGCCAGCTGAAATATTTAATTATGGTTTTTGGCCAGCTCTGGCAATACTGTGAAACATTTCTTGAAGCTCATTAAAATTCACTGTGTGTGTTTTGGTTTCTGTTTCTGTTACTGTTACTGAATCTGTATATCAATACGTGGAATACGTGGTAAATATTCCAAGACAATCAGCTAAGAGTCAAGACAATCAAAGCAGGTCACATTAAAAATTGAAGCCTATTTTGTGGTTTGTCACTACACATCGATTAGCTAATAAAATCACAGCAAATTCATTGCATATTTCATGAAGAACAACAAACGACTGACTATTGAAATTTTAGCATCACCACAATCAAGTCCTTTGAGTGCCACAAAAAATCCCCCCAACAAGGACGACGACGCTGGAGAAATCAACGCAAAAATATCAGAACTCCAAAGCTTTTAGCTAAAGCATTGAGAGAATATCGCTGGTAAATCCTCAAGGATTTCTTCAGTTGCTGACTTGCATTTTTTATGGACTAAAACCGAAAGGAAGTGCAGAAGAGCAAGAAGAAGAAGTTCAACTTGAGGGTTTTCGCGAATTGTAATAAATGTTAGTTGCATGCTCCCTTTCTTATACCCTGCAAGTTTGTGTCAAATGAGGTATATTGAGAATATATTTAAAAAACATGGAATAAAAGGTCATGCAAGTACTTCATAAGAAATGTTAAATTGACAATGATAAAGAAGCGATCTTGAAGCGATTGATATATCTGCTCTAACTAACTATTCCGAAATACTGATAACATTATCAGAAAAATTCGAAAAAATAAAGGAAAACTTAATTTTACTAGCCTTAGAAATCGTATACCTGACTAAAGGGTATCTTCAAGTCAAGCACTCTTAACTCTTAGTTTTTATACTGTCATTGTTGTTGTCATTGTTGTAGCATTTGTGATTTTCATAAAGTTTGGTCGGTCGCTTAATGCGTGAAAATGCAGCGGGCTCAATGCGAAAGAAAATTTGCATAATTTTATATTAAAAAGCAAAAGTTTTTCATTTAACAATTGTAATGCTTAACATTTGATTGGGCTTGCCAGCTGCCAGCTGTGCACACAATTGAGGGGTGTGCCGAGGGGAGTTTTATTCAGAGGGTTCAACCTAATTATATCATTGTGAGCGAGTGTAAAAAGTCAGGCAGACGGGCAGACGGGCGAAATTCGAGCGGAATTATGTCATAGAAAGTGGTTGACAAAAGGGAGCAACTGTCAGCCAATGTAATTAGCTTGGCCATTTGGAAATTGAGACGTCAAGAGCGCTGCCAACTGAGCCCAGGGCTTAGGGAGAGATTTGTGAACCGCCAACAATTTTACCTGGGGCACAATGGGAAATGCAAACAAGTGTTGCATGCCACAAACTATGTTAAGTAAGTAGCCGCATCGACGCATCGTAATATGAGTATTTGATAAATTTTGCCGCTGCTGTCTCGTAATCAGCTTCAATTACACAATGTCCAAGAGTCGAACAATGCACAAATGATGGTAATGGTAGTTCACAATGATTAGACTAATAATGGTAACTGGCATCCAGTTGCTGTTGGCCTGGTCTGGTCTGGTCTGGTTAGCAGGCCTTTAAGCAGCTTATCAATACTATGTTAATATGCATTTGTGTCTGTGTCTGTGTCTGTAAATAATTTGCCAAGCCCAAAGAGCAGGCAGAAAGACGAGCTCGTCTCTCACTTGGAAGCATTTGCAAATTAAATGGAAAATCGAAAATTTGATTAATTAGAAGTGCTTGTATGTATGATTGTGTATGTGTATATATAAATGTATGTTTTGAGCTGCTTAAAGTGTTGGCAAAAAGCGGTTTATAGGATAATTGTCGGCACCAAGTTTAATCAGCATATTAAACACAGCATACTTAAATATAAATATTTACATATATACACAGCCAAGTATTTGATATTGTGATTAGAAATGTTTAATTAATAAACTTGAGCTATTTATGCAAGTTTAGTGCAGTATTTAATTAAATGAAGTGGTTTTGTTAAAGCTTTTTTATTTATTTGATGACGAAAGTTTGTTGGAAGGAGTAAACATTATAAAAATGCATTTGGTAATAAGAAAAAGGCATGACAATTCGTGAATTCATTCTGCTTGATATTTAATGTAAGATTAATGATCCTTTATGTATTTCTTGGCATTTACCGTGAAAAATGCATAAAGATGAAAACTTGTAAATGCAATTTTGATTAAAGATCATTTAGCCATGGGAGAGATAGGTGGAGAGAGAGAGAGAGAGAGAGTGAGATAGCGATATCTACTGGAAATGCAGCTGTGCTTTCACTTAATTCGCCTCGGTTGAACATTTGAACACAATATCTCGGGGATAGAGCGATCTCCACTCGGCTGACTGCCAACTTGCAACTGCTTCCAACTGACCTCATCCGTTGCATGGTCGCTGTCGTTGCTAAGCTGTCAATTAGCGACCAGAGGCAACGACTGCGATCCATTGAAGCGTCAGTTTACTGTAATCTCTGGCGATGCACACAATGCAGGAAGTGCTTAGCCAAGGGGAAAGGAGAGAGGCACAATAAGAGGACGGAGCTAAGCCGCATTAGACAATTGATATGGAAAGGTCTTAGCTGCCTTATCGAGAGCATGCCAATTGCGATTAGTGTGGCAAAATCAGAGCAGCTACCTGACCTTATTAGCTGATTGGTATTGGTGAGAGAGAATAGTTTTATTTTTCATTTTTTTGAAAAAAGGTTTCTAGTCATCTGAATGGCATTGTCTGTGCTGCTGTCCCACAGTGAAACATATGTAACTGCCACGGTTTTGTGCAACATAATGAATGCAACACTGTAGCATTGTCAGAATTCGTTCATTTGTCTATTTGAAATACGGATTTAGCGCATTCTTCCTGTGGAAGTCCTTTCTCTTTTGGGATGCTGATGAGGATGTTGTTTTTGTTGCCGTTGCTGCGTACTTGATTTATTATGAAATCCGTACATGGTTATTAGTTTTTCAAATGCTTTTGGCACAGGCAATAATTTGCCCTCGTCCCGATTCACTTTGGTGAATCAAAATGCACCCCTGCAGTGAATACTTCTCGTCGACACGCTAACTGAGGGCTAACAAAGGTTCAGGATGCCCGAAAAAAAAAAAATAAAATGCTCTTCCCTCTCGTTGCTTTCTGTCTTCCCTCCCATCGCACTCCTTTTGCCATTTCAGCGCTAAATTTGATTTATATACATTTTATTATATTTGCTTTTGCTACCCCGACGAACCCCGAACTCCATCCCTTTAGTTCTCCTTCCTCGTCCTCTTTTTCAGCCAATAGCCTCTGGTTGTTGTTGTTGCTGTTTTTGTTATTTCGTGTGGCGCTAATGAATTCAAATGTGTGCGTAATTGAGTTATTAAAATTTCAGTGAACAACAGCCAACAGCCGCCGTCTGTTCTATAACTCGAACTCAAACTCAAACACAAACTCAAGACTGGGAATGGAAATGGAAATGGGAATGGGCTCCGAGTCCTGAGGCCTGAATTCTGAGAGTTTACTGCTATTCTGGCATTCCACATTCTTAAAGGGCGTTCATGCGAAGATTTGCCTTAGATTTACAACAATAACAAGCAAAGAAATATTTTTTTTTGTATATATTTAATTTATGACCAAGTGCAGTGCAATTTATCTTTTCATGCGAAAGACGTAGCAAGTGCAAATGGGGTGAAAATGAAGCATTTACAGTGAGTGCCGAGTGTATTCATACTGCATTGCAGACAGGATTACAGATGTTACTCCAGCGTATGCAAACTGAACTTACACAAGTCCTTGAGTTGGCATATTGCAAAAGTTGAAGATATAGGTTTTATATAATTTTAAAATAGATGAGAGGATTTGACTTTTAGTTACCAAATATGAATGATCTTAAAATATTTGAGATATTAAAATATGGTTAAACGACAGACAGATTTATTATTAATCTAATTCTTTAAAAGTCGCAAGAATATTTAGATATAGGAATATTTCCAAACTAACATTCCATCTTTGATTAAAAATTTAAATAGCTTCTCATATACTACAACATATTCTGAATCTGTGATAGAGCTACAAGCTCATTCATTACTGCGATTTATTACTGAAATCCGTTACTCATCAATAGATGAAAAATTTATGTCCAACGGCCCAAAATCCAAAATAAGCCAAATAGGCTGCATACCAAAATGCACTTATATCCCCAGAATTTGCACACATTTTCCCTGCCCTTGCCACGCCCTTGGCCATACTCTTAATACACTTTATAGGGTTTACTCCACGGGCATTTTACAGTCAATAATTCCGTTTAAATAAACCGTTTAAATTATGCAGCTATCGAAAAACCCCAACGATCAGAACAACACTAACAAAAAGAACAATAAAACTAACTAACCAAAAACTGAAAAAATAAGAAATAAAAAAACAAATGAAAATTTACTGTTTGCTCCCAATATGGCGAAATGACTTTTCATTTTTTATTTGCCAAATTTGCAGTTACTGCTATTGTTGTTGTTGTCTGTTTTTGCAATTTTGAGCCGACAATTGGCATACATTTTTTCTATACGACTCTCACAGGACTAACCAGAATCGTTTAAAGAGCGCCATGGGAATGCCACAGGACTCCAGGCCAATTGGATGGGGGGAAAAAATACTGGCAAACTACTATATTTACGAGAAGAGCTGCGCCTGGATTATTTGATCCGTGTGGGAGTTCTAGTGGAAAAGGGGGCAGCAAAGGTCAAACAAATATTACCCTTGCATTTATCATACAATTCGATGCGGCGCCCTTTTTTTTGTATTTTTTTTTTTTTTTTTTTCTGCCCGAACAAATATTTTGCAATCAAACATACGTCGAGGAGGAACAGGGACAGGGGTTTTCCTGGATTTTAGCTGGGGTTCAAATCTATATAATAATTTCGCGTGTGCTTGATTTTCACGCTACTTCAAATACTCAAGTGCTGGCACTAGAAATGATTCCGGGCTGAGAACGGAAAGGGGAAAGTCAGCGAGCAGCCGGCATTTTATGCGCCTCGTATATTAAAACCCATAATTTGGCTTAATAGTTTTTGCAATTACCCAAAGGGCTGTGCATGTATAGCAGCAACAACAACAAGAACTCGAGCAAGAAGAAGAAGAGCAACCCTTTTGCTTTTGCAGCAGGCAGGAAGCGCAGCAATTTGCCAGGAAGTTGGCCAGGAGACGGTTAAAGGAACTGGAACTGGAAGTGGAACTGGAAGTGGAAGTGCGGCCTGTTTATGCGTGAAATGTGCCGCCCCGCAGCATTTTGTCATATGTGCGAGCGAGCGAATATTGACAAGGGGGCGTGGTAGGGGGGAGTTGTCAATTATGAATTTATTAGAGAGTACAATTGTGCGACTTATATGACTGGGTAATTATAGCTTGAAGCCTGACAACAGCTGCTCCTTAACATGCATAGACACACATGAACCCCAGAGAAGCATATAATAGATGATTTTGGCAGAATGAGATTCTCTGAGATTTTTAAAGTCAAATTATTAATTGTTTGTACTAATATATTAAATTAAATTAGAGGCAATAATATTTTTTAAAAATATTCATAACTATATCCAAACATTATCCATTACTCAAATTAAAAGAGATCTATACAAATTACAAAACAATTTATCAAGTGTTTTAAAGTGGCGAATTTGAAATTGAAATTGAAGAAACTTTTCTTTTATTATTATTATTATTATTTATACAGTTAATATAATTCTTTTCTGAAGATTTACACGAATTTACTTTATAATTATCTATAAATAATTTTTGGAAATCTCTTAAAGTTTTAAGATTCTTTGGCTTCCTTGGGAATGTGTATTTATCCCATTTCGAGAGCGATCTAAGACTTCATATTATTATTCTTTAATGTTATTTATAATAATATATTGTCATGGTGATGTTTTGCAATATAAGCTTTCAAGTGTTGAAAATTGTTTTTCATTTAATAACTGTTTCCTAGAATTTTCCGCCCATTATTTTTGAAGCTTTTGAGTTTTTTTCTCCATTGATTTTGCTTTTTGCTGAGTTTCTTTTTCCTCCTCTTCTTGTCTCTATTTTCATCGCTGCGTGTGTTTTCAACGTTTTTGTTGTAAATTGTTTGAAGTGGCTCTCGAATGCGAAATGATTGCCTCTCCCTCTCTCCCACTTGCCACTTCCCTCTTCCCTCCAAAGGGCGACCACTTACCCCTGCTTAGCGTATGCATCAATTTATGTTGATTTTAAGTGGCAAATTGTATTTGCATTTTAACTTTTATGAAAGAGTCGACCACAAGTAGCCCCTTTGAAAGGAAGGGAGAGTCGAGTCGAGAGTCGAGAGTCGAGTCGAGTTGCCGTTAAACGTTAAACGTCACAACACGAGCCGCAGCTGCGGTCGAGGTCGCATTTCATGGCTCCAAAGAGCCCTTTGATGGCCTATTAATTCAACAATTCCATTTTTACGAGTACTTCCCCCCCTCAAATCTCATACTCATACTCACACTCATACTCATAAACCTAGACTAGACAATTTTCCATCAATAATATTTTTTGTTATTTGCCCTTGAAGCGTGACTAATTGTGGGCGTGTCTGTGGGCGGAGTCGATGCTATCACAATCATTTACAATAATTCCATTCTATGTTGCGGTTTGTTGGTCTGGATCGTAATTACCTGTAAGTAAAAGAAAATAAAATTACATTAGCAAAAGTGAGTACAAATATTGCTAGAAACTGTTCTAAATATCTGGTATTAAATATATTTATCATTGTGCTCTTATAAAACAGATTCTAAGTAAAGTGTATATATTTTACATCAAAAAAAAAAAAAAAACCAATAAATAAAATTATGCTCTTATCCTTATTAAAATGTATGTTAATTTTACTTAACTGCAAATCACTTCCATGGGCAATTGCAAAAAGCTGATTTATGATTTGCATATGAAACTTATCTCCAACTTATTTCCCACCCTGTCTCTCTCTCTCTCTCTCTGACACTGGCTCTGTCTTTCTCAGCTGCACTTGTAGTTGTAGAAATTAGTTTAAATTATTTGATTTTGAGCAGCAAAAAAGTTAAGCAAAGCTTTGGGTTCAATTTCGTTTGGATTTTCGGTTTTGGTCGAAACTCACACAAAATGGCCGCATTGAGACTGATGCTAAGGATTTACTTGGTTGCATATATGTATGTACACCGCACACTGATACATATATGCCTTAACTATGTATGCATATGTGTGTGTACATTGAGGCTTATTACACTAATTACTGTGGGGCACATTCCAGCCAGCCATTCAGCCATTCAGCCATTCAGCCAGTCAGCCAGTCAGCCAGTTTTGGCCAGGCTGAAAACAAAAACTTTTTGCGGCTGCTGTGCAGGGACCGTAAGGGTAGGGGTTGGGGTAGGAATAAGGAGGTAGCAGGGAAGGGGTTAAATCGTTTTTTTGGCATGGCTTATTATGGACGCCAACTGTTGTCTCTACTCGTTTATGCCCGGTCTATGGACTATGGCAACTGGTAGTAGTATATGGCTCTGCCCAGTTGAGTTAGTGAGTTCCAGTATCTGTATCTGTATCTGAACTTGTTCTTGTTGTTAGTGCTGTTAGTGTTGCTTTCTCTGTTAATGGCTTTCCAGGGAATCGCGTGCAGTAATACAATTTAGCACCATACTGAGTATAATACAGTGAGCACTGAGCACAGCCGCCACAGTCCGAGTTGCAGTTTGAAACATTGGAGTATAAAAATGAATGGGAAAGTATATGTAAATTATGTCATAAATATATGTGTATATAAATAAATACATAAATACATATACATATATGTGTGAATGTGAAATTCTGTGCATTTAATTTTATTTTATTGCATTTTACTTTTACCAACTCCGCGTGCGCGACATTGTTTTACCGCAAATATGCGCCGCAAATCCACACAAATATCAGCAGAGTGTGTATGTGTGTGTGTGTGTGTATGTGTTTGTGTGTGTGTGTGTTTGTGTGTTTGTTGGCAAAGCTAACGCCATTGTGGAATTTTTATTGCCCTTCGCCGCTGTCAGTGCAGAAACTGAGAATCCACCTTAGTGCCAAAGCTTTAAAGTGCCAGTGTGAAATATTTCATAAAAGATATACTGCAAAAAAGTTAACCGAATGGTCGAACCTGCACATAGGCTGACTATGAGATACCCAGTAGTTGACACTTGGTATTCAAACTCACATTCAGAACAATTTCGTTGGCAACAATTTATCAGCAAGTCAATCTTTATCTAAGCTTTCAATTCCTCACAAATTGTTAATGTATTTTAAAATAAATGTAAATTTGTAAATTATCTACTTATTCGGCATACCCTATTACGCCTTTTTGAATGAGTATTGCGAGCCAAAGGAATTTGCACAATGCGGCAACCGTTGCATAAATGCATTAGTGTGTGTGAGGGTGTGTGTGTAACACGAGTTTTTTTTTTAGTGTGTGTGTGTGAAGTGTTTTTTTTTTCAGCTGACTTTCATTACAAATTACGTTATTTATATTTTAAGCCACAAGAATTTCAGCAACGACCCAAAAACAAAAGGGACGAGTTCAAAAAAAAGTAATTTTCCGCAGGAAAATAATTCATATTCGCGCTTTTGCTTTTACTCGCATTGTTGTTGCTGTCAATAAACTATGAGCGAGTTTACCTGCTGTGTTTGCGGTTAACAGTGCCTTCTATTTGCAAGTGGCCAACCCAACAGACACCGCCCCCACCCCACTCCATCAAATGGGCAACACAATCAAACTAATGAAGTTGCCAGCAGCATGCATTTTTGAGGTGCTGACTGCAGGGGAGGGAAGAGAGAGGAGAGAGGGGAAAGGGAGGGGGCGGGGGGCTCACAGGTGTCTAGTGGGCGTTTGTTGCCATGAGGTATTAAAATATTTTATTGCAATTTCGGTAGCTTTGCTCACCTGTCGCTGACAGCTCGCTGATTATGTCAATTCAAATATTTTTCGAGCTACCAATCGAATTGATTTTTTGCACTAATTCGTATGGAATTTTGAACATCTCTTGAACGAAACACTGAGTGTGAGATAGAGAGAGTGAAACGGGAAGAGGAGAGTAGATGTTTCGAGTTTGATGTGCTGTGGATTGAATTATTTGGACTATAGAGTTTACAGATAGCTTTGTGGTTTCTGTTTCAAATCGTTGAACATTTTCAGTCGCTTTGGAAAGCTATAAAAGTTTTAATAGTTCGAGTATTTATTCTTATTCAATTGCGGCTGACAACTGCATAAATTCAATAATATTTGTTTTCATTTAAACTTTATGAAATAGTTTGCTTACACAAACATTTTTTTCCATTGGTGTGTGCTATATTTCACCCAACTATATAAATTGACCTTGCTGCGCTAACATAATAGCTAAAAGATAAATATATGAAATAAATAAATATATTCTCGTTTTCATAACTGATACCGATGTAACCATCTCAAATTTTAGTGCTGGTACAATAATGCTGCTGTATTTTTATGAGCAGTCTGTAAAAATGTAGGGCATTTTTTTAATGGCCGCAGCTGACATTTAAAAGCCCGCCTGGATACAATAAATATCCATTTTCTATGCACTGTGGCATAAATCAAAAATGGCGATGCAAATGCTACACAAATATGCCAAACATTTAGCTAAAATTCTCGTGTGTCTGTGTGTGTGTACACGTGTGTTGTTTTAAAGCAACCCTACAGTAAAAAAACTAAAGCAACCCCTGATGGTAAAACAAGAGGAAAACATTGAAAATCAAATAATAAAAATGGAAACTCAAGTTCAGCTGTGAAATTTTACATTTGTTTTGCGGACAAGGTGTGTCGTTTTCTAAACGCCGAAAACCCTGACAACTCTGGGGTTGCGAATCATTACTGTTCCATTGCCAGTCGTTCCCCTTACGCATATTTATTTTATGCCTGCCTTTTTTGTCGCCGGTTGTTGGTTTATTAAATTTACGGACTGTAATGCAATTTTCGCATGCCAAATTGGTTTAGGTTTTCCTCCTGGCCAGGGTTGCGGCTGCAGGGTTGTTCTACGCATTATCATCATCATCAGCGTCATCATCAACATCATCAACCTTCTTGTCGTAAGATTACCTCAATGTATAAATTCTGTTAGTATTTTTTTTTTGGAGATTTTATCTGTTGGCTTTGCGGCCATTGGCTGTTTGCCAGCAGCCCAAAATGCACCCTTAAACAATGTTGCCCGTTTCCTGGCCAAATGTTGACTAGACAAATGTGGCTAGACAACATGTTGCTGCAACATTGATGCACCGCAGTGATGCGGAATTGTTTTGGCGCAGTTCGGGGAATTTAATTCACTTAAAATGCATTTCCCTACACAAATTCACACGTCTGTTAAACACGTCAAAGCAACAACAATAACACACACACACACACACACACACACACATACACACATCAACACACACAGATTCAGACTTACACAGCCACATGTAGTTTGCAAAGTGTTCCATTTGGTAAGCTGCTAAAAATTGCAGCTCAGGAGACACATAAATCGCCTGTTAGCATAATGCCAACTCTCTTTTCTCACTCTCCCCTATCTCGCCCTCTCTTTCGCTCTCACTTTGTTGGCAGTCAACTTTAGTAATTATTCAAATGTTGCCCCGTCGGCGCCCAGAGAAAGGTGACGAAAGGCGTTTGGGTCGTATAAGGGGCGTGGCTGCCACAGTTGCCAGTTTGTTGTGCTAAGTTTTTGTTGCCCTCTTGCAAATTTAATAATAGACAAAACTTTGGCTTTTTTAACACTAAATTGACTGCACGTGCTGCCAACACTTTCTCTCTTCTCTCTCCTTCACTCTTTTTTTTTTGTCTTTAGTTTCTTCCTTGCACCTTAATGTTTCATTTTTGGATGTGTTGTCAGCTTTGTTGACGTTTTCATGCTCAGGTTTTATCGCAATTTGTTGGCTGGCAGCTTTCGTAGCCATTTTCTTGAAATATTTTTACTTTGACAAGTTTTAGTTAGCCGGGCTAAGTGAATTAGAGCAGCTGCCTGAAACTAGAACTTTATTTAAATTGTTTTGAAATGTCTCTGAGCAATTGTTAATTGAAATTATCCCCCTCTCTCCCTTTCCACACATACACACACACACCGAATGCACATTTTAGATACTCGTATTTACTTAAAGTTTAGCACATCAATTAGCCAAGTTTATAAGCCAGTTGAAGAATGGCAGGGAATTTACCTCAACATTGTGGCTGACTCTCATTATTATTGTTGTTAATTAAACAAAGCGAAGTTTGATGTAATTAAAATATTGTTACTGCTAAAGCAACAACAAACCTCGAATTGAAATTGTCTTTTAGGCCTGGTCGAAAATTGCTCAAACTGTCTTGTGGTCTCTAGTTTCATTTTATGGCACTTACAAAGCTTGAATGTTATTTAACTATTGTGGAATTCTTAAAATACAGTTGTTTTACAGTCCAAGTGAGCTAATGTTGACTGAGTTACATATATAATAGTTAGTTATCATCGTATTTAATTCATAGTTCTAAATTAGCATGCACAATTTTAATGTAATAAGTATTAATTAGAAATGAAATTTTACAAAACAATGCGTGGTTGTAAAGTGCTGATTAGCAATCAGCTTGCTAATTGAAATAACAATATTAATTGTAATGACAATAGCAATTCTATAAATTGATTTTATGAGCGAAAAACTAGTGGTGAATCTCATTTAAAATTCTATCACGTATTGCTTGATAGGTTGGGCTGAGTTTGGGCTGAGTCAAGAACGAGTATCTAACAGATACAAGTAAAGAGAAAGTTATGCCCCTGGGCATGTATGACTTTGTGACTTAAAATTTATGTCTCGCTTTAATTAAATTAAATTTACTCGAACACACACACACATACACACATGTGCAATGCATTGCGAAAAATCTTAAGCTGATTACATTTCTGGTTTACCGATAAGACATATAACTAAATGATTATAACGTGAGCTCCTTTATATGCAAATTGCGTACTTCTTGTGTGACGATGACAACGACAGTTTTCCTGCTTGTTTTCCATTTGAATATGGCAATAAAACTGTAAAGTTATTTTATTTACGACGCCCAACAAATTTCTATTTCAGACAATGCAAAAGTTTAATTGTTCGAAACACAATTTGCGGTCGCTTTGTGTATTTCAATTACAGCAAAAATCTGAGAATTAAATTAAATTGATATCTAAGCTGGTTATTGTTAATAAATGGTTAAATATACGATAACTTGCTTAACCATACCCGGTAATTTAATCATTTGTGATACAAAAATTGTTGATTGAATTGTCATCATAATTTGTTCATATACTAATGGTGCATCACTTTTAAATAATGTTAACAATTGTCAATATTTAAATGTCATAAAAACGGAAAATCATTTTACATTCATTCACAATTAGTCACACAGACTGTTAAACAGATTAATCATATGACTTTTTTCTTGTTATTTATTTTAAGACCATTTAACAATATTTATACTCGCATTTTCTTTTGCCATTTTTTAAGCCATACTTTTTCTGGCCATACTCGTTTATCCCAGACTCATTTAACTTTTTGTTTAATATTTTACCGAGTCGTCGTGCGATGTTCTCACTGTCATCTGTTTTCCCAGTTAAAAGCCATTGCCTTTTATTGCGTGAAAATTTATATATGAAAATATAAATGTATATGTGCATACGATATATGTATGAAATTCGGTTCGGTAGTTGGTTGTAAATTGTTAAGTGTGGCGAATGCAATTGAAATGAGGAGTCAACAGTAACGCTGAAAAGTCATTCCAGCTCCTTTTATACCCTATGACTATCTTTAATGTGCTCACGAAAATTATTCGTGTGATAAAAATCAATTTTTAAATGACAGAATTATTAAGAAGCTTTTATTAATTAATTTAATTGCATATGCATATTGACTGTCAGAATAACTTTCAAAGTGAATTGCATTCATTAATTGAATTTTTTTATTGAAACTGTTACCTGTTGATTGTTTCTTACATTTTGTATGTGCATATTTTCATTCTCAAGCGCTTTTAATTACAGGGTATTTAGCTAGTCAAATACATGCGTTCATAATTGCATTTCGTATGGTTGTTGCAGCATTGTTTGGTGGAGTATGCACATGTAAAGCCCAAGCTTACATTATTTTCGTGCTGTAATTCTTAAAAACATGCTGGCAAAATTGTATTTAACTTGGCTGGCGTCTCCCAAGCGACGCTTTAAGCCGCTTTTATTGCAAAGAAGAAAAAAATCGAATTCGAAACGAAAGAAAATTTTTGCTTTTGTTGTGCGTGCTCAGCAACAACAACAATAACAGCAACAAAAAACAAACAACAACAACAACAACACCAATAACAAGACTCAATTTGCATATTGGAGCATTGAACTTTGTATGAAACTGGTAACTGGTAACTGGTAACTGGGTGGTTCAGTCACTTGGTAATCGCTGTGGCTCAGACCAAAGTTGGGCGGAGTAACCACGTTTCAAATGACGTTCGCTTCAATTGAAATGACTGACTGGCAAACTGGCAGACGGGTCTGACTTGGCCCGTTTTGTTTGCCCAGCTGATGGACAAGTGTCATGGATGACTAAAGGGCTTGGCTTTAACTCGACTGTTGGACTATTGGAACATTGGAGCATTGGACTGTCGACTGTCGACTGTTTTTACTGTTTGATGTTGGGCGAATGGCGAAGGGCGCGTCGCACGAAATTTGATTAATTCAGAGAGCATGCATACATAACATAAATGTAATACGAGACACGCACTGCCGTTCCACAGTAACCAGAGACTCTCTGCAAATGTGGCACGAATACATTCACGAGTACTCCTATCTCGGAAATGGGCCACAAGCAGCACACAAAAGACACCGACCCACTTTGCTCGAGTCCAGCTAATGAAAAACTCAAGCTGCGAGAACAACCGACCAAATCAGAAGTTGGCGCAACGGGAGATGAATTGATTTTAAATCAATATTGACAGATGACATTGGCAGCGATGTCGGCAAATGGCCCACAGAGAGACTGTCGAGAAGGAGAAGTGCAAAGAGAAAAGGAGGACAGTCGAAATGCAACAGAGCGGCAAAAATTTGCAACATGTCGCGAATTTGAAGCAAACTAAACGCAGCGTAATGAAACTTGTGTGTTGTCAGCTATTGCCCTCACTCTCTCACACACACACACTCTATCTCTCTCTTTCTGCATCTCCTGCTCTGTCTCGAAGTTGCAGCCAAGCGGCGTTTGCGGCTAAAAACTGTCAAGAGAGAAATTAGAGTGGGCGACAAGCTAAAGCTAAATTGTCAACAGGAGCTTTAAAAAGATAGATGCAGATAGACGACACATAGAAATTGAAATACAGATAGAATTAGAAATAGCAATAGAAATAGAACTGAAAGAATCGAGATTATGCAGTACTCCATATATGGGAATTCACTCAGTTGAATGTTGCACAGAGTTGACAACAAATCGCATTAAGTTGAGAATTGCTGGCAGCATCAACTTGTGACCCACAAAACATATTTATGTGAGATGTGGAGATGTATGTAGGAAAGCGTATGTCTAAAATGAAATATGTATATTGAAATCTCTCATGTGTAAATGCTTTAATACTGATTCATTGTGGGCTTTAGTTGATTTCGCCAACAGCAAACGGGACAGGCTTACAAGCAACTTGAAAAGGGCTTATGAATATTCCTTTTTGCTATTGAATTCAGATTCAATTGTTATTCAAGACATAAAAATGAAATTAAATTTATTAAATTCTATATAGCATATTCTTAAAATTTCTTAAGCTATCCTTTTAATATAAACAATGTCATTCATACACATCTTTTTTGACTGATGACGATATTGAGGATTATTATGATTGATGCATTATTGTGAAGTTATACCTGGAAATGTTTTGAATACACAGAGTGAACAATATTTTCTGGGTTTCTTTAGACATGACAATGCTTGATTTCCTTTGAAAAGGTTTTCATAGGATCCTCAGGGTAGTTTCTACTGTCTTTCAGCTCTAATAAAAATACTTGTTATTTTGTGATACCTTTTAAACGATGAGTACATAATCTGGAGTTTAGTTTGGTTCAGTAATAAATACTTTTCAGCACTTTACTGACTCTGGATATCAATCCAATCATCTCTGGGGAATGTTCTATGGTCTTACACAATTTTTGGATTTTCTGCACATTCACATTCTGAGCACAGCCCGCATAAATTGAACAATTGCCACAACCTAAGCAGGACAACTTCATTCAACTTGGGCAACTCGCAGCGGGGGAAAAAGGACGAAATAAATACAATCAACAATTGCGAGTTAATAAATGTCAAAAGTGACATTTTGCTGACTCTCTGTTTGGTTGGTCTCTCGGTCTGTCTGTCTTAATTGAATGGCATTCTGGCCTTATCTCGATGGTTGTTGTCTCTTATTCTCCCTTTCTCAATCTCTCTGTCTGTTGCTTTCTTCGTTGCGTTTTAATGAGTCTGTCAACTGTCAACAGTTGATTAAAACCAGGAATGACACTCGGCTTGAGTAACTATCCCTGACTGTCGTGGTTGATGAACATGCTCCTTGCTTATCGATGCGAATTATCAGTTGGATAGACATCGCACTTGTCTTTGACTTTTTAATTGTTGTCATAATACGCGCTTAGTTTGTTAATTGTGCCAAGGTTCTCTCTGTGCTCTGACTGCATAAGTAGCATATCAAAATCATCATCCCATAATCAGTCGACTCAAATTTCTTGCATAATTTCAATTGCTTGCAGCTTTTGCCATTTTCCCAGCACCATTTCGTATTTACTAAACAGTTTTCATGAATTTTCACAGCTATTCCGAGTTTTCTTCCAACAATTTGCCGCAAGTTTCGGTTGCTGTGTTAAGCAAACCTACAAAATGCCGTGAGAGTATCTCAACAATTTGAAAATTGTATCTGTCAGATAAGCAAAGCTTAAGGAGACGTTTCCTGCTACTGTTTGTGTTGTGGCCTGTTTTTGCTCTTTTCTTTTCGATTTGTTTCCTTTTGTTGTCGTTTTCATTTTCATGTCTTTTTGGGCTATTCGTTTTTCTTTTTATACTGCAGTTTTTTTTTGTGTTGCTGCCTTTTGGTTAACGCCTGCTTCCTGGCCTGACTTTTTGCAGTCACTGTAATGAACTGCTTGTGTTGGGATTGCTGTCGTCGCTGTCACTGTTGTCATCGCTTCCGTGTGAATTTTCCTCCTGGGCATCTTGTCAGCCCGCATCGCATAATCACAATAGACAACGCCTGGCAGGCAATCTCTGCAAATCAGTCCTGGCACGAACACTTGACTCAACTGATTGCAGGACCTCCGAGTCTTAAGTCTGGGCTTCCAACTTCAGCCCACTCTCTGGCTAGTCATGACCACAATAGATCTGGCCGAAAATCCTTACAAACAGCCCGCAATCAGGCCAAGGAGTCAAGCATTCAGTCAGTCAGTCAGTGAGTCAGTCAGAAATCATTCAACAATTGCAGCAGCGCACAAATAAATTGCATTAAATTAACAAGATGCATTGCAGCGCATTTAAAAGTGCCTTTCACATTTACAGCACAGTCACATTTACAGCACTCGAATTCGAATGCATTTTTCACACGGCTTCCCCTGGCGCACCATTTTCACGGTTTTCCTTTTTTATGTACCCCTGGGCAGAGGGTATACCCATTAAAAGAGAGAGAGAGGTAGGGAGAGGAAAATACTGTTCATTTTAAGCTGAGTACTTAATCTTTAGAATCTCCCATAAATAGGTTAAAATGACTATGAAATTTAAGTACCGCCTCCAGAATTGAAAAGTACATATTTTTACTTTCATTAAAACAATAATAAATATAAATTTTTGTTAACCTCAGGGGAATAATAAATATATAGGTTATAAAATAAAATGCTCACGAGTAATTCAACTCAACACTTTGGATTACACGGTATTTGTAAGTCACATACATTTAGTTAGAATTAAGCTTTCTCTTTTTCCTGCAAAGCATGAAAAATGTGCTACATAGAGAGGGAGAGAGGAAGAGAGGGGGCGAGAGAGTGAGAGAGAGAGAACTCTAGGGAGAGTCAAGAGATAGATACGAGTACAAGTGCATCTGATATTAAAACCCGCTGCTAATTTGTAACATGAACTGGTCGCTGTCTTTTGGCCAATTTCTATAGGTTAAACTACTAGTTGTTGTACGACAGCATATATGTATATATTTCTATATAGCGATTATTCATTTTATTTTTTGGGGCTGTCCGCAATTTGCTACATTTCAGCATTTATTTATTTCGTTTTATTTGCATTGTATTTTTAATCAATACACGGAAGTTACATGTTGTAAAATCTTGTTTTATTTATTGTTGCTGATGTTGCCGTGCCAACCAATGAATGCTTTCAATTTAATTAACTTTTTTCAACAATATTTACCTGAGCCCATTTTTTTTTTTTATTTATTTCTTGTTGCTATTGAAGTTGTAAATTCATTTTGCGCTGGCGTTGACTAAACTTATTAAAGTTTTTAACACGGCCCTGCATCGACAATCAAAGTTCGAGTTTTTTGCTCAGCATTTTAAATAATATTCAAGAGAAATAAACGTAGAAAAGAAAATTTAAGATGAGATGACTTAAAAAAGGAGGGACAGCAATTTTATGGGGTCTTAAAATATTTTTGATGAACAATTTTTATCGATTTAAAATTGATTGAATATAGAATTATTTAAAGTTGTGCTTTAAAAGCGTATAATGTGAAAGCGGTTAAATCTTGCCAGAGGCAAAAACATGGATAGCTTTATTAGACTTTCAAACAAGTAATTAATCAGTTATTTGTGATGGCATGCATTTAATAGTTTCTCATTACATTAATCTCCAAACTGGTTAATTAACTGACTGCCAAGTCAATCTCTAAGGCATTATCTCTAGCCCTGTAATTTTGGAACCCCATTAACTACCAAGAAGCAATGCTGGTAACGGTTAACAAGCCGTAGACTGACAGCTGCCAAAATTTAAGCAATAGATCGTAAATTGTGCAGAGCCCGAAAAATAAGAGGGATGCATATCAAATGTCATTCGTCATTTGCATTCGCCATGGTTTTAGCACCGAAGCGTTGATAATGATGCGACTCTACATGTCTAATTAAAGCTGTTGGTTCAGACAATAAAAGATCAACCCAAGTGAAAGAGAAAAAAGATCTGGGCATATGCATATGAAGGTCCTGCTGAGGGGCATTAACATATGTTCAGTTGAGCTGGCACGCGAACCAGTTCCGTTTCGGGCCTCAACTGGTCTTTGGTTGTTCGGTTGTTGTTTGTGCAAAGTATTTAGTGCAACAATTGAGCCGGAAATAAAAACAGGCACTGAAAAAACAACAGCAGCGGCACATGGAAAAGGCAAAACTGCCTCAAGCTGGCAACGCCCAACCCTGTCCAGCCCCTTGTCCCGGGGCATTAATTTAACGGAAGACCGGAGAACGGCTAAAAACAACAACGCCAAGAAAATGTAAACTGAAATGCGAAAAAACAGAACAAGAAACAAAACTTCAAAATACTCGCCGATTGCAATAAATTTTGACCAAGCTCGAGTTGGGTTCGAGTCTTGAGAGTTTGAGGCCAATTAAAATTGGATTCAAATGCGTGTTTGATTTGCTTTTGGAGTGAGAGGGTCACCAAGGGCGAGGGAATGGGGAGAGGGGAGGGGTCTCCAAGGGATTGTGAGTCAATTAAAAATACTTGACAGTTGGGTACAAAGATATCCTGGCACCAAATAATTGCTCTCGTTGAGGATTTAAAAGGGTTCACAGCAAATATACAAGTAAATAAATTGTTATAGAACTTTGGCTATTTTAAATTTAAGGGGAAGGAGGCGCACTGACCGTACTTAAGTTTTTCCCGTTAAGCTGGCCATAATTAAAATTTCGTGCCGCGTTGTAAGCCTCAGGCAGATTATAGCCCCGAAAACTCGTTCAAGTTTTGTTCGCAACTCTCGTCTTTCAATATTGGCTTTATTTGGTCTATCCCCCGATGTCCCCTTGCCCCCTGTTCTCCAGCCGATTATTGATGGCAAACATGGGGCCCGAAAATTTTGAGTAATGGCCAATAGATATTTTTGGAAAATCAATTCGTGTCGCTTTAAAGATTACATTGTAGGAGATTTGACCATGCCAATCGAATTGTTATAGCACCATTTCATGCTTCTCGTTTTTCCGCTATGTCTTTTATGGCAAATTTCATTTCAATAAAACTCGCATTAATTTCATTTAATTGCTGTAGTTGCCGTTGCTCTTTATCCCCTTCTTTCGTTCGCTTTTTTCACCTGTCACGCTTTATCCAGCCATCAGTCTGTCTCTATATTTGCCCACCTCGTCCATTTCAATTAACTCTCAAGGATTATTTTATTATGTCAATCAATTTCCGGAACTAAAAGAGGCAGCAATAAAGCGTCCAAAGAGTACCGAGCTTGAAGTTCATTTTGTTTTCTATTTCGTACTTTATTTTCACTTACTTTTTAATGGATTGCCTGTTTTTTTTCAATACTTTTCCCAACTTTAAATGGTTTTAATTAAACATGGAATTTTCTAACAGTACTTGAAAATAAGTTTATTGTTAGCTTGCTGGTAAAAACTGTGCCAAATATGTAATAACAGAGAAATGTTTTTATTTATTACTTGACGTATTTTCTTTCTTTTGTTTTGTATTTTCAAAATATTGAAATTAATATTCTTCTAAGCTTTTTTTATTCGTAAGCAGAAGCAATTGGTATTGGTGAACTTTCAACTTTCTGTGTGTGGCTTATGTGTCTTTAAAATTCATAGTTTGACTTCCTTTAAAAGCCAATGCAAAAACAATTCTAGCAATTTGCATAACAGCCTTCTGTATGAATTTTCAATTCGAATTTCCACTCAATTGGCCATTTACAGGTTGAGGCAACATTTACTAGTTTCGACTGTAATTGCCAGTTTATTGCCAACAAAATTCCAATGGCAATTTTTAGAAAGAGCAAAAGAGAGAGAGAGAGAGAGAAAACAACAACAATAATAACAAATCGAAACAGGCGGCAATAAAATCAAAACTGGCATGAATCATTGAACAACACATTGAAAACACTCGACCAATTATAATAGTTGGTTTTGTGGGCAACATGAGGGGGGAATCCCCCCTCAGTCTAGGCGTGAGCGTGGGCGTATTTGCTACATGTTGTGGCAACTTGTAACTTGATCTATGGCCTGTCCAGTGGCCATATGCTGGTCATAACCAGAACAACTGACAGAACAACAGGCAATTGTTGCGACGACAATAAATGAGTGGAAAGCCAATTAAAGATAACAAGAGGCCACAAGAGCCAAAGCAACTTAAAGTCTCGCCAAGAATGGAAGAAAAGAAAGCAAGAAAGAGACGCATTAGCATAGCCAAACAAAGAGCCAAAAGGGACGCCCACAACTCTAAGAGGGGGCAATAAAAAAGCGGCCTATGACTAACCGCCTAACTGGAAATAAATGTTGTATAAAGAACAAACAATTGTTGACTGCAATCAATCAGCAGAGTTAAACGTTTCCGAGACTAACAGACTAACAGACTGACGGACTGACGAATCAACTGCCAGACCAGTTCCAATTCCAAGCCAGGAAGGAAGTGCTCTGGGCCTCGAGCTTAACTCTGGCCATAACTTGAAGACATGAAAAGGGCAGGGCGAACGGGCAAAAGAAAAGCCAGTTTGCAATGAAGTGCATGTTGTATGCCCAGGACGGGAGCTAGGGAAAGTGGCAAAGTGAAGAGAGGGGGGCGGAGTAGGGAGTAGGGAGTAGGTGTGCCGACTAAGCCGACAAGACTGACTGCAGCCATTGAAGGCAGCCAGGGAATGCTTACGGCAAATGCTTAGGGGAATCTACAGGAAACTGGAGTCGTAGCTTGGCATTGAAAAATCATTGCGTCGTCGAGCGGGTGAAAAGAAAGAAAAAAATGGGAAAGGGCAAAAGGGGGGAAAAGCTTGGGATCGGGGGAAAGCAAAAAAAGCGGCAATAAATGCAAAAATGCCAAGTGCATAAATATGATGAGGGGCAGGGGGGGGAAGGAGGGTTGGACACACAGTGCCGTTGCAAAAAGGTTTTACAGCTTAAATCGAGCGTACGAGAAATGTGCCCTGAGGCAGCACTAAGCTACAGGCTCTGCACCTGATCACACTGTGCAGCCAGAATGCAATTCAGCTAATGCTGAAATAATATTTTACATAGATTTATGAGAGAATTTTCGACTAGACAATTTATAGTTTCGGTTAACATACTATTATTTGATGTGCAATTAAGGGTTGGAGATAATATTAATAATTTATAATTTGAGTCATAACAAAATATTTGCAGAAGTTTTAAGTTTAAGTATGTTACACAATTAATTAGAAGATTATTTCTATAACCTTTTAATCGAATTAAAATCTTATGAATTTCTCTTTCTATGTACACAGTTGTTTTCAACCAACTTCGAAAAGTTTTCAGAACTATGAACAATTGATATCTCTATAATCTACATTTTATAGTAATTTCTGAAAATTCCGCTTTGTTGTGTAGTGTATTGAAAATGGCCAAGCAGCAAGAAAAGGGTTTCAGTTTTCAAACTAATTGTGAAAAAGCTGAAATACTGAAGAGGTTGGGAGACTTCTGAGGCTGGGCAGATCAGCTGATAACTGATAAGCGAATCATGTCTATGCAGGCCCCTCTTCCTGGCCATGACAATGACAAGAGCAAAAGGTAAAGAGAATATCAAGAAACAACACAAATGAAAAGGAAAAAAAAGAACTGAACTACGAGTACTCGTAGCACAAAGTATTGTGGACAACTGGAGCCGAGTGAATATTCACTCAGTGTCTCAGTCTTTCAATTGTTGTTCATATTGTTTGGATTTGTTTTCTTTTATTTACTTTTCTCTTGTTTTCTATTCTTTGTGTTTTCTTTTTTGTAGAGTGCTTCATTTGAATTTATGAATAGTATTAGTGAGTACTCTATGAATGTGTAGTTTTTCTGCTATTATTCATGGGCTGCCACTTGAAAATGCCAAACTACCTCAGTTAAAAGAAGTTTTGGATGTTTAGCTCTAGATTTCAAGTAGCTGATTGTGCAGCCAACATAAGTGGCGAGGAAAGGGAGATGTGTAGTTTGAAAAAAACCCGCGTCTTAACCAAAAACCAACTCTGTGCTTAGGGCCCATAAACAGCTCGTTAAACGTTCGGGCAAATTGCTGGCACACGCAACAACGCCCCAAAACCGGTTCGGAGACAACTGGTTACTACAATTGCAAGATACATCAAGAGGCAGACAACAATGATGATGATGATGATGTTGCTCGCCATGATGATGACGATGATGATGATGATGCTAATGCAAGACAAAAGATGCTGTTGCCTCTGCTGCAGCTATTGCGTGACACGCCCTCTAATGACCCGACTATAAAAAGCTCATCAACGTCGCAGCACAGCTGCCACAACAAAAACAAAAACAACAGCAAAAGCAAAAGCAACGACAACAAACATAAAAAATTTGATAAAAATTGCAGCCAAGGTAAAACTCGTTCCCTTTTACTTCTCTCTTCTTTTTCGACTTTTTTGAAGCCCACACAAAACAATTTGAAGAGCCAACGATTATTTAAAGTGCACTCAGGCAACAAATGATAATGCAACAGCAACAATCACAACAATCACAACAATCACCGCAAACACAACCACACACAAATACCTACAAGCTAGAAAAGTCATAAAGACAAATTTCATAAAATTGCATAGATGTTTTCTATAAAAGTTTTAGCAAGCAAAAATTTGCTGTGTTGCATATTTTTGTTAGATTTTTGTTGTCTTCCTTTGTTTTTACAAATATTTCCGGCAACATAAGAAAACTGTTGTGTACCCTCTAAAAAGTGATACAATTGTTTATTTGGGGCATATTGGTTGAAGAGCAAAAACTTACTTGCTTTAAAGCGATTTTCAATAAACGCAAATTATTTATTTTATTTAATTGAGATTAATTATAAAGATCATTTTTTGATCTCATGTTATATTAAAGTTAATGTTAACTTTGTCTCTGGTTGATTGTTATATTAAGGGTACTCCTTAATCTAATATTTTATATAAAAATAGTCGTATTTACCTGTACTATACGTTTTGGTACAAACAGAATGAAATATTTAATCAACTAATCTTGTAATCATTAAATTTTTCAGATATTTTAGATTTTAACACAATAACTATTGCTTGTAATCGGAACATAGTATTTAGTTACTATATTTATGGGAATTTACAACTGTGTCCTGCTCGTAAGTCAAATGTTCTGGCAATGTGGCATGTCGAAAGGTCACAAAGAGGCATCAACAACTACAAATTAGAGTCATAAATCTCAGAGAAGTAGCCGAAAGTCAAGCGAGAGAGGCTCATAAAATACAAATTGAACAGCTTAATCAACATAAAGGCTTTCTTACTCTGGGGTCAAATCAAAGCGCGAAATTTCCACATTTTCACAGTGTCAATATAAAAGGCGTGTGGCGACCAGTCGAAACACATTTGACCCACATTTTTTGGGTCTGTTGGCCGTCAACTCGACTGAACTCAACTGACGAGCTGACAGGCGAGACTTTTATGACTTTCGGTTTGCTTTGGCTTCGTTTGGTTGGGTTCGGTTTTTGGTGTGATGAGGTGGAGGGGAGGGAGGCAGACGAAGGTGGAGTTGCCGCGTTATGGCTGAGAGACACGACATAGAGTCCATGGCAACATGGCAACAAGGCAACAAGGCAACGTAGAAATGTGGCAAGGGGCAACTGAAGAGCAACATTTGCATGTTGACTTGACTCTCGGCTCTCCACAGCCAAAGTGCATTGAAAGTCATGGCCTGAGTGCATTTTGGTTGCATTTTATACCGTATATATATTTATTTTTTTGGTTTTGTGCTTTTCTTTATAACATATACGAATATTTGAATTTGAAAGTCTTTTGAAAGGCCACTTAGCACTGCAATGTGAATTTGTGAATGCGCTTGGTCAGTTTTCGACACAGTCTTGTGCCTTTTTCTTTATTTACGTATTATGTTCGATGCTTAATGTTTATTAATTTATAAGTTTATTGCAAAAGACATCATTAAAGTGAAAGTCAATTTGTTACAGCTTTTGGTTCTCTCTTTGTCTTTTTTTCCTCTTTTTGTTTTCATTTTCAAGACCTTCACGGACAAATTGATAGCCAATCATTTGTCTTCTGGTTGCTTATTTTTTGGCTTTTTTTATTTATTATTATTATGTTTATTTAGCTGGCACTTTTCCGACCTCTTATTGCGTGCATTTCGAATTGTAAGCGACTTTTATTAATGACGGAGACGTTACTGGTAATGAGTTTGGGGTTAAATTAATATTTGTATTGTGTGCACAAGACGACAATTTGTCATCTGCCAGTGGCTCAATTTCTGGGTGGAGTCAATTATGATAGCTAAGAGAAAATATCTTTCTTTGAGTTAAAAAACTGCAGCTTATTTAAAATTTTAACAATTCACCCAATTATTGCATTATTTCGTCTTTAAAAACGGTTTCTATATCCAATTCTGCTTTCCTTTCCTTCCGAAAAACTGAACTGTGCTAACAAAAGCAACTGGTAAAAAAATCTAGCAGAAAAGGCCAGCGTTAAAAAGTCAAAACCCCAAAAACCAAAGTTTAATTACGCTAAAAGTCTGTTTGGTGTTTCGGGCCAATGGATGCCATCGATGATGCCCCTAAATGCTAAAGGATACAAGGATGCAAACAAAGTGCATTAAGCGACTGACCGCGGCCACGCCCACTTTTAGTGATGGGCCGCAGAGGCTGTTGCTGCAATGCGTTTCCACTAAACTTGGTCGCAACAAAAGCGTTTTGGGGATTGGAGTGTTTTTCATTAAGCCCAAACTCAGTAAGAGGCATTGTGAAGAGAGAGAGAGAGAGAGAGAGAGAGTGAGGGGAAGGAAGCTGTGCCACAGATATGTTAAAATGTTTAGCAAATACAAAACTGAAAATAGGCGACAGTTCAGAGAGAGTTGAGAATAGGGAGAATGGAGAATGGAGAATAGAGAATAGAGGCCGCTGAATGGAATCCAATAAACTGCACTTCATTCTGTCCCTCTGTCTGTGTGTGGAGGCGACTTTTCTGACTGGGAAAGTGGCCAGAAGCAGAAGCAGGTTCGCTAAGTGGTCAGGCGGGAATAGAACTAAAGCCAATGCTGAAACCGAGACTGAGACAGCAACAATAATAGTTGAAATAGCTGTCGACTGGCAACCAGTTAACTTGGTCAAGTGTAGCGCCGGAATGTGAAAGCCATCGTTATAGCCATAGACACAGCCATGGCCATAGCTTAGAATACGTGTCAGACCGTCTGACTGTCGACTGTCGAATGGGTTGCACGTTCCACGTTCCATGTGGCAAGCCAAACCAAAGCAAACAGAAACCCGGAGCTGCTTTTTACGGTCAAGTTGCAGTCAGACGCAGTTTTCTAATTTCATTTGCAGACACCTGAACTTAGAACGCGTGTTCTCGGTACAACAACTGCTGCCTGCTACTGTTTTACAACTGGACTCTTTTGCAGTTGTTGTTGTTGTTGTTGTTGCTGCTGCTGTTGTTATTGTACTCCATTCTTGGCCCCATTTTAATTGCAAACTGTTTGGCCTGCACTTTGTATGCAGCAGACATCGGACTTTGCACTTCGCTCTCTCTCTTCATTCCATATAACTATATTTTTTTTCTTTCTATTTTTATGCCACTTTGGCTTCGCACTGTAATTCGTTTAGCGCCGCTAGGTGGCGCTCTGTTCTAGCCCTGTTATGACGCTGTTGACCCAATTGTAAAAACAGACTAACGCCCGTCAGGCTCATAAAGTGGCCCCAGTTCTGATGCCAGTCTCCCATTTTATTTTTATTATTTCCTTTCACACTTTAGTTTTTTATTTCCATTTCTTAATTGCAAGTGTGAACATTTTGTCTGTTGGTTTCTATTGCTGCTGTTGTTGTTGTTGCTGTTGTTGTTGTTGCTGTGGTTGCTGCGATCCTTTGTTGCTTTTGCCATTTTTAGTGCCTGCGGCTCACTTTCGCCTGCATTTTTTATTTCCGTTTCCGGCGCGGCAACTGAAGCTGCGCCAATGTTTGGTTTGTGCGTGGATTATCAACACACACAAACACACCTACACCTATCTACACTCTCATGTGTATCTAGTGGCATGTGCTTTGTTTATTTTGGGCATTTACCTGTACAGTGAAGCTAAGAGTAAAGCGCCAGCAGTGTGTGCTTGTAACGTACCTGCAAAATAAAAGAGATTTTGGTTTAGATTTAGTTTGTTTTTGTTTGAAAATGTATTCAAATCGATGAAAGTAGTAAATACAAAGGCTTAAAGCTTATTTTAATTGATCCCATCATTGATACTAGCAATAGTTTAAGCTATGACATTTTATTTCTAATGGTTTTCAATCACAAACTTTGATGGATTGATGTTATTTTAGATGACAAAATTTATTTTTATTTTGGGGGTTAATGTCTCTATAACAGAGTTGGATGGATTTATATTGTATTTCGTTAAATTCATTGTTTTCTTTTTAGTAACTATTTTATGTATATTTATATATATTTGATATATATTTTATTGTAAAATGGATGCCACTTATAATAGAGTAACCGTAAATATCTTAACTTTGATTTTTAAATGCATTTTGAGTGTTTAGTTGACTCAGTATATTCTCGCTCTATTTCTATCTTTTATATATATTTATTCGCCTTCAACATTTTCTTGGCTCATTTCATATGCAGTCCATTGTTCTATCTATACAAATCTCCCTTCGTCAGGCAAAAATAAAAACAACTCTGCATGTCAAACCAACTTTTTTTCTATGCAAATTTCACAATGGCTTAAGGTTTGGGGGAACCCCACGAGCTGAGGCAGAAGAAAGTCCCTAGAGAACATTTATTTACTTAATATTATGTGTATCGCACATATGCCCCATTAGACAACTAACACACACACACCTGTACACCCTCACACACTCTCTCACACACACTAATACCATGCAGACACATAATAAACACATTTTGTAGTTGCTTTTGTTTCTCCACGCGCGTTTTTTAGACTTCGAAAAGGGGATTTCTCCCTCGAGGTACAACAGGTGGTTAATATGGCATTTTTTACACCTAATGTCACCTGCATTTGTTGCCCCTGCCTCCCCCCCTCTACCAAGCACTCCTTGTTTCAGTCACCTTCCCAACTTCTGCTCTATCTGACTCTGTGTTATGTCATAATTTACATATATTTTGCATGTTCCACTCGTGGTTGGATCTCAGGTACATTGAACCTGCAATCATTGCGAGTGCAAATAATAAAAAAAAGGAACATGGAAATGCCGAGAGCAAAAAATAACGCGCCCGGCTGATAAGGTGGAGTAATGGCAGCAGAGGAAATGGGGGAAATCGGGGAAAACAAATAAAGTTCTGGCACCAGGCGTGACAGCACAAATAACAACAACAACAAGCAACAACAACAACAACATGAGCAAACAGCAACTGTTGCTAGTTTCCGGCTTCCTACAGCGATGACAAATTTTTGCTAGCCAGCATTTTGCTCAACCTTTTATCGGGTTTGCGAGTGCTGTGATGGAATCGGTTCTACCATCATTCCGGTTCAGTTTCTGACTCTGAATCTGATTCTGGCTCTGTCTATCGGCTGTCGCCATATTTTGTCATGCATTCGATTTACATTCATTTTTTTTAGCTATTTGTTTTTTTTTTATACTTTGAAGTTTAATAATGCACCACGACAATTGTTTGTTGTTTGGTTACAATGCAGTGGTTGCCGGAAATGATGATGTTGAATTGTGAAATAAAAATGCGGACAGGTTCGTTACATAAATTATGACGGGTAAGAAATTGTAGGAATATTATTTATTGATTTTTGAGTGCTGTTTTTTATTAAAGCTCGAGTTAAGAAATGTTTAATTTAGTTTTTAATGGTAAATGCATAGAATTGGGCTTAGAAATTTTATTGTAACAGCAGAGACTCTGTAAAAAAATCAATATTAATAACTCCAGCAATTACAGCAACCTTCTTTTAAAAGACACTAAATCTTTTTAAAACTCATGTTAACACATGACAAATTCGCAGTAATTCTGATGAGAGAAACACAAGTTGCTAAAGATGAACATTTTATTCGATTTTCCTTTGGTGTTTTCACTCAGGCGAATCATTCAATTGAATGCCTGTTCAAAATGTCTCCGGGGTATACAAATTATTTAGGCAATTTTCATTTCAGTTTTTCACTCTCGTTTCTTTTTGGCTTCAACTTCAGCTTCAGCTTCAGCTTCGACTTCGATTTGGATGTGCCCCAATGCACAGCTCAATTCTGGCTGCACACATCCTGGCACACATCTTGGGAATCTGGCATCCTGCCTGGCTGGCGTCTAAGTACTTTAAATAATGAAGCTATTTTCGCGCTCAATTCCCATACGCAGCCAATCACTTCAGACTTCAGTTTAGACTTCAGAGCTCAGACCTGTGGTGGAAAGGGGGCAATGGCAAGTGAGCCCAAACAAAGGCCAACAGCATTGAGTTGGCTAACAATGCCAGAACCGATTCTTCTTTTTCTTTTCCACCTCAGAAGCAGTCACGAACTTTAGTTGAAATCAATAAAAAAGCGAACCTTTGGCAGTCACATGCGCGTTGGCGTTTTATCTGCATCTTCTGCATCTTCAGCATCTTCAGATACAGCTTCGGCTGGCATCTTCTATCTGCAAGATATCTTCATAATCGGCATCATCATCCGTTTGGCATGACCATAACGTGTCCTGAACACGTACCGTGCATAAAACGCGGCCCAGTGAAAAGGGTGGAAAGGGGTAAGGGGGTAAAGGGGTTGGCATTTCTAGAGGCGAATGCGTTATCAACATGCTTCGCATTCATGAGATCTTCAAGCCAAAGCGAATGGCCCAACGTGGAGCCACTTAGAACGCGAGACACAAAATGTTTCCACCCGGGGATGAGTGGAAAAGGGGGCTAGAGGGGAGGCTCTCAAAGGGTTGCAGACAATGGACTGGCAATCGTGGACTGCGCCGCGTTGCATTGTGTCAGCATTGAAGCGGCAACAACGACGTCGACGTCAATTCCGATGCCGGTGCCGATGTCGACAACCTGCTCAGGCGCGCAACCAAATATGCTCAGCGTACATAATACCTGTCTTTTGTGTACTGTCCCTAGCACATCCCCTCCTCGGTCTCCGCTCCTCACCCCTCCTCTCCCCTCCTCTCCACATCCCTACAAACATCCCCCAATGCCAGCTACTTGCTTTTGGCACGACAAAGTTTTCAATAAACTCCCTGAAGCGTGTGCATTAAGTGCAGTGAAGGAAATCAAGTCAATGTGGTGTGTGAGTGTGTGTGTGTGGTACAGTGGGACAAAGTTTAGTATAAATGTTGCATAATTTAATACTGTGTGTACTATTTAATCGATATTTTATCAAACGTTCCTTAGGTCATTAAAAAAAGACTGTTAACAAATCGATTATTATACATTACATATAAATATTGATAAATAGATATTCAATAATATAATTTTACATATTCATAAATTAATTATTTAAATTTAATCTATTGATAAACATCCAATTGAGGTATTTTTAAAGATATTTTATTTTTTTCTCTAATAAATGGAAATTAAATTATAATCACTACGATTATTACCGACAATATCGAATAAATATTTTATTTAATAATATTGATATGCCCAAAAGAAATACTAAAAAAGATGTAATATTCTCATTTTAAATTTAAACTGTTCGATAGTATGTGACTATCGCAAGTAAATAATTTAAATAATTGAACATTTAAATCAATTGTTTAAATTTGTGTTCTGTACTTTTACCATTGTACCCGATTTTACCTCATCATTGGCCTCATTGTGGCAGCCACATCGTCTCATTTGCTCTGTTTGTTTCTTCCTTTTCTCCATTCTTAAGGCATTTGCTTCCCTTTTGCTGTTCCTGTGTGTTTTCCACAGTGTTTTCTTTTTGCCGCACAGCAATTTGCATGGCTTGAGATTCGAATTGGAATGGAAATGAAAATGGAAATGGAAATGGAAAGGTACAAGAACAAGTACAAGTAAATCGTGTAATGTGGCTGCAAGAAATTGCCTAATGCGCCGACAGTCGACGCTGGCATTCAAGGGACTTGGTTAACTGATGGGGTTGCTACCAATGTGAAAATCCAAAATGCTGAAATTGTGAAAATGCAATGGAAATAGGGAAAGGAATAGGAATGGAAATGCGAACCGCAAAAGTGCGCCGCGGGATAATCTAACCAAAAGCGATGACTATGGGGCATATGAGACTCTGGCACAAAGCGGAACGGTTATGTTGGGAGTGAAGGAGGTAGTGAGTGAGGTAGTGAGTGAGGTGGTGAGTGAGGTAGTGAAGGGGTCGGTGGTTGGTTGTAACGAGCTGAACGTGAGCGTGGCCATTTATGACGACGATGACGATGACGATGACGATGCCAAGAGCAACCTGTTGTTGTTGTTGATATTTTTTGATGTTGTTGCTGTTGTTGATGTTGTTATCATTGCATGTGCATAGCAGCAGGTGGCGTTCCATGCTTGGACGCAGTCTGAGACTTGATTGCATTGAGGGTCGCAGCCCGAGGGAGGAACAGAGAGGGAGGGAGGCAGAGAGAGAGAGAGAGAGGCACTTGCAGTTCGTGCTGCGTGTTGATGCAAAAGTTAGATAAATAAAGTTCAAGTGTTGCCCAAAGAAAATGTTAAAGGCATTGCGCAGCGTGGGAGCTTACAAGCTGTTGAAGGTTTTTGCCATCCTTTGCCTATATGTATGTATGCAGTTGTTGTCGTTCGCTTTTAACGTTGTGCTGCTGTTGTTGCTGTTTTTTGATTAAATGCACAATTTTACAAAATAGCAAAATAAAAGAGAGGCGTTAAGGCCAGATTGTTGCCGTGCTACGGAAGAAATGCCAGCAAGAATGCACAAATACAACACAACGTTAACAACAACAACAGCAGCAACAACAACAATCGAAGCCATATTCCTGGCCATGGTCATAAAAATTGTGCCCATTCTGTCGTCCTTTCCAGCGCCTCCATTGTCCTTTCAGAAGCGAGTGGCATTCAGTGAGCTGCTATGAAATTCCGGATTGCCCCAGCGGCAGCCAAAGTTGAAGCTGGCCAAGTGACAATTGTCAATGTGTAAGCCATAATTTAAGCTTTAAGCCAAGTGTCCACTGCTTGCTATAAAAAGTAATCAACCGACAGCCGCTTCTCTTATTCTCTCTCTGTCCTCTGCCCTCTTCTTCTGCGAAATCTCAATTGGGCTGCATAAAATTTCAACCTGTCCCAAATATATCAGCTGCCCATTTCAAACTTCAAACATGGAAACATGGTGAAAATACACAGGCAGTTGTGCCAATTTGTTTGTAGTGCTCCTTTTTATACCCGTTACTTACAAAATTAAGTAAAAGGGGATATTGTATTCGTTGCAATGTATGTAACACGGAGAAGGAAGCATCTCCGACCCTATAAAGTATATATATTCTTGAGCAGCATCAACAAACGAGTCTATATAGCCATGTCCGTCTGTGTAAGGGCCTAGATCTCAGAGACTATAAGAGCTAGAGCATCCAAATTAGCTTCTATAAACACCACGCAGGTCAAGTTTGTTTATAATTTTTGCCACACCCCTTTCCGCTTTCGTAAATCGCTAAAAGCGACCATAAGCATAGTTCTCAAGATGTTAGAAATTTTTTACTAATTAACGTTAATTACTATAATTACCCATCATCCTAATAAATCATAACAAGATCTCACGAATAGAATGGTGGAATTGGCTGATTTATGTTTTTTTTAGATATGTAAGTGTTTAAAAGCATGCAATAAACAATACTTTAAATTTATTTTAATTAGTAACGGGTATCCTATAGTCGGGAGCTCGACTTTAGCCTTTCCCACTTGTTTTTGTTTGTGTTTTATTTATTTTCACTCCCATTGCGCATACGTCACGTTGGCCCAGCATTGGCATTACTCTGGCTCACATATTCTGATGTTCTGCTGTGCTTTTGGCTACGCTCATTTCTTCTTTTTCTTTTTTTTTTTGACTTTCTTTTGCTTTCCTTTTTTTGGGACGGTATTGTTTCGTACTCAGCGACAGCCTCAAGCAAAAATTATACGCATGAGCGCGCCGGAAATGGCAAACTTTACAACAACAACAATGCAACAACAACAATGCAACAACAAAAAACGGAAGCAACTGCAAAGGCAGCCAAATTGAAAGCAACACCAAAAAGTGTTGCCAGAGTATTTCAGTGGTGAAGGGAATAGAAGGGGGAACGTACAGCATTTGGCTGGCTTGCTAGTGAAACAAAAGCTTCCCATTTTCCACCTGTGCCACGCCCAGTTCTCTTGTTGCAGCGCCACCTGCTGTACGTTGCATGCTGTACGTTGCATGCTGCATGGACGGATGACTGTCGGTGTACGCTTTGTAATTTGACTGTTTTTCAAACGGGTCTTATGTCTTCGTTCATTGGTTTGTAACACCGAAATACTCTCGACAAAATAAAAGTACGATATTGCTAAGAAAATGCATTAGAATCTTTTAACGAAAGTAAAATTAATACTTATTAACTCAATTTTTAGAAATGCTTTAAAGATATGTGTTGGAGAAAGGAATATAATTATGATATAAGTGTAACTAAATTAATTTAAAAATTAAATTAACAATATAAAAATAAAATATGTAGTTAATAAATTATATTTAAAACTATATTTTAATTTATTGTGTGATATTTGTTATGTATTCAATATTATTTTGAATATTTTAATTTTTATTAAAAACATTAGTAGATGTTTAATTTGAAACACAAATTTTCTGTCTTATAAAAGAATTTGATTATAGTTTATATAATTAATTCACATTTTTTTAGCGTATATAAAATGGTTCATTATTTATTTGTTATATATATTGAATCATACCATATATGAAGAATTGTAAGGAATAGCATACATTTAATTCTTTAGCCCAAATCAAGTTCTAATTCTGCAGTGTACCTGAAATTCGGTGTGATCTAGTGAGGCTAAGAATTGCAGTTTATGTTTTTGCAGTTTTGACCAAACTGGCAACGGATTAGCCAGCAATGGCAAAACATTCAAAGCATTGCATAGACAGACAGATAGACAGATGGACAGATGAAGGGATAGACAGAGAGACCGCATTATGTGCTGGGCGGAGAGAGGAGATGAAGAGAGGGGCGTGGAGAAAACAACGTGTAATGGGTAAACGCAAATAAACAAACAAGCCCCAAATAGGTGTGTGTGTGTGTGTGTTTTTTTTTTTTTTTTTTTTTGTGTGGTTTCATGTCTTTGTTGCACTCATTGTGCTATGGCCATTGGTCAAGTGGCGAACTGGGAAACAAAACCCTTTCACTTTGATATGCCAGTTGAGCCTGGTCACTGCTGCCAAATTGCTGAACAGGATTAGTATGGCTTACAGTTGCACAAATGCAGTGGCAGTGGCAGTGGCAGTTGCCAATGCACTGCCAGTTGCAGTTTGCCAGAACGTCATAAAAAGTAACAACTAATGTCCATAAAAATGACGCTATTCCAGAGAGACAGACAGACAGACAGACAGACAGACTCCAACTGTCGGCTAAGCTGACTTGAATCCAATCCCAGCGACTGTGGCAACTTATCTATGGCCAGATGTGAAAGCTGCCAGACAAGAGCCAATTGAGAGACTCGTCTCTGCCAGCTGAGCTCATAAATTAATTGCAAGGCAGCTCCAGCTGCAGAGGAGGAAGCTGGAGGAGATCAGGCGACTTTTTGCGGGACAACTCGAACAGCTGGCCAAGTGGACGATGTCGTGGATGGTTAATTGATGTTAGCTTTCCATTTTAGTTGACAGTGCGTTGCACTTGCAACGACAACGTCAACGACAACAACAACAACAACGACAACAGCAACGATGAAGACCCAATAACCTGCCGCCCATAAATGCAGGCGTGTGGGCGTGGCAGCCTAATTGAAGTGCGCTCTCGCGTCATTTTTTCTTGACATTTTCTTCTTCCTCTGCACTTTTTACGCTGCTGTTGTTTTTTACCTTGATTGCTTGACGCGTCGCGTCGTTGGCACAAATTGACAGTAATTAGATTGATTGCCCCTGCAGCGCCATCTAGCGTTAGAGTGTATGCAAATTGCATTGGACTTGAGGTGAGTTGAGGCGAGTGAGGGGCTGAGAGGGGGACTGCGGGGCGTGGCAGCTGCGTTGAGCGGCCACTTAAAGTTACCTGGCGAAAGTAATTTTCGCTTTTTGTTGACATTCGCTTTTCATGGCTTGTCTTTGTTTTTCATTTCATTTTCTTTTAATTTTCTTGCAGCTGCTGTGTAACAACTTTTGTTAATTACAGCAAAAATAAAAAACACACACACACCCATAAAAGGCGCGTAATAATTTCATAATTAATTATAATCATTGTCTTGGCCTTTAATCTTAATCAATGTGCGACACGTGAAAGTTTTTACACGCACACCTTTTCACTACCCCCTCCCTCCGTCCCCTTGAGCTGCTGAAAATGACAGCTGACAGCTTTTCCCAACAGCCTTTATTGACAGTATTTAATTTGCTTTTAATTATTTATAAATACTTTTATTTAATTGTTTTGGTATTTATGGCTATTTATTGTTGCGAGGTCAATTCATTGACAATGAAATTGTCTATTGAACATTTGAAGCAGGTTTATTTTTAGAAATTTCCTTTATTATCAAAAAATTTCAATTGAAATATGTTGAGAAATTTATCGATTGAATGCCGAGAGATACACTTGGAAAAATATGTTGTGACTTGAGCAAATAAGTGTAGAAATATGTAGGCTTTAAAATGGAAAAATTATAAAATTTTGCAGAAAGTTTTTGTGTTGAAATAGGTGTTAAGAGTAAGAATAGTTGGATTTATGATATTTATTTTTGTTAACAATATTTGAAGTGTTGCCAGAAACTAATGAGCTCTGTTAAAGAAAAGTTTAGTTTAGTTATGATTATTATAATAAAAGCACGCTTAAATTTTCTATTGAAATGTAATAAAATTTCAAAAAGTTTCTTATGATTTCAAAGTCTGGCCTATTTCCTATAATTTCCTAAATTTAATATCCCACACAGTGCACGGAGTTGATTTGATATATTTACTTCCCACAGATAATCTTTTATCCACAATCTGATGTATTACTGTAATTTGTAGGCTAATCTACATTGTCCAAAATCTCAATTAGCGTTTACACTGAAATGCAAACCGGAAATTGCATAAATTGAGAGCCACACACAAATACACACGAGATAGACTCACAGTGTCTCAAGAAATTGTTTGTGCCACTGCAATCAATGTGGAGATCAGAGAGTTCAACGGGGCGGAGAGTTGAGAGGGGGAGTGAGAGGGGGAAGCCGCAACAAATAAAGCCAAATCAAGCAATGGTTTTTCATTTATGATTTGGAGTAAGCCAATACCAATTTGGTAGGTAACTTTAATTACAGCTGGTAGCTGGAACAGCTGTCGGTCAGGCCACAGACGTTGCATGCAACAAATTGCCAGCATATATATGTATGTTTGTATGTGTGTACATAGATAGATTGGTCAGGTCACAGCTCCTAATAAATCGACCAAATCGTCAAAGTCGCCTAATGACATCGTCAGCATTTGAAGTCGGTTAGTTGAGGAGCTCCTTGATTTCAGGCTTCTGGCCATGACTTCTTCGTCGTACTGGTCGTGGTCTTGAGCGGCAGCTACTAACTTGGCCCGAAGGCAGTCGGCCAACATGCATAAGCAAAGATAGTCATCATCAAGGCGAGCGCATTAATGACTCAGTGAGCAAGCCAAGAAGAGGGTAAAAAGGGGGTGTAGAGGGGCTGCAAAGGGGGGCGCTGCAATTGTTGTGGCTTTGCATTTGCGGTGCAATTTATATGCAACGATTGCAATTGCAATGCGTGGTGCACAAAACGCATACAAATGTAATTTGTGCAATGCGCTCTAAATGCAAACAGCGGCAAGTGAATGCCGACTTAACTGAGGGGGGATAAGGGGAAATAAGGGAGATAGGGGAAGGTAGACAAAGGGGACAGACAAGGCGCATATGAAATCAGTGGCAGACACACACACATACACACACACGCAGAGGCAGACAAACACACACATTACATGGCGGCTCATTTTGGTGAATAATTGAGACAATTACGCATACGCCATGTAAAGTGATGGAAGACGGCGGGACGAGAAGAGAGGTAGGGGGAAGGGAATGGGAGCAGATGGCTGATAACGTTGAACGCAAAGCGTGCCATTCAAAGAGACAGACGGATAAACGATCAGACAGCAGAGTGGGAGAAGAGGTAGAGAGGGAGACGAGGATAGGGGAAATAGGAATAACATGTTTATAGAATAGAAAATATAGGTTTGATTAAGTTGAAGATCGTAAAGGTTTGACTACCGAATATTATTAATAAGAGGGATAAAGCGAGAGAGAGCAGGAGAAAGAGAGAAAGAGACCAAAGTAGAAAGATCTCTATTAAAATTATTTGGGGTGAAGAAAAGATTTAAAATATGAGCCTGTTAATATAACCGAGAAGTAGCGCAATTTTTGATTTGAATTTTGTTATTATAAGGTATTTTTTTGCAAACTTAGAAATGTAGAAAGCCTTGGAAAAGATGCTGGTCACAAATAAATTTGTAATAATAAATGAACTGCAAGCTAAGCTTAAGTTCAAATAAATGAGTAAAGTAACAATAAAAAAACAATGGCTGCCAAGAAACACGATCATTATCATCATTAATTTTACAACACAGACATACGATACTTAATGGACATTGAAAAACTTAAACAATAAGTTTTTCAAATTCTTTCAAGTATCATAAGCATACGAAATATAAAACAGACAACAATCGTTTTTTGAAGAATTTCATCAGCATACAACATATTTGATTCTTGCTGATCTCTGACTGATTAATCAGTCCCAGTTTGTGTGTGTGTGTGTGCGTATAGAGCACACTCCCTCCCTAAGTAGTGGCACATATTCCAAATTAAAGTTACGAGTTCATACATACATATATTTATGCATATTAATTTGTGGCTGCTGCCACAGTTGGGGTTCAAGTGGCAAGTTCCCTTTAAGTAGCCTGGGCTTGAACTTTACCAATTGAAGCATTGAAATTGAAATTGTTTTCATTTTCATTTATTCAATTTTGTTTTTGTTTTATGAATGTATTTTGTGTTTTCTGTTCAACTCAAGTTGCCGCTGAATTCGTTGTGGCTGTTGCCAATAATTGACTCTGTTTTGTTTTTATTAATTATATTAATTTGACGTGCAATCAGGGCTGCTGCTTAACCAATTGAGGTTTTTTTTCCTTTTTTTTATAATATGCAAAAAATACAAAAAACAATAATAAACGCTTCATTATTCAACAAGCAGAAGTATTTTGAGTAACTTAATTGCTGGCAGCAACTACAACAACAATAATATACAAACGAGGCCATAAGTTATATCATTTTGTTGTGGCATGCGGCAAACTCGACTGCAGAACGTGCCACATGCCCCTCCCCCACCCCCAACCCCTCTCCCCTATACCTTGGACACATCCCTTGTGAGTTGGATAAAAACGAAGAGAAATAAAAGTGTAGGAAAATGTTGTTAATTACGTTTTCATACACAACAACAACATCAGTTGCTGCTGCTGCTGCTGTAACTGGCAACAACACAGTCAGTGCAAAAAGTGTGCACACGCTTGTCGAGTTTTAAATGTTAAAAATGTTTAAAATGCACAAAAATAGTTTAGCAAAAATTTAAAGCATGCGGCACATGTATTGTTGTTGTTGTCAGTGCTGTTGTTGGTGTTGTTGTTGTGGACAACAACATGTTGCCATTCATTGTGCATACAATGAGCACCAAACACGAACGCAACACGCATTGCAATTTAACTCGTTGCCTCTTTTCTTGTTGTTGTTGTTGCAATTGTTGCTTTGTCTTCAGCATTTGTTTTCACATTTGTATCTATAGTTGTGTCTGAAAATGTATCTGCATCTGTATCTGTATCCGTTCTGTAGCTAGAGGCAATGGTCCGCTCGGACAAATACACAAAAAATCCGTGAGTACATGTATAACAGAACACAGATACAGTTGCAGTTGAACAAAACATGCCCCGAGGACACACACACACACACGCACACACACTGATGTAAAGAGGGCATGTCCAATGTGTGCCACAAAATTTGCAACTAATTGCAGCTTATCTTTTGTAAAAGAGTAAAAGATTGCGACACTCAGAGACTTGTAGATACATACACTCAAATGAGTATCTCTACATTCTGTACATATCTTTGTGTCTGTGTCTGAAGCTGTAACTGTATCTGTTTCTGTATCTTTGACTAAAGCTGAAGTCAGTAAATAATTGAATGCTGTAAAGTCACAGAACGAGATGCTTGACAAAAGCAGCACACCTATTTAAATATTTTATGAAGTTGCTTCTTATCTATGTATCTCTTATTCAATGTCTTCCTTTATATTTTAGACCACTTCAGTAAAATCTTTAAATTAAATGTTCATAAATAAATTATAATATTATTAAATATTAAGCTTTAACTTAAATGTTTATTTTAATGTTAAGATAAAAACTTAACAGAGCGACTTGGAATAATCCATGTGCTGGCATAATTATGTTAAGCCTAACAGATGTAAGATCTTTAACATTATCAGCTATGTAGGTATTTAATGTTAAAGCTGCAAAGTTATCAAATTGTAATATTAATTACATTTTCGTTTAGCAACTTTTGAACTCTTTCATTTGTCATTAGTTCAACGCAATGAAAACCAATGTAAAAATAGCCCTGACGTTGTCAGAAACACTCACACACACACACACACACATACACATCTAAGTCCACACACACAGATATAAACACTTAGACAAACCAAAACTTTAGCTTCAGTTTGCATTGTTTCTAAAGTTTGCCATTTTCGAGCAATTCATTTCTAATTGCTTGTAATTGTCTTCCTCATTTCTCTCTTTTTCGCTCTCTCTCTCTCTCTGTCTGTCTGTCTCTTTTGCAATTCTCAACAGCTGGGAGACCCAGAGACCTACAAAACTCAACTGAGCAACAACAAGTGCTTACAACAACAACAAAAACAGAAACAATAGCAACAACAAGAAGTAGCGTGTAATGGCAAATTATGTTGCAATTACAAAAGCAGCACAAAAGCAAATGCGAAAAGCAACAAAAATGAGAGAAAAATACAATAACAAAAATTACAACAAATTTTAGCTGGCACATGAGAATTGTGCACATGTCGAGAGCCAGAGCTTCTCCTGTCTCCTCCCTGCCCCTCCCCAATTCCACAACACTTCAGTTAAATTCTCTCCAATTGTTTTGTCGTATTTAAAAATGTTTGCCAACGAACCAAAGATACAGATACAATGGCAAACACTCGAACAATTTCTAAAAAAAAGCTAAGAAAAATAAATGTGAGCAAAATTAGTTGAATGAGAGCTTCACGCTTCGGTTTGATTTGCCATGTGCGACGCAATTGTTGTTTGAGCACAGCACAGCAAATTGCAGGAAACTGTTAAGAGATCCAAGCGCTTTTCAGAGGCCCCAGCCCAATCGGTTCCACCTTGAATACAAACTTAATAGGTGAGAGCGCCCCAAAGAGCTGCCAAATGCGACGCCTACACTGAAACAAACTCAACAATTGACAAACATTTTAATTTGTATCAATTAAAACAAAACATGGATATATCAAAATGATTCGTGTGTCGAACTAGAAATACTCTTGCGAAACTCTTATATAAATCAGAAGATACTAAGTTACTCAGAATTAAAGTCAATCTAAAAATGTCATAAGAAATTTATGATTAATGGAATATGTATATTCAAATTATAGTTTGTTTTTTATTTTTGGATCACTTTGGTAAATTTAGTTGGGAATTCTTATTTATAATTGGAATCGCTTGTATAGCTTTAGTGCTAAAATTCCTACCTAAACTTTCTTAAAGTTCATAAAATGTTCAACTAGCACAATTAATCAAATTATTGATTCACTGCTGGCTTTGGTAGCAACATAAACAAATTATAAACTTGTCCGAAAGGGTAAAAGAAGCGAAGCATATGCGAACTGTCGTAAAATGTCTTAAGGCTTATTGAGACTGTCATGTTGTCATAGCCCATAGCGATAATTTAAGCCATTTGAACAAGAGCAACAACTCTGGTCGACCTCGATGTGAGTCAATTTTTTTTGGCAGCTGCTAATTGGCCCCAGTTGCTTGCCACTTGCTTGCTTAATCAATGCCAATAACAAATTTCCAGATGGTAAATAAATTCAAGTACTGAAGTTAAATTGCTGATTATCTAATTTCTTATCTATTTCTTATAAAAGTAACAAAATATGAAGCTTATCCCTTTGAATGATATTATAGTTAATAGCTAATAATTTTACTAATAATTCTGTCCGCCATACCATTCCTTACTTATTCCCTAACTTACAGGGTATACACATTTGATTTCAGTCTTGCTTTCAACTTCAATGTCAGCATCTGCTAATTTTCACCGGGCACACCCAGAACTCAAAACAATCTCCACCCATGTTCATTTGGACAACAGTTTCTTGGCCATTTCAGCGCACGTTTTTGTGGATGTGTTTCAACATTTTTCCTTATAATTAAGTCAGCTTTTTAGTTACTTTTATGTTTTCTCATAATTATTATGCAGCGCATTTTACGTTTTCGCTTTGCTTTATTGTTATTTTTCTCTATTGCTCAATTTTTTTGTTACTGCTATTTCTGCTGTTGTTGTTGTTTCGCAAACAATTAACTTTGTTTTTCCCCAAAAGTTTTGTCGAACTGTTTTGTTGTATTTTTTTCTCTCTGTCCTTTTTCTGCAATGTTGTTAACTTGTATAAAATGCTAAACGATTGAATGAATACATTTAAATCAACCCATGAACTTACGAAAATGAATATAAATTTATTTAATTTTTTTTTTGTGAAGCATCTTGGGAAAGCTTTAATTGAGAATTGACCCCAATCTGTGGCTTAGAATAACTGTAGTTCATTTTTTTTAAGCTCGACAAGAGTAAATTTATCATGCCCTGCAATCAAGTGGTCTTCTTCTGCGTATTTTAAAGTGACCATGGAATATGTTGAGTCATTTCTGAGGTACGTTTTTTATTGTGAGACTCTTCTACCATTTTCTTATTAATTTTTCATTTTCTACAATCCGAAATGATTCATTATAAAATCTTTCTCGAGTCTTGACTCTTTCATCTTTCAACAACTCGTTTATTAAAGGCCTTCAAACTGAAATATTGCACTTTTCAGTCAGCTTTCAACAATTTTTATTAATTTTAAGCTAGATTTTTTTTTAGTATTTTTCCTTTCTTATCTTCAACACTTTTAGGCGCGTAATGAAGCGAATTGAAAAGTTTTGTTGATTGCGCGCATAAAAATCAATCGATGCTTGAAAATGCAAATCTCCTAATGAATGTTTAACCCATTTCAATCAGCGCCATGTCAAATCAAAACGGAAATATTTTATAAACATATTCATAAATAAAAAAAGGAATACGAAGAATGAGAATAAACAAAAACTCAAGTCACAATCGAGAGCGAAGAGTAAGGGAATAAATATTAAAGCAAATTAAATTGAGCTGCCAGCTGAGCGAGAACAACAATGCTAACAACAACAACAAAAACGGTAACTCATTGTTGTTGTTGTTGTTGTTTTGTGGGCGTCGTCGCATGTTTCTTGTCAGTCGTCATTGATGGGTAAACAAAGCAACGACAGACGACAAAGATGCATAAACAAATGCAACAAAAAGTACAAATAACAAAAGCAGCAGCAACAACAACAATAACAGAATGTGCAACAGAATGTGGCGCACTTGAAGCCACTTGTGAAACAAATGAAACATACCAGAAACCCATCGAGTCTGTCGAGTCTGTCGAGCAACCGAGCAATTCCGGCAGCTCCACAAACGGAACTTTAAACTGACGATGAGGATGACGCTGACGCTGATGCTGACGATGAGAATGAGAATGAGAATGAAAATGACGTTGGCTTCTGATAAGAGTTGGGGCGTGTGCAATGTGCACATTACAGTTACACATGCGGCACAATCCACATACGATTGTCACTAGAAAACGCCCACAAAACTACATGCCACATTCCATTTCAGTTCCCCACTTCTTTCAGAGTCTTAGTGATGCGTATTATGCTTGCAACATGACTAATTGGGGAATAATAAATTTTAAGCAATATCAGTGCAGATGCTTAGATACAGTATCTGACAGATACGCCTGTACATTTGGCATTCAAGTGGCATGCCTCAAATATGTAACCAGACTCATACTCAATCAATAAATATTTCTCCAGAAATTAAATAGCAATCTCACTGATAAGTAGGCAATAATAAAAACAAGAAAATTCACAATAATAGGCACTAAGTAAAGGAAACAGATGGAATATTTTCCGAATCTTGGGAGTGTGGAGTCTGTGAAGTGTTTATACTTGGAAGCTTCACAGAAAACATTTGCTTCAATTCCAGATGCTCTTGAATCGATAGGTGGTCGATTTATAGGCCTGAGGAAGTAGGCGTCTGGATTTTCTGTAACTTATTCTTAGAACCGACAGCATGGCAACATTCTGAAGGGGATTAACAATAGGGCAGAGTGTGGCGATCAATGAAAAAATGGGAATAATAAACGATTGGAAAGGGTGAATACTGTGAATACAATGAAAGAAGAGGAATGGATTCATTGTTAGAGCATAAAAAACAAAACATTTTTTCGTTAGTTATTTTAAAAATGAATTATGAGCTTAGATTATTTGAGAAGTCCAATTCAATTTCTAATTTCATACTTTAATCTAAATGATATTGCAGATCAATATAGTTATATAGTATATAGTTTTATAGTCACTAGTTGTCTGATTTTCATATCTTTTCGCATTTAATTTGACTGCTTTATAAACAGCTTTTAAACTATTTTTAATTGTAAGCTATCCAAAGGGCACTTCATCAACCAGACTGAATGCAAATTTTTTAATAAAACTAGTCAGCTCACCAACTTCAGCTCACCAACTGTCCCGACCACAACTGCAAACAGAACAACAATATTTGCATTTCAAATTGTATTAATTGGGAATTACATATACCAATTATTGCAACAGACTGGGGCACACAACAGAAGCCACAAGCCGCAGAAAGAAGTGTGGGTGGCATGGAGGCGAATAGCCAAAATATCGAAATCAAGAATCAATTTCCATTGGCTGACATATTTCAGTTAGTTGTGTAACGGCTATTTGTGTTAGATTTTTATGTGATTTTAATACGAAATAAAAATGAAATCATGTGTGCAACAGATTGTGGTTCAACTCTGACCAGACCAGCAACAACAACAACAACATCAACATCAACATCAACAACAACAATTTCAAATCTCTCTCTATAGTCCTCTATTGTTGTTGTTTTGCCTGTGTCACATGTATGTTATATAATACATATAAAAAACAGGAGCAACATTTTGTGGATTCGAAGCGAGCCACAAAATATTTGATATTATTTGTGTTGCTTTTTTCGCTTGTTTCCCCTGAACAAGTCAATTGATTTCAGTTGATTTCCCTCCTCTATACTCTTCTCTCCTCTCCCGTCGTTGTGATAACTGAACGAAATTCAATTAGTTGACTTTCGATAGATTTATTTTAGGCGGCACATTTGGTTGTTATAGTTTTTGAAGTACCTTCGTTGGCAATTTAATTGAATTTCTCCAGTTGGATTCGAACTTTTGTTAAAGTTGCTGGTCGCAGACACGCCTACTCTTTTACTGCCATGGCAATATAAATGGCATATATCGGGCCCATACTTAAACCAGCAACCATTTGGCCATACCAAAGCAAAACTCAAAAACCGCAATGGCAAAACCCAAAAAAAAAAAAAAGATGTGAAAAAAAACCAAATGAAAAACGAAAACAAAAGCCGGAAAACAATTTGACGGCTCGACATAGCGCATCGCACCGCACGGAGGAAAATAGGGAAAGAGGGAAAGACAGACACGCACACTCACAAGTTCAAGCGAGGCCAATGACACTTGTGTGTGTGTGTGTGAGTGTGTGTGTGTGTGTTGTTGGTGCCATTGATTGCAGTTGATTGTAATCGGATTGCAATTGGCCTGCACTTGTTAGAACACGTGCCACGAACTTTTGCTGAATGGGCACGGATTGAAATCGATTCTATTTCCAGAACATGATTTCTTTCGATTACAAAACGAGCGTGGAGCGGAAAGGGAAGGGAAGGCAAGGGAGTGAAGAAGGCGTGGTGTTAATTGCCTTTGGTATTTCCTGTTAATGAACTATTTCAAGGTGTTGACGCTGACTTTGAAGGCACTTTTTATGACCTTTTCTTTCAGCAGCTGCCCCTCTCCCCACTTTCGCTCTCTTCCACTTGCAGCAACATTTCCCGCGCTTGTTTTGCTTTAATTATGAACGTGCAATGCTATTGTTGATCTTCACACACACACTCACACACACACACACACACACACACACACACAACCCTTGCCTCACCCCACTACACACATTGTTTACATTGCAACTGCAGCCGGAGCAGAGTTGCCAGAGTTGCCCCGCGTCTGTGTGCGATACGAGTGAATGTAAACAAATGTCGCCCACGCGCACTTAACGCCGCCGTTCCAATGCCAAAACGTTCCGCCCTCAAGCCAGCAGCTGTCAACAGACCAAACATTTGTGAGCATTTGAAGCTGTCAACGCAGACAACTTAAGCAACAATCAAAAAAAAACTGAAACAGCAACAAAAAAAACAAAAAACCCAAAATGCAGTCAAGCTAAACGTAAACTTTTCTTTTTCTTTTCCCGCTTCGGGTTTCCTATTGTTTATAAATTTGCTTCCGTTTTGACATTTCGAGTGTTCAAAAATTGCTTTTGTCTGCATTTTGTTTACAATTTCCAAAAGGCGACGACAAAAATTTTCCCGCCAACTTTCCTTTTGTTTTTCGTGCGCTTGGTCGAGTGCGTGGCATCTCTTAATTGCCTCAACATCGTCGGCATTTTGTGGCGCTTTCTGTTAAAATGATGTTGATGATGATGGCACATGCCCACGTCTGTTCCCTTCTCCCGTCCCTTTTCATGCCATCCCTTTCCACTGCAGCTCAGGTGATAATTCTTTTTTAATAGTTTTCCGGTAGCACACCGGCAAGTGACATTTATTGGCCGACCGGGCGAGGCGTGCCTCGCATCGAAATTCCTTTTGGCCATCACACAAGATTTGTGAACAACTTTCGCTTGGCCGGGCTCGTTTCAAATAAATTAATTCTACGATACCTCTTACACTTTTTCCCTAAAAGTACTCCCTATTAGGGCCATACGTGAGCCCTTAAATGTCATTGCGGTTGAAGTGTTTCTTGAGGTAGTTTACCTGAAATAAATAGAATGCAAATTTGAGGCATTAGTTTCGTATTTATTTTTGTTTGATAAAATTGTGCAAAAAAGTGAGTAATTAAAAATGTATTTACATGCATACATAAATTGTAATTATTGGTAGATTTAAATTTTTGTTATTAACAAAGCATTTAAATACGTCAGCAGTTCAAAGAGAAATTATTATCAGATACGATTTTAAAATTCTCAAAAAATAATTAGCAACGAGTATATATTTCTGTTATATTTAAATGTTTACATTTAGCAAGTGTCAATTTTTTTTAGAGTTAAACAAGTTTTATTTGTAGTTAATATTCTATTTAATGAGCATTTTAATAGATGAAATATCAGTTGGTCAAGCTAGTCTCGCCCACACATTTGCGGCTTGGAAAATATCGTCAATAGCAGAGTTTTGGCAAGTCCGATAAGTCAAACTCATATTGCGACAACCAACAGCAGCTTTGTCATTTAGTTGGCCAACCAACTACTTTATGTCGTTAAAATTCGACACAAAATTCAATGTCCCCAGCTCATTTATGGTCTAAAAATGGCAAAACCAGCAACTGACAGACAGGCAGACAAGACAAAAAGACACACGGACAGAATTTTAATCCTCCTCTTGTTTCACTTCCTCTTCCTTCTGGGAGGCACTTTCACACTTGATACATATAGACAGAAGCCGGATAGCTCTAACGGGTTATTTATGGCGCAATTGCTGCCAAAATTCTGGGCTTAAATGTGCCACAAATTTTATGCAGCACTGTGGCGGCAGCAACGTCATCGCCAGTAACATTTCGAAAAATGTACTCATTTGAATATTCAGTTTAATTAGACACAAACTAAGAGGGGATGGAGGAAGGAGGAGGGGCCTGAATCATGTTCAATTAGTGCAATTGAACCGTTGCCCGTATTCGTATTGTTGAGTTGTATTCATGAATGTCGTTCGACTATCGCGTAAATAATGTGATGAGTGTTTTGGGTGAGTCAGACGACAAGTTCGCGCGTTTATTCGTTTCATTCATGAATGTGTCACAAACATTGCAATGCGAATCGAAATATGAGAGAGTTTCGAGGTTGATAACTCAAATTTCTTTTCTCCTTGACATTCGGTTAAGTCAGGGACTGACAGAGAAGGGAGAAGGGAGGGGATTTGTTAAGTGCATTGCGCAATTTGCATGTAGCTGCAATTAAAAAACGGCGATTACTCAAATTACTTGGAAACCAGCTAATTTCTGTGCGAGACCAAAGAAAAATGCCTCGGCCAACAACATGCCACAAAAGCGACCCAATTTGAATGGCTGTGCCCCAAAACTAACGACCACAATATTTATTATTTTTATGGCGGTAACTATGAGAATCAAATCCAAACTGAAAAGAGAACCAAGGAAAGCCAAGAAAACCGCCAAAAAAAAAATAGTAAAAGAAAAAAATAGTCAGCCACTTGCAAAACTCGTTTTGGCCAAGTCTAAAGTCGGGCCAAGACTCAACGTCAAGTCAGTCGCTTTATGGGCAATGGCAACCGTTAAATTGGACTCGTTGTTGTTGTTGTTGTTGTTGCTGTCGCATTTTTATCGCTGACAAAAAGGTTTTACTTGACCCACTCAAGTGGGCCGAGCAAGCGGCCAAAGTGGGTCGCCAATCGTTGTTGTTGTCGTTGTTGTTCTCGTTGTTGTTGTTGCTGCTAAACTTTAAGCGGCGCAGTGCAGCGCGCTTAAGTGCAACCAAATCGAATTTAGATACTTAGCAACGTTTTCTGAGGGCCTCTTTGCGCACACTCATCCCCCACCCCACACACCCTTCTCACGCTCTTGGCCAACATCGCACACCAGAGGGCAACCTCTCACTTTATGCGATTTTAAGTTAGTTAAGCGGCAAAGTTGTAAACCATTTGCTAGTCGCAGTTGTTAGTTTGCTAGTTTGTCTTGTTGTTGTTGTTGCTCAAGTTGGTGACTTGACTTGAGTTTCAACTGTGTGTGCAACTTGTGGAGTGCATAAATTGCAACACTGTTGCCACACTGCGAAAATGGGCATTGAAAAGGGAAAGGTAGAAAACAGAGCGAATAGTCTAAATATGTTTATTTAATGAGTGTACTTTAATACCCTGTACTTATTCAATTCTTATCGAATGGGTATATTCTTTATTTATTTAGTTTATAGTTAATATTAATTATTTTGTTATTATTGTGTAATTTTTTGCTCTATAAGTAACTTTTATTACTACTGCAGCTAATTTTTCAGATAGATAGTGGCTCAACGAAATGCGAAACCCGCTCGAGTTTCATTTCATACCGAAGAGAACGTGCGGGAATTAAAATATAAGTTTATGGTTAGTCATTCCATGATATGACATTAATGAAATAAAAGTGTTCTGTATTCTGTAATTTAATTGCACTATTATTTACTACAAAATCACGGAAGTTGCACATATCAGGTAATATAAGCTCAAATTTAAATTCAAACCTTTTATACATGGCAACACTTTATTTTAAGAAGTTTACGAGTTTGATACATTTAGTTCAATTAAGTTAATCTTATAGTTTAAACCTCAATTACAAACTAAACCAACTAACAATTTTCTTCTTTATTTCAAATAACATTTTGGCCATGACTTAATTCGCTGTCAATTGAGTTTATCGAATTCCGTTTGAAATTTGCGAATAATGCACCATCGGAGTGGAGAATAATTCTTATTTAGTGCGAATATTCAATAATTATGATTGCCGAAATATTTGGTAGCTGAGGTAATAGCAGCATTTTCAATAGAAACAATGTTGGTTTAAATTACATATATTCATAATTTGATTATAAATTCATTTCTCAATTATTATTGGCACATTTCAATAGATAAATTCCTTTAATTATCAATTATAATAATATTATTATTATTACATGCGCATATTTCGCAAATAATAATTGCAACATTTTGTGCAGTAGCCGAAAAAACAATTAGCAACCAAATTTTAGAAAACAAATAAACGTCGATTTGGGGTCTGATTGACTAAAAGATACTGCGCAGTCTGATAATTGATTGTGTATTGTAACTGTCAGTAATAGTAATATAATTACTACAAGAATCAAAGTAAGTTACAAAATTAGATAAGTATGGCTCGACGTTTTAAATTATATCTTTTTTCAAATGGAGCAGTAAAATAACAATGCACATGTGAAACAATAAAAATCAAATTCTAATTAAATGTCATAATTTAGTTGCAATTAAATTTCATATGTGGCGTTGATTTGCATTTTAAAAAGCCCCCGGCAATGCGTTATGAAAGCCAAATCGCTTTAGTTGCACTTAATTTTGTGTTTAATGTTTATAATTTGTAAACATTTTAATTACTTTTATTGGCGCTTCTCTCTCTCTCCTTCATTTAAATTGTTTTGTTTATTTGTTTGCTGAATTGGTCGTTTGTAGATTCATTAAGTTTTTTATTTAATATTTTTATGTAATTTTAACAATATTAAAAAAGTCACGTCAAAACTTCTCGCTATCACCGTAACTGTTGGTGTATTTTTAGCCACAGCTGTATCCGTATCTGTGTATGTAGCTGTATCTGTATCTGTATCTGTGACTCTGACTGTGTCTCTGGCCTAGGTGAAAGTTTTCTCTGTTTTGTGTTTTGATTGTTGTTTTCGGTTTAAGTGCCCTTTTTATTTTACTACTTTTAAATGCATGTTATTTTTTGTTAACTTTATGTTTTTAATTACTTAATTTAATGCGGAAATTAAATAAAATAAATTCAAGCACAGCTGTGAAATGGAGAGCTGGAATATGAGAATATACAAATCTAACTTTTTGTGAATGTGATTCTATGAAGTGAAAGTGCTTGAAGGGCGTTGCAAATGAAAACCTAATGAGTTGCTCAAATTATTTTCAGACAATTATAACCGAAGGTGGCAACTCTACGGGTAAATCAAGTGGAGAAACGTAATGAAACTAGATGGATAGCTGGATTAGAATATCGGGGAAAATAAAATCTTGAGATAACTTTGAATATTATATTTTTTTAAACACTTTATCTAAAGTCACGACATTCCAATATATCATTGGACCCCGCCCGGGTAGTTTCACCTGTCAGATTTTACTTTGGCAATTTTTGTTAAAAATAATCCACCTCTAAAGTTTTGTTATTGCTTCTAGTTTAGTTGGTAACAAACATGGTCGCTGACTGATAAATTCCTCGCATAGTTAACGCTATCAGCAGCAAAGGCAAATACTTGGCTGGCCTTTAAAATATTGTTCATTATGCGATAAGTTAAGACAGCTACTTGGCTTGGGCCTGGGCCAGATAACTTTCAGCTGTAGTCAGTCTATTGTAAAGGTAAAAATAAAAATACAAAATTAAATAAATGTAAATAAATAAAAATAAACAGAAAACGCGCAATAAAGTGAAAAACTTTCTTGCCTGACTCACGCACTCGCTCACTTAGAAAGTAATTACATAAAAAACACACCAACTAACCGGGCATAAAAAATATGTCTATGACCGAAGAAAGGAAGGCAAAAAAAATACTGAAAACTGAAAACTCTCTCACACTCGATGTGCGTGCGTCGTGAAATTTATTCAAATTTAATTTTTATTCTATGTACATTTTGCTTTTTTTTCTTTGAAAGTTCACTTACTTTGCCCGTTTAGGTTGTAATACTTTGCATTCAACGACGGGAGACAGGGGGACAGTTAGTGCAAACAGTGGGCGGAGGAGGGCGGAAGTTTTGTTTGATGACCACAGCTTTTCACTCTGACTCTGACTTTGAATGCGGCTAATGCTGATGGAGTGGACAGGGCTAAAGTTGAAGTGAGTTGGCACTTTTGGCATTTGCATTCGGAATGCTTCCGACTTGTCACGCACAAAACAAAAAGAAATTTCGCCAGAGGCTTTTTTATTGAGATTGCTGACATGAAGGAATTGTTTTAATAATTCGCATAACATAAAGAAATCTCATTACAATACTACACGTTTTTGGTTCCCTTTTCAGATTTTAATAAGCGAAAAATTATTTTATTTAATAATATACTTTAATGTCCTCAGTTTTTATTTTAATTCATTTATTATTGTTTTATCTTTTTGGCATTATTATGTTTATTTAGTTTAGCTGCCTTTTTACCTATATACGTATGTTCAAGTAGTTTAATAATCGAATCATTAATGCTAAATATAATCTATAATTGACTTAATTAGTTCTTGTAACCTGCCACCCGCCAGCTTCATTCTATTACATTCCCTAAACATTGCTTCATTATTTTGCATAATTTTCAAATATTTCACATGCCAGGCGTTGAGGTTGTCGATAAGGGGAAAAGGCAAGAAAAGGAGGAACCAGGCATTGGAAAGACTTAGGCAGACATTTGGCTAATTAAGAACAGCTCAATGAGTGCAACTGAATGCAACAACTGTGAAATTGTAACGACAGTAGCTGTTGGCTGTTGCTTCAGCTGTGGCAGCCACTGTACGACAACAGTTTTGTGTCACGAACCTGGCACATTTATCAAATTAAACATTGACCCAGTCTCGAGTTCGAGTTCGAGTCCGAGCCGAGATTGAAGTCGTGATTGCCGTGGCCTGACATGCTTCACCAAGAGTGGCAACCCTTAACTAGGGTTGCCCCCACCCCTCCCTGGTTGGGTGTTAAATTGTCAATTTTTAGTGTGGCCCGCACAATTGGCATTTAACGAGCTCCTGTCATGCCAGACACTGGCAAAATTGTCAGTGTGTCGCTTTAATTGCAGGACAAACAACGATCCCCTACAATTTAGATACATTCAAAGGGTCGTTCTATGGAGCACTTAATTATTGTGTGAAAGCGTTAGTTAGGTTTGTCGAACAAGTATATGAGTAAACATATTGACTCACAACAAAACGAAGGTAAATGAAAACGGGTAAATGGGTTACACCGAATAAAAGAAAGCAAAAATACTAATAATAATAACAGCAGCGAGAATGAAAAAAAAAAGTAAAGGCAAGTGTGTGAGTGGCGGCTGTCCAAACTGTCGAAACTCGGAAATTGACTCCCTGATGGTTTTTCTCTAATTTTCACTGGTTTATTTTTCAAAAGTCACACAACAGAACCCGAAAACAGCAGCGAAAAAAGTTGTACAAATACAACGTGCTAGCAATACAAATACAAATAATTAACTTTTAACAATTCCCTCACGCTCGCTCTACTCACTCTCTCTTTCTCTCCCTTCCATTCTCCCTCTCTCTCTCTCTCTCTCTATCGCTGTTTGGTGAGCTGACTACACCCATTGAGTAAATAAAACAAAATGTGAGTAACAACACAAAAAATTATAAACGAAATGGGTAGCAATAATATAGAACAGCCAAACAACAACAATCAACAGAGCAATAACAGTTAAAAATATTAACACAGACACACACACACACACACACGCTTGGTTACACTTAGTGTGGCAATCATTGCGCATGTGTGCGTGCGGAGCAACAAACTGGCCAAAGACTGCGAGGAGGCAGGGGCAACCTAAAAATACTACTAACCACAGTTTGTGGCAAATTAAAAAAATTTATTAAAAAAAGAAAAAAAAAAAAAAGCTATGTGGAGAAACAACAGTGACAGCGACAAGTAGAAGAAGCAGAAGACGAAGAACAAGCGTCAAGTTTTAATGAACAAAAATGGAAACTAGTCGAGAAGAATTGAAGAACCGGTTCGTGAGCAACAACTTTGCAGCTACCAATACACACTCTAAATACATATATGTATTGTATGTATCTATGTATGTATGTGTGTGTGTGTGTGTATCTATGAGCTACACAAAAGTTTAGCATTTAGATATGAAAGATAGCAGCTGCGTTTTGTGGGGCTTTGTTCATGTACAAGTTGTAAACATGAGGCTAAAAAAATATATACAATAAATAACAGCCATATGCAAAGAGAGTAAAGAATAGAAATGAAAAAATACAAACCATAATTCTATGGGCAAGTCTTTGAACTTTGAGCTGGCGAGATCTAAGCTAACTTGGCTAACTGGCAACAGGCAGTACAAAAGTCTAAAAAGGTGAGACATGATATGTGTACTCAAATAATACGGGCTTTGAAAAAAAGGGGGAAAGAGCACTTGAAAGCGGTAAGGTTTTCTAGGCAATTAAATAATTATACAGAAAAGTATTTTAGCTGAAAACAATGTATCTTTTTTAGAGTGTATATATAATAAATAAATTTCTTATTTTTAATATGGTTTTTTTTATTTTAAAATTTGCTTATCTTTAATTATACAAATTTAATGGTTTCTTAAACTAACTTCTTCTAAAGCTCATTATTAAAAAAACATTTGTAATTGTTATTTCAAATAATGTTTGCAGCACTCCATTTCTTCATTTCAAATAACAGTTTTAATGAATCATTTACTCATTTGAGATGCTTTTGTCAGTTTGTGTTTTCATTATCTCTGTCATTTGTTGTTTTTACGAATGCATGTTGATTTGATTATTTAATTATTATAATTATAACATCAAACGATGCATGTGCATTATTTCAAATTATTTCGCATTTCAGCAGACGGCGGAAATTGATGATAAAATAAGTTGAGAGGGGAACTGTAATGCAGATGAGAAGATTAGATAGAATCAGACCTTCCACCGATGAGAATTTAATTAAAACTGCACATTTAATTATGATGCGTAATAAGCCAGATATGCATTACGTAATTTTTGACTAACTAATAATAATATAATTTTGGGCGTTTTTCTACCTGTCAATTCATTGAATGACTGAATAAGTCATTGCCACAAAACTGATAGAGAAAATCATTTTTCATGTGTACTTTTGATTAAATTTTAATCAAACTGACATTGCACAATAGAATTTGGTAAGTGAGTAGTTATCAATTGGCAGTTGAATAATATGTTCTACTATTTTGTGGTCTATTAAAGTTTAATTACACTTTCGGGTCTGCGGCAAAAATCTGATATAATTTTGGACATGAAGATGCATGAAATTCAGTCGGTCACGCATTCCCAAATTATTTGCATTTCTAATTAGTCAGTCAGTGGCAGCAGGAGAGTTTCACTTTCCTTTGGCAATACATGTGTTTAGTGCTACAGACTGTTGCATGCCCCTTGCCGCATTACGAATCGATTGGAGGTGCCTCCCCCAATGGCAAATTGTATTGGGCACTTGTGAATAATGTGACACAACACAGTCGTCTTATCAGCAACCTGCCACAGATATTGTGTATCTGTGTGTGCGTGTGTGTGAGTGTGTTAGTTACACAGAATTGTTGATGTTGATAAGACTTCTAGACTGGCAGAATTCTTATCTAATCGCATTTCCCCAATGCGACCACAACAAAATCAATATATGTACACACATGTAAACGATGTCATAAATGTCCATGTGTGTGTGTGTGTGTGTGTGCGTGTTGTGTGTGCCCCAAAAACGAGAAAGAGTCAACAATAATGGAAATTACAAACTAGCGCACAGGTGCATTGCGTTATCAGCCAAACGTGGCCCAAATCAAAGCCAAACAAATACACGACGACGACTGCGAATAACAATTGAGAATCAGCATATACTCGTTTGCAATTCAAACAATGACTATGACTAAGAGTCGAATGCATCTGATGAGGCTTAACAATTTTCCAGTTAGACATGTTTCTCTCTTGCCAACTAGCACATATTGGAAAATGGTTTTCTCTATGCGTGACTAATTACTGGCGACTCGCACAGAATCGAATATGAGCTTATGAATCATGCAGTGAGTCTGGTAAATATTTATGTTCAATAATAATTGCAATTATCAAGCAAATATATATAAATAAAGCAACTTAACAATGGACTTGAATCTATTTTAAGCAATCAAAATTAAACAGAAATGAGATGAGTTTTAATCAGGTCAAATAAGTAAGCAGAGAAACGGGAGCTTAAAATACAAGCGATGAAAGCGACAGAAATAAAGAGGGAAATAAGCAAGTCATAATTTATATTGATATAGTTTAGGGTACATAATGAAACTAGTCTAGCTTGACAGAGCTTGAGAGTGTTGGATACTTCAACTAGCTACCAAATTTAATTATTTTTCAAGGGAATTACTAAATTCTAAACAAAGCAAATAAATATTGTGAGTCATCTATTTTTAAATTAAAATGCTGCTAAACAAATGACTTTTTATGGTTACTTCCAATGGAACTATAGCACGAATTAAATAAATAAATAAAAAAAAGAATAGTCTGTGATTCATGCAATGTCCTAAGTCGACTTTTACTACCCTGTACATAAGAACTGAAACATTCACCTAAGCAAACTTAAAACTATGAAGCAATAGAAAGTAGACAGACATCCATCAAGTTGGAAGTAAAAGAACTACTCCGATAGTATCGAACTACTCACAAATGTTTTTGTTAGCTCGAACTTGCTAAAGCCCCCTTCACCTTTTTGCTTCCAGCTTTTGAGCGTACTTATGAGTCGGCTATATAACTTTTCAAAGTATAACTATGGTACGTGCTTATGAAGACAACGCGTTCAAATCGATCAAAAGTTTCCCTCTGTCAATTGTAAATTGTACTACTTACACATACACGTATACGTACAGATTCCGAACTACTGCAAAAGTTTTATATAAGCTGCAACTTTACTTTATTTTATTTTATTTTATTTTATTTTATTTTTTTTTTGGGAACTTGGGAAATCATGTCTCCTATTTTATTTAATTTGCCTGGCATATGCTTTGTCAACATCGCACCATATTCTAGCTTTGCTTCACCTCAACATTTCTCTCTCTTTGTCTCTTTCTCTTCTCTTTTTCCGTCTGCTGGCCAACGATCTGCGTGTGCCTTTTGGCTCGAAATTCCAACATGGCCCAAAGCGTTGCCAACTTCCTGTGCACACACACACAAATACACATGCAAATGTATTGTTACAGTGACATACAAAATGCAGCATTTTATTCATGCAAAAAACTTGTCTCCCCGCTTTGTTGTTCCTGTTGTTGCTGACATTATTCAATCATTTTTCAGCAAATTAGTCATGCAGTTGTGTATTTTATTTGTCAACAACTCAAATAATTCAACAATCATTTCTGGCTACGAAAATACTCCGTTAATGCAATTAAAGTCACAACAAAATGTCAAAAACTAAAAGCAAATTATTTGTCCAATAATCCGCAATTTGTACGACAAATTCAACAGAAAATCAATAGACAGCTGCCAGCAAAAATAAGCTTCGTTTTTGAAGGCGTTAAAATGGAAAAGATGAAAAAATAAGGCAAGCAATTAAAAAGCGGAAATTGAATAAAGCAGACTCAGCAAAGTGACGCTAAAGAAACGATGAAAAAGAAGCTGAGAACTGAACCAAAAAGGATGGACAGCGTGGAGCTTCTCTCATATTTATAAGAACCCAAGCCCCGGGGCAAGTCTAAGCCTTTGTCTTAAGACCATTCACCTGCGCATGGCTTTGGGCTGCGTTTCATTTTCATTTTCAGTTTTAGTTTCAGTTTTAGTTACAAAAATCTTTTTTTGAACTGCAGTAAGAAGTCAAATTCAATGCGAAGTCACAAAGCAATGGCAAAAAACCCCAAACGAAACGAAATGAAACGACGACGTTATGAATATGAATGAGAAACGCTGTCTCTCTCTTCCTCTTTCTATGTCTGTGTGTATATCTGTCTGTCTCACTCTGGTTTTGTCTTTATGTTGTGCATGAACATGCAATTACCATACGTAAAAATACTAAAAGAATATGCAACTAAGTATCTGCTAACTACGAGATACACTCTCTAGAGTCTAGACGTTTTAATCGCATGTAAAGTGTAACTTTGAAAATCTTTCAATATAATACTAAAATATATATTAAATTTTTGATTTTCATAAAAAATAAATTAGTCAAAGTGAGTAAATAAATTTTTACAAATATTTTTACATAATATTGCCATATTTATTATCTTAAGTTGTTTATTATCTTTAGTTGCTTGTACTCTAACCTTTCCCTTTCATACAATTTATGCCAACTCCATTGTTTTGCCTGAGATAGTATCGATTACAATTCCTTGAAGCTGTAGCACAGTTATCCTTAAAAGTCAACTGCCATTTGGTATGCGATACAAAAAGAGTTATCTCTGCAGGCTGCCAAAATCAGTAGGAAAGCAAATGTAGACCGAGGCACTGCGCCAAGTCAAATATCAAATTTTTATTCCACAGCATGCTTTTTGTTTTGGCATTTTATTTATTATAGATAGAGACAGATGCAGTTAAAGAAAGAGACACACTGTATGCAGTTATAGCCATGTGTAGAGCTTCAATTTGTGGCCATTAAAATGCAAAAGCTGTAAGCAGTTTATGCATTTGACATTTGCACTTCGACATTGTATGGCATTACTAATACGCCGCGTGTGCGGGATGGAGAATAAAAACTACAGCTTGGCCTGTATCTCTCTCAATGTGCAGGACTGTGGCGAGTCCAGAGGCATATTAAACATTTATAATTACTAGTACAAGGCAGCAACGTCAACACTGCAATCGTCTGATGTGTGTGTACATAACGGCAGAAAAGGCGTATAGAAAAATGGCAAAAAATAACAAACAAAAAATTGAGAAAAATACTACAAAATATGTTTAAGTATTCAGTGTGAAGTGGCAGAGCTGCGCATAGTAGACAGCGTCAAGTTGCATCCGCATCCGCATCTGAATCTGAATCTGAAACTCTTGCTGCATTTTTCGGCTTGTTTTCAGAGGATTTTTTGCTTTGCATACATTTGACGAGGCTTTTGTGGGGTTTCCTCTCACGTTGGGCGCCATTTGAAAGGTTCTCTGAATCTGAACAAAAAGTGTCTGTCTTTAAGTCACGTCATGTTTCGCATACGAGGGGGAAGGGATGGAGGATAAGGGCAGGGGTGGCGTTGAATGCCTGCTGTTTATAATGAGACAGCTGCCTCATATGCCGCTTGCTGTTGCTGCTGCTGTTAATGTTGTTAGGCAGCAGGATAAATAGCAGCAGCTTCTTTTCAGCTAATGAGAATGCGACTCTGACTCTCTTTTCCATATGCGGGTCTCGCAAAATTTTGTGTGGCGCATCAAGAGGTTGGGGCCCAGGCAACAGCGAAACAAAAACCAAAATAAAAAAAGCAGAAAAAACATTGAAGGATTTTAATTAAATAGGCTTCTAGGCGCGGGCAAGTTGTAAATTTCCAGCCAAAGCCTCTGCTGACGGGTTGATGTCTGTGCTGTGAAAGGCGGCACTTTAAGATATATGTATGTACTTATGTATGTATGTATACATGAGAAAGCGAGAATGAGCTGAAGTCGGGAAAGATTGCGTATTTTAATTGCTAGGATGTATCGCGGGCACCTTTATTGTCGCATAATTCTTTGAGAGTTTAATTTAATTTGAGAAAATCTTCAAGTTCTCGAAATGTTTTTGGATTAAGAACGAAAATAAATTTTAAGAAGCTCGAAATAATATTAATGAAGTAATGTTGGGAAATTCTTTTTAGTATTTATTAATTTGTTAAAGAAGTCAAACTTAGATGTGTGATAAATCTATTATAACGAAAATGTGACTTTAAATATCAAAACTCTTTTATTTAAGTATCCATCCCATACATCACAGTGTCGTCTAAATTAATTTTCGAAAAGTTCAACAAGATTTCAACTCACTTTACAATCGCTTCATATACAGCCGAGTTACTTCGGCAATGTCTGACCTTTCGGGGGAAAGGCGAATAGTCAGTCGAGCTGAAGCTGTTTGCCAAAATAAAGCATTCAGGGTGCATTCGGTTCACGCTCCGTGAGCATCGTTACCAAGTGCCCCCTTGCCACATGCCCCCTACGACCCCTGAGGCACTTCGGCTCTGGAGCCTAGGAGCATGCGCAGTGCGCGGAAATATCGCAAAAACAAGAATTAGCATATAGAGGTCAAGCAAAAGGCGAAAAAAAGACCGCCAAACTGTCAGATACACGCGTGACACGACAACGAAAAGAAGTACTCAAAGGTATTCAAAAACTTTGATATGAATACATCGTTATCGACTAAGCTTCATCAATCAAACTCAGTTTCGATACAATAGACCCATAATCGAGTTAGAATTTACATACTTGAGAGGTGAGAACAAGTTTTCCCACACTCACACACACTTACACTCACATACACTTAAACTCACATTCACTCACACTCATTCACTCACACTCAGATAGTTGTGTATCAATCAGAGCTTAAAATAAACGCGCTTCGTGATATCATCTCGCATCTCGAGTTTCTTAACTTGGCTTCTTACCTGATAAAATGGCTGCCAGAAATACTAAAATGATCCGTGACATTTTGTTGTTGTTGCTTCTTCGACTTCTTCTTCTTGTTCTTGTTATTGTTATTGGTGCTCCTTTAATCCCAATATGTGCACTTTAATATTTGACGTTACTTTTTGCCTTTGGGCAAAGGCGCTTTTTATATTTTATTATTAAAAATATTATGTGAGGGATTTTTATAGACTTTTTTTTGTATTTTTTTCACTCTCGCGTATTTGGCAAAGAGCTTAGTGATTTCTCTTGCTGTTGTTGTTGTTGTTGTTTAGCTTTTCAAGCATAAAATGTGTCGCTTTAGTTGAAGTGTGGGGCACTTTACGGCCTTTGTGTGTATGTATATGTGTGTTGTTTGTGTGCATATATGTATTTTATATGTGTTTACTTTTAGCGCGCACTGTCGAGCACAATATTGCGAGTTTCTTCAACTCTTCTCTTTCACTTTGTTTGTAAATAAACGCCCACTGTCATGTACAATGGGATAAAAGGATTTTATAACGTGTGTTTTTCTTTAGTTTAGTTTAGTTTAAGTTACGCGCCGAAATTGCCAGTTGTCACGAAACAAGTAAGAACTCTAAAGGCGAAAGACGCAAGTCCGGCTGACTAGCTAGTCACAGATACTTCGTATATAGTAACAGATACAGCAATAGCTACAGATACAGATACAAATGCAGTTGAGTGCGACTACAGCTACAGCTACAGAAACACGCACAGCGCACGGCCAAAGCGAAATGACGTTATGAAATTGATGACGATGACGTTGAACGACGTTCGGTTACCGGCTCCAACTACATGAACAACTCACACACACTCATACACCACACGCACACACACAAGAGCAGCGTGGGTGAAAGAACGAAAAGTACGAATCACCGATAAACGAAGCGAAGCGAACGAACGGACGAACGAACGAATGAGACGAGCCAATACGAATGCGACTGCGAGTACGAATACGAATGTGTCGAACGAATATAAAATACAATATTCGGTTGGAGAGCGAACGAAGCGTTGAATGCAACAGTTACCAACAGACTGAGTGTATCTGTATCTATGAAGTTGCCAAACGGCCACGCAGCGGCAGCAGCAACAGCAACAGCGTCAGATACACACACACAAACACACACACACAGTCACACGGCGAGCGCGTTGATTGCACACATATGCATGTGCAGGCAGCGCAGTTCATATACACAAACACACACACACACGCACACACTCAAACATAGGCAGACGCTCTATGTATGTTAGCAACATATTGTCTGTTGTCGCTGGCAACATGCGCAGAGCGCTAGCAACATTTAAAAGTTGCTGCTCTGCTCGCTTCGAATGTTGCGGGCCTGTTGGCGTCGTGTTCTACTTTGACAGCAGCAGCAGCAGCAGCAGCAGAGTGGATGTGGCATGCAGCAGGCTGTTTGATTTGAATTTGTTTGTCTCTAGTGCATTCGCATTTGCTCTTGTTCTTGTTCATGGTCTTTGTGTTGTTGTTTGCATTTGTGTGGCAGCCGCATTTCTGTCTATTTGTTGCCTGATAATCTCTGGCTTTTGTTTGCCACAGCTTCAGTCTGTTGCACAGTGGCTCTACCCTCTCGCAAATATGCTCCTATCGAAGGTCTCCCGCTGCTGGCTGCACTGTCAATATGCAAAGAGCCAAAACAAATCGCCAACAGTGCCAAGCCCAGTGTTGCCCTGACCTCAATGATTAGCTGCATCACACACACACACACGCTAACAAACTCAAATGCATCTACATAAATCAATTATAAACTGCAATCGAAATATGCATTTTGTATGAGCTCTAGGGTCTCTAGGGTATCTGTGGCGCCACCAATATTTATTATGCCACATAACATATTCATTTAGCTGGCAGCAATCGCTGCCTCGCTATTCGCAATTTGTTCACAAAACGTGCAACTCACGTGGCCAATAATATTACCAACCTTTTAAATTTAATCAAAGCTTCTATTTTTTCAACAAATGCTCGTTTCGAATGCCCTTTGGCCATATTTTGCATACGCTCAAGCATACAACACACACACACACACACACACACACACAGCATACCACCACATACACAAGCATACCCTAGACAGTCGACTGGGGCATGATAGAATACTTATCAAGTGGGCAAATAATACCTACAAAGTTAGTGATAATTTTAAAATTATTTCTATAAAAAATATTATTTTTGTATTAATCATATAAATAATAACTTTAATATTGGGTTATATTTGGGAGTTCATAAACTAAAATGTTAGTATCACAATGTTGTTACAGGGTATTCTTTTTCAGCTTAAAAAACAATGAAATGAAATTGGGGATAACGAAAGAAAATATACTCTACTAAAATCCCCTTTGAAAATTTCGCGTTTTAAAGGTCAACACCAAATTTTAAAAATAAATGAGAGTTTCATGAATAAACTAAATTATCAATGAATAACAAATAACTCATAAAGAAATAATTTAAAGCGAAGAGTCCTAAATAAATTCTTTAAAGCTACATACAATTTAATAATGTCTGGCAAATTTCAGATACTGCTGTTTTTTATATTTTATAATTGTAGTATTCCAGTTACGAATTGATAATTTGTTACTTTGTATTTAAAGAATAGTTTTATTAGAAATCAGTTATATTGAAATAAATATAAAATGAAAAGGTTCTTGCATTTTGGTACAGAGTAACTATTAGTCGTTCAATTTTGTTTATTTGTTTATTCAAACTTTTTTTTTTTTTTTTTGGTTTTTGCACTTTGCATGCAATAAAAATATCGCATGCTATAAAGAATGTGAGCAGTGTGCAGTGCACTGGAAATTGTAAATTCATGTTATGGCCAGGCACTATGGAAATGTGAGAGTGTGAGTGTGTGGGGGGGTGAGTGGGGGGAGTTACAGGATTGTGGTAAAGGGTGGAGATTGGGTGGTTCGGTTGGCTTAACCACCCACTCGTCACTTGGGCGAAGGCATTGCTAAATGTAGTCCAGATACTGAATGTGGATAAGAATGAGGATGTGGATGTGGATGAGGATGAGGATGTGGCTTTGGGGGCAAACTGGGGCTAGTTGAGTTGGGAACTGGCAGCATGTGTTTATTGCCAGCAGAAAATGATGATTACACGTAATGTGCAAATGGACGGAGAGGTGGGAGTGAGAGTGCGAGTGGGAGTGGGAGTGAGAGTGCGATGATGGGGCGTGTTAAGTCCCGGAAAAGCAGCCGGAAAAACTGCAAGCAGTCGGTAAAACTAACAGGCGTTGGCAACCAGTGGCATCCAATGGACATCTACTGGCAACTACGTTGCTGCTGCTATTGCCACTGCCACTGCCAGTGGCATCCACGTTTGGTTGCCATCGCCTGCAACTCGTGTTGCAACTAAATTTTGCGTGTGTGGCTGAGCAACATCAGCAGCAGCAACAGAAGCCAGAAGGCAGCCCGACTGGCGACAGGACCAAGAGCAACTGCAACTGCAACATCAGCAGCAGCAACGTTGATGAGGCATGTGGCAAGCAAATATATAGAAAAACAATGTCTCATGTATGAGAAAAGGGACATGAACATAGCTCTGGTTCCTTTTGCTCCAGGATACAGTTGAATACTCCTCAGTCACACTGTCTCTCTGTCTGTCTGTCTGTCTGAGTGTAACTATGATTGTAATTGTAACTATCTGCTGCATGCCTTGAAACTCTTAGGACTTTGTGCAGATGCTGAAAGCTGTTAAAACAGATGCTAAATAAAGCATGCGAATATTGCTGCAAACTGGAAAATACTTCTTTAGCATACACAAATAACAATTTACTTAATTACTCTAAAATGTCTGGTTTTCCATCGAGTTTGTCTAACATTTTCCACACACGTCTCACAAGTCATATTAATTGCTGAAATATTATTTTTCTCACGCTTTAAAGAGTATTTGAAATCTTAAGAATATGATTTGCAAAATGAGTAAAAAAAAAAATTTGACAAAAAAAAATTATTTGAGCGGATTTTGTTAAATTTGAATGAAGAGACGAAACCAAATCGCATAATTTTTGTTATGGAAGCTTAAAGTTGATCAGATTTTTATCTATATACTTATTGATTTCTTGTAATGTTATTTTTTGGGAAAGCTTGAACTAATAGAAAGTCAGATTTTGCAAAAGCACATAACATAAAATACTGCATACTATTTATAGGTAACTTTCCTATAGTAGTCTAATAAACTCATAATACTTTTTAAAACTCAGCTCAACTTGCCTAATAATTGGCAATGTTTTGGAAAAACATGTTTTACGAATCTATTTCCCCTTTATAATGTTGAAGGGTTAAAAAGTTTTTCCCTTTTGTCCTCTATGCTGTATATATTAATTTGACGTTAAAACTTTTTTCAAATTTCGTAGGAATTTCACTCCTTTTGCCCTCTTAAATGTATGTTTGGCGTTTGCTGTCAGTTTTTCTCTCAACTTTCAGCATATCTCTCAACTTGCCAGTTGTCAACACTCTCCGGTTGTTGCCCCAGAGATTTCAACTGACAATCTGCCAGAGTCAGAGAGCATTTGCACTTTCAGCTCTAGTTGCAGGTTCAGTTTCAATTTCAATTTCAATTTCAGCTACAGCTTCAGCTTCAGTTTCTATATCTGTTGAGTATTTTTGTCAGTCTTCCTTTTGATTGCAACTGCCAACGCAGTGTATGAAAACACAGTGCTGTCATATGCATTTTATGCTAAACCGAATGTGGCATCCAATCATGCCACGCCCCTGGTCTGTCAACGCCCACTCCGAAAAAGCCAAGTCAAACTCATTATAATTTCATTGCAAGTCATTTCCATAGCGAACGTTTTCGAAAATGCACCCAAACAAAGAGAGAGAGACAACTAAAGAGAGAGAGAGAGAGAGAGAAGAATGAGAGAGAGAGAGAGAGAAAAACAATAACCTGCAATATAATGAAATGAAAATCGCCTAGAAGCTGGCAAGTACTCGTACTAAAAACGAGTAGTACAAGTATATAAAGTTACCAAAACATGCAAATTTAGCACGCCAGGCAACAACCCGCTTCAGGGGCGTAGTAGTGAGAGGGGGTCATGTGTGGCAGAGACGAGGGGGCTGAAGAGGGGGTGAATCTGTGTGTAGATGAGCGAGTAAAGACCTTGCATTACAATTGAGTTACAGTTGAGTTTCAGTTTCAGTTTTGTGTTGCCATTATTACTGCTAAGCAGGCTCCACTGTACTGTGAGTCACTTCTCAGGGGCAAGGGTGCTGTAGGGAAAGGAGAAGGGGGAAGGGATGGTCTACGCTCATATTGTGCAAAACAATGAATTTATATTCGTTTTTATTTAGCTTTTTTTCTACACTTTTTTCACAACTACCATACAGTAAACAACAACACCAAATCGGAGTGTGCAGCGGGAGGAGGGGACTATGTTGCAGCTTTACACACATTTGACTTGTTGGTGGCGCGTTTTAACTTGACTTCCTCCCCTCTCTCCCCTCACCCCTTTCGCCCCCTCGGACTCTTCTGGCTTTGGCCCGTGGGCCTCTGTCGACTGCGTTGGCTGCAGATTAAACTCCGATTGTAATGAGAATTTTCTCTTGTTATTATTGTTGTTGTTGTTGTTGTTCTGGTGGTTGCTGTTGTTGTTGTTGTGGGTGGATGTAGCAGCAGCCGCTGGCAATTTGCATTAAAGCATTTTTGCACTTTGTTGTTGTTGTTGTTGTTGTTGTTGTTAGAAATGTAACCGACAACGTCAGCACTGGGATCGCACCAAGCTCCATTTCTTGTTTGTATTTTTTTTTTGTTTTTGGCATAAGCTCTGGATTCAAATGCTTTTTGGATAGTAGCCAAAGGCGTTGGGGGCGTGGCAGACGCTTATCTCGGGCCAAACTCATTTTAAAGCCACACACACACACACACACACACATATGAAGCAGTGTGTGAGTAAATCAGAGTTAATGCACTATGAAACGCGTTACAGTTCCATGAAATAAATACATACTTCAAAGTGGTGTGTTAATTACAAATGGGATTAAATTAAATTGTATGGAATTTACAATGCATTCAGATTGATACTTTTAATTATTATATTTTTTAAAAAAATTTGTGTTATTTTATTTTTTTATTTAAATACTAAAGAAAGAATTGCTAGTCCTAATACTGAATAAATTAATACATATTTAGACAATGAATTTTAAAACAAACCCAATACTCAGTGTAATCTACGCCATTAATTGAATTAAATTAAACAAAAATTTTTTTTCAAAAAAATAAAAACCTAAAAAAATTCCCAAAAAAAAAAAAAATAAATAAATAAATTATATACAGTCTTTAAATGAGAGATGGTAGAGTAAGTAATAGTCGGTCATGTCTTTCGAGCACATTGTTGTTCAAAAATACCCTGCAAAGCATTTGCAGGCGACAGGGCATACTCGTGCTGGCTTAAAGCTCTTTGTTGTCTACTTAAAAGCAGCAATGGACGTCTGACTTTTGGGCATTGTTAGCTTTGATGACACCAAAGTTTGTCACTGAAGGCAGTGGCAACGCAAAACGCATAACGCCAAAGGGGCAACGTGCAACGAGCAGCGTGCAACATGTTGCGGTTGGCTGGCTCCAATTGGGACTCGAGTGAGCATAAATTCAAATGTGCTGCACGCTGAGTAGAGGGACTCGCACTTATGACTAGGAGCGGGTTTGTGTGTGTGTGTGTGAATGTGTGTGTGTGTGTGTGTGTAAGTATGTATGCATGTGTCACTGTGAGTCATTCTCATAGCGAATATTCCGCTGTATTCGCAAAACTATTCGCACTAGGAGCGTTGCAACAAATTGAGATTTATGTGCGAAAGGCTAGTGCAAAAAGTTGCGCAACCTCAGCCAATTGTACTCGTATGTGTGTGTGTGTGTGTGTTGTGTGTCCAGTGGTGTGGGAATATGGTAAATGGCAAAATGGTTTTTATTCGGAGCGGACTAAAACAACGGAAACCGGCAAAGTTCACAAAGTTGTCGCCAATGCAACATTAGCTTCATTCTCCGAGTCCTGGAGGGCAACAATCTCAGCCCGGCTTGGCAAATGTTGCAAAAGTTTTGTAGCCAAAAGGTTAAGGGCACTTGGGATTTAGTTGTGGTTACTTGCATGCGACATGTACTTGCGTTTTTGGCAGTTAACAACTAACTTGAATGCATGCTAAAAATGCTTCTTTCAAACCTAAAATTGAAAGTGACAACAAGCAACATGTTGCGTGAGTTAACGAGCAGTGATCAACATGTTGCTGCAGTCTGAAAATGTAGATCAGCTTGTTTAACAGTTTGTCAAGCATAACAAAATGTTAAATGCTCTCTCTCAAAGTCTGTCGCTCTTGCTCTCTCAACTTGCGCTTTCACTGTGAGCGTGCACAGCGCTGTTATTTCATTTCCGAAACGTTTCGTTGCCGTTGTAACCACGGTTGCCACAGTTGGCGTTTTTGCGCCAAAACTGGCAGTTTTTTTTCGATTTGGCTCCTTTATTCAAAAGTGACAACATTTTTTTAAAATAATGTGTTTGTAAAACTTGATATTATTCGTCATAAAATTTTCGTCACTAGACTTTTAGCTCGTAAAGAGGTATTTTTTATAAGATATGTGTTATTGCTTTAAGTGTGTGAACGAAATATTTTTTATTTAATTAAATGCAAAAATAGCATAAACTGCACATCAAAAATGTTGGCTCTTTTTTAGTCAATTTGGCTCAATAAGATAATTTTAAGTGTCAATTGGTAAAAGCAGTTAACAGAGCTCTGTTAGGGCGCTGCTGTTATGCTCCATTTGTGGACTGTACCTTTTGTACCTGTTGTTGTTCGTTTTTGTTGGCTTTTTGAATGCTCGTTGCGCGCGCTTTTGACACACATACTTACACACAACACACACACACACACACTGCACAGACAGTGTTATTCGTGCAGAACTGTATTCATTTGTATCTCTTTGCATCCGTAAATGTATCTGAATCTGTATCTCTGTAGTTGTAGCTTTTGTTTTGCTTGTTTGTTTGCTGGCATCGCCGCCTCACGTTTTCCTTTCAGCTTCGTCTTCTTTTGAAATAAAAAAGCCAAAGCGAGCAACGGTCAATGCTTAAACCGAAAAAATAAATAAAAAACACTGGCATCAGAAACTGAGGCGAACTGAAACGAATTTCAACTCTATGGCAACAGCAGCGACAGCATCGCCTTTTATTTATTTACTGTGTTTACTGCGTTTACTCTCCTTTTCTGCTGCTACGTGCAACTCCTTGCCCCCTTCTCCCACTGGCTGCCACACAGACTCTGGCAATGCGGCGTTTGTTGGCCGTTTGTTGGTTGGCTCCACGCTAGATTAGATACAGATACACAAATTCGAATTCAATTGCTTTGCTTTGCTGTGCTTGGGTTTGATTTTTCTTTCTTTCTTTCTTTCTATTTCTTTTCTTCTATATCGCTCTCCGCCCTGCATTTCACTGTATTTACTTTTTATGTACCGGAACACGACGTTTTTGGCCAAATGTGTGTTACAGTCTCAGTCTCAGTCTTTTTGTTGCTTGCCTCTTAACACAAAAAGATCCAAATCATTTTTATGACCAACCAGGGCTGCTGTAATTGTTTATAGCTGGCGTGTTTTGACCTGGCCCATTACCAATTGGCATTAGGCATGCCAATAAGCTAGCACCAAATTGTCGGTAGCCAGCGGCTAATACGCGTTTAAGCACTGTACTAAAAGTTAAGTTATAATTATATAGAAAAAATACTTGCGAGTTCAACTAACAACAAGTTGACGGCCCGAGGGCCAACTGTAGCTAGACCATGTTGATTCAAGGCTAAGGACAGGCTAAGACCAGACCAAGACGGGCTCAACTACTTAACCTTTTGCCAAGGAGTTGGCAAAGCCAAAGCCAAAGTCAGTCACAGCATAGAGCCGAGATCCCGGCCACAGACACAGACACTGACATTAACCCGCCGACGCCAACGACCACGCACAGTGGTTCCTTTTATTAAATTTTGATTAAATTAATTAAATTAAACAAAAACTTATTATTTAAATTAATTTTTTTAGAGAGAGCTGGCCGTTTTTTTGATGGTTAAGTGCATTTTTTTATGTGTTTATTAGTTTAGTGCATTAATTTATAATTGAAAAAAGTTTATCATTCTTTAGATAGAAAGTTATTGTTGTAGATTTAAAACTTTAATAGTTGAAGCAATTATGTGAATACGATCTAATTATTTGTTGACCATGTAAAATGGTCCATGCTGAATAAATATGTGCAAAATTAGCTGCCACTTTTTGCAATTTCAATTTTACAGTAACAGTGAGTTTTTCCCTTTGGCGTTTTTGGCATGATTGATGATCTTATCCAAACATTTTTGATTTCACAAGACCCTATTGTACTTTTATCATAAAGAACTTCCTCTACTTATGCAAAGAAAAATATCAAATCAAACGCAGCGCCTTTTTCAATAATAAAATCGTACACTGTCAATTATTTTGGTAAATTTAGTTGAAAACAAAAGTAAGAAAACAATTTTTTCAATTAAAAAATATGTAGAAATAAAATTTTAATATTAATAAAATGTTTTTGATTTTCTAGCTTGCTTAAAGTAGTATTCAGAAAAAAAGTAAAGACATTTTGTGAGAATCTTGTTAATTACCCGAGCTAATGGGACCGAAAGGACCACTGTGCGACGCCGACGCCAGAAGCGAACAGTCGCCTCCACCCCCACTCTCTACTCTCCACTCTCCCCCTTCTCTTTCCGCCCACTACCTTATTTTCAACTCGCTCTTCGCTCAACTTCGTCAACGCCCACGAGGTGTGTTGAAGCTGAAGTTGAAGTGAGTGCCTTGGCATCACATGTAAAATGCTTAAAATTTAAAATGTATCATATTCGAGGCACCCACACACACACACACACACACACACAAGCACACACCCCACCCACAAGCAGAGTCAGAGACAGACTCAAAGCCAAAGTGTATGCAACCCACATGCTGCATGCTGCATGCGGCATTCAACCAGTTGCAACATTTGAGCCTTAAGGCAACGTTCTCATCTTATTCTCATCCTGTGCTCGCTTTTTTATCATCATGCATTTTAATGCGCCTTTGAAATTGTGAAGTGCAAGTGGAGAAGAAGTGGAAAATAACTAAAGTGTCGCCTTGCCTAGCCCCCTCCCCCTCAACCACCTGTTTTGGCCCACAGTGTCTGCCAATGTATGCGTACATATGTATGTGTTGTCCGTTGTCTTTTGGCTTTTGTCTCTAAAATATTATAAAACATAACAATAAGTAGACGGCAAATGTGAAGTTTACTTTAGACGGAGGCGATTCCCCTGCCTCTTCCCCTCCCCCCATTCCATTTGACTCCCTCTCCATCCACTGCCAACCGCAGCTTCAGTTTCTGTTGCCAGGCTACAAAGCCGGTTTGTGTCGTCACTAAAAAAGTCAGGCTAAGACTTGACTTTATGTGAATGTTGTTGTTGTTGTTGTTGCTGTTGTTGTTGTTGCTGTGAACCATGGTCATTATGAGGCATTCGGGGGAACAGGTTTCCATGCCCAAGACGCCGTCGTCGTCTACTGTTGCAAGACGCACCCAGTTTAGTTGCAGCCACCCCCCGTTCCCTTCTCTATCTCTTCCTCTCTCTCTCTCTGTCTGTCTGTCTCTGTCTATTTAACATCTTTTGTTCCAAGTCTTCGCTTTCAATGCTTTTGGCCTGCTTCGGTTTCTGCTTTGCCTGCTGTCCGTTCGTCTGTCTGGCTGTCTGTCTATCTCTTTGCTTTACTTATGCTTTTGGCCACATATTGTACTGTTTTAACGTAACACTCTATTCTATTTGAGCCAAGAACTTTGCTCTTGTCCTCCCTCTGCCTCTCACACACTCAGTTTCTCTCTCTCTCTCTATCACCATCTGTTGTAATTGCTTTGCTTTTGCTTGTAGGTGTCTCATTTAGTCGCTGACGTATGTTGCCAACTGAAGCTCAGCATGTTGCTCAACATGCTGCTGGCAACATGTTCCATGTAGTTTTAAGCTCCTTGGATGTTTACTTAATTGTAGACTTCAAATTGGAACAGCTTGTCATAGTCAATGTTGCTGCCGTTGCAAGTACGTGACTCCCACTTCCCCCTCTTCCACCCCTCGGACTCTTGGCGTGTCTGTCTGTCTGTCAGTTGGCTTAACGTTACGTTGACAACGTCATTGCTGTTCTCAATTTCACATATCGCATGGCCAACTATCACACACACACACACACACACACACACACAACCACTGAGAGCTCCCTTCACAGGAAAGTAAGAAAAGCAGGCAAAACGTGCCCAACGTTGTTTCCTCTTTTCCACTACCTGGCAGGCAGACACCCCCACCCCCAGCTGCAACATCCCCTCCCCCTTCGTTAATGTGTCGAAAATGTTACAAGCAGAAACTTGCGGCTTGTAAGCTTGTAAAAAAAGCAGCTAAAACCGAAACGAACTTGCAACCAGCAACTGGCAACTGGCAACTGGCAAGAGGCAGCCACAGAACTGAAGCTAGCTTTGAGCTTTGCTGGCAACTTTTGATGTTCTCAAGACATAATTCCAAGAAATTTTGACACTTTTGACATTTAGTAGTTTTGTCTATGCTATAGCAACTCTAGCTGCTGCTGCTGCTACTGCTGTTCAATGTTTACCCATTGTCTTGGCCATGGCCAAAAGCAAACAACGAGGCGACTTCGTTGCTCTTGCTACAAATCCGTGGCAGCAATTAAAAGTTGCTGCCCTGCAAGGCTTCATGTCATGTGCAGCACAAAATGGTAAATGGTAAATGGAAAATGGAAAATTGAAAATTCGATGGCCAGTTTTGGCTAAAAGGCAAACAAAAGTCAAATTTAACAATTTATTGCACGAGTATTCTCAAAAGAACAGCAAGTGCAGAATTCCCCAAGGCAAGTTTCAAGTGTAAAAACAGTTTAGAGAGTGTAAATGATATTAAGCAAAATAAACAAATATTTAGAGCTTGACTAAGGTGATTATTGCACAAATAGCAGCTTAGCATTATTTATTAAATATTTCAGCAAACAAAGAAAAGTTAGATATTTTAAGCGATTTATTTTGCCAACAGACTTATTTTATTTTAAAAAACAATATTGGTTCGAAAATTATTTGGACTGCAGTAGTAAGTAAATAGATGTTTAGATAGAACAACTTGTTGAAAAATGGTTTTGTAACTTGCTGTTGTTTCAGATAAATTAGACTTATAAAAAAAATAGATTTTGAAAAAAAAAGGATTTTTTACAAACAAATTAAACTTGGTAAATTTTAAAATTCAAATATGGATGAAAATTTACGTGACGTCCATGAAATAAATCTTAAAATACCCAAAAATTTCAAGAAATGAATTCGATTTTATCAAATCAAATTCTACAGTAGATTTTTTAATTGAATACTATTCATAAATTTGAAAAGTCTGCTTTGTTGACAGTGCACGGGTTTTGAAAGTGACTAGGGTAGATTCACTTTCCCAGCTGGAATCGGGCAAATTCATGGAGACAAGCAGTTTGAATTGATTTTCGTGGACAGCTTTGTGGCTTTGCCTCCTCGAGGGCAATTAACTCGAAGAAAAGCCATTGAAGCCACCCGCGAAACCATAATCAATTGTGGTTTTGCCTGCTGACCCACAGATAGTCGTTGAAAGGGAGAGAGAGAGTGTGTCAGTTATTGGCCATTAGCTGGGCCATTTTGGCTGCTTACGCGCGATTTAACTAAATTGTGTTGGCCCTTTGACGATTTACATCTGTTTCGATGCGATATCAAATGTTGAGTGCTGTTGAATGCGCAATGCAGCTTAGAGATTATACGGATGGATACCAAGGGATATGGCACAAGTGTAATACAAGGACAATAAGGACACTAACAAATGCGAGGGTTGCTCGACTTGACACATGGAAAGCTGCTGACAATAATCTATTGCAATTTATTAGACGTGAGAGTGAGAGCAACCAGCAAATGTCTTAAATGCCAAAAAGCAAACGGATTACACGGTGACAAACTACCAGCCACGCCCATACGCCCATACGCCCGCAATGTTCCGCCCAAATAAGGATATGTGTGTGCAGAAAAAAGTGTTGATGTATTTGGCAACTGTTGCTGATTATTTATTTGCGCTTTTAGTACGGATAAAAAGAAAGAGAAGGGGACAGGGGGAGTGGAAGAGACAGAAGAGAGCGCAGTGAAAGTGATAGAAGCATTTTCCTTAGATAAAATGCTTTCAATGCTGCGATTTTCGAGATACGAAAAAAGCAAACAGAGCAAAAGTTGTTTCTGTCCCTGGTGCTTCCCCTAGTGCGACTTTGACAAGGGTGGACAATGGCGATTAGCGCACGGCACTAATGGGACACCCCACACACACACACACACACTCACACTCGCACACACACACACACTCACACTCGCACACACACAGACAGAGTTAGCCATGTGTTTGCTTAAAGGCTTTCGGCCATGGCCAGCACAGAACAAGTGCATGCAGTGAGTAAAGTGAAAGATGTGGCTGAGATTGGATCATACGAGTAGAGGGGAAGGAGCACAAGGATTAGGATGAGGAGGAGAAGGAGAAGGGGCTGGGTTCATTTCTAGAGCTGGGGCAATTGCTTCTGACTTGCCACTTGTCTTTATTAGTTTTCGCACTCTCTCTTTCTCCTGGCGCTGACAGTGCCAGTGCTTAGCCAGGCCAAGAGACGCCAGCTAGAGAGTGAAAGCGGGGAAGAAAGGGAAGGAGTGTGTTTGCTGACTGTTTGTTTGCTTGCCCGCTTATGTTATTAGCCAATGCCATGTTTGCCCAGCTCGTCGAGTGTGAAAATTGTATTTTCTCAGCTTCTTATCTGCAGTTGAGGCGAAAATGTTGCCACAACTTGTTGATGCATGCCACGCCCCCAAGAGTGGCAACTCTTGTGGATTAACAGCTGTCACAGCCAGGCTCTGAGTTCAATGAACCACAAATTAGATACACTAGGCAACAAAAAAGCGTTTTATTAAGCTGATACAAATGAGAAGAAACACTTTAAAAATGTTTCTGTAGATAAGTATAAAAAATCATAATCTAGTGTTATCCAAACCTGAATTTACATAAATCCATATCAAAGATCAGGCTGCCCGCAGAGCTCGCTAATGTGCCGCATTCAAGTAGCCATAAATTTGGACAGATACTCGTATCGTATCGGGAAAATCTTCAACTGCATTTATAGAACCCCGCCCTGCACGTGGTCCAGTCAATGAACTCCACTCTGAAGATCTACAAGTTGGCCAAGAGCAGCTCAGCCTCTGCTTGACCCTCTCTCAGGTAATCAAATCAAGGCGACCTCCGTTCAAGACTCAAGTCAAGTCCCTTGAAAATGTCGTTGGTTGTCACGCTTCAAGAACTAAAATTGGTTTTTCTGTTTTTGTTTTTGTTTCTTTTTTTCTTATTTACTTTTTTGGATGCAACAGTCAGCGCAGCAGCCGCTTCTTAGCCAGGTTATTGACTTTGAATTCGATTTTTGGTCTTGACCTGTTTCGATTGCTATTGTTGTCGTTCAGAAAAATGTCAAAAGCATAAATTAAAATTCAATAAAAATGTCAAAGCAACATTTTTGGGCTGCCTCTGAAGTACCGAAATGTCCATTTTGTTGACCAAGGCAATTACTGCATTTTGATTTAAAGTGTGTCTAGCTCAGGACAGTAAAGGGGAGAGGAAGCTGCATACAATTTATTGATGTCTGAGCCAAAACCAACAAAAATATTTATTTTATTTGTCTTGCATCAGATCACTTTATTTTATGCAATCGATTGAAATGCTTAGAAATACCCAAACGAGTAACTAAAATATATCAACTTTTAAGAATAAATGTTTTATTCGAGCACAGGTATCAATAAAATATCTGTGTTTACGACAATTAGGATCGAATTTAAGGGCAATTAAAAGAATTATGGTTATAAATGAAAGGTTAAATACACACATTCATGATGTTTTAAATGCCGTATTGCATGAAATTGCAATAATTTGATACAAGTTTCATTCATAATCATTATGCAAATGATTATTATTTATTTACTTAATTGTTTTGAAACAATTTAAGCTTATTTCAAATCTCAACTTACGTTTCAATTGCCATTTAAGTTAAATCCTACTTAATCGCGACTAATTGAGCTTCAAAAACTTTAACAAATCGATTAAGAAATTTACATTTCCATTACAAATCCGACAACTTTTAATTGTATCAGGCAGGGGATAATGCTTTCAATTAGAAAACTTTCAGTTTTTTTTATTGGCCAAGTCCAAAACCAAAGTAAAATTGTGTACGATGGGTCAAAACTTGCGAGATGCCTTGGGGCGCAGTTTTTGTGATCAGGATTGCCACACTCAACTTACCACTTGCCACTTGCCACACAGCAAGTGGACCAAAAAGATGCTGACTCATTGCTGGCCATTACCCAGGCCAGGATAAATACAACTAGGATATACACAATTCACTTCACTCCCCTGCCCCACTCAATTGAGTTGTAGTCAGTTGGGTTCTGGACCCTCCCAAACACACGCAGACAAACACACTAGACAATTAGCCAACTTTTGCAGCCATGCATTAACTCGACAATATCTACGACAACAACAGAAACAACAGCAACAATATGCGAAATGAAAATGAAAAGTGTCCTGGCAACAACAAAACAGAAAACACAACAATTTAAATTAGCAGCCAACTAGAGGAGTTTGTTGGGTTCGAGGATGAATACAAGCTGCCAGCTGAAGTAACAATAAATTAATTAAAACTTTTTAGCCAATTCAATTTGTGTCGTTGTCTCCAACGTTTGTTTTACTCTTTTTGTCCCTCTCTCTCTCGCTCTTTATCTCTTCCTTATCTTTCGTTTTTTTTTCTGCTGTTTTGTCCCTTTCAATTATAAATGCACATAAATTGTTGCGCGCCCGAGAGTTGCCCATGTGACCACGCCCACAACTGCTGCATTCTGTGGCCCCAAACGCTCGACTTGATGACACTTGAATTTCAAATAATCCGAGCAGTTAACGTTAGCCATAGCCAAAAAAAAAATACTAACAAAAAACCAACAACAACAACAATAGGAATAACCACACAGATTTCAAATGCAATAAAAGTTTGTCTTGCGAATTTCACATACCCTGTACTTCTAATAAATGTGAATTGGTTGGTATAGACTATTGTGAGCTGTTCATTGTTTTAAAGATAAAGTATTTATGTTATAGAAGTCTTTAATTGATAAACACCATAGCGACAAGCAACAAATATAATTATTTATTACTTCAATATTTAATTTAAATCGGGATAAGAACTGAGACTATATTTATAATTTTTCGTCCACTCTTGACTAACAAATTTAACTCTGAATCTACGACGATATTCATGACTATAAAAGATAAAGACTATTTTATTGTTTTATTACGAAAATGTAAGTTGGATTGGACAATAAACTCATCAGAATATTTAAAAAACTATGCTTTCTTATTATGGATCAGAATATGGTCTCAAATAGAAGAGTGCGTGGTGGTGTTTTGCGTGAACACAGGGTATCTCATAGTCGAGCTTTACTCGTGAATGCACTTATTTAAACTTTGATTTGTGTCCAGCACATTGTCACTCTGCAGTTGGAGCAAAGATTGAACAAAAATTCATATAAATAATTAAACGATTTAGCATGTTCTTCTCATTCGCATAAATAATATAATCCCCCCCCACCCCGGCCGCGAGGCGACCCACACAAACACAAAAACACAGGAGAAAATGCCAAATTTATAACATCACCGGACGGATTGGACTCATCCCGAGACCGGTCATAATCATATACATATCCACCCAACTAGAATACAACAAAATCCTCCCCCATCGTGTTAAAAAAGAGATTGGGTGGTAGAGTAAGATAGTATATTATAAGGGGAAAGGGGGAGGGTGTAGGGTTTTATTTTTTTATTTTTTTTTTTTATTTTTTTCTTTTCATCTCCACCTCTCGCCACACACCACTCCTCACGAACCCACCCTTCGTCAATTAGATAAATATATTTAGTTTTTATACTCATTCACATCACAAATAGAGGTGCAGTTTGTTTGTTTGTTTTTTTGTTTTTTTTTTTTTTTGTGATTATGTATGTTTAATTTTTGTATGAGGAATGAATCCCGACCTGTTCCCTAGCAAAAATTTTCCTACGACTATTCCCCTACTCAACCAATTCACGTTTAGCGGCAAAAGCCACGCCCCAAAAAAACCCCAACCACCCCCACCCCACCCAACACCACACCAACAATATACATATATTATAAAAGAGGTATGAGGTATGTCGGTGGACTCTTTCCTATAAGCTTTTTTTTTTGAACCGCATGGAAAGGAAACAAGGGACAAATTATATTAGATTCTCCCGCTGTCGGTTTGTGGGAAAACGACGCTCACTACCTATTTTTATTTTCTTTTATTAATATAGTGTAAATATATTATATTTTATATTAATATATGAAAAAATTATACATATGGGTGGGGGATATATTAATTATATATTTTATACATTTTCTCCCTTTACCTTCCCCCACACCCTTCAACTATTTCCAGTTTATCCTGATCCTGGTCAACCCCAACAACCCCAACCCCCCCCACCAAACAACCCACACAACTGCTGTAGATATCTATAGAGGGGTATATAGGAGTGTATAAGGCCTTTCAACAGCTTTATCACCACAAATCAGCTAAACAGACAGGTAAAAGGCGTAAATTGCAGCCACTCATTTCCCACCTTTCGACGAAAATAACAATTACTACGTTTATTATAAATTTTAATTGTTGTTTACATTTCAACTTCTCAATTTTCACGTTTAACCCCATACCCCCTAACATTCAACTGCCAAGTTGATCCCCATTTACCCTATTACCTTTCTACCCCCTCCCCCTTCCCCGTTCCCAGGCCGTACCCCGCACCCACCCCGGCACCAGGCATAGCGCGCGGGAGACGGGGCTGCTGAGTGCCGTGTGCGTGGGGGTGGGGGTGGTGGGGGGCAGGCGGTGCCGGCCGCGTAGCCCAGCAGCCAGAAAAAATAAAAAAAAAAGATAAAAAAAAAAAACAAAAAAAAAAAAAAAAATCTCATAATATATTCTATATTATACATAAATAATAAATTCCCAAAAAAAAAAAAATAAATCTCAAAACGAAGAAAGAGGCCAGCAGCAAAATGCCCCAAAATCTCTTATTGCCGACAATCAAAATAATAGTAAAAATAATATTTATTAAAAAATTTTTAAAATATTCGCCTCCCAACCCCGGGGGTTTTTTTTTGTTATGAGATTGGGCATTTTACCGAAGGCCGGGCGCCAAATGTTTGTTTAAAAAAAATTTATTTGCCAAATTAAATTTTTTTCACCAAAATTTGGAACAAAAATTTTTGGGGAATAAATTTTTTCTCCCACTTTTCCCCCTAAGAGGTTTTTTTTATAAGATTCAAATATAATTCAAGTCACAATTGACATTGCAGCTTAGTGAAATCTTTTATTTTTTCATTGATCAAATAAAGTTATGTTTCCCGACTGTCTGCGACTTTTTTCGAAACTAAACAAAATTAAATTCCCTGGAGAATTTCGATTTGATTTCATTCAGAATCAAAAAAAACTGCTGCATCAGCATAGAAATTTTAAAAGATCTCCCCCCAAAAGAAAAACAGAAAAAAGGTAACAGGTAAAAGAAAACCAAACAATCAATTATGAAACTCAAATTGTAAGAAAAACCCCAAAAAATATATAACATAATAAAAACAGGAAGATATATATGTCTGTATGTTTGTGAAGTTAACACCTAAAGCAAACTTTGTGGACCCGCAAAAAAGGCACAACTCATGAAATTTAATGAAATTAAGCATTTCCCAAACTGCAGACAGAGTTGAAGTTTTTTGAGCAATCCCTCCAAAAAAATAAGGGAATCAAGTGAATCAGCTGAATGACTGACTCACTAGTTGGCTGTGCATTCAATTAGAAGTAAAATATTTCTGGACCTTGAGAAGAAAATGTTGGCCAAATGATATGTGGGAAAATACACGTGAGTGTGTGTGTGTGTGTGTGTGTGTGTGTGTGGGCACAAACACAAATCAAAGAAAACTGTACCACACACCATTCATATACGTATTCCACTTGGCTTTCAACTATTTTAATATGGAAATTGATATGCTATATACAGACTGAGAGACGGACATACCACAATACATACATACATACTACATATACATATATGAAGCTGTCTCAGCCAACGGGGCGCGCTTATTTATGCATGAAGATGACTTTACATTCCATTGCAAAGCCAACACTTTTACGGTTGTCAGTCCCAACCCGTCCCGTTCCAGTCCCTCCCGTTCCCTTCCGTCCCTGTCTCTATATCGTTCCATACAATACCTTGCCATCCTGTCCGTCTATCTATCTAGTTTGTTACGGGCTGCTGGACAGCCCTTAAGAGCGGGACTTGTCTATGGGAAACGAGAAAACCTAGAAGAAACTATCTTATAAGAGATGATGGAATGGCAAATACCCTAGCAGATCGAACGATCCAAGGACTTGTTTCCACAAACAAATGCGGAAAATCAGAAATGTTTCTGATAATGCAAAATTCGTTAGCAGATCCATCAAGTAATTGTAATTTCTAAATTATATTTATTTAATTATTAATTTTGAATAAAAGATAAGAAAAAAGCATGCAATTTTCTAGAGAATGGTATTGACCGAATGTCTTAGAAGAGTCATCTGATGAAATGTAAAAATAAACAAATATTTTAAGTGTTTAGCTTTTAAAATAATTGAAAACAATTTAAACTAATTCCGTATACACATTATAAATGCATATGGAATGTTTCGCATTATCTTTACAAATTAGTATACCCAATTGTCATTTAAACATGGGGTATGTAAATATTTGACTTGCTTGTTTGTCTTTGCAGTGTGCATATGTTTGAATATTTGTCCGTTTGTATCTTTGGGAGCGTCTTGACCTTTTTGTGGTCAAAGTGCACACAAGCATGAATCCCAACTCTATCGCTTTACTCTTACTACCATATTACTATTACTTTTACCTGTCTGTCTGTTTTTGGCCCTATTTGTCGTGCACTTGGCTCATATAACAGGTTTCTTCATCATCTTCAATTCGGGCTGCTCAATTTGTGTTCTCCGTTGCATTTTTGTCTGTTTGCCTTCGCCTACTCTTCTGATAGATGACTTTAGTATTTTGGGAGTTTTTTTGTTGTTTTTATTATGCTCGTAGCTGCCATAAATATTGATTAGTATATAGTTTCACATTTAGTGGAAAAGAGGAGGAGAAGACAGAGGGAATACGCTGACAGTGGCAGCTGTCGTTGCCATCATCAAAACAACTTCATTGTGCAATTGGCTGAGTCCTCAAGACGAGTAGAATATCCTTAAGACCTGAGCTTAGATACCTTAGAAATGTTGACCCTTCGTCTTGGGGGATGTTACAGTATTTACAGGTGTTGTTCTATTCACACGCCTGCAGTTAAGGGTCTTTATTTGGCCCTATTTATTACCTATCTTTGGACTTCCCTTCGAGTTGCGATCATTGTAATACATTGACCTCTTCATTCCACAATATCTTGGGATCATTGTGAGTTCTTTATTAGGCCACTTTCGAGTTGCATTTTTGAGGTTTTCATTAATCGTCTTGTTGGGTTTCCTAATCTATGAAACCTTTTTTGGGTTGACTGTAGGTCTATGCTTATAACTCATAACTCTCACTGGATGTCTAAGCGATATTTAATGCTCTCTTCCTTTGTTGGTTCATCACATTTCTCGCTTACGTATTATAAGAAAAGTTCCTTGGGGTAGTTAATGCGCTTACTCGACCATGTCGAGCAATTCAAGTGCACTTCTATTGTTAATTAAGTAAAACATTAAATATATTTTACGGTTGTATCAGTAATGAAAGACTCGGTCTTTCTCTTTTAATTGAGAGGTAAATTTACTATTATTGTTTTTAATGTCTAGTCGAACTTATTTAAAAGAACTATATTTTCAACGTCAATTTTAGACAGTGAATTTCAGAATTATTTTAAAGCTAATTTGATGAAAAATTCTTTGTTAAATTGTGAAAATATTTTTTTGCATACAATTTATGTATTGCTACATCGTATCGGAACGTAATGCAGTAAGTTTCTAAAGAATGACAATGACATTGAATTGCAGATGGTAATCAAATAGTCACTTTATCAAAAAATAATCATAAAGCAAAGCAATCAACGTAGTTCTTCAAATCTTAAAACTCAAGATCGTCAAGTTTTCGGCAAAGTTAAAACCAAAACTTTAATTTTTTAATTCCCATAGCTAATTCACTCAATTCGCTTTTCGATTAGTGACACGTCCTTTTGCTTGATCCTTGACACAACGCAGAGCCTTGGAACATTTTCAGTTAGCCGTAATTTGAATTTCATCTGGTATTTGAACTGCTAATTTCCAAGTACCTGCCATATAATTAGCCCATAGCTCTCTGTTCATTATCCCAGGGACTGCCACGCCCCCTCCTTCGCCCACTGGTGGGCATTGATAAATGAATGCGAGCTGCGACTGTTTGGCAGCTGCAATCCGGGCCAAAATTCCGGAGTGCAGCCGCTGCAACTCAATTAAATACGACGGCATTGGCAGCGGTGTCGTAAATATTCGCTGTTGCATAATTTCCCGAACCACCCCCAACTCCGCCTACACCCTCTACACACGCACACACTCACACACACGCACACGCACACATACGCAGAGCAGAAGTCAGCGTTTTATAAAATATATTACGCTGGCCATAATAATTCACGCCGGCAACAGGAACTGGCGCTGGAAGCGACTCTTGAACCGTTGCGAAAACTAATTAAAATGGAATGGCCACTGCCAATTAATGTGACTATAAGGTGGCTACAATATGTGTATGGTCACTGGGAGGGGGCTAGTGGGTAGAGGGGGTGGAGTTGACCACACCCACCCGCTGACGTCATAATAAATAGTGCGACGTCTGAAAGGCATGACTCCACCGTGTGTTACACCTGAGCCATGGCTATAGTCCTCCTCCATCTGCTCCTCCTCCTGCTCCTGCCGATGTCCACCTGCTGTTGACTAATTTACATGCCGGTCTAATTAAAGCTGGCCAAAAGAAGCTTTATGACTTTTGTGGCGTTGGCCCCAAAAACCGTTTTGTATTTCAATAGGACCATTCGGCAAATTCACATCCGTTGGGCATTTGCCAGTTTTCCTCTGCTGTTGCAGTTGCTCGACTCTAATTAATTGTCTCTGCATAGAGAGAGAGAGAGAGAGAGAGACAGTGAGAGCGAGTGAGAGATGGGCAGACAAAAACACACAGACACACTGACCCTAATTACGTGTAACGAGTTCATAAATGCGAACCACACGCACCTGTAGACCAAACACATTTCTGGGATGGAGTGATGAAGAGAGGGTGGGAGGGAGGTAGGAGAGGTAGAAGGGCAGGCACGCAGTCAGGCAGGCAATCAGGATACAAGGCAGGACAACACAGGAATCGACTGGACTCTGGTCAAACCTGCTGCGAGGATGCGTCAATGTGACAAAAATTACATATTTTTGCGCCTTTGTTTGGCGTTTTTTGTGTATGTTGCTGGGTAATTAAATTTAAAAAAAACAGAAAGTGATCGACTATGAGATACCTCAGAGTCACAAACATTACAAATGGAAACTAGAGATCCTCCTGCCTACAATTTAATTTTTGCTCTTGCTCAGAAAGCCACAATATAGAGTGTAATGGACGTAAATATACCCAGCTTAAACTGGGAATTGAGCTGGGGACGATATGCTTAAAAATCTAACTAATGAATATTTAAAATTATGCATTTTCTTTTCATCTATGAGAGAGATGTTTTAAAATTAAATAAATGAATACATCTATTTAATTTAAAATTCTGTTTGTGAAAAATATGAAAATTCTGCACAATTTTGAACGGTGTATTTCTTGTTTATATCTATGTTTACAGGGTATCAGCTTGCTTTGTCACTGTGACAGGCAACCTGTGCAACCTGTGACTCTGTGACTGCGTTGCGTGTACGCTGACTGTGACTGTGACTGTGACGTGTCGCCAGCTATTGTGATTTAACAGGCGCTCCTGTTGTTGTCCTGCCTGCTTGGATTATTGTCCTTTTTGGGTTTGGCCAGTCAGTTAATTAATCTTGCTGTTTGTCCTGCTTGTCACTTGCAGCTCTGGATTATTTTAAATGTTGTTGTTGTTGCTGCTACTGTTGTTGTCATTGTTGTTGTTGCTGTTGTTGTCATTCGCTGTCTGTTGTCATTTAATAACAGCTGACGTCATACTGATTCGCACCCTAGACTGACCTCAATTTGAAATGCCCGAATTAACAACACAATAACAAAGGTTCATATGCAAAGTGAGAGAAATTCTGTGGCATTTTAAAGAGAATTTGTGGAATCCTAAATCTAGATAGGTGCAATATAATTAATTGTAGCTATCAATTTATTTATCAATATTAGATAATGTGTTTCAATTCAGATTAGAGCTGATGCCAATTTGATAATACAATTAGCTGGATTCATTCAAAATGTTTCGAATTTGTTAAATAAATTAAATTTTACCAGAACTAAAACCTTAAATATTTTTTAGGATAATAATCTGGAAATTAATTATTGTCTTACTAAGATTACAGCTTCTAAGATTTTACAATATCTTTTAATGCTACAATTTCTTTGCATTAAAATATTTAAAATGAACTGTAATCGTTGATACAAATAATCAAAAGATACTGCAGTATTAGTATTTATTTATATTAATTTATTTATATTTCTAGTGTGGATTTTTTCAGTTTCATAAATATTTGTTTTCATAATAAACTATTATTGAAGCTTCTTCTTTATTTACACAACAAATCAGGAAAGTAATTCCGCTGCTGAAGTTAAAGTTGAAAGGAAGTTTGTTGTGGATATGCAACACTTTCTTGTTGTTGTTGTTTTTGTTGTTGCTGTGGTTTTTGACGTTGTTGTTGCTGATGGCTTAACTTTGGCATGGCAAGTGTTGTTGCCACTGCAGTTGCTTCTACACATCAAAGTCGAAAAGAATAAAAAAATTTTAAAGTGAAAATCGCCAACGTTTCCATTTCATTGCAGCTGTTGGCATTGTTGTTATTATACTGTGTCAGTTGCTGTTGCTGGTGTTGGTTTCAACAACAATCAGCTACCAAATCTGCCAGCCTCACCCCGCACATCCTTTCAATTGGCAATGTATGTGTGTGTGTGTGTGTGTGTGGCAGGTGGCAAAGCATAAAACTTCATCATTGTCGCCTTGGCTCACGTGCTCATGTGATGATGTTGCTGCTGTTGCTGCTGCTGATGATGATGATGCCTCACAGCGGCAATGATACCACAAAAACGGCAGCAACAAGAACAGCAACAACACAAACACACACACACACACACAGTGTGGCAGTAACAACAAAAGCAATATATCATGAGTCCAGCTTTTAGCAAGCTTTTCATAATCAGTGATGCATTGCCAACAGCTCGCAGCTGACAATGTCGACACAACAGCGACAACAACGATGCAGGAAAAGCGCGAAAAATGACTGCAATGTTGCCAGCATGACATTGCTGTTGTTGTTGCTCAGAGTGCTGCTGTTGCCGTTGACATAAATCCATATTTTGTACAGCAAATTTCACAATTGGCCACAACAGGGCAGCAGCAGCAAAGGAAAAAGGCAACCAGATCACGTGGAAAGCGAGGAAATTGCTAAAAATTTCCAATTAACGTTCAAGTTCAAGAAGTGTATTGAAATGACAAGCTGCAAAACAATCCAGATACTTCAGCTACTCACTCCAGTTGCAATCGCAACAACAGCTTCTGGTGTCAATGAACAAAAGTCGCATAAATCCCATTTTGATGCAACAACGCGTCACGTGAGAGATGACAAAATATTTTGCAGCCGCTTGTATGCGAATATAGCCAGTGCATTCAACTGTGCAGGGTGTGTGTGTGTGGGTGTGTGAGTGTGTGTGTGTGTGTGAGTGTGTGGGTGTGTGTGTATGATAGACTGCCTGTGTGTGTATGTGTGTGGTGGACTGTGTGCTTGGTTGGTCCATCATTCTTCATTTACTGACCCGACACCAATAACGTTGTCAGCAGCTGGCGCTGGCATCATCATTATTATCATTACAATTATCATGATCATCATAATCCTCATCGATGTGGATACGAATGCCGCTGCTGCTGCTGTGGCTCCTTTGGCATGGAATGCCCATGATGGCCATGATGAGCGTGCAAAGATAACCATGACGCATTAACTTGCCTTAACGTTGCTGGCACCGCATGCGAATCACAAACAAAGCGCGACAGGCGGGCAAACAAACAAACAAACAAAACGACACAGAGATGAACAGTTGGACAGCGCGACAGAGAGAAAAACAGACAGTCAGACTGACATCCAGACGAACAGATAGATAGATAGATATGAAAGCATGAGCAATGGATAAGTCAACAGTTCAGCGATGTTTGGGGTCAGGACATTGCCCCGCACATTGCTTCGATTATGTGTTGTTTAAGGGTTTAAGCTCCAGTGTTGCACAACTTCAAAGAGGTAGTCAAAGCATAAAAGGCAAATCAAGTCATTTCTATTGGTGTGTAATTGTTAAACAATTCATTTGGGCAATTGCTACTGTTTAAGCATTTATTATGCAACACTCTATCAAGCTGAGTAAATACAAATCAAAAAAAATAAAATAATAATATGCCTACTTATGATAACTTCAGGCGAAAAAAATTATTTCCGGGAATGGAGAGCGCGATTTTATTTAAAAAAATCTCATATTACTAACCAGGATTAAATGAACATCTTCATTTATTAGGGCTTCTCTTTAGGGGCTATAGATTTTTCCAAATGGAAAACACGCCAAAATTGATAAGTGAGAGAAAAAGCAGTGTTGTAAAACACAAGCAACCATGATAATAAAAAAATCAATGCAAAAAGTTCATTTAATATTCAATTTTTAAAATGTATATAAAAGAAAACTAATGGTTTCCCCGAAGTAATTTGTTTAAATAAATTCATCATAAATAGGGATATTTTTTATAGTTTCTGTTTTTTTTTTAGGTGCTACTGTAACTAAAGTATTCATTAAAATCGATATCTACAACATTTTAAGTCTCTTTACAGAAATATTTGACTTTTAGTTCCTGAAAACCTTGCGACCCAACTTTAAGCCAAGAGAAGTCTAAAAAGTGCGCCTCTCATTACTTAATTACTGTTATCTACGAGTAAGCGACTGACAAAGCCACCAAAAGAGACTCGCAAAAAAAAGAGGAGACACGGGCTGTAATAAGCCGCACACACCTGTGGCCAGACTAATCTATCATGTGCCATAAAGCGGCATCCAACGGTGTCGTTGGCCATTTTGGCAGCCGCAGCCAAGAACGGATAAGGAATGGAGGACGAGGAGAATGAGGAATGGAGGATACACATATAACACGAGCTGGCCACAGTTTTCTTTTTTTTGTTTCTTGCTTGGCAGCCTGATAAGCCGCATTGTGTCCGGTGAGCTGCGCACGCGGCTTTTGTGGCTGTGATGACGATGCCGCACATTGCAGTGTGAGCAATGTTTATGACTCCGGAGGGAACTCGAGTCCAGTTGCACACAGATGCTGTGAAATAAAGGTGGATGTGGCAACGGAGAGTAAGCCTCAAACGAACTGCTGAAAGCCTTTTGGGCGGGTGAGTGAGTAAGTGTGTATACGTGTGTGTCTGTGTGACTGTGTGTGCGTGTTAAAATCCCTGCGAATGGAATTCAGGTGGCGTTTACTTTATTTATGTCGCTTTTAAAAGACAACATGCTGAACAATGTTAAGCGTATGTTATACGCAAGAAGAAATGTTAAGTTGAATTTAAATTGCTCCACCATTACCACCCACAGGATCTGCCATCCAGAGTCCTGTCGTAGATATAATTTAATGTAATATCAGAATTGTATATCGCACTGTAATTGCTGTAGTCACTATTTTTAATTGTGTTTGATCTAAAAACTAGCTCTAACTGCCATTTGGTAGCAGAATACTTGTTGATAGGATTTATAAAAGTTTTATAAAAATGATTAATTAAAAAGATAAAATATGTAAGCGAAATTTTAAGTATGCAATACTTTTCTTCTGTTAATAAATGGCAAGTTAAGTAAATTCCATTTGCCCTAAGGTATGCAATGATTTTAATTTATTTTAATGTTGTTACTCATTTTAACAACATGTTAAATAAATATGATTCACACAAAAGTCCTTTTCGTTAAGCAAGAAGCTTAGTCGTAATCTAAATACTAAATCTGTTTTGGTTGTGCGGGTAATTTGTTATTGCTCTTAAAAAAAAACTCAACCCGTCCAAGAGTATGCAATGGTTTTGTTGTGCAAAACTAAGTGTTAACAATTTCAAATAATTAAAAAACACACAAAAGTATGCAATATTTTATTAGAGGACTTAAAGTTTCGCAAATAAAATTTCTTTTGAATTTTTTTTTCTTTTAGTTTGTTGGCAAGGGCGTCGGGCGTCATAATTTTACACTATTTAGCTTCTAAAATCCACCCATAGTTATTTAAACTTGAAAAAAATATGTTGGCCCCCCCCTGATGGAAAAGCTGCCGACGCCCTTGTTTGTTGGCATTTAAAATGGTGTGGCATGAAGGGTTTTTTTTAAGCTACAGAGCATCCTGTCTGCGCAGCTATTCCAACTATTTAATTAAATTGCCCCAAAGATAACAGAAAGTCTATTAAATAAAATTAAAAATTTTTTACCAAAAAAAAAAAAAAAGAGAATAGTTTGTTAAACTATCAGTACGCTTTATCTTATAAGTTCAATTTACCTAAGACAGCAGTCAAATCAGGAAAAGCAAGCACTCCATTTGTGATCTGAATCATGCACAACGACAACAAGAACAACCATAAATATTTTGCTGTCAATAAATGCAAAATTGATAAGAAAACGAAGAAAAATGTTTGGAAGCTGATGGGGGAAAACCAATTGGGAAATTGCTGTTTGTAAAATATTGAAAAAATGTTTGTCATAAAATGATAAATGCAGATTAAAATAAATTGGAAATAGAAAGACCAAAGACGAGAGCAAAAATGCATTGCACAATTGAAATAAAACAAACATTAAGAAATTAAATCGAAGTTTGAGATTGAAGTACACTCATCGTCAAAGAAAAATCATAGATGACATGTGTCCGATTTAAAGCAGTTTTTATGAGACAGAAACGAAAACGAGACAAAGAGAGAATAAATAATCGCTAAAAAGAACAAAACACCAAAACTCTATTTATGTATATGTTGATGTACAATTTTGGGCTTTGTGCACATTACAAATTTCGCGACTTAACTCGACTTCAAATCGAATCAGTTTCGACCGTTGAATTGAAAATTTCTATGCATGGAGGAGAAACTAATTGTACTGGACTCAAGCACAGCCAGTTGTTGTTGTAGTTGTTGTTGTTGTTGCACCTGTTCGACTGACTTTTGTCTCCACATGGGGGTGTGTGACATATGGAGTAAGAGTCCTTGAGCCGGCTGACTGAAGGGAATCGCGGGAACGCAGCTGAGCAGCGCTTGCCACAGATTGTTGCAGCTGATGGAGGGGCACGCCGGAGACGACGCGATGGTGCTCACTGAAAAAGGGATGCTTGAGAGCCTCCTCGGCGGTGATGCGCTTCTGGGGATTCACCTCCAGCAGGCGGCCAAGCAGATCGTAGGCCTGGTGGGGAAACACGTCGAGATCATCGTAGGTCTCCAATTGGTGGCAACTGTGCTTGCAGATGCAATTGAAGGTCGACTGCTCGCAGAGGCGACAGAGTTCGGTGTTGCCGTCGGAGCGTCGATGGCGTCGCTGCATATCCGGCGACAGGAAGTGATTGGCATGGCGGAAACGCATGCAGACGCGTCGCAGATCGAGGGCCGCCACCTTTTGGGTGATCAAGACCAGGCGATCCAGCATGAAGGCCGTTTTGCGCACCTGCAGGTCCCCAAAGAGGTTCATGATCTCGGACAGGGCGGCACAGTCGTTGGGCGCCTTGAAGAATGGATGCAACGAGGACAGCAGCGACAGCATTATCACACCCGCCGCCCACACATCCACAGCGGTCGTCTGGTAGGGATAGCGCAGCAGCACCTCAGGCGGTCGATAGCCTGGCGTGCCTGCCCTGGATGCATGCATCTCCTTCCGCGTGCTGTTCGTGGACACCACATAGTTGTTGGGATCCACGTTGGCATTCACGTATCGCAGTCGGTTGATCAGGCGCTGTGTGTCCGCCTTCTGGGCCGCCAGCTCCTTTTTCGTTGGCTCCGTCAGCAGCATCGCCTCGCCCCCAAATGCCGTCGTCCCTCCGCCCGCAGCGCGAGCGCGTTCCCCTCCCTGGAGCAACTGTTGCTGCTGCTGTCGCATTGCCGCCGCCTCGGCCTCGGCCTGCAGACTGTTGCCGTCGTGCTGCAACAGCTGGTGCTGTGCCTTGTCCATGTCCCGCATCAGGGCAGCAGCTCCACTCAAGTCCGATGCCTGAATCAGGCTGCCATCCTCCGACAGTCGCTGAGCCAAGCCAAAGTCACAGAGCAGAAACTTGCCAGTGCGACGATTGTACAGAATATTGCTGGGCTTGACGTCCCGATGGATGACGTTGAACTTGTGGACGTGTCGCAGGGCAATCAGCAGATTGTGCAGATAGTCCTTGACCTCCAGCAGGCTGAGATTGCGGTAGATGTCGTGGAATCGATCGTGACTCATGAAGGGCATCACGAAGGCCACGTTGTCGTTGTAGCGAATGCAGCAATTGATGCCAATCACATTCTGATTGCCGCCCATGCGGAACATGCACTCCAATTCGCGCAGTATGCGCTCCGGGTGGTTTGTCGGATTGTGATGCTTGATCGCAAACCGACGACGCTGCGACTCCGGCAACTGTCGCTCCCTCTGCAGGGTGCCCAGCAGGACGGTGCTGAAGGTGCCGCTGCCAATGCGACAATGCACGTCGAAGATCTTGCCGATCTCCGGAATCGACGTCTGCAACTCCTGCAGTGCCTCCGCGTTCTTGTCCTGCACCTGCAGCGCGGCCAGCTCCCGGAACTTGAAGGTGTTGCGACGCGCCAGGCGGGTGAGTTTGTCGGTCAGATCGTTGTTGACCCGCTGCACTTGGCTTGCGAGTGGCACCACCGGCTGTGGCGCCACCGACTGCTGATGGGATGCGGTGTGATGTGGCACACAGTAGCGATTGAATACACCCACATTCGATTCATATTTGCTAAGGCTTCGCTCCCGATCTCGTTCGCGATCCCGATCTCGCTGTCGACTGCCAGTTTGTTGGCTTGTCTTGGCCACGTTATGACTTGTGGTTGCCATCGGTCTCATTGTTGTCGTCGTTGTTGTTGTTGTTGTTCTCGCTCCTGTTGTTGCTGTTGTCATATTTGGTATCGAGTTGTGCTTGATTTTGGCCTCCAGTGCCACTAACTTGGCTTGAAGCGGATGGGAGAGCGATTTCTGTGTTTGGTTGCCGTGCAACCTATGTGAATGCGAGTGCAAGTGCGGGCGTGAATGTGAATGTGACTGTGGTTGTGGTTGTGGATGCTGCAACTTTTTGTCCATATTATCCATGCAGAATTTAGTAAACATTTGCGCGTTCCATTCACAGCATCGAGTGTCGTTTCCGCTCCCCAGTTCAATAGGGAACTTGGAATTCAAAACTTGTCACTCACTCGACTGACTGAACGGCAATGGAGCGAATTTGTGGATGGATTTGAGTAAGGCGCAAAGCAACTTGGCGCTTACCACAAAACACAATAATTTCGTACTGAATTTGTGTTTCAATTTTGTGCTAGAAAATGTCGAGTTTTTTAAAATGATCAAAGACTATTCAGAAATAATTACTAAACTGTTTGATTTTGACGGAAAGTGCCTCGGCATCATCTGTTTACTGTATTTCTAATTCGATTTAAATTCTAAGACATTTCAAATATAAATCATGACTATGTGATGTTTAATTTTTCTGCAACACTTTTCTTCGAAATAAATTAAATTACATAAATGCATTGAGTTGTTTAAGTATTTTTTAAGTAACGGATATAATTTCCACTATGAATTCATCAAACAATTAAACTGTGGAGAAGAATCAATCAACTTTGTTCTGAATTTCTTCTTGGTGATGAATTTCATTTATTATTATCTATTATACGAGTACAATTTAATGCCATCAAGATTGGATAATTATATCGTTATTTAAAGGTGCTTTTTTAGCTTCGGCAGTTTTGAATATTAATTACATATAAAACATCTATAACTTGTTTACAATTCTAGGTACTCAGTTTCCTTTCAATAATTTATTTCGCATCCGTTTCTCACTTTGCTCAGTTAGTTTTGTCGACATGTCTATAACGCTCAGTGTCATCCTTTATCATTTTTGTCCATCTCTGCTCTGCTTTCCCAGTTTGTCCCATATATATATATATGTATATATGCAAGTAGTTTGTCTGTCTGTCATTTGAGTGTGTTCTACACACACACTCACACTCACACTCACACATACAGCACAGACAGACAGAGAGAGAGAGAGAGAGAGAGAGATGTGCCATCAAAATGGGCAACGACATCGTCGGCAGCTGATGCCATGTTAGTTGTGTACTGCGAATGACGCCATCTAGCGGTAACTTTTGCATGCAATTTACCGTTACAGAGTCGACACTTAGTCTGTCGCCATTGCCTGACACCGTTCCCATTCCCGTTCCACTCCTCCTTCCCCGCCATACATCCTGCTGTTGGCCATGTCAACATCAGCTGCCTGTCCACTTGTTATTCACTTGATGCCCAAAGTTTCAGCCCGGCAACAGCTGCCATTGTTTGCCACGCCCCTATTCCAATGCCGCCCCCTATGTAGTTTCCTCCATTTTCCGTGAGTCGTTTATTAGTTTTCTTTATTTTTTTTATTATTCCTGCCAAGTTTGAGCAATGAATATATTAAAATATCGTTTCAATAAAAGTTGCCCAAATGTTTAATAAAAGGTGATACGACGAGAAAGAGAGAGAGAGAGAGAGAGAGAGTAAGAGAAAGAAAGCTCACACCTCTTCGTTAAAAATGGCAACAATCTGGCAACCTTATTAAATTTCTATTAATCAATATGGAAACACTTTTTCAATTAATGCGAATTCAATGCGCTTATTATGAAAGTTTGCAGTGGAAATTCCGGATATGCCATTTGCAGTCTCGCCTGAGTTTTGGCTTAAATGAAAACTGCGGGAATTACGAGTTCATTTTGTTGCCATGTTTATGGCTTAACACTGACTTCCAGCTTCAGCTTCGGCTTCAGTGCTAGCTCAACTTTCGACTTGAAAACAATTGTCGATTGCGCTTGGCTGGACTTCCAAGAGACCATAGAACACAATCCTAGAGAAGAACTCTTGACTCTCAACTCTCAACTCTCAACTCTCGACTTTTGACTGCCACTTCCGACGCGTCCGTCGACTTGGCCGCAGCCCGAAAAGCAAACTTCATCAAAGTCCTTTTGACCAAATTTCCTTGGCATCCTCTTCCAACAACAACATTGTGTGAGCTCCAAGTGGCGCGAAGTAGTAAACACAAAGTTTTTGGGCCAATTGTGAATGGGATTTGTACAACAGACACTGGGCGCTACAATAGACACGCCCTCGAGCTGCAAATTGAGAAACTAGAAATACAATTAAGATGAAAATGAATTAGCCAAGCAATGAGCTAGGCAACCAATTGAGGGAGCAGGCTTAAAGAAGGATACGACGAAGAAAAGTTTTGGCCAACTTGGTTTTTGTTTGTTTATAAATAGATATATCTTTAATTAAAGTAATTTGTTTTTATTTTCTAATGCATATTACAGCTGATTTAAAATGAGTTTACTATAATTCTTATGTAAACCATAAGAAGAAAAGTATTTTTCCCGTATTTGGCTGGACTACATTCTATAATTTTAAATGTAAATGTTGCAAAAATATTTAAATGTCATCTTTTTTTATTCCGACATCGAAATAAAACTTGTTTCTTAACTTTTTGATAGGAAAAAACATTTACATAATTGTAATTTCATAAATTAATTCAATTAAATGATTTTTGTATGATTTGTAATGTGATTACCTAGGATATATCGGATTCAAACAGGATTCAGACTTGCACCGTCCTAACAAATTATAAAACTTTCTTTAAATAACATCTGATTAAATTCTCCTTCTGCCTCGGAGTTCTCGTTGGAAATTTGATAGGCCGAGTTTCTTCGTTCGGGAACTACGTTTGTCAATCAAATCCTTGTTTGATTCCCTTCTTCTTGCTGGTCCCTTTGCCTCAAGCCAGCACATCCTGTGGCGCCTTCATGTGTGGCAGCCACATTCCACTCGTTGCATGTTGATTGTTTTGCCATTTTGCGGTTGCCTGCAGGCTGCGAAGGGAGAGGGCCGAGTAGGAGCAGGAGAGACAAGTTGTTGTTATTGTTGGTTGCGGTGTCCATTGCCTCGACCACAGGAGATTTGACCACGCGACGTTCAGCTGGCTTCACGTGTCCTGGGCATTAAGGACTCAAAGGAGGATCTGACCGAGCATGAAGGAAATTTGACAATGGAAAGTTGATACCTTTGTCGTTTGTTTCGATTGCTTCATTTTGCGTACCTTTAATTGCATTGCAGTTAGCGGGGCTTCACTGTGGTGAGTGTCAGTCTGACTGTCTGTCTGTACAAAGGATAATCTCAACAAATAGCACACAAATTTGCCTGCCAACAAAATACACACATTAAACAAGCCACACAAAAGGAGCGAAAAGGAAACTTTTTATCGCTTTTCCAGGTTGAGCAGCAACTTTTAAGCGGGCCGTAAGCTTGGAGGCAGGACAATGCCAGGACACTGGCAGCTATAAAGCAGCAGAGATAAACAGATTTATTGTGCTTAAGGACGCACAAGGACGCAGCAACGAAGGACGCAGGCAACGAAGGACGAAGGACTCTCAGTTGTGACTTTCATGTTTATAGATTTTCGACGACGCTAAGCGGCATCAATTAGCGCCGGGATGCCAGGATGCCAGGATGCCAGGTTGCGGGTGTGCAACGGAAATTAGGCGAATAAAAGGACAGACAAGGACTTCGACTACGACAAGGACAAGCACTAAAAGCTGCACTAAGCCATAACAACTTTTCCGTAGAAACTGGGAACGGAACGAAGGCTGCACTTCAATTGCCACGCTCCGATGCCATTTACTTGTGACAGTTCAGCGCAGGACCCTGGCAAGGATTTGACAACTGCTCCAAGGATAACGGCAACTCCACTAAGACCAAATTAACCGCAAATGAAGGCAACGTCGACTCCAGTCGAGTCGAATCGAGTCGAATTCGAGTTTGAGTTTGAGTGGAGCTTCCTCGAATGGCACTCATCGAAGTTCCTTGACTCGCGACCAGGTGAAAAGTTCATTTTACTTCTTGTTGGGAAGGAGGAGGAAGGAAATGAGGCAGGAACGGGAACGGGAACGGGAACTGGGGCAGATGGCAGATTACCAACTCAGTGTAAGTGGTGGCCATGGGCAACCGCAATGCGCTTAGGGTGTCCAAAATAGTTAGTGTATCCCTCGCAGTGTCCTTGACTAAGCTTATCTCCCACTATCTGTCTCTCTCTCTCTCTCTCTCTCCCAGTCTTTGTCTCTGTCCGTCTCTTTCTCTGAAAGAGCTTAATGCAAGAAAGTCTTTATAGCTTTATTTGTTGTAAGCACTGTTTGGCGACTTATTAAATTAGTGTATCTTTTGGTCTCTTAGGATTTGAATGGTTTTGCATTTATAGTCTATTCTCCTTATTTCTATCTCCTTCTTTTTGAACGAAATGAATCGGACTTTAATTGAAGTGAAACAGAGAATATAGTGTTAATATATATTTTTATGTGCTTTTTTTTTAATTTATCCCATTGCTACACTTTCCACTCTATGAATTTGGAATTGATCAAATTAATGCACTATTAGACAAACAGTTAATTTCGATAAAATAGTAGCAAATGCAACTCTGATAAAATCTGCTGAGGGATTGCTTTTTTTTCCCAATTGATTTAAAATATTAGCTTCCACTGGAAACTTTATTTCAATTGCTAAAGGAAATATTTCATAACAGGGGAGTTTGTAAGTAAATAAATAATAATATGAATTTTTGAAGGTAGTGTTAACTCTTTCAATATTCTGGAAACATATTAAAAAACGCATTGCCAATGACTTTTTAAAAATAGCAGAAAGATGTGGCATAAATCATCAAATCAAATCAAACATATATCTTTTATATTTATGTATATTCATGCGAAATCCCTGTTTCACTAATCAATCACTAACTAACAAATGAAACTTTGTACTAAATACTTGTATTAAATGGTCCTATAATCAAAGCTGTGAATGACGCAATATCCATCTAAACCGCAAGTTGCCGTTACGCATAAACTTAATCCGGTTGAATTCTCAGCGCAACCTTTGGGCCACCTTTGCAAGCCATTTAATGGCCGCAAAGACGACAACTTTGCCACACTTCACTGAGCAGCAGCAGCAATAACAGTGACAACAACGACAACAACGACAACAACGACAACAGCAACAACATTATGACTGAAAAGTTGTCAACCAGCTGGAGGAGGCGGTTCCTCCGATGGGCGTGGCTGACCAACAAATCGAAGCTGCAACAGTTGTTGTTGTTGTTGTCACTGTTTGGCATTGCTTTTAAGCTTAGTTAAGAAGTACTTTGAAGCGCTTTGGCTAAAGCTGCCCCAAATGTCCTTGCAACCGAAGCCACAGGACGAAAAACAGTTTCAGTTTCAATTCTCGTGCCACCAAAATTGTTGCTTCATTACGTTTTATGTGTATGTGTTGCTGTTGCTGTTGCAAATTGCATATTTATTTGCATTGCTCCCCGAATGAGAACTTTTCGACAGAGTCTAATAGCATAACACTGCATAGATCACGTTGTTTCAGTCAGTCGCAAGTCCAAGTCTGATTTCAGGACATTTGATTGGAATTTATATTTAGCAGTTCATGCTTGAAACTACTGACGTAATAAATTTGTTGCACTCAACAGCTTGGATTTGCTTATGCAATGTCTTTACAAATGGAGTGTTTTACTATTCTGAAAAATGTTGTAACAAACACGAATGACAAATAAGACCCTTCTAGACCCTTAACGTAATAAATATAATTTAAATTAATAATAATTTATACAAAATAAATATCACAATATTTTCGCATAATTTTCTCTGCGAGAGTATCTACATTTCGGCAACTCTCAAGTGCAATTTACTGCCTCTTTCTTCGGCGCCCGACTGACAACTTGTCGTTTGTCACTTGGAAATTCAATGAATATTTTCTGTAGCATCCGGAAAGAAGAAAAAAATAAATTTGCAAAAGAAATCAACAGAGAAATTTACAATTGGCTGCAGCGTGAGCACATGAGATTCGTATCCAAATAAAAGTCGAAGGGGCGAAGTGACGGAAAACTGTAAAATCGGCAAACCGGGGGAAAATGCAATGCAAAATTCATTTTTACTCGAATTGCAGTAAATTTCTGGTTGCCAACACGATGACAACTTGTCTGGAAAACTCTCTGCATGTTGTTGTTGTTTTGGTCCAACATTTTGTGGCCACGTTTTGCTCTTAAATTCTTAATTGCAACGTCTTGTGCTATCTCTTTCACTTAACGTTTCTCTGTCTCTCTCACTTTCTCTGCTTGTGTGTGTACGTTTGTGTGGAAAATCTTTACACAAATATCAATAACAATAAATTGTACATTTATTTTCAGGGCAGCAAAATGGGCGGCTGCAAACAAAATAATAAATTCCTTTGGCCCAAGCGAAAAACAATTTGCCTTTATAGAAAATTTTTGGTAGGAAACAACAATTTGTCTTGCTTAATCTCAGTTCATTAATTTAAAGTGCTACTTGGAGCGAGTGAAGAACTTTTCGGAGAACTTCGAACAGTCCTGGGCGTAGGCTCTTCACTTGGTCAGTTGCGACTAGAGCGGAAAGTCGGGTCGTGACACGAACTTGTAATAATAATATTTTAAATAATAATATATGAAAATAATATTAAAATTAATTAACGCGCTCATCTCTAGCAATGTACCTCCATCTTGACATTGTTGTATCGTGATACGAGAGCCAATGTATATATTTTTTAGTTGTTTTAAAGTAAATAGAGTCTCCTACCTCGTGACACGCGCTCATCTCTAACAATGTACCTCCATCTTGGCATTGTCTGCATGTCAAAACATTTTTGGGTCTTGCGGTTCAATGGGAAGGGAAGAAAACGTCGTCTTGCTACAAATTTCATTCCATTTGGCTTAGCATTTGGCAATGATTGGCGGAGGAGCCAAGCATCTTTGGCCAGGATTAGGGTCAAGTGTAGTGGCAACTTTGACCACACACTTTAGCCCCTTTTCGTTGGCCGGACTCGTTTTTAATAATTCATGGGACATTTCTGTGGCTGACCTTTACAATTTTCGGCTTAATTTTCATTGTTCGCTGCCCCCTTTGTGGAATTGGGCAATGGCAACTGTCACAGCAAAGAGTCTCAAATGTACGAAAGGAGATGAGATAATGTGGTCCAGTTTCTTGGAAGCGTAGGTGTTGCATTTGTCAAAGCTTGACAGTGATTTCATGTCGTGACACAAGTTGTGGGCTCTCAAACTAAACACTGACTGATTAAGGAAAGTAACCAAAGGTTAATGTGGTTAAAGAGACGGAAAAGTTGGATATTTAAAACTGTTATTCTACTTGGCAAAGTTCTTAGCGAGCAAAGGAAATTCTACTTATAAGTACAATTCGTATTTAATTTGTTACAAAATATAATACTTATATGTATTGGCTTACTATCGCAGAGCTATCACCTTTTTATTTAATTACTATCCGCTGAATATGTTTATCGGAATACTATCGACTTGACGTGACGTCATGTGTTATTGTTTACTATTAGGTAAATAAATAAATAAAAAATATATAAGTGCTATTGAAGTATATATATCATATATATGTCATTTGTTTAGCTAGCTTTATTTCTGCACTGACTTTTGTAAACTCCAACACAACATATTAAATCTCAATCAGTAAATCAACTGAAATTTCTTCCAGAACTTGTAGAATCTGCCATCGGTATTAAAGATACTACGCAGCATGAAAACCTGAAGCATGCCGACAATAATCATGGCTATAAATTGAGCACAGGACCAGTTGTTGACCAGAGTGAAATTCGATTCGGCCAGCTTGCGATCCTTGGCCTCGTGGGTGCGAATATAATCCTGGCTCTGCCTCGAGCGCATTATGTTCACCGAGATCTTGTTCACATAGTCGTCCAGGTGGGTGTAGGTGCGCTCGAAATGATAATCGGTGTTCATGTCCTTGATGAGCAATTGACGCTCGAGCTCTTCATGATTGGCGGCAACGATTTCCAGATTGAAGACGACAATCTTCTGATTGAAGGAACTGATGGTGTTGTCAAAACACAATTTGTAGATGCCCGTTTCATTCGATGCCAGTTTGTGCTTGGCCTTGCCCTGCTTATGGTCCGTGACAAGGAGTCGGCGCTGTGGGTCCATTAAATTGAAATTGATATGCTGCCTCCCCCTGCCCGCCGTGGATCACCTGATACTCCAGGATAATGTGCTCGGTGGCAGCCACAGCCTGATGATAGCATTCCATGCGTCCTGCCTCGGCAAATATGGTTAGGCGGTGACGAGATACCTCCGCCTTGCCACCTTGTGGCAGCCCCATCACAAGCAGCAGCGACATGCAACATGCGATTTGGAGCATCATTTTATTTGTACGAAATTGTCAAATGGGAAATCGTTTCGACGATTGTCAATTCGCTCTGTATTCCCCCAAAAGCAGCGCCTACTCCAAGCCCAGCAGCACTTGTTAGCCGCACAGTGGCTGTTGTCAGTAACTGGCCCTGCATTAAATACCATAAAGCTGCACTTGCAACCATCCAGCCACCAACGGCAACACCAGAATCCCGTCTGCCTGCAACATCCACTAAAAGCAACTGCATCAAAAGGAATATGAATTGAGGTCGACGTGTAAATATTTGTCAACGGTAATGGAAATTTATGCTGCCGCGGCTGCTGCTTTTGCGGCAGCTTCCTCTGCCGCGCCTCTCTGTCTCGTGAGTGGGCGTGGCAGCTGAATGTGAGTTTCATTTTTTAAAACTTTTGGCGACGCTGCCTGCAGTTTAGCCAAAAAATGAAAAGATACCCACAAAATGGGCAAATGCAAAAAAATGTGACAGTGGGTCAAAATACAGGTAAAACAGGTAAGGTTAAAAATGTACATATGTAGAATTCAGTCAGACTCATCTGGCATAAACAATTTATATAAATGAAATCTATTAAATATTTTTTAATTTATATATTAATATATTTTGAAATAAAGTGAACTTTATTTGAAGCCCACGGTGCTTCAGGGGAAAAAGGCAGCTGCAAAGCCGCATTTGCCCAAAGAAACTTTTCAAATACACATGCACACACATTTCCACACACACACAACCACACGAGCAACACACACTCACACACACATATTTCTTTAAACACATGTGTCGTGGTTTTCCTCCTCATTTTTTCATAGTTTTGACTTTTTTGTTGGTGTGTTGCTGGCGCATAAAAATTGCAACTGCCGCGCTACACTTCAGTTTGGTTATTTACTTTAAAAAAAGTGCTCTTGCCTCCGCTCTAACTCCCTTTGGGCCCCCGTTTTCAACGCCTGGTAGGGAAAAGGGCACAAACTTGCGTCAGCTTCGCAGCCGTCGGCTAAAATACGCAGTCGATGCATGAAAGCTGCAAATAACAACAACAGTAACAACAACAACAACAACATGGGCTATAGGTGGCAACTCGGTCGCCAGTTGGCAGGTGGCAGGTGGCAGGTGGCAAGTTGACGTGGGGCAACCGGGAGCAAGCACTTCCTCAATGGCTGCGCTTGCAACTGGGCTCCAAGTTGTGCACATGCCACGAAATGTTGCAAGTGTCGTGGAGTCTGGTTGTGTTAATGTGTGTGTGTGTGTGTGTGTGTGTGTGTGTCGATGTGTGTGTTACTCTAGTTGATTGTTTGCCCGAGGCGCGTCAGGTGCGAGAGCGACGCAGTGGGGCACAGACTGTGGCAGGGGCAGAGACGGGGCGGTGGGCGAGGGGTATTGACAGGGTCTGTCTGTCAGCAAGTCAGCCAATTTATTCTTATGAAATTATTAAAATTGATTGCTGGGCTGCAAATGATTTTATTGAAAGATAATCACAGAGGGTGTGAGATTAAGAGAAAGTAAGAGTTGGACTAAATTAGTTTTGACAAAGTCATGAAAGTTTTTGAAAAAATATCAAGGGGTATGGAAAAAGTGGACAGTTTAGGAAAAATTAAGATTTATCAAATGATAATAATTTGATGCAGAATTAAATAAGAAATAAAACAATTTTAAAGTCCGCAAAGAAACTAAAGCATAAGCAAATACTTTTTGTGTGTACAAATTCACAAGTTGACTTCTGTCTTGCAACTACAACTAACGTTGCCTTTTTGACCACGCCCACTCGGCAGTGCAGCAGGCGTTGGTAATTAACAACTGCATCGGGCTCACATTGTTTACTGAGTTGCAGGAACGACGCAGCGTTAATTACTCTCCAGAGTACAGACAGAGATTGAGAGAGTGAGAAAGGGAGAAAGAGAGAACGAGAGAAAGAGAGAGGTGTAGTGCCGATCTGGGTGCCCTTTTGGTGTTGCCAACTGCTGCATGTTGTGGCATGCTGACACTGTGCCTCACTTACCTGGCAAAATGAGAATAAAGCGCCACCTGTGGACAGTTTGCTCCCCTGTGTATCTACGTCTGTGTGTGTTTGTGTGTATGTGTGTGTGCGTGTTTGCCAGTGTGATAATAACAAAATGGCGCTTGACGCTGTCGGCAATTATAGCTGCCATCGAGACCTGCCACGCCCTCAATATGACACTCAAAGTGCACAAAAAAGAAGCCATGGAAATCATACAAAATGGGAAGGAAAAAGTTATATTTTCTTGGGCATTTAACGCGCAACAAGAATTTCACGGCAGTTACTCGTAAGTGGCATTTTAAAGTCTGCCAATGGCGATCGTTTATCACACACACACACAGGACAACAGGCTGACTGGAGGTTCTTTGTGCTTGGTCCTTTGTCCTGGCCATCGGCAGTGTTGTTAATTTCATTACCAGGCGGACACTGCAAATGCTGCACAATCGTAAAAATACATTTAATTGCAGCCGGGCAGCAAATGAAATGCGTGCAAGCTGGCCAAAGTCATGGACAGAACGACGAAGGAACAGGAGCAGGAACAGGAGCAGGAGCAGAGGAGGCAGGTGAACGCAAACCATTAAAAACCAGTGTCCATTTTAACGATCAAATTATTGCTGCGATATAATAGGGAAGATGGAACGCAAGGACGCGCAGCGAGAACGAAGTCAGTGCGTTCCTTTCGTTTGTCACCGCATGTCCTGGCCGAGGTCCTGGCTGAGGTCGACCCGGAGACCGATAATGCGACATCCTCGGCGGGTGGCCAGCTCGTGTCCTGATGCTGCCCCCATTTGATGCATTAATATGGCGCCAGCTGTCGTCGAGGTAGCTCAGCGCTTTTTGTGTAATGAGCAACAACGAGCAGCTTTAAATATAACAGGCAGCTGACACTTAAGCTGACTGAAACTTAAGGCTCAAACTTGTTCAGCAAGAATACAAAGGAATATTTAAATTGATGAAACCATTTGCTGCTGATGTCAAAATTATAATCACGTTATTTAACAGAGAGCTGGAATAAATAATAATAATTATAATAAGCTTACCTTATATGGTTTCTATCAATTAAAGTCCACTCAACAAGCCTGTAAGCTTAAATCAGAGATCTTAAATCAGCAGTTGAAATTTTTTGATATTTTTGGGATGTGTATTTAATTTTAATTGGAAATAAAAATTGTTATGAAATTTTTGTTTTATAATTAATTTATAGTTTTAAAATGTAGTTTTTTGGTGCCTGGTTTAAAAGCTTACTTTACTTTTCAACTCAGCCATTTTATCTGCATTTGCAACTCAAGATGCCAATAATATAATAAATGCTTAAAGGATGCACAAATACAGTTTTAGATCTTCATGAATATATGAATATATCATTCACAATAAGCATATGAATATTGCAAATACAGATCTGTCTTTTGATCGGCTCAAATGTATATGAATTTACATTGAATAGGGAACAGCAACAATGATAGATAAATGGAAGATTGCATGCAAAGAAATAGAAAGGCAGAGACTTTTCATATGCATTTGCGGCTTTTCATTTCAACTGAAGGCAGGTTGCAAACATGTGTGGCAGGTTCACAATAAAATGAAGTGTGGCGTGACTAGCTTTTAAATAAATATAAATATTGCTGATATAGAAAAGGAAATTCAACAGTGGCATTCGGATATCCTTGAATTGATAATCAACGGGATAGTTAAATTATAATTCTCTCCCTAACGATATGACAGTTTCAGTTTGAAATTTGTCTAAAATGATTATTTAATAATTTATAAGAAAACAGAAAAAAATGTACAAAAGTTGTACAGGTTATACAACATATATATATTTAACTCTATATAGCTTTTATTTTGCAGTTCAATTTATATGCACAAAGTTAAGTATCTAATGCTACTCTTAATTATCGTTAAATTCTACATCTTTGTGTAGCTGATGATGCAATCGAGCCGAAGCTTTATGGCAAACTTAACTCATAATTATGCTCTGAGTAGCTCGAAATGTCTCTAAAATCCAGTTGAAACATAATCAGCTTAGCTATGTGTCAAACGTTTCGTGTGTCTGGGGATTATTGTTGGTTGTGTCATAGTTCATATACGAACAAATGGTCAACGGGAGGTTAAACTGTGTGCTAAGCTGAAGGCTAAAACCGAAAATAGTTGGTTAAGTTTTGCCCTATTTAAAACTTTCGTTATGAGTGAGGGCAGCAAATTGTTACAGTTTTTGGTTAAATTCAAAATAAACAAAAGTAAATGAAAGCCACAGGATACCAATCAAAATTATTATGATATTTGGTTAACCGAGTCTTAAGCTAAAGCCAGAATTTAATATGCCTTCCTTAAGTTTCCACCTGAAATGACAAATGTTGCTCAACTTGTTGTGGACTTAAGCGAAGGAACATTACACTCATTAGGAATGCAGGTTGTGTGCAAACCCGAAACCAGGTTTAATTATGTATGACAACTGGCATATAGAGACATATGACTACTGTTGGCAATTCGCACAAACTTTTACACTCCCAACTTCCCATCTTGAGGCACATTTTCTTTTATTTTCGGGGAGCATCTTAATTGCAAAATGGCACACAATGGCAGACTGGACAGTGCGATAACTGTGGACAGGTTCAGAAGACAGCCAGCAGCTGGCTTAGAATCATCTTTGGGACGCCATTGTGAAGCCATTAGGGCTGGTCAGGCACTTCCTTTTGCCTTCTTCCTTCTGCCCTCTGCCCTCTTCCCCCCTCTTTCTCTTTGAGGACAACAATCAAGCGAACAAATTGGGTTACTGCTCAACTGTCTGGTTAATGGCTACAATGACACAATTAATTGCATGTCGGCTGGCCAGCTGGCTCTCAAGTCAGTCCCTCCCCTTCCTTCCTCGCTCCTTCCTGACAGGCTCCCTGAACCCCTCTTTGCCCCACTTCCTTGCTCAACGTGCCTTTGGTTCCGAAACTGTTGCGGCTTCTGCTGCTGCCAACATGAATTAATTTTTGTGGAAAAATTTAATATGCTTAAAATAAATTAGTAATTAGATGGCCAAGATATATACATATGTATATACAGCAATTAGTACCAAGAGCCGATTAATTTAATCTTTAATACAATAAAATTGGCTCAGCATGAATTCGAAATTGGGCATTATTTATTAAGGAGTTGTTGTTACAGGTACTTGCAGCATATTTTATCATGATTTCCCTTAAATACGATTTAAATGTTCGCTATCGAAATTAAATTTAATAAAGTGCATAGCCTGGGCAGCTTTAAAAATTACCAAAAAAAAAAATACCAGTTCTATTTTTTAAATTTAGTTAAAAAGCTTTAAAAAATAACACAAGATTTTTCTTCACAAATATCTTAATATTTCTTATTGTTCCGCAGTTCTCAGTTTATTCCGTAGCTTCTTTGATTGCTGATACATTTTTGGCTATCAGGCAAACTGTAACCTCTCTCTTGTCCTTGCACTGTGTTCGCAATAGTAAAAGCCAGATGATGCAGAGCGTAAAGCTTTGAACTACGAAGAGCTTTTTGCTATCGTTATTTCACTCTGATCAGATCTTGACAATTTACCTCCCTCCACCCTCTACTTCTTCTCTCCTCACTCACTCCAGGAACTTTGACTTTAGCACAGAAGGGAACTCATAACAATGAAACTTTTGCACACTTTGCAATTATTCGAGTGTGTGTGTATTTGTATTGCTATTAGTAGTTCACACACACACATACATATAAGTATCTGCAGGTTTTTGCAAATTAACCCACATTTGCCGGTTCAGTGCTAGTAAAAGTGAAATTTTTCATTTGGCCTAATGGAAAATGCGTTGCACATTTTCTTTGCAATCTTTTCATGTAAAGGTCTCCTTAATCGTTTTGCCAGCAGTTTTTGTTTCACAATAGGCAAAGTTTCGTTTAGTTTTCATTGCGATTTAATGAGATTTACTTGCCCCTCACTAGAACTTGACAAAGTGTTTAATAAATATGTAATGTTTAATTAGGATAATCACTGGTGCCACAAAAAACGCATTCGCTTGAATTTCACTTCAATTTGCATGAATATTAATAAAATTTCTGGGGCACTACTGAATAACGAATAAAAGCAATCTTTGAGTTTGTTGAATTTGAAAATAAAAGTGCAATTAATTTGAGAGTCAGGTCATGCTTATGCTAAAATTTGAAAAAGATTGCATATGTGAGAGGAACATTTATTATATTTACGATTGAACGCAGCGTGAGCAAAGTGCCTTTCGTTGTTAGCCAATTAAATATTTGCTCAAATTGTTGTATGCAAATTTTATTTTGTGCATGCGAAATGCATCAAAGTCGCATTACTCGATGTTGGCCATACTATAACATTAATATGCGAGCAGCTCTGGCCATTTGCATACGAGTATGGCCAACAAATTGGCCCACTTCGCAGGCGCGGTCAAAGCCAACTGAAGGGCAGGGGTGGGATGAAGTGGTGGCAGTGGCTCATTAAAATGCCGTCGTGCAAAAAAGTGGAAAACAAAGCCGCGGCAGCGACGCCTTCACTTCCTGCTTCCGCTTTATGCGTCGACGCTGCGTTAATGGTCCAAAAAGTGGAAGCAAGACGAGGCGAGGTGAAAGAAAGTGAAGTGGCTGCTAATGCTAGCGTCAAAGGCAAACGCTTCTTACAAATTTCAGCCACATCAACAACAATAACTACAACTTGAAAAATAAAAAAAAATAATACTACAACAACAACAACAACGAGTGGTTGACCACAAGCAAAGGCAGCTCAGCGAAGCGGACCACTGAGCATATTACAATAGCAATAAAAAATTCGCGTAATTATGTGTAGCAGTCAGAGAGAGGCACACCGAACTAACTTTTAAAGCAAAAATTATAACGTTTCAGTTTTTGCTGACATTAAAAATGCACTTTATTGATGAGTAAAGTATGATATTATTATGAGTTGTACATGTTACTATGTATTCAAAATACATTAAACATGCACATAAAATAAAAGAATTATTCAATAGTTCGAATCTAGTTTATTTAAAATGACAAGAATGAATTGTAATTAAGTAAAATATTCCATTTGGGGCAGAAAATGAGAAATGGTTGTTAGTACTGAAAACAACAAAATTGTATTCTTATTGAAAAAATCCATAACCTAATATTTAAATGAGATGATGTAGACAAACAGAATTTAAAATTTTGATACATTGCTAAACAGTACTTCATTATATAGAAAACTTCTTCCTTAACAGATTCAAAAATCAAATATTAAACCTCAACATAAACATGTTTGATTCTAATTAAACGTAGATAATAAGCCAACATTATATAGCACATAATCTGAAGGCTTTCAAGGATTAAGCCAGACATTCTAAGATTCTCAAAGGGCGCTGCAAATCTGAACATGCGGTTAATAATACGTATACGCAACGTTGCGCTTTTGGTGCGCCTAATGAAACGTGTAGCCAAAGCCAAATTGTGCAGCGTACTTAGCGGCACAAGGGGTTTTTATGACACTTGGGCAATTGGGGAGCTATTTAGCGCGCATTTAAGCCAACACCCGGTATGCCACCTCCACCATCTGCCAGGAGAACAATGTCGAAGTTGAACTAAGACGGCAGCGACAACGACAACGACAAGAACAGGCGAAGGACATCGTTACAAAGAAGGATGCAGCCCAGCCGCCTGGTGACAATAATTTAATTTAATGTGTTTGCATGCAACGGCGACAAAAGGCAACAAACGATGCGACTACTCGTTCAACAAGGAGCAGGAAGCAAGGACAAGGGCGGGACGAAATTCTATGGCATCGAAGCGCGTCCAATGCCGTCCACGACTCGCGCAAAGATAACTCACAATTTGTGGCCGTTGCGTGCGCGTTGCTCGCATCTTGCAACTTGCAACTTGCAACGCAACCGACGCCAGAAATTTATGGCGCTTCCGTTCGCCATTCTCTCGCTCGTTGCAAGGGCGCGATCTCGGAGGGAATTTATGTTGAAATTATTAGTGTAAACATTTTGTATTTAATTAATATGGCACAGAGTAGCAGCAGCAACAGCAACAGCCGGAGGGAGCAACATCGGCAGCTAACGGAGCGAGGACAACCGTGTTGACAATGCAGCCCACAAAAATATGCAATGAAATTTTCTCTGGCGATAGTCAATTTTTTATGGTTTGCTTTGCTTTCTGGTTCTCGAGTAATGCGATAGTAATGATGTGCGTTATTTATGACCTCAACACACACACACACACACATACACAGTGCAATGACCGAGAAAAGCTGTGCTAAATTATGAATGGGAATACAAAAGCAAACCAATGAGAACTACAAATTGTGGAGATTATGTAGAAAATGAAAATAATAATGATAATAGTCGTAAGAGAAATTACTATGGGAAGACGCAATTCACTTTTAAAGATTTTACAATTTATTAGTGTAAAATAGTTTTTATAAAACTTATTTAAATAAAAGATGTTTAAATTAAATCATAAATAATAATGATTATAGATGTTCGAAATAATAGTATCATAATATATATACTTGAAGATTGCTTACTGTAAATCAACAAATATTTGCAGTATTCCATTATTATCACACAATTCGCAATAATTTTCATGTGATTCTGGTAAGAACATTAGCATTGGCATACAAAAAGCACTTACAGGTAAATATTGTCTTAATGGACCGAACATTTGTTGTAACTCGGCATGGCACCTCTGTCCCCTTCCCTCAGGGATTTGGGGTACTTATGTGAACCATAAATTGTCTGCCGAATTTCTAGACATCATAATACAAAGTGTAATAAATATGCGACAAGGCGACTGCAACGCAGAGCGAAAACAGAGACAAAACAGCAAACGAATAGAAATCAAAATAAGCTCGCAAAGTCCAACAACAATAAACAGAGCATAAAAATATTACTAAGGCTGTTGTTGTTGTTGTTATTGTTCTTGTTGCTCGCATTGTAAATTGAAAGCAAGGACAGGCTGATGCTGAATCTAAAGCGGCACCAAATGCGAAGTAATGAGCATAAAAATGACAGAGAAATAAAGCCACAGAAAGGGAGTGAGAATGAGAGATGAAGATATAGAGTATAAGAGAGAGAAAGAAAGAGAGAAAGAGGTGGGATGAGAGGTGCCAGGGTGACCGTAAATCTTTATTGTGAAGTAACGATTTAAGTTTACGAGTACAAAGGCAACCAAATTAAAGAAAATACTTAAAAAATTAAAAAAAAAAGTTTCTGTCCAGTACTCACACACACATACACACAGTGTGACAGAATGACAATACAGATACACACACACTTTATAAAAATAATGAAACAAAAAAAAAGAACTCTATGATATATGACAGAGCTGTGCGTCAGTTGCCAGGACAACTCGCAATGTGTGTTTGTCTCCTTTGCTTCATTTTCTTCATTCTTTTTTTGTATTTTATTCCTGAGCGAACAACGCACACAGGTAAGGGAAGATGGCCATGATGAGTCCTTCAGCTTCATATATCATGCTTTAATAATCTTCCGAGTGTTCCAGTGAAATCTCTTGTCTCTCCATTTACGCCCTGTTTCATCATGTAGCATTCTTTTTAATTTGGCAACTGGCACAACTTGAAAACGAAAAACTTGCAAAAACAAAGAAAGTTCAACAATGTATTCAACAAATTGAAACAATAGTCAAAATACTCTGTGTTCAATTTAATTAGAACTAAATGTATTATGATAAATTATCTTTAGTCAAAATATTAAGTTGGGAAAGTCTTGGTAACATTGACTAACGACTTCTTTGTTTCAATTGTCGTTTTCTAGTTGAAAGCGTTTTTGGGAACATCTGAATGCTTAATATATTCCCAGTGATTAGAGATACAATTGTTTATAAAGGCTTTGCACGTTTTCATATTTTGTCATTTGCTCATTCTGCATAAAAAAACATTGTCACAGCAAATGAGCTTTGCAATTATCCACGAATTTATCAAAATGACACACTACATTTGCTTCACCATCATGCCCTGCTTTGTAGGGTAGTGCAGGGTAGATACCTGTGGGTGTGGCAATCGAGGTGGCATTGCAAGTGGCGTGGCAACATGTGCTGCCACTTAATGGACAAACAACATACAGTCTAGAAAGAAGCTGCCACTTTGACTGAGTGCTTGGCTTCTACTCTAACTCCAACTGCTACTCTTGATTCCCTAGTGCCGATAGCCAGAGCTTTTCCAGCTTTACATTCACTTTGAGCTCCAGTTGCGTACAAATCACAATTCGATTGCCTCCACGTGCCAATCACAGGACATGGGGATGCATTTAAGCAGCATTTTGCCAGCATTATACAATCATTTGTGATCCAACTGCCCTCACCACACAGAGCAGCTCGCCAAACAAAGTAGTTAATGGCAGGACGTTGATTTTGCCAGGACTTATATCACTTCTGCTGCCATTGCTGTTACTGTCACACGAGTTTAATTAGCGTGGCCTGCCAGTCAGTGCCAAGTGGACCAATTTGGCCGCCAACCAGCGCTGAACATTTAGCTGATAAATCTAGTCTGCCCTTTGCCCCTCTCCACCTCTTCTCATACCAATGCCCCTTCCGGGTATGCATTGATTGCGTTTTCAGGTGAGTGTCTGATACGAGGTATTTGTGATTAGACTTTTGTTTGGTCTCCCTCAAACATTTGACAGGCGCACAAATTGCCTGCCCATCTAAACTTTCAAATGCGCCCCAAAAAGTATGCTACAAATATTTTCATATTTTCCATTTTCCTTTTGTGGCATCGTAAGCTCTCGAGACCACCTGTTAAATGATGTGCCAACAAACAACTTGTCTAAATTGTTGACTAGCACACACTCACACACACACTCACTCACACACACACTCACACTCACATAGAAAGCGTCAGAAATGAAGCTTAAAACTGCACAGCTGTGTTTCTCGTTAAATGCAGTAACAACAAGCGCGATTTTTATGATAAAAGCCTAAACAAGCATATACAAATTAAACGTTAAAACGTATGAAAATGGGCTTTCAAAAGCTCTAAAAGCTCTCGCTCTCTTCGTTTGCTGAATGTGGAATGTAAGCTTAGAGTTCTCTTCAGCTGCCAGTTTACTCTTCGGTTAAAAGCTGCATGGAAAAGCTGCATCAGGGATGCTGTAATGAAATGTAAAGAGGCAGCCAAAGGACTCGTGGCTGGCAGCTCCTTCGTGCCATTTTGGTCAGCTTTTGGCTCGTCCTCGTCGCTTGGCATTGCCGATGCCAAAGTGTAGTATTGTACTAGGTTCTGGCCGATGATGCCGCTGATGCTTGGCAAGGTAAATGGTATTTCAGTCAAGCTCCAGCATCCGTTCAAGCAGGGAGCACATTGCACGCGTTCCGTTCCTTTCGAGACACACACACACACATATATACACTGAGCGCGTTGTTCCTGTAATTGTGTATATGTGTTTGTGTCGCTGTGTGTGTGTGTACGTGTGCGTGTGCGTGCGTGCGAATCGTGGCGTGAGTGTTCATTGGTGTGAGTAAATTTGGGCAAAGCCAAGGCAAACAGAAACAGAGCCCAAGTGACAGGTTCAGGTAACGCGAACGCCTCGCGAACCGGTTAAACTTAAAGTTACAGTCCTTATGTTACATCTCCTTTGAGCCGCCGCAGGGTCTCAACTGAGCCAGAAACTTTACGGTAATCTCCAGTAAACAAACTCAACGTGCAAAGAGTTTCGGTTGCAACCAAAAGCCACGAAAGAAAAACAACAAATTCAGAAGCTTCTGCATAAAATGTAAGCTTAAGATAAAAATAACCACAAAAAATATACAAAATAAAATATTCAGAGGTGTCTTAATTTCAAGATAATTTACCATAACATTAATAAGGAAATCTGGAAATAAAATGACAAATTCTTAATATTCAATAGACTTACAACAAGTACCCATAATAAAAATAACTTCTTAAAATAGACAGCATAAATAAATACCTATAACAATTTAATGGTTTGAATTTTGGCAAATATTTTGTACAATTCTTTACATATTTACTGGCAGCAATTCAAATGGAAAGTTCTTTTACCTTTGGCCTACTGCTCAGCTGGGCAAAGCGAACAAACCAAACCAGATAAATCCAATTCGACCAATAAATCACATGAGCCAACTTGAAAAGCAAACTGAAAATTGTAAATCCAACAGCCTGTACTACCAAATTGAAATAGAAATAAATATTGTGCCAGGCGTATGAGTAATGTTTATAAAATTGCTGACATGCGAGTAGTTGCATTTACTAAAAAAAATTGTATTTATTTTGAAACATAATCTTCTTAAAATCATATTCAGTGGTAAATATGAGAATCGTAAAATAATGATTGAAATGCCACATTTATTGAAAAATATTTATTTTGATCAAATACAAAAATCAACTAAATGGTGAAACAGTTCTGTCAAGAATAAATATGCTGTTGACAGCAGGTTTTCATGTGTTTCAATAGCCATTAGCTAGAAATGTCGCCTGATTTTCATAAATAAATCAAATCAAGTGGAAGGCTCCTTTCGGTCTCTTTCGACGCTTTCTAATCACAACGCATTCACAAAGCAATCTGGAAAGTGATATACAGCTGTAGTCCGGCCCACATAAAATATCCAATGCAATAAAAAAGTGAAATCAAAGCGTGGCAGGAATTGACTGACAGACAGAAAGACGGACAGACGGACGGACGGACGGACAGACTGAAGACTTGGTGGCGATGGCTACCATTTTCCATTGTTTAGTTTGAAATTTCTGTGCTCATCAACTTAAATTGTGAAAATTAATCAAGTTGAAAAGGTTGCCCCGTGGCCATTTTCGTTGGCAGTTCCGCACATGGGCCGAACCAATCTCAAATGTATGGAGTGTCTTTTGTTTTGCTTGGCTTTGCCGAGGTCGAGAAACGGGAGGCGAGTCAAGACAAGTCAACATGCAACTGATGGAGGAGAAACCTTTCTCCAGGTCCTGCCTCAAAAAAGGCAAAAACCTTTTGCTTTGCATTCAAGCGGAAATTAAAGCGTCGCAGCACAATGAATGAGACCAAAAGATAAAGACGGACGTGAGATGGCAATACCTCACACACGCGGCCCCAAAAAAAAAAAAAAATTGAAATTGTTTCCTTAGGCCTGAGGTTGACAACAACAAGAACAACTTTGACAAAAATAAACCGAAAGAAAAGGGCATCATCAACACGTGCGATGCGAGTCCTTAAAGCTTTTTGCAAATTTCTCTCTTGGTTTTTTGGATTACCTTGCCTTTTTTTATTTTAGAATTTTCTGGGGTCAACGGCTGAGTGACAGTTTCCTGCTGTCGCGAATGGAAACCCTTTTTAATTATGCTCGCATCACATTAAAATGTGTGTGTATCGCTCTGTTTAATGAAAACATAAAAGAGTTTATGATTTTAATTATTTGGTATTTTGACTACAACTCGACAGGTTTATAATTTATTTTATTAGCACCTTCTTTGAGCTTCTCGCCAACTAGAGAGCTAATAAAATGCGTCTACATCAAACTAATTAGTCATTAACTCATTAAGTGGAATGAGGAGTCGTCGTGACTTTTCTTTTGCGGTTGCAGATTTTATTGAAATACACTTCAAGTGAACCGCCGAGTAGCAAATAAATTAATTAAAATTATAAGACGGAAAATAGTACACATTTCTTTGGAATTTGACTATAAAGTGGTTCCACCATAAGCTCAAGAATATTAATGTTCTTTGATAATTAATAACTCAATAAAATACAAAATGCTTCGAGTTTAATTGAATTTAAATTGTTTTTGTTTGCTTGAAATAAAAAGCTGAGAACATATTGTCATTTAATTGACTTATGTACTTTAGTATTTTTATTTGATTGTTTGTACATAATTTAAATATACGCCTCTGTTGAATTGTGGCAAAATTTATAGTTAAATCCAATTTTATTGAAAAAATCATTAAAATCCTAAGAAAATCAACTAAAATAGTGTGCAAAACAATTGCACAGGCAATTTTGTATTTACTTTGGGCAAAATCAATCAATAAAATATGGTATAAAATATTTTAAAAGTAACCCATTAGACAAATTTACAAATTAGGTTTTAATTAAATTGAAATATTACATAACAAATTTAGTGAAAAATCCAATTACATTTACATGTATTTATCTAATAACAACAACGACACGTTTTTGCAATGGGAGGAGGATTTAATGTGGCCCAGGATTATGACTTTTATTCATTTCCCTTAACGATTCCTTATACTATGTGTCTACGCATTTTATGACTAAAAACCGAATTCTCTTGTGGGAGTACAAAGTGTAAACACCATCAAAAGTAAATGAAGCATAAATGCCAGAAACAAACCAAATGCCTGTCAGGGAAGTTGAGGAGTTGAGGGATACAGCTAGAAAGTGATTTAATTTTTTATCAAAATGCCAAAATAGGAATTACCACAGCTGAGCGGAATGGAGAAGGGGAATTGATGGAAACTAGGTCTGGGGATACGAGCTGTGTATATTGGCCATGCGGAAGTTGTGGCTAAATAGGTTGTTCACGAATTAGAAACACGATGTGGCACTTGACGGGCAGCAAAAAAATAACCGGAAGGAATTACATCAACCTCAGACGCGAAAAGGAAATTAAATATTTTATAGTCTGCGGCAAGCGGCGAATATATAATTATAATTTCATGCAGGGCCAAACAGGCAACAACAGCAAAAAGTACTTTGAATAAAATCAACGAAAAATGCGAAAAAGAAAATCAGACTTTTTTGCTTTGATACATTTACATGTACATACATATGTATGTATGTGCATTTGTGTCTGTGCTTGTGTGTGTATGAGTGTGGGTGTGGATACTCTGAGGGTGCCTTATAATGCCGTGGTGTTGCATTTTGGGGTATTACGAAAAAACCCGAAAAGCAAAGGAGCAATGGGGTCCCGTTAAGAGGATCTCGCGGTTGGGATGGGGAAAATGAAAAAAATAAATTAAAAACAGTTACTGAAATATACAAACACAGAAAGCATCAAAATTAAGTGAGAGCAGGCAAAATGTGACATGCTAAAAGCGACGAATTAAATTAAAAAGGAAATGAGATTGCCATAAGCTGATTTCCATTTGTCAGAGTTGCTTCTCTCACTGCGGCTATTGCTGGTTATAGCCACATTACAGACAGTTCCAAGCCAAATGTGGAAAATTATATACATATGTATATTGAGCTGATACAGCTGAAGGAAAATATTTGAATTTAAAGTACAGCTTGCGATCTTTAAATTGTAGTCAATGGACAATTACAAATACATGTTCTATATGTAAATAGTTAAATTAAATAATAAATTATTTAGGCTTTTCATAAATAAAACTTATAGATTTATCATTCGATTTTATTAAACTCTATAAATTAATTAAAATGACAGTTGAATAATATTTCAAATGTTGACATTCTGAATTGTGACTTTAATGGCAATTCACGACAATTCGTACTAATAAAAACTTGTTCTGCTTTTCTTTTCTTTTTCTTCAACAAATACACAAAAATACATAAATACACACACATAAAGTAGCTGCAACAGGAAATCAACGAAATTGTCGTCACTCTAATCAAGTGGAAATTTGATTAAAGAAGAGAAAAGAGAATTTAATAAATTTGAAAAACTCAATTGACGAGAGAAAAGAGAATGAAGGAAAAAGTGCGAGTATATCAAAAGGTAACAGTAAAGGAAATCAACACGCACGCACATGAACGAACCTGTTGTGTGTTGTAGTTGCTGTTGCTGTTGCAAGAATAACGAAGCAAACATTAAAAGTCAGCGAAGCGTGAAACTCCCAAAAAAGGGACAAAGAAAAAGTTGCAGATCGAATACAAACCAGGAATGAAGAAGAATTAATAATAATACTCGCAAATAGAAGATGAGTAACGAAGTGAATAAAACCAAAAATAGAAGTAACTGAAATTAAAAGGCACGATTATAATTTAGTGCAACTAAAGCGACGAAGGCAGTAGGCGGCGAGTAGGAGAACTAACGACTCGGCACGGACTTTTCATACATACATTCTGCTCGACCAAAGCACGATATTAAGTGCAGATTATCAGCAGATTATATTTTAATAGCATTTCAAGCTGTTGCCTTTCACGACGAGCCCACAGGACGACAACGACAGCCGAAGGACACGGAAAAGGATACCGAAAAAAGAAAAACACTTCAATAGCGCAACAAATACATTATAACCATGTGCTAGTGTGTGTCTCCATGTGTTTAAATGTGTGTGTGTGTTCTTTACAAGTGCGGCTTATTACAGGCTGACCGTTCCAAGAATTTTTTGTCGAGCAGCATCTAATGCAAACATAAGCGAGTTTTGGAAATTGAATTAAAGTTGCAAGAAAAACAGTTAGTGCCAAGTTCGTGAGTGTAAGTGTGTGTGTGTGTTTCAAAAGCATAATATTTAATTAAAACATTAAGCATACGCCGCGTGCTTGCTGAGTAGAACGAGAAATCGAAGGAGAGTAAAAGCAACAGGTAAGTGAAAGGCACTTAATACTCTTACTACTATTCAGATAGTGCGGTGCTTAAATGACCACAATAGTGTTGCATATACTTTGCTAAAACTCAGCAATTCTTCATTTACTAATGGTATTTTATTGAATCGACAAATCAAAGCTTAATGAATTGCATACACCAAATAAATGTCACTTTATGAAATAAATTTAAATGATTTCATATTGAAACTATTTTCTAACAAACTATAATTGTCAATTTCTAATCTTATTATACCCGTTACTTAAAATGTGAGGATAAAGGTATATTGTACTCGTTGCAATGTATGTCACAGGGACAAGGAAGCATCTCCGACCTTATAAGGTATATATATTCTCGATCATGCATACAACCATGTCCGTCTGTCCGATTTAGTTTATGTCACAAGATCGGACCGTTTGATGTGTGGTAATGGCTGAATAAACTTGTAAGTGCCTAAAAGCATTTAATAAAGAATACTTTAAATTTACTTAAATAAGCAAAGGGTAGCGTATAGTCGGGAGCTCGACTATTCTTTCCCACGTGTTTTAAATTCAAGTGTTTCATTTATGTTTTTGTGTTATTTATTAGAGTCAGGTATTAATAGTTGACAACAAATAAATAATAGTTAACAAACTAATAAATGTGGAAGTAATATCGAAGTATGAAATGTGCAACCTCAAAAGCCACTAAATTGCCCTTCAGAAAATTATGTACCTATCGAAACAATTACTGCGACCATATTTCTGATCAAATTATAATAGATTAAATAAAGTTATTAGAGCACAATTTTGAGTGTTAAATGGTTCAAGTCTTTACCACATTTGAGAACGCAAGCTCTTCACATTATGCCACATAGTCTGCCACACATTTAGTTAAGAGTCCTACTCGGCTCTTTTCCACTCCCCTTACTCATTTGCTGTCCCGGCCTCACTGCAGAAGTCATCGCAATAAGAACTGTGGCTGCCAGAATCCTGACTGTTAATTAATGCCAACCGAGCATCCGCTGCAGCATATTTAAAAACGCATTAGCTCTCGGCTTTAGAGCCGCAACCAAACAACCAAAGCAGAAGCCCCAAAACCGAATCAGAGTGTCATAATTTCAGCTCATTTTCTCTCTCTTTCTCTCTCTTGTTGGTTTTTGGTTTGGGCAGCAACAACATTTGTGCTGGAGCTTAAAAACATTAGCGTTCAACAGAAAGACACATAAGAATTAAAACCATATATGCAAAAGAAATGTTGTAATTACTTCAAATGCTGCAGTGCTCTCAAAGAGGAGCCGTTTTTTAAATCATTTTGAAAGGACTCGCATGTGCTGCTAATTTCATTTTTTCCTATGTTTTTTTAAATATTTTTTTTGTAAGAGCAGTAAACAAAGAGATGATGGCGACACTTGCTGAGACATTAAAATGAAACTTTTGTTCTGAGACTAGTCGAGGAGGTGCAGGGGGTACAGGGGGTAGTAGTATCCACCTGCAACATCAGCATCCTCGGGATTCTTAGCATCCTGGGAGTCCTCAGTGGCCATAATGCGATGCTGCTGATGTTGTTGCTGCTGTTTAGCTGTCGTTTGTTGTTTTAATGGTATTTGCCTGCCTTTGCCTGACTGTTGAAATCTGTCACCAAGCTACGTGACAATACAGCTGTGTGTGTGGGTGTGTGTGTGTGTGTGTGTGTGTGGCGTAGGTGTGTGTGGGTGTGTGACTGCGGTAGACCGCTGCTTTGCTGGCTGACCTAAGCCAGGTTGTTCACATCGCAGTCGAGGCCAGTCGGGCACAACTTACCTCACAAAACTTTAACGCAAAAATTTCATTTAAAAGTTTCACTGTCGTTTCGACTTGGAACTGGTCAGACTGTCCCCCAATCCCCCTCCCTTTATAGTCCCCGCTCCCAGGCAGTTGGCCTTACTTGGGTCACCTTTAGACGCACGCCAGCTGCTTAAAAGTTTAACTTCCCTCCCCAATAGCCATCAGTTTCTTGGGACAACTTTTCCAAATGGACATTGACGTTGTATGATTTTGTTTTTTTTCTTTTGTGCATCATAAGCATTCACGCAATTTGAAAGATCCATAAGTCTGGGCCTTGGCCTGGATATTCGGCATTCTGGATTTTGGATTCAGGACTTGGGACTTCGGACTTTGGACTCTGTCTCCGGTCACTCCATTAGCATTAGCAAGTTGTCAAGGCTTCTTGCTGGATTTGTGCAACCATTTAATATCTTTGTTGAATTCAGTTTGTCAACAATTCCATCTAAATATTGTAGAGTACAACGTAATACCCTGTATCCATAAAAATAAATAAAGTAAAATATAATTGTAAATTGAGTATATCTATTTGTATGATTATAATTACCCATCTTATATTTACTCATCAATAATATGTAAATATTACCAGCGTTATTTGAGTTCTGGGTATCTCAAAGTCGATCAATCTCGATGGTAGAAATATTGCATATTAAATAATAATTTTAAGGGAGAGCATTGCAAGTAGAAAATAGTTTTGTTGCAAATTCTTTTACATTTTTATTATACAAAGGAAATAAGTGGATTTAGTCAGTTTTTCGTTTCAGTAACTTTAAAACTATTTCAAAACATTTTCAATAAAGTTTTTTTATAACATTCTTGACATGCGTAAGTTAGGTATATTACATAGATGAGGAATTTGACAGTGATTAAAATGTGGATTTTAGTGCATTTAAATGAACTCTTACAGCTTTAGAAATTTTATTCAAATTTAAATTTTAAACGTTTTTTAAGCGGAAGTACAAAAAAAGAACAAAAATGACGTACCTCTTTTAATTTCTGAATTCCACACAAGAAAACCATTAAAAAGTTATTTATTAGGAATTGTAATCAGTTTTAAGGATTTTTATAATGCAATTTAAAATTTATAGTTTTTCCCGACAAGTTCTGACTTATAAAGGGAACAAATAATTTAACGTCAACTCAATTTATGCACAACTTTAATTTGTTTTATTTATTTATTTATTTAAACAGTTTACTTACAATGTAAAATTATAGCCTTAAGCTAATCTAAATGGTATACCTTTAACCTTTTTTTTTTAATTATTTAATTTTTGACGAATTTTTAACTTGGCATATTGGGGGAATCGAACATCAGTTTTCCGACTGAGAGTTCTAATTTTGTGGCAGGTTGGCGACTCCAGCCATTGAGTCACCTGACCACCAAAACCACAACTTAAATTTATTTTTGGTTTCACCAAGCAAAATGAGTTTTCCAATTTTTTTGTCTTCTCGTTTTTTTTAAATCAGCTTTTGTTCATTTATAATGCTTATATTATTCCTGCAATTATTATTGTTTTTGTTAATTAAATCGCCTTTAATGCATAAATTAATATGAAATGAAAACACACGTTCAGTCATAAATTTTGTGTCTTTGTTTAACATAAAATCAGAACAAATATACATTAAACAATATTATTTTAAAACTGTATTCAACTCGTATAGAAGCTAATTATAAGTAGCTAATTATTGTGATTATTGCAGTTTTATTTATGAACATTTTTAGCTATCCTATTGTTTCAGGCATACAAAATAAATATAATAATTTCATAAATATTTATAAGCATTTATTAAGTTTTCCACATTAGTCAACTGATAAAATTTGCCACCAAACAAATTGAGTTTAACTATAAGCAATTTCGTTAGACAAATATAAGTGATAAAGAACAAAAACGAAAAAAGTGTAAAGAAGTGAATTGCGCACAATTTGTTCATTTTTTATCGACTGGGAAACTGGGAAAATTGCGAGGCGTCTAAAAGAGGGAGAAGCATCCAGCAGGGCAGCAAATTGTAACAGCTCACACACGCACTCCCCGTGATGTTTTAAAGCACTGGAAAAGTATCCTCTTTGGGTAGTAAACACTTATTAGATGTCACAAGCCCAGGATGGAGCACACAGCCCCAAAGCAAAGCAGAGCAGGGCAGTTGAAGCTCTCTGAAGCAATGGAGCGTGCTGCTTAGGAGTATTCAACTAATAAAAATGTCAAAACGCATGAAGTTGATGACAAGTAACGCAGAATGACAGCAGAGCCAGTCGACGGTCGACAAACGACAGGCAACGAACAGGACGAACAGGACGAACAGGACAAATCCGGAAGCTGCCATTGCGTAGGTTATAGGTTGCCCCTTAATGTGAGACACAATTTGCCACACCTGCTGTGTGAGTGCTGTGAGTTCTCCGAGTTCTCTGCCTTGCTAGTTACGAGCTTACGAATGTGGACTGCACTTTCTCTTTGCCCTTCCTGTTCCTTCTCCTTTTCCTTTTCCTGCCCCCAGTCTCCTTCTCAATTTCAGCAAAAACTTTCACAATTAAAACTTGGCAATTTTCCTACACGCACGCATCGTTTCAATTCGGTTTGTTGGATTGGATTAAGTGGATTTATCATATCAGACGGCCCGAACTTCTCTTAAAATATATATTAAACATATTTGCTTGGCTTTTAATTACGTAATTTTCCAGTGCGATCACGTACTGCCAACGTCGTCGTGGTAAAAAGTTTTATTCCTTTTCCTTTGCTACGTGTCCTGCACAAAGCATTTTCAATAAACGTCCTGCCGACATTGCCACAGGGAATTGATAAACTTTTGCACTTGGCCTTGTCTGGTCAAAGGTTAAGCCATGGACTTCAAAACCCATAACGCACACATACATACACATCCCACACACACAATATCTATTTAAAATATTATCGCATTTCACTTTACAATTCTATTGTCAGACACTTTCTGCTATTTTACTTTAACGCCTTGGGCTCAAATTTCCAGCTCAACGCGCCGTACAAAAACAAAAACAGACGAAATGTCTAAGAAAAATAGTCAAAAATATTAAGTCGAAAAGCGAACAGTAAATACCGTAAATAAAACTTACAAGACATGTAAATTATACATATTTTGAGACTATGCTAAAAATGAGACAAATGATATAGATCTTGAAATTTCTAGATAAAAATCAAATAAGCAATTAACAAGTATTAGAATTTGAATATATTAAGTGACTTTTAACAGATGCACTCAGATATTAATAATTAACAAGACATTGCATACAAGTTTATTCACATAGTTAGTGTACTCTAAAGAAATTAAGGAAGCATACATTCATACACAAAAACACCCCTAGACACACACACATTCACACTCCTACGCTCACTAGCATATTCAGGCACACGTGGCGTATGAGCAATATTAAGTATACGCCTACAAGACACACGCTGCATGTTTCACTCAGTAGCACTGGTTTTTGCTTACCAGCTCTGTCTGTTATTTAAACAAAACAATTAAAATGATTTTCCAAGCGCGTTCTCAGCAACAACAACGACCGAAAACAGAAAGCAGAAAACAGAAAAAGTGAGAAAGGGAGAAAAGGAGAAAAGAAAAGCAACAACAGTCAGAGCATTGCGAACACAGCATGAACACTTCATGTGTTGTTTTGCCCTTGTTGCTGTATGCGTATTGTTGTGCTTGTTGTTTATTTAGACGCAGGCATGTATACATAACATTTACAGCAACAGAGAGCACAACAGCAACAACAACAACAACAACAACAGAAAATTGAATGAACACGCGCCCCGAAAACGTTTAATAAACACAAAAGCAGCAGCAGAAATGACGCCAGGCTCAACAACGCTGACTCCGACTGCCTTTGAAATTTAATGAAATGTAATGATGAGAGGAGGGAGAGAGGGCCTAAGGAGTGTGCCAGGGGGGAGGGGGACAACAGAGCTGCTTTCTAGCCAACAGTCAGACATTGAGAGCAGACAGCGGCAGTTTTGATGTAAAGTGGAAATGAAACTAACAACACTAAAACTAAGCATAATAGCAACAAATAAACAACGACAACAACGAGAGCGAGAAGGGCAACAACAAAAACCATAGTTTAGGGTAACTTTGAATTGAAAACGAAATGAAAACAAGCAAGAACTCAGATACATATGTATATGTGTAAGTTAAATAAGACAATACGGAGAAAATTATCCAAATTAAACTGATGGCAAGAAAGATAAACTTAAAAGAGCCGAACATTAAATACTCTTGCTAAGATTGTAACGAAATATAAATACGATGTTGATAAGGATACAGATATGGTATATAAACATTGATTTATTTCTATTTCTTCAGAGTAACAGACTCCACAACAATTGTGTAATGTCCTTAATTTGAGCCATTGAAATTTTGCCACAGACGAAAACAGAAATGTTTAACCTTTAGCAAGGAGAGAAAGGACACTCGTTTGTTGCTGCTGTCTATTCAGTTCTGGTTAAGCAATTAATCCTTTGCCGCCTGAGAGCTCACAAATCCAAACACACGAAATTTCACACACACTTTTTCTTTTTCCATGCCAAAGGCGAAAGTTTAAATATAGCCACAAATTTTGAAGAGGATGCCGGGCGGGGGATGAATGGGGAAATGTTGGACTGAATGAAGTGGCATTTAGTTAAGCAATTTAATGCGTGCACAATTAAGTCAACAACAGCTACTCGACTCCACTTCGCCCTTTGCCAACTCCAACTTTTCTGTTAGTTAACTTTTTTCAGCTCTAATTTGCATATGTATATACAACAATTTTTTACTGGCTGCAAACAAATTGCATCGCAGGTTTTTGTAAATGTATTTAAAATGAGTTAGAATAGGGTAGATTTGAGGTAAGAGCTAAAGTTGCCCGAGTTAATGTCAATTGCAGCCACTTAACTGCACTTGTTCCAGTTGTTGTTGCCAACAAAAGTTGGAAATCCCACCCGCTTTTAGCCATGTGCATTCTTCCCTTGAACAACTACAAAATCATGTTAATGTCCACATCAGCAGTAAAAAAATACATCGTAATTAACGTTAAGTGCTGATTTGAGAGATCTGTGTGTGTGTTTTTTTTCCAGTTTAGCAACTGAGTGTGAATAGAGTTAATATTGATAGCACATTGAGGCTTTCAGATACTTTTGCTGTAATGTTTTTTAATGTGTGTGTTTTACATTCCAAGTGGTTTTATGCAGTGCTGCAGTCTGTTCAATTTGTTTCACACAACGTCCAACGGATTATGCAGAAAGCAGAAAAAAGCTTAATAAAACATCTGGAATTTACTTACATGTTAAATTCAATGCTAGCAAATATTTGTGTAACAAGAGAGAATGTGATTATTCTAGATGCCAGTCCTTGCTTTTATTTACTTTATTTAGTTGAAATTGCGAAACATTTTATATTTTTATTCACTTTAATTATTAATTCAAATAACTGCTGGACTCAGAGTTTTGACATAGATGAATAACATTTCTGAACTGAAATGTGCATATTTTTTCTAATGATTTATTTGTGTACGATATATACTTGAAATTGTATACCAATTTATCATACTCTGCTTCTCGTGTGTGGTTCAAACCAAATGCGACATGATTTGACTTTAAATTATTGCATTTCGGATGCAAGTTAAACTCTGCAATCGTTCTACAAACTGTTAACCATCTTTAAAAGTCAACTGACATACATTTGAGTTGAAATCGCGCAGTTGAACTGCTCTGTTCTGGCCAAAATGCTCTACATACATTTTACTTAAATGCCAGGCTATATACAATCGTTGTTGGTCTTTCTGTTATTCCGTCTGACAGTCGCAGCAGTTACACACATCGCACATTCTATACATAGTTTGTGGCACAGAGTCGAGTTGAGTCGCACAGTGAAATTACGTGACACATTTAAAAGAAAGCAGAACTAATGTCAGAGACTCACAGAGAATATTGGGTAAGAGGGGGGGAATACATGGGGTGTGGTGAATGGAATAGGGGAAAAAAGCCAGCCAAACACTTTAGATGTCATTGTACCGCATTTAGATTGAGTTGCTCTCAGCAGCCAAAACATAACACGCAAGAGGAAACCTCGTTTCGTTTTCGTACTCATACTCGTACTCGTTCTCATCCTGGACCTGCTGAATCATTCCCTCTGATTCTTCCGCCCTTCTCCAATTCCGCACATGTTTCGGCTGAGTTGTTAGTGTCACTTAAGCTCGAGTCTTTGGCACTCACACATGCGGATGGAAAGATTTCTGACTGCGATTCTGTGGCTGTGCACTTCTAAATAATTGTCTATGTAAAGTTATACAACATTTGAGTATTTTCTTACCAGATTTTTCCCTTTTCTCACTCTCTCTCTCTCCCTCTCTCTCTCTCTCTCTCTTGCTTTTAGAGGTGCCTCTCATGTGTTATGCATAATTTGAGTGCCAGTCAGCGGAGAGTTCTTCAAATAAACATATATATTTATGCATAAGTACACGAGCTGGCATATATAAAATTTAACAGAGGTCTCATAAAATATTTATAAGCCATGGCCAAATATTTAATTGCCAAACACTCACAGCCAGGTTGCATATTGAAGCCATGTTTGCCAGCAAATCCATCTACAAATATTGATGTGCCAACCTGTCTGTTTCCAGGCTCTATCCTAGTCTCACTTCCTATAACAGTAGCCGGCATATGTGTCAACAATATTATCAATTAAATTTATGACCAGCACTAGACAAAGCCATCGATTTGTTTATACAACGAGCTCCACTCAAATGCAGTAGATTTTGATATGAGTGTTCCAAAATATTACAAATTTAATAGTTTAATCGTCCGAAAATCGACAAGCAAATAAGCTATAACTACATTTGGTCATGTTGGTCTAACAAATGAAACACAAATGGTGCATTTCCGGCCTATTGCTCGCACTTTCTCCCTCACTCATCATAACCGATTAGCGTTCGAAATTTGTTATCAATTTGCAATTAGGTAGCGGGTTTCATATGTCTGTCTGTCTGTCTGTTGCACAAAAAGCATCTGCGGTTTTGTGTGGACACTGTGGTTATCGCACCTCCCGCAGCTTCTGGGCTTCCCATATTGACAAATTGACAGGCAGCAGCATTTTCACACCCCAGAAATTTATATGTTGCCAAATATACTTTTTAAGTATGCACGTTAATCAAAAGTATTTGAATATTATTATATTATCGTAACTTACTGTTATTAATTTCAAACTATTATTTTATTCTTTATATAAATTAGGCTCAATCGGAAAATTATCAAATCTTTTGTTCAATAATTAATTTTCAATAGTTTTTATAGAGTTTCAACTGTCCTATTTTTGGAAAAAATTTACCGATTTTGATATGATTTTAAATTGATTCCGCTGCAAAATTGTGTTCATTTGTTGAATGCTTAAACGACTCTTTAGTCGTGAGACTTAAATATACAAATGGAAATATGTTAGTTTTATTATTGCATATGTGCATAATATTTGAGCGAAGCATTGCAAATACTCGTATTTGATAAAAGTCACGAAGTTGCATTGCAAATGGAACGAGTTGTTAGATAAAGAAGCTGACAATAAAGTCAGACAAATAAGCAAATCAAAATGATGATGCTATTGCGGCAGCAGAAGCTCATGTTAAATGAAATCAAATTGAAATTGAAACTAGACAAAGTGAACTGCAAGAGGATGAGAAGGAAGAGGAAGTGGAAAGGAGGAAGCGCACACAGAAGAGTCCTTGTCAGTGTAGTTGTGAGTGCCAGTGTTATACAATATTATCATGCTCATATAATTTGTGCACACACACACACACACACAGAGAGAGAAACATATTAATACTTGTATAAGCATGCGATAAAGCTCGAGTAACAAAGCTGACTGACTGTCTCCATATCTAACATATATCGAGGCTGGGATAAGGATAACGAGAACGAGAACGCAGCCATATCATAAGTTATTGTGCCAGCACATATTCAACATTTGTACATATTGTAGCCAAAGATAAAGTTGGAGTTGGAGTTGAAGCCAAGGATTCAAGGATTATCAAAGTATTAGACTCGAAACTGAGACTGAAGCTAAAGTCGAGGCTGAGGATGTAAGTGAGCGTTGTAGCTGTTGTAGTTTTAGCTTTGACTGTAACTTTGCGCCACTTTATGACGCCCGTTGTCTTGGCCAAATGCCTTGGGGGCTCATATGGCAAACAGGCTCGGCAAGTTGTCGCGTCATAAAAGCTCCAGGACTTTGCCAGCCAAAAGGAAACGCACATGCATAGCTGAAAGACAAAAGACGCAAAAAACAAAAGATGGCAAGTAAAGAAGGCAAGAAAAAAATTCAACAAGCCAAGACACTTGAGCAGTGACAACGTTTGTTGATAACAAGACCAGCAGAGCTCGCTGGCTCTCTTTCACTCTCTCTCTCTCTCTCTCTCTCTCTCTCTTTAACTTTCTGTTGTTGTCTCTGTTTAGCTGGGCTGTCTGGCCACAGGAAGTGCCTGGGCGTGTTGCATGATAAGGAAACTGGCGAAAGGACCAGCGAGTGGCCAAGAACTCGACGCAACTCGGCGACATGTAAGAATTATTATCTGCTCTTGCACTTTCGAGTGCTCCCAAAGCGCCGAGCACAATGAATAATGTCCTTGGTGCGCAATGCGGAAATGCAGCAAGTAGCACAAGTAGCTGCAACTGCAACTGCAACTCCATCGGCAACTGCAACTCCAGCTGCTTCTCCAGTTGCAGCTGCAGCTCCAACCAACGTCGCAGTTGGTAAATAAAATAAAGCCATAAAGGAAATATGCTTTCAGTGAACGTTTCAATTGACATAAAATTTTATAACCAGCCGTTTTTTTATTTTCACTCAGCGACACATAACGAAAAATGGAAAATGGAAAGAGAACCTTAAAATCACACATAACATACTATAAAAAATTGTTGCTAAAATGTTCAGCAAAATAAAGTTTTTGTCTGTTGCTGGCCAATTGCCAGCGATTGGAGTTCTGGAATTTAGGGAGTTCTAAAAAGTTCCATAAATGTCAGTCACGCATTGATTTCTGAACTTGGCTCTGCGGCGGGCGGGGCGGGAAGTCTGGGGATCTGTGGGCATGGCACCGTAAAAACTGGTATTTGTTGCTATATTTCTGGTACGTTTTGGCTTTCGGTTTAAATATGTTTTGCGTTCTGGTATTTGGCATTTGGCATTTGCTTGGCCTGAGGCCAACAATACTCCACTTGCGTTGAATACGTTGCGTATACGTAACAACACAAAATATAATTATACCCCATATTATTTAACCTTTTTTTATTTTATTAAAAAAACAAAAAAAAAAAAAAATTTAACAAAAAAAAAAAATCTTATACTACAAAAATAACAATTACATCAAATTCAAACAATTTTCCAAATACTTCCCAAAAGCAAATAAGTCAAAATGAAAACTGAAGAATATTGCTAACGCATAATATTTTTTCTGCATTAGCCTCTGGCCTATTTGCTGTCAATTCATTAAATCTGCAAGAGAAGTAGATGGTCTGAATGATTTCCGTAAACATTGCCAAACAGATAATGAAGTAAACGGAAAATTGAAGTTGCAAAAAAAGAGAAAAATCTCTTTGAATTTATTTTTATGTTTCACTTTAAGCGAAAGCGGAAATAGTACAAGAAAAAAAAAAAACGAAAGGACCCCGGCACGATTTTTTAACGTGTTAATGTCGAGGCAACTGCTAACAAGTAGACAAACAAAGTAAAGGAGAGACACAGAAACAGAGAGGACGAACAAATGACGACTGGGATAGAGAAATGAAATGAAATCAACGCCATTATTATTTCTGGACCCGCCCACTTGTGTTGTTGCCGCCTTTCTTTTGCTTTCATTTTCGACTAGCTCCTTTCGCCGATGATTCGCTGATGCTCATGCTCGTTTCTTGTATTTTTGCGTTTTTACAAATGAAACTTAATTGCCAAAAAATAACAAAAATAAAATACGAGAAAGAAAAAGAACAAACACAAACGGGAGGCAACATTTAATTTATTTGCATTATTCTCCCACGGTTGTCATCATCAAATGAATAAATAAAATGAGAATATATATCATCTGGCATTGGTTGATGGTGAGGGAGTTGGTAATTGAACTGAGATTTCACTCGGTCGACATGTAAAGTGCGTGGGCATTTGAAATCGAGTTAAATTTCACGAAGGCTTCACGTGTAGAAATCAGAAAATAATACAAATCAAATGCCCCATGGTGAAACAGGAAACAGAAAGGTAGTAATACTCTTAAGAAGAAGTATAGAAACTTACTATTTGAACTACAATCACCAAATGAATTTATCAGTATTTAATAGTTATAAGTTCTTAGAGATAAACTTCAATTGACAACTATAAGGATATATCAAAATTAGATTTAAATAAATATTACATTTTTCCTTTAATTGTTTAAGCATTAAGAAATGGGAAGCCACTGCGGAAATTTAATAATAATATGCGGGCTAAATTGTATTATTTTTCCTAGAAATGGAAAATTTATACCAGAGCTTTACAATTCCCTTGAAAGAGATGAACTCAACTTGTTTTGAATTATGTTTTTCGAGCTCGACGATTTGATGAATATTTCTGCTGCTTATTTGCAGTGTTTAGCTTTAGCTCACCTCAAAGCATGCCACAAATGAGGCCACGCCACATTGCCACACGCACTGCACTCTGCACTCAACTTTTCACTTTCAATTTGCGTGGCTCTGTGGGCCATAAAGCCAGGCGTTTATGGCCAACACGCGTGGCTGGCGCAACCAAAACTTTCATAATTCATAAGGCTCAGACTTGCATTGTGACAGGGGGCAGTGTGGCAGCAGGTTGAGGCAAGAAGCCAAGGCAGGAGGCATGCCACAAGGCAGAAATACAATGCAAGACTTGGCAAACAGCAAATTATGCTTTAATGGTTTAATAAGTGGGCCAGTGGTCAAGTCAGCATTTGAATATTGACCACAACTTGGGATGGAGAAGGAACAAAAAGAGGGAAAGGAATTGTGAAATGTGGCACATGTGTCCTTGAGTCCATATGTCCATTTCACGCAGCTTTCACTGATGATCGGCCAATGAAGCGCACAGTTTGCGTCATCAACAACAGAACTGGCTTTTTATTTGACTTCACTTTTATTTTTTATTATGACATTTCAGGGACAGGCTCCAGGGGTGGAGACATTGCCAGGTCAGGGCGGGACAGCAGAATTATATAATAATCATAAAAGCAGGAGAACATGAACATTGCGGAAATACTGCGATTTATTTGTATTTTGTATTTGTAGAGTGTTGTTTGTGTCTGTACTCGTATTTCGTTGGTTTTGTTTTTTTATTATTATTTCTCGCCAATTGATTTGACTGTCGGCAGTCCGAGTGGACGGAGAGTGGTGGGGAGGGGGTGGGGAGGGGTGTAATAGTGCATGCTCGGGGGGATTGTTTTCTGCCCGGATGACGCATAAAACTGAAACACTCACAATGCACGACTTGCGATGCTGCGGCAACATTTTATGAGCGTTTTTTTATGGCTCACACACACAGCGGACACACGCACACACACACACACAGACGCACACACATGAGGTAGATAATGGATGTTGGGAAAGGGAGAGAAAGGGCCATAAAATCAGGAAATTGTTGCAATTAAAGAGCAAATAATGAGCGAACATTCAATGAATTAGCAAAGGGATTTGAGCAGCTGCTGGCATAAGTACAGAGCATGAGAAGCACGTAGAGAGGCGGCAGATTTATGTGTAGCGCAGAGAGAAGCGTGCAACGACTGCTAAGCACCCAACAAAAGAAGAGTTACCACAAAGAACCAACGAGAAAGCGAAAGCAAAGCAGATTAACTAAAGCAAGAATGTGGAACAGCAAAAAGGAAAATTAAATTGCTTGTGTATTTTTAAATCGAAGTTCCCTTTGATTTTGTGTACTGAGCATGCTTTACAACTATTGTCGTACCAGCATTAACTTGTTTCAGTAATGCTCTGATTGCATTACAACATCAAATATTATTTTAAATCTTGGAATTTTCTAAAGTTTTTCTCGCGCAAAATGTTCTCGAAGTCAAAGTAAGTTACAGCTTAATATAAAATCGACAATTCATCGTAACATTTCATTCATTAGATTGACAAACTGGTTAAATGAGAAAATGGAGGTAACTCGCATATCCTGTCATGAAGGAAAGGATCGCATGGAAAAGGCCCTCAATAAAGTGAGAAATGCAAAGGCTTCGATTGCTTTACGCTATGAAATGATTAAGAATAATCATAGAAACTTGGACAAGTTTGACGAGTTTATGCGAAGAACCCTATAAGAAACTACTACGAGCACACACTTTAATTATAAATCCGGAAATGGGGATCTCGACCAAGTGTAAAATTGATCACTTCAAGATTTTCAAAACTATAAAATTTGTCGCTTTAAGTGAATTTGTGGATAATTTTAGCAACGGTTACTTTTATATTTATTTGGGTTTCAAGCTTTAAAATATATCTGATTGGACTGCACGTGAATTCGTGGTACAATATTAAATAATGCGCCTTTAATTTTGGGTTTCATATCTCAATTATCCACATTGTCGTCGGTTGCGAATGCAACAAATTAACCGCGAAAACACAATTGAAATTTTTAACAGTGCAACCAAGTTAAACATTCGGCAATCCCACAGAAAAAAGCGAAACACGCTCTGCAAAATTGCTGAAAACCGACTATAATTTTAATGCTCGAACGGGAAATTTCAGCAACGAGTGTGACAAGAAAAACAATTTTTATTACACGATTTTAATTTTTTTCTTAAATAATTATTTTGCGCATCTGTTGCTGAATTTTTATTGGTGTTTGGGACCACTTTTGTGGAATTTCTGGCGGAACCCTTTGGGCTATGCTAAATAGATTCGCTGCTCAGACTTCTCGTGCACTGGAACTGTCAATTACATTTGCGAAAGCATTGCCATATCCACATCCACATCCACATCAGCCACCCATGTCAAATTCATTTTCATGTGCATGCATACGAAATTCTGTGCTCTTCAATTTCATCTTTTTATACCCTGTAATGCCAGAGTGTTAAAAAGATGGCAATTGGCTTATCTATTTTTGGTATGAAGTCGATCTGTTTGTCTATCTATATATTAATTCTAATTGGCAAATTGTGTAGATTAAGTTGACACCTTGCTTTCTAATGGACAATTTAATCAAAAAATTAAAGGAAAGGAATGCCAACACACATACATGTATTAGTTATAGGGTATTATAAGGTCGAAATCATGATTGGTGTATATATATTTTTTCTTTTTCTTTCGGCAGTTGATTAACATTTAAATTTGCTTTCGGACAATTCGAGTCAGGGTCGAGTGTATATAGCTCAGCTATTCGCTGCATTTGACAGTTGTGTGTGTGTGTGCTTTGGTCTGTGGCACCAAAATTTTCTTCTTTTCTCCACTCGAGCGTAGAGTGTTTTGTCCTGGTTCCGCTTCAGCTTCTGATTTTGGGTTCTGGGTTATGGGTTCTGTGTTCAGTGTTTTTGACACACAATAATCAATTGTTTTTAGCTATGTGTCTTGACTCACTTATATCGAGTGGCAATTGATGTGTGTGTGTGTGCGTATTTGTTATTGATGGACAGTCTGTTATTGCTGCGGCAAATTGTTTATTGTTTATGGAAATGAAATATTATTGGACCGACTCAACATTCCATCAATGCGATTTGCATGTGCTGATTGTTCTAATTAACTGATGCTCCTTCAAATCAAATGCTGTCAAGGCGTGAGTACAGGCTCAATAATATTTAATAAATTCGTATCAATATATTGATATAGGAAAACTAAGTGAATTATTACAGCAGTTGTTCTGACTGTCTGCACAGTATAAAGCACAGTATAAAGCACTTTTTTTTCATTTTAGATATTTAAACTTGGGAATTTATGTTTAATTTATGGAAATGTGTATTAGATTGCATAGATATTACAGTGTAAAACAAATAGTAAAGATTCGTAATAAAAATCAAAAACATGCACGAAAAAAATACTTACAACTTTGACTGTTCTTTATTCATTAAAATTTGAGACCTTTATTAGCCAGATTAATAGTTGAGAGATAATGCTCGATAATACTTTCTTTTACTTTTATATACATATTTCGTCAATTGTTTTAGTCTGATAAATTATTTTATTATTGTCTGACTTATCATTAAAATTATATGAATTATTTTTAATTAAAATTCAATTCTGCTGCCCGCCCGCTTATCCGAATCTAACTAAAAATAAAGCAGATTATTTATTTGATAAGCCACAATTTGTTAAGTGAACTTGCTTAAGCCTTTTAGTTAGGTATTTAAATTTGCATACTTACTGTTATTTCTTTCGTTCTCCCATATGATAACTGCATCCAGTAGTTGTACCTTGATCCCATAACCGGGTCCACTCCTAATCTGCGCTTAAGTTCTTCCTCGTTGCATCTGGCTATCAAACGCAGCTTACAGCGCAAAGCGAATGCAAATTCCATATGATATTTTAAACAAAATCGGATTTGTCTGATGTTCTCCAGTCGTATTCCTACCAACGACATGTCAATTCAATTTGAAAATAATAAAGTAAGAGAAATGTATATTCAACTATTTGATGCTGTGCGCCTGTTGATTATGATTCCAGACTACTGAGTCCCCGCGGACTACCGACTCCCTGGTTGATTCTGGCTCTGACTCTGACTTTGATTATGATTACGACTATGATTATGATTATGGCTTTAGCAGCGGGTACGCAGCGTCGTTGCCCTGTGTCGTGTTTTGATGTCCTTACCAGACATTGAACCGCATTAAACTATGCATAAATACACATTGCAACGACGACGGCGACGACGACGTCACATATGCCCCCAAAGGCACTTGAGGCGTGGCTGGGCGAGGTAAGAAGAGGAGCGGTAGGAGGGCGGAGTTGGTTTGGCAAATGCAATTTGATGCAGACATTACGACTACATGACGATTTTATCGTCGAGTGTTGTGTACACACACACACACACACACACACACACACACACACACACACACACACACACACACACACACACACACACACACACACACACACACACACACACACACACGCATATGGCTTACAGCTGCTGGGGCTCTTCAGACATCAGTATATAACACACAGACAGACACACTCGCATACACACTCACACATCTTGCATTATTGCAACTACACTGGGTGTTGCACTCTTCGCCTCTGCTTCGATGATGCTCTTAAATATTTGCATAAAAAACTACGTTTGCTTATATTGTGGAATATGGTAAATGGTCTAGAAGTTTGCCTCATGTCTGCTCTGCAGTTCCATGTAGTTTCTGTCGCCATTAACACTAGCAACAAAATCACCACTACCAACAACAACAACAACAGCAACAACATCAAGAACAAGTACAAAATCCACGCCATAATCAACACGTACTTAAGTCTGCCCCTTCGGGTGGAGGGTAAAAGAGAGAAAGAGGAAGGAAGGAAGGGAAGAGAAAAGTGGGAAGAGGGGAGGATGGGAGAGTGTGGTCTCTTGCTTGACAGAACTGACAGAGATTTAAGTGAAGAGAAGATGCTTTGCGTAGTCAGATCCATTTTAAAAGCCAAGTTATAGATTACACTAAGCAACAGATTAAAATTCAGCTTCTCTGCAGTTTTCTCTTGCTATTTGCAACTCTTTCACCATCTAAGAGGTTGCATTTTGGAAATTGATTTTAGCTTAAATGTTTGGTATTTTGTATTTTGTGTAGTGTAGACAAAGCAATGAGACACAAGTTGAGTTGATTTTTCTAAAACTTTCAAATCCCATAACTTGTTCTAAACTTATGTGGCGTAATATCAGTTTTATCTTTGTTTAACCTCTTAGTTAATTTTGCATCAAAATATTCTGAAATTTAAATTTAAATATTTTCCATAAGTGATAAATGGATTCAAACTTAATTAATTACAGTAACTTGTCTTCATACAAGCTACTGAGCTTTGTTTTATTTAGCTCCAAATTATAGTGTTTCCCAGGGCAGTCTGATATTCTTCCAGAATTAAATTTCCAATCTTTGAAATAGAAGTAAAAAGAGACTGTTTATTCCTGAGATACGCATGAGCGCTGAATGAGATTACTAAAGTTATGCAACATACTTATTTTTGCCCCCAAGAAATAACAAATATATGTACGAAAAAAACTAACCATAAATAAGAAAGCCCTCCTTATAAGTATTTATATATGCGTTGGCCTGACAGATTCAGAGTCTGGCAACGACCTTGGCCAGTATATCTCATTTTAGCGGCTTTTCGTGTGTGTCTCGAGGCATTTTATCATTTTGCTGTTTTGTTTCAAGTACCACCAGATGAGTTTCTTTTTTCTGGCTTTGGTCATTCTACTCTCTATTTTTTTGTCTGGCTGAATTGCTGCGGCGTCGACTGTCGACTTTTTCAAGATGCAAATGTCCATTTAACTGAGATTTATGGCACATGGCCAGATTATTTATTGCAATTTATTTTATTTACACGCTATCTGACTGTGACCACAAGCATCCAACAAACTGTTCGACTGGATCGGTGGCGTATGCGTGATTTTGATTTTCTATAGAGCAACAAATGTGGTGAGTGTCCTGTGTCCTTTGTCCTCTGTCCTTCGTCGCGCCATCGCTTACTAAGCACTAGCAAATAAATTTACACAAATTATAATGGGCCATTGGATTAAAAGAGCGACTACAGTTGATAAAATGGCCCCAAAAACGAGAAGAACTATTTTCATTGGTTTCATTTTGGCAGCTGCTGGGATTTGTTAGTTGCCTGCGGGCCAGTTTATCGTATTTATTGGCGTCTCTCAATATTAAACACATAAATTCTCAGCGTGGGCTGCAGGTGCAGCTGCACACACACAAAAACACACACATTTAAGCCTAAAAAAGAAATATCTCGCTGGTTTGTAAATAGCTTAATAAAAATTTTGAACTGGCCGAACAAAATCCTGAACAAAATGTACAATAAATTGTAAATAATGTTATTGTAAAGGGTTCATTGACTAGCAGATACTCTACATAGAAGACATGACAATGTAAATTTTCTATTGAATTCATAGATAATATTTTCTGAAACACATAAATAGATAAATTAAAGGCCGTATTTTCATTTGAAATACATTTTATTTTGTGTTTCCATTTCTGGAAAACTTCTCTTGTCTAAGACTACCGTATATTAAGCTGATTCCATTCTACGTATATATAAGTCTCTGTGCATAATGAATACCCAATATATATTCGCTCGCTTTGTGCGCCAGATTTTTCCCAGCTATGATTTTGTAATAAAAATGTACTTTTATTACGAATATAAATTGCATTGAATGCTGTTTTTTGTGTTTACCATTGTAGGGTTGATTGCATAACTAGTTGCCAGGAAATGTTAGTGGATGGGGGATCGAAGAGGGAGTAGAAAGGCTGCTTGGTATTCAGTGTGGAGGGTTGAAGTGCGACAGAAAATTTCTGTGAATTTAAAGTGCATACTTTGGTTTAAATCTCATTTTGATTGCGCATTTAAATAGTATTCTTGCAACTAATAAATTATTTAAATAATCTACAAAAATCTACAACTAAAACGTGAGCATAAATATTAATTAGTTAATTAAGACTCAATGACTACGAAATGTGCTGACTCTATTTGCTAATTAACTAATGACCAATGCTGCGTATGCGTAATGTAAATTAATTGCAAAGATATCTATAAGTTACTTGCTGAAAATCATTCGCACATAATGATAATTACAAGTTTAACGACTTGAAGTCAATAAAGATAATACTAATTAAACAAGTTGATAGTTTTCGATGCTATTATTCGTGTTTTTGGCAGCAGCTTATGTTCAGAGTCCTCTTTAATTTAAAGTACTATAGTACATTTTTAATTCATTCTTTAGCTAATCTCTAAACATTGTTAAGCTATTTTTCAAGTATTTCAAAGATATTTTTCAAATACTTTTGCAACATTCTCAAAGAGTTTGTAAACAATTTGCTAATCACATTGGCTTACTAAGGCAAGGACTTGACCTGGTGCATTTGGTATATCTCTAAATTTCTACAAATACTTTCGCCGTAAACAAATATTGTGTATACGCACTGTCAGCGTGGCTGTGCAAAAAACTGTTGCACACTTTTTGGCATCGATAGTAAAACGAAATCTCCCACAATCGCAGCGACAGACAAGCAATGCAAAATACAAAATGGTGGAAAAGAGGAAAAACCGTCAACAGCAATAACAACAACAAAAGTGTGAGCTGCAAAAAGCATGTCAATCCTTTGAAACTTTTATTGTTCATTCGAGCGTAAACAAAAATGTACCGAAATAAATAAAAACACGCATAGCCAAACAGACAGACAGAGTGACACATACACACACACACACCCACACACTCACACACACACACACACACATATATATATATATATATATATGCACAGTGAAGACACAACAACGAGGCAAAGACTAATATGCTTTAATGGCTTAGACTTTCAGCACTTTGAATGGCCGCCTCGACGCCATCCTGCGACTTGGCCACAGGACAATGTTATCCTTTTTGCCTTGTCTGCGCAAACAAGTCAAATGGATAAAAGCCTGGCCACAAACCCTCGCTCCCCAACTCAGCTCTCCATCCCTCGCCCACTCAGCTGGCTGCATATGTTTGGCTTGACTTGCGTCTGCTTAATGCCCAAAATATTGCGATGATCAATAACAATCGCTAGTCCCCTCACTACCATCGACAGTATTTGTACGTATTTCCATTCTCTACCCACTCCCTCCACCCCTCTCCCCTACCCCAGCCATCTATCAGCCATGTTGTTATCATGTTTGGCGTCATTATTGTTGTAATTTATTAACGCACACAACATTTTTCGCTTACGCCTTCGCTTGCCCGTTCTCGAGCATTTCAATGTGTGTGTATTTTTATCAACACAAGACTGAAAGCTGCGACAAATGCGCCCAACATACACACACTCACACACACACACACACGCACACACGCTGTCAAAGACATAGACATGGCTCAAATACATGTTCCAGTTTCGTGCGTTTGATCTTTCAATTATGGTTTATGCTTGATTTATAATTGAACGCCCAATATGGGCGAAATCTGCGCAAAGCGGTTTAACAGAAGAATTGTATTGGAATGTCCACAGATAGCAGTGCTTAGAATATAATATTCTGGATAACAGAAATGGCTTTTGAAACTGTTTGTGTTTAAGGCTTTAACTTTGCTTGGTTTTTATTTATTTTTAAAAAGGTTAGAGAGATACAAACAAATTTGGTTTTGAGAGTTATTCTGATATAGGAGAAGTTAATATCTTTTTTTTTGTATATTCAGAAATAAATATATGGAGAAAATGGATTTTTATTTAAAGTAATATGAATGTAGAAGATTAATTTAAAATCAATCTCAAAAAAACAATATTTTGATTGACAACTTTTTTCATAAACTTTGCTTCCCAAATTTGCGGAAGATGTAAATATGTAAAAACGGATTTTGCAGCCACAACATCGAGTTGCTTTAACCTTCAATTAGCTATGCACAAAGAGGCCACAACCAATCGACTTGGCCATTAATTTGGCCAGGTTCTGCTGTCAGTTGCAATGTTGCCGCTTCAGATGCAGATGCCGCTGCATTGAAACTTGCCACCAACCACTCTGAAAAGGTACCCCAAAAAAATAAAATAAAAAAGGCGAAGACCCTGAGGAAGTCGGTGCAGCACTCGCTGCAAACTGTAACACTTGATTGACTTTCACAGCACATTTATTTTGGGCAACGTTGCTCGCTCGCTGCAGTAGCCAAGTTTTCAACGACTATGGCCAAGTTTAGAATTGAAAGTAATTCCAGCAAAACTTTGCAGTCTCAACGCAAAGTTTACCGCTAAGAAAAAATAAGAGAGAAAAAAGCGTAAAGTAAAGCTGTCTCAAATGCTGCAACTCAGCAGCCTCACACGTGTGTGTTTAGTAATTTAGTGAGGCTTTTCCTTTGCACTTACTTTCATCATCGTCTCTTTGTTTGCCCGGCTTTACTTTCTTTTTAAGCTCTATCAATGAAATGTAATTTTATGTGATTTTTCTTTTGTCTAGCGCAAAACTTTTTTCAATTGCAAATTGATAAATAGGCATGCAGCCTAAGTGCGATGTGCCACACTTGCCACACTTGCCACATGCCCGTCCCGTTCGCCTTGCCGCACTAACACAATTTGTAGGCAGCCACTCGATGCCTGCCACGCTTCAAAGATTTGTTGCGCCACAAATGCCGCGTGGGCCAAGGCGTTGCAATTGGATGTTGTGGTCGTATACCCTGTAATAAACTGATGTTGGCTTTATAAAATAACTATTCCAGAATTATTATCAAATGAATTATTATCATGAATTATTATCAAAGATATATTTTCTGTACTTTAAAGTCAAAAAAAGTATTGAAAGCTATTGTATTTATAGAAAAAAGTTCTGTTCAATTTTAGACAAATTTTTCAATTTTAATGGCAACATTCTGAAATATGGAAAAATACAAAACAATTTATTATTTCAAGAATACTTTTTCAAAAATATAGATAACCCTTCACAACACAATAATTACAGGAATACATTGATTTTATCTTTTCAATACTTAGGATATCTCTTCGTTCAGATTTCTTAGGGCTGTTCTTTTCCGCAGCTGTATTTGATTTCAGAACTCAGCTCGTAGTGCCTGTCTGACCCAATTTACGGCACTTTCAATTGGTTTACAGCACATGTGGCTTTCCATATGGTAAACTACGTACATACTTCAATGTATAACGGAATGTATCGCTATATCTTTGTATCTGGGCCTGCGACAATTTTTTATTGCCCGCAATGTTGCTGCGGCTTTGGCAATGCCTGCAACCTGCCACCTGCCACCTGCAACCTGCGATTCCTGACCCCCGACCCCCAACAAGGATTCCAAGTGTAACTCCGCCTCGACAGTTGTTTTTGAAGTTTTGCATAGCCATCTTTGGGGTTTTTAGGGTTTTTCAGTTCTCTATAACTTTGAGCACATAAATCACGAGCGCATAGTTTTCATTCGTTTTCCCTAAACTCCGTTTAGAGTGTACTTGTGTGTGTGTGTGTGTGTGTGTATCTGTGTGTTTGGCTGCTTTCACTGCAGACTGACTTTAAATTTATTGTTGTGCTTCAAGTGTCAAATGCAGGCGTTAAAACTGCAAACAGTTTCAGTTCAACCTTCTTCTTCTTCATCTCATCCTTTTCGCTTATTCAGTAATTATGCAGAATCATTATTAATCTCCGTGTCAGGTGAATGACCAAAAGAGCAACAACAACAACAATAACTGGAGAAAACAAAAACATTTGCAAATGCATTTAACTCGCTTAAGTACTTTTTGACAGACAGCCTTTCCATTTGCAACATGCTTTTGTCATTTGTGTAAATTAATGCCCCTCACAGTTTAAAGGGCACGTGGCAGGGGTCGTAACAGAGGGAGGGACAGATATAATGAAAGGAAAAGGAGTAAATTGATAAATATGTAGGTAGCAACTGTTGACAAATACAACAGTAATTAATGCATCTAAGAACCTAATGAAGCTTTAGCAGCTTAGCTTATTCTATCCAAAAATTAAAAAGTTGTTTGAAATTCTTAAATTAGTCGAACGAGAATTGACGACTCTATGGAATCTGCTACTACAAGTGATGAAAAAATTCAATAGACAACTGATCTTATCTTTGTAGAAGCGAATCTCATGTATTTTAACTCAATAATTTGTTCGAAAAAAAAAAACACATTGTAATTTAGAATTTATTCTAGGCTACAATATTATAAAATAAATAAAAATAAAATATTCGAAAAAAAAATATATATAAAAAAAATTAAATTTGTAGGAAGATCCAAATCACTTTGGCAAATTATAAAATTTAAATTGCCTATTTTTATTATTTTTTTTAATAACTCGATATATGTCTTCTTTCTTCAAATATCTATGAACATCTCTATTCATTATATATCGATTTTCGATATTGAATTCCATTTTCACTAAGTCCTTGCTTCTTTGCACATTTTTATGTAAACCATAAACCAAGAAAATTGCAATGTCAACTTTCTAAAATATACCTTGACTTATTAGCTAAAGTTCACTCTTATATATTTGCTACTTCCAATGTGTTTGCTTGTTCCTTCAATATATCAAAGTAACGCCAAAGTACAATCTCTGATATGGCTTACAATTTGTTTACCAATTGGCAAGGGCTCTGCAAAACCACACAACAATACACACTAACGCACACACACATACACTTTGTTGATAAAACTCACGAATTCATATTTTTATTGTTTTCTACGGGTTTTGAGCTTTAAAATTGTCGTTTCCGATTTCGCTGTTTTTATTGTTTTTCTTTTATTTTTATTTTTGTTCCTGTTTCTGTTTTTGCTTTGGCCTTGTTTTTTTCCTTATTTACTTTCGCTGTGTTTTTTTTTATTATATGTTGTAGTTTGCTTATAGTCTTTGCCAGTATCTGAGTGCGTACTATGTGTGTAAATGTAGTTGTTTCTGTATCTGCGTGTACTATTTTCATGATGCTGGCATAAATCTGTGATATATTGCCATGCAGCTGGCGGGCCGATAAATTTCCACCAGGGTTGCCAACACTAAGTTTTATTTAGCGAATGGCTTTCACCTACCCCTCTCTGTCTATCTCTCTCTCTCTCTCTCTCTTCCTTTCTCTGTCTCATTCGCTTTAAACTGCAGCATTCAAATCCCCATTGGCTGCCAACAGTTTGCAGAATCAAATCAAAAACTTGTCCAACAACGCGACGCTGATGACAGAATGCCACGCCCCCGCCCCCGCCTCCTCCCTGCCTCGCAGCCTCTCAGCCTCCCAGCCCAACAAAAGTCATTACATAACAAGTGTTGGCCACATTCCCAGCGGACACTTGAGCATAATTAATGCGATGCCCGCGAAATAGGCACAGGGCAAAGGGGGCAAAGGGGGCCAAGGGGGCAAAGGGGGCAAAGGGGAAATCGGGAAACGAGGAACCTGCAACAGGAGGTATGAAACTCCGCAATTGTCGCTCCCGAATTAATTTGTATAATTTTACAAAAGCAGAAATTCTGGCAACAACATTTCCTCCCATGGGAAAATCCTTGCATTCAAATAAAGTTTTCTGCGCCCTCCGAAAAGTAGGCAATTATTTTGTGGCGCAGCAATTGCCGTACACTGCGCCAAAAGAGGCAAACTAATGAAAACAGGTGAATGTATAATGTGGAATTGCGGATGAGGAGAGGAGAAAAAAGCAGAAAATTAGATGAAAAGTAGACGACAGAATGAGATAGTAATTGATGAGTATTAATGCTACAGTAAATTCCATGTAAGAAAAACCAGCGACAAAATGAAATTAAGCTCAGGATTTCACTTGTAGTTACGCACTAATAGAAAATGTTTAAAAAGAATTGCTCAATAATGCACAAATATTATTTAGTTTAGAATTTAAAACAATAGGTATATGTACAAGTGTGTATTTTTGTGGTATTCCCTTCGCTCAGTTGACCCAATTTTCTCAGCTTTTCCCATTATCAGCTTCATCCTGCTCTGCTCAGCTCTGCCAACTCTCAACCTAATTTCTTGGCATCTGTTTTATGTGCCTTTCCTTGCTGTTGATGCAGCTTGTTTATATTTGTTCGCAATTATTTGCCACCTTAACACCGGCAAATAACAAAAGCAAAAAGAAGGAAAACTAAGAGAGATGGGAGAAAAAGGCAGAAACATTTTAAAGCTTAACAAATTTTTCACGCTCCGCTTGTAACCAAAATAATAAATAAAACTTTTTCTACGCTTCTTTTTATTTTGCATTTTCAATTTTTGTGCCCATTTCTGTTTCTCATTTGTTATTGTTACATTTTTAGATTTTTTTCCCTAGATATTTGTTGTTGTGCTCGTTGTGGCCAGCAAAAAGTTGAAGTTTATTTATTCTGCTGGCCACGCGAATCCAGCAAAAGCCACCTGCACTTTTTCTTTCACGTGCCAACGACCAAGGGCAACAGCAGTGAGCAAGACAGAGATAAATGAACAGAGTATGAGAGAAAGAAAGAGAGACAGCTAGAGGGAAAGAGAGAGAGATGGGGAAAATTGCCTGTAAAACGCAGAAAACTTTTCACTTTTTGGCCAGCGGCTGCTTTCTGGTGGTTTTTCTGCTCGAGCTGCAGGTATTTATATTTAAATGCTGCTTGTGGCACGCCATTGCGCCTATTGTTATGCAATGAAAGTTTGGTTTTCGCATTGTTCTGCGCCAACAGACAGAGAAGAGACAAGGACAGAGGCAGATAGAAAGGCAGCTGGCCTTAAGGCTAACATTTCGCAGTTAGCCTTCAAGTTCGGCATAGACAATCTCATTTTTCCCACTCACATCGCCTTTCAGCAGCTGTTTCACTGATGCGTGCGACCTTCACAAGGCAACGTCAACGTTTTTATTGTGTTATTGACTTCTAACCACATTATCACGCCGCATAAATAAAGGGATAGTCCTTGACAACAGACACAAGACAGGAAGAGGGGCGAACCTACGTCTTCAATAGAAAATCAAAAATAAATGTAGTAATATATTTGAGATTACTTTGATTGACTTACAGATACTCACAATTACTAAAACTATTGCGTACTTCATGAATTTATCTATGGAAACAAGATAAATAAAAGTAGAATTTCAGTTTAAATTCCACTAGCAATTCTTACTGGTTTTCTATATTCTATATATATTTCTGTATTGCTTCAAGTTTCTTAGTCTGCTCTGTCCGTAGCATACCCGTTCAAGTACAGGGTATAAAAACAGCTTATAAAATCGGTAAACCATAATTTGTTGTCGCTTCTATTTCGCTGTTTCGTTGTTTGCCTTTTCTTTACTTTTTTCTGCCTGTTCTGCATAGTTTTGTATAAACGCAATTTCCAATAAACCAACACAAACACAATTGCCCTGCAGCCCACAGATTTACACAAATACATATATATTCTATATAGTATGTTGCCATGACATAAATATAAATTTTTATATTTTCTTGTCTGGCAAAAAGCTTTTGCCTTTTTTTCCTGGACAACCTTCATTGGCAATCTTCCCTTTTTGTTGCATATTTATTTATTTTTTCTTTATTTTTTTTTGTTGGCTTTTCGGTTACTCGCAAAGTGAAATTTATTAGAAACGCAAAATCTGTTTGCAGATTGTGTATGAGATTTGATTATTTACGGTCAGCTGCTTATTGTTGTTGTAGTTGTTGTGGTTGTCACTTTAAATGTGTAACTGGAAGACGAAAAATGTCAGCTTAGCAAATAGGACAGAACTTAATCTACAATATTTATCGGTTGACATAAAAATGTGTTATCAATTGATTAATTATTAAATATTTGATAAAAAATTCAATTTCTTTTAAATAAAACAAATCCCTAAAATAGTTGACAAAATTTAGATGCATCTTAAAACAAGTGATATTTTTGTGTACGTTTCAATTTTTAATTAACACAAGTATTTATGACTGGTTTGCTTTAAACTTAAGTTGTCCGTTTTGACTGCATTTACATCTAGTTAGTTGGCTGAGGAAATTTAAGTTGAGCTACGAAATTCGTCAACGATATGAACGATAACTCTGAAACTTAACTCAGACTAATTAACTTGAGGCTCTTTGCACGCAACGTCTAAACAACAAAAGCAACAAACAGCAAAGCAAATAATTTGCAAACAAATTTAACTAACGCCAAATAAAAATAAAATAAAACTTTTGCTCTTTGCTTTCAGTCTTGCCAGACGGAATCAAGCCAAAAACTGAACTGAGCTGAGCTGAGCTGAAGAACTGGAGCGTGGCTCCCAAGCTGAATACTTAACAGGTAAGTTGTGCAAATAACTCGACTTGTAATTAGCGCTAAGAGCAAAACACTTCAAACGCTCTCTCAATTAAATGGTGTTTATACAAAAAATAGAAACAAATATAATATTAAATACATGAAATTATCTATTTTGGAAAGTTAAATCTGTTTTAAAGGGTTTTAAATGAAATTATAACTAATGAGATAAGAATATAAGCAATAAACTAAGTTTTTCTACAAATTTTACTTGAAAATCTACTATCTATTGAAATTAAATATTTTATTTTGTATATTTTTGGTAGTTGAAATTTATTTAAAATTAAATCATACTTTAGTTTTCTAAATTTTGGAGTAAAACTTTAAGAGATACCACAGCAAAAGTGTTCATATGCAAGCAGCTGACAGCTGTCACAACTGTTGCTCGTGTGTACACACTGTACATACATTAATATATAGATAGCTTATATATCGTATATATTTCACTGCTGTAGTGGGCGGCGTTAGCAAACAGTCCCAAAGTTTCCTGCTTCCTGCTCTCAGTCGCAAAAGCAAAACAAACTACAGACCACATAGTGCAGAAAAATATATAGAGAGGGCGAGAGAGAAAGAAATATAGTGTGAGAGAGAGAGAGAAGAAAAAGTGTGGAATAAGTTTGGGCCAACAACCATTAAGGGGTTAAATAGATTTTTTCATTATTTTGCTTTAACTTGGCCATTGCGACAGCGCTGCGAAAAGTTTTGCGCTGAGTTTTCATTTTTATTTCGTGCGTCCGCAAATATTGACCGAATTAACAAAGCTGGGCAAAAAGTTTTACCGCAAACATTGTGAGAGGCAAATGGTGGCAGTTGCTATTTGGTAGTTGGCAGTTGGTAGTTGGTTGTTTGGTTGTTGGTAGTTGGTAGTTGGTTGTTGGCTGTTAGCCGTGTCTGTCGACCATTTTCCCTAGTCGCAATCGGACTTTAAATGTTTTACTTGGCTCTGACACGACAGTGTCAACAGAGTGCAGCAATAAAGGCACCCCTAATAACTGATTTTCAACTGGCCCAAAGAACTGAATCTAACTGGACCACAGAATGGCCAAAACAAATCGTATGTGCAAAATATATCGACTTTAAGATTCGATAGCAAAAGTGGTCAACAAATAAAACCGAAAGCACAATTTATTGTTACTGCAACAAAACAGCAGAATCTCTAGACATGTGGAAAGGGGTAAGGGGTGTGGTGGGTAGCGGTTAGGAGTAGTTAAGTAAGTGGGTGGTAACTACAAAATGCGGCCATGTATTTGTATTTGGAAATGCCGTGCACGTTTGGCCATGGAGCTACGTGTCTGGTACAGAAACAGGATCAGAACAGCTTCAGGCCAGTCAGCAGTCCACTGGCCACGGTGGAAGAGGAGGATTAGAGGGTCTAGGAGGTTGGAGGGGGTCTAGGGGCAACCGTTTGACTGACCAGCACCACTAAAAATGTTAGCCAGCAAAATGTTAAAAGCAAAAAGTCATGCAACTAAATCCTGTCGAAAACGTTTTAAACTACAAAAAAGGATTTGTGCTAAAAAGCAGCTAAAGACGTTGCGGGCCAAATGGGTAAGCTCTTGGCCTGGGCGACAGCTTGTAGTTGGCTATCAAAATAATGTATAAAAAATTAGACTAGCACATGAGATCAACACGAATTGTGGACACGCTACAAAATCATCTCAGAGACAGCAATTAGAGACTTAAGGAATTTTAGATTTGATTCCACACATTCAAATCTAAGTAAACCATCTAAAATTTGAATAAATAAATCAAGTTCGAAGATTTTTAAGAGATTTCTGCATTAATGTTTGCACATTCTCAGAAAATATTCTGAATCAAGTATCGTCAATCGCATCGCCAAAACAGTTTATTCAAGAAAATGTTGCAAATTTGCTGAAATTTGCTCACACATTTTGCAGTCTCTGCTTTGGCCGATTGGGAGCACAAATTAAGTTGCACGAGTTGTGCTGCCAGGCAAAAGTATCGAAAGCCAAGTCGCCTGGCAAATAAGAGCTTCTGCAGCGTTGAGTCAGCATTAAGTGCAGCTCGGCATGCAACATTGCCTGCATGCAATGTGGCTAACAGTGGCTGCCACACCACTTCCCTCTGCCCCCCTCTGCCCTTTTAAAATTGTCCTCGCTTTCGTCCTCGTCCTCGTCCTCGTCGCTGTCAATGACTGTCAACGGCGGACAAGCAGCAAAAGTGAACCACGACATGGCATGCAGCATGGGATTGGATTCAGAGAGAGAGAAAGAAAGAAAAGAGAGAGAGAGATAGAGAGAGAGAGAGAGAGAAACAAGAGCATATGGGTGACATTTCAATTTTCACACACGCCTTGCGGTTGTACAAGAATTGAAATGTGTGTGTGTGTGTGTGTTAGTGTGTGTGTATGTGGCACCTTCAAGGCGGCAATAACGGAAATTAAAACCCAATAAAATGCAGCACACAATACGTTGTCTACAAGTTTCGGCTTTAATTAGATCACTTGGCAACGACCAATGAAATTAATTTAAAGTCCCTCGTCTCATTCCCATTTGCCATGCCCATTTGGGCCATTCCCACATCTGACATTGGCCCATTGCCCATTGCTAATTAGCCACAGAAATTGTCACCGAAAATTGCAGTGACAGCGAAGGGGCGTTGCCATGAACGCTGTTTGAATTAACAACGGACTCTAGGTTCAAGGTCTCCTGCAACAAGGTCGCCACAGTCGCAGTCACAGTCACAGTCACGATCACAGTAAGGGAACGAGAACGAGTAACAGTAGCTAAAGAAAATTGAATTTGGTAGCTTAATGAATACGTGAAATGCCACGCCCCTTTTCATCTTCTCCTTCATTTCGCTATTCAAAATTACATGCAAATTTCATGGGCTGCTGCATGTACTGGCCATTAGCAGAGTCACAAACTAGTTGGAGCCTCCAGAATGGACACTTTTAATACCCTGCATTCAGAGCACATATGTATATACATATGTACGTAGGTATCAAGGGTTTCATAAAGTTGTGCAACTGAATAAATTAACATGCAAGGAAAAACTTTGATTTTATCAAGAAATTTAATACATATAGATATAGAAAGAAAACTGTACAGTTTTTATAATAGTTTTTCAGTTTCAATAATAGTTTTGAAAATATTGAAATTTAGTGAGACTTGTCACGACAACATTAAAATATTTTTGGTGAAGTATTTTGAACTAACGAATTATTTGTTCATATGAATTAATATTAATCGGTAGTAAACACTTTTTCAATTTAGAGATTAGTTTTGAAAATATTGAAATTTATAAAAAATAATTGAACAAATAATTATTTTATATATTGTGATATCATTTGTCGAATTTTGGACTTTGAAATTCAGAGAATAATTGGGATGCTCAACGTTTTGTTCCTATAAACTCATTAATTAGGCATTATTAAAGTTAATGAATTATTTTGCATTGAATTATTTTTCAAGCGCATCTCATGGTTCAGCACTCTTGTCTACAACACTCTCGCCATGTTTTTGTTTCTGTTTTATTTTGCTCTCTCTCGTTGGCATGGCAAATAAATGGGTGTGGTAGAGAACTGTGTCAAGCTGCAAGTGCAGAACAACGCAACGAAATACAGCAACAGCAATATGAACAGTAATAACAACAACAACAGCAGCATCAACAACTGAAACCAACAACAACAACAACAACAATTACAATGGGCAACAGGAAATGTGTAAAAATTTGTTGAAATGTTCAGGCCGCGCCCCCTTGCGGTGCATTGTGTCCATTGTGTTCGCCTGTTGTCCTGTTTTAAATGGGTCCTTTCCCCATATGCCGCGTATATATTTTAATATATTTTATTGTTTATGACATGTGGGTCAAGCAATTGCAATGCAATCGTTACTAGCGCGTAAATTGCCGGAAGGCTGGAAAAGGGAAAACACACATTCTCATACGCTGGAAAATATGGGAGGAAAATCGTGTGAATTGGTCATGTATTGTTCATGGGCAAGGGGAAGTGACTACAAGTGGACGACGGGTGCTTCTGAATATTGTAGAAATTCGGATAAACTTGCTGAAATGTAAAATTGGGTTACTGAATACATTTTTGGAGTAACAGTTTATTTAAGTCTTGTAGAATGTCTAAAATTCCATACAAAATGATTTAAATATTTGTAAGAAAATTAACTTGTGGAATTTCTAAAACTAGGAAGGAAGAAACCTAACACATATATGAATGTTGTAATAAAAAAAACTTGCTGAATATTTATTTAAATATGTATATTGACTAAAATGGGGAATATATGTTATGCAAATAAAATATGTATTTGATAGTCATTTCTTTTTGTATTTAAGTAGGAATCTGAGTGAATAATATTAGAAACCAGAATTAATTTTTTATTAAGATTGTTCATTTCATAATTTATAAAACACAACATTTGTTAACTAGTGCATCTCGTCTTTAAAACTCAACGTCTAACAAGTTCCACAAGATTAAGCAAAGTTTTTAAACATATTTTAAAAGGTTTTTGCTATCGGATGGAGAAAGAGAGATAGCGAGAGGTTTAGGTAAGAGGTGTTGCCAATAAGCCAAGTTTCTAGGCCAAGTTGCAGTTGATGCCGTCAGGTTGTGTGGCGCCACCTGGTTGCGACAATATGCATGGCACTTATTGCCACTCCAGTTGACATGCAGCTCAGGCTAATGGCAACGAGTTCATATCCCGCTCATGTCTGCCTGTCTCCCTCACTCCCCCGCCCACCATCCCGTTTCTTGGTAAAAGAAATAACTGCTGCAACTGCCATGGCGCATTTTTATTTGCTCAAGCGAAAGTTGAGCAGCACTTTTTGTGTACTTTTTTATGCTCCCTTCTAGAAATCTCAGCAGGGGGCAAAAGTGGCATAAAAACGGGCAAAAAATGTGGCCATAAGTTGGCGTTGAGGTATGCGCCGCATGTCCAAAAATCTCAGCAGGTGCAAGAACACACACACACACACACACACAAACACTAACACACATACACACTAACACACATGTTGCGTCTTAGAGATGTTTTTATTGCCGCGTTGCACACGAAAGTTGTTCTTCACCTGTTCCTCTGCTGAAATTTGTATATGTGCATAATGTCAGCTTGCGGCCTCACCAGGTATGCAGTTCTAGGTGTGTGATTGTGTGTGATTGTGTACGTGTGTGTGTGTGTGTGTGGGAATGTACACGTTGCAAGCTGCAGGTTGTGAAAGCATCATAACCCTGGGTAAATGCTTTAAATTTATGCACTTGTGGGATTGCACATTGCGCTTGGCTTTTGGCATTTGATGTTCCCTTTTGTTTTCCATCCTGTTCCCCTTGCTCGTTTTTGCCTGGTTTCCTCTTGATTTATGCATTCGTTTTTAGCTGCAATGTTTTTATTAGATTTTGGTTAAGAATAAATATGCAAATGACACAAGCTGTGGGGCAACAAATGAATGTTAACACAATGCCTGACAAAATGTTGATTGCGTTGACTGTCGATGTCGCCCCCTTTCCATTCCCCATTCCCCTTTCCTGTCACACCACCTTTTACCTCTTCCCCATGGGGTGACGTGGTGAGGGGAGAGGTGACAAATGATTGTGATTGTTTTGTCATATGATTTGATGCATTTCATAAACAAGTTGATTTACAACTGCAAGTGTTCGAGTATTTGTCCTGAAAGGCAAGAGATATGAAAATTCGTTAAGTAAATCTTAAGCCAATTTAATATTTTTTAATATTATTCATTTCAATGAATAAAAATGAATACAAAATGTATATGTTTTTGAGCTCAAAATATGCTGGCAGCAAATAATTTATAGATTGTTAAAAAATATTGTTGATTTGACTTTAACTTAAACTTTAAGTTTCTAGTAAATAAAGTTGTATCTTTTATTGGGGTCACTGGAGAGTTTCTACCGTTTAACAAACAGTCTAATGGAGATTCGACATATCAATTTGTAATTTTTGAAAAGAACATTGGCTACTGCAAGCTAAAAATTGGCCTTTTCACTTTTAAAGTTCTGTGCTCGTAGCTCAGCAAGTTTGGGAACTGTTCAATTCAAATGTTGTTTGGATTTTGGACTTTTGAATTGTTGAGGTTTTTTGCCTGTTTGTACTTGACTCTAAGTGGTTATCCATGTCAATGCTGTTGACGGGTCACAGTCGGCGGTTGGCGTCAACGCATGCAAAGTCGACTCGCGTTCAAAGGTCAACACAGCGACAGCTACAACAACAACGGGCAACAACAACAACAACCATAACAACAACAACAACAACAACAACAACAACAACAACAACAACAACAACCATAACAACAACAACAACAACAACAGCGTTACAAAAAAGGTCGAGCAATTAGTGTCGATCCGCTGGTCGTCGAGTGGAAAACCCGACGTCAGTCAAGAGGAGACAGATAGCCAGACAGACAGGGAAGATGGACGGAGGAGACAGACAGACAGACAGACAGGCAGACAGACAGAGTGCTGTTGATATTTGCACAACCACAACAGCAACAAACAGGGATAACAACAATTGTGATTGTGCCTCTAAGATAACAGTTGTGGCCATTGCAGCTTTGAGATTGATTCGGTTTGGTTTGCGGCCCCTGAAGGAGGTTCTAATGTCAACAGAATGTGAGCTGGGCACAAATTCCATGCATGCATGCTTGAACTTTGACCTGAGCGCAAAACTGTCATTCAGACGCGTTGAGTAGACAGTTTGGCTTTTGTTAAAACTTTTAACTGCAAATTGTTGCTGAGCCAGAAATGGGATGCGGGGTTTTTTCCAAGCAGTTAACTTCTCACAATTTCAATTACCGCTCAACTAATACAAATGCCACGGCTCTGACACATTATATATATACTTATATAGGGACCCGCATCATAGAGTGTTTATGTTTACACTGTGCAACTCGCAGACAACCTGGTTTCATTTGTGTCGGCACATGAAATTTAATTACGCATACGCCGAGTCGGCTGCATTAAAATAAATACAACTTTAGCGCTAGACTAATGAGTGAGAAGACAGTGCCACATATGAGCACATAGATAGTACACCTCAACACCCTGACAACAACAGTAACAACAACACCAACGCACACACACACACACACACACACACTCACACACTCACTTATTTGTACACACAGAGAAACGCCCTCATAACAACGCAGTAATGGGCGTCACAAACTGTTTGCCACATGTTACTCCACACTTGACTGGGTTTCTGGTTCTCCAGTATCTACACGGAAAATGCTTTTAAAACTAGAGCATATTGGCATTGAGCTTCAAGTTGTTAAGTCTAAAATTCTAAACACTATTAAATGTTCGATTTTCTCTGTTAACATTAATTTGTCACGAAAAATTAAGCATAACGACTTCGTTAAATAATCTACAGATTATTTCATGAATTATTATGAAATATTAATTTTAATATTAATTTTACTATACACCAATTTATTACTCGTTAGAAATTCATCTCCAGAAAAACATTCTGCACATATTGCTGTCGCTCACACAGAAATTATTTTAAATAGTCAGTTTCCTCAATTGATTGCTCGTAAAAATAATATTTTAAATATTCAGTTTTCATGTTTTTACTATGCATAAATGCATTACTTAATGCTTTTATTCAATGCTAGATGGCCTAAGCTTATTAGAATATTATAGTCTCAATTTGGAGTTTACATCGTTGCTTTTCCACCCAAATTGCCATAGACATTAAACGCAGCGCATTTCGCAGTCGAGCACCCTTGACTTCCTCCTAGTTATATATTCATTGTGTTTCCTCCCTCTTCCCTATCACACACACACACATACACATACACCCTGTACCTTATTTTTTTAGGCTACATTTTATTTTCATTTCACTTTTGGCACACGGAACTATTTTGTTGTTGGCTGCAGTTAATGTAATATAACCATCATCAGAGGTTCCATGGCGCGCTGTCGACGGGCAGATAGAGAGGGAAAGGATGACTGTGTTCTGGTTCTGGTTCTGGCCTGGTTCTGCTTCTGCTTCTGCTTCTGTGTTGCCTTTAATGGCATGGCGCCGTGAGATATGCTACACTTTTGGGCCGTCGTGACTTGCACGAAAATGAAATGATTTGTATTCGCGAGAAAATAAATTATGTGCAAGTATTTTAAATACGAATTCTGACTTTTTCAAAATGAGAGCGCAATTTTTCACGAGCAGCTCAAGCTTCCATCACAGCAATTGGGAGCGGGGTAAGCGGAAGACAATGTCTCCCGCTTTCGACATAATGAAAATGTCGAAGTGAAAGTAGTAAAATTTACATAATCTATGCGCACGAAAATAAATGAGAAAAATCACAAGAAACCCAGGAAAAGGAAGACGAAAAGAGCACCAACGTTGGAAAATTGGATGCTGGACGGGAAGGTGGAAAAGTGGGAAAGTGGAGGAAGTAAAAGGGCAGAGCTGCCAGCTGAAAGATAAACATTTGATTAAGCGCATTAGACTGATACCAAGCAGAGGAATGCAGACAATTGCAGGTAATGTTGATAGTTGTTTAAGATGGAATAGCTTTTGATGGCATGCAAAACTTTATTAGATGTGAGGAATATTAGCAAGGAACAAAGTGTGCAACAGAGAGGTAGAGAGAGAGAGAGGGAGATGTCAAAGAACGAGAATATAATACAACTAAATTCAAATACATTTTGAATGTAATTCAAGTATTGTAGTTGCCATTAAGTTGAGAGAAGACGGAAAAAGGAACTAATGTAAATGGCAAAGCAAATAAACAAAAGCAGAGAAACTTAATACAATGCAATTGTTAATTGCTAAACAATTGTAATTCAATCAAGCTTAAAGTAAAACTTGAGACTTTGAGCACAATTAAAAGATTACAGTTAGTAAAAGTATTTGCGTTCAGAGTAGACAATACACAGAAAACAAATCTGGGATTCTGGAATAATTTTAATCCGATTCCGGATTTTCTTAAACCAAGTTCGAAATGCTTTAATCAAATACGATTTTTCAATCCAAATATTTATCCGGTCACTTAAACAATTTTTTCAGTGAAATCAAATGTATTGGCCATATTTAAGAATTTTAATGCGAATTGGGTCCCATTTTAATTATTTAAGTTTAACAATAATATCCTGAAAACATACACACTTAAAATATACAAACTTGCTTAAGAATTTTTGAATGAATTTTTTCTTTAAACTAAAACCTTTCGACTGACTTACTTTGGAATTCAACACGTTCTAATGCAGTGCGAACTTTTAAAAGCTCCGATGATCAGCGAGGGCACGTGCCTATTTATGCATGAAAGCTTCACTTATATGCAGCTTTGTTATAAACTACTCTCAATAGCACTCACTTTATCGGCACGTACGGGAATTGTTAGTCACCATGTTATTTTTCTCTCTCTCTCTCACTTTCTTTTCACAATAGAGAAGCTGAGATAAGCTCAATAAAACTGTCGCCGTGGCACTTGGCAAATTCATTTGCATACCGCTTGACTGCTGTCTCTCTCTCGCTATCTATCTCCTTCTCACTCTTGTTAACAAAGAAAAAAACTGCAACTTCAGCGCAAATAAAGTGTTGTCGTTGGTCTCTCTTCCACCTGCCTTTCCTTATATAGTCTCTCTCACTCTTGCTCAACTCTAAATATTCATATGTGCAAAGTATTCAATTATATATGTATGTATGTACGTATGTTTGAATATGTGTTGTCAGCGTATGAAAGGAATACGCAAACGTCATCGACATTACGCACACTATCAACAACAACAACAACAACAACTACAACTTTGGGGATAAATAAAATCCTCTCAACTCTGATCTGTTGCTTGAATTGCTTTAACCTATCCAATAGGTTGGCAGTTGAAGCCAAAATATTAGACAGCTGTTGGTTTCTTTTAAAAAGTGTTATTATTGTTGTTCTCTCTAAAAACATTAGCTAAAAGCTACAGAGAGAGAGAGAGAGAAGAGAGAGCGTGAATAGAGCGAAGCCCAATAACAAACAGCATTTAATATTCTCTTTCTGTAGCATTTATTTAAAATTTATGCTGATGTCTGTTCTCTCTGGACTCTCTGTCTGTGCGATTGTAAGTGTCTTCGTGAGTGTCTCAGTGCCCGCAAATGAAACAACGCTCACACATACATACATACATATATACTTATACAACACTCACTCACACATGTAAATAAATGTATTTACTTGGCTGCCATTTTGACGCAGTCTTTCACAATATGGTACATTTCCATAAATATTTTAGAAAATTTACATAAAATGTTTCTACGTCTGGTCTTGTCTTGGGTTTTTCTTCCTCGACTTCTACCTCAGCTTCTGCTGCTGCCAAATGAAGAAAAGAATTTAATTCATGACGACAAAAGTCGATTTTCTAAATCCACAAAACATATGGTAACAACAACATGCATGAAATGAAAATGTAATGCAAATGATGTGCGACGTTTTACGTATATCTTGTACAAATGTATCCTTGTCTGTATGTATGTTAGCACAACTCGCTTTCTCTGTCTCCCTTCAACTTAATGCTCTCTCATTCTGTGGACATTAACGCGTGGCAAAAATTGAGGCGCGTTGAGCCGCATGAAATTGCATTAAAAGCTAATGAGCTTGAAATAAAAGACAATTTGCTTTTGAATTGAAAAAATGTTTTTTTGTCTTTATTTTTGCGGCAAAACGCAAAAGAGCATCAACCAAAGCAACCGCGAAAGTTTTTAATTTAGCCAAAAACAATGCCATGCCAAGAGAATGAGAAAAAGAGAAAAGCACTTGAAAAAATGAATATTATGTATAAAGGGAGCACAATTTAAATGCTCTTTTCGAGTGGAATTAAAGCAGAAGATAGCTGAATATCTGCATTCTAATTCGCTGAATTGGAATACCTTGCCGGGAGTACAGCGAATCAAATAAGAGCACTATTCAATGCTCTCTTTGGGCAGGCAACAACAATAACCATAAGCCATTAATTTGCCCTAATGTTCACACCAATTTCACGCTCAATTAAAAAATGGCCACCAATGGTCCGACTTGGCTCTCAGAGTGGCAACCGCAAGAGAGCGCAGAAATTGCAAAGTCATCTAAGCAATGATCAAAAAGTTAATGCAGCGACGTTTAAAATTTTTGGCAATTCCGTTTTGACTTTGCGCACGGTGCAAAGAGCATGTGAAAGAGAAATTAAAGCTACGTTTTCACGTTTGCTTTAAATGCATTTTGGTTTCTGCCGCTCGAGCCCGTTCCTTAAATGTACTTAAAATTTTGTAAGGTTTCTGGAAAAGAAGAGTTTAGTATTAATAATTAGACATGTTAAATATATTTTTATGTAATATAATTTAATCAAGACTTTCTGTGTCATTAAATTCTTTTAAAAGTTGGACACATATTTTTTAATTCATTTTTCTCTAAACTCACCTTTTTTTTGTAAAAAAAAATCAAGTGAAAAATGTCAAACAATCTTCTTGTTTAAAATTGAGTCAAGACTGAAAGCAGAAACTACCGTTTCGAGTATTTTAAAATCTGTGATTTTTTTTAAAGTTTTCTGTCTTGCTTTTAATCTATGCCTTGTGCTTGTGTGTGTGCAAAAACAACATTGCATTCTGCCATAATCAGTAATCGTAATCAGTGTATGCCTGTCCACCTTAATTGCATTCATTTGCAAGTCCATATGAAGTCGGAGCGCAGTCAGATAAGCTGATAACGTAGGCGTTGCATTGCTGCCACAGTTGCATTGTTCTAAGCTCATCAATCGTCTTCTTCTTCTACTTCATTTTGGTATCAACTGCATTTGGAATACATTTCATACCACATACCCAGCATGCTCTGCATTTCCTGCTGTTTATTTGCATGTGTATTAGTGCGAAAAGGCAAAAATCTCATCAGTTCTCTCTCTCGTTCTACTCTTCAAGTTCAGTCGATTTTAGTTTGGTTCATTTCCTGTCTCACTTGCACTGGCGGTGAAGACGCAGGCGACTCAAATCTGGCCATAGAAAGTAATCTTAATGGGGTTTTATTTTCCATTTCTTTTTTTTTGTTTTTGTTGCTGCCAGCCCTGGCAACCGAGCGCAAAGAGGCAAAAAATGGCTGGCAGCCCATGAAAATTGCAAAATGCATTCAGCGTCGGGGCCAACGCATAAATTGTGAGCCCATTCCCAGATCTTAACTCGTGTGCCGAAGGACAGAGGGCAGGAGGTTGGGTGGGCGGAAGGGTAGAAGGGGGCAAGTTGTCTGCGGATTTGAATAGCCAATTTGTTTGGCATTGTTTGCACAGATACTTTGCTCAGGATGGAAACAGTAGGAGGAACAGTGGGAGGAACAGTGGGAGGAACAGTGGGAGGAACAGTGGGAGGAACAGTGGGAGCAACAGTGGGAGCAACAGTACGAGTATACGATACGGGTTGAAGCATTTGCATTTCTAAGATAAAATGCAAATATTTCAATTTGTAACTTAAGCAAATTGCCTCAATGAGTGCAGCTGTCAGTCAGCCAGCCAGCCAGCCAGCCCAGTGCAGAAGCAGCTTCTTGGCCAACATAGTAGTACATACGAGTTTACTTTACGGCCCAGAGCCTTTATAGCTTCTTCACGCCACGTGGAGACCATTTGGACATATCCTACAAAATATAAATAAATTTGCAATTTATAAGCCAAAACAATATTTAAGGCTGATTGCTTTTTGCAATTGGCCGTAACTTTTGCCCAAATATCGTTTTCTATTAAATTCGATTTAGGTTTATTCAAGCGGCAATTAGCAGCAATCAAAACGGAATCAAAAACAAAATTTGTTTACATTTTTAATAAAAAAAAAAAATTTTTTTATGTTTTTCTTTGGCAATGTCTTTTTCAACTAATGGAGTATTAAAAAACTATTAAAATGTAGTTTGAATTTCATTGAAACACCGTCCAATCAATTTCTAATTTGTTGCAATTTCTCAGTAATTTACCAATACCGTTTAAAGTGTTGATCAACGCAATAAGCATATCTGTAAGTCTAAAACTAACCATATTTGCAAGTCAAGTAATTATCTAAATATATTGTTGCATAAATAAAGTTTTCGCAATATCGCAAAAGTTTAAATTGTATTTGTTTCAAACGCACTGGCCAACTTATCGACTTTTCCAACTTGTCAAATTGAAGTTTTCTTTGCTAAACAATTTCGTGTTTCTGTGTATTGAAGCTGAGCGCAAACTTTCCACCTCTCTATCAATAGTTCGAGAATATTTATTCTTATTCTCGATTGTAAGCTCAATACAATTACTTGGAGTAGAAACTTGAGCAACCTCCATTTGGTTTATTAGCCAGCAAAATCGAAATCCTTTTCCATCCTTTTCCTGTCCTACCGTCTTCTATTTCTATTCCTTTTCGTTACTTTCACTATCTACACAATTTCCTTCTCGACATCTCTCGGCTCTAATTGCAATAACAACAATTTGCAACAAGTATGTGTAAATAGCGAGCGCCATGTTAAGTATTTGTGAACAGACTTCAATGTCGAGAACTGCAACAGTAGCAAAAACAACAACAACAACAACACAAACAACACATACAACAAACAACCTGAGAACAACGAGAGCCTAACCAAACAAGCGCCCAACAAGTTTTTGAACATCGTTGTCAGCGCGCCTCGTAAGCGCCAACATCGCATACCCAAGATTAAGTATTTCCCAAGTGGGGTATATTATTTATGGGGCAAGTATGTGATATTATTTATTTGAATTATTTATCAAGTTTCGTGGAGTGCTTAAACAAATGAGAAACTCAACGTAGGGCTCACTAAATTAACCAATGTATTTTATTTATTAGTGATTATTATATTATTATTGAGAAAATTATTATTTTATGGAAAAGAAACTCATAAATTACTGTATGTGTAACACGCTTTTCCATCAAATTGAGTATATTTATTTAAATGTTGTACTCTAAGCACCCTTTAAATGTATTAGATTTAATATTATATATTCTCTCTAATTTTGTAAATAAATAAATAAATTAATATTTAAATTTTATTTTATGGGAATTAATATTGAAATTCTTTCAAAATTAATGGCAGATTGCTCTTTGGAAACTCAGCACACGACATAATGTTATATAATACCAACAAATAATTATTAATATGTATAAGATGATGAAGAAAAACATCAATTTGTTTTAGAGATTTTAGTTTTTAATTTTCTTTCTGTATCTTTGTTTTAAATAATAGCTCTGTGTAGATTAAAGAGTATACTTAAGTTGTGGCTATATGTCTCTAGAAATCCAAGTGTGTTTTTTGTTGTATCACACTCTCACTTATTGTGTCTCTCTCTCTCTCTCTCTCTCTCTCTCTCTATTACTGTCTCTTAATCCGCTGTCCAACTGTCTTTGGGCCTCTGCTACTGTTGCGTCTGTCAGTCAAAATGTCATTATTGTTGTTGCAAGTTGTTGCAAGTTGCTGCAAGTTGCTGCTGCTGCTGCTGCTGCTGCTGCTGTTGATGTTGATGCCACTGTTGGTTTTCTTGTACAAGCTCGTGTTATTTGAACAAAAACTGTGTACTCAGAGGGTGGAGATTTCAATGGGCTCAAGCTGAAAGTACATGTGTGTGTGTGTGTTGTAAGAGAGGGGGCGGGGGGTGAGAGAAGAGGGCTCAGAGAGGCTCTAGAGAAAGTGTGGAGAGGGTGAGGTTCTGACACTCTTGTTTGCTAAACAATGCAATGTATGTCAAGGCAAAATATGTTCATTCAACTCAACAAAACAAGAGCATCAATAATGCACCACGATTCTACAGATTTTCATTGCGTGAGTGTGTGTGTGTGTGTGACTGTATGTGTGTGTGTGTGTGTCGAATATGTGTATGTGTTTGATAGAGGGTTCAGTTGGGTGTTTGATTGGGTTGTGCTCTGTTTGTTGATTACATAAATGCGATTGAAATGCACTTGCATCGAATTGAAATCGAAATTGAAAATGCGTCTGCCAAAGACTGTTCCACGGATGATTTTAGTTTTCAACTCGTTAAAGATTTTGTTATTTACGACCTTGAAAGCAGCTACATGAGAATGTACAGACTATTTAGAATTTAGAATGAGAATAACTTTATTATATGCATAATTTTAGAGATTTTTCTACTTAAACATATCAATTGACTATAATAGCTTGCAAGGTAACTCAAATGAAAATATACTCAAAAACACAAGAGAATTTTCATCTTTTTAATTAATTTGTGCTTCTATTTTGTACGCTTACGCGAAAAAACACTGCAAAAAAATGCAATTGAAGTTTTCCGCTTTTCAATGCAGGCATCGTCAAAAAAAAAAAAATATTGCATAAAAACTGCCATTAAAAGGCAGACAAGCAAATTAAAACTCCAAGAAACAAAAAAAAAAGGCAATACCCCTAAGAATAACAAGAAGAAGCTGTGGAACAACAAAGCAGTTTGGAATATAAAGATTCGTTACGGACTGTATAAAAGTTATAAACTTTGTTTAAAAAACAATTACAAGCTGCAAAGTAACAACAACAACGAGAACAACAGCAACAACAGAAGTAAAGCAAACGCATAAAGAAAATATTAAAAATATAAAGTTTACAGTCGATAAAAGGCAGCAAAAGGCAATGCAAGAAAACTCTTTATGACAAAAGGAAAAATAATAATAAACAGGGCGAGAGAGCAAGGAAGAGAGAGAGGGAAAATGTGTGGGAGGAATGCAGCAACATAGGCACTAAACGGCCACTTAAACGTTAACTTGATTTAGCACCTCGTAACGAACATGGCTAAGAAAAAAACAACAACAGGGTGGGACCCCAAAAGGGCAGGGCTCTTAAAGTGGGAGCTTTCTAGGCTCAACGATATAAAAACAGATCAACAGAGCAAATGCAATAAAAGAAGAATATACTCCAAAGCGGAAATGAAAGAAAATAATCTGATAGCACCTAAAAGCGAACAATGCAATAAAGTAATCCATATGGGAGGGTTAAAAAAAAGACATGCAATGGATTTAATAATTGCCAGCACGTAAATCATGGCCGAAACGCATTGTGATTGCTATCCCAGTTACATTTTGATTAGCTGTAAACGATTTTTCCACAGATTTGTTGTAAAGTGAATTGCGGCTTTCTCCAACACTTGAGTTACAGTTTAACTATAGTAAAAGAACAACATCCATTGAAGCCTGAACCAAAAAATGTTTCGTAAATTTATTACTGAGATTTACTTCATCATACCTATATATTCACTTTTATCCCATATGCAGATTTTATTATATTTGAAGTAAAAACGTGATTGATTTATAAACTCATAAATGTTTGTTTTAAATGTAATTTTGCTCACCAAATAAAAATGCATTTTGTAGAAATTTCCACTTCGATTTGAATTATGATGGAATTAATACTTCGAAATGACTAATTGAACTCATTTCAAGTTTTCTCAAGTTTATCTTTTAACTTATGGCAAATGCAAACTAAAAGAAAATATACCAAAAGTAGAAAAGGTGAACGCAGTGTGAGACATTCATCCCAATGGCCTGACAACCGCTTCTAAATCTAGAAAGGGGCGAAAAGGAGGCAGCAAAAGAAATAATCTCCTGCGGCCACGTTGGGAAATGAAACATCTTTGTACTGCAACAAGAGAATTGCCAGTTTCATTCTACTTTTTTGAATAATTTTATACTTTTTGTTGAAGGTATTATATAATATTGATTGATGGGTCAAAGATAAAAAATTCTAGAAAAAAGTTTAATTAAGTCTTAAAATCTTCGAGTTGCAGAATGACTAATTTTTTTTTTAAACTTTATTCAATTCGAAAAATTTCTTACACGAAAGACTATTTGGTTTGTACTTATCTTTTAAATATATCATCCATGATCTTATCCGACTTTAAAAGATTGCATTTTATCTATCTGCTCAATATTACTTATATAGATATGAAATCTTTATAACATTTTACAGATAAAATCATGCGTTCATTATCTTATCTGACTATTCAAGATTGTTACTATCTTATTTTCGTAGATAGAACATTGTTTGACTTTTTTAAGATTATATTAAGTATTCTGTACATTATTCGAGAAAAAAAATAGTTTAAAGGCAGTTGTAGAAAATTAAAGATTTTAATATTATGCTCAAAATTACAATGACAAACTCAGGATACTTCTTCTTTAAGATCTATTTATCTATTTCTTTACCTCTGATCTTTATTCATCTCATTGAGAATTAACTTAAGAGGAATGTATATATTTTTGTATATACTCTAAATGTTAGAGTGTTTAATATTCATGTGGGTCCAAAAGTTGCTATATCATCAGTTTTCTTATTTTTTTGAGGTTCTGTGTGTGTGGAAGGGGTTGGAGTGTGGGGTCGGCGAAAGTTACGCGAATCGCTTCGAGCTGATGAGTGGCGTGTCCGTCCGAGGAAAGTCCAGGGAATGGGAGGGACAACTGGGAATGGTGTGTCCACAAAGCATTCGGCGCGTGGGAGCTGAAACTATACGAGAGTTCGTACATGAAAGTAAATGCAAAAAGTGTTCCTCTTTTTTTTTCTGTTTTTTTCGCTGTTACGGCAGCAAATTTATCGTCTGGCATAGAGGAAAACCGCAAAGGCAAAAGGCAAGGAATTCATCATCATTGCTCATCATCATGTGGCTGTGGAAGTGGCAAGCTGTCAGTAGGCGTGGCACACACAGCACATCAGGCACATCGGTTCCCAGCGGTGTGATCCGCAGTTTGTTTGATGTGCCCCACAGCCATACAGAGAAAGTAAGACAGAGACACAGAGAGACATTGAGAACGAGTAAGATAGAGGGGAAAAAGGAAACTTGGGAACGACCGCAGTCAAAATATGTCCTTTATTATATTTCCTTTTCTTTTTTTTCGCTTCAGTCTTCTGCTTTTTTGTCTGTGGCAAAGTTAATCCTTGGGCATCAATTTCCCGAAATAATTTGAGCAACATCAAAACTTTTAATACGACCAATGATAATGGGAAGCATCCGACCTCGTCCCATTGCTCTCGTGCTCGGGGAAAAACTTTTTTATTGCCCTCGCACCGTAATTTCTTTGTCATGAGTTATGGGGTTCAAGCCACGTCCGTTGCGACCTTTGACACCCCTCCGACCTCCCCCACAGCTTCTCTTGTCTCCTGCGGTCAGTTCTGGTCATTATATTGTTTATTGAGTGCTACACCTGAGCCTGACGCCGCGGGTGTCCTTGCAACCAGTAGACAGAGAGAGAGAGAGAGAGAGCGACAAAGAAGAGAGAGAGAGAGGAAGAAAGCTCAAAGTGGAGCCTCTCTCCTTGGATGCATTGTGAAGCAAATTGACGGCAGACAAAGGCTCTGCATGGTTTCGTCTTTATATGGCAATTGCTGCCTGGATTTAACCTTTGCCATGCGGTGAAGAGCTGCCAACTATAATGGAAAATTTGAATTGGATGTTGCCTTTGTGGCCGACAATCTACTGGGCACAAAAGCCACAGCCCACGGAGAAGGATATCATATGAATATTTCCTTAAAATGGTTTTATTTATAGTTCAACTCTTTAGTAGTCTTTAAGAAGCACATCTGATTGTCACAAGCTTTGCATTGAAACTATGATAAATAAGCATTCGAGTTATGAATGTTAAATAAGAAAACTGGGTCCATCATTACATTTGCCTAATAATTCAATTGGTAGTACTTATTATCAGACAATTCGAGTGCTACTCGTAAACAAGTTGTTTATAAAATTTTCTCAGTTATTAAAATAAACCCAAATTCTTTCACCCAAACATTGACAAATTCTAAATTACAAATATTTCAGCAGAGTATGTCGATTATCTGTAAAATTTTAAAGATCAAAAACTAGATGTTCTTTCATTTTCTGCAGAGTATGTCGATTATCTGTAAAAATTTTAAATATCGAAATCTAGATTTTCTTTCATTTTCTGTTTTTATTAGCACATATTGCAGATACTCGTGCAATATATTGTAGAAGAAGAATACTTGAATTAATCTTGTTAAATTCCGAAATTATTACTGCCGTACTTCTAGAGCTGCCAACTTGTTCCATCCATCTTGTCATAATTTCCGATAAGAGGACCAAATAAACTCAAATTACGCAAACAAACCGAATTCACACCCCGTAAAATGAAGTTAATGATTGTGAAATTGCCAAAATGCATTATTGCTGCAATGTTACGGTAACAGTTGAGGTAACGGTAACGGTAGCGGTGCTGCCAACTTGTGTGGAGTTCGATAAATGTGGCAACAGTAATAATCGCATTTGATGCGTTGTTCAATGTCGCTTCAATGTGCCAAAAGGAAACACAAACATCGAGAGGCGCTGCAATTAGGCAGCAAGGACAATGGCTGTGCGGCAGGATGTGGCAGCTGTTGACGTCGAAATTATGCAACACAAGTTGCATGCAACAGCAACAGCAGCAGCAGCAGCAGGAGGACGATCTGAGGCAGCCGTAGCACCCTTGTTTTTTGCCAATTAAACGCATTTGCTAAAAAACAAATTTGCCCCGTGGCAACGACAGGATGCCACAAGGACGCCAATGATGAGGCAGACAACAATAAGCGCCAGTCAGGATAACAACAACAGCCAGGAGGCAGCTTGCAGACAGGCGCCGCCAGGTGGCGCACCAGGTGAAGTGGGCGAACTTGCAGCACGTTCAACGACTGCGTCTGTTCAACGTTGAAGCCAGTTTATCAACGTGTGAAAATTGCAAAGCGCAATATGCAAAAATAACAACAACAATCAGGTTTCGTGCCCCTGCCCCTTCCAGGGTGACAGCGTTATGAGGGTTGCATATTCAAATGCAAATCACGTCATCAATATGCAGCGCACACAGACTGCCAGCCCCCTTCCACCTCCCACCCTTTCGCACACAAGAAGACGCCCCAAAAACCGAGCCCATCCCCAACCCCTAAAAGTGGATACCCAAGAGCCCAACCTCAAGTACATATTGGTCTCCGTTTCATATCGAACCTTGCATTTTGACAGAATTATCTATGGGCGAAGTTAAATTTTGTGGCCTGGAAACTTTCTCATGAACAAACTGGAGATAGGAAAAAGAACACAGCGAAAAAAGATAGAGAGAGCGATAGAGAGAGAGAGAGAGTGCAATAGTCCTTGACGCTGGCAAATTTCGTGTCCGAAAGTTACACGTGTCGGTTGCCTTGTCATTATGAACTTCTAATGATGGGCAGTAAAAACTTGCAGGTTTTTAATTATATTGCAACGGTGCTGAGTATTTTTTTAAGTGCTTCCCGAGGGTGGCTTGAATACTTCACCGAATACTTCAATAAAAAATAACCGTTTTGTATGGTGGGCATGATTCACCATTATTTTAAATCAAAGTTTCTGTTATTATTGGACTTTAATGTTATAATTATTACTTAATTATTAACATTACTGTTACTATATATTACTTATTTATTAATTATTATTGTATGAAATTTATAGTGCTTCTCTGATGCATTGCAATTATAAACAAAGACTCTTATACTTTTTTAACTAGAGCTCAAATTGATCCAAGATGCATTTATCGACAACACTGTTATTGATTCCTTTTACTCATATAACTTATCAGTTTTTAGCTACTCACTGAAGCATTTCTAAGCAAATGTTGACATGGTTGAATTTTGGTCTGCTCATGTGATTTTCCCTCAAAATCTTTTTAAATCCACTAAAAGCAAGCTTAGGGTATTCTACCTATTCCATGGCACTCCGTGTTGGCCTATGCTCTTAACTATTTCGAGTAACCCTCTTAGTCTCTTGGTCACCTCAATTGAGTTGAGGCCTTGTGTTTGTATTTTGTCAAAGGCAGCAGATGATGACGACACTTTGGGTGGTTGGCATCGATATAAAGTTTCCTCTCCAATTTGTATTTTTTTTTTTTTGCCTGTGGTGGGAGATGCAGCTATCTACATTTGCAAACTCATCAGTTTCTCCTTCTCCTCTGGTACTTCTCCTCCTTCGTCCTGCACGTCATGCTGCCTGACAACTGGCAGGACGAAAAAATAAGTCACTCACTTAAAAGTTCGGCGGCTGCAGCGTTGCAAAGTTTGTTCACTGTCCATGTCCTTGCGGAGCTGCATGTCCATGTCCTGTGCCGGAGCTGGTCAGTTAGTTTCAATTTTAGTTTTTAGCTTTGAGTTTGGGTTCCCCCCTCTTACATTTACCCGCTCTCTTCTCCTTGGACAAACTGTACGCTGATTATATGTGACAACTTAATGAGTTTGCGGCCAAACATGGCTTGTTAAACAAATAAATTAATTAGCGCTCTAATTGAGTTTTTTTCACTCGTCCCCCTCCACAGACTCCACTGGGTCGTAATTGATGAGCTCTCAAGCTGGCTGCTGGCGGCGCTTTAAATAATTCCAAAGAAATTAACTATAATTCACATTTCAACCGGTTTTCATTTTATATAAAACGAATGCAAACATCGGCAAACGGAGTTCAGAATTCACAATTCATTTCAATTTGTCAGCTAATGGGAATTTAAATTAATTTTAAATTATGCGAAAGCTGAATAAATAATATCACTTAGTGGGAGTTTGTCGACAAATCTATACCCTGGAGTATATCAATTTGTATATAAACTTATTCAAAAATAACATTTGTCCATAAAGTGCACTTGTAGATTAAAAAAATATATATAAACATAAACACATTTTGATGTTTGACTTACTATTTCAATGTATACCCCTTTTCGGTGTTGTTGCGTTTGCAGGGTATATACAAAATGTTTTTATGAACATGTTAAGCTAACAGAGTCCATTGGAATATAGGTATTTATAAGCTTTGCTGCATTTAAGAATTTAATGCAAAAAGTAAATAGTTCCTTAAGTCGTAAGTCGTACTGAAATATTTATTTAATTTTTCGACTATTTTATCAGCTGAAATACCCAAAATCTCACGATAAGTTTCCATTAAAGAACGATAACAGCAATCGCTTAATTTGTACTTGACATAGTCATACAAATACTACTCTGTAATATTATCGATTAGCGATTTATCGGTAACACTTACTACAAATTTATCAATATTCGCTTCCCTCAAAAAGTAAACAATTGAATTTTAATAAAATATTTGAAATTTTTACTCCATTTAATCAGTTGCTTTACACTTAAATATTTTTCGATAATTTTATAACCGTTGCTAAATTGGTTATTTTGTTGTACATTTTGTTAGCTAAGATTAGCCAAATTGCTGATTATTTTTTCGTAAATTTGTATACCTTTCAGGTAGGTGTCTGCATTAATGAACTCATCATGGTCGTGCAACAAGACAGGAGTGTGGTGCAGAGGTGAGAAACCAAGTGCCGGAATGCCCTCCCTCCGCAAATAGCGACTATCGGTGCCGCCAGTGAAGATCTGTGGCTTGATGTCGAGACATCTGCAAGAGTTTCAAATTGTTGAAAGAAGGTTCAAATAGATCCATAACGTGATCTCGACTTACAGTTCATCTGTGGCTTGCTTGAATGCCACCCAGAAGGGATTACTATCGTCGATGACGGTGGGTTTCACATACGGATGCTTCTGATCGAATTCAATCTCAACTCCACCGCCAGCTTCCTCGCACCATTTTTGCAACTGAGGTATAATAATGAAGTATATTAATGAAGAACAATTTTTTGAGGATTCTCTTAAACTTACTTGATCCTCGTGTTTCCCAAGATCAGTATCCAGTGCGATTCGTGTGTCAAATCCAGCTGTCAAAAATGGTGGCACCACATTACTCTGAACTCCACCGCCGAGCCGGGTTAAATTTACGGTCGTCACATCGCCAATTGTCAGTTCCGGGTTATTCTTCAAGCGATCCACCTGTGTCTGTCTGAGTTCCATCATTTTGTTCATTATATAGGTAATTTTCTCGCCTGCCGTGTTTTCCAACAACAGCGAACCGTGTCCGGCCTGACCTGTTGCCTTAAATGTCGTTCCTATAATGTTGATATAATTGAGTTTATATATTTTCAAAACTGTGTAGTAATATTTACTTACGCCACACTGTGCGCTCTCCATAATAAACTGGAATCTGTTCTTCGGGCGAGGCCAGACCCTCGTCCAGTCCACATCCCACATTCAGATTGCGAAAATCATCGGTATCAATGAAAACACGCATGCCACGGGCACCACCCATTTCCTCATCTAAATGATGGAGATCCGCATTAAAAATCCGAATTAAAAACTCATGTTTTTCATGAACTTCGGCACTAAACTTTATCTAGACCGTAAAACTTTCCACATGAAACATACCTGGCACATATGATAGGTGTATGGTGCGTTTGAAAGTGACTCCACTTTTTTTCAGTGATCTGATGGCTGCCAAATACCAAGCACCCACACATTTCATGTCCTGAGCACCACGAGCATAGATATTTCCCAGGATATCCATATCAGCGCTAAATGGCGCCCGTGTCCAGCTCTCGGGGAATACGGGCACCACATCCATGTGCGAGTTGAGCAAAATGGAAGGCAAACTGGGATCCTCACCCGTCCACGTAATAATCAAGACGGGATTTGCTTCATCGAAAGGATAGAAGACAGACACGGGCAATTCCAGCTCTTCGGCCTGTCGCTTTAGGAAATCCACAGCGGGCTCTATAAATTGTATTTTAAAATTTGAGAAAGAACTTAAATATTGATTTGTTCAACCCACCATAGTTGGGATCTGGATGTACGGTTGGTATACGGAGGTAGTCCCGAAACAATTTGATTTCCGCATCGTTATCCCACTGCTCATAGCTCATCTTGTTGATCTTTTACTCGTACTCGTACCTCTGTTATGTTCAGCAGCTGAAACAGCACTGTCTTTAATCTGACTTTGACTCTATCGTAGCTCTGCCTCTGCCGCTGATAATCTACAAAGAAAAAACAAACAAAAACATTGTATTTTAGACGCTGAGTAAATAAATTGAGTAACTTACTCGGGTCACAAATGCGATTAATGCATTTTGAACGGATACAAACAATTTACTTTAATTTACTCGCTCTCTGGTCTGAAACTGTTGATTCAATCTTCGATATTATAAAATCCCAGCCAAAGATTGCAAAATAGCTACTTACATAATGTCAACTTGGTTTGTAGCTGCATACTTGTCTAAAGTTTGACTGTAAAACTAGTTTGTCCAGTTTTATTACAAATTTCGTGAAATAAAAACTCCAAAAATATTATTAAACATTTTTTAAACAAACTAATTTAAAAGTACATATCGAAAATTTTACGACAGCGATAAGCCGACTACTGACTACAAAGTCTATGAAATGATTTTAATTTGTTATTATTATTATTTTTCAATTTAAGTAAACTTGCTGATAACGTATCTCTTAAAGCTTGCTGCGATTGATGTTGTTAGACCAACTGCAGCACGATAAGACTTCCCTCCCTCCACATGAACAGGTTACTGACATTCAATTATGTCATGAAATGCGTGTCATGCATAGACTGCCAAATGCCCTGTAAAAAGTGTTTATGATTAATTTTCTTATCCTAATTTATTAATTTGGGCAAAAATGCAATCTTAAAAATATAGGATTGTATATTTATCAAGGCTCCAAATCAAAATTATGATAAATGCTCAGTTAATGTGTTTGAGCCTTTAAACAGGATTTAGGTTCGTTTCGCAAAACGTTATGTTAGCCCAGTGAACCTAAGGATTCAGTGCAAACTTTGGTTTAATTTTATACAAGATCAATCTTTTTATTACATTTATTTTTCTTTTATATATTGAATAAAATTAATTATTTAATAACACATAAAATTAAAATTTTGTAAATATTCATTCAAAGTCTCAATGCTCTGTAATTATATTTTTTTCGAGCCGAACTGTTCGGTTTGCACCCTTGAGTTTATTTTATGTATAGGTTACCTGTTAGGAGTAAACAGCTTAGTCAATTTTATTGTATAAAAGTTGAATTCCATTTTATTACCAGAACATTATTGAATTTTAGTTAAATGCTTTGTGAAAACAGGTAATTAGGCTCAGAACTGTAATTATTATTAAGTTAAGATTATTGTTTGAAAATGAATTTGTATACCTATAGGTACTTAAACTTTACATCATTTATTTAATGTACCGCAACTAAAAGTTCATAAAAACAATTTGCAGCCAAAATGTTTTGCGGCAGTTCGTTGAACCAAGGCCAAGGGTGGAAGGGGTTCAGGCAAAAGTTTTCCGCCAGTGCCAAGAGCAGAAAATTTATGTAGAGTTACTGCAGTTGTTGTTGTTATTGCTTAAGTAGTGGTTGTTGTTCCTTTGCACATCATTAAGCGATAATTATTTGGAGGGCAGCGAAATGAATGCAGAAAAGTATTGCAATTTGAAGGCAGGAAAATAGGAAGGGAGAAACGAAACAAACTTCGAATTCACAGAAAGTCAAAATTAATGTTTTGATAGAAGAAAAGTTTGCTATAAAGTCTATCATTTGGTTCTTATCTTAACTTTAAGATTCCTTTGACTCAAGATTTCTTTTCAATCAAAATATATTTTGTTATCTCTTTTTTATTAGCATTTTCAGTCAATGAAAATTGGATGGGAACTGCTTAGGTCTCACATGTCCCTCAAATGCTCACAACAAAAGGTCAAAGGCCAGTTTTGACTTAGGTTTCTCAATTGTCCACCTGTCCAGTTTTCCTCAATTCTATTGAACTTTCTTTTTAATACTGTGCAAATTAATTCTCTCTTGCCGTTCGACAAATCTTGAATGCACTGCATATAAAGCCAGACAAATGTGAATGGGAATCGAAGTCAAAGCCGAATCCAAAGGACTGACCCAAGGTATCTACCACAAAAGAGAGAGTAGAGGTAGAGAGTCAAGCAATTGACTTCGGGCCAAATTGACAAACTGACAGACTGACAAAGCGACCAACCGTCTATTTATTTGACAATTTGCAAAAGGCAAGCAAAAAGCGACTAAGAAGCAAATAAATATCTTATTTCACAAAAATTCAAAATAAAATGAAATCATTTTCTAAAGAAAAAGGCCAAGTAAACGTTGAACTTCATTTCAGTTCGGGGAGCCCAAAAGTAACAAAATCCCATAAACACGACATGTCACAACACAACACACAGTTCAGTCTCTCTATCTCGCTCTCTCTCTCTCTCTCTCTCTCTCTCTCTCTCTCTCTCTCTCTCTCTCTCTCTCTCTCTCTCTCTCTCTCTCTCTCTCTCTCTCTCTCTCTCTCTCTCTCTCTCTCTCTTTCTCTCTCTTTCTGCCTAATTTAAGGAAGTCAGGGGGAAAAAAAAGAAAGCTGCAGAAGATGAAGGCGACTTGGCTTTGAATTACGTAAGAAATAAAAGCAAAAAGCGGAAAATACAAAAATAACATATCCTAAAGCCGGAGAATATTTTCACATATTGAACAAATGTTGTCAGTGGCTCTCTTTGGTTCCCGAGTGGATTTCCCCAATGACTTTGTCCTTTTGCATTTGCATTTCAAATTCGATGCGATAGCTTTTTGGGCCTTTTGCTGTGAGAGATAGGGGGAAAGTCCACAGTTAATTGGAAAATCACAAAAGCCCCACTGGCTAATCAGACGGCATTCCAATGCTCTTTTAACCCAACCAATTTAGCCAACTGTGTGCTCTCTTCTTTTAGCCCTTACTTGCTTTAGCTACTTGACCAACATTTGCTAATTAATTGTTCTACCATATGCCGCAGTAGATTGGGAATAAACATATGTAATTGAATTACCGTTAATTGAAAGGCCTCATCATCATCATCATCATCATGCTGTTGATGATGATGTAGAGCTGGGACAACTTTTGTGTCGCTCGGCATAATAATTACATTTGTTGTTTTGGCAACGAAGCAAAACAGAAAGCACACTCCGAACCCCATTCCGAAAACCAAACAATGACGTCGAAAACAAATCAGTAGGAAATATATCGAAACATTGAAAAAAAAACAAACAAAAAATTAAGAAGATAAAAGATAAATTAGTAAAAAATAAAGTGATTCAAAGAAATCTAAAAATTATTATTGTTAAACCCTCAGTTATTATTAAAGATCTGAAATCTGGTTAGCTTGAAAAGTATAAAATGCCAATCTTCAAACCATGATGGAATAAGTATAAGGTGGTCTCGTCTGCAAAAAGTGGGGCCTTAACTGTACTAATAATCAGTGCGAGGGAAAGGGACAGCAAGCACGCACTCAACGTGAACTAAAAAACGTACGACTCGGCAGTCGACGAGACCACCTTATACTTATTGCATCATGCTTCAAACTACATTTCGACTTACTCACACAAAGTTCATTGCCGACTTGTGAACATAACCGACTACCTATGTTACAGTGAGTTTATTCGATGCTATACAGTCGGAAACATTTGAATATTCGCTGTGACTTTGAAAAAAAAGTCCGTTAACTGCTTTGAGTTGTTTTGGCTTTTGACATCAAAATGTGGCCCACAAAATATGCAAAGTAAAAATGTGTTGTGGCACACGCAGCGCATTTGTGGGGCAAGTTTCGGCGACACTCGCTCCTTTAGCTGCCTTTCTGGCTGTGGCTCAGCACATTTGCATAATTATAAGATAAATAACAAAAATTTACAACAAAAACAAAGCAGCTGAAGGAATGATGATGCAGCCTCCTGTGACAACTGCTGCCCCTTGCTCCTTTTTCACATCCTGCTTCTGCTCCTGCTCCTTTTAATTCTCCGGCTCGTCGAGTTTTTGTTTTATTTGATTTCTGAATGCCAAGAATAACAACAAGAACAACAACACTTTATGCAAATATATGTGGGCTTGTTCGGGGGCGTGGCAGCGGTCGCCTTATCTCCTAGTTGAAATAAACAATTCTGAAGAGAGAGAGAAAGAGAGAGAGAGAGAGCTGCGAGTGTGACAAGCGGATGTCATGTGTGTGGTACACATATTTCACAAAAGTGCCAAACAGGAAACACAACACGACGACATTTTGTTAAATTTATTACAATACGGCCGCCGTGGACATCATGCTGCTGGCCAGGCCAATTTGTGCAATGCTTTTTTATGCTGTCATCCTCTGGCTTCATCGCAGTGTCCTTCCAACCGGCGCTCTGACATCCTGGTTGGCTGTCGGCTTAAGTACCCCCCCGAAATGCAGATCCAAAGCTCGACCTCGAGCTGCATTAACATTTGACACATTGATTGCCACAGTCTCAGCCAGTAAGTGAAAATAAATAAGCCAACTAACTGTATTAACTGTATTTGAATACCCTGTAATCCCTAAAGCAACAGAGCATTTTACATATGTGGTAAGGTGCTAATACTTAAACCAGACAATGAGTTATAAATGTTTATTTAGTATGCCCATTTCTTTATGAAGTGTGTATACATCATATACAAGAGTATAAATCACATTAAATTCAATAGAAAATAGTATTATATTTTGAGCATAGTTGTTTAATTAAATTTAATTATTTTTAATTTAATTTAATTTAAATAGTGTTTGTTACTTAAGTGCCCTGTGACTTATAATCAAAATATGGACAGATTCTGTTCTCTTTTCCATATAAATACCAGTTTAACTGCTGAATTTATATGGCTACTTTTTAGACTGTCTCAGTCTCTATTTTTCCCTTTACCCCGTTCAAATTTATTTTCAACAATTGTTGAGAGAACGTTCCAGATAAAAATGTTTAATTGCATTTATTACAATTTGATTGGCAGCCTGGCAATTCACATTAAATGAATTTCTCATGTTTCATTTGGCCTTATGAAATTTTAATGGAACAGTTAAAAATATTCTAGGAATTCGTTGCTTAATTTTACAAGATAGAGACTCGCTCTGTCTCTGGTGAGAGTGAGAGGGACAGAGAGAGAGGGAGAGAGAGAGAGAGAGAGAGAGAGAGAGAGAGAAGAGAATGTTTCATGTCTTGCGATGTGCCAATTGAGGTCAGTTGAAAGTTGAGTCGGTTTATTATTAATTTTTCAATATGTTAATTAGAAGTGACAAGGAATCGAGAAAAGGTTTTAGGGTTGTGGAATATATGAGTGGGTACTGAATTCAAGAGAAGAACAAAAATAAATGGAATATTGAAAGTGTAAGTCTTATGTCAGAATAGAATTGACGTCTGTATAGTCTTTTTAATTACCTTTAAAATGAATAAGCTTATAAAACCACATTGTTACAGTCAGACAAGGAATTCGACCCATTTATTTACAAGTAATCTTATTAGCAAAGCATCAATTGACTGCATAATCATATCACACGCCCATTTGCTCTCTGTGGCATCATAAACTACATTGATTTCAGCTAGCCACGCCTCTTAATTAAACACAAACAACAACTACAACTACAACACAAACAAGTAACAGCAACAACAACAACAGTTTGAGCCAACAAAATGTTCAATTAAATATGTATACGCCGTGTGGCCGAATAGCAGGCTCAGAATGTCGACAATTAAATGCCACGCCTACGACTTTTGCAAAGTAAAATTAAAAAAATAATAAGCGCTGTCTGAGCAGAGCAGAGGCGATTGCGCAAATCAGAGTATTTAATTGAAAGTTGCAGAAGACGAGAAGACAAGTAGCCGCAATCACAGGCAGCGTCAGCTTCAGTTTGCAGCCTCATCCGAGATGTTGGCTCATAAATAAAATATGCCTGGAAGAGAGAGAGAGAGAGAGAGAGAGAGAGAGAGTGAGAGAGAGAATGTGACAGCGAATGAAACTGTGCCTTAATTCCCTTGTCGTCCTTTTGGGTGTCCTCTTGGCTGTCGTTGTCAATCACGCCTTCTCCTCGCTGATTACACGAACTCTGCCATTTAGGGCCCTGTTTGGCTGCGGACGCCTGACATATTAATGAAGTAGCCAAGGCAGCTGGTTAAATGAATGCCAAGCACTGCGCATTGTGAAGCGGCAGCATTTTAAATCAATTCGTGAAACAATTAAAACTTGACTTTGGGATCCTTGGCTGCCTTTGCTGACATTGCGCATACGACGTGTGTGACGGCCGATCCAGAAGTGGCGCCAAAGTTTGTTTGGCCTCGTTTTGGTCCCGGTTTTGGTCCCGGTTTTGGCCCCGTTTGGCACATTTGCCAAATGAGAAAAGTGACGCAAAAGTTTTTTTTCAAAAAACAAACAACACACATTTCAGTGCACGTTTTGAGTTTCATGTCAGACTCATTCAAATGCACTCACTCAACACTCACTGAGCACTCACAACGCACTCAACGTTTGGCTTCCAAAGTTGCCTCTAGTTATTCGACTTTTGCTATCTGCCTGTCTGACTGCTGACTGTCTCTATCATTCTCTCTGTTTGTCTGTCTGCGTTTTGCATAATTAATTTTTTAATGTCAATCATACGCACTGTGTGCCATGAAATATATGCGCGCTGCTTATTCCATTTTCAATTTGAGCACATAAATCGCTTCTGTCTTCCATCTGCTGTCTTTTCTTCTCAGTCTCGCTCTCTCTCTCTCCATTCTATGTCTCTCAATGCAAAGTTGCCAAAAACTTTACCATGTAATTAAATTCGTAATACACAAATTAATTCTTATTTTTAATTGTTTGGCGCATAATTTGTTGAAATTGTTGGATAATTGAGACGGCAGCTTGTCACTGGATGTGTAAAACAGTTGTTATTCTGAACTTCAAGGTTGAAACTTTGTACCAACTATAATTGCACTATAATAAGAATCTATAGTCAGACTTTTGCATAGAGCGATAATTGTGAATTAACAATATTAAAACTAGGGATAAGCTTAAACTGTACAAATTAACGATTAAGTTAAGTCGAATACTTCCATCTTCTGTCGATTTAAGATATTAGTTATCTCTCTTGTTGGATATTGATGTGGTTTTTCTTTGATATTCTGATTCACTTTTGGGATCACAAGTCAAAAGAGTACAAATACTTTCTAGTATTTCTACTGCTTTCTTTACACCTGGAGCCTTTAGTACACCTTTGCAAACTATACGAACTGTCAGCGTCTTGCAGCAGCTGCACACAAATGGCTGGAAAATTGATTACACATGACACGCCCACACACAGAGAACACCTACATATACATATGCCGACAGTGCTAATGGGCAAAAAAGGAAAACATCCATTCGTACAAACAGCACACAGAGATGGAGCAGAAAAGTGGAAGGAAAACTTCACTCACACACATATATTCTTTGAAAACATGAGATGAAAAATTACAACAAATATAAACAACAACGAGAACAACAATGACAATAGCAAATAGTAATGGCATTGACAATAACAACGCTTACAATAGCTGGCACTATTTGTAAGCACAACAACAACAACAACGACAACAACAACAACAACAGCAACAAGAGAAGAGTGCAAAGATTTTGAGCTCACGAAAAATCCGAGCGAACAATGTGACAAACGATGTGTGAAGCAGTTCACAGGCAGCTCGAAGATGGCTGAAAGCGTGAAGTGCTCTCTGAAGTGGCGCACAAAGAGGGCTGATAGAGCGTCTGGGGGGTGGGGTAGCCAAATCTAACCATACAGTTATCACAGGACTTACAAGACGACCAGATACACACACTCACACATTACGTATACGCAACGTGAAGCAACTTGGTCATTTTTCATGCCAAACGACAACGACGACGACGACGACGATGACTACAAATCGTGACAAATTCTTGATGCGGGTTAAGTTACACATTTCTTTTACCCAATTTGCTTATTTTTCTTATTTTCCCATTCCCATTTGGTTGTAAGTATGAGAGTTTTCTCTTCTTTGGCTGTCTTGGCCAACTTTTTGGCATTTGGCTTAAAACACATTTTCAAATTTTTGCCGCTTGCGTACATTCGAAAAGTCTTTTAGCCTACACACACACACACACATACGCACACTCGCACACACAACTTTCTGGCCTTTTGCATTAGGTTGTCAGTTTGGCATTTGCTTATTCAATTCATCTGCCTGGAAAGCCATTAGCATTGCTCAGCCATAAAAATCTAAAAATGGGATTCTCACGATTCTCATGATTCCCACGATTTTCATCCTCGAAACGCGTTGACGACAAATGATAAAACAAGCAAAATGCGACGCACAAGAAATTCCGAATTGAGCAAAAAGAGAAAATACAATATATATATGTGCACATATATTTTAAATATTTCCCTCATTCATTTTTTACTCCATTTGATTCTGTCATCATCATCATCATCATCATCGTCGTCGTCTATTTTGCACTTTTACCCTGTGTTTTTACATCAATTTCAAATACAACATAAAAACGTTGCCACCCGCATGAACCAAAACACTGTTTGCTTTTAGTAATATAAATTAAATATATTGCAAGATGTCCGAGGGTACAGTAAAACCTGACTATGACGACTGTTATTTCGCAATATATAATGTACACTATTTATATAGAAGAAATCAAAGTCAAGCGAAGCTAAAAATAAAAAATTCATTTCAAATCAAATTATATTATTAAATATTAAATTTAAATTAAATTCATTATTAATTAAATTAATATCATTTTTATTTATTTTTTTTTCGATTTCGAATATATTTTCTTTCTGTTATTCAGCTAATAAGATGCAAATGAAAGTCATACCTTTACCTAAGGCGAGATGTTTTATTAGTGTGAGGTCTTACTGTAGCTGTCCTTTGGCACGTTACACCTGCAGCTCCATTATCATCTGAGGCCATATTCAATGACAGCATTTTTAATGCAATTTATGGTCGTTAAGGCGACAAAATATAATAAAAATGAATAATATTCCAACTGATGTAGTACGCAAAGCGACCAGCGAAAACAGCGTGCCAAACCCACTGTGCTAATGTATATATGTATATGTATGTGTGTTGTGTGTGTGTGTATGTGTGCCACATGCAACACGTGACGTGGGTCTTGCCACAGGCCACAGGAGCCCCAATACAGAGACGAGGCGCGAGTCGCAAATTTATGAGACACACAAAATAAATCGGCGCGCCAAATGTGCGAAACAATACATAACTCAAAGTCAGACAAAAACAACGACAACAACAAAGAGAACAGCAATAATAACAATAATAATATTATGATTATTTGTCATGTTGGCATGCAATCTCCATTAATAGAATTTGCCACAATTATACGCATAATGAAAATATGACACACGAAACCAAATAAACAAAAAAAGCAAACAAAACATTTTTCTTTGAAATAAATCTATTAAAATTATGTAAATAATACATTGAAATATCAAAATTATAATTAATGCCTAAGGTGAATTTAATTATTCAAAGTATATCAAGCAAAAGTGGTATACAATATCACTGCGGACGGCAGTCCGCGCTAGTGACGAAAGCAGCACAAAGGGTGCGAAGGCGACTAGCATATATACACAGGAAGAATGGAAAATTTGCTATGACTGTCCGATCGGGTCGAGTTATGTACCGATCGAAAGGTATCAATTTTACTTACAAATGTGCTTACTAAGACTTTTGGAAACTTACCTGGTTCGTGAGATAAACAGGTGTTAGTGGGAGGGGAAAATTTTAAATTATTGGAGCAAATGGGGTCGTTGGAGCCTTTTCGATTTTTATTTTAATTTTTTACTATTCTTATCAAAAATACGCGTCGAATGACACCTTGATCAACAAAATCCGATCACTGGTTCAGAAGATAATTAATTTTGAAATTTTTGGTGCCCTTCTCAAAACGAGATGAAAAGTCAGTCTGTTTGTTTGTTTGTTTGTTTGTTTGTTTGTTTGTTAGTATCAAAGCGTTGATTTAGCTTAAAAGTTTGAATGAGGACTTGTTCCCGATCAAAAATCTAGAAACGTTTGTTCTACGACTTTTTCGAAAAAAAGCTAGTTTAGCGGGAAATCGCTAAAAACCGCTATAGCATCCAAACGATATGAGCTACAGACGTGATCTATATATCGTTGGAAAGGTATTTTGAAGGGCTTTTAGGCAGACCTTTAAACTTTTTTTCTAAAGTGCATAGGTAAAAAGCAACAGGTTAAATAAGATATTTTGTCCCACATTTTGGCGGTTTTTGAGAAAACGACGCTAACGATTTTTTTTAGCTTTCAATATGTTGTAGTGTATAAAATTTCGCGTTTTTTGATATATGATAGAAAAAATTTTACCGATGGGTTTGGAAGATATTACTTATTAACTGAATATACTTTTTACCTTTACACTACTGCATGTACTAGTACATATGCAGTATGTACATGTGCATGTAAATCGCCAAAAACCACAGCTTCCAAACAATAGAAGCTACAGATTTGATCTATATATCGTTAGAAAGGTGTTTTGAAGGGCTTTAAGCCTAGTTGTAAACTTTTTTGCTTAAAAGCACAGGTAAAAAGCTTCAGGTGAAAGAAGGTTTTTTTCCCACATTTCGGCGATTTAAGAAAAATCTACGTTTCAAATGACTTTTAAATATGTTATTTGTTGTAGACAATTCAATTTCACGTTTTTGACATATAACACATAGCCGTCAAATTTCGTTTGGGCAAGATATTACCTGTTAACTGAATATACCTTTTACCTTTACACTTCTGCATGTACATATGCAGTAGCATGCATACAGCAGCAGCAAAGTGTCATAGCAGCCAGAGTTTGAGAGTGCTACTAGCTTTTGCGCTTGGCATGTGTGTTTGTAAAGGGAACCAGTGTTGCCAGACAGTTTGTTTCAGCTTGTACAAAAAATAAACAAAGTTGATAAAGATATACTGTCCAAAAAAAAAATTCAATTTCAAAATTTCTGATGTCTTATTCAAAAATTTCTGATATCTTATAAAAAAACCTCTTTACGAGGTAAAAGTCTAGTGACGAAAACAGTTATATGCCCCAAAATTTCTGATATCCAATTTTGTGACGAATAACATTAAGTTTGACATATAAATTATTTTAAAAAAAATTTTTGCATTCGGCACTGCGCAAAACATTGAGTTTTATTTGGTATGAAGAATTGAGACATTTTGGCGCAATGTGCCGAGTGCCAAAATTTTTTTTAAAATAATTTTTATGTCAAACTTAATGTTATTCGTCACAAAATTGGATATCAGAAATTTTGGGGCATATAACTGTTTTCGTCACTAGACTTTTACCTCGTAAAGAGGTTTTTTTATAAGATACACATAAATACATACATATAAGTAAATCTGTAGTAAAAAAAAATTAATATAAAAGATAGTTCGATTTAAAATGCAACTTAAATGGAAAAATATGTTAACCAAAATGTATAATTCCAGCGATTAAAAGTCTTTTCCAATATATATCAATAATAAACATCAATTCCAATCTCTTTGTGGCTTTTATAAATAATACAAAATAAATGAACTTTTCAATCCTTTCGCTCAATCAGTAAAACAGACTTCACCAAGGCAAACAAGACTATCCTTGTAAATCTGTATAGCACACACACACACACACACACTTCTTAATACACTTTTTTATTTCAAGAGCACAGACACACACATACTTACGTAAATATATATGCATGTAGATGCATACTAAAGTTCTCACATTTATTTCAATATTCTTTTCGAACATTATGAGCAAGGGAAAAAGCTCATAAAAAATTCAAAACGCCCTAAGTACCTTCAAAGTAGCAACAACAACTAAAACAGCAACACCAACAACGGAAGTGCACACATCAAAGTTAGAGAGAGAGAGGGGGAGGTGTAGGGGGGTTGAGTTGAATCAACTAAAGCAACTTCAGGAGCAGATCTCCAACTCCTCTTTCAGCTCGTTGTTCAAACTGACCCGACACGCATGTTTATACGCTTTTTACAGCTGCTCCACGCTTATCTCTAAACAAACTTTTCCTCTGTGTGTGTGTGTGTACGTGTGTGTGTGTGCCTCTGTATTTGTTTGAAAATGTTTTTTTAAAAATAACTTTTGTGGTCATTTTACTAAATACTTAGGATACAGACATCAGGCCGCAGGTGAGGGGCAGCAGCTCGTTAAAGGCTCGCCAAAATTTATGGGTGAGCTTAGCATCGTCTATCGGGCCATCAGGGGGCTAACTCGGTCATCGCGAAGCTGCGAAGCGGTCACAACTTGTTTCAGCTTCATTTTTTATACCCTATACCTATAAAATATGTGTAGAAAAGAGTATTATAATTAAATGGCAGTTAATGCAGTTGGTAAAAAGCTACAATCCCATTAAGAATATACAAAAAATATAAAAATATATACGCATAACATATTCCCTATAAATTTAGAATATTGCTTAAAGAGATGTTAGCCCGAGTACTTTAAAGTTTCCTGAATCTGATCTTCACATGCGCTAAGTGTATGAAAAAAGAAATGTGTTGATACTTTAAAGTTTGGCACAGGGTATTTCTTAGTCAAACACTCTCAACTAGAGCCCGCTTGTTTGCTTTCTGTTATTCCTGCTGCTATTTTTGAAGCTTGAACTGTTTTTGGCTTCATGAACGCGTGAAATTTTTGGTGTATTGAGGCTAAATTTTGGGTCGCGGCCCTTGCAAAAGTTATTTATGTCCTTTTGGCCAAGCTCCCATTGTCAAATCGAAGCGTGACTTTAAAATAGCAAACACTATTTGTATTACGCAGCCGATACCCTTGAATTTATGCTGTTAAAAAATATAAAAAAAAGTTGGAGAAAAGTGAAGGAACACAAAAAAATTATAACAAAAGGTAAACTACAAATGCTGCTGGCTTAACCTCAAATCAAGGCAATCATCAATCATATTTTTTGGGTCACATCATGAATAAAAATCTGGGCAGGGGCTTTGAAAAGTCAAGAAGTGTATGTCGGAAAATAAAGCTGAACTATGTAAATAATGATAGGGGTTGCTAAAAGCCTGGCAAACATGTTCCAATGACAACTTTAAATAAATTTATATAATGAAAACTTATATCAAAAACAGGCGAGGAAGAGTTGGAAATGAATTTAGAATTAGCTCTAGAAAATGAAAGATTTTACTAAATCGCAGAAATTATGTGATGTAAGTAATCAAACGTGGTTTCAGTTCATTTTCTTTTTATCTTGAAGCTATTTAGTGCTTAACAAGTACATGTCCTAATGAAAACTTGCAAACAAATATATATGTACATATGTTACTTGGCCATATTCAGTTTCTAAGAGAAGGGCAGTTGAATTGAAAACTTTGAGAATATATTGAATGGCGCTTCAGTAAATGAAATGGCGGCCACAGGAAACGGAAATTTCATTGCAGAGTTGTTCATAAAACTCGCAACACGCTAAGAAATTGGCCATTGGCAAAAAGTTGGCGAGAAATGTTTTGGACCATCCCCCGCCCCCTGCACTCACGCCACCTGCCAAAAGATAAAACGCACTTTACAGAGCGAGAAAAAAACACTCAGAACGATGGGAGATGGAGAGGGGAATTCACATGCGATGTTTTTCTTTTATTATATTTGAACTTTAACACAGCTACAATATAAATTAAAATGGCGGGCACTTTGCCAAGAGTAACAGAGACAGTAAATGTGTAACTCTCTCTCTCTCTGTCTTACTACCTCTCTCTGTCTCGCTCACTTTCTCGTTCTGTCTCTCTGTCTTGCACTTAGCCCTCTGGCAGCTGTCATATGGAATTTTGGGTAGTGAATACAGGCATATATATGTATATATGTATGTGTATTTTCTACATACAGATACTCACAGACACACACACACTCATACATACAGCTATACAGTTAGCTGGGCCTACGACACAGTCGTCAGGGCGCGCAGGATGTTGAAACAGATTCGACTCTTAATAATTTCCGCACTCGAGTTGATCGAAATCATAAAATTTTATGAGCATGCCAAGAGCGCGTAAGTGCCAACTGTGTGTGTGTGTGTGTGTATTGGTATGCTCTGCCAAAATGGCTGCCAGACAGACACAATGAGCCAGTGCCAGTAAAAGGCAACAATGCGACTGACAGACAGAAAGACAGACACATCAGTCCAGGATTCGTTTCTCCCTAAAAAAAGTAAAAACCTTTTTTTAAAGCCACAGGGCAAGTGAGCATAAAGTTTGCCTTTTTTTACTTTTGTCGCTCTGAGTAACTCGAAATGAATGATAGATACCAAAAGAGTACAAAGGACAGAGAAAGAGAGAGAGAGAAAGAGGGAAGAGATAGCAAAGGTAGGGAAGGGAGTGTGTATGAATAATGGAGCTTGTTTCATATCAGCCAAAACTAAAGTTGACTTTTTTCCTGGCGTTGATTGAACGCTTTGCAATGAACAGAAAGACAAAGAGTGAGCATAATATATGGAATGAGAGAGAGTGGGACAAAAGGACAATAATGTATCAAAGGTAGAGATTTTCACTCCAATTTTACTAGTCATTTATATGTATATCTTTCTTTCATTTAATATCTATCTCAATGCTCAATTCAGACTTTCAATAATTCGCTTGGCGTCTGTTGGCTTTTCATTTGATTTCCTTTCTTGCCATTCCATTTTCCATTTTCTCTTCCATAATTTTATTTATTGTTTGCACAACCATAAAGTCATTCAGTCTCATTTCGTGCAATTTCTGCGCTTTCATTTTTCATCATTTTATTCCTCAAAGTTTCATTTTCTACAATTTGCGATTGCGTGAATTTATGCGCTGCCAGCTCTGACACGACCCAGTGATATAATTCTCGCAACATCGCCCTTCACGGACAATGCACTTGGGAAATTAACTTCCAGTCCTGGTCAAAACATGGGAGATTATTTTTGGGCTACAGTTTCCACGAGAACACGTGGTTTCTTCATCAGATTTATAATATATTTTATACCTAATAATGTCTATCCAAATTTGGCTTATTATATATTTTATAATCATACTATACTCGTACTTGAATATACTTAAATGGGATAATGTAATACTTATTACATTTTATATTCAATTGATTCTAGACTCAAGTGATTGTGATTATGCTACATTATTTTCGGACCCACCCACGAATGTGGTGCAAAGAGGGCTCATAATTTCCGTTGGCTGAGATTGTGGTGCATTGTGCTAAGACAGAACAACAAAAAATGTAATAAAACAAAAGAAAAATGAGATCGCATTATGTTGTTCAGCAAATAAAACAATTTAATTGGTATTCTTATGGAGGGCATTGCTCATACGCCGCGTTGGCCCATCCGTGGCCACTCAATTAGCCGAGCAGCGAAAGCCTTTGAGTCCTGAGCAAGTCTCGCACTAATTGCGAGTTTGTTGGCCGTGCAACCGTGCTGCACCCAGAACCCGATTCGCCTTAGTCTTGGCCTTGTTAGAGTGGGAGTGTGAGTGCAAAGGATAAAAGTATTTGCCATTTTCTTACATGTATTGCGCCCCAAGGCGACATGCTAGCTTGTCTGCATGTTAACAGCCCGCGCGAGCTGAAGCAAATAAATCTAAAGGCAAAAGGAGCAACAGACAACCCTCAGGAGAAGAAGAAGAAGAAGAAGAAGAAGAAATAAGAAAGAAAATAAAAGAATAGAAATACGGGAAGGAAAAAGGGAAGAAAACAAAAGCCAGCACCGTTATGTTTATTATGCCAAGCATGCGAGTTAATTCTTTGCATTGTTCTTGTTATTCTTGTTGTTGTCGTTTCTGCCTGTGACAAGCAACAGTAAAGAACACCCTTCAGTCCTCTCTCCCCCTCTCTACCTTATCTTTCATCTCTTTCACTCATTATTTTTATTTTAGTCGCGTGCATGTAACACAAAAATCTTTGATAAAGATATTGAGCAAGGGAAGCTCAACTAAAAATGGAGCTGGGAGTAAAAAAGTTAGACAGAGCGAAAGAGAGAGAGGGTGAGAGAGAGAGGGGAGATAGTGTGAAGCAGTTGAGCAAATTTGAGTAGATAAACTTCATAGATAAATGATTGGATAGAGTAGCTAACCTGGTTAAATGTGAGCTGCACGTGCTAAACAAAGAGAAACCCGAAGAGAAAATCTTAATTCACTTCGTTTAAAGTAAACTGATTTTTAAACAGTAAATAACAAGAGAATAAGATAATACAACATTTTATTATTTAATTTTACACAAGCAAGGTTAAGGAATATTCCTAATTGGTTGACTTTGGAAGTCAATGAGCTAATTCTGTTGAAGATAATCAAATGATTTTAAGTATAGGGTGTCTACATGATAAAGATTATAGACTAACATTCTTGCAGACCAAATGCTCAATGGATTGGCAACACAATAAATGTAAGACCGGTGGCTCTAATGGCATTTTAATCATCGCATGGTTAACGGAACTCCTTCAAAGTTGTTGGTAAACATTTGCACAGTAATAACCACAAATCACTGGACAGGGCGTGAAACTTAACTGGAACTGCTCTGTGGGATAAACGCATTGCTGTAAAGTAACCCAAGAACATTAAATGCTAACGGGCACATCATTAACCCCAACATGAAGAGCTCAGAACCCTCAAGAGGAATCTCATTAGTTTGCATGGCCAAATGTCCACTTATCGACACGGCCTAGAACCGAACCAAATTCAGGCTAACTGATACATTTAATTTTATTTACAACGCACGCATGATCTCGCCTCCGACAACAACAACAACAATGGCAACTGTTAACTTGGAGTCCTTGCCACAATCAAGCGTAATGCGAGCATAAATATTAATGCAGTGCCGCTTTTTGAGGCAACAAGGACAACGAGCGAAGGACGACGCACCTGAGCGCAAACTTATTGGCTTATTAAAGTCTAATGCCGCTTTTTTGTCTCTGTGTGTGTGAGAGTGCGTGTAATAATGGACTCGCCCTGCCCCTAATTGTCTCACTGTCTCACCTTATCGAGCGGCAAGGTGATAGACAGAGTCACCAAGTTCAATGTTGCATATTAATGCTACAGCTTTTTCGTCCTCGTCCCCGTTCCCTTTGTGCATTTCTGATATCTGCCAGATATCTATTTTGGTGGCCATTCAATATCAATGTGGATTAATACATGACGCTCTGAAATATCCAAGTTTGTTCTCTGCTAACGGCCAAACTGTTTAAGTCCTGGTCAATATGGGGCATTAAGTGAGCTTTGACGAATGCTCATGAATAAGCAAGCGTGACAAGTTGGTCAACTTTCGATTGTTGTACAACCATTTTGTTTGAAAAGTGTGTTGAAGGCTATCATAACTTGCAGATAGACCCTTGACTGTATTAATCCAAAAGCTGTACGAGTGATATACCATAAAATGTACTTAAAGAATATAAATATTTGTTTTTTTGTTATTAATAAATTATGAATTATCTATAGAGTCTGAGTTAAGACATTAATATAACTAATAGTTCAATAACCAAACTCAGATAGATGGAATAGTTATTCATGTAAATTATCAGAATATTCCGAAAATTTTCTAAATATATTTAAATGATCCTCAAAGTATCCAGCACAGTCAATCACATTTTATTGCAATTGGTATTGCTATTCTCGTTTATGATGCTGAAAAATCAAGTCAATAACTTAGTAGACCCTACGCAGAAAACTTTGAGCACGCACAAAGAAAAAACTTCTATATACATAATAAAAATAACGAAGAAAAAGAAGAGAAATGAAAAAATGAAGCCAAAAGTTTTGAACTCAATTTTCTCGGGCATTTTGCTTAGTAATATTTTTGTTGTTGGTTTTTTTTGTTTGCATCTTTTAAATATTTATGCTATTATGATGTGCCTCAATTTATGAATTTGCCAAAGTATTTAGTCAATAGCTTAAAAACAAAAAGTTGGCAATTTTCCTCTTCTGTTGCTGCATATTTTATGCTCCCATCTTCCCGGAACAGAACAGTTCTAAAGTTTTGTTGGGCCTCTTATCGATGTAGGCATGGCCATATTTATGAGAATGAGTATGAGAAGGTCTTGAATTTATGTTAAAAGTTTTTGCTTAATGTGCACAACTGCAGGGTAGTGAAATCTTAATGGAACCAATTTTAGCCACAGCACTTGAATTTTGTGGCACAAACTTTTAGTCAGCCCTGTTGCGAAGTTATTAGAAATGATTTCAATTTAATTTAATTCCTATATAGGAAAAAACAAGTACTGACTTAACTTTAACCACATGCATTGAGGTTTAATTTCAATTGAATTAAAGTTATTTTGCTGTGACTCGAACTATTTGCATATGCATTGACTTCTGTTTTTTTGTGTAAACCCCATTTAATTTAAACAAATAAAATCTATGACTTTTCAACGTTAAGCCAGCGGCAAATAAGGAAGAAAAAATTATAACTGAAACAATTGGAATGTGGGCTTTTAAAATGTCATTAAATTCATTGATGATAAAGCATGATTTTAAGCCAAAAATGTTGTATACTAAATCAAACAAATTTCGCCGGCAGTGTATAAAAATAAAATTCGAAGTGAGCTCAAAGCGAACTTCAATTAAATTAATGACGGCTTTGATGTTGACACAAGCAAACGCAAACAAATGCGTTGGCTAAAAAAAGTATGATAAAAAATACGAAAAGTAAAAACGAAAAGCAAATGTGCAAAATGTGTGGCTAAAGTGGAAATTTGGAACAAATACGGGGGTCCCATTTGGGCTGCACAAATTCCATTACCCAAAACGCTGCGAGGGAGCGGCCATTCTAAGCTGAAATTGTTTGGATCACACACCAAAAAGCACAGACACCAAACACACAGACACATTCACAAGTTTTCGTATATACATATATATTTCATAGTACATGTGGAGTGTCCTGCAGCGAATGCACTAAGGCTGATCCATTGTTCTAATGCCCAACTCTGGCTTTTGTCAGCCTTCTTACACTCTGCTTTAATGATTCTAGAGGGTATATTCCCGACTATCTAAATAGCCATAACTAACATACTGATATCAAATTAAAGGGAATTATATTCTGTGCATATTTATAATCATCTAAAAAGCTCGCAAACGCTTCATATGTTCTCAATTGATTTATAAATATTTGGATCTGAAGCCCTTGACTTTCTACACCATATACAGCCAGTTCAAATTTATTCTGAACACTATATATTTCTCTTTACAATCTTAATGTGGATTAAGAACTTATACCTTGACAATCTCCGTTTAAAGGGTATCACATTAATTATATCGAGGGTATCCTGATGTCATGAACTTGTTCATTGAGTGCAGTTTCAATTTGTTTTTGCCGCTGCTGTTTCATGTGCTCCTGCTCTTTCGACTCTGTCGAGAAGCAGCAATTTCCGCTCCAAATACGCGAACTCGGCTGCCTCGACGGTTGCCGAGGGAAATTATTAAAAGCGAAAACGGGCGCGCTATTATTTTTGACACTGATAAATTTACAGCACTGAGACCTTGGAGTTGTTGTTGTAACCTGCTGTACTAGTGACTAGATAGTGCACTTGCATATGTTTCTCTAACTGTGCCAATGGGCCTCGACCACGCCCCCTTCACGTCTGTGGGCGGTGCGAGGTGCCGCCACATGGCTAACGGGAAAGTAATATAAATCGGACCCCGGGGATAAATAAGTTTGTATTAGTTATGACAATGCGGATGAACTCTCACCCAGACTCCACACAACTGCATTCGTCCTTTATGAATGTCCTTGTATGTGTGCAGTATTTAATTATGCAAAGTATTTATATGAGAATCCAAACTAATTGCAGTGCTTTGAATTATTCAACTGCAAGTTAAGCGAATTCGAAATGAGACAATAAATATTTGGATTTCAATGCAATTGTCTTTTGCAATTTAGATTTATGGCAGAAATTTATTGAACGAAATTCATTCGAATATTTCACTTTGAAAACAATATGCTCTTGAATGAAGAAACTTAGTTTAAGCTTGGCTTAAGCAAAATATTTATATAAATAACTGCTGCACTTAAGAGTAAAGAGTACATAAAACCCTCCTCCTTTAGAGCTTGAACTTTTTATTAAAAATATATTTTCCTTACATTTTCACTTGCAGCTCGTGACTTTTGTGGACCGCAAGGAGGAAGACAGGTGAACCGGAAGCGAGCAAGGTACGTAAATAAGTCAAAATGCAGTCGAAATGCGTTGGCCATAAATAAGAAGACAACAATGTCTAAAATCCAAGATAAGCTGCTTGGCCCAAACCAAAAGGCAATAGACAAAAGCCAAAAGACACAAACAACCGAAAAAAACAAACAAAAAAAACTTAGAAGAAAAATATTAAGTGCTAAAGTTTTTTGTGCTGCCTGTCAAAAAGGACAACTGCAACGGCATAAAAACGACATAGACAGAGACAGAGAGACAGAAGAGAAAAAAAAATGAGGAACTTGTACGCATTGTTAGTGAAGCGAGTGCCACGCCCAGTGCAACGCCCACTCCTCATAGAGCAATATATAAAAGCGTATCCATGTTAAATTCTTAGCGCAACGTCGCGCATTGTTTGACTTGAACTATGCGCAAGTTATTTCTTTATTTAAAGTCACAAGCCCGCTATTGTTAACTTGTTTTTTGACCCACTCATCCACACACACACACACACACACGCACAATTTTCAAGCGCAGGGTTTTTGTGCAAATTGTTGGCCAAAGTCAAAGCAGGAAACCCTTTTTTGGACGACATGCTTAAGCTCAAGCTTTATGAGGCTACTAAAGCAAAGTGTGGGCGGGCTGGGGGTAAAACGGGAGGGTTGGGGGGAGGAGTGGTTTAGAGTTAGAGTTAGAGTTGTAGGAGTGTGGCTGCAATGGCGTCGGCAATATATTAGAGTGTGTGTCCTAGCTGGTGTTAAGTCAGCTAAAAGCCTTTTGGCCCCAACCACTTGAATTTGGTAGCTGGCGCAACTTTTTAGAAACGGATGCAAGCTGAATTACCAGATACTAAAACAGAGCAACAGAAAGAGATATATATATATATATATATAGAGAGAGAGAGAGAGAGAAATGAGAAAGAGGGACACTTTCCGCACATAGCCAGATGACTATTTTTGCGGTGCCCAGAGACTTCCACCCCCGAGGAGTGGAGAAAGGAGAAAGGAGAAAGGACGCGGGTCGTAGTAAAAGTTTTATGCGCGACACCAAAAGTGCAGTCAACGCACTTGGAGTCCAAAAATATGACTCGTGAATGGCTTTGGGATTGAAATTGGAATTGGTCTGCGCTCTGCTGAGACTTATACCCATTTTGCAGTCTTTACTAAAATTAGTGTCAAACACTTTGCAGATAAAAGACCAACAAATTTAAAAAGCAAGACAGCTGACGCATTTAGCTGACAGCGCAAAATGTTTTAGAAAATAGTTTTGATTTAATTATGAATTTATAAAAATTAAAAAGCTCAAATAAAGTTTTGACTTACTTAGAAAGAAATGTTTCATATAGTAAATACAGAAAACTGTTGTATATCAATTCGGTAATAGATTATAACTTTTTGAAAAAGCTACAAATAATTCTGTATTCATGACAACAACAATTGACAGTAAAAATTTGAACATAGATAAAAAATTCGGGCTTTTTTATTTGTTCTTCGTCTTAATATGCGAAAACTAAACTTGTCCTTAAAATTAATTAAAATAGTCTATGTATCTCCAAACCTGTTTATTTATTAATTAATTATTTTAATGTGTTTTTCGTTTGTAACAAACTAAATTAAGCTTATTCGAAATGTTAATTTACCAAATGCAAAATGACAGGCTTACACTTTCAACGGTTCCAACATTTTTATATTTTTGTAACATATGATATTTCACTTGCTAGTTGAAAATTGCATTAAATTGAACCACACAATTTTAATTATATAATTGCCATGCTTGACTTTGATTTGCCCACAACATATGATCACATTAAATGGCAATCATATAATTTACTGGCCACATTGTATGATGCAACAATGCAACAGTATTTTAATATTAATTTATTTATCTCTTTTTCGTTCGCTTCTTAAATTTATTTTCGCATATTTTTATTCGTTTAACATATTTGCTGTGCACTTTTATTCGCTTTGCCAATGATTTATTGCGCAAATTTCATTAATTTGCTGCGTTGTCATAAAACGACATCGGCAACAAAACAACAGAAAAAAAAGGAAAAAACGAAAAATGAAATGAAATAAAATAAATTTGATTGGCGCGTGTGTGCGTGCGTCGCATTGGTGTTAAACAAATTTTATAGCCCACCTATGGAGCACACTTATATACACGCACACACACACACACACGCACATATGAAATATAACCGAATATACGACTCGACGAATGTATTTATGGCCTCCCGCTAGAAAACTCATTATACACGGTGTCTGTTGGAATTTTAAAATTCGGGCACGAGTATCTACAGCTCGTTTTGGCTTGTTTTACAATGTCAAGGAACGCGTTCTTCTTTTGAGCCAGAGCTACGTGTCAAAAATTAAAAGTGCCCAGGCCAAATTGTTGTGAACAGTTGCAAGTGAATGCGGTGAATGCGGTGAATAGCCGGAACCAACCTAATCCCAGAGATCGTGTCTAATTTATTAGCAAGTGAAAATCGCGCACAACGACTTATGACAAGGCGCACATTACACATACGCAGCGTTGTCCCGGGCATAGGATTAATAACTTGGCTATAGGAAATTTACTTTTTTCTAATTTACGCCTTGTTTTTTTTGTCTCTCTCGTTGTCTCTCTCGCTATCTCTCTTTCTCTCGTGCGGAGAGCAGAGCATTTTCCATTAAGTTTGCAGCTGCTTTCGTCATAACTCATGGCACTCACTGGGACAGAGCACTCTCCCTCTCTCTCTCTCTCTCTCACACAAACACATACACTCACGCACAGTTAGAGAATCACAGATTGAGGCCATGTTAATTTGTAGGCCGCTGCAGGCGGAAGTCCTTTTGGGTCTTTAAACGCAAATGAAAGGCGAACCGAAGCTTTTACTGCCGCCATGAGCTCATGTATCATTGAGCATGTGTATGTATATCTCTCTGTAAGTGTGTGTGTGTGTGTGTGTATGTCTTCCTTGTTTGTTCTCTTATTCTCTGTGTGTGCGTGTTGCTCTAAATTAGATTTTCATTTGCGTGGGCGCCGTGTGTGTGTGAGTGTGTGTGTGTGTTGATGTCGTTGTCCTTTTGAGTTCCGCCAGCCTCTTTGTTATTGGCCCAACTTTAAGCACTGTCACTACTTAGATTTTATGACCCGACACATAAAACCCTTTTTGAACCTGACCCGCACATATTTTTCTCTTCCCATTTACAAAATCGATACAAAAATTAATTAATCCAAATTAGAGTCAAGCTGATGTAACCTATATGGCAAATGAAAATATCTCAGATGAATTCCTTTATATAAATTTATCAGCTGACTTGATTTAATTTCTATAAAATAAAAATTTGTTTATATTAAATATTTTGTACCTTAAAGAAATTGTAATTTTATTACTGTCAATGACAAGCTAAATAAGTCAGACCTTGGCCTGTCAAAAGCTGTCAGTTGAAATATTTTTATTGATTGCAGACGCTTTTGCTAATGCAGGGTATAACCACTTTATTAAGAAAAGAAAGCTGAGATAAATTGGGAAAAAATATACACTTTCTAAGCATTCCAAATTATAATTCGATAACAACTACAATACGTTTATTAAATGGACCAATATTCATAAACTTGATACACAAATTAAAAATAAATATGTAAAATCTTTCTAAATAATGGAGAAAAATCAAGGGTAATTTCAAGTCAGTTTCTCAGAATTGCAGTCGTTTTTTTTGCTTTATTTTCTTGTATATTTTTTTAATTTCCTATAGACTAGCGGAAAATGGCAGCTACCTTGGCAATTACCTGTATTGATTGGCAGACAAATTCAGTTGAAATTGTTAAAATTTGTGAGAATTTGTGCGAATATTTTTGAGTCCTTTTTCTATGATTTCAAAGCAAAATTGAGACGCCAATCCACTGAGGCTGAAAATTTCGCATAAACGATAGCGATTTTTTAATAAGCATCACAATGGCAACAACAACAACATCTACAGCAAATTCAAATAATTGAACAGCTGCCTAGCCTAAAAAGTTTTGTAAATAGGAATTTTGAATGAATTTGCTTAAAGCTGCAAAAGCTGGCAACAAAAATTTGGCAAATGGCAACGGCTGTCAACTTGGCTTGAGCTCAAAAGTATGCAACATAATAATAACGTTAAAAGATAATGAGTATGGCAACAACAATAGCGAATTTGTCGCATTGAGAGTTAAGGGAGGCGTGGCGTGGCGTAGCTATCAATGGCACACGCCCCCAACAACAGCAACAACAACCGAACAGCACGCAGAGTAACAAATAGGCAACTTGAGCAAACTTTCAAGAGTCAAAACATTTGCCACTCCCCACGCAGCCTCACACACATTAACTACATCATATCTGCATGTGTGTGTGTGTGTGTGTGTGTGTGTGTGTGTATGTGTGTGTATATATATACTTTGTGATATTTATCGTTTCTTAAGTATTTTTAAGAAGTTTGCCACGGCAACTTTTGCTTTCGCCTGGCGACAACAAACATTTTGTCCTGGGCATATTTCGAGTGGCACTTCAAGTTGTCAGACACTTGTCTTTTTTCTTCCCTTCTGTTGTCTACGTCCGGAGATTTCCCCCTCTATCCCAAGTACTGGCCATGTCCCTGCCAGGGACATTCTTTTCCAACTTTTCAAGGCCTTAATCAACTTTGGATATAGCTTAATGAGCGCATGTAATGAGTTAATTCATTTGCCCTGCTGCTAAGCGGTCCAAATAGTTGACAAAGTTGTGCTTCAAAGTACTTGCAAATATTTGTAATTTCCTTGTAAATAATCTAACATGATAAATTTAAAATATTCAGAATTTTAAACAATTAAAATCAATTTATTCGAAATGTTTGTTAAAATGTTTATTTTATTCAAAACAATTCAAAAAATAATTTTATTCAAAATAATATTTAGCAACAAATTTAAAGCATAACTGACTCTACAATTTTACAAAACTGTTGAAGTAATACTCATAAATCAAAAAATAAAAATTTAATAATAAATAGCATATTTCAAATTTCATGGCTGCTTTAATATTAATTTTCATTCGGTGTTTTTAATCATAATTTCTTTTGCATTACACTTGACATTCAGTTATCCGCATTCATATCAATAATTATAATTAAATATTGAAAGGTTTATTAATATTTGTACACCCATATCAATTTTGCCATAAAGTAATGTTTAAGCACATTGAGGGAATAAATGTTAAGTGTAAAAGTGGTGATGGAATTTTTTGCACATTATCGGATTAAGAGGAACTGAAAATCATTTAAATGGGTCACAGATAAAACACACACACACTCACACACATGTAGAAGACTCTTGTATACTTATCCCGTTTGTACGGCCATAAAGCACACAATGAAAATCCAAAAGGAACACAAATTTTTGGCACTCACTTGTAACGCATTCTCAATCTCTGTCACATCTTTTTCTTTTGCAGTTATTACGGACAGCAGCCAGCGAGAAAAGCTGACTCTATTAACAGAGCAAACAGAAAAATAAAATAAGTCAAAGTAAAAGGAAAATGAAAAGGAAAATGGTAAAGAGGCAAATCGAATTGCTAAGCGGCAGCCAATGAGACGACGGCAACACATTCTTGTCAGCAGCAACACTTGTGTGTTGTGGCAGAACTGAAGCTGGCTTAGAACTGAAAGCAGACACAAAAATCGAAACAGTTAGTGGGAAAACAGCCCGAAAAGCGGATTGCGAATTTGCTATATTGACAGAAGGAAATCGTTAGCCGGCTTAGTCCGCTGGCAACCAAAAGCGACGAGGCGCATTTAAAATTAAAAATACATACTTATATACACTCGTAGATAAAGAAAGGAAGCCAAGTGTTATGCTAATGCCCATGAATATTACATGAGTTAGTCAAGTGATGACAGCAAGATGACACCGCGCTAGAAGAGTATCAGAGTCACTCATTCAGTCGAAATCCCCGGGAGCTGCAATCACTGAGGCAAGGACACGATGACGGAACTGCGTCGTGCAGTTGCCAATGGCCATGATTCCATGCAGTCCACACCGCGCCTGCACAAGCAGCACTCTGTGCGAGATCGACAGGCCCATCCATTGTTGCTCCACTCGCTCGACGATCACGGCTGCAACTTGAGCAGCGGCGGCAACAGCGCTGCCAGCACCAGCAGCAGCACGGCGACAGCAACGACAGCACTGGGATTGGGATTGGGATTGGGATCAACTGGCCCCCACAGACTGAACAGCGTCGAGTTTGATGAGCATGACATATTTTATGTGTCGCCGTCGAAGCGAAAAGCGGGCGTGGCACCTGTTGCAGCCGCATTGCGGCCAGCAACTGCGTACGACAACAACAGCAACAGCAACCACAACGTCGTCACCTTCTCGGACCACGTGAGCGAGCGTGGCGTGACCAACAGCTGCTCCTCGGCCTCCTTCTCCAACTCCTTCTCCACCGCCTTTTCGACGCCCTTTGCGTCATCGCATCGCGGCTCGTTGAAGCGGGCCAAGGGACGCAGCAATCAGTCGCTGTGCAGCTGCGACGCCGGCGACGAGGCGCAACTGCAGCCGGACGCAGCGCGTCCACTCTACGAGTACAGCCTGGAGAGGCGCCGCAAGACGCACACCTACACCTGCGAGCAGAATGCACAGATTCTCATGAGACTGGAGCGCGAGCGAAATCGCAAATTGTCGCTGACTTCGTTAGTCGCCGCCGAGCTGCAGGTGAGTTGAGAACTTAAACACAGGGACTGCAAATAAGAGTTATGAATGCTAATTTCAACTAAAAAAATCAATGTGAAGGAAATATGCTATAGCAAAATAGTATACACCAAAGTTCCTATTTCAGTTGGATATCAGTTCGATATCAGTCAAAAACTTCTATTTTTAGTTTATAAGATATAAATCAAATGTAATTCTTATTTTTAGTTTTTATTTAAAAAGACAAAAATAATTATTAAAATTTAATTTTTAACAAAAAGTTGTGAAATAACACTTATTTCTAATTTTTTCAATAAAAATAAAAAAATAAGAGTATTTTTGGTTTTGTTTTAAAAATTACAAATAAGTGGTATTCCGTAACTTTTATTTTAAAAATCAAAAATAAAAGTTAAAAATTAAATTTTAACAAATTGACTTTTTAAATAAAAATTAAAAATAAATGTTATTTCATACATACTTATAACAGTTACGGTCCCTGCTTAAACATGAGCTTATGTTTATTATGTAATTGGAATCATGAGTAGCAGCCGTGAGTTGCACACCTACGTTTTCCCTTTCTCCTTCCACCTCTGCTTGGGGCACGTGCCGCGCATTTGTTTTGGCCTGTTGCAGGCAAATTTGATAGGCAAACAATTCGCGGCACGTACCAGCAGCAGCGGCAACAACAAAGCTTTGACTGACACCGCGGCATCTGCCACATGGCACCTGATTTTCGCTGCCTGCCACATGTCCGTCTGTCCGCCTCAGTTTCTTTGCTTTAGTGTCATCTTTGATAGTCTGAGTTCTTGACACATGCCTAAATATTCATTGTCGGTTTTTACAAAATTGTTTATACAGCTTTAATATAATTTTTTGGGAATAATATTAAGGAATTAAATGCGAATAATGTAAAGAATTATTCTAGAATTTGAGTTTATGGTAACTGAGTACTGATAACTGAGGGCTAAATAATCAATAGATGTGTTTATTACTTTAATAAGTTCAGCTCAAGGTTTTCTTTGACCTTCAAACAAACGTTGGTGCCACAAAAAGTAGAAAATAAAGTAAAAACAAATTAAAAACCATTCTGTGTTTTACACTTAAAAAATGAAATATTTTTCCATTACAAGCAGTTTAATTATTTATTCGCGAAAGCATTTTTTAAGAAGCAAATATTTATTATCGTACAATAAAATCTGAAAGATTTTATTTGAGATTTGTGTGGCAAACTGAAAGCAGAATCAATCTTTTGTAGTCTTTTAAACTTGGTCATGCATTAAAAATATCTCTGAGGTTAAAAAATTGATTGTAAATTAGTATATTCAAACTCTAAATGAAACCTGTTGAATCAAAGCAAGCTACGACCTCCGCGTTGCTGTAAATCTCAACAATTAAATAGAAATCCCCACATACGATCAGTCTCCGATTGTAAGGAGAGAAAACAACTACACATCTCAAAATAAATTTTTTTTCCCCAATTACATACAGAAAAAGAAAAAAAAAATAAAAAAGAAAACGGAATTGAGGACCAGCAGGAAGGTGACAATTAATAACACATAAGGTATTTGTTTTTTTTTTTTGTTGGATCGTTCGTTATTTTGTTTCGTGAACACAATAAATACTTGGAAAGGGAAAAGGACAAAGTATGGATTCGGCCGAACTGAGCAGAGCCGTCTCGTCGGCCACAATCGGCTCGGGCTCGTTGACCAAGAATAAGAGGCTGAGGCACAAGCGGAACTTGCCGACCTTTGACCTGTCGCTGGAGCAGAAGGTTGACATTAAGAAGGCCTTCGATCTGTTCGATACGGAATGCACCGGTTTCATAGAGGTCAAGGAATTGAGAGTGGCAATTCGCGCTTTGGGCTTTGAGCCGAACAAGGAAGAGATTAAGAATATGATGGATGAGATCGATAGAGATAGAACGGGACGCATTGCGTTCAATGACTTCTTGACCCTGATGCGTCTGAAAATGGCCGAAAAGGATACCAAACAGGACTTGATGAAGGCCTTCTCGTTCTTCGACGATGATCGCACCGGTAGCATTACTTTCGACAATCTGAAGCGAGTGGCCAACGAGCTGGGCGAGAATCTCACGGATGAGGAATTGCAGGAAATGATCGACGAGGCCGATCTGGATGGCGATGGTGAAGTGAGCCGCGACGAATTCTTAACTGTCTTGAAGAAAACCAACCTAATATAGGGAACTTCAGCACTCTCAGGGAAACGACGTCTGTGTTAGGCATATTCAAACCCTCCCCCATTTAATCGCAGGTAGATTGCGGCTTACTCCTCACATACCGATACCATCAAATAATTTTTGAAGAAGTTTGGATATGCTTCGGTTAAATAAAGCATTACATGATGCACCAAAGCAAATGTCTTTCTATTTTCTCCCCTAGTTACCTGAACGTTCTTTAATTAAAATTCCACCATGTGATAACTGACGTCACGTCGACCTTGAAACGTGACCTCGATAGTAGGGACGCTGCTTTAAAATTGTCGAGCATTTTTTGAGTTGACAACCATTTGTCACAATTAGCACGCAGCTCGGAGCGGAACTTCAATTACGAACAAATGGCCTCCACCACCTCCTTGTTCCCTTTATCTCTGTCCTTTTTCTCTATGTGATTCTCTCTACTTATTTGCCCGGGTCCCGTTCTCGTTCCCGGTCCAGAGTCCGCTGTCATGCATAACAAATCTCTTTGACACATTTGATGTATGCGTTTGCACTGGAGGGTAAAGGAACTTCGTGCATGTATGTGTGTGTGTGTGTGTGTGTGTGTGTGTGTGTGTAATGTGTGTGTGCAACAACAACAGCAGCTGCTGCTCCAGTTTGCAGTTGTTGCAACTGCGGCTACAATTTGGTTGCATGCGTGGGCGCCTTTCCAAACGGAAGCTGCCTAGTTTCAAACTCTAGAAATGGCAAATATACTCGTTATTTAGTAGCGTCGTTTAGCTTTTTATTTACGCCATGCATTGCATTTAGCGCCATTTAGTTGTTTCAAGCTGACTGCAAGCCTCGGCTTTAAATTCATCAACTGCTTGTTGCCTATGCGGGGCCACGTGACGTATGCGCAATTTATGTGACAGCGCAGTCAACTAACGCTGAATGAAGAGTCAAACTGATGCAAATCTACCAGACAAATAATGCCTACATTCATGTGAGATCAGGGTAGCAATTGAAGCACAGTTATATTTAAAACTATGTTTTATACAAGCAAAAATAAATAAAAGTTATTGAATGATTAAAATATACGAATTTCTTTCGAGCATTGACAGCTACTCATGTAAACCATTTCTCACTAAAATTCAACTTATCAAAAGTGTAATCCTCTCCCACTTGCATTTCAATAGCTCTCACTTGAGCTACGTGACGTACGTGTAATTTTTGTAGTTTTTACACTCAATTATATTTTTTATTGCCGTGTCCTTAACAAAATTTACTCTGATATAATTAAAACTTTAGTCTAACCAAATGGCCATTGATAAAGTCGTAAAGCTGGACGCTTGGATAATTACAACACTCTCAGAGAGACTTCCCCCCAAAAATAACAACACTCTCAAAATGAAATAAAATCAGAAAAAATTAAATAAAATAAAAGTGAAACAAACTTGAGCATTTATAAAAGTTTTTGCTTATTGCTTTTGGTAAATCGATTAAAGGCAATACTGATGAGCGCCGTGGATGGAGTAGGGAAAAACTTCAACTAAAATATAGCCAACACTCAATTTTACGAACATTTAACTAAATACCCAAGCAGAGCAGTCTGTAGAATCAAAAAAAAAAAACTGAATGAAACCCAGAGCAACTCTTGGGGAACTTCGGAGGAACTGAGCAACAGCTACGAAGCAACAGCTACAAAGGACGAGCGCAAAAAGTTTTTCGCAAACTACAAAGCTGCCATAATTCAACATTACACGCATACACACACACACACACACATACGCCTGCACACTCACATGTAAACATATTTGAAACGCTGAGCTGCAAAAATATCGTTAACTGTAGCAAGAAAGTTGAAAAAATAAAATAAGAGAGATGAATGCTCACACACACATGCTCACGCACACATACTTACAGAGACACTTATATAAATTATGGTAAAAGATTGCACAAAATTGCAGCAAAGTAGACGAAAAATTATTATAAAATGTGCATTATGAAATTTAAGATGGGAGACAAAGACACGCATAATTCAAACGAGCGAAAAATGCATGCAGAATGCAAAGCAAAATCTGAAAACTGCAAAATGCGAAAGCTAAGCTAAAAGTCGCGAGAGATTTGTACAAAAAAAAAAATGAAACATGAAAAGAAAAGAAAATAAATATGAGGGGTATATGATACTATAAGGGGTTTGCCAACAATATATCAAGCAATTTAATGCTCAAAAACGCAACTAGCTGCGGTTAGCCACGTCCTGTGGTTGCCCGTCCGTCCCGACGTCTATCACTCTTCCTCTCCAGCCCCCATGCCACCCCCTGCCCGCCATTAGTCGCCTCGCAGCTCATAAACATGGCGTCCAATTTGTGGCATAAACGCCAAATAAGCATATTCATATGCAGCATACTGTTGCATGCGTTGTTGCATTCTGTTGCATACTTTGGGACGCAGTTAACTAACAGCCCGGGGGAATTATGCATATATGCAAGAATGGATCCTACTTTGAGCATACTTACGAGACGTGAGAATCAGGAAGGGAAGGAGAGAGAGAGAAAGAGTTCAAAGTACATATGCAAGTGTATTTATGATGCCTGGGACTTTATGCTGTCTGCCTTTAATTAGTGAAAACTTGGAAAATTTCCTGTCGTCGCTATCAGGGGATAACAAAGAAATGAAAAGTACACAACGAGAGCGAGAAGGAAACAGATAGAGAGAGAGAGAGAGAGAGAGAAACCATAGCAATATGAAAGAGGGCACGACTACGAGATACCTCTTAGTAAACCCCAAGTTGAATGTACATTTGTGAAATATACTGACTAAATAATATCTATTCCATTTAAATTATTTATTCAACATATTTATATTTACTTACTTCACAAAATATATTCAAAATTAATCTGATATTGACTGATGAAAAGTTAGAAACTGCCAAGTTCTAGTTTTATTGTTATGTATCATGAATTTATAAATATTCTTTATTAAGTCGGATAATATCCTTTCGCACACACTCATAATATAAAAAGTTGAACTTTTGATTAGTTGCCAACAAATTTATAACTCTTCAGAGTGAAGAGAAGAGTAAGCAGCTAGTTATATGCATATTGAAAACAAAACACGACCCCCCTCGAAATAATTACCCAGAACAGACTCAAATGGTTAGAGGGGGAGGGGGCTATAAGCTTGGCCTTATTAAATCAGTGTCGAAACCGAATTGGCCAGGCTGCGACGGGGGCGGAAGGGCAGAGGACACCGCAAAATATTTGCATAAATTATTTAAGTTTAGCCCGTGACAGGCGAAGAAAATTACCATCGCCGTGTACGAAAGTATGAAAATATGAAAATTTTCAATTTTCACTTAAGCAGCGGACGCGGCAGGACACGACAGGACACGACCTACCATATTAAGGGCCCCAGTATAAGAATAAGTAAATAATAAAAATAATAATCAGCAAGGACACGGGCCAAGGCAGGCGACAACAATAACAAGCTATGCATAAGTGAATATTAGGTGTGAGGAAGAAGAGAGAAGAGAGAGAGACCGATAAGGGACAACATAAAGCAATCAAAATTCAAAGGAAATTTTTATTAATGTCAATGCGTTTCGTTTTCGGCCAGACGCATAAAAATAAAAAGCAAATCAATGCAAATGTATTTCCCGTAACTGAATTCAATTTCAAATCCCCGGGGCGACCGTCCGTCCGTCCGTCCGACCCTCCGTCGGTCTGAGCTTGATGAAGTTTATGATGATGCCTGGCGATGATGATGATGGCGATGAAGATGATTATTAGATTGCCTGACCGTAGCAAATTCAATTAGGATGCTCACAGCGCACTGCGCACTTAGATGGCCAACTGGAAGCACGGCAACTGGTCAAAACCGGACAATTCCAACAATTCCGACAACTGGACAACCGGGAGAAACTGCGAACTGAGTTCTTTCAAAGGATAAACCTTTTTCTTTTCCCATTCGCACGTCTTTTTTATGCTGCCCTGTCTGTGTGTCTGTGTGTGTATATAAGTGTACTTATGTGTGTGTTTGTGTGCCTTGTGTCTATGGCATAATTAAATTTCATGTTGCCAAAGGCCAGCTAAAAACGCATGTGTTGCTCTCTAAATCTCTTCCTATACAATTTCGCCAATTTGCAAATGTATAGCGCACTTTTCGTAGGGTTGGTGGCCAAAGTAGATTGGATATTACTAAAAGTTTCTTATGAACTTACAAATTGAATCGAAGGATTTATAATAAGTTAGGGAAGTGATCTTAAGGTAATGATACTTATTTACGAATTGATTTGAAGTCGAAACTTGCTTTGAACGGAGCTCTGTAAATATTTACATCAAGTCTGTAAACCAGCTTGGAACACAATCTTTGAAAATATTTACCCCAAAAATCGTGAATCCGATTAAATAAAAACTTCGATTCGACAGAAAGATAATTAAATAAATATTATTTTTTAAATTCACAGAATAATAAATAGCGTTCAAATCATACAATTATCTAAAAATTCAAGAACAAAGGAAACTAGTAACTATGTTTTTTGTATTTAATTTAAGGGGCTAAATAAACCTGTTAGCTAACTAAATTTAAATCTGCATCTATGGCTCGAACCACAGAACTGGACCTAGTCCAAAATATTGGTGCCTTGCAGCCCTCATAGAAATCTGAGTAAAATTAAAGGCGTTTGCTTAAAGTTCAAACTCTTCCCCAGGGCGCACTCATCTCATCTGTTGTCGCACAGCCGGAAGTTGCCCATGTTGATTGATTTAATATTGTTTCCCCTTTTCGCAGCAGCTGCGGGTTATCAATTTGTTGTCTGCCTTGTTCTTATGCCGCCTCTTCTCCTTCTTGTTCTCCTTTTACTTGCAGAGTGACACGCCCAGCTTGTCGGATGTGGATGTCATACCTCCAGTGCCGCCACCGCCAACCCTCAAGCGCAACGGCAGCATGCGCAGCCTGCGACTGTTGCAGCAGCTGCAACAACAGCAGCAGCAACAACTGCCAAGTGGCAGCAGCAACAACAATAATAACTTGGGCTCGGGAATGTCGCAATTGTGCAGCAGCGATCTGCTCGAGGATTGCACCAAAACAGCGCTGGATGAATGCGCTGCAACATTGCTGAAGTGCACCATCAGCAACAGCAGCAGCAACAGCAACAGCAATAGTGTCAAGCCAGATCTGTGCCAGGCGACGACTGGCCACGCCCACAACAAGCCACAGTTTATAAAGCATAAAGCATCCCCGCCCTTTGCCGCACACGAGGAGGACAACATTTTTGCACCGCACTCGCAAAAATCAGATCCCAGCTTGTGCTTTGTGCCAGCAACAACAGCGACTTTATCAGCAACTGGAACTGCAGCTGGAACGGCAGCAACTGTTGCTCCTGCGATGAGCAAGTACAACACCATCGGGCCGAGCAGCGATTACGCTCGTCATCTGGCCCACTACAGTCGCTACCTGCAGAAGCAGCATCAACAGCAGCAATTGGCACACTTTCAGCAGCAACGTTGCCGTTGCTTCTCCCAATCGCTGCTCAATTTTCCCAGCAATCAGCAGCAGCAGCAGCAACAGTTGCCACTGCCACAGGAGCATCTCAAGGACTCCAAACAGAGTCTTGGCGTGTTGCAACAGCTGGGCCAAGAGGCGCACATCTTTCACACGAACAGCATGGACTGGACTCTGCCCATGAATAGTCGCAGCTTTGGCAATTTGGTTGATATTGATGGCAACGGTTGCCGCGTGCCGTATCAGAAAATGCAGCAATCATCGGCGCTTGCCTCATCCAGTTTCACCATGAATTCATTCGACAGTGCCAACAGCGGCGGAATCCTCAAAGAGTCCCATTCCCTTTCCCAGCCACATTCGCATTCGCATCCACATTCGCATTCGCATCCACACTCACATCATTATCATGCGCACGATGTGGCACACTCGCTGCTGCATCATGTTGCATCCACTGTTGGGCCGGGTGGCGCCATTCCTGCCACGCCGCAGAAACATCATCAGCTGCACTCGAGCGTCACGAGCATCATGCCCTGGAAGCATCGACAGTGCCCCAGTCGCGGCTCCTCCAGTTCGGGCACCAACTCATTCCGTAAGTTTACAAGGGTTGCAAAATCAAAATATGCTATACCACAAGTTGCAAATAAATTTCTATTCTTTTAAGAGATTTATTTCAAATAACTAAAGCGAATAAGCTGAGCCTATAAAAAAATACTCGTTATTGCTTATAAAATATAAAGGTCACATTTGGACAAAATTGTTTTAGAAATTGTTTAGCAGAGCCTAAATATACTATTTCTTATAAAAGCACAATTGCATTATTATACTTGTATTTGTGTAAAAAAAGTCCGCTAATATTGCTTAGTTAAAAAATTCACAAATTTCTTTATCTATCAAATATAATTCAAGGAGTTGGGTTCTCGCTGGCATGAGGTCTGGTCTTTGGAATTAAGCGTATTTTTCTGCATTTTAACAAGAATTTTATGTTAGATTTCACATTTGTTAATCGCTTGGAATCACGTTGAAATTTGCAGATTAAATGCTTATAGTTATTGTAGAAGCGAGAACCCAACTCTAATCAAGTAAAAAGTTGACCACAAACACCTATAAATAATTTAAGAATGCTAATTTCAAATAAGTTTTGCCCTAGTGAAATATTTTCTAATTTATATATTAACATTTAGTGCACATTTTAAAAAACAAATCATCAATTTCTATAAAAGCAAATTAGAGAATTCACAATCAATTATTATAAAATTTATGCTGAACTTAAATTGGGAACATAATAATTAAATTTGCAAATTATCTAAAGACTGCTAGATTTTCTAGTCAATATTTGGAATGTAAATTATACAAATATTTTCCTAGAAAATAGGTTTAAAGCAGCTTAATGTGTTCTCAGCAAAACTGCAGTGTAGCAATTCTTATAAATCTGATTGTCTGGCTCCGTCCCAAAGGACTTCCACTAATCAAAGGCCAAGAGAGTGCTATGCAATCAGGAGTAGTCAGAGTGGATTGGTCCGAGTGTAACCCTGGTTTTCTACTTACCTGACATTGCACCTGACCGGGCAATAAGCTCGGCCAAACTAACGGCAACTGATGGCAGCCCCCATGGGCACAATTCTATTTAGTCGTTAGCCGTTTGATTGCGCCCCATGTACTCGTACTAACATGGCCGCTTAATGTTAAACGTTGCCAATGCCCCGTCTAGCGTTTTCAGCGTTCTCATCACGTACTCAACGTGCAACTGCGAGGCATGTGGCAAGTGCAAGCGTGGCAAGGGGTGCAGAAGGAGTTGCGTGCACCAGTCTCCCTCTCTCTTTCTCTCTGGCCAACTGCAGTTCGTTAGGATGATGCCCCGCCGAAAACTGCGTGGCGGACGTTGTCCTCCTGTCATGTTAAATTTATGCAAATCGCTGATGCCTGCCCGCAACTCAACTCAACTCAACTCAACGCAACTCAACTCGGTTCAGTTCAGCTCAGCTGGCTTCAGTTACAGCAGCATTTGGTGGCCAGAAGCGTTGCACATGCTTTTCATTTGCAACTTACTTATCGGTAATTCCCTCTCGAGTCAGAGCGAGAAAGAAATATAGAAAGAAAGCTCTGTAATCAGGCGGATTGACTTACATACTACCAGCGAGTTTAACGTCTCACTTGACTTATTTGCTAACCCATTGCAAAGCAGTTTGGTTGCATAATAAAATATGGTTGGCAATTAGAATTGATACGAGTTCGAATAATGAGATTTGGCCATTGAACATGGGAATTCTGTTTATTTTGTGCACACATTTCATACTTTACTTTTCGTTTCCTTCTATGTTAAGTGCTTTTAGCTAAAACCAACTAAGCAATTCAATTTCAGCGTTTAACTAACCATTTTCCCTTATTATACTTTTCATTCATGCTTCTGTCGGTTGTTGTTGCTGTAATCAATGCCACTGTCACGGCAATTTGCACACACACAAAATGCAACACAAAACAACCAACAATCGACAACCGACAACCGACAACCAACGTCAACGATGATGATGATGATGATGCTTGCCTCCTGCTGCCTGTACAACAAACGACTTGGCATTGAACTGCCAATAAAAACAACAACAACAACAACAACAATAACAATCGATGCTCCTGGACATCATGAATGCTGATGCTTCTGCTTCTGCTATGGCTGCTGCCTTGCCTGGTTTCTGGTTTTGTTCTTGGCACACGCTACGTATACGTAACACGGCCAGGCTTCGATGCAGCCAAGCATTGGCTGGCTGTGAGCTCAATACTCTTGATAATTGGCGCTGCCAGTGTTGCTGTGCCTCTAGCGTTACGTGTTGCAGCAAGTGAGTAGCTTGCAACCAGTTTAACTTCCATTCTCCTGGTCATACTTACCCGTAGACAATAAATCAATTACCATAACACATACGACACGTAGCCAAAGCTCAAAACGTCTCTCGACTTGGTGTCTTTGTGTCGTGTTAATGCATCTAAGTTAGTTAGTAGCTGTTGCTAACTCACTTTTATGACTCTCTCTTCCTCTCTCTCCCTCTCTCTCTCTTTCTTTGATAGGTGCACCATTTGAGGAACGTCTCCGAGTTGCTGTTCAGCTCTTGGATCAAGTGCCTTTAATCGATGGGCATAACGATTTACCTTGGAATATACGCAAGTTCCTGCATAATAAACTCAATGACTTCAAGTAAGCAGATTCTTCTTATTTATTAACAGTTTCTCAAATGTTTACAACATTCGCAAATGCAATTAATATTTTCAACAAACTTTTCTTTTTTCACTCTGTCCATTTTGCCAGCTTTGATGAGGATTTGCGCAACGTTGCGCCCTGGGCTCGCAGCCAGTGGAGTCACACGGATCTCACGCGACTGAAGAAGGGTCGAATATCAGCACAGGTAAGTGCTTTCCCCTTCCCTCTCTCCACTCTTCATAATTATTGTTGCGCGCTTTCTGAGCGTTAATTGGCAGGCCGACACAGTGGGCTTCAACAGTTTGCTTTCAAGTTGAAAGAAAGTAGTTGAAATAGGAACAATAAATTGAAATTTCTACAAGTTTATCAAACTTTAAATAATTAGCAATCGCAGTTGCTGTGTTAAACAAAACTTTGTCATATTGTTATCAATAGTTTGAGGAAAGAGTATTAAACTTTCATGTTGACTTTAATCGCATATTCTTTCATCTCAACGGCTGCTTAGTCCGTTGTCTGGGCAACCTTTGTGCTGCTGATTTTGCTCATCTTTCTGCCAGCTGCTGGTCAGCTTCAGCTTCAGCTTCAGGTTCCCTAAAGCAGGAAGGCAGGGCAAAAAATGGAAAATTAATTATGACCCTCTCATGAAGCCCCACGTTGACCTGAAGGTAGCTGCTGCTTCTTGTTCCGGCTCCTGCCCCTTCAGTTCAGTTCATGCCACTGATGCGTTAATTATTTTTGCCATGCAACACGCTCATGGAAGCTCCTTAGAAAGTTACTGCTAATTGGTCATCATTGATTCTTTTAGCTCGATTTTAGCACCATTTCTTCTTTACGTTTTTAATGGCTTGTTAAGTACTTGATATTAATGCCATAAATGCAGGACTCAAGTGCTAATATAAGCCTAATTTAACGTAGTGCTTGAATTTTGCTGAGATTGTTTTCTTTAGATTTTCAAAACGTTGTGACTTTAATTAAATAATTACAGCATTTGCATTGGCAATGTTTTAAAATAATGTAGTTTTCATTATGTACAAATAAATGAATTATTAGTATCTAATTGCCTTCGGAAAATTCTCTTCTTGAAAGCGAATAACAGCCTTCAGATATTACCCTTCAGTGTGCGCAATTCTAGTCACACTTGACGTTAATTAACACCTCGTTTGCAATACTTTGCACACAACTGCATGCTCTTCTTAAATGCAAAGTGAAGCCATATAGTAAGTAGCTCGAGTTGCCTTTGGCAACAAATAAGTTCAATTAGCTTTAGCCTCCTTCGCAGGCTGCAGTGCTCGTAAGTTGTTGCGCCACTCATCGAACATGAAAATCAGGAAGTTTCCACTCGGAGAACTTGTATGTACCAACAAGTATTTGTTGAGACTGCTGGGAGCAGTTAACTAAAACCAGTCGCGGTTGCTGAAGGCATAGCACGAGTCGGAAACTGTTAAGTTTTAATAAGCATTGACTTTTGGAGCCATAAAAGCCACTGAACGACCCAAAGTCACACCATTCGCCAACGTAATTAAACTGAATGCAGCATAATTACACCCTGCAACAGGTAACCAAACGGGGTATATTCACTAAAACAACACTGATATTATGGAAAACATAGCCAAGACATGTTATAGATAAATTGTCTTGAGGTTTCAAATTGCATTCTCAATTATTTTTAAGGCTTTCATGTTTAATTGTTTTCAGTTTTCATCAACACGCAACGTTAAAACTTTTTGAGGTTTGAATAAATAAAAAAAAGCACCTGCAACGACTTGGAAAAAGTTTTTGAATTATGTGGGCAACTCTTATCAATTAATGTAAATAAATAAAAGTGTTTTCATCAACATTATGTAAGTTGTATTAGGCGTCAAGTTTTATAACTTTTAAGAGGGTATATAATAAGTCAATATACATAGCTTCCTGACTTATTCCAAGTTAGTAACCTTTCACGTTTATTGCCGTTTTCCAAGTTTTGCAATATTGCACCGCAAACTGCAATTACCTGTTAACTGTGCGACAAGCAAAACAGCAAACAAAAAAAAAAGAGAAATGCTTTTCAACATCAGATTTATGGCAAGAGTCGTAGAGGTTCCGTGGAAACCGAGAAATTGCGTGCTCGAATGCTAAAACTGCAACAGTCATGGTTATGTTCCATGTTCCATGTGCCACGAGCAACGCGTGCGAAAATGCATTGGAAAAGTTAATTTTCATTATGCTTAAAGCCTCTCCTGTAATGGTTTCTCAGCCAAAAAGGCAGCCTTCACTCGTCGTTACTTTGTTTGGCAACGTAAAAAATCGTCCTTGTGGCTCCCAAGTGGATGGAACGTGGCGAACGTGGGTGGAACATTGCAGAATTGGCTGCACAATTTGATATATTGAAGTGGTTTTCGGCGAAAAGTGTTTATTTCGCGTTGATTTATGAACTCTCCACGCGTTTAACTTGCGCTTTTCATTTGCCAAAAATGCACGTTCCTTAAGTTTTCGCAATTAAACAGGTATTTTTTTCAACTCATTGATGGATGTGAGGAGTTTAGAAGGCTAACACTTGAGGCTTTTATTATCTAAGAGATTGTCTAGTTATCTGAGTTTTGGAAATCAATATTTTGGAACAGCAAAGTATTTAACTTGAAGTACAATAATTCTTATCAGAGGAATTGTTAGGTTCCTCTATAAATTGTAATTATTTACAAGATTGTCTAAAATAAGAGGCAACATTTACATTAACTATTTTATTTTTTAAAATGCATTGTCATGGATTTTTAATTTATTTAAAAATGTATTGGTGCACAACGTGTACGTGTTTTGCATTTACAATTCGCACTCGAAATTCCAGAGCACGCAACTTTTGTGAAAAGTTTGAAATGCTTTACTAACTGCAACATTTCACACTTAATTCATGACGGAAAACTAAACTCAATAACAGTTGGGAGCGGCAACAAAAACAATGGCAACTGGCAGACTAACTAACTGGATGACAGCATGTTTCAGCAATTGTTGCCCAAATGCCAAACGTGCAGCAACTGCGTGTCGAGGATGAGGCGCATCGAGAAGCTTAGCAAAAAACGCCAAAAAAAAAGAGAGAGATCCCCAGAAAAATGTATAAAAGACAAGCTGAAAATCACGTTTAGGCCATAAAGTACTCAAAAGCGTGTAGCACGGCAACAGTTGCAATCTTTTTAGCGCCCAAGTAACAACAGCAGCGGAATTTCAAGAGATCAGCTGCTGCCTAAGGAGTTGCCCCTGGCGCGCTCTATTTTATGAGGCTTTGAAAAAAATTGAAGGCAGAAGATGAAGAAGAAGCTGCCACATTGTTGGCCCAGGTAAAAAAAGAAATAATAACAACAACAACGAAAATGTTGAAAAATCAGAGCAGACGAAAAGTTGGCTTCAACTGCTGGCAGTGGCAACTCCTGTGCCAGGACGTGGACACGGACACGGACACGGACACGGACACGAACCCGGACACGGAAACGTCATGTTACGGTTGTTGTCCGCCTGCATGGATGACTGCATTCTGGTTGCTGCTCGTTATACCCGTAACTTAAAAAATAAGTAATAGGGTATACTGTATTCGTTGAAATGTATTTAAGAGGGAAGCATCTTCGATCCTATAATGTGAATAAAATCTTGATTGGCATCAACAGCCGAGTCGGTATAGCCATGTACGTGTGAGCTCTTAGATCTCAGAGACTCTAAGATCTAGAGTAAACACACAGACTTCTATAAACCCTAAGCAGTTTTTAATATATGACGATCATTTTGGTAATTAAAGTTATTTATATTTATAAGCTATCATCCCTCTAAATCGCAACAAGATCGGGCAAACAGAACGGTAGTTATGGCCGAATAAAGTTTAAGGAGTGCGTATAAGTATGCAATTAAAAATAAAATATATATATTACATATAAATAACGGGTATCGTATAGTCGCGAACTCGACTATAGACTTTCCCGCTTGTTTTTGGCTCCTCAATGCAAGCCTAATAGAAAGCGCACACATTCGCATTCTCATTTTACACCAGACAGAGACGGAGGCGGAGGCGGGGCGTGGCGGAGACGGAGACGGATGTACCCGCAACGAGCTGCGCTGCCTGGCCGCCATTTCGTGTTGTTATCTGGGCCAGGACACGGGCCAGAATGCAATGCCGCATTCAGTATGCATGTAGCGAAGGGATTTCAAAAGTGGTTGCGGCTCGTTGTTGGTGGTTTTTGGCCTGGCCCAGACTGGACAATTGGACGGCGCTTATCTTGTTGGCTTGAAATGTATACATATTTACTTTTAAAAAGTATTTAATGTTGGTTAGACAACACTCAAAACGGAAGCTCAAGCCAAGATAGACAGCAGTCAGCACACTTTTTTCATTTCTGCGGTCTCTTCAGCTCTTTCGACATTGTTAAATGATTTTGGCCAGCTTTTCTACTCAGTCTTGCTTACAATTCGCTTTAGTGTTGTCCGAAAAATATTGCCTTAAATAATTGGCCAACAACATTTCATAGAATCTACTTAAGCGGCAAGTGCACTTTGCTTTCAAATTTCAAGTGAACAAAAATGAAATTCATAAAAGTCATTTAATAATTGCACGCTTTGCACATCAATTTCATATATTCGAGATTACGATATACTTGTTTGTCCATTTCCATTTAAGCTTTGTATTAGCTTTGAGTTATTCAAGTGGAAAGCAAACGGTTTACATTGGAGTCAATAGAGAAACTTTATATATTTTTTAATTCATTTATATAATATTCAAATGTGAAGAGGAAAATTTGAATAGAGAGTGGCTAAAAAGAGAAGGGAAGGGAAGGGAAGGGCGATTGTGCCCAGACTATGTTATGTATTCATGTCTGTGCAGGTTAATCTATAAAATACACTTATACTTTATTAGAAATGTTGACTTTGAAAAACAAGCACTCGAGGAAATTTAATTCATTTAGTTACATATTGAGAATTTGTTTTAAGTGAGCCACCGCAATTAAATAATACCCATAAAGTAAAACATATTTAATTTGTTTTTGACTGCCATGTGTCAATATTGAACTTTAATGCGATAATAATGAAGAAGTCTAAGAAAGTTAAGAATGCTTAAGCTGTCATCTGTATTGTGAGGTTGTCAACAGAACATAGAAAATCTATTTTGAGGGCATTTTATAACAATTTGGTTGAAGATAAATCTTTGCCATGCTGTTTGGCATTTCGACCGCAAACAACAGCTGCATTTATGTGTTTCAGCATTTAATAAATGCCAACGCCATCAACTCGCCACAACCACAAGACACAACGAGTCACAAAGTACACAAACACACCGACACACACACCAACACACACTCACGTGCAACCCATTCACAACAAATCACGAGCACACAACAACGTTTTGCCAGAGCATTCACAATTAACTTGAAGCCAAAATGTTGTCCTTGGGGAGCAACGTTGTCGTTGTCGTTGTCGTTGTTGTCGTTGCTGTCGGAGCCAAACAACTTTAAATATTAATATTCGTCGAGCCAACAAAGCTGATGATGATGACAATGATGTTGCTCCTGCGGATGCTGCTGATGGCACAAAAGCAGGACTGCAAGGACATCAAGGACACCAGCGAGCGTTGCCATTGAGACGTTGACGACACTTTGCTGAATGCCCCATTGCGATGTTGATGCTAATGCTTTTGCAGGTGGGCGTCAAATGGCAAAATGCCATGCTTAAACACACTTCAAGCGCTTTGCTAATGCAAATATACAAAACATCACACACCACACCCACATTCCACATTCCACAGCTAAACAAAGGTGAAAACTGAAGCTGATGGCGCCACTTGAAACTGGGCAACAGGTTACTTGGCTTACATAGGCGAAATACTTTGCAAATGCAAAGTGAGCGCCACCAAATTGCTGTTAGCTCTCGACAAAGAGCACATACACACATTCTAAGCCAAGCTAGAGATATTGCGCATACGCCGCGTTACCTGTTGCCTCCTTGCGGTTTCAATCAGGCAACGAAATCTTCACGCCTCTTCACTCCAAGACCAACCTCTCTAATGCTTACAAAAATATTTTAAGCGGATTTGTGGGCAGGGGAAAAAATTAAACCACAAAGCAGTAAAAAAAAGGGCACAAGAAAAAATAAGTGAGAAACAGAAATGAAAGTAAGAAAAAAAGAAAAGAAATGTGAAAAGCGCGTCATAATGGAACACACAAAGGCGAGCAAATTGTAAACTGAGTTTGTCTTCATCTCTGTCTGCCTCTGTCTGTATCTTCAACTCCATCTGTGTCTGTGTTTGTCTTTCAATTGTTGTTTTGTCCATTTCTTAAGTGCAAGTGTCGGCATGTTGCTTATCTGCATCGCAATGTTAACACAAAACCCGAAGAAAAACATGCATTTCAAATAGCTTTCACTTCGAATGAAGACTCCTTTGAGGTTGGCCATATTCAATCGATATTGCTGAATTGGGTCAAGAGTTGGTCAATGATAACTTTTAAGTGCTATTATAATATGCACAAATTTAGTAACTATTAATTAATTCAGTTGTTGTGTATTTTCATAATTAAAAAATATAGATATACATGTGTCTGTGTTAATTAAATTTGAACAAATCATTGAAGATATCTACAACTTAATGAGTCTCTTTTGATCAATTTATAAAATGATTGAGTAGTCATTAAATGCGACTTAAACTTGACCAGAAATATGCACATTAAATAAAGTAGCACGAAATATCAGCTTATTATTAATCAACTGAACATAAATACTGAATTTGCAAACAATCCCATTAAACTGCTTTTAAATTTAAGCTTTCCGATTTAAATTAAAATTTCCATTTAATTGGTAAAGTCATCATGCTTTAAAGTTATTTTTTAATTGTATATTTCTGTTCGAGTTCACCTCGTATTTGTGTCGGTAAAAGTTCAAACAGTCACTTCTCGAGCAGTAAAATGAATTCAAGCCATTAGATCACTGTATATCATTAGGGAAAATAAAAGCACGTACGAGTCTCCATCGAACAGGAAACATTCAAAATGCAAAAAACAATTCTAAACACACACTGAACAACAACAACAACAACAACAAGTTTAGCAGCAAAATAGAGCAACAACAACAACAAAGAGAGCAATTAAAAAGTTTTGGCTTTTTGCTCGGCACACAAATAACAATAACAACAGCGACAACAAGAAGAAGGAAGAGAAGGAATAGGAGATAGGACAAGAACTAGGACCAAGCACAGCAAATGCAATAAATAATTTTTAATATAAATTCGTGAGCAGGCTGGACGAGTGCCAAAATCCAGAATCCCGGAACGGGCAGCTGAGAACCGAGAACTCAAAGCTGAAACTGAAAATCGAGACTCAGCCCTCTGAGCACGTAGAACCCGAAAAATATTTCAAGGCAGTAAATTAAAAGCAAAATACGGCAAATGTTCATTTGCCAGTTGCCATAAGCATCATCATCTTTCTCATAATGATAATCATCGTAATTATGATGATGATGATAAAGCGCATACATTGAATCAACGTAATTTAAATAGAGAACATTTACCTTAGCCAGGTTGGCATTTTAAAAGTACAACTTTTCAATAAGCGAGTCGAGTACTGTGGTCAAAAAACAATTTGGCCCAAGTTGAAAGGTAGAAAATGTGAGAAGTGGGAGTTATGGAATGTGCAAATTTCTTGGTTAGTTATACAATTGCATTTTGTATGCCTAGGTCAGGCCAGCGCTTCAAGTTTGTGTAATTTTAATTGTTCAACTAGTAAATTTGCACGATTGCACCCCTGTCCACCTAGGACACATCAGCCCCTGTCCATTCCCCTTTCGCCCCTCCACAACGACCGTGTATGTAGAAACAATAATAATGGCATCTGCAAATTCTATTTGTGCAGAGCGCAAAACTTTATCCACATGGACTGAAATATTTAGAGCTCGCACTTTAGCTGCAGGTGCACGATGTTGATTTTTAGTTGTGTTTTATATTCACCCTACTACGAGAAAATTGGTATCTGGGTATGATCGATCAAAACAAAGCTCAAGAAATTATTATTTTAGCATGAAACAAACTATTCACAAGATCGGAATTAGATTTTAATGGCATTCGATTTTAAAAACTTTAGTATCATAACTACAACAAAACTTAATAAAATTATCTTTCGGAATGTCAAAATTGTTCGCTTTCGCCATTTACACTTTTTTCAAAACTATAAACTGTCATATCTTAATCAAGACTTAACAGATGGTCTTGCGGTCTGTCAGTTTTATTATTATTTGACCTCTAATTTGATTATTTATCAAGTGTGTATGTTTTTTTTTTAATTACAATCAGGTTTTCAAAATGAATTTTGGGAAAACTCGATACTTGATATTCGTCGATTGATCGACCATTCGATTTTCTTTTGTCGATTTTTACATTTCGATTTAAACTTGATTCTCAGATTACAGGGTATCTACAAGTTAAACCCTCATAACTACTTGTGTAAACAAAGTATCACTTTGTTCTATATTCATTTTCATTCATTCATTTTCCTCTAGCAACTCTGGTTATTGTTGCATTGTTCCGGATTCTGTTCGGGTTTATCGGAGACAAAAGTGAATGAACATTTTCTCGATTCGGGTTAATTGAATGGCCACTGGCGTGGCTGGCGATGAGACGAGATGCCTGGTGAGAGTTCGTTCATTACCGTTTCCATAAGGTAGTATTTGCAAATTGTGCTGGCATTATTGTTGCTGCCACTGTTACCACATGTCATTAGTCGGTTGCCAATGGCCCTCCCCCATCTGAACATCGAATTTTGAGGCAAATAATGGAAAGCTGCAATAAACGATAACTGCGGTAATGTCCGTGTGCAATTTGATTGTATTGTTAGCCTGGCTAGAGGGACACCAGTTACCATTTGTATGTGTTACTGCACAAAAGTATCTAAAGTGAAAAATATTCTGATGGTTGTCAATGGCGTGTAAACGAACTAATTTAGGAATACGACTAGTTAGCTAAGCACTTTTGCAACTGTTTTTTTTAATAAAGCGCAAACTTTAATATAAATATATTAAATTTTACATTACAAATTTCTAGCCCTAGGATGTTAAATAAATAAAAAATGTTCTTGACTTAAAAAAAAAAAAAGTTTGACTAAATTAATAGTTTTGGAAACTACATTAATTAAATATTATGTCTTTCACATCTTGCAGTTCTGGGCGGCCTATGTACCCTGTGAGGCGCAACATCGTGATGCGGTGCAGTTGACGCTGGAGCAAATTGACGTGATCAAGCGACTAACCGATCGATATTCACCGCAGTTAACCACTTGTACATCGGCGCAGGGTAAGTGGAAAGGGCAAGTCATTGACATGCCCAAAATATTTCACATACGCCGCATAAGCCAGACATACGCAAAAGTTTTGAGAATCCGACAAATCGACGTGGAATGTGAAAAACTCGCCACCAACGCATTCAATTTGCTGCTATGCAGCGAAACTTTTCGCGAGTTCTTCAAAAGTATCTTGACTGGTTGGCAGCAAAAAAAAAAAAAATTATGATAACCCAAAAAAATAGAAAGAAAACAGAAAGAAGTATGAGCAATAATAAAAAGTAGATGTTGATGGAGACGGAGATGTGGTAAGAGTAACAGTTGCTGCATTTGCAGGCTCAGACTCAGCGCCGCACTTGAGGCAACTGCTTACCGCGTGCCATATTTTTGCGCCATTTCCTTTGATATTCGGCACTCACCTAGTTACCAGCAGGTGGCACAAGAACTGCGGCAGGCGCAGTTCATGCTTAGCTCCTCAACAGTCGAGTCTAGCTTCCACAAGGGGTCGCAACTGATGTTGCAAGCAACTGCGAGTTGCATGCTTCTTTGACTTATGTTCGAGTCCTCCGGAGAACATTTCAGTTTCCTTCTACTTGTTCTTATTGTTGTTCTTCCCTTCGATGTTGATGTTGTTGTTGTTGTTGCTTTTGCTTTCCGTTTTGCATTTTGATTTGCTGCCGACTGGCAACATGGCAATATTTTAGTATTTTTTTTGCTGCCGCTGCACTAAAATGGAAAACCCAACGGGCGAAAAAAAAAACAGCAGAAGGAAAATCGACAAACAAGGAATAACTTCCGGCATTTTGCGTTGAAACATTTATACAGCCGTAAATGGAAATGTCAATAAATCATATGGCTATAAAAATCATGCACAGGAAAATGTTTTCCACCAAAATGCAGCGGAGGAAATGCATGTCCCAAAAATACTTGTATTCGTACTTGCAGCAACAGCAATTTGTGATAAGAACCGCATATGTTTATCTACAAAACAAACAAACTGTAGACTCTAAACTATTGACTGTTTTGACTGTTGACAGAGGGTTGTTGTTAACAACAATCAACAAAAATATGCAAATGCTGCAATTTTTCAAGAGAATCAAACGGAATGGGAACCAAGAAAGAAAAGCTGGAATAAGCAAAGAGTTTTTAATTACTTAGCTCAGATATTGTGCCACTTCATCGAAGAATGGCATAAATATAGCTGTAAAGTTGAAAAAAAAATGCTCGACATTGATGTAAGCCGATGAAAATAAGATTGAGGTGCTTATCGCACATTGAACGATTGAACGAACTCATATTATTGCTACGCTTAGTCTAGCACTAAATTGATTCAATTGCCCGAAACTAGTACGATTTGATTGCTTGAAAAGCACATAAGAAAAATCAAGCATAAATCAAGTGTGTTTCTGAGAACCTCAGACTAATTTTTCAGCTCGAATAAACTAAATGAATGCTGTTTGAAATTGTATACAAGTCCCTAGGCAAAGCATTGCAAAATAAAAGATCCAAGTGTATAAAAGGTTTACATATTGCGTATACGTAATATTAAAAAAGTACAAGTTTAATAAATACAAAATTAAATTTCATAGAATTGTTTATCAGACTTATACATAATGTTTAATTGACTGGCATGGGATTAAAGTTTTAAAATCGCTTTAGTCAAACCAATAATTCTTTAATAACAAGATAATCTAAAATAAGATAAACATTCTTAAATAAATAAATATAAAGAAGATCATTAAAGCTAAATGCATCTTCTGTGCTTATCATTTTGTAATATAAAAAAATCAATTACTAAACTCCCATAAACTCAATAAACAATTCGATATTTGCACTTGATATACCCAGTTGCAGTTGGTAGTAGTAGTAAAGTCTTTGAGACACCGTAAATACAGTCAAATCAAAGATGCAGAAGCACAAATTTAAACTCCCTGTTGGGTCACTTGGCCAAAAACTAAACCCCTCTCGGATCCCCTTGACCATTTTGGACTAACTCGTATGGCACGTGAAATTTTGCAGCTGTTGTTGCATAAAATAAAAACCAACATTTTATTTGAAGTACAGCAAATAAATTCGGTTGCCTGAAATTGTAGTTGAGCTCACATGTCGTGTAAATAAAATGCGAATGCAAGTGACCATTGAGCGAGTGCAGTTAGGCGTGGCCACGCCTCCCATCGTCCCCGCCAGTTGTCCGCCCGTCAGTCTGTCCGTCTGTCCGAGTCTCAACCAGATGTTGAGCGCTGCCAAAGTGATTGTAAAAAATGCAAAGCTAACGAACCGAAACACAACGCGACGACTGACGTCCCACGTCCTGCCTGTCCGTCCGTCCATCTGTCTGTCGTCCTGTCAGTCATAGAATCCCCAGCCCGGTTCACTGCCAGACGTCCTTCTAAATCCTGGCTGCTTAGTTACAGCAGACAGGCGGAAGGTACAAATGAGCATTGCATTCGCGTTGCATAAACACAATAAATACAGAGAGGCAGAAAGAGACAGGGGAAGTTGGAAAGAGACGTAGATAGAGAGAGGAAGAAAAACTGAAACCTGGATTTAAGCAGAAGTACATATATTTTCTTTTGTGCCAATTCTGTCACTTGACAGCATTTTGCTACTTTACATTTCTATCCCACTGCCATTCGATGTGTCGATGTGCGAATTCTTTCCATTCACAATTTTCAATTTCCACCTTCGAAATGTGTAAACTTCAATTTGCAGTGAGATGCCGAGACGGAGATCTCTGAATAGCAAAGTTTCATTCGGTTTAGTAGCATTCTAATGCCCTTTCACTGGGTTTGCATTAACTGTCTCTTTGTTTGCACTGGGAATTCTTTTAAAAGCACAAAATATGAAAATATTGATAGAAGCTGACACATTTTCTTTGAATTCAGTTCCATAATCTGATATACAAGTATTCGAGTGCAACAGTAAAAGAAATTCAAAAGAATATTCATAGCTTAAATAGAGTACTTAAATTAAATATGCATAAATATAATTCAAGAGTTTCCCTTTTGAGTCATCACTAAGGATTATTTTACAGAAAGCAATCAATTTAAAAATAAATAAATTTTTCACTTTTAAATATATACAAAATATAAAATGCTTTATTTTTCACTATTATACTAAAAATAATCAACTTGCAATCAAATGACTTACGTAGTTAAATGAATATCAAATTAAACAGTTGTCTTTTGAATCCTACATGACACCTTTCGTAAGTTCTTCTCTTACCAGATAATTTCTTCAAGCTCATGGCATTTGAATAAATCATATAATAAACCTCATTTCATTCACTTTGACAAGGTTGTACAATATCAGCAAAGTGTATTCAAGTTTCGAGCCATAAAACGAGGCCACTACATCTCAGACAACATTTGGTTTATTGCGTCAAGTGGCTCTTGGTTTGGGGATTTTCATTTTGAAATGTGTTGGAGCATTCGATTCTCGATTGCCTCAAATCGCATCCGATACATAGGCCATATATTATACATTACGTTTGGGCCAGGGTCGTCGTCGTTTGTGCCCAGTCACAGACAATTACATGGTGGACCAGTATTCGAATCGAGTCCTTGTGACTGTCCCTAGTTCCTACAAAAATTGAGCTTCAGCTCACGTGGCGCATTTTAGTGCCTTTGCTGTGCTCTCGTTCTCGACTGTCACAGCAACAGCAACAACAATAAAAACAACAACAGCAACAACAACCTCAACAATGAATGGCTGGCAACTGCAGTAAAGGTCTGGCCAGAATATTTGTTTATTTGCTCCATATTTTAGGGTTTAACGGCAACGACGACATCGAGCAGGTTTTGTGGCAGGTATTTGCTTGGCTTGCCTTGCTTCCATAACAATGGCAGTCAGGAGTTGCAGGATTCACAACAACAACAACAACAACCACAGCTTCTGGGCAGCAGCTCCTACAAGTGCGCCCTTTTGATTTTACGCAGCTTATTTACTTATTGGCTGAAAACTTGCAAGAGAGACTCCCAGTCCCAGTCCCAGTCACTGTCCATGTACAAGTCCTTGGTCCTTGGACCCTCCACACTCATCCTCTTCCTCAACTTCCACAACTTTCTTTGGTTTCCTTTGTGGCAATTTATTGACTCGTTTTCCCCTGTGTGCGACATTTGAAATGTTATTACAATACTTGATTTGAATGCAGCGACAAATTATTGAATCGTTTTCTATGTGTACGTATGTTCCAGCATTTCCTTCCTTCCTCATGGCTGTGCCACATTAATCAGATTTCAAAACGCCAAAGAACACATTGTTGTGCTACAATATGTGGCAGGCAATACCTGATTGCTTTTCAGTTAACATATTTCTAAAGAGAGTATAGTTTTCATGTTGGCTGTTGCTGCCACAAATTTGGCATGAATTATGCACTAATTATAAGCACTATTATTTGCCATCCAGTCAGTGCACTGAGCTCCAAATTACACTAAGCTGCTCTTTGTGCCTCGTTGAATATGTGTGTAATATAGATATTCATGTCCACTTGCATACATTGAAAGCAACTAGTGTTGACAGCCACTGTAATAGTCTTATCTCTGCAGACTTTTTGTATAAGGAGTCTAGTTAGCATACATTCTTAGACACCACTGTAACCACAATCACTCAGAGAAACCTAGATTGACCACGCCATTGTTGCCAAGTATTACAACGACTGCATCTATATCTTAGTGTAATAGTCATTCTTTTCTTGTTTTCTTCACATAAAAGAAATGTAGAATTTTGAAATAAATGCTCGAATGAAATTGAAATTTCCGAAATCATAAAACTTTTTCAAAACTGTGCCAATTTTTATGTAAAAATACAATTTATTTATTTATTGGCATTGATAGTTAAGCTTAAAAAAACTAAAACTAACATGGGGTAATATAGCGCTAGCTGCAGAGGCTTTCGGCCACAAAAAAATACAATTTTAAAATGTATTATCATCTACATTTAATTTAAATTAAATTTAGTTAGTTACATTATTTCAAAAAGCTTCTATTAATTTTATACTCTTTTAAATGTTTGCCGAAACTGTAAACTTCAAATAAATTTGTTAAAACTAAATCAATTTACATATGATTTCTGAAATGTAATTTCTGTCTATGTAATTTCTATAAAATTATATTTCTTTGTATATAATTTTACAGAAACCAATATTTATTTCAATAATTTCTGATAATACTGATAATATGTATGATAAAATAATACTATAACTGGTAAATGCGGGACATAATTTTTACTATCTATCTACGTAAACGTCTTGATTGTCAATCAGTGTTGCCAATCACTACAGTGTCTGGCAACTGTTAGCTGTTCCCACTTAGACGCCACTGTGGCGGCCAATAGAAATGCACAGACGTCACTGTAGCCCTGCATTTGATACAATTTTAATTAAAGCGTATATCCTGCGATCATAAAATGGGCAAACACCGTTGGCAACTTGCAATATGTGCTTCTCAATCATTACAGAGGCTCTGACGTCAGTCGCTGAATGACGTGGGCTGCCGGTGTAAATCATTATGGAGGGAAGGTAGATCGAAAATACGTGAATATTTCTGGAAATGATTTTTCTTTAAATAAAACGTTAAACAGTTAATTGGCACATTTGAGAGAGCAAAGCAACTGAATTAAATTTTCAACTAGAAAGAAATACTTAATGAATCTCACTTAGAATGCCATTGGAAAGTTTACTCAACCAGGCGAACTGCAGAAACAAAAACTCAACTTGTTTAACAACTTTATGCAAACATTGCTCAACTTGCCTGGCTAAAAACAATACAAGAAAAAAAAAGGAAATGAACAATAAGCAAGTATTTTGACAAGTGCTTGGCAAGAGAACAAAATAGAATATCACGAAAGAGATCAAAGCTGCTGACCAAGACAAGCGTAAATATTGCATAGCACAGTACAAATGCCATGTTGGGGATAAACTGACAGATAGACAGACAGAGGGACAGAGGGACAGACGGACAAACGGACAGATGAACTGAGACCGCAATGAAGAGAGAGTTCAACGGGGCAGCAAAGCAAATGACAGGCCAGAACAACAATTGTTACTTATGCTTTAGTTGCCAAAAACAATGTCTGTGTAACATAGCCAAGTTTAAACTCGACTCGAATGGCAACTTCTCAAACTTCTCTTCCACTCTCTCACTCTCTCTCTCTCTCTCTCACTCTCAGATATCATTGAGGCACACAAGAACCAACAGCTCTGTTCACTAACTGGCGTCGAGGGCGGACATTCTTTGGGTGGCTCGTTGGCCGTACTGCGCACCCTGTATGCAATTGGTGTGCGATATATGACACTCACATCCACATGCCACACACCGTGGGCCGACTCGAGTTCGGCGGACGCGCCGACCTTCAATATGAAGCATGGCGGACTCACCATATTTGGCAAGGTAAGTGCTCTATCTCCATATCCTTGTTGTCCTTGCTTTCAGCCGATTTAATGCTAATTAGTCGAACGGCCTGAGTTCAGAGTTTCGTTGTTGTTTCGCCTGTTTCCCTTCTACCTTAAGTGCGGACAATGGGGCACGTTAAGGATGCGTCATCCTCACGAGAGTCCTGCAACCTGCGGTCAACCGCAGTCAACGCTTTGTTGGCTTAGCCATAAATGTGTGTAGCTGTCTATGTGTGTGTGCGTGTATTTGACGGGTAGTTGAGGCTGGCATATTTAAGTGCTTGATCCGCGTGCCGGCGCCATTTTGGGCAGGCACGAGGCTGGAGGGGGGGGGGGCTATTTGGGTGCCCCTAATGGGTCAACAGCTCTCAAATTAGGTGGGTACAGCAATTTACAAGAGCCACGCGGCTTTACGCCGGATTATCGTCTCGCTGGAAGGTAGGCAAATATCTTAAATTAACTGCCGTTTCCCTCGACTCAACGCCGTTGCTATGTGACCAATATAATGGCGTATTTTGTTACAGTTGGGCATTGGTGTAACATTAATTTAATCTTATGCTTAGATTATTTCAAAGAACTTTTGAATGCTCTTGTAAATTCCAGTCATTCATTAAATAGAAAATTTACTAAGTATTTTTTAGCCATTATTAAATAATATATTTATACTGAAAAGATACGTTTTACATTATTATTTAACGATTCCCATTATTTATTAAAAAGTCTAACATTCAAATTACCAATTTTCAGTTTTAACTTTAGTATATATTCATATTGATTATTGTATTATTTGCACTTCATAAATATATATATATATATTTTTATTTTGTGTTATCTGTCGACTAAATAAGACTATTTTGAATCATGTCTATCAGCAGAGGTCATCGAATTGTGTGCAATTTGACCCTAAATTTATGTGAGTCACTAATTGATGAATGCAGCCCACTGTGCATACACGCGTACAAAAGATTTGTTTACATTTCAGAATTCTTTGACATACGTTCGTGTAATTATTTCGAAATTCGAAATTACCTCGAGAGCGCCAGCCGCGAGTCGACCGTCAAGAGCCGCCAACCACTTTAACAGCATCGCAATGATGATCAAAACAAATGATCAAACATCATTACGATCGCAACACATGCCGTGCTATTGTTGTTGTTTTTGTAGTTGTTTGTTCTTCATGGCGTGTCTCGGTTGCGCTTCCTCCTTGGCGATGGGCTCTTGCCAAGTGCTATTTAGAGGAGGTGCATACGGAAATAAAATGTGTTAATGTGAAAATGTACAATACAAATATACAACACAACAAATACAACAACAGCTGACCATAACAGGAAATGTACAATAAATTTACTGCAGTCATTAAAGTTGGGAATACGAGCAGTATATCAAACTGTGGTCATATAATTCATAATTTTTTTATACGACATGCCAATTAAATATTGAAAAACATCAAAAATAACAAAAACAAAAATTTAAAAAAAAAATCAACAACAAATCCACATAATCAACGTCACTTCCTCATTTAAACAACGGAATTTTCAATTACACATCCCAAAACAATAGGCGAAAACAAAATACGTAATGAAAAGTGAAAATCGCGCAGTGCGCAGTCGCCAAGAGAAAAGTTCTGAAAGCGAGAGAGAAAATTGTAGAGAGAGCATTTTAGGGCGAAATGATGTGGTAAATGGAAATTTTCGCTGTAACGAAATGAGCGTGCAATGGGAAAATCGAAATTTTCATTCATACTATAAGGTGAATTGCACAGTGTGAAAATGTATGAGATCAAATTTAACTGAATGAATTTGTAAATAATAATAGGAAATAAACTATAAACAACTATATTAAATAGTGGTGAATTATAAGGAACATTTTTAATTAAACAAATATTAGTTATTTCAATATAAAAAGGTAAAAGAAATATATTTAAAAAACTTGAACAAAGTATAACCCAAACAGTATATAATAAACATTTTTCTGCACATTAAAAAAAAGCTAAAACAATAGATGCAAATTACTAATATCTATTTTACAATGATACAAATCAATCATACGCCATGTGAAACCTGACTTTGGATATATATTCAACTCTAAATTCAAAGACTTTTAAAAAATCAGTAAAAGCTTTGCACATATATAATAAAAAAATTAATCTTAGAAATTTTATAAAGTCTAAATTGCTAATATTAATTTTAAAATCCATTTTTAAAGGGATTTCAAATAGGACAAATATTTAAAAAATATTTCTTCGTTTATTTGTACACAATTGGACAATATGTTGTATCCATAAATTAGTTTCAGTTCAAATTGCTTTCCTACCAATGTTTGCACTTCACCTTCCGTTCCACCCGCATCGCTAAAAATACCCTTCGGGCACCCACGAAGCGCCAGTCACATGGGCCGTGGTGAAAATGTAGCTCTCTCTATCTCTTTCTCTGCCTCTGGCTGTCTCCTTGGCTCTCTCTCTGTCTGACTGTGTGTTGAGGTGAAAGCGCAGAACATCGCCCAATGTTCGGACAGTCGCAAAACGAAATTCGCCCCAACGAGGCAGCCAGCTGCAAATGGTAGAGACAAAAGAAAAACACACGCCAGTCAGCCAGCAGTCGTGTAGTGAAGTGAAGAAAAGCGATACACGAGAGGCAAATTCAGAAAAATAGAAGAAAATACAAAAAAAAAATACAAATTGAGGAAATATATATTCACGACACTAGAAAATTAGCCAAGATAGAAAAAAACAAATTGTGTGCAATTTATACATATATACATATATATTTATAACAAATTCCGTTTAGCGCGACGCATTAAAAGGTGAACAAAATACACAGTATTAAAATACTAACAAATAAAAGTATAAGAATAAAAGAAAGAAGCACAAACATATGCAATGCAAAATAATAAAGAATTACTAATCCAAGAGAAAATGCTGAGGCAAGTGAACAAATACTAATCGGTTACTTCCTCCTCTATACGCAACGACGCACACGCACACACACATACGCACACACGCACACTCTCGAATACATATACACACATTCCGCACACCCTCACATCATCTGATTGATGATGACAACGCAGCAGCAACTTGCGGCAGCAGCATCGACTGAATCGTCGGCAGCGACGGAGGCAGTGGCAGTGGCAGAGGCAGAGGCAGTTGACAACAGAAAAAGCAACAGCAACATGACAGCAGCAACAACAACAGCTGGCAACGGGAACGCGGGCGGGAGCAGCAACAACACAAAGCAGGGCAAGCACAGGTCGAGGTCATCCGCACGCTACGATGACGTGGAGAGGCAACAGAGAGGCAAGAGTCGCGCAATCGTCTCCATTCCGAACACCATAAAGCTGAGCATGCTCAACAGCGGCCTCCTGTCCTTCGAGCGGATCAAGCTGGAGGCGCGGGACGAGAACAATTCGCTGTCGAAGACCATCCCCAATGGACCCATCGATGTGCGGCATTTTCTCAAGCTGTGCGACCTGAGGCGAAAGTTTCCCGTGCTCTACAAACTGGAGTTCCAAACGGCGGCCAAGGTGGAAACGAATACGTGTCGTCATGCGATGAAGAAGAACAACCAGGAGAAGAATCAGAATCCCAAGTGCATTCCATATGATTACAATCGTGTTGTGCTGCAGAAGCTACCGGGAGTCGCCGACTCGGACTATGTGAATGCCTCCTACATGGACAGTCTCCTCAAGCCGAATGCGTACATTGTGACCCAAGGACCCGTCGAGGAGACCGTGAATGCCTATTGGCGGATGGTCTGGCAGGAGAACATCAGTGCCATAGTCATGCTGACGAAGACCTTTGACTTTGCCAAGGTGATGTGCGTCCAGTACTGGCCGCCCAACATGGAGGTGCACGAGACCTACGGCGATATCCACATCAACATTGTGCGGGAGGAGCAGCTGGCCAACTTCCATATACGCACCTTCAGGCTGTACAAGAAGGGCGAGCAGGGCGAGGTCACCGACGAGCGGTTGATCCTTCAGTTTCACTACACCGAATGGTACTCCCACTCCTGTCCCTTCTCCAATGCCCTGCTCGAGTTCCGACGTCGCGTCCGCCTCGTCGTGGGCAACATAATCAAGGATGAGGACGATGTGGATATGCGTGGCCCCATTCTGGTGCACTGCAGCGATGGCGGCGGTCGCTCGGGTGTCTACATGTCCATCGATGCCAACCTGGAGCTGGCGGAGGAGGAGGAGTCCTTCAATGTCTTTGGCTACCTCAAGAAGCTGCGGCAATCCCGCAAGGGTCTCGTCGAGAATGTCGAGCAATACAAGTTCATCTACGACACGCTCGAGGAGCACATCATCTGCGGCAAGACCTGGTTTCCCGTCTCCGAGCTCTCCGACCGATTGAAGGCCAAGGCGCGCCGCAACTCCGGCACCAAGATGAACGAGTATCAGTCCGAATACGATCAGATCTGTAAGCAAACTCCCCGATTCACGATCGGCGACTGTGCGGGCGGACATCGTGCCGATAACAGGGAGAAGAATCGCGATGTTCTCTGCGTACCACCCGATAACTTCCGACCCTACCTGACCAGTTTCCAGGGCAACGCCTTCACGGACTACATCAACTCCGTCTTCGTCGATGGCTACACAAAGCCCAGGGAATACATTGTCACCGAGTGGCCCATGAAGCATACCCTGGGCGAGTTCTGGTCCCTCGTCTACGATCACGAATGCTCCGCGGTTGTGGTGCTCTGTCAACCGCCCTCTCAGTCGCAGCAGTACCCCTCGTTCTGGCCGAACAAGTCCAAAATGGAGAAATACGGACCCGTCTTCAGTGTCCACTACGTCATGTCGAAGAGCTATACGAACATCAAGCAGTGGGAGTTCAAGATCAACAAGAAGATCGTCTCGCTAACCGAAATGATGGCCGGAGTTAAGGCCCCAACGCGCACCGTCCAGCTATTTCAGTTAACCTGCTGGCCGATGGGCCACAAGGTGCCGAGCTCAACCAATTCGCTGGTCTATCTAATGAATATGGTCGAGATCTGGCGCAACAAGGTCGACTACGGGCCCGTCTGTATTGTCTCGCCCGATGGTCGCAGCCGTGCCGGCGTTTACTGTGCGGCCAATGCGTGCATCGAGCAGGTCATACAGCACGGCGAGGTCGACGTCTTTCAGGCCGTGAAGACCGTGAGGCGACACCGTCCACACCTGGTCGAGAACATGACCGAGTACAAGTACTGCTACGATCTCGTGCTCCACTACGTTCTGCACTTCCTAAACAAAAAGGATTGAGCAGTTTGTTTTTTGGTTTGTTTCTTTTTTGGAGTTGGTTTTGAAACCGACAACCGACAGAAATGCTTTATGGTTAACAATTATACTATGTCCAAGTGGTCCACATTTGATGCCTATGACGAGTACGTTACATCTATCCAAACAAATATATTGTGTAATCTATAAGGTTCTATAGAGCTGCTGTAGATCTATAGAGCACCTTTAGATCGATCTTTGGGCAAGGCGACTTGGCACACACAGCCTTAAAGCAATAATACTGAGTATTTTTGTTGTGCACAACACACACTTTTGTGGAAATGAAATTTCCAATTTTTGTAGGTCCACATGAAGGTTGGACCATAGATATACATATATAGATACATAAAATAATATTATATATATATATGATCTGTAAATGAATCTGAGCTGTACTATGTGCCATGTCGAATGCCCTAATTGTTGTTGTTATTATACTTATAAATGAACTCTTAACTATTAAATATACGATATATTATATGATTATCTTTATAATATAAATATAAAATATATAGTTATATATGTACGTTAACTATTAAAACTTGCTACCTTATACAAATTGTTGATATATATCTAACTACTACTATATATATTTATTATATATAATATATGAATGTATGAATGTTATGTTTCTGTATAATGAAAGTCGAAGAACCCTTTAAAATGATGTTGAGATTTGTATTTTTTATTCATGTTACTTAGAGCAAAGCGAGCAAACAAAACTCGATACGAACTATTGTTTATTTCTATACACTATTTACACACACGCACACACACACATACACAGAAATACACAAATACACAACCATACTATTTATTATACAATTGTATAAACTCGATATATTTTCGCATTTATGCATTCGAAATAAGAAATATTTGTCTAACAATTCAAATGCATATACCCAACACAAACAGTCAAACAAAACAATACTTATATACGATATATTCTTGTAAATGTATTGAATTTATTTTTTTAAATGTGAATAAAACTGTGTATGTATTTTTGATCGATTCCGTACGATACTTTGGAGTAGGTTACGAAACGAAAGCAAAAACAAAAACCAGAAAAAAAAGAAAAACTTATTGAATTGTGTTTCATTTTTCAACAAATTTATTTCAATACTGTTTTCAGCTGTGGATGCTTAGATATAAATGTATCATTTTTTTAAGGGAAATATTTGCTTATGATAAGTAACACGAGAATAAAGAATTGTTAAAATATGTAGTCTCATTAGTCATCATAGAATCTAAACAGGTTTTGAATTTGAATTAAATTCTTGTCCATCAATGCTGAAGTATAAGAAAAACAACTTAAATATTTATTTTAAATTTTTATAGCAATTCGACTGCATCCAGAAATTTCCCCGAAGTCAAAATCAATTGTAAATTTATATCCAAAATTCATGGCCCTTACAAATTATTTACGATGCCTCAGAATAGATCTATCCAGCAGGCGGCTTTAAATCTTTTGATCTTACATTCCGACACTGAGTCACTTACATAAATGAAAACAAAAACAAAAAAATCAATCAAAATATTTTTTGCGCATTAATGGAAAATATATTTTTCCGCCGCAAATTGGAAAAGCGTACCGAGAGTAAAGCCACATGAGATGATAAACAAAACAAGATGCTCCATAATAATCGCAATTCGATAAAACCTTGACCAGATTACACTTTAATGTGTACAAATCAAACAGAGGCCTCCATTTATATAGATTTCGCTCAGAGATATGGAAGTGGGAAAGTGTTTAAAGAGAGAGAGCGACGATGGACGATGGAGTGGCTGCTATAAAATCGATAAATGACAACATTGGCCAGCAATAAAAGCCAACAACAATAATAACAACAGCCAGAGTAATAATAGTAAAGCTTGAGCGTTCACCATGACATCAGCACAAATAGGGAAAAACAATGTTGAAGTGGAAATGGGAAACGACTTGCTGATTCCCTGGAAAATTGTTAATAATGTGTTAATTAGGCAACAAATGATTTCAACGAGATGAAATTAATGTGAATGCATATTGAATCTAGAGGCTAAACCATGATCAAATAGGAAATCGGATATAAAAAAGAGATGTTGGTCTGATATTCAACTCAGCAATTTCATAGGATAAAATTTACTTATATCTTCGCGTGCATTTTGTATTTACAATTAAAAAAACTCTATATTTTTGTAAATTGCTTTTAACAAACAAACAAATCCATGAACCAAGTTTAAATGCATCAATACTATACGAAGAAAACCTCATACCCTATGCCAGCTGATATACCAATTGCAAATAGGAAAAATTAAGTAAAAACTGGTTAAAGTGATTTAAGGCAGCTGAAAAAGTTTCGCATATATTGATCATATTATTTTTTGTTTTGGCTTTCACTGAATTCATGTGAGGCACAATTTGCAATTACTTTTATTGTTGTTGTTGTTATTGCTTGGTTAATGGCTGCTTGGATTGTTGCCATGCCGAATTCTTAAACTTTTAGTTAAATGCTAAATGAACAAAAAAAGCAATACACTTTTCCATCTCTCTCACTTTGCTTGTTTTTGGAAAATTTATTTATGAGCTATTAATGCAAAACATGCGCGTGGCAAATTAATTCCTGTTGGTAGTGTGATTAAGGGAGAGGGGGAGGGACCTACAAATTAGTCACGGCTTAGTTTTTAGGCTCCTGTTTTAGTTTAAGTTAATTAAAAACTCAGTGGCAATTAATTTTCGGGGGCACATGAAAATTTATGGCAAATTAAGTTCAACATGACCATAAAAGTAAATCACGAATTTGTATTGCCCATTTCATGTGTGTGCGTATGCGAGTGTGTGTGCGGGAGTGAGTGTGTGTGTGAATTTATGTTTCCATAGAAAATGTGACTATCGTTTGAGCATAATATCAAAAGTTTCATAAACAAATTGAATTCGCTTATATTTGTTTCTGGCTTCATTGAGTCATGAATTTAATATATTATGGAAAATTAAAGATCACTTAATATCATTAGGAAACAAAAATCAATTAATTATGGAGCGCAGAATAACATAAGGAAGGACCTTGAATGCTACCATTATATTAGTTAAAAATGTCTGCATATATTTTTATATAATATTGGATTAATGTCAACTGTTGTTAATAATTTCTTATTTATTAAATCCTATCATAAGTTAAATATAACTAAACTTTGACATCTAAAATAGTTGACTTTCAAGAAAATTAGAAATTTCTTCTCTTCAATGATAATTTGAATATGAAATATAAATGGAACTGAAATTCTACAAATTGTAAATATTTTTATGATAAATTTATAATTTAAATATATATATATATATATAGTATATACAGTTGGCTTAACTACCTAAAGTAGCTGGTCTTAAACGGCTTGCAGTCTTGCACCAATTACACGCTGTTTACACACTTCCCTTGAGGAATTTTCACCTGAAGCCTTGTATTGTAAGAGAATGAAGGAGTAGGAAGGGCGGATCCAACTACTAGTATTTGTACTTATTGTTCATTTCCCCCATGTGACAGGAGTCACTCTCATGACTATTGCCCCGCAACTGGCAACCTTTCCGCTTGCCGCACTCCTTTTGGCCCGCCATTCGCATTGCATTATTAGCCATTGTTTGAGGTATTTTGTTGCATGCCGTCGGCTGCGTTGTTTGGCTAATTCAATTATGCAACGTCTACGTGAGTTTAGTGAGTTTTGGTGAGTGGCGGCTTGAATGTGAGAATGAGTATGAGTGTGAGTATGAGTATGAGTATGAGTGTGCATGCAGTTGAAACGTGGCATACACACATCTATTATACAGCTGTATGCACATACCTGTTCGCATTCAGTCACGCGTTTAGCTACCTGACCCTTACCCCTCAACTCAACTGTTCACCAGTTGGCACGATGTCATTAACATTTACAGCCAGCGGACGAATACATAATAATTATAATAATAATAATAATATGGAGGTATAAGCATTATGACATTTATTTACGCTGCCGACAACAGCAAGCCAAGTCAAGTTGGTCGCAGATCCTGAAACAGCCAACGGGTCGGGCACTTAATGTAAAAGAGTTAAAAACTGTTGGCCTTTACCTTTTCATGTATGTACGAGTATATGTGTATGCGTGCATGTGTTGAAGCTTTCATGTTTCACGTGCCTGGAGTGAAAATGAGTGGCACTAATTTGATATGACATTAAATTAAATTTAAATAATTAAACACATGCCTTTTGTGTGGCTGCCACTGCCACTTCCACTGCCACTGCTGCTGCCATTTCCGTTGCCTTTGGGCATAGCATACTTTTGAGCACCCACATATTCAAATTAAGTATTTATTTACCACACGAGAGCTGAGAAGTCAGAGGACTAAGTTCATTAGATTCGCATTGAGAAAAGTTACAAAAATTATACATACATTAGTTCAAAGGTGAGTTTTTGTGACCTAAGCAACAGTTCAACAAAGGTCGCCGCTGCTTAAATAAATATTCAAGCCATCCTCAAGAAATTACAAATCAACTTTTAAATAACTTTAAAAAAAACTTAGAAGAAAACAAATTAAATGTTTTGGATAAGCATTTATTTATTAAACTCAAAGCTTCATTGTTATTCTCGTTGTTGTTAAAATTTCTTTAGCATATATTTTGTATTTGAATGCACTTCAAAATTTAATTAAAACAAAAGGCATGCAGAAATATTGCACATACATTAATGTTTAATTAGCCGAGAAATGTCTGCTCAGTGTTCTTAAATTGTAGAATGCAGATGCAAGACCAATGAAAAATTCGAATCAAAACCAATAACTCTGAGACAGACAGAGAGAGAGAGAGAGACGGGAAGTGAGGGAGAGGGAAGAGGAAAGAGGGAGGCCAGGACAATGCAGAATTCCTTGCAAGACTATAGATTTAATTAATGTTAACACGATGACTTTGACATGCACACAATACAAATAGCACACACACACACACACACACACACATACTCACACACACATATACATTCACACACACTGAGACCCACTGCACTTGGCACTGCTGATGACTGACAAATTGAAACGAGCGGCCGTTTGACTAAGTGACTAAGTGACTGACTTTGCTCCTGTGGTTCTAGTTCATATGTGGGTGTGTGTGTGTGTTGTGTTTGACGCGCATTGTCGTTGTCGACTGTATGTGTGTGTGTGTGTGTGTACGTCATGTATTCGCTGCGCAGCTGCCATTTGGTTTGCCCGCTCTCAAGTTGACTGCCTTGGTTTATTGTAAACAAGTGTGCTTACAACTTCAGATTGTCCGATTGTCTAAGTAACTTCTACTCCTATATATGTACGACAATAAAACACGCTTAACAACACACACACACACATACACAGACAGTGCTTTGCAAATGTATTGCCATTAAGGAAACAATTTAGTGTATATGGCAAATCAGATTGAAGCCAAATTACGCATAGCACTGATGTCAAAGCAACCACTCGCAATATGTTTGCTTGTTTTATATGGCAAAAGGGTGTTTAACAAAATCCTTTTTATGTAATGAAAGTTCAGTTAAAAACCAGCAATAGAGACAAACATCTAGTCGGGTATATGAACTCAGAGATCACGATCATGAGAGTCGAAATATGGAGCATCTCTTCAGTTGAGTATGACAATGTTGAATAAATGGATTTGGTTTGTAATTATTTGTTAAGTTTTTTTAAGAAATTTCTATGCAAGACATATCTGAAGAATATTTCGAAATAAGAGATTTTTTCAGTATCTTTTTGATAAGTTTAAGGAATTATAAGCGCTAGAGATTTATACAAATAAATAAAATAAAAGCAATTTTATTTATTAATATCAAAAAACTATATCTTTGGAATCGAAATTCAGATAAATATATATTTCATAAACAAGAATATTTGGGGGTTATCTTAAATTTTAAGAGAGTATCTCCTCGTTCAGCATTAGTTTGCTTACCAGCATAGCCTCTTACCTGTTCAAGTCAAATCTCAGCATATATTGCAATCTAATTAGCATTGCTAATGGCAAGGCAAGATTAAATAAAGCAATTTCATCCGAGGAGCTGCTGTAATCGGTGCACCAAAAAGGAACTGCATATTATACCAAAGCGTATGAAAGTCATTAATGCACACTCAAAATACACATGAATCTCCTTTGTGCACAGGTTCAGTTTAAGTGGCTAACAACAAAGACAACAAAGACAAGAAAATGCTAATTTTCGTGCAAAAAAAGCAAACACAAAGTTTGCAAGTAGTTTTTGTTGTTTGTAGTAGTAATATATATAATGAGCTACACACAAATCAACATGCACACACATACACACACACGACCACACACACACACGCTGCAGTTGAACAAATTCTGCAAAGCCTTTTACACTCTGCTACAAAAATGTGATATGCGCGCGTGTTTATCATGTGTATGTGTGTGTGTGTGTGTGCGTTAATATTGTTGCCTTGTTCATTATGTATTTAATTATGCTTTTGTGCATTTTACACAACACAAACACACGCACACATAGACACGCTAAGCCACGTAAAGTTTTATGCAGCTAGTGAAAAAGTTTTGACACTGTCACACCCCCTCCTCCTGCGCCGGCTCTCAGCTCCTCAACTCCTCACCTCCAGCGTCACTTCCAGGGCCAAATGTCATTAGCAATTTTTGTGAGCTCCGCTGCTTCAACAGCTCCGGCAACTTGAAACTTTATGTGTTTTATAACGAAATTATAGTTTAATATTTAATTAAATATTTTTCAGCTTAGTAGCGCTTATGTGGCTGCCCTACCCCTCTCTTTCCTTCCCTTCTCTAACTATGCTACTCACCCTTTGTCCCTATCTCTTGCACTTGCTAAGCTGGAAAGCAAAATTTAAAAAAAAAAACGAAAAGGTTTATAATTAAATTATGCGCTGCTGGCTTCAGCTGCAAATTTTGAAGCCGCCATGTTTTGTGGTACCATGTTTTGTGGTGCACGTGTGTGTGTGTGTGTGTGTGTCTGTGTGTGTGGTGCGTGGTGGTGAAATTGCATTACATAATTAGTGGGCAGATATTATTGTTCTTGTTGTTGTTGTTGTTATTATTCCAGCAGCTGGTGCATTGTCAGTAGCATATGCCATTAGTCAAATCAATAAATATTTGATTATAATTGTTGATTTACAATTATTTGTCCAAATATTCTGCATAAATTATACATTTGCATGACAGCAGCTAACCAAATGGAGGTAATAAAATCTACTTTGAATTATTAATTAAAGGCCATATACATAATTGCTAAAATATTTGATACGGGCAAGACACTTCAAATATTTCAGTTAATAGCATTAAGTTAATTTTAGTTTAATTCGCTAGTGTTTTTGTGGAAAAAGTTAAATTCAAATTTCAATTTAATTTATAATTCCAAAAGAATTAATTCCAAGTTTATTATTGATTGAATGCATGTAAATAATTTGAATACATACGCTCTATTAATTAATATTTTTATCTTTATTTTGTTAAAGTCGATGATAGTTAATATTCAACAATTTTTATGCAGAAGAATATTTTGTTAAGCATTTTCTGCAAATAGTTGAGCATTCAATTTCCAATTTCTGCCATTTGCATTAAATTCAGTTCGACTAGAGAAATGCATGTGGGTCTTAAAATACCAATTTTGATTTCTACCTTATTTAATTTCCGCTTTCAAATTATATGCAAATTTCTGTTGTCCTTCGACCCACAAACAGAAATATAACCCGAACTTTTAGACACATTCACAGCACTCAAAAGCATAAATTGAACACACATGATCTACTCAACCCTTTACTCCTCTATATGTTCTGAAAACCTGAATAATACAAACTATACGAGACTCTTGTAATGTTGCAAATACACTTCATTAAATATCCAATAGGCAAATATCAATTTATCAGAAATAATTTAATGGCATTTATGCATATTATTTAATAATAGAGAGCACAGTCCCCTCTTCCTTCTGCTGATACCTCTTCACCAAAATTGATGAGCCTTATGACAATGGTAATATAATTATTCAATGAGGATGACAGACCTGAAGAGCTTATTGGGTGAACATATTGTGAACTGCACTGTTCACAATAATGTGCAATTATAATAAAGAGTGTTTTGATATGCGATACAAACAGCAGCAACAATAATAGTAATTATTATTGCTAATATTCTGGCAATTTGTATCATACAACTCCAACTAATCTCAGCAAATTTAATTACGTAGATCATTCAGGTGTTGGCAGTAGTCTCCATGTTGTTCTCGACTGATTACCATGATTGATAGTGGAATCTGACAGCAGACTGTTCCAAATACATACAGTTTACAGTTTAAACCGAACTCCTGAGCACAGTTTGATTCCTACAGGACAGCAGACTTATGCATAAGATTGATTTGGCATAAAAATAAGCTTTTTAACTTTTTACAATATTTTAAAAATAGTTATATGGCTAGCTAGGCGAATAGCAACAATTTCATGAACTTATGGACTTATAACATAGGAATTTCGTTAAGAAAAAATACTTATCAAATAAACAAATATTTATTTGCAATTTAAATGCATACCTGAATATGGTCAACTATGGGAATTACAACATGATTCCATTTTTGTTATGCATACCTAAAAAATGTCAGCATTTTAACTTTATTCGGTGCAAATTGACACCCACAATTTTGTATGTGCCACATTTAAATGCCTCTGCATATTCTGCATACACAATTAAATCGAGACAAAAGTGCAGCAAAATCGAAAATGTAGCAGAGAAAGAAAAGCCAATAGGGTGAAAGATAGAGATAGAGAGGGAACACGGTAAACGCATTTAATTGAAAATATTTGCAAGTTTGACACTGTAATTGACCGCAATGCAACTGCAACGAGCTGCAAGCATGCAAGATAAATCCAAAAAAAATATTATAGTGAGTTAAGGAAGTGTGCACGACCATTAAATACCCTAAGTCAAAAAGAATTTTAATTTTATTGAGCAGAAATTTGACATAAGTTTGTCAGGAATATTCTATTTGTATTTGATATAGAGTAAGAATTATATGTGATAATTTTTCTTTTATTAATGAATATTTAATGAATAATAATACTAATAATAAATAAATTAAATAAATTATTAATCTTAATATTAAATAGAAAAACTGATTAAATACCATTTATAAAACTTAGAAATACGAGCTTTATATTTGCTGGAGGGTATTTAAGAGAAACGTAAATGTCAAAACTAAAATCAAGTAAATAGGCGACAACAGTCCAAATTGCTGTATAACCAATTTTTGTGTCGTTTATTGATTGTGCATTTGAATATTTTATTGCATTTGCTAACTGACACATTCCAATGATGGCAAGAGCCAAACATTTTCCTGAATTGGGATGCAGCCGACTGAGGCACCTTGTTCACCTGGTCGCCAGCTGGGGAATTTTTAAGCAATCATTTGTCAGGCAGTTGCATAGTTTAATTAAAATTCCCATTCAGCAGATGAAATAAATTTCCAGGTCTCACAGATGCAGATACAACACAAAATTGTCTTGTGACCAAAAACATTTTTCGCATGTAATTTTAGTTTATTTTCACTTATTTAGCACATTGTTGTACTCGGACTGTAATCAAAAATTCTCTACACATTTGTGCTCTATGGAAATTTCAGTTGATTGCGGCTTGATTGTCCGTTCAGTGCAAAAATGTGAATGCTGAATTTTTTTCGTAATTAAATCAGATGTAAAAGCTGAGTAAAAACCACGTCAACCACATTCGCAGCTATCTCACTGCATATTACGTATACGTCGCGTGAACAGAATTTTAATGCAAATATGTAGCATACTTTTTGGATAAGCTGCTTATAGATGAATAGTGTGTTAAATACAAAACATTTTGAAGGATAAATCGTTTCTGTTTGCGAAAGTTTACATTTTCAGTGTGAGACTCCAGCGCATTGTTGAAAATTAAATTTTTGTCACTTTCAGGGCAAACAGACAAAAGATTTGTCTACCTGTTTGCCAGCAAAAATAATAAGATAAAGTTCACTGCTTAAAGCCAAAATGAAAAAGGCTTTAAGATGTTCTGTGCGCTATGACATGTCGTAGGCTTTCTCCATTGTGGCCTGGCAATTAATTAATGCTCATCAGGTTGGTAGTAGGGGGTAAAAGCGCATTAAATTTGATAAGCATTTAAGCATGTTACTCGGCACTTCCGTTGGGAGATAAAGAGAGTCCAAGGCACACTCACTCATACACACGCACACACACACACACACACACACACACACACACACACACACATGTGTGTATACATATGAGCGACAGTCAACTAATGCAGAGGCTGCAATGATTTATTATTAGGTAGCTAAATTATTCACGCGTTCCTTGTTGGCGCAAATAAAGATTAATGATGGCATTTCAGAATTTTGCACGCCCAGCGTTGTCTGTCATCTTGTCTGTTTAGCTGTCGCTGAACCTCCCTCACCTTTCCCTCCTCCCCACCCTTTTCAGTGGTTTTTCAGTGCGTTTCAGTGACGCTTTTGTGCAGATTTCCGCACGCAAATCGTTCGTTGCATACACCGCCCTGTCCAGTGCTAACACCAAAAACCAAGCAGCGAAAAACCGCACACACACACACACACACACACACACACACACACACATGCAAACACTGACAAAGAGAGACACACATACATCAGTGTCAGCATCGAAATTCAGTTGTGCGTAAAATATATGCATATGTATGTAGAAGCGTGTTGTTGTTTTTCCAACTCGGAAAACGTCACCCTCCTCGAAATGTATGGCCAAAACAGGGCCAACAACAACAACTAGGCTCGGTTTCTATTTGGCTCATGATATGTAAATTCTGTTCGTTGCCCACTGTGGCTTAACCTTTGACGTTGGTCGGGTGCACGAATGAAAAAAGAATCAACACTCATTAAAAGCAGGGACAAAGAGACAGAGAGAGGTAAATAAAGAGAGAGAGAGAGAGAGAGAAAGAGGGGAGGAGTTTCCATATTGACAGTGGCAACAGGTTTTAGAGCTTAGACAATTTAAACCACAACGAGTTTATTGTTCTTCACAGAGCTGCTTTAAAGTTGAATGCGAATATTCGCCTGATTTTTATACTTTAATGGTGAATGGAGTGTTTTTATTTTTCTTAATATCTATCATCCCACTAAGCTCCATCCAAATCCGTTTATTAAACCCGTAGTTATGACTAATAATCTTAAATTATATACTTAGCAGAAGTTTTTAATTCATAACTTCAATAAAAATATATTTAATGCATATTGAGTAATGGGTATTTTATAGTGGTGTGCTCAACTACAGCATTTTTACTTGTTTTTTCCGCAGTTTTCGTTGTTAACTTGCATTGGCATACAAGCCTATTCCATTTGGCTTTCTATTTATAAAGCTTCGGCTAAGACCAGCCAACTCGAATATCCAACAAGCGAAATGTTGACTGACTGAACTGAACCATCAGCTAAACGAACCCAAAGAATACCTGGGATTTAAATGCTATTTACACAGCTTTCGGCTGCCCAGCAACAAGAGGGGCAAATCCTCAGCCTCTGACTCTGTCCCTGGCCCTGTCTCGTTCTCCATCTCAGTGTCTGTCTCTATCTCAGTCTCAGTTCAACAATGGCAACTGGCACACAAAACGACCCCAAAGTGGCCTCCCCACGCTACGTGGGTTAATGCCCAACTAGTGTTGACCTTTTTGCCATTGTCTGGGCACGTATGAAATGAAAGGGCTAAAAATGTGACACTGGCCCAAAGCTGGCCGAGATTCAACTGGAAATGTTGCGCACCTGTCGTCAGACTTGGCAGACTGAGATTGAAGCTCAGCCTGAGCCTGTTGACTGCTGAGAACTGGGACTGGGAATGGGAATGGGACTGGGAATGGGACTGGGAATTGGGATTGCAACCGGGTTTGGTATTGGGACAGCAAACTGAAGCTGAAGCTGAAGCATCGACGGCGGCTCAGGGAAGGTTATTATCTTGACACATGTGTAACGGCTTTTGTATTCGCCTTTTGCAATACAGAATAAAAAAATACACACACAATGTGTTCAACTGTGGAGAGAAAAGCGACTTGTTTGTTGTTCCCCTTTATCCTGCCCTTTCCTTATAAGTCTGTGCTGCGTGTTACTAATGCATGTTGAGTCAAGCTTAAGAAACAATTTGAGTATTTTACCATGGATTTTCGTTTGATGTTTGCCCAAGCAGCACTCCAATATCCAATATACATTTAACAACTCGTTCGCATTCACTCAACCGGCAACTGAATTTCTGACCATGTTTATTTTGAATTCTTCCACTATTTCCAACATATGTCATTAGTCAGACTCTGTGGTTTGACTTGCAAGGTAAGAAGAGAAGATGAGGCAAAGATCGTTATCTAACAGAATAATCGTAAGAATTCTGCTAACTTGTAATTGTAGATTACTTAAAATAGTTAAGTAATATATAACTCTGTCATTAACTTCTTCTCTTAATTTATGGTATATATTCAAAACCAACCACAAGCATTTAAAATAAAGACAAATGTGATTTAAACTAGATTCTACCATATTTCAATTAGGAATTGGTCAACCTAAGTAGATTCTGTCACAACTTATGATTCTTAATCTCTGCAATTGAAGTATTCTACTTTAAATTCCCTCTTGAATCTCTTTATCTGCTTTCAAGTCAAACCGTCAACTAAGCAGCTTTTCTCGTCTTGAATCCAATGTAGAAAACTTACCATTGCATCCACTGGGAGCGGCGAAAATTGATGAAATTGATTTCCACATTGGTAATTTTGTAACGTGGCACAAAGTTTGCAGCGGCTACCTGCCACCTGCCACCTGCCACATGCCTGACAATTGCAACTGTCTGACCTCCCACTTAATATTTGGCTATCTATCTTGGCCAAGCTGAGGCTACCTTGTTGTTGTTGTTGTTGTTGTTGTTGTTGCTGTTGCTGTTGTGGAAGCTCCCAGCGGGCGCAGACGTCGCCAGCAACACGAAGCAGCCATTTTCCAGTCGCAGTCGCAACTTCAACGAGGAGGAGAAAGAGAGATTTTCATTTTTTTCACAGCACGTTATTTTGCTTTTTCCGTTTGCAACAAATTGTATGACCTGGCACCGTGAGACCGTGTACCAGCTCAGAGTGGGCGGTAGGCGTGGCATCATGCACACTAACGACAGTTTATAAAATATTCAGCTTGGCTGCTTACGGATAACCTCTTATCCCCAAACCTGTCTGTCTGTCTCTCTGTCTACCTGTCTGCCTGTCGCTTCGCTAAAAGTTTTTAATGAATTTTTTAGCAAGCTAATCGAAGTCACTTTCAGTTGAAAAATGCATTAACTAACTCTCAGCGTGTATCACTTGGCGTATACGCAATGTGCCAACAGCTGCTTATCATTTATGGTCAGAGATTCTTTTTTTTTTTTGCTATTTACTTGTGCTAGTTTGATAAATTTTCAGTTATGTGACTTTGTGGCCTATCAGATAAATCAGGCAGGAAATTTAATTTCCTTCGAAAATATTGCATATCCTGCGCAACTAGAGATGGGCACGTGACACGTGCAAAGAATCAAATAAAAGTGAGATAACATTTTATTAAATTTCAATTTATATTTTATTAAGCAGAAACAATTGTGATATGGAGTTTAAAGTTTAATTTAATCCAGCTTCTTATCATAATTTAATGTATTTCTTAAGTTTTTCTCGCTCAAACTTTCTGCTGATTATTTATATATGTAGTACACTGTCACACAGTCTCTTGTGTCAGCTTGTTAACAAAGTGAATTAGGTTCGGGGCATCTTTGCCAGCCTGCGTTGGCGGAAGTGTCAACTGTCGTTTACTTAGAGCCGCAGCAACAGGAAGTTGATGCCTGAAAGCTGATACCGTTAGGTGTGGCCAATGAATGTCAGCTGATTTTGACCAAGAAACATGTCACAATGTCACAGCTTGTCTGGCGCCTGTCCCACATGGCATATGCATAATTTACTACAAACTGTCTCTTATTCTTTTTGGTGGGGAAAGCGAGCAAAAGTTGAAGCAATTATTAACTGAAACAAGACGTTGCGTTTAATTTGGCAAGCAATCTGCCAAGTCTTTGCATACACGTAATTAAGTTTCTGCAGTTGCTGGCTAAGAGGAATTCATGAATCGTGAAAGCAGCTAAAATAGCTAAAATATTTTTCCAATTAATTTCACCTGGCTAGAAGCGCAGTTGATAGCAACATTTTGCTTCAGTGTACTCAGTGTGCTCACATATTTTGCTTGGGTTTCGCTTTGCTTTTGCTTTTGCTTTGCTTTGCTTGCTTGGCTGTCGACTATATCTTGGCTCTTATATCTTATTTCAGGCAATTGCAGCTGCCACTGCAGTTACAGCTGCACCTCTTTCTCTCACTCTTCCCCTTTCTCTCTCTGTCTCTTGAGCTTGGCAAATGCCCTGGGTTGTAATTTCAGTTGCAGTTTTCCCTGCTATTTGATTGTTGCTTTCCTCGCTGCTCTCATCCGTTCCGACAACTAAGAGCTTCAATTATAGACTCTGACAGACATCAGCGCGAAACGAGAACGGGAACGGTAACGGGAACGGAAAAAGGAACTGAAACTGAAAGGGGTTGGAAGAAGAGTAAGGGTAATAGGGAAACATTTTTTGTGCTATTTCAAGCGCGCAATGCGTGCAACTTGGCAAGCTGCAACCTCGTCTTGTACGAATGTAAGTGCGAATGTTATGAGTGCAAGTATGGGTATGCCATAAGTTAACAGTTGCCCTCAAGTGCACTTGTTGTCTGCCCTGCAATTGAGCTTAGGTAAATAGTTAGCTGCAAGTCGTCTCTATCTTTTTGATTGCTAATCAATGCCAATCCAGGCCAGGCCAGAAGGCATCACTTGTTAGCTGTATTTTTAGCTGTAACTGAAGCCAGTTGTTAGCTTTGAAATAAACACGTATTTATTTTGGGTTTTTTCTATTTGCTTTATTTTAGTGAACTGTTGAAATTGATTTGCTATCTTAAATGTTCAAGCTCCATTTATATTTATATAGTTAGTTTTACCACATTTTGTGAAACTGATTGCAGTTAAAGTAATGCTAATCGAATTATTGCAACCAAACACACAATTTGATAATTATGCAGATAAACAATTTTATGAAAACGAATTTAGTAAAATGAAGATTGATTGACACGGGCAGATAAATTGTTGGAGCTGACAGAATAAAGCTGAATAATAATATGTTGTTATTTTAAATAAATGATATTTGCAGTTCATTTGATGAGTAGTTGATGGCCAAGTGTCAAATGAAGAACATTGTGCTGATAGTTCTCTTAATAGTATGTAGATAACTGAAGTAAATGCTATCGACATTATCTGCAAATAAACACCCATTATAGATGTATCATCGATCAACTGAACTATTCACACTGATATCCATTTAATCTATTTGATTAGAGATTTTAGGAATTGAACTACGAGCACTTGTTAGTAGATACCGCACAAACAACATTTGATTTATTTGTATTTCGAAAATGCGTAAATGTGCCTAATGCATTTTCGGTCAGCAGCTGAATCGCTGGCTGTTATTGAAGCTAAAGACAAGTTACCAGTTACCAGTTGCCAGTTAACAGGGCATTTAGTGAGTCTGACAGCAGGAGTCTTTGACTGAGAAGACGACTCTGAAAGGAGTCTCCAACGGAGCGGGCAACCGCACGAATGTCGGCTGTCGGTCTGTCGGTCTGTCGGTCTGTTTAAATATTTGAAAACCCATTAGGCATATTGACAATGCCAATGTGTTTGTGTGCGTGTCTGGAACTTCTTCCCAGCCTCTGCGAATTTGAATATGGGGTCGCCTTGGGTTTCTTTTCCTGCTCCAGTTGCTCCGCCTGAATGGATCATTAGTGCAGCTAATGGCGCAGTCCATAAATGACGGCTCACGGCCACGCCCACTATTTGAATTTGAATATGAATCGCGTGGGATGCAGAATGAGGACAAAGTCGCGGTCTGACTCTGAGTCGGAGTTGGATTCAGAGTCGAAGCCTTCGGCATTTCCGGGCAGTCGAAAGGCGGCGCCAGGGCAAGACATAAAACGGATTTATTAGGTCATTGCTGAGGGGGAATCCACATTGGGCATGTATATCTTGGATGCTGCGTAAGCACTCGATAGATAACAACTGCCCCTCTCCCTTCTCCCTCTCTCTCTCTCTCTCTTACCAACATTATTCTTAATATTTGTGCAAAATGCGAAACCAACTTGCTGACAATGAAAATGTTATTTGCAAATTGAAAAGCGCTCGCGACTTGGGCGACAGCAGCCCAAGATTAACTGACATGGCATGTGTATTGTTCCCTCTAAATACCCAAATATTTAAAACACTAAACTTTAATAAAAAGCGAAATACTTGAAAGTTTAAATAAACTCAGCATAATCTCTATAAAATAACATTTAGACCCAAATATTATTTGTATATCAAATATTCTTTATGGAGCTATACAAATATTTTTGGCACAATTTCAATGAAAATGGAATTGTTGAAAAATTATCTGTTTATTAATTTTCAAATGCAAATGTATTGAAAACAAAGAGCAATGCGTGTGAGTTCCAATTAACTAACATATAAATAACGACTTATTGCATCCTTTTGTGAGTTATTCAATACTCGCATTTGAATGCAAATTGAAAAGCTTTTGGGTTATAGTCGTATTAGTGCTGCTCCGCTTGTGCCTGTCAGAGCTTGCAACTTTTTCACTTTTCCACTTTCCCACAATTTCCACAATTTTCACATTTCCACAATTCTGCAGTTTTCGCAGATTGTCGCGGATTTATAAGCATATCAAATATAAATAAATGTATATGCATTTTAGTTTATTTCAATTTATAGTTTTTAATGAGTTTTTGTTAATGCCATCACGTGTATAAGTTTCTCTCCCTTTTTATCTCACTGTCCCTCTTTTTATCTCTCTCTTTTTATCACTGTATGGTAGTTTTTGCATGGGACTGCCAACTCGCTTGATGAAACTTGGCATTTGTTACGCCTTTGGCAGTTTATTTGTTTTCATCAGTTTTTGTATTTTTTTTTTGCACAGATTAAAACAAATTTAAATTAATTTTCGGCAAACTAAATTCAATTTGCAATTGGGCGAGCGATTTATTGTTATCGCTGCGATTATGTTTGCCACAAATCTGTACCAAAATAAATGTGCATTTGTGCCAGACTTCCACTAATTGGATATTACAATATTTTGAATGATTTTTTGGACAGTCGAAAAATTTGAATTTAATTACGGCCAACAAATAAAATTGCAATCGTGGCTAATCTGTACAAAATAATTGAAACAATAAAGCCCCGTCCTATTTTAAAAATTAATAACAATTTTGTATTCTGTGAGAGATGAAGAGAGAGCCATTGAAATGGCTAACAAAAGGGCCAAAGCAGCAATAAATGGACAATGTCAACTGATGGGAGGATGACCAACGTCCACTTTTAGTGTGTCCATGACAGCCACATTGTTGGTGGCTTTCAAGCTGATTCTGATTCTGATTCTGACGCCGTCATGGATATGGACCACCCGCTGACAGTCATATCGATACAAAACCGATTACTGCCCCCTCTTCAGGAGAGGGGACTGACATTAATGAGCATTGTGGAAACTTGCTCCTCAATTTGCCTGTCACTCAGTCGGGAACAGTCGGTCCTGTGACTCGCATTGTTCTGCCACTCATAGCGCATTATTTGCCTTTTGGCAATTTTGAATGCTTTGTAAGTATCTGGCTTAATAATGTTGCCACCAAAAATGGTAACAGTGCAGCGGGAAATTAACGCATTGCGATTACTTTACAGCTACTGAAAGTTATCGAATATGTCGAATATATCTGCAGAAAGGTTTCCTTTTAAGTTGCTTTTAATGAATTTGATTGGATTTGCAAAGCATATTAAGTATACGCAACGTTGCACTGTAATAGGACCAATTAAAAGTGCAATTAAATGAATAAGAAATAAAGTGCAATTTATAAATATGTAAATATAAAAGTAAATGTATGCAGTGTACATTAATATACGTATCAATTGTATTGATTGCAGTCATTGTTGTTAAATTAAATGCAAATTCTGCTTCGAGGCGTGAAATTAATTGGACATTCGGCATATTAAATATCATAAATATAAATAACGTTTGGCAAATTATTTGGCTCTAGCAATTAATCACCAAATAATTTGGTAATTTTAATTTACTGTTTCCAGTAATGCAAACAGTTCATTGAACACACACACACACATGTACTGACAGTTGCATAAGCCATTTTGTGTGCACCGTTAATTAAGATTTAATGCGCAACGAACTCCACTCGACCACGCCCCCATCGTTCATCAGGAAGCCCTTAAGCCACCCCTCCGCCCCTCTGTGTCTGTGTGTGCGTAATTAGGCGACAATAAGCATTTAATACACATTTTCTGGAACAAATACGCAGACACAGAGAAACATTCACATTCACATTCACATGATTCCAATTAGTTTTGGTTCTGTTTACGTCCGGCTTTAATGCCACGCCCGTTAAGTGCACAGGGCAACGACAACCTCATGGCAATTGAGCATTTCGGCCAATTGCAATTTGTTAGCTAATTTAAGGCCAACAACCGCCCCAAAACAAGCACACTCGACACTCTGTCTCCAGTCCTGGCAATTGACTATACAGTTAAATGTGCGAGTATTTTGTTGTCTATATGGCCCAAACTGCAATTAAAAATTATCTGCGAAGTGGCATCGCCCATTAAATACACTGACAAATTCCACTTGAAACTGTCGTATTTATTTAAATACGAAAATCGATTTTTGCTAACCTTTTTAAGGTATGCTTTTAAACTTAAATTAACTTTAAAATCTTTCTTCTCTATTTTATAAACCGCTGGAAACTGTGAAAACTTATTTAAAAATCGTATTGTGATTTTTAAATGTAATTGCAAAGTTTCCCAAATGTGCATACAACATTTTTCTGCTTAAAATCACAGTTAGTTTACATAGTGATTTGCTTCAATAATTAAGTTTAATTAATCCTATGTTAACTAAAGATACATTTATTTAGCTGTTAGCTTGATATTAACAAGCTCTGTTATTGTTTCACTTACCTTAGCACTTACATAATCTGTTACTTTGCTGTTATTTCAATGCAATTACATATTTTGTTAGGGATTAATTTTTATACTACTTTAATCTTATTGCATACACGTATATTACTACATTTATAGCTAAAAATCGAGTAACTAATCACTAATTAAATTAATCTGTCGCAGTGTAATAAATTTGCTCATAACTTTTGCTTCGAAATGTAACTATACAAACTTGCATCAGATTAGTAATTATAACCCCAACAACATAAAATCAACACAAAAAAAAAAAAAATAAAAAAAACAAAAACAAAACAAAAAAAAAACAAAAAAAAAAATACATACTCCCACCCCCCCCCCCCCCTTCCCCCACACCACCCCCCCCCCCCCCCCCCCCCAAAAACCACAAAAAAAAAAAAACAACACAACCAAAACCCCCCCCCCCCCCCCCCCCCCCCCCCAAACAACAAAACACAACACCCCCCCCCCCCCCCCCCCCCACCACCCCACAAACAAAAAAACAAAAATAAAAAATATAAAAAACAAAAACACCCCCCAAAATAAAAAAAAAAATTTTTCCACCTAGCCTTTCTTCTCCCCCCCCCCCCCCCCTCAAACCTTCCCTCCCCCACCCACCACCCCCCCCCCACCCCCCCCCCCACTTTTTTTTTCTTCTCTTCCCCTCCTCCCCCCTTCATATTATCCACCCCCCCCCCCCCTTCCCCCACTCCTTTCCCCCCCCCCCCCCCCCCCCCCCACCCCCCATTTTTTTTTATCCCCAAAAAAAAAACCCCCCCCACAAAAAAAAAAAAAACACACCCCTCCCCCCCCCCCCAAAAAAACCAAACCACAAATTTATTTAAAAAATTTTCTCTTCTTTTTTTTTAACCCCCCCCAAACAAATTTTTTTCCCCCTTCTCCCCCAAAACTCGGCTATAGTTTTGCACCAGAGTTTATAAGAGACACACACTCACGCACAGTCACAACCATAAATCCGCGCATAAATACAAATTACCGCGAGACAAAGAGAGTTAAATACACACAAAGCACACACATAATACACACACACACACAATCACACACATCCTGTCTGAAAGCAATATCAATTTACTTGGGGGGCATCGTGAGAGTCAAAGGTTAAATAAAAGTACATGCATAATGAAACTGTTTGGATGTCCTTTTCGTCTTTAGTCCTTCCACTCCACTCTATGCTCATTACTTATGTTTTATGACATGGGCTTAGTTTATGGCATTAGCATTTGGCTGCCAAAGCCATTTAAGGCCACAGAGTTCGGCCCAAGCTTTAATCACTGACTAACGAACTTTTCGCTGCTCCCATCCAATGCCATCTCATCTCTCTTTTATTCACTCTTCCTTTCTTTCCCTCTTCCTCTCGTTTTGCAGACAATCATACGCGAAATGAACCGACTGGGCATGATGGTGGATCTGTCGCACGTCTCCAAGGGCACCATGCGGGACGCCCTGGAGGTGAGCGAGGCTCCAGTTATATTCTCCCACTCCTCCGCCTACGAGCTGTGCAACACGAGTCGAAATGTCCAGGACGATATCCTGCAATCGCTGGCCAAAAATGGCGGCCTCGTCATGGTCAACTTCTACTCAAAGTTCTTGTCATGCAGCGACAATTCAACTGTACAGGATGCTGTCGGTAAGTGGCACTTTGAGTTCTTTACTTTATAAAAATGATTGATATCTTACATTTTTCATTTACAATTTAAATATTTGAAATATTTCATTTGGCAATAAATTTTATAGTTTTTGCTGCAGTTCTTTTAAAATTGCTCAACACATCGAAATCAATCAACGCCACTGATTTTCTGTGGTCTTTGTGGCTCCACTGTCAACTCCGTCGGCTGACTGACTGACTGACGGATTGACTGACTGACTGACTGCATGGCTATTGTTTCAGCTAGTTCATTATTGCCTCTCAGCTTGCTCTGCCAGCTTTTCTTTTTGCCCTCATTGCTCTTGACGTGCCATCAAAATGACGGACGTAATCACTTCCTGTTTCGCTGGTTTTCACACAATTCCGTTTCTTATACTCTTACACAAGGCTATAACACATATAAAAGATCGTCAAATGTCTCTTGGCTTTTCAGAGAGTAACCATCTTATAAAGTTGAAAATAATGCAATAGTTCAATTAATTCCTTCTTAAATTAATTTAAGAAATAAAGAAAGTTTTCCAATGTATTCAATTTATTGTATTATCTAGAATTTCAATTAAATAATTATCAGAGCGTATGCAATATTAGCTATTGGAGTACTCTTTAAAATTGAGTTGAATTCAGTTCTTTGCAATTAAGCTTTTGAAAAAGAAAGAAACCTTCGTATTTGATTTAATTTAAATTTCAAATAACATTTTATAACTTTTTAATTTTTCTTAAATTGTTTATATAGAGTATCTGGCCTTCGTCTAAGCAAAGTTTAAATTTATCAACCATTTTTTTTGGCTTTTTTATTGTGCACTTGTCTAATGCTATGTGATTTGATGTCTACTCTCTTTCTGTTCTTCTCTTTTCATGCCATTGTCTTTGCCTGGACACATTTCGAATTTGCAAAATTTTAATAACGACGGCTTATGACGATGATGATGATGATGATGATGGCAACAACAACCAAAACCACATTGCGCTCACTTAACAATGGTCCTTAATGAACTTGACAACAACAACAACAACAACAACAACAACGACGACCACTCTGGAAATGATGATGGCGATGGTTGAACCCTGTCATTCGATATCCTGCTGACCAACAACAAATGCAAACGACTTTAACACACACACACACACACACACACCTACACACATACGTGAATAAATATATTTGTGTGTGTGTGTGTGCGTATACAGCGCATATTAATCACATTAAGCGAGTCGCGGGCATCGATCACGTTGGTCTCGGCGCCGGCTACGACGGCATTAATTAGTAAGTAAAAGTCATTTATTTCACTTAAATGCGCATTTTCCTCGGCCACAAGGGCTCAACGGTTTACAGCCTCCCAACCCCAACCCCCACCCCCTACCTTCTCATTGTAACAGTAACTGGAGTTGCCCCCTCACTCTCACTCTCCCTCTCTACCTCTGCCTCTCTGTCCAGGTGCTTTTTAAGTTATTAATTGATTCTATTTAAGTACTGCAGCTTAACATTGGCATATTGTGGGTGGCGATTCATACTGCGGCTCATTATAACCACTGATTCGTAAAGGGCTGAGGGGGTGTGGCAAGTGGGAATAGGAGAAGCAAGTGCGGAGCATCATTATGCCTTATCCCAAGGCAACATTGAGCAGCTAGAAATTGTCGCCTCAGCAACAAAATCACAATTGTCGTCACAGTCTTAAGACAGATCTCCGCAACTATTAACAATAAAAAAAAACTATAAAAAAAAATTAAAAATTTACTTTATTGAAGAAATTACTATATATAATCCTAAAAGCGGTGTTTTTATCTATATATGTATATATATATAACCTGGCCTTTTGAATTTGGACAAAGAAGTGTTATTAATCTAATAAATTTTCATAAAAAGCAGATATTTCACATTGTCACCTCTAAAATATTTTCATATTCTTATAACGAACTCAATTGAAGTTAAAAGAGCTGAACTTCTTTTAATTAATTTTGCTATTATTTTAGTTAAGTAGTGGAATAGTATTTGTTTTAAGGTATTTTTTCTTAAATTGAATCTTTGTTTCTGTTCAGAATTAAATTAAATACTTGACCTTATCTCACAGTTATAGTCAAGAAGAGCAAGAGTAATGATACTCCGATTCCTATTGAGTGTACAAATTTACAAATTGTATACAATTTTCTAGCACAACTCTTTATTTCGAATTTAAAGCTGTGCTTAATTTATTTTAATTGGCCCTGATATGTGCTCGTCCTTCTTCTGAATCATCATTTTCACCATTATAATTATCTTTGCTATTATGATTTGCATAGATTTCCGTTTCATTGCATGTCATTCATTGAGGGCACAACATAAACAAACATTGAAACAGCCTCTAAAATTGATAGAGCTGCAAAGTTCAGTTCGCTATGGTTGTTATATAGTAGGGAATGGAGAATCAGCCCAATTGTTGTGTGTGTGTTTTTCAATTAAATATTTTTACTACATGCCACATCTGTGTAGCAACAACAAGCCGCACTTTGTGTTGTTTTCAGCTACAACTCCAACATGTGCATATGAACATTTTCAACAACAATATTCATGTAAATCAATTTTCCAACGAAACGAACTTCATTTTGTTAGTTCGCAACGCGATGGAAATAAAAAATACACACACACACACGCACACACACACCTAACTGAAATTGAGCTTATGAATATTTATAGGCCACTTTGCCAGTCATGTACAAAGATAGAGAGAGACAGCGAGAGAGAGATAGGGGACTGGTGACAACACGAGACAATAAATAATCTAAAATTCTATGAAATTACAAAATTTTAAATGGCATTTTTCCGGTTCCCTCGGCCAATTTTCGACATTGACTGACATTCAATGCGTTAAACAAGGAAAAATTGCAATTTTTGTTGTTGTTGTTTGTGTTGTTGTTGTTGTGGCAGTTGTTGTTGTTATTGTGGCAGTTGCAGCAAGTGCATTCCCCAGTACAATATTTTAGTGACACCTGACACACTCACATTATTTTGGTCACGTTAACGCATATTTGTAGTGAATAATTTTTATTTAATCAGATACTGGCAAATTTTGTCAAAAACAAATTTAGTCTGTAAAGAGTGCACTTAATAAATTATAATTCAGTATATTGCTGAATCTGCCAATTTCTAAACTATATATGTGAGATGGTAACATACAGGCGAGCTGGCAGCCCTGGTTTTCTGGCAACGCTGCACGTAGTAACCAACTGGGTGCATATTGCAGGCTGGCAACGCGAGGAGAGAGTTGTGAGAGATCTTGAAGTGAACAACAGCAGCAAGTCGCGAACGCAGATTTTAATATTAATTTGAAGTTATAAACATTTAAGCAAACATTGAATTAATCGCCCTACGGGGATATAATAAATACTTTCATTTCATAATAATACCTTTAATTTGGGGGCTCAACCAGTCCTGTTTGCGCGTGTTCAATAAACAAATTCCATAATTTTGGAAAAATTATTAACGATTTTGAGGATGTTCAGTGCCCGTATTAAAGTGGTTTGAGAATTTTGAGCACAATGCCGAAGCTTACGAGCTATCAGACAAACAAAAATATGTGCAAGCCAGATCGAAAATGTGCGGTGCCGCCAAGCTGTTCCTGGAGTCTGAGTGTGTCAGTGATTTTTACGAGCTGAAGGAAAAATTGATCGAAGAGTTCGAGCGTGATTGGAACAGTGCCGAATTCATCAATTGCTGCGCGATCGTAAAAAGAAGAAGTCAGAGTCATTTCATGAGTACTTGTTGCACATGAAGAAGTTGGCATGTGCAGGAAACGTTGAAGAAGCAGCAGTGTTGCGCCAATAGTTAATGGCCTTGAAATAAAAAACGAATACAAATGCTCCATGTATCGCTGCAAGTCGATAAAGCGCTCAAAGAGGAATACGAAATTTTGAGCTAGTTCATGAACACGAGGAAAAGAACAATGTTGAAAAGAACAGTGGCAAAAAGAGCATGATAAAAAACAGTGGCGTCCAAAATAAAGAGTCAGGTGCGGGAAAAAGAAAGAGTATTGTTTTAATGCGGCTCGCCTGAGCACAAAAGAATTAATGTACCGCTCCGACAAAATGTTTCCGCTGTAATGAGAATGGACACACATCAAGAAATTGCACAAAAGACACCAAGACAGTAGCCGTAAAGCAGATCGCAGTCGCCTAAAAACAATTGCTATAAACGATGTGAACGTCGAGTGTCTTATTGACACAGGATCGGATGTGACAATTGTGAAGGAGTCCGGCTGAAAATGCTGAACAATGTGGAAATTTTTATGAGTACGTCTATGCTGCGTGGATTGGGTAATGCAAACACAAAACCAATTGGGTTTTTCAATGCAAATATAGAAGTTGACCAGCTGCAACGGATCATAAAGTCTTAGTTGTTCCAAATTGCAAAATGGAATGCAATGCACTGTTGGGCTATGACTTTATTAAAAAATTCAAGTTGATCTCCGATGCCAATGGGTTCTCGTTCCAAAGTCTGGAATCGGAACTAAAACCTTCAGATGAGTATCCTATTGATGTGTACAGCATATTTGAAGATTCAGATGCCATTTCAGCTCCGTCAGAGTATCGTGAAAGTGTGAAGCAGTTGATCGAGAGTAGTATTCAATCGCAGTCAGCCCATGAAGAGTGCCCAATTGAGCTGAAAATCACGCCGGATGGTATTATAAAACCATTCAGACAATCTCCAAGTCGCTTATCAGCTGGTGAAGCAGAGGCAGTTAAAAACCAAGTCAACGAGTGGCTGGAAAAGGGCATTGTTCGCGAATCGTCGTCACACGTAGCCAGCAGAATTGTTGTGGTGAAGAAAAAGGACCACACACTCAGAGTATGCGTTGATTATCGCAAACTGAATAGCATGGTGCTGCAGGATCAGTTTCCTGTGCCCCTGATTGAGGACGTTCTGGAGAAGTTGCAAGCAGCAAAATTTTTTACAACCATGGACTTGGAAAATGGATTTTTCCACGTGCCCGTCGAGGAAGCTAGCCGAGCGCTCACAGCATTTGTCACAAGAGAAGGACTTTTTGAATTCAACAAAGCTCCTTTTGGTTTTCGAAACTCTCCTGCTGCCTTCATACGTTTCATTAACCATATTTTTCAGAAGTTGGTCAACGAAGATGTGCTGCAGTTGTATATGGACGATATTGTGGTATATGCAGCATCAGCAGACGAATGCATGGACAAGACACGAAAAGTTTTGGAAACAGCTGCTAAGTTCAACCTAAAAATTAAATGGAAAAAATGCAGTTTTCTACGCAGCGATTTTCTGGGTCACACGGTGGAGAATGGCAGCGGAGGAGAAAAGACGACAGCTGTTAGCCGTTTTGCGACTCCGAAAAATATCAAAGATGTGCAGTCGTTTCTAGGGCTCACCGGATTCTTTAGAAAATTCATACCACGATATGCAGAGGTAGCGCGTCCGCTTACAAACCTTCTAAAGAAAGACGTTGAATTCAGCATTGGACCGGCAGAATTGGAGTCAATTCAGAAATTAAAAAACTTGCTGTCAAGTGAGCCGATTCTTCATATATACGCAAGAGAGGCACCCACTGAGTTGCATACTGATGCATCCAAGAATGGGTTTGGAGCAGTGCTGATGCAGTGGTTCGATGGAAGACTTCATCCCGTTCATTTTTGGAGCAAAAAAGCGTCGGATGCCGAATCAAGAAAACACAGCTACATTTTGGAGATCAAAGCAGCGTACTTGGCTCTAAAAAGTTTCGTCACCATTTGCTGGGAATACGCTTCAAGCTGGTAACGGATTGTGCAGCCTTTAAGCAGTCAATGAGCAAGGAGGATATACCAAGAGATGTGGAGCAATGGGTGCTATTCATACAAGGCTTCGCCCCAGATATGGAGCACCGTGCAGGCGAGAAGATGCGACATGTTGATCATCTTAGTCGATACCCGCAGAACGTTTTCATGGTGTCAGCAGAGCTTTCTACTCGATTGAGGAAGGCGCAACAAGAAGATGAGCACATTAAAGCAATTGTGCAGATCCTCCAAGCGAGTCCGTACGATAACTACAAGATGAAGGGTGGTCTGCTCTTTAAAGAAGTTGCTGGAAATGAGCTGTTAGTCGTTCCAAAGATGATGGAGCGAGAAGTGATCAGCAACGCTCATGAAACTGGTCACTTTGCCGTTCAGAAGACAGTACACAACATTAAGCAGCAGTTTTATATTCCCCATTTGGAGGGTAAGGTAAACAGATTCATTACTAATTGTATTCGTTGTATCATACACAGCAAGAAGTTGGGCAAACAGGAGGGCTTCTTGCACTGTATCGACAAGGGAGATGTTCCCCTCCACACGCTGCATGTCGATCATCTGGGTCCCATGGATGCAACCTCAAGCAGTACAAGTTCATCCTGGCGTATAGATGCCTTTTCTAAGTTTGTCTGGCTTATCCAACGAAGTCAACTGGGCAAGAAGAGGTGATCAAAAAGCTGAGCGAATGGGCAGCCGTCTTTGGTTTTCCGTTGCGTATCGTGAGCGATAGAGAGCCGCATTCACATCTAATGCGTTTGCAGAGTTTGCCAGTGCAAATATGGTAGAGCACATATGACGACAACTGGAGTGCCAGGCAATGGTCAAATTGAGAGGGTCAATCGGTCGATAATATCCATTATCGGGAAGCTGTCCACGGAAGAGCCATCAAAGTGGTTTAAATATATACCGCGTGTGCAGAAGCCATCAACTCTCACATGCACTCTTCGACACATTCATCGCCGTTCGAAATAATGTTCGGAACTAAGATGCGGAATAAGACTGATGATCGTTTGCTGGAGCTGCTCAGCCAAGACTAGTAAAAGATTTAACGAAGAACGTCAACAATTACGCGCCGAGGCCAAGCGTAATATACAGAAGGCTCAGACAATTACAAAGCGAACTTCGACAAAAAGCGCCGAGCTGAAGGTACCTACAAGCTGGTGATCTTGCCATAAAGCGAAAAAACGGGGAAAAAAAGGAAACCACAAAAAATAGTTGGGGAAAAAAAAAAAAAGTTCCGGGGGGGAGAAGAAAGGGGGGGGGGGGGAGAGGGAAAAAAAGGGGCCCTTTCCCCCCCCGATTCCCGCGGGAGAGTTGGAGAGATCTGAAGTGAACAACGCAGCAAGTCGCGACGCAGATTTTAATATTAATTTGAAGTTATAAACATTTAAGCAAACATTGAATTAATCGCCCTACGGGGATATAATAAATACTTTCATTTCATAATAATACCTTTACATATATAAATAGATTGTCCACATCAATCCATATTCAACATTGTAATTAAATAGATATACTCCTTTGAGTAATTTATCTACAAATTCTGATATACTACAACAATGTATGTATATTTAATAGACCACCCATTCAATTCACATTACTTACAGGGTATATATTCAGTACCATTTCATTGGTGTTGCTAATTTCCCTTTAATGTGTGATTGTTTGTGATAAATTTGGAATGTGAAATGTGAAATGCAAAATGAATTTAAAGTGCCGACCACAGCCACAAATGATTAATATTAATTTGCGCAAAACAATGTTGAAATGCCATTCGGAAAATACTGAAATATGTATGAGTATATACCACTGTACATACATACATATATAGGGCAAGCCCAACTAATTTAACAGCATCGACAACAAGAACAACAATAAAAGAGCTGAAAAATGACCAGAAATTACAAAGCAAAGGCAAATGACATGAATTGTTTTTGTTATGGCTTTTTCAAGCATACTTCAAATATATTTTATACCAATAAAATACCCAATATACAGGGTGCCACAAAAGAAGTTAGTTCAAGCAGGAGAAACTAAGCTAAGAACTCTGCAGTTAAATGACATTTATTTTTTAAAATATAAGAGGTTTTATTATTATAAGTTGCTGAACATCTCAGAGCACCCTGTATGCTATATTCAATAAACGCTAACATATTATATAATATTTCCATGTCATTTAAATCGTTGCCTAAACGTTGCAGCACACATAAAAGTAAATTATTATTTATTTGTACTTCCTTTCAAACGAGGCCAGAAATATTAATTTATTATTTATTTGCCATTGTTTTGCCTGTTGTTTATTTATTTGTGTATTTTGTGGCTGTGACTTACATAAATTCCTTTCTTGTTGATGCTTTATTACACATTTAGCTTCGGGTTGCCATTTCCTTTTTAAAATCAAATTTAATTGTACATAAAGTTCGATATGTGCACATAATAGAATTTAGTGGAATTTTAGCATTAATCAATGCAATTAAGGTAACTTAATTGCATAGTTATTTTGGGTTTCCTGGAAATGAATAGGCTATAAAAACAGTATATAAAAAGTATATGAGTGTCGATCTGATTCTGAATTTAAATATTTTCTCTCTGCCCACAGCACACCCAAGGGCCTGGAAGATGTTTCCTCGTATCCAACGCTCTTCGCCGAGCTCCTGGGAGGCGGTTGGACCATCGATGAGCTAACAAAGTTGGCTGGAGGAAACTTTCTGCGTGTGATGCAGCAGGTGGAGAAGATAAGGGATGATAAGAAAGCAGCTGGAGTTAAGCCCTATGAGGATCATCCCAACTTTCGCACTGACGATCCGTATAATTGTACTTCCAGCTAATTAAATCTAAGCACTATATTTAGAGAGGTTGTACAATAGGCCAGACAATCACTTGGGATTCTGGTCGAAAATGCAACGAAAATAATTTGGTGCATATGAAAAAAATAGATATTTTAAGTAAAACAAATATTTAAAGAAATTTCTAATATTTAAATAAACTACATTCTAGTTAAATAAGTGGCCTAGCTATGCTTTGTATAAGCTTTAAGTATATTAGTATAAATACTATTAAGTTTTTGGCTAAATTCCTTCTCAGTTCTATGTACAATTTTCGAATTTTCTTTTGTTTTTTGTGACAATCTACAGACTGCCAAGAAATGCACCCACTTCGAAAAATTTATATTAATAACAATTATTTCAAATGAAACGGTTTTCTGACCTACCCAACAAAGCTCCCATATGAAATTCTGACTTTAAACTGGACCAAAACAGAAATAGAAGAGAAAATGAGAAACAAGAAAATTATCATTTTCGTTTTTCGATTTGAATTTTTATTAAATTGTTTATATGAAAACTACATATCAAGCATGTAATAAATATGAATATAAATAATTTTCTTAGATTAATGTTAAATGCAAAAAATATTTGAAAAGTGGGAAAGCATACACTTAAATTAAATACTATTATAAATTAAATAAATATATTAATAAATATAAATATATAGTAAATTATTGCAAGAACAAAAATACTGGGCATTGATTAAATGATAATTTAATTAAATTAAATTTTTTAAGCAGTTGCGAGCAGTTGTGTAAATGAAATGAATAAATTCTGAAAGAAATGAATATAGCGTAAAAGACACTAAATTAGTTGGTAAGATAAGTGGGCGTGGCACAAGCTTCAAGTGCATGCCACCTACTATATACATACATAATAGAGGTCTGCATGGCTGCATTCAAAACGTCAAATGAGACATTCGTGACGAACTGAATTGAATGAGTTCGGCTGGGTCTTTCAATGAATTGAATGAATAAATTGAAACCGAAAACTTCAAATTGAAAAAAGGCAAAATGAATTGAGTGAGGGGGATAGGTGCCGTAATTTTTGCTACTTATTATTAATGTAAAAATCTAGTCACTTAGGCATGCCCATTCCTCAAAATTTCTGATTTCCAATTTTGTGACGAACAATATTAACTGTAACATATAAATTATTACAAAAAAAAAATATGTTGTATTCTGAGTACTCTAAATATCTTTGCTTCATTCATTTCGTTTGATTCTCATTTACTCTATGCCGTTCACTTGAGTACTCAAATTAATGTCAAAAATGAGTATTCAATACGATGAGAACAGTCAATTTGTTACACTCAGATAACTGAATGAAACTCACGAGTACTCAAAGACGCTCAAGTTTAAAAAAATCCGTGCAGACCTCTAATACATACATAAATACATACATATATACTTAGTAGGTTGGGTTGAAAAATTTCTTTAGCATAAGTATTCTATATACTCTATATATTTACAGTTAGACAAATATTCTCCCCGCATTTTCCGTAACCTACGCCCTCTACACAAAATCAAATCGAATAAGTGAAAAAAAATGTGTAGAAAATAATAAAAAATGGAAAACTAATCTGTCAGTATCTCTGTACCTTCTAAACCTACAAAAACAAATGTCTAGTCAAATGTGTGCATAGTATTAAGTAAATGAAAGTAAACAAATTCAATAATTGTACATTTTCTACGCAAATACAAAATAAAAAACGTAAACTATTGTTACAATTTTTTATGACGTATTTTATACGAAGTTTTGTATGTATGTGTAAATAGCATTTTTACCTACACCGTTTTTGCTATAATTTATAAACCTATAGTTTTCTAGCTAAAATTAAATATGATTACGAGTATTATTAAAAATAATGACATTGTACTTAACTTAGTAAGTTGTTAGTCGACCGTTAGTTCTTAGGCTAAATATGTTTGCCTTTAAGGTGAGCCATTAAATATCTGTAAAGTTTATACATGCATATATATACATACATACATATATAGGAACTTGATACACACACACATACACCAAACTCACAGCTACATACATGTAAAATGTAACTTAAATTTAAATTCTCAGCCATACGACTTTCATGTGCAAACTGCATATATATGTATGTAAATCCAAATTGTAGTTAAATCTTGAAAATGGTAAAATGTTTAGCAAATAAATTTCAATAAAATGACAAACCGATTAAATGAAACAGCGGTTCTTTTTCGTGAGTTAAAAATTAACTTTTTAATTTTGAACCAGAATTTTCGTTACATTTTTCTCCAATTGACAACTTTCTAATTTTCTGGATTTTTTACTAACTTTGCCCCGCGTAGAGCAAAATGCACAAAACCAATTTTTGATTGAACTTAATTATTTTACAAAATTGTGGATTTTATTGTTTTTTTTTAAATTGTTTTGAAATTTTTTTAACTGATTTTTGAAAGCTTCAAATTGTTCATTTAAAATTTTCGCGCGCTAAATAAAATTCCCATAAATTTCATTTCAAAGTGGGAAATTTGAAAAGGGTTGCAACTCGGCTGTACATACAGATGGTTTGTGACTAGGCTAAGCAATTTAACAGTGCAGTGAATGGTTAATGGCATGCTCCACACATAGCAGAGTTACTCCTCAAGGCGAGTACGCAACTCGTTAACGAATTGCGCAGTTTCAACGAGTGACGTCACATGTGTTATTAACATGTTATATTAATTAAATTAATGTGCAATTAGCAAACATGTTAATAAAATGTTTATGCATATTACGTTTTATTTAAACTTTTGTTAAAAACCCGCTTAATTCGATATGTTGCGTTTTAGAATATTTTAACAGCAACTGAGAGAAACGAAGCGAACGAGTGATAAAGAGAGAGCGAGTAACATATTTTGGAGTGACCTTGTAGTAAAGTCTACTCTACGCCAAAGTCGCACTTTTGTTTACGTTTTTGTTTTGTTTTTTCGGGCATGGCATCGGAGCAAGCGGCTCCGGAGCTGTTGGCGCTGCGACCACAAGAGAGCCACCAACCGGATTGCCATATCCAGCGATGCGCCGCCAGCGAACTGAGCTACAACGAATTCTATTGGCGTTTTATGCACGCCAACTGGCCAGTGATTATCACAGATGTCTCCAACAGTTGGGAGTGCCGAAACTGGGCAAAGACGGAGACGGAGAAGGACAACGAAAATGCCAACGTTAACCCATGTGCAACTGGTCAACAGGATCTGATCAATTTCGACTACCTCAGGAGCCGCATCGGCAACTTCCTTGTGCCCGTCGCCGACTGCAACGCGACGTACTTCAACAGTCACGCCAAGCTGGAGCTCAAGTTCCACGATTACCTGGCACGATGGCAGCAGCAGCAGCAGCGCAGCCTGGAGAGTGTGGAAGCGAACTGCAACGATGTGGCCAAGGACAACCTCTACCTCAAGGACTGGCATCTGGCTGCCCAGTTGCCCGCGTACGAGTTCTACCAAGTGCCCAAGTACTTTGCCTCCGACTGGCTCAACGAGCATCTAATCCACGAAGGGCGCGACGATTACCGCTTCGTTTACATGGGACCGAAGAACTCCTGGTATGTAATAGAGGTCTGCATGAATACACTCACAATACGAGTTTATTTGAATTAATTCGAACGATTTCGAATTGAATGCATTCGAATGTGAGTGACGTTGAAATGAGTGCGAATGAAGGCCGAATTCAATCGAATAATTAGTAATTTGAACTGTCAAATGACTGTATTTTTCTCTGACTGAAGACTTTGATTGTCTGGGCTGGTAGACTAAGCATAAAAGCATTATTCCCACATTGCACAAAACAAGCTGCATATAAATATTTTGTGTTAATAATGAAGAAGCGTTGTTTTATTGCCACCAACACAGACAATGCATATAAAAATATACTTTGGACTTAGATTAAAAACTCGTATTAATAATAAGAGTGACAAAACCCCACCAAAAAAAGATCATATAAACATAAGCGACCAGCATGCACGTTGGAGTAGATAAGAACAGAGAGCACAAGGAATAAAGAAATGTAGAGCAGATAGAAAGTGGAGCACAGGGGGTCAAATAGCTAATACATAAGACAAGATCAGACTAGACAAGAGTAAAAGAGAACCAAACATAAGTAAGACCACTGTCGACTCTATCTACTAATACATAAGACAAACAATAAGTAGGAAGAAGTCAGAAATATATGAAACTATGTCTAACTCTGTCTATTAGTACATAAGAAAACCTTTAAAAACGCATACAACTTAATAAACGAGGTCAGTTCATAATTATAACTCGAGAGTGTTTTACTTAGGGATTGGCCTGCGTGCAGAAACATTGAGATCTGAGTCAGCAAGTAACTTTGCGACAAGTCTTAATACATTTGCATGCATTTGGTCCTTCGAGCAATTTAGCTCTGTGACTGCCAACTGTAGCAGATACTTTAATCGGTATCGCACAGACAAGTCCATTGATAGCACCTGTCGTGCATCGTGGCAAAGTTAGGGATAATAATAGTAAATAAAAATATCCTGGGTCTACGATCGACTGCAGCGTGGGATTGGACAAACGGCGGTGGAGCATCAAAAAGACAAGCGGCGCTGGAATTAGAGCGGCAGGGAATCAGCAACGAAGCGTAAAAAGAGCGGCGCGGGATCGGAGCTGAGAACATTTTTTAAAGGCAAGGATCAGCGACTGGACGACGCAGGAAAAGTGCTGCGCGGAATCAGTGCTGGTCAACAAAAATTAAGCGACGTGGGATTCGACTGAACTGGACGACGCAGGAAAAGTTCTGCGCGGGATCAGGGTCAGAAACCCAAGATAAACGGCGCATATATAAAAAAAAAAAAAAACAGTGAAAATCTGCGACTGGACGACGCAGGAAAAAGTGCTGCGCGGGATCAGAGCTGATTAAAAAAGTAAGCGACGTGGGATTCTACTGAACTGGACGACGCAGAGAAAGTGCTGCGCGGGATCAGGGTCAGAAACCCAAGGTAAACGGCGCATATTAACAAAAAAAATACGGTGAAAATCAGCGACTGGACGACGCAGAAAATGTGCTGCGCGGGATCAGTGCTGATAACCAAAAAGTAAGCGACGTGGGAACAGCTACTGGACGAAGCAGTAAGGAGCTGCTCGGAATCAGAGTTGAGAGCCCAGGATAAACGGCGCAACAAAAAAAAAAAAGAAGCGCTACGCTGGAAAGTGGTAAACGGAACCCACAGCAGCGCAACATTGTCACGTGCGGCGACACGAGAGACAGTAAAAACAACCCTCAAAGTGGTTCGGCGAAACTACAGAGGAAAACAAATAGAAACAGGAGTTTCTAAAAATAAAACTAAAAGCAACAACTAGATTGTAACAACATCTGGACGTTGAAGAAGAAATCGACGTGGGATTCAGCAATTGGACGACGCAAGGAAAGATCTGCGCGGGTCAAATTTGACAACCCACAGCAGCTCAAAATTGTAAAGTGCGGTGAGAAAAATACAAAATGGTTTACACACTTGAGCAGCTCAATGCAGTGGATGCTAGTCAATGTGCCATATACGCGCAATTGCAAAGCTGGGGCGAAGAAATAATAGAGGACGACTACCCAAGTTTGGATTGGGCAGCAAAAGTTCAAGAGCAATGGGAATTGTTCAAGAAACAACATCAAATTCTTCAGAAAAATACACATGTATTCTTTTGGGGAAGCGATTATTTAATGAATGGATCCTTCGAACGAGCTCAAGCTATAAAAAATAAATTGATGTCTGAATTAAATAGGAAAATCATCAGAAACGCACTTAACAAAGAAAAAAATGAGAGTCGGATAAAAGAATTTAACAGCGCAATATTTGACTTGGAAAAAACATTGAATCGTGCCGGACAAGATCCGATACAAAATCAAAACGATCAAGACGAGCTTAAAGAAGACTTCGAATGGTTAACAGAAGCCTTCGAGAAACTGAAATCCCATGGGCAAGCAACGCCATCGATACAAATTCGCTACGAAGAGCTCAACCAAGAAAAAATGCAGATGGAAAGTTTTCTGAAATTAGAAAAAAGTTTACCGAAAGGTAGTAAGCTAAAGATACAACACATCCAATTTTTGAAAAAGTATCCGGAGAAACAAACACATGGGGAATTGGATAAAAATGAAGAAGAGCATAAAGAAGAGATACCTGAAGAACTAGAGACAAGGGAGGAGAAAACAGAACAACACACACAGTCAAAGGAGAAATCCAGCAAGGAAGACAAAGTGCAACCTGTTTCCCATACCGTACAAAAAAGTTCAGAAGATCAGGTGCATCAACAACAGGAAAAAGATGACATGCAGGAGCAGAAGATGGACGAGCAAGAGCATGCCGAAAATGATACGAACGACGGCAATCACCAAGCCGTTGCGGAAGCCAAGAAAACCGTATCGCAAGAGGATCGAGAGAATGAAAACCAAACTCTGGAGAGGCGAAAACAAGGACGCAACAATGAGGAACGCATGCTACGTAAAGCAGAACGAAACAAACTAAAACCGCTAAAAAAGATCGATCAACTTAAGGACTCCAAGCCCAAAAAAAGCGTACAACAGGAGCAAGCGGAACAAGAAACAGAGGCCGAGAAGGCGCCACAAAGCAGAGAGAAAACCACTTTGAACAATGTCACAGAGAAGCAATCGACGCAAACAAAGCACCAAAAGGAAGAGGTGCAAAAGGAAAGGATAGAATGTCATTTTATCCCGCCGGCAAGTCCTCACTTCGGAGGAATTGAAGACACAGCACTCAAATACGTGGACATGCTGGCACAAATTGAAGATATAATGAACTATCGACCATTATATACGATGGACAATAGCAAGGAATTCGATGACGTTCCGATGCTGAAGATGACTGAAAGTCAAATCAATAAGAAAATCTGGTTAACGGATCGTTGGAAATTACTATCCAATGTGAAAACACACTTTTGGCAAAAATGGAAAGACTTAGTTGAAATGGCAAAAAGAGTCACAAAAGTTAGAAGTCGGAAAAATAGTACGAATGCAAAACGAGAAAAGATGTCCGACAAAATGACCATTTGGACGAGTAGAAGAAACCCACCCTGGAATGGACCTGCCGAGGTCAACACAGTCAAGTGCTTCAAATATCAGCACAAGGCATCTTGCAGCAACAAGAAGGATGCACTGCCCGTCAAGTCAAGCACTTACATCAATCAGCAACACTAATTAAGTTAATAAATAAATAAATAAATAATGAAAGAAATTATTACAACAAAAACTTGATAATTTTAAGTAAGTTAAGAAACATTGAATTTTACCATGTAACAGTACACACCTCTGTAACACTAATAATTATTGTAATGGTAGCGGTACGTACAATGTATATAATAAGGAAATGTAAAACAGAAAATTAATGTAGAGTTCGGATCACCACCAATAACAACAACTTAAGCATGGTCCCCGGCAAAATGTTCATAAATGAACATACTTTTTGATCACCCCTCGGAATGCGCCACGACATGTGCAACGCTCAAGTGACACAAAAGGGTCACGACGGCATAAAATTACCACACGGATCGAAATCCTGGTTCTCAGCAATAAAAAGATCATATAAACATAAGCGATCCAGCATGCACGTTGGAGTAGATAAGAACAGAGAGCACAAGGAATAATAGAAATGTAGAGCAGATTAGAAAGTGGAGCACAGGGGGTCAAATAGCTAATACATAAGACAAGATCAGACTAGACAATGAGTAAAAGAGAACCAAACATAATGTAAGACCACTGTCGACTCTATCTACTAATTACATAAGACAATACAATAAGTAGGAAGAAGTCAGAAATATATGAATACTATGTCTAACTCTGTCTATTAGTACATAAGAAAACCTTTAAAAACGCATACAACTTAATAAACGAGGTCAGTTCATAATTATAACTCGAGAGTGTTTTACTTAGGGATTGGCCTGCGTGCAGAAACATTGAGATCTGAGTCAGCAAGTAACTTTGCGACAAGTCTTAATACATTTGCATGCAAAGAGTTAGATTTAGATTTTATAAATTGTATTTTTAATAAGCTGCATATTGCTCTTCATTGTTTTATTTCTTAAATTCATTACACACATGAAAACAACAACAGACAATACGTATGCAATAAAGAAAAAATGGGAATTAATATCGAGATTCGAAATAAACTCGAATTAACTCAAAACACTCATTCATTTCATGTCACTCCGTATGAATTTCGTTGTAGCTCATTCATGCAGACCTTTAGTATGTAATGATCTGTGCCATAATTCAAGTATCTCATAATCATCCCTAACTTGCAGGACTTCGTTCCACTCGGATGTGTTTGGCTCCTTCAGCTGGTCCACCAACATTGTGGGCCACAAGAAATGGCTTATCCTGCCGCCTGGCGAGGAACTCAAGCTGTCGGATCGCCTGGGCAACCTGCCGTTTAGCATCGATGAGAGGCAACTGGAGGAGCACAACGTGCGCTACTTTACCATCAATCAGACGGCCAATGAGGCGGTGTTTGTGCCCAGCGGCTGGTACCATCAGGTGTGGAATGTGACGGACACCATATCGGTGAACCACAATTGGTTCAATGCCTGCAATGTGTCCCAGGTGTGGCGCAATTTACTGAGCAACTTGGAGGCTGTGCGCAAAGAGATCTCCGACTGCCAGCAGATGGACAACTTTGAGGCACACTGCCAGACCATGTTGCGAGCCAGCTTTGGCATCAACTACCTCGATTTTATAGAGCTTTTGGAATTCATAGCCGCCCGCCGATTGGCCGCCCGCAAGGACCAAACAATGACCACCAGCTTTTTACTTTTTGAGAAATATCAAATGAACGATTATCACCTGCAATCCGATCTCGAGTGCGTCCGTGCAGCTCCTGGGCCACATGCTGCAGGAGTCGAGTGTGCGTCAGTGCCCCGCCCAGCTGCACGAACGTTGCCGTCGCCTCTGGCAGCAGCTACAGCAGGAGCAGGACTAGAACGAGCAAGCTCAGTCAAGAGCTGGCATATTTTTATACCAAAGTTGTATTCATATACAATATGTAGTTGTATACATTATACATATTTAGCTAAAGATCCAGTCGATTTACTCGCCATCGGGCCACGATACTTTTCCCGAGATGGGTTTCGTTCTCAGCCAGTAGCATTGATCGATCACCTTGAAGCCGAGCTTATCAAACATGGCACAGGACGCCTTATTCTGGGGATTCACAAGAGCCATTACATCCTGTCCCAAGCAACCAATACGTCGTGTGATTTCCCTTGTAACCAAGCTACCGAATCCGAGTCGTTTGTGTGAACTCCTCACCTGCAATGCGCCCAGGTAACCGCCTTGCAGCCTGGAACGGAAGCTCTCCTTTAGAGGATTGGGGTTAACAATTGCTGGAGCGGATTACCTGATGCACCAGGCCACCAGCTCCTTGGTATCCGTCGTGTAGAGGCCAACACTTGGACACATGCGAATCTGGCGTTGGACAAAGTACAGCGAACCCACATGACGATTTGGCCACTCCTCGTTGACCAAATCTGCATCTACCTCCTTTAATGTGTCCAGAAAATAACCAGCTGGAACTCTTTATGAATTGGCTGTGAATATAGGGAGTTTCTTCGATCCCATGCAAACTTACTCAACTTTCAGCTCGGATGCCTCTTGTCTAGCCATATAGTACAGACTCGTAACACCATTATACTCCAGTTTCAGCTGTTTTTCTTCAATGATGCTCTCGAGATCAGCAATATGCCGATATGGTATGGAACTACATTTGAGGCCAGACGACCAATCAATCAGAGTCAAAGCCTCTTTTACAAGTCCTTCCGAGTTATTTAAACAGCCCACAAACAGCTGATAACGATCCTGAAAGAATATATAAATTTTTAACTTCCACTTCTATATCATTCCGATTCCAGGTACTAACCACAATTACAAAGAGCGCTTCATCTTTGGCTCTCTGCTCGGAGAGTGTGTAGATCTTTAAATTCTTGATCTTTGGATCTCTTCTTAAAAACCCTATAAAGTTATCTAGACAGTAGAACTCTGCACAGTACTTGGGCCAATCCTGTGTGTAAAGCGCTTGAAATCCCTGCAGTATGTCAAGGCCAATTGATTCCAGTTGGTGCGACATTCTGTTGACAATGCGTTCAGACCACCTTTCGTGAAGCGATGACTCGATCAACTGAGTGTCGTTCGTATCAAAACAAATCTTCGCAGTCAAGGTGAATTTATAAGTAGGTGATGTATTCGCACTCTTCAATATAAAGGAAGTTATTTCAAACTTTGTATGTTTGCTTATCAGGCTAAAGTATAATTTACAATTTTTATTGTAAATTGATTTTCAAGCATAAATGCACACCAGCAATGTATGTAAAAGACAGGTTACTCGAAAGTTACTCGACTGCTCTAGCAATTGTCTGCCATTAGTCTGGCAACTCTTCGTGAAAAATGTTTTCACAAATTGCACAATAAGTTTAAGGTATTTTTCGATAAAACTTGATTTACCTCAAAAGAGCTATTTTTTTACTGCTTAATTTAAAGAAAACTGAAGTGGTTTCATATATATTTTTTAAATATCTTACTTCGAATTTTGACTACAAAATGTGGCATCGCTGACCCTGACTTCGATAATCTAAATCGGACTAGGTGGCAGCATCGGACGAAAACGGATTTAGCGCTAGTTCTTTCCGCACAAAATTATTCTGCGAATTGACCTGTGGCACCGCGAAATGAAATTGATGTGAAATTCAAGCGAAAGCGATTTCTGTGACATCCCTGAAATTCTTGATCAGCATCAACAGCCGAGTTGATTGAAGCATGTCCGTCTGTCTGTCCGATAATGTGTTTGAACGCGTCGATCTCAGAGACTATAATAACTAGGGTCTTCAAATTTGGTATGTAGGTAGCTGAATACCGGACGCAAATCAAGTTTGTTTTTAAATTTGGATCGGACCACTATATCGCTGCCATAGGAACGATCAGTCAAAAATTAAGTATTTGTACGAAAAACTTTTATGTTGTTTGAGATATGTCAACCAAACTGACAGAATATGCATACAGGATGGTCCTTGAGAACCTGTCTAAATTTGGTCGATGTCAGACGACTATATCATATAGCTATAGGAACGAACAGTCGAAAATCAAGTCCCAGTATGAACAACTTCTTGGTTAGTTGAGATATCTCAACCATACTGACAGAATATGCAAACGGGATGGTCCTAGGCATCCTGGTTGAAATCGGACCACTATATCATATAGCTGCCATAGGAACGATCAGTCGAAAATCATGCTTTAGTATGAGAAACTATTTTACTGTTTGAAATATCTCAGCCAAACTGACACAGTATGCATACGAGATGGTCCCATACATCCAGACCAAACTTGGTTAAAATCGGACCATTAACATATATCAACAATCCGAACTCGAGTTCGTCCTTCAGCTCCTGGCCCACATGCTGCAGGAGTCGAAATATTTTTATACCAAAGTTGTATTCATATACAATATGTAGTTGTATACATTATACATATTTAGCTAAAGATCCAGTTGATTTACTCGCCATCGGGCCAAGTTTTTTTTCCCGTGATGGGTCCAATTCTCAGCCAGCAGCATTGATCGATCACCTTGAAGCCGACCTTATCAAACATGGCACAGGACGCCTTATTCTGGGGATACACCGGAGCCATTACATCCTGTCCTAAGCAACCAATACGTCGTGTGATTTCCCTTGTAACCAAGCTACCGAATCCGCGTCGTTTGTGTGAACTCCTCACCTGCAATGCACTCAGGCAACCGCCTTGCTGCCTGGAAGGAAAGCTCTCTTTTAGAGGATTGGAGTTAACAATTGCTGGAGCGGATTACCTGATGCACCAGGCCACCAGCTCCTTGGTATCCGTCGTGTAGAGGCCAACACTTGGACACATGCGAATCTGGCGTTGGATAAAGTACAGTGAACCCACATGACGATGTGGCCACTCCTCGTTGACCAAATCTGCATCTACCTCCTTTAATGTGTCCAGAAAATAACCAGCTGGAACTCTTTATGAATTGGCTGTGAATATAGGGAGTTTCTTCGATCCCATGCAAACTTACTCAACTTTCAGCTCGGATGCCTCTTGTCTAGCCATATAGTACAGACTCGTAACACCTTTAAACTCCAGATTCAGCTGTTTTTCTTCAATAATGCTCTCGAGATCCGCAATATGCCGATCTGGTATGGAACTACATTTGAGACCAGACGACCAATCAATCAGAGTCAAAGCCTCTTTTACAAGCGCTTCCGAGTTATTTAAACAGCCCACAAACAGCTGATAACGATCCTAAAAGAATATATAAACTTTAAACTTCCACTTCTATATCATTTCGATTCAATTCTATATCAGGTACTAACCACAATTACAAAGAGCGCTTCATCTTTGGCTCTCTGCTCGGAAAGTGTGTAGATCTTTAAATTCTTGATCTTTGGATCTCTTCTTAAAAACCCTAAAAAGTTATCTAGACAGTAGAACTCTGCACAATACTTGGGCCAATCCTGTGTGTAAAGCGCTTGAAATCCCTGCAGTATGTCAAGGCCAATTGATTCCAGTTGGTGCGACATTCTGTTGACAATGCGTTCAGACCACCTTTCGTGAAGCGATGACTCGATCAACTGAGTGTCGTTCGTATCAAAACAAATCGTCGCAGTCAAGATGAATTCATAAGTAGGTGATGTATTCGCACTCTTTAATACTTATAAAGGAAGTTATTTCAAACTTTGTATTTTTGCTTATCAGGCTAAAGTATAATTTACAATTTTTATTGTAAATTGATTTTCAAGCATAAATGCACACCAGCAATGTATGTAAAAGACAGGTTACTCGAAAGTTACTCGACAGCTCTAGCAATTGTCTGCCATTAGTCTGGCAACTCTTCGTGAAAAATGTTTTCACAAATTGCACAATAAGTTTAAGGTATTTTTCGATAAAACTTGATTTACCTCAAAAGAGCTATTTTTTTACTGCTTAATTTAAAGAAAACTGAAGTGGTTTCATATATATTTTTTAAATATCTTAATTTTGACTACAAAATGTGGCATCGCTGACCTTGACTTCGAAAATCTAAACCGGACTAGGTGGCAGCATCGGACGAAAACGGACTTAGCGCTAGTTCTTTCCGCACAAAATTATTCTGCGAATTGACCTGTGGCACCGCGAAATGAAATTGATGTGAAATTCAAGTTCCCTAACTTTTTTAAAAAAAACACCCATTTTTTATTATTTTTTTTCTCCCTTTTAAAAAAAAAAAAAAAAAAAAATTTCAAAAAAAATCATTTAAACTTTAAAAAAACCTAAATTATAAACTGGAAATTATATTAATATTGAAAATTCTTAGAATCGAATTGATATCGATACCAACTCTCGCAATCGAAAGCTTCTACAGTTGTTCAGTTGAATAACAAAATTCGAACAACAAAGTTTTAGAGTAATTTACCTTCTATCTGCTATATTCAACCTGAAATACTTAAAATGAATTTTCGAAACCGAGTTCGAAAAGTAAAAACAAGCCCATTTCGATCGGAATTGGGAACAGCAAATAGAAAAACGTTCGATTGTGTTTCGTTTTTACCTTTTGAAAACGGTCGGAATTCAGAACAGGCCTGAAAATATTTGTTTTGATTCGCATTTTCTCTTTAATTAGCTCTTTGAAAAATTCAAAATGGAATTGAATTTTATTTTGTATATTTAACTTGTAGTTTTAGCGATTTCTGTGGAATCCCTGTATTAAAACGTTAGTTTTCGTTTCGTTTTTACTTTTTAAAAACGTTCGGAATTCAGAACAGGCCTGAATAATAACAATTTCAAAAGAGTCGAAGGTCTAGTTACTAGTACTCTAAACACAATTTTAATGTATTAGATTTAATATTTTATATTCTCTCTAATTTTGTAAATAAATAAATAAATAACAATTTCAAAAAGTAAATGTCATTTAAAGCTTTAAAATGAATACCTGAAATTATAAACTGAAAATTATATTAATATTGAAAATTCTTAGAATCGAATTGACATCGATACCAACTCTCGCAATCGAAAGCTTCTACAGTTGTTCAGTTGAATAACAAAATTCGAACAACAAAGTTTTAGAGTAATTTACCTTCTATCTGCTATATTCAACCTGAAATACTTAAAATGAATTTTCGAAACCGAGTTCGAAAAGTAAAAACAAGCCCATTTCGATCGGAATTGGGAACAGCAAATAGAAAAACGTTCGATTGTGTTTCGTTTTTACTTTTTGAAAACGGTCGAAATTCAGAACAGGCCTGAAAATAATTGTTTTGATTCTGATTTTCTCTTTAATTAGCTCTTTGAAAAATTCAAAATGGAACTGAATTTTATTTTGTATATTTAACTTGTAGTTTTAATATGACCTACTGACCCATAGGCCACGTAAATTTTCCTGACGTAGGTGCAGTATTTATCCAATGGCACTGATCAATCACCTGGAAGCCTAGTTTGAGAAACAAGCTGCAGGATGCTTTGTTTTTGGCATATATCTCCGCGGCAACATCATCTCCCAGAGACGCAATGCGCCGAGAAAGGGACTTCACAATGAGAGTTCCAAAGCCACGACGTTTGAATCTATTATCCAACTGCAATGCAGCCAACAGACCGTCTTGTGTTCTAAACAAAAGTGTAATTCAATTAGTAGAATCATAATAAATCTCATTGTTTACCTAATGCACCAGGCAATTAGTTTGTGAGTTTGTTCATCATATAATCCCATGCTGGGGCACAGACGAATCTGACGTTGTAGAAAGTACAGGGAACCCTCATGACTGTAGGGCCATTCCTGGTCTATCAACTGGGCGTCTTCCTCCGACAGCGGTTTCAATTGAAATCCTTCAGGACAGCTGATGAAGGAGACTTTGAATAGTGGGAATGATTATCTATTTGATTTGATTACGTACTCGATGCTCAACTGCATTGCTTCCTCTTTGGGCAAATGATATAGATCACTCTCGTGGTGGAACTCAATGTCAAGTTGCTTCGCCCGAATCACCTTTAAAACAGTTGCCAAATAGCGTTGGGGCATTGTGCTGCAAAGTACTCCTCTGCTCCAATCCAGCTGATGCAAAGCCCGCTCCAACAATTCCAGCGGTTGGCCAAGACAGCCCACAAATAGTTGATAGCGATCCTAATTCAATTTGTTTTAATGTTGAATTACAAATTACCACTTAATAAATACCACAATCAGAAAGAGTCCCAAATTCTTGGCCTGCTCGTCTTCCAGGGTATAAGCGTTGATATTCCCAAGTTTCGGCTCAACTTTAGCAAACGCATTAATATTGGTAAGAATATTATATTCTTGACAATATTTGGGCCAATTTCTTCTATATAAGGACTGAAAGTCGCGAAGAATTTCAATGTCAATCGATTGTAGCTTTGACATTTTCAAGGCAGTTGCTAACTCAAGACTTAAACAACTGTGATTTGCGTTGTGGTTTATATACTAGTCTCTTAAATATAATATACTCCTAAATATTTATCTATTTTATCTTTAGGGTGGATTTCAGGGATTTGGTATTTGCATTGTGTCTGGTCATTGATTCGCTTGCCAGCTGATAGAGCTCTGGTTCTCAGGCAAACACATGCTCCAATAATAATGTTCTCCATCTTCAAGGGTAAACGATAGTTTATCAAATAGTTTACAGGCAGCTGCATTGTTTATATTAACCAAAGCGGTGACATCGTGATTCAGTTCGCTGGCAATGTGTTGACTGATCGCAGCAGCTACGACAGCTCCCAGTCCACGACGTTGATGACTTTGAAGCACCTCCAAGGCGCCCAAGAAGCCGCTCTGCAGTCTGTCGAAATGGAATTTTTGATAGGATATATTTATTTTAATTGGTTCCTTATGAAAATTCCCAAACTTTTTCAAGAAATTTTTAAATAAATAAATAAAATTTTAGGAATCAAAAATTAGGAATCATAAATTAGGAATTTCATTAAAGAAAATTATGCTAGAGTAACAAAAATTGGGAAAGTGTCTTTGGTTTTCAAGTCAATCGTTAAATTCTTTCGACTAGTTATATAGATTATTCATTATTACAATAGCTCTGTGCCAGAATGGTCGGTTTGTTTTGTTGAAAAACAAAGGTAAAATATATAAACCACAAGCAACCTTATAATATTGCTATTGCTGAGCATACGAGACACACAATAGTAAAAAAATATTTAAATTGTTATATAAAGTGGCACACAACATATACAAGCAGACTGGCAATCGAAGTCCTGCTTTTGAAATAAATGGTTACACAAATGTTGTCTTTTTGCTAATATTCCTAAATTTCTTAATCTTTGTTTTTCCAATTTTTGTCTTCCTAATTCTGTATTCCTAATTTCGGATTCGTAGTTTAGATTCCTAATTACTCGATTCCTAGTTTTGGATGACTAATAATTTTTTCCGAATTTTCGTATTCCGAGTAATATTTTTCGGCATTCGTATATAGAATCATTTAAACTATAGGTAATTGTCACCTCAAGCACCAGGCACACAACTGTCCCGTTTCCTTCTGATAGAGGCCCGCACTTGTGTTGTGCTCGATAAGCATTTGGATGAGCCTCAACGAGCCCGGATGACGTGCTGACCAGTGATCGTTGATGAGCTCTGCATGCTCCAGTCGCACCTTATCCAGGTAGTATTCGGGCGGACAGTCAAACTGCAGCTCTTTGGCCTCTTTACAGGGCATTCGATACATGATTGTATTCATTTCCCTGTGCAGGCACAGCTGCCGTTCAGTGACGAGTCTCTTGTAGATCTTGTGATGCGTCTCGTGAATGGCGCTCACCTTGAAGCCGCCTGACCAGTCAACAAGCTCCAGAGCTGTCAGCAAATCCGGCGTCTTTTGTCTGCTTAAATTGCTGAAGAACAGCTGATAGCGATGCTGAAACAACATGTTGTTTAGTGGCTGGTAGTTGATTAGATTAAATACAAACCACTAAGATAAAGAGTCCATCACTGCGCCAGTCTCCGTTTAATGTTAGGAACTTCAAATGCCTTAGCGTGGGATCTTTGGCGAGCCATCGCAGATAGTTGTCCAGCCAAAAGAAAGCCACACAGTGCTTGGGCCAATCTTCCAGGTAGAGTTCCTGCAGCTCCATGAGCTCGCTCACATCGGATATTGTGGTTAGTTGTGCAAGCATGCCGCTAAGGTTGTAAATTAAAATTAAATGTTTTCCTCACCTGTTGCAGTTGTAAACACTTCAAAATCAGCTGTTTGTCTACTTAACATTGCTGACAACTGTTATTAACCCTGCTCAGTTCGATAAATTTATTATCGACTTACAAATTGCAGCAGCGCCTTTTTGCGTAACATGAAGTTGGCTGCGCCACATTGCTAAGATGTGCGCGCCAGTTTAAATTATCACGTAAATGATGGCGCCAGCTTGAATTTTCAAGTAAAAATCATTTGTTTTAGTAAATTTCAAAAAACTTGTAACTTTTTATTAAACAGTGGATGCTTGGTGTCGTTTGTCGCTTTGTATATATACAAAAATACCAATGCTTAAATTAATACGCACATAAAATGATATACATTTGCCAATCTTTCTTTTTTGTACAATTCGATTTACACATTAACATTTAACATACAAATTACAAATTACAAAATACAAAATATATATATTTACAGCTAGACAAAAGTAATATATATAAGGTCTGCAAATAGTTTGTGTTGTTGCTACTGGTCTTCAATCGCTAGGAAATGTTCGTTTCAGGGTCAGGACTGCGGGGAGGGGAGGTCTCCATTAGGGTTCCTGCTTGGGCGTTGGCGTGGGCGTTTCTGTTGCTGTTGTGGATGGTCTCGTATGTAGTATGGATTCCTTAGATTCCTTCTTCTCCTCCTCCTCCGCATCTGCATCCGCATCCTCGTCATCTTCTGGTTCCGCCGCCTCCTCCTGCTTCAACTGGATGGAAAGTTCATCGTTGCTATCATCGCCCGTCTTAGCGCGCTCCGCCTGCAATCGGCGCAGCTCCTGCGCCAGCGTCTCCGACGACTCCGATTGCGTGGGCGTATGCGAGGATGTGGGCGTGTGCGAGGCGGAGCAACTGGACGAGGCGGAGCTGCGTGATGTTGCCAATGGCAGTGACTGTTGCTGTTGTTGTTGCTGCTGCTGCTGCTGCTGATGTTGCTGCTGCTGCTGCTGCTGCTGCTGCGTGACCTTGCCCATGAATGTGCGTATCTCCTCGAAATAGGACTCTTCGCTGGGATTCTCGCAGAACCTTCGGATGCAGTGCATCCGTTCGCTAACCCCGCTCAATGCGCTCAACGAAACCGCATCCGATTCGTGCTTCTTGAGGTGCCTGTCGAGATTCGTCTGCTGGCCAAAGCATCGTTCGCAGATCTCGCACTTGAAGGGTCGCTCCTTGTTGTGGATGTTGCGCACGTGCCGCTGCAGATTGGAGGAGATGCTGAAGGAACGTTCGCAGTACTTGCACTTGTACGGCTGCTCGCCCGTGTGCGTGCGCAGATGTCGCGTCAGATTGGCGGAGCGGGGAAATACCTTGCCACAGAACTTGCAGGTGTAGCGATCCTTGTTCCGTTGCTGCTGCGCCGGCAATGACGGAGTCTGCGATTGGGATTGGGATTGGGATTGCGACTGCGACTGCGCTTGCCGCTGCTTGGCCTTGCGGGAATGCTGACGCGACTGGAACTCCTGCAGCTGGGGGTGTGGCGTGGGCGTCGTCGTGGGCGTGGGCGCCTTGCTGGCTGCCAGCGGAGTAGGTACAACTGTTGTCGGCGACGGCAGGTCCAGTTTCAGCTGCTGCTGCTGCTGCTGCTCGTTGGGCGGCCAACCGAGTTCGCTTTTCTTGAGCGGATGCCGAAAGGCGAAATCGGGCGGTGGTGCAGCAGCTGCCTGTGGCGTTGGTGGCGCAAATACGTTGCGGTATTGCAGCGGCAGCGTCTTTGTCATTGCCTCCAGCAGTGTCGAGTGCACGCCGGGCACAACGGCAACTGTTGGCGCTGTTGGGGGCGTGGCGACGCCCTCTCGCAAGGCGCGCAACATCTTGCGGCTCATATCGAAGCCCAGATCCGCCAGAGAGGCGGCAATGTGATTATTGTTGAGCTCCTTCTCCTTGCGATGCGCTGACAACTCATTCGCAAACATGATCAGGTTGCTGTTCTCATCCTCCAGCGGCAACGGCAGCGTCAGCGACGTCTCCCCCTCCCCCTCCCCCTTGGCGGGCTGTCGACGCTTGTGGGCCAGTCGCAGGTCCAGCGGTTGATCGTAGCTGCTGCGTCGCTTGGCCTTGTTGCCATGATGTTGCTGCTGCTGCTGTGAATGTTGCTGCTGTGAATGTGAATGTGAATGTGGCTGATGTTGGTGTCGCGCTGTTGTCGTCGTCATGCTGCTGGTGGCTGTTGCCGCCGTCGTTGAGGCGGACAGATCATAAGGTACATGTGATATATACGATGTGGGTATTAATCCTAAGGCAGGGTAAACACAGCCCTGTTTTGGGCTAGGAAGCATCTTTCTTGGTGAGTGGTCTTTCTCTCTCATAACTGTTAGCTCTTTGCTGTTAGCTGCACTGTTTTCTCCTCTCAGTTGCTCTTGTTGTTGCTGTCAATTCTCTTCTGATATGTCTTCTTCTTGCTAGCTTTATTATTATCCTTATCGTTATCGGTATCGTTATTGTAATTGCTGCTGCCTTCGTGATTTCAGATTGTTGTTCGCAGCATTCTTACACCTAAAAGTGAAAGAAATAAAAGAAATATAATTTTAATAATACGCAAAATAAAATAATAATTTAATATTACAGTTGAATTGTATTTACTTTAACTTTGAATGGATACTTGCTTAAAACAAGGTTGATTTTGTCATTTTAAAAAACTAGAAGCTTTTCAGTTCATATTCTCATCTACAATATTAGGTGTGCTACAGAAATCTCTTCCACTTCAATTTCACTTCAATTTTATTTCTCCCTGACACAGTCAACTCATCTGAGAATCTTTAAGGGAAACGAAAATAATCGCTCAATCCAAGATGCCATGAGAATAATGTCCCATTTTTTGTCTGAATTTTAGAATTTAGAGTTGTCGAGTAACTTTTAAGCTTTAAGGGTTATAATATTAATAAAAACAAACATATTAATTATGATATAAATAAATTGATTTATATTAATTAAAAAAAGTAAAATAAAAATCTACTATTCTACTGAACTTAAAAAAGTTGTTAAACAAATCCTTGGGAAATTTAACCTGAGAAGCAGCCAACCCTAGCAGCCCAGTTCGAAAAGGTTGGCGAACATGCTAAAAAATAAATCATTCCAAGTTCTGTGACAAATTTTCATATCGGATTGCTTCTCACTGAATTCGCTTTAACTTGTGATTTCTGTAGCACACCTGTATAGTTATGTGATGAAACAATTTAATCGATCAATCCATTTTGGTTAAAAAGTTGAATTAGTTCACTTATTAATAATAAAATAAAAATTTATATTAAGAATATCAAATATATTAATTTCTTATTCTACACTTTATCTTTAATCACTTTATCGCTTTTAAAGGTTAACAATATTTCCTTTGATATCAATTAAATAAATATTTAATTTATTTTTCATTTATATATTTTCATAATGATTGCATTGATTCAAAATATTAGATTCAGTCATAAAGAAATCTAAATTTGTGGCCTGTTATTCATTCCTTTCAACACATTTTACATAGGGTAACTGCTAGTCAATCACTCCTCCCCAAGAGTTCTACTTGTTTTTCACTAAACAGTAAATACTTGTATAGTTTCAGGTGCGTCACAGCTTCATTCTCACAGTTGTTCTAGTTATTTCTATTTTTTCTCTCCATTTCTGTTATTTATTATTCGCTGTTGCTCAGGGGGTAATTCCCATCTACGTCACGTATGTTTTTTTGGCGAAGAAGAAACATGAAAACAAATTGTTGGCAAAATTAACTAAAAACTTAAAAAAAGTTAATTGTCACCTAAAAAAGAATTTAATTTCTTGACGACAACTTATGTACTTTGGTTTTGGTATTATTTTGGTCGAGTTTTTTCGGATCTTTGTTTTTTTTTTTTTGTTTTGGCGCAATGCCAAAAGCCTCCAACGAATGCTAGAAAAGTTTAAACAATTGTTCTATTGTGCTGTTGTTTTAGGACGGAAGAGACGCAGAGACAAAGAGAATAATGTTAACGGTATCTGGAGTGACGATTATGTAAGACAAACAGACAAAAAACACTGACAAACATCTAAGTACACACCAAAGTGAATAAAGCGGCAAGTTGAAGAGGGAGGAGGAAGGTGGGGAGGTAGGGAGATGGCGGGGGGGTTGCCCTCTTGGAGGTCGTCACTTAAAGGTGCGTGCAAGGCAACTGCGTAGGCTGTCAGAAAGTTTGCCAGTTGCCAGTTGCCAGTTGACTGCTGGCTGCTTTTTGGCCTCTTGGCAGATGGCACGCAAGTCATGTGAACCAAGTTAACAGCAGCAGCAACTAACAAAGCCACTGACAGTCAGCAAATTCAGCTGGCAACTGCAACAAGTGGGCGATCTATGATGTTGCTGCTGTTGCTGTTGTCGCTGTTGCTGCTGTTGCTGCTGCAGCTACAATATCTAGAACAGAATTTTTCACGAGACATTTTCCGTGGGTTTGGTGGCAGCATTTAGCGACTGTTGCATACAACAAATTGCCTTTTGTTGTTGTTGTCGTTTTTGGCCTAAAAGTTAATTAGCCACATTTGCTGCTTTGATTTACTGCTTTCAACCATGTGTAAGACTTGAATTATTTGAACAAAAAAAAAGCCGAAAATATAATAGAAATATTTGGAGCTTGAGAACTTTTGCGTTGGCCGCTGTAGATGATGATGATGATAATGATGATGATGACATAAGCGTTTCAAGATCGTATCAGTTTAGATATTAATGAGATACTTGCAGCTGTTAAGCTACAAATAGTTTCATTCCACTTCCATTGCAATTCAATCATGTTCGATCGTTTCTCTGACTAATCGGAGCGATTATTGGATGATCTTGAGTGCAAATAGTCGAGTGTGCATCTCAAATGCGATACGAGTACAATAATCAATTCAAATGTATAGTTCAACTTGATGTGCACATTTTTAATTAAGTTATTACAATAGTTCAGCTACAGATGAGCCTAGACGGGGGTTTATCGATATCGCAAATTGCGCTGCCAATTTCTCAACAAATTAAACTTAATGACGCTTTATATCATAGGTTCAGTTTTTAGGAATACTTGAAATGCTAATGGACTTAAAAGTAAAATGTGCACAGAAAGAGAGAAATAAGAAGATACAGAGAGAGAGAGAGAGAGAGAGAGAGAGGAAGATTGTGGTAAATATGCATAATAATGTGTTATAGAAATTTGTAAAGCGTTTAATCTAAAAATATTTGTCAACTAAGCAAATATACAACACTATCTAAAGCAATTTAATCGAATTGGGTTTTCAGTTTCCCTAGAAGTTCAGTTGTTATTTCTCGAACTCTTGCTTGGTATACTCTCAATTATGTAGTACTACAACATTTTTGTAGAGTGTTTTATTGTTTATCCCAATTTGGAGATTAATTTTTGAGGTATGTATGTCTGCTAGTCAAATCAAAATATGTTCGAATTTATCAGTATCTTAGCTTCTTTGGCAAATCCTTAACAGTTTACTTCATTGTTTATAGAAACAAAAGATTTATATAAGACTGACACGCCTTTAAAAGTCTCGCGAGCCATATCCATGCAGATCTTTGGTAATTTCGCTTTAAATTTCACAAGCTTATGGAAAACTGTACAGAAAATGCAATTGCAAATCCATGTGTTTATAATTTGTGGCTAACGGTGCAAAAGTGGTTGACAATTATGGCCAACACTGGCCACTGCATCATCATTAAAAACGGATGCCTTAAGAAGATGATGGAGGCAAGAAAAAAAAACCAATTAAAGAGTAACAAAGTTTAAGCGAACCGACAGTCGAGACGACAACGACGACGACGACGGCGACAACGAGAGCAATGAAGCAAACAGTTCAAAAAACGGACAGTGAAGGTACAACAACAACAACATCGCATGTTGCAAAGAAAAGTGAAATCAAAGTTGTAAAACCGCGAAAAACGCAGTCAGGCAGACAAACAGACAACGCGACACATAACAGCAACAGTAACAGCAACAACAACAACAACAACAACAACAACAACATTGACAACAACAACAACAACAACAGTAACAGCAACAACTCAAGCGCTCCAGATTGGAAAATGTCCAGTGGAAGATGTCGACAGCAAATGCCGCAAATGTTGCTATCTTAGGAGCTGCAAAGCTGCATGGCTGGAGATGGAGCTGAGGCTGAAGCTGAAGTTGGAGCTGATGGAGTTGGAGCTAGGCCTGCATAATCAGCCCCCACAAGAGCTGTTGACAATACGCTAAAGCTGGCGGGATTGACTTGGTCATGCTCAAAATGGATCACACCGAGCCCATCATCAAAGCCGGCCAGAGTTGCCCCCCAGCCAACAGCAACAGCAAAAGCAGCAGCAGCAGCATCCAGCAACAACAATATCATTAGTTTACCCTGTACAAATTTTAATTGACAGGGTAAACTTATGCTGTGAAAAGATAAGTCACTCTATTAACTTTAATTGTTATCTACAGTTTATGTGAAGTTCAAATCCTTGATATCTTTAAATTTTAGTAAGAGTGTTCTTGATAAGCAAACGGCTGTTGAATATGTGTCTAATATAAGCTACAGACTAAGACAAAATCTCCTAACTAAGGGAATAAATGACTACAGGGTGTCTGCTAAGGCATACTCATATGAATGTAAGTAGATGTATTGGTAAGCTAACTATTCTAGCTCTGACAACTATAACTATGATCTACAGGTAAGCTAACAGTCCAGTGCATCTATTAACTACAGGGTAACTAACAGTCGAGTGCACCCTGTAGCATCACTCTTACTTGTTATTAGCCACTGCAGCTGCATAATTATAACGCCAACAGCATAATCATCGTCATCGCCATCATCATCGTAATCATCAATCCGATCATCATCATTATGATTGTCATCCGCATAATCAACGAGTGGCTTCGACTTCGGTTACGGTTGTGATTGCGGTCCGAGTGTCGCACGAGCAGCGCAGAGATGAGGAGCATAATCAACCGCAACCAGCTCTGACTAACAGTTAAGCTAAGGCTAAAGTGGAGTGACGAGTGACTAACTAAACCAAACTAAAGCCAACTACAACTAAGACTGAAGCGTCGCACAATGGAAAACGAGAGTAAAAATCCAAAGCGCAGCCGCCGCGCATTGAAATGGAAAATTAAACCTTGTTACATCAGTGCTAAAGCAAAATGCAACAACAACCATTACAGCAACAACAACAACAACAACAAGCTGACAAGCAATGCGGCGACAAAGTTTGTTGGCAGGATCAACACACACACACACACACACACACACACACACACACACACTGTACACACAACACGCACACTAAGCTCATTCACTCTCTCAACTCGCATCTATCTCGAACTCTAACGAGGCAACCTGATACCAAAATCGTCACAACAAACGCCAAAAACAACAACAAACAAACACGCAGAGTCACACACACAAACACACACTCACGCACACACACATACAGACGCACACATGGTGGTACTCATATGTGAAGTCAAGCGCAAAGTTGAGGCAGGTAATGAAAATAATATGAGAAATTTCGTTGTGGAGTTCAGTTGGAAAATCATTCACACTTGAGTTGAAATTAAAATACTACTCGTAAATTTTCAAATAATTACTCAGCCAAATATAAAATGTCTTAAAATCTCTCTCTAATTTCATTGGCTTATTAATTTATTATTAAATTTAAGAAAATAGTAAAAAAAAAACATTTGAAAAATTGTTTATAAGCTCTATGAATTCTTTTAATACTAGATAGGAATTTAAAAAAAGGCTACAAATATAAAAATATATTCCTTATATTTTAAAATTACGTAAAGAAATTAATTTTCAAAATGTGTTTTAAAGGCGATAAAATTGCATTTTGAAACTATAATTAATTTGAGCAAGTTTCACCTTTAGACGTGCCTGCTCGACTGTGAATGATCACAGAAATATGGTTGCAGATCAAGAGTTGTTGAAAAAAAGTGCAGTAAATGCAACACATCAACAAGAGCAACTGCTGCAGCGACAACGACGACACTGACAACAAGCGCAGCAGCAGCAGCAGCAACAACAATGTTGCAAGTTGGATGCGTTTTGCTGATGTTGATGTTGATGATGATGATGCTGTGACGGCGCAATCTGTACCACTTTTTCCTCTACTGGACACAACAAGTGTAGCAGCAACAACAACAACAACAAAAACAACAGCAATAGCAACAGCAACAGTTGCAGTTGCAGTTACAGTTGCAACACTGCAAACAAACACATCTCCAAATCACGTCTTTGGAGCGTTGTCGTCTGCGTTACATATCTCGTTGTCTAGATTGGCTGCCCGACTGCCTGCCTGCCTGCTTGCCTGACAACGTATCTTTGTATCTATGTATCTATAGCTGACTATGGCTATGGCGATGGCCTGGCTGGCCTGGCCTGGACGGTCGTCAGTGAAATAAAAAGTGAGAGTGACATCGGAAATTGTTTCAATTTTCCCAAAACGAAACCAACACAAGTTGCCGCATTTGTAGCAGCCTCCTTTAGCTGAGTCTCCAGCTTCAGCTTCAGCTCCATCTCAGTCTTAGTTTCAGATTCAGTTTCAGTTTTTTAGTTTTAGTCTCAGTGTTAGCCTCGGTCGTTGGTCGCTAAATGAATGAATGTCGAAAACTGTATCGGCAACAATTTTTCGTGTGGCCTCCGCGACTCCTCGGCGCTGTGGCAAGTGCTTTCCCAAGTGTTGCACTGTTGCACTGTTGCTGCATCCTGTTGTTTGTTATAGTTATCGACGTTTTATTTCTTACTTTAAGCTTTATATAACTAGCACACATGCAGACGACCAGTCCAGGCTAGGAGCAACAGACTGTTGCAAGTTGCCTGTTGCCTGTTGCACGTTGCAAACGCTTAAATAATTGAAATTTTTCAGCGCATTTCATAGGTGCAAAATTGGTTCGCTGCCCACAGGCTCTTTCAACTATTTGTTAAGCAATGCTCTTGGTGCATTTTTATGTTCCTCTATTTAAAGCACTCATTTGTTAATGACAATCAGGCCAAGACTGTCTTTTGGCCAGTTTACCCAGCACACACACACACACACAGTCACAACTGATGCATTTTTATTAAGCCAAACCAGCAGCAGCTGCACTATTTGACAGCCTTCCTAATGCTTAAACTAAAACATATACCATCCATCCCTCTGGTCTATAACTGTAACTAACTTGTGGGCGGTGCTGTTGCCAGCCTTCTGTTGAGCCATTTAGCCAACAATTAAAACGGCTAATACTCGTACCTTAACCTGACACATGCTCGTACCTCGTCTTTAGTGTACCCGATTTATTGTCGATTTTATATCGGCTCGTGTGTCATTACATCTCTATTATGTTTATTATTCGTCTTCTCGCAAGTTGTTAAGGCCTTTAGTCCAACTTGTCTTTTAAAAAATTAAATTAGTTTGTATTTAATTATTTTGGAATATAGCTGCAATATATAAAGTTTGATTTATATTTCGCAATCATTTTGGGAGAAATTTATTTGAAAATAGAGATACGGTCGAACTATCCTAACTAATCGACTCATAGAGTTCTTTCTCTTGAGTTTATCAATTTTACGGATACTCACTTAGCTCGAGTTAGACAGAAATTCGAGTTAAAGAAGTTCGAGTTATGGAAGCTTAACTGTATATAAATATCCCATTCAGTTCTTTACAATTACATTTTTATAATTAATTTGATATATATCAAATACGCTACCGTGTGTTGTAAATAAAGCTATGTTAAAGAGCGAGCCTTGCCAAAAAATCTTTAAAATATTACGTATACGCACACACCGATTCTCAAACGACTACATATTTTTTCATTTCATTGTCTTGCAATTTCTTTCAGCTAAACTTTCATTTTCTCGAGCTGCATTTTCCTTTTAGAATACAAATTGAAAGATCTTAATATATTTTTTTGGAGACACGCCGGAATCCATGTGACACCCACTTGAGAATAGTGAATGTTTCCAAGCGAAATTTGAAAGTATTTACGCGTTCGAGTCCGAGTCAAGAGCACCAACAACAAATGCAAACATAAATGAACTTAAATTCAAATATTTAATTGAGCAAAAACACTTTAAAGTACGAAAAATAATTGTGAATTTCACGACTTCATCAAGACAACATCAACATCCAAATCAGCATCAACATCAACATGAGATTCAACAAATCAGAGCCAAAAAAGCTGTTCCATTTGATTGCCTAAACGTTTTTCAACAGCTCAGCATTTTTGATGCAATTAATTAAATTTTTATTTCTTCATTGAGGCTTAAACTACCTTGTCTGCTACCAAACTGTTTAGCTCCAAGTGTGTGTGTGTGTGTGTGTGTGCGTTGAAGCAGCTCATTTGATTTCGATTTATTACCACATATTTCTGTTAAGCTCCGAGTTCAGTTGAGGCGAGTGATACAATTATTTCAATAGCCAACTCACTTGTCGGGGAGCCAGTTAAGCTTGTTCTAGCTGAAAGCGATAGCCCGAGCCTCCATCTCCACCTCCTCGCTTCCCCTCTCTTCGCTCCCCCTTTCCCCTCCCACTTTTTGCTGGCCAGTTTTGTCGCCAGCTTTAATAACGAAATAGAAGCAAATATAAGAAAAAAAAAATAATAAGAAAAAACTAAATAAATAAAATTGAAAAGAAACCGTATCAACATTCACATCATAAGTAAACCAGTTTGCACCTGAGAGAGGAAGAAGAAAGTTGTCTTGGCCATTTTGGTGGTACGGTACACTCGGCAAAACTTTATAACTGCATCGGGTGCATACCTCAATCGCTCTACCTACATATATGAATCTGAAGGAGCCCCCAACTCGGCTCCTTCTCTAAAAGCCATAACTGCTCCAACTGCTCCAACTGCAACCTGTGCCTGCACCTAGTTAGCTGGCTGCGGGCGTCGAACAATGGCCAAAAACCTAACTGTAACATGACAGGCTTTTCCAAGGCTTTTCTTTTATTTTATTTTCTTGGTCATAAGCATAAAATATTGCGCACATCCCAACCAACAGATAAAAAAAAGAAGCAAAATCATAAAAAACAACACATAGAGCAAACGTCGCATGTCCGAGTGCTTGTCTCTCGCTGCAGGCCTAATTATATTGCAGTACGGGGGCAGGCAATTGTGACCCCCTCCCCCTCACACTCCCACTCCCACTCCTCACACCACCATACTCCCCCAACAACAACAACAACAACCTATCATTGCTTGACACATGCTGCTGTTCCAGCAAAAACAACAACAACAACTCGGCTACCGTTGCAGCCACGTGCGCTGCCAACGTCGGTCGCAAATGGACAATGGAACAACGACGGCAACAACATGCCGCACTGGGTGACTTGAACATACCCTGTAAATATTTATATTTTTAAATCTATATATATAAAATTCTCTGTCTTGACTGACTGACTCACTGACTGACACATCAATGTGTAGCCCAAACGGTAAGAGATAGAAAGCTAAAGTTTTCACACAACATAGCTGACACAATTTCATGGTGCAAAAGGATGGCGCTTTGCGGAATTCTACCTATAAGTGGGCAAAAATCGGGGTCAAAGTTCACGCAATTGCTTTTTTGTTTCTTAATATACCTCAACCAAATTCGCAGATTGTGTGTTTTTGACTGACACCAAATTTGTTCCAATTTGGATTACTATATCACATAGCCGTCATGGGAACAATCGAATGCAAATTAACCTTTAGAATCAAAAACTCTGTTCTTGTATGAAATATCTGACTTTTAACCAAAGTTCAATTGCAAAGAAGAAACATTAAAACCGTTGACAGCGGAAGTTAAACATTTACGTTTTTTTTTTACAAAACATTTTTTATTATTCTTTTTAATTTTGCGAGCGAAGAGGGGGGCCGGAGCCCCATAGTATATATATAAGTAGATACACAATAAAAAATTTATATTTACTTTAAGCAAATCCTATACGTATTTTGTATTTGAATTCATTTATGAAACACCTCTTTATAATTGTTTATTTTCTGAATTCAAGCTTTTGGGATTATTTTTAACACTTTGGCTTTCTGTCTTGTAGGTTCCATAATAACTTCATTCATTTATTTAAAAGAAAAGGTTTTCCAATTTTTTTTATTTATTGTATGTTAGACCTTGTGTTGATTTATATAAACCACTTTTTCTTTATTCTCTTGCCAAGAACAGAGCTTAATTATTTTATTATTATTTATTTAAAAAATTGAAAAGCATAAATTAAATATTTTTTTATCTTAAATATTTGTAAAATACGTTAATTGCTTTTTTTATATTTAATTTAATGAACAACTGAATATAAAAAGTGGTAGAAGATTTATACAGAAAGTATAAAAGACCTAATTAATTGCTGCACAAAATGTAGCATACCTGTTCTTAGCTGCACAGGGTATTCTAAAGACGCCAAACAATCAATGAGCAAATTCCATTTGTAGCTGCCGCTTGGCATAAAGTGAAAGTGCTCCAGTTGCCGCGTCCAGTTCAGTCCGCGGATGTTGCCAGCAATCGCCAAGTGCTTTGACTCCTCCTCAAAATCATGCCCCATACAGTGGCAACTAATCCCATCCCATCCCATCCCAACCCGATACGATTCGAGGCGATTCGCTTCGATCCCATACGATCCGAGAGTAACGGCTGCTGCGCACTTGCTGACAAGTTGTTTGTGTCGCACCCTCTTGGCTTGAATGCCATGCGAATGCCACGCCCCGCGTCGCCTTCCGTTCGCCCGCCTTTCTCACCACGTTTGGACGAGGCTGTTGCCATGTTTATGTGCACATTGCAGAATAATTGGCCCCGACTGGGAGCTCAATTAGCGCTGCCTGGCAATTACATTTGACGGCTTTGCACACATGTTTTCAGTGCTGTTGGTTGCCAGTGTTGGTAAATTGCCCAAAAGCATTAGCCGCATTCATCGCATTTGGCATAAATGGCTTTTCCTTCCGGTCAGCAAAGAAGATTGTCATCAACTCTCGATCACTCACTCCCCACTTCTCACTCCCCACTTCTCACTCCTCTCTTCTCACTCCTCTCTTCTCTCAATTCTGCAAAGTCAGTTCTACGCTCTCCAACTGGTTAGACATTTTAATTGCATACATTCGGGCATAAAAGGCCGGGTTATGGCCTTGTAAAATAGTTAAATACGATCTTGCAAATTTTCTACAATAAAAAATGCATTTACAGTTTTATTTTATTATTTTAACTGTACGCCGACTATAAACAGGAGAAATGTGAAATACAGTTGATCTTTTTCGGTTTCTTGGTTTGAAATAGCGCTTTAGGAAACTTGGAAATAAACCAAGTTTATTATGTCTTTTTTGTTGGAAATAAACCAAGTTTATTATTTTTTTTTTGTTTTTCTGATTTGTTACAAATTATGTTTGTCAAAAATCATTTCACTTGATCTATCTATCATTTATAGATGATCTAAATTTTTAAATCTTCGATAACTCAACCGTTAGTCTCCTTAAACAATATCTCAGCTTTGCTTATATAATCTTCAGATAGAGTTCCATATTTTACAGCTACTTGTTGCTAACGACTGCACAAATGAGCCACTGTCATGTGAAGCCACCATTTTAGCCACACAGCCCACATAATAGGAGCACTCGTAATGTGGGCAAATTCTTCAAAATTGCCCACAAACTAGCCCACTTTGGGAGTCCGACAATGGAACCCAACCAGAGACTCAAGACCCAAGACCCAAGACACAAAGCCAAGTATATTTCTGGCAAATACTCGTAAATTACTAGCCCAAGTACACCTGCTCTTTGTGGTTTCTCTCTCTCTCTCTCTTTATTTTTCTTTCTATTGTTGGCCATATATCATCTGGCAAGCAGCCCAGACCATATACCATATACTAAATGCGATACAATTAGAGGAGAGACCAGACATTACGATTATACGTATCAAAAATGCGAAAAAATCTACAATTTTGACACAGAGGCAAAGGGAGTTAAGATTCAATGCGATGATTACATATTACTTGACTCTCTTTATTGTTGTTGTTGTTGTTGCCTGCAGAGTTTTATGGTCCAAGGTTAAATGCTTTGACTTGAAGAGACAAAACGAGATACTTTTGCGACTTTTGTGTTGTTTGTCGCTTGAGTTTTTGAGTCTCCATTGTGAGACTTTTGAGACTTGCGGCACAACTTCATTTGATTTGCAGTGAATATTAAAGCAATTTGTGGGATTATTTCCTATTGTAATCAACGGTTGTACATATGTACGTGTGTCTGTTTACTCATCAGTAGCATAGCCTCAGACCCGTAGAGTCTTTCGGCCAACTCATTTTCAAGTACAAATCTCAAGCGACAACGATGACGTCTCGTGGTTCGGTTCAATCTTTATGGCTATTACTTACGGTCTCTGTCTCTATATATGTATGTATGTGTTTTATTTTGTCGCCCTTTGGCAAAATGACGTTTATTTATTTATGTATAGTTAGCGTGAAAATTGCTCCAGTTTTTGTACCCTCTTTTCCTCTCTTCTCCCTCTCCTTCCGCTCGCCTCCTTGTTCAAGTATCTTTTCAAAGTTGATCAATGATGAGGCGTATTTATTATTCAATCTGGTGGACATAGAACATTTTTTTGGTTAAAAGACCGGCAGTTGGCTTAGTTGTTGTTGTTGTTGTTGCTTTTTACACCTTTTTAATTGTGAACACACATCACACACACACACACACGCATAATTAATTAAAGCTCTCTCATTGCATTCAAGGTTATCAAAGGCCTGAAGCGCTCTTGGTTTTTGTCTTGTTGTTGCTGTTTAGTTGGTTAATTTACAGCTTTAAAATTAGTGTAGTTGACTTTCAAAACACTTTACTTTACTTTTGCTTTCAAAATACGCGTACGTTGTCTTCATTGTTATTCTTGTTTTTATTGTTTTTCTTATTGTTATTTTTCTTGTTGCTGCTATAAATGGGTGGGGCAATCATTAAGTTAAATTAAGTTTAAGTAGATTCGCTTAGGTTTGTCTCACTTTTTTTTAATTGATGATGGTTCAGTTAGAAAAGCAACTGCAGAATCTTAACAATTTGCTAATGAATGTGTTAAACGCTTTAAAAAGAGGAAATAATAATAACAATAATAATAATGATGCTCGTAATAAGGTGTGTCAGCTCCTCTTGAATTGAGATTCAGATTGGATGAGTATGCAAATTGGGTTCATTTGAGACAGCAGCGTGAGGGATTTCAGATATGCGAATAACTTGCAAATTATCCAAAGTTTTACATATTTATTAGAAATAATAAAAATTCAAATATTTTATTGCGAAATTTATGGAATGAAAATAAATAAATGTGAGTTAATGAATTCCAATCATTTGGGTCTTTTATGGCGTAAAAACAAATAAAAAAAATGTACAACAATCATAATGAAGGATTGTCACTAGCTTATTTCTTATTTTGATTTAATTTTGTAGTTGGATATCGAATCCACTAATTATTGTTAGTGTATCAAGTTAACTACTACTCATCAAATACTCTTCACATTCATTGAACATCTTCATATTGAGGAAGCAATTATAAAGTATTTAATTTATTATTATAATTAGCTACCATAATTTATACTTTAACAAAATAATGGAATGTTAAGGTTATAAATTGGAATTGGATTCGCATCATCTGAATAAAATCCACTTAAGCTAAGCTATTGTAGAGCAATTAAAATTAATAAGATAATTATTTGAATACTCAAAAGATCATCTCAGCTAATTTAGCAAAGCATCGTAATTTATTTTAAGGTAATTTATTTATTTTTGCATATTTAACTGCTTCATTTGTGTCTTCAAAATTTTAAAAAGTAAAAAGTTACAATACAATTAACTTTTCTACAGTTATTTGTTCCAATTTTTTGTTGAGTAAGTCTATAGATACCACGTCTAGTGATGCAGATTCTATTTAATTAAGGAAAATCTACAATTCTACAAATATATATCTACGATATTCGGATTCTGGACTGGTCTCACAATAGATTTGCATTTTGTCACAATTTCCCAACGTTCCCGTATGAATAAATAATAATAACAATAATTGTTTCCCTGCAGCCACAACCAATCAATCGAATCGAATTCTACGAAGATCAGAGGGAGAGAGAGAGAGGAAGTTGAAGTTGTACATTCTGTTTAATGGAGGATGCTCATCATTATCTATCGCAGAGTCAACACTCTCTACTTATCTAAATAGAACGTCATAACATTTGCGTCCTAACCGCATTTAAGATTGCTCACAATGTATCTATATCTGTGTATCTGTATCTATATAGAAATGTAACCGTGTATGTTGCTCCAATTAAAATACAACTCATCTCCTGTGCTGCATTGCAAATCGTCTTACATAAGGCTAAAGCGAGGGCACCTATATATATATGTGTATATATAAAAAAGTCGATCGAACTATGAATCTATCAGTGGAGTGCTTGGGGCGTATTTTCCTCATAGCGAATGCTTTTCATTTAATCGATTTGCGTATTTCGGGCAGCGGTAATTGCAGGCAACTTCGGCCAAACTCGGGCAACTTTCATTGCGAGGCCGTTTGTCTGTGATAGAGCTCCCCTTTGGACACTCCCCAACAGTTGCAGCTTGGATCCCAACCTGAATGTGGATTAAGTGTATGCCAAGGCATTAAGGCACTCTTGTTGTTGCTGTTGTTGCTGTTGTCTGTTGATTTTGCAGTTGCTGCGTAGCCTAAAGTGATTTGTTTTTTAGATTTTCAAAGTGATTGCGGTTATCGTTGAGAGAGTCACAATCGCAGTTGGCATCGAAGTCATCGTCATTGCTCTGCTTACAACATCAAACAACAACAACATCAACAACAACAACAACGACGACAACAATAATAATAAAATGAAGCTGAAATTGAAATTGAGAAAAAGAAAAAAATCAGCGCACATTCCAGTACACAAAATGTGTAACGCAATCAAATCCATCGCTTCCGGTTTAAAGGCGCAATTAACTGCCTTGGATTACGTACAACAGTGGGCACATCTCAATGCCTCTCACCTTCCTCTCTATCCCTCTCTCTCTCTCTCTCTCTGTTGCTCTCACTCTCTCACAGTTAATATTGCAGTGCACTTGGCTCAAAAGGCTTTTTATAGTACCGCCACATCTGAATGATCTCTCTCTCTTTCTCTCTCCTTCTATCTCATTCTGCCTCTCTCTCTCTACTATATATATATGACAGTCATCAATTCGCAGATTATCCACAGCATTTCACTTATTTTTCCTAGTTTCAGCATCGTAATTGGCATTTTGAATGCTGTAAACAAATTTTGTTCGATAGTTAAAATGATGAAATGTCATAATTTAGGTGCGTGTGATTTTTTCCCAAATCAGGCGAACGGTTAGAAAGTTGCTCGATTTTCACATGCACAGTTAAATGTAATGAACGGCTCTAAAATTGCTTAATTATTTTGCACAAAATATCAACTGTTTTTGATCATTTAATTTAACGTAATAAAAATATTTTATTTATAGATTATGAAAGTGCCTAGCAGGGAGTGTAAATGAGGGAGATAAGAGTATAGAAAAAGTTATAGATTTTACTAGTATCCAACATTAATATTCAAAATGCAGTATTCAAATATAAATAAAAATATAATATAAATATAATAAAATAAAGATTGAGAATAAATTACTAAGATTGAACAAGATATCAAATAAGTTGAAGTCTTGAAGTCATTTACTTGGATTAATTTCTTCACATTCTAAATAATATCTAAGATAGATATCGAAGACAAGACAATAACTCAAATGAATGTGTTTCTCAAGAAGTAAAAGTATCTCAAAGTCATCTGCTTAGCTGAGGAAGTTCACATTCTAAAATGTACTCATACTTAAAATGTTTAGCTGTAGCTAATTTATTGCTAAGTTCACTTTTGGAACATAATTGTACGCTTAATGATGTTCACATCCAGCTTCTAGCTTCTCCAGCCGATCCATTCATTTTTAGCGGAACCTGTCTGGGTGAGCCACTCATACACTCACTCACTCATTCACTCACTAACCTCCAAGATCATAAAATTAATGATATGTTTTTTTTGTTGGCGCTTCTTTTACGCCCATCTGCCACTTGGGACTGCCACTGCCACTTTCAAGACCAAGACAAATCAAGACAATTCAAGACAATTCAAGACAACCATCAACTTCTATTTAAAATTAAATTAACCTGCTTAATTTGCCCCCTCCCCTGTTCCTCCACAACCTCATCCGATCCCATCCCCTCCCCATTTGAAGAGACGCGCCCAAAACATTCACTCGACACAAATGAAAATCGAAAGGCGCTACTAATCGCCTCAATGCCTATAAGTAAGTAAATCTACAGCACAGTTGTATCTGCATCTGCTGGATACATATGTATGTATGCTTGTATCTAAACTGTGGCACGTTCGAAAATTTCGTGCATTTAACGCATAAATGAACTCTTTGGATACGGCTCGTTTTTTTTCCTATTATATATATATTTTTTTTTGCTTCTTTTTGGATTGAATTCGAATTCGGAATCAGATTGGAAGGCGATGCCGACCCTTTCACCCTTCACCGTGAAGGCTGCTGTGATGGCCAGCTGGCTGCCAAATTTAGCAAATTCGATTTGATTTTGATCGCTCAATTAGCGTAAAAGTAACATGTCAAACCTATTAATCACTTTCAAAAATAAAACAAAACGCATTAAAATATTGTAAGACACAAAATGAAAGAAATGAGTTACTTAAGAAGTGCGGCTTAAAAGTTAAAAAAAAGGCATGAAGAAAATATTTAAAAACTGAACTCACTTTGTAAATACCCTGACCTTAAATAAAAGCTGGGAAGCAAGTTGGTTTATGTATTTCTTAAAAACACACATTTTAAGAAATTTAAATTTAAGCAATCCTTTCTAATTAAGCAATTAATTTCAAAGGTAAAACTAAATATATATTGATTAACTATTAGTCACATTTACCTTTAGGTGCGTTTTTTGCCCTTTTTAAATAAAGGTAAGAAAGAAGAAGGGCAAAATGTTTGCTCGTGCCGTTGGCAAAAAAGTGCGTGAATTTAGGCGTAACCCAAAAATTATATAATTTATTATTTCTTTTGATTGGCAAAAATTAAAAAGTAACTTTAACTGTAAATGTATTTGTATCTCTATGTCGATTCGTTCGTTCAACAACTCAATTCGAGCTCTGTGTTTTTATTTTATTTTGCAACGAAAATGCTGCGTCATTACTCGAACTTCAATTTCATTCATTCATCAATTACAATACACAAAAGTCGAACGAATGAACGAACGATGAAGCCTTGAATCTTGCAGATACATTTTATATATACAAATATATATCTACATATGTAACTGTATCTGCATACGAGTTAGTGCAAATGTGTGTGTGTGTGTGTTTGATGTGCTATAAAATGCTTGTGGATGACATTAAGTTTAATATTTGTCGAGATCCTGTGATTGCGCTTATTAAATGTATCTTTGAGTTACTTTGCTAGCTACTTACATGCTTGAAGTTGTTTGTGGTTGTTGTTGCGGCAACAATTTGCTAGCCTCTTCTAGTTTAATTGTAAAGTGTTTTCTTGATATTGTTGTTGTCTCAGTTGCTGCTGTTGTTGTTGTGTCTACTGGAACTATAAAATCCGCACGGATATCCGTTGGCCGGCAGGAAGAAATCAACATTTGAACACCGTTGGCTATTGCAGCGTTTTACGGATGTTGATAACCTGCATTGGCATTGGCTAAAGCAATATTGACTTGATCTTGTTAGTGTTGTTGTTGCTGCTGCTGTTGTTGTTGATGTTGTTGTCGCTGTTGTTGTTGTCATTCTGCATCCCAAGCGTGCAACAACAACAACAAGTTGCCGACGGCGCGTGTGAAATTTTATTTCGTTGCGACTTTTGTTTAGGACAATTTCTTAACGTGTTTATTAACTTGACGATTACCGATATACATTTCGATAATTTTAACTCTTTAAATAACGATTTGATAACAGATTGATTGTAAATCAAGCACAGAAAACTGAATTTTAATATGATTATAATACAAATTTTTATGATTTTTTTTATTTATTTGATAAGTATTTAATATTTGTTTTAACTTGTAATAGTTAGGAGCTGTTGAGTTGTTTGATAGTAGGATAATAGTATCTTTATAAAATTTCACGGAATTCCGAACAATCTTAAATTATAGGAGCTAGAGTTATAGAGAGTTATTAAAATGGTATTTATGAACCTATAATATTATTTTTTGTTTAAGTTAGGATCAGTTGAGTTTATTTTTTTTTCTTTATACACTTTGTACAATCTTTCGACTTTCTTTGTGGCTGATTTATGGATTTAGTGATTAATACTAATTAACTGTAATTGTCGTATTATTCTCGATGCACGCGTTGACACCAATCCCAAGTTGAGAACTTCCCAGTTTCGCTTAATCGGTTTGGATTGGCTTATTTACATATAGACGATATATACTATATAGGATATACTGTATACTGTATGTAATGGTGCATTTCTTGGCCATAATCTTTTTTCATTATATTTTATAATTTCATTATGGATTGTCTGATTAATGCCTGCCCATAATCATCATCAGCCTGTACACATGTGGCTCAATTTCTTGTTGTTGTTACTATTATTTATTATTATTGTTGTTGTTATTATAGTTGTTGTTGCTTTTCCACAACTTAACTCACTTTGCATTTGCGGCTGTCACAATTTGCATTAATTGCATTTAAGTATGCAGTTATCATTGATTTAGCACCAATATTTATACTTATATATAGTTCAGATATCTCTTATAGCAGCTACTGGGCGCGTCTGAAAGTTGAAATCTTGAACGACTCTTGCATTCAAGATTTATGAGGACTCGGTGTTATTAGATAGGAAATGAATTGGTTTAATGTTCACTAGAAGTCAAAAGTTTGCAATAAATGTTTTAGAATTTTTAATTTATTTTAGAAATGTTTTAGGCATTTTTATTGCTTAAATTTATTAATTTTAATAATTTGTGGTTTATTTTATTCAGGAAATGTTGGAAATAGCACATTTTAATTGAATGTTTATTAATTGATTTTTGTTTATTACTATTTAAATTTTATTACACTTGCAAATAATAATCCTTTCCACGTTATTTGATATAAATTTTAGGGGTAGTTTTATATATTGTACAGTTATCTTTGCGTATTACGCGCGCACACATCGCGTTAAATTCTCTTACGTTACGTTACGTATGACATTAGATGGGATCTTACGTTGGGTCGATCGTCTTGGATGTTGTTTCGGGCTGTTTAGTATGTGGCTTTTGTGTTGCGGTGGTGCTGGTGGTGCGACCGACAAGCGACAACACGACCAATAGCTTTGAGACCGTCTCACGGACTGATGATAGGCGGCCAGCGAGCAGCTTCACAGTCAGAGTCAGACACAGACTCAGAGTCAGAGTCAGAGCCAGAGCTAGAGTCAGAGCCAGAGTCGAAGCGTCAGAGCCACAACAGTGCAAAGCGTTTTCGATTTCCTAATAATAAACGCAAAATAGTTATACGGGGCCGCAGCGACGTCTTCTGTCTATGTATGGGTGCTCTGAATGAATACACAACGAGCCGCAAGACGAGCGGAGACGATGAGATCCACACAGCCCCATCGGACATCGGATCGAACGAAACGAAGCAAACGAAGAGACAGAGACAGAGAGAGAGAGAGAGAGCCACGAAACAGAGCTGAGCATTTTGAGGAAGTCTAGAGACGATGCAATAAATCGAAGCTAATACACTTCTTTCTTAATGTAGAGCACACACACACCACACCACACACAGCTCGTGCGATCCGCGATCCACAACTCACACACACACACAGACAGACAGACAGCAGCAACAATTGCTGCCTAGACAAGTTTAGCGGCAGCAACAGCAACAGCAACGGTAAATGAGGCAGTCATCCTGCACAGCTGCAGCTGCGACTCTTTTTTACTCAATGAATATCGCAGTCGACGCTGGAACAGCATTCCAATTGCATCCGAAACTGGGTGGAGATCTTCCGCCCCAGCACGAGGCGAGCTTCGTAAATGCCGAACGAGTCCGAGCCGAACGAGCGCTGTCGGCACGAACTCTGAGCCGAGGCTTGTGGTTCCACATGCGTTCCACAAGCAAACGAACAAAATGAGAAAAATGAGACAAAATAAAAGTGAGCGTGCTCAGTCGCAGCGTGCAGTTCACGGCAGCAACATCAGCGACGACAGCGACAACAACGACAACAACAGCGACAGCAACAACAACTACAGTAGCAATAGAGCGATTGCTGGCTATTTTGGCCATGTCCGATAGACCAAGAAGAGCAAGTCCAGGGCAGCTGGAGCTCGTAATTAAGCGGCAGCTTAAGATAAGTCTTAACTGACTGACATGGAGAATGGAAAGTTCAACAAAGTCTTTCACTCACCAACAACAGCAACAACGGCAACAGTTGCTGCTGCTGCTGCTGATGTTGCCGCTATTGCTATTGCTGCTGCTGTGCTGATGGCGATTAACATACGAGACACATGTGGCGAAATGGGAGAAGGGTTTGGTAGACTGTCCTACTTCTACAATGGACTACCACCATGTCCCTGTCCATGTCCATGTTCAAGTCCATGTCATGTGCCTTCTTTCGAAGCACTTCATGTCTGCGGTTGGTTTGCTTTTAGCCAGGCCTTCATCATCAGCTTCTGCTGTTTCTACTCCAGCTTCTTCTGCTTCTGCACGAAATCGATCAAATCAAAAATGACTTTGTGAAGTGACTAACTGCCTAACTGCCAGCTGCCTGCCGCCAGCTGCCTGCCGCCAGCTGCCTGTTGCCTGAATGTTGCATGCAACATGCCCCTATGCTGTCTAACAGTAGCGGTCGCCTCTCTGATTTCGGCTCGTTCGTTCGTTGTTTAGATTTTTGAATGAGTTGCCGTCCAAATCCAAGTCCAAGTCCAAGTCCATGGCTGAGGCCGTTGCAAACACAACACTTCAAAATGAAAGCACATTCCCTTGTAGAAATTGTACCGTTAGCCGAGTAACTACCAAGGCTAACAACAGGTAGTACCCCCAGATCGGTACCTGCCGGATCGTTTGTCCGTTTTTTATGGCCAAGCAAACCAAAACTGACTATTAGACAGACAGACAGACAGACAGACATGCTGACAAACGAACCCATTCGCATCGTCCTCCTCGTCAGCAACATCATCATGATGATCTCTCGAAAACGTCATTATCATCGTGCAACATCATCCAGCATCATCCGACACTTGGCAGCTTATGGCATAGATTTGCAAATCGCGGTTCCTCTATTATTGTAGCTGTTTGTTGTGGTTGTTAGTGTTGCCACAACAGCAACTGTTGCTGCTGCTGATGCTGCTGCTGCGGCTGTTGTTATTGTTGCTGATGATCTCTTGCAGCTTGGCCGCGTGCCATGCCGTCCTCTTATTTATTTGAGTCAATGAGTTCACAACTATTTTTATTTTCTTCTTCTCCTCTCTCTCTCTCTCTCTCTCTCTCTCTCTCTCTCTTTCTGTCATACCTTCTCTGTCTCGCTTAATGACTTTTTGTTTCTCTACTCTCCTTGAAATGAGATTTTGTGTGGCTTGTGTTGCATGTGGCAGGGAAGTCGCTTCTTGCCTCTTGCACTGATTGATGGCTTGATATCGCCTAAGTGGCAAGATGCTGATATGTGCTATGACTTTTCCCTGGCCTCGAATCAAAATTTACTGCACGGCTCTTAATGAGTTGCAACTAACGACAACCTATAATTAATTTTTGTGCCAATATCTGCAACGTCTAGATAATTAACCGTAGCTCAATAACAAACCAAATGCTTTCTTCGATTGTTATTTTTTTTAATAGTTACTCTTTAGTTGATTGCAAGGAAAGTCAATACCCAAGATTGAAGAATGTCAGATAAATTTATATTTTAATTTGTTGCAAGAATACTTAGTCTAAAAATTAGATTTTAAAAAATTATTATTTTTAGAAATTAGACAGTGTTAATTTAGAGCAAAACTGCGTGAGCAAAATCTGTAATTAAAAGGAAATATTCAAAATAAAACTATTTATAAATATTTCGTATTAATACATATTAAAATTTATTTATCAAATTATGAAATAAAATATTTATATTCGCTTACAACTATTATGATACTCAGTAGTACTTTTTAGGTTTCTTTTACATTTTCTACTCACTTTATAACTGACTGTTGAATATTTTCTATATATATTTCTAGGCTCAACATTTAATAAAGTTTTAATTAATTAGGCAGATTTCAATGGAACTACTTATCAAACAGTCGATTGTCAGCTTTCCATGGAACTGACAAAAAAATGATCTAACTAATGACAACTCAATAGGTAAAGTAAAATCAATTGCCAATTTTCATTCCATCCTTTCTAATCTAAAACGCTCAAGATCGAGGTCAAGTCCATATAAATCATGTGGAGAAAGATAAAATTTCCTGAATGCAACAGTAATAAAACAAAATAGCTAAAATATTTCGTTGGCGATTGAAGTATTTACAAGCCTAGAAATTAGCATAAAAGCGACTTCCTTTCTCATTTCAATTGTGGCTCTTATGCATAATTGATATGTTCAATATAGTTAGCCATACAAACTAACTAGCTAATTAACAACAACAAGTTTAACAACTTAAAAATTGTTTAGTTTATGGTTTAAGCCTTTTACTAAACGAGCCACAACAAAATTCAAAGTGATGCATGCAAATAAACAATTTGATAAATTTATGCGCAAAATGGAAAACAAAACTGAGGCAACAACAAAAACAACACTACAGCATTAGCAATGGCCGGCAACAACAACAACAACAACAACAACAGTGACAACGACAACGTTTAAGAGCTTTAACACTTCTGCTCCGCGTCCCCTTAACGGCAGCTGCTGCACATAATTGGCTCAAAAAAAAACTAAAATAAAACAAAAATAAAGAGAAGCAAAAATAACAACAAAATAATAAAAAGCTCGTAAAGTTTTGTTGGGTTTTGTGTGTGCGCGCAGAAGACCCGCCCGCCAGCAATTGTTGCTGTTGTTGTTGTTGTTGCCAGCTGTTGCTGTTGTTGTTGCTGCTTGTTATTTAAACGTTTTCAAATCGCACAGCGAATGAAAACGAAAGAAAAAATGAAATACATCGAAAGTGAGCATATGTATATGTACATGTTGTCGACGTATCAGCGACGCGCGCTTCGATAACTTTGCATGGGGCCGGCAAAGCTCGAAGCTCAGCAGTTCGAGAGAACGAAGCCACTCGGTTAACTGTCACTGCCGAGGGGAACAGAGAAACAGACAGACAGAGAGAGAGAGAGAGAGAGAGAGAGAGAGAGAGAGAGAGAGAGAGTGAGAATGTGTGGTGAGCAGAGGGAGGGGTTTGACAGTGAGTTCGAATTGGAATTCAGGGGTCGAAACGAAGGCGAATGCGAGTGCGATATGCCCACCATCCACCATCCACTATATTCACCATCCACCATCCACCATCGCTAACATCATCATAATCGCATGCCAAACATTGTGACGTTGTCGTCTCAGTTACAGTCGCTTACAGTCAGCCCCCAGCTAAATAAGTATGTTTACATTTTTTGTCTTTGTTTTTTAATGAACGTGGCGTAATTGGCAATCAATGTAGTTATTGCATACCCTTGCTGGAGGGACTATATGGTTCTTATATTTAGAAATTATTCCTGATTGTGGTAACTTGTTGATTGTAAAATAATTTCAAGTTGTTATATATGTACATATTTTCAGGTGAGCTATAGAAATCTCTTCCACTTGAATTTCACGTCAATTTCTCGGCGCCACAGTCAACTCATCTGAAAATTTTTGAGGGAAAAGAAACCATCGCTCAATCCACGATGCCATGAGAATAATGTCACATTTTTTGATCGAATTAGAATTTAGAATTTAGAGTTGTCGAGTAATTTTTATTATTTGTCGCGCCAATACCTTTTAAATTTTTTTAAGCTATGTAATATTAATTAAGATAAACATATTAATTATTATGTAAATAAATTAAATTATATTAATTAAAAATCTCTTTTTTAATTTAAAATGAAAACCTATTGTTCTGCAATGATAAACTTAAAAAAGGGGCTAAACAAACCTTGGTAAATTTAACCTGAGAAGGAGCCAACCCTAGCAGCCTAGATAGAAAAAGTTGGTGAAGACGCTAAAAAAAAATCACTTCAAGTTCTGTGGCACTGAGAAATTGTCGGAGCGGAGATGCTTTTTTCTGAATTCGTTTTCATTTGGGATTTCTGTAGCAAACCTGATTATATAAATATTTTCCTACTGCCTTTATTGTTTAATTGTTTGATGACTTTGGAGTTAATTAAATCGAATTTTATGAATGATTCCGCTTTTCTTGCAGAATGTCAATTTTATCATTGTTTGACCTCTTATTTATGCCAAAACTTTCCACTTTAGTCATACCCACCCCTTGACATTCTTTCATAAACTTCCGTTTCCATAATTTTATAAAAACTTTACCGATTTTCTTGCGAAATGTCAATCATGTGCTCTAATTTGATTCTGCATCAAAATTTTACTCCTTTGGAAAATTTATTTCTTTTCAAAACTTTATTTTCCATTACCACCAACTCAACAACTTCATACTGTCAAAGCTTGCTTAGATTTTTCAATGTTGCATATTTAGTTATTGTTATTGTTTTTACTGGTGTTTATATCTGTATCTGTATCTCTCGCTCTCTTATGTACAACACTAAGCATTCTACAATTGGCTCATTTAGCGGCCGTCTCGACGACTGCGTAGCGCCTCGCTCTGTCGAACATACACTCACACACACAATCATACACACACACACACACACACCCTCACACACACACACACATTGGATGTTGCTGTTGTTGCCGTCGTCGTCGTCGTGTTGTCGTCGTTCGTTTCTAATTATACGATAGGTGCGCTACGAGCCATGAAACGTGCGGGGTCTGACCTTCTCTCCAACGTTTAGGAGCTGCCCAACTCCAAAGCTGCCTCGGAGTCGGAGTCCAAGTCGAAGTCGGAGTCTAGTATGCCCGAATGCAGTCTTGCCTTTGCCTCTGGGGCATGGCGTCTTAAAATAGTGTTTTTCATTTTATTTTTTCAATATTTCGCAGGGTATTATTAAATATTAGTTGGCAAAAGGCTTCTGTGGCAGCAGCTGTTATTAGACTTAGTGATTATTTTCTATGTACGAGCAGAGGCGATTTAATTATTGCATTTAGTAATGGAATTCTAAATGTTGGTCACATTATTTCCTTGAGCTATCCGTAATAAGTACCATATGAACAGCAATCGCCTCAGGTTTCAACAGGGCGTGTCCAAACACTTGGCTATTGGAAGTGATGGATTTGTCATAGAGGTCACTCTTCTACTGCCAGTTGGGTTGGCCAACAATAACATCTCTGACATAAGCAAGTGCAATTCTATTCTAATTGATTGTGATTAAGTGTTGTAACAATGTATTAAATGGCACTTAATTATGCGGTACGAACCAATTGATAGTCATTACATTGACGGGCGACATTGCTCTATGTTGATGTAATTCTTAGAGATTAGTTTTCATAGTTCCAAAAAGACCAAGATCCTAAATGTTAAGCCAAAAGTTTTCCTAAAATTTTCTTTTTCATTTTAGAATTGCCAGAGTTTTTAATTTTAATTTTATTTTTTTTTTGTGATTTAAATATATAAATTCTTTTAATTTTAATGTCATATTTTTAAATTAATTGTTGTGTCGGCTGTAAGTAAATAAATAAATTAATAAATAAATAAATAAACAATCCGTCAATCCATACAGAACGGGCAAGCGTCCACATTCAAAAAATTCTTGAGGATTTTTAAATAATCCAATAATTGTTCTTTGTTTTTTTTTTAAATCCATTTAAGCTTTCTCACCATTTAAATAAAATCAAACCCAACTATCATCATATTCCAACTTGTCAACTGGTTCACTACGAGTTACTTACCAAATATATTTAAATATTTTATATTATATTTATATCGTGTTTACAATTTTATACCAATACTTTTTCTACAGCGACTACAGCCACAACAAAATGCACATCAACATACTTTTTTTCAATGACTCTATCTCAAGTTTTTTAAGTCCATCAGGTTGTCTCATTCATTGGTTGTTCATCTGCCTACTCTATTGATCTGAAATGATTTCAGTTTGTTTACTTTTTCTGATTTTGTGAAGCAACCAAAACAAGTAATGTGATATATTTATTTTGGTGTCGAACATCGTTGGCATTAAGCTCTGGCAACATTTCCGCATTTGAAATGATTTTTAATTATTATTTTCATACGCCTACACACACTGAACACTGAGTACTGAATACTGAGCACTGAGTACATCGAAGACTGCGATGGATGATGCTCTCCTCACACTGAGCTCAAATGTCAAATTTCCGAGCACAAGAAAAGCCCACAACAAATAGCAAAAAAAAAGTCTTATCAAGTGGATTTGGATTTGAGTGTGTGTGAGTGTGTGTGTGTGTATGCATCTTTATGTGGGAGTCTAAGCTCCATTGATGACACGTCATTTCTGGCATAGACATCTTCGTCACAACGTGTTAAGTCGAGTGAGAAACTGAGCCACGAATCGAAACTGAGACCAAAAACAGGTCTGGAGTCTGGAGTCTGAACAAAACCAAAACCAAAGTGTCAATAAAATGTCATGGAAAGCCACTTAGCTTCGATCTGGAGCTGGAGCTGGAGCTGGAACTGGAGAGGAGGAGGCCTCACCCAGGGCACTTTAAACTTTGTGCCACATCCGCTGTGCCAGGTGGGGCATTTGGGTGGTGCAACCCACTGAACATTTGTCAATTTTTTTTATAGTCTACGCTTTTTTGGTATTTCGCCAATGTTGTGGTTCTCTGTCTGTTGTTGTTTTTTTTTTTTTTGCACAATTATTATTGCTTTGATTTAAATCAGTCTACTGACCCAAAAGTTCAGCTACGGAAATTGCAAATTTAATAATTGACTAGACGCCAAAACCAAAGCCAAAGACTCGAGCTTAAGATTCGAAGTAAAACCAAAGTAAACCAAACCAAACCAAACCAGGGGGCTTATTAATGCGATAACCTTGGCTGATTTAATTTCTTGTTCGCGAACTGTGATTACCAGCAACAACAACTTCTACAACAACAACAACAACAATAAACTATAAAACAGCAGCAACAACAGCAGGAAAATCAAAAGACTTGCACAATTTCGACACTAAACGACGATCTTTGGTTTACTGTTGTTGTTGTTGTTGTTATTATTATTGTTGTTGTTGTTGTTGTAGTTCAATAGCCAAGTCTGACGGTTAGTTAGTCGCATATTTAATTAAGAGATTGAGCCTCAAATAGTGTTGAACAATGGTACATGCTGTTGGCAGCACGAGTCTCAGCTTCTGCCCCCTCTACACTGAGCGAAAATTTGTTGGGATATCATTTGATTGCTTTTTTGCTTGTGGCAATGTCTTCACTTCTCTAAATTTCAGTTTTGTTGGGTTAGTTGCGATCATAAACCAACTTATATCTATATTGATTTCCAAGGGCTCTGCCAAAAAATGGTCTTTATTAACTTGGATCCAGTTCTTGACCACGTTTAGGTTTCTTATGGCCCCCTCCATGACGCCCTCTGCCTGTGTTCTGTCCGAGGAATAAATCACATAGCCCTTAATTGCATTTTCGCGACAACGTTTAAGCAGTTCTTTGGAGAATTCATCGCTTTTGATACGCTCGATTTGGAATTGTATCATAAAGACTGTGTTCTTTGTAATCACGAACTTCCTTAGAGCTAAACAAAAAATGCAACTACAAATTGTGTTATGCAGATCATTTTCACTTGTTGACGTTGTGGAAGATTGACCCGCAGTTAGATCGAAGCTTGTCGTTTTATTTGTGAGTTCCCTTTCGTACTCATCACTTGAAATAGCGTCGGGGGACTCGGAATCGTCGCTACTAGGATCTTCGCTTGAGGTTGAGCTTGAGCTATACATTTTTATAAATTTATTCGTATTATTTTTGTGTCTATTTTTAGTATAGTTAGCTTTACAGCTGTAACTTTATTTTCAAAATATATGTAGCTATTGTTGTTTGTATATTTGTTCAACAACTGTGATTACAATTTCAGAAGCTATGTAGTTACATGTATTTTGTATAAATTCAGTGAAATATAGGACTACTTTGATGTAGAGTCATTGTATACTTCTAATGCAGAAGTATATATAGAGGATAAAAAATAAAAACTAGAAAAACGGAACTGAATTATAAAAAAACTTATTACATTGAAATAAAAAGAATATAGTAAATTAATGTATTGAGAAAAATTAATGACTTGAATTCGAATTAATAAGGAAGTCAAATTACATTTAATAATTATTTAAATAATAATAATTCGATACCAGTAGAATAGAACACAATTTTGAAACTGTTTCTGAATATTTGTCATTTTGTCATTGTAGCTCAAATCAAATAATATTAAAATAAAAACAAAATATAGTAAAATTAATGACTTGAATTCGACATAATAATGAAGACAAATTACATTTAATAATAATTATAATAATAATACTTCGATAAAAATCGAACTGAATGCAGTGTTGTAAAACGAACACAGTTTTAAAAATACATATTTATGTGTATTTGTCATTTTGTCATTGTCAAATCGAAATTCTAGTCTAGTAGTCTAACCATTTGGTTGGACTATTATTTCACACTTCACGTGTCCTTCCCAGACTTCAACATGTCGCAGGATTATGATCTGAGTGAACCAATTGCCATTTACCGAATGTCGTACGTGCTGCATGTGGCTGAGGATAAGAACTTGTTGCCACGGGCAGCTCAAAAGGCCACGGAGCTGAAGGTTTGTGGCTATATGATGTATACGCACAGTGGGCACGCGGTGAGCGGGGAACTGGAGGGAACGCGGGAGAATCTGAAGCAGATGCTGATGTGGCTGGAACAGGAGATGCCAAAGGGCAGTGAGAAGCCACGCCTTGGCCGCTATCAGCAGCAGTTGAAGGCCAAGTACGATGATTTCTTTTGCTGTTAGCCCATAAATCTCAACTGCTGCGGCTGCCGCTGATTTTACGAATTTACTTGATTAAAATTTTGCTATAACCACAGAAATTTGTTTCGAGTGCATTTGCGATAAGTGACTGCCATAAACAATAACAATATTGAACAATGGATCACCGAACTGGCTGACGATGCAACCAAACTGACTTTTCAAAGTCAAAATCGCGATTGTATCATCCGTTTTTTTTTTTCTTTTTTCTATCTTCAATTTTTTGCTTCTCTTCAATTTGTGAGGCGATGTCGAGGGTGAGGAGATTGAATGACTGTGATTTTTGTTGTTGGCCAAAAAGTTGGCAGATAAAATGGTCGCACAGTGCAAAAACAAAAACACAATAAGCCAAGTTTGGCCTACTGAGCCGCAAACAATCGAATCAATTCATTTTTCTAGGGCGTACTATGCCACTTGAACGTTGAACTGCAGACGCCCCAATGCTGACTACTGTGAAGGCCCCCCAAAATGGAAAAATAAAAATAATATACTGATCGTAACTCCCCAGCGTTCCATTGTTATTGTTAACGGCAAACTGCAACTGCAACTGCAACAGCAGCTGAATTTCAAGCTGGAAGTTGCAACTTGGTCTTGATCGTGCCACGGCACTAGTCATTTTAATTTTACTATTTTAGTTGCAGTTTTTTTGTGTTTTTTGTTGTTTTTTGTTTGTATCATTTTGTATTCTTCTGATTTGTTGTCGATGGCGCTACTTGGTGCATTTCGCAACACTGGTCGCCTGTTTGGAGCCCCCGCCATAACTCATGCTGTGTGCAGCTCAAGATTTATGGCCTTTGTTCAAATTGGGAGCAACTTGGCGGCTGGCAGGCCCGAAAAATGTTCTTAGCCTGGCTGGGATGTCAACAGGATTACGTCGTAACATTTAAGCAGGCAATGGGGCAATTCAATTAGACCTAAATGCTGTCAACAGCCAGGCACTAATAACCAACAACAACAGCAACAGCAGCAACAGCAACAACAACAGAAAGAGACAGAGACAGAGAGACTGCCAAGTGTCGTCTGGCCTGGTGTCTGTCTGAAGTCTTGAGTGTCTTGGTGTCTCGATGTCTCGATGTCTCGGTGTCTTGTGTGTTGCATAATCTGTATATATATTTTATGCATGCAGAGCGCTGGCAATATTGCAACATGTTGCCAATGTGCTCTGCTGTTGTCGTTGATGATGATGCATAGCCTCCAGAATTGCAACGTCGCCCCTCCCTAAACTCAACTCGAAGACAGAGCTGAGCAGACCAAGCCAAGTCAGACTAGACCAGGCCAAGACCCGACTCAACTTGGACCAGACCAAAGCGCGACAGTCCTGCGCCAAGGCATCCAGCTGTGCCTCAGACTTCGAATGAGACTCAGTCTCAGTCTCAGTTTCAGTCTCTGTCTCAGCTTGCCACAGTTTGTGGCGTCTCTCTTGCTCTCTGTTGTTCTCTCGCTGCCTCTCTTTCTCTGGCGTGGTAAGTGTGTCGAATATTCAAGTGAAAATTTCCCGCATAGATCTCAAGTCAGTCACTCAGTCAAGGCGCAAAAAACGCGAGTGCGGCGCTTGTCTTACACACACACACACACACACACACACACACACACACACACACACATGTACTTCTACTTCTATCTCATAGGTTTTGTATCTGTATCTGTTGGATATGCACATGGCTTTTATAGGTGGGTAGCTCGCCAGCCTTTCGACTGGTATTCATTCCACTCGCATTTGATTAGAGACTTGGGCGCTCAGCCAAAACTTGTCGTTATAGTTGTTGTTCTTATTGTTGTTGTTGTTGTTGTTGTTGCTCGTGTCGTTGTTGTTATTCTAGTTGTTGCTGTTTTGGCTCTTTAAGTCGAACAATTACATTTTAAGCGTAGCACAACCTTGGATACCGTTAGATTTGTGCAGTTGTTGGGCGTGTGTTACGTCTAGAGGTTTTTATACTATAACTCAGTGAACTTAATTCACATCAAATCTAAATTAAGAAGTGCTAAAGGAAGTACTGAAAATTTATAAAAAGTAATCGGATATTATATATATTTATTTAAATTTTATTATTTTTATTAATTAAAATATTAATAACATTATGTTTTCAATACATACATATTTTATTTAAATTTAAATAAAGTCGAATTAAAAAGTTGTACGATAATAATATATTCAAAATAAGTTCTTTCTTTTAATATGCCAATGTGTTAAAAAGGAAAAATAATAAAAATAATAAAACTGTTGATCCTATGAAAGTGTTGACAAAGTGATGATTAGCTAATTTAGCATACACTAATCATAGCATATAAATAAAAGCAATTGCCGCATCACTTTTCAGGGTGCAACTTCCATTTATTTTCTTCAGAATAATGAAAAACAAGTAAAATTAAAGTATTTAAATAATATATTGTAATACACATATATTAAATTTACTTAGAGAACATGATCAAGACCTAAGAAATTAAATGCGGATTAGTTTTTGTAGATTGTGATCTTGAAATGTGACATATCCAGCGATATTTAGAAACTAATAATATATGTAATATTTTATATATTTTTTGTTTAAATGTACACACATATATGAGTATATTTAAACAAAAACGAATATAAAATAATTTATATATTTCATCAGTTTCTAAATATTGCATTAAATGTTCGCTGGGTTGATGGCAAAGCACACCGCTGGGCAAAACACGATTCAGCAATCTGGAAAACGTCTCGTTGGCTTCGACGTCTCTTTGGCAAGAGTCAAGAAACAGATCGCCAGCTCAGCTTGGGCCATAACAGACCCGGCCAGACCACAGTCCCCTCTCTCCCCCCTCTTCACTCTATGCACTCCACTCTCCCCTCTGCCCATTTACGAGCTGTAACTGACAGTCAGACGGGGCCAAGCTAAAAGCGAGTCGACCACACCCGCACACTTCATTATTTTTATGTCGCCTGTGGTGGTACGATTTAAACGACAACGACGACGGCTCTGGAGACTGTAGACTGTGGACCAGAGATTGAGCTGAAGAGGAAGAAGATGAAGGGGGAAGAAAGAGGCAAAGAGACAGAGACAGAAACCGCGGCACGACATTCAGTTAGAGAACCCCAAAAGCAAACTCAAGAAATTAGACGCATTCGACGTTTTGGAGCGAGCGACAAGTCAAAGAGTAGCGCCCAGTTCCCGATCCCAAGCCCGATCCCGTGCCCGATCCAAAGCCCAGGCACGGGCTTCAAAAAAGAGACCCAGGCACATCTCATGTTGATGTTACAATTGCTGGTTGTACGCCGTCTTGTGCTTGTGCTGTGTGGATTTGGTTGTGGCATCGGGATCGGGATCGTGCGCCAGACCCAAAAAGTGCCTGGTGGGGTTTGGAAATTTGTAGCGCCAACTGCAACAACAGCAACAACAACAATTATCTACAATTACAACAACGGCAGTCAGCCAAAAAGTCGTTACTGTTGCTGTCCAAAGTGGTTGTTGTTGCTGTTGCTGTGATTGTTGCTGTTGCTGTTGCTTATTGTACGCCTTCTAATGCGATCACTGACTCTTGGTCTAAGGCAGACTTCAATGCAATTTATCTTGATGTTTAAATCAATAATACGAGTAACGTCATCAAAGCAAACTTTGCTATTTTAACTACATATATATACAATATATAATAGTTGTTGTTTTATTATTATTATTGTTGCTGTGGTTGTTGCTCGCTTATTATTGAAATTTTCAATATGCAGCTCAGCTTGCGGAGTTTATTAAGGCACGACGACGACAACAACGACGAGTGTTTTCATAATTATTGCTATAGGCTTTGCTCTGATTTCGTTCTGCCAGCTTAAGATACATTTGTATCTGCCATATTTGCAACTGTATCTGTGAGCTTGGCATGCGTTGCATTGCGGGGCATCTGAGGGCCCGGTTCTATTGTGTTTTCAGCGTGTGGCCCGAAGAGCTGCCGGGTTTCTCTATTTAGCAGTGGGCGGAATTGTTTCGTAATTGTGAAATATGTTGTCATGGTCTAAGTTATGGTCGGTGGTCGTTTAGCTGCCATTTGATTATTGTAGACTTTACAATATCTATAGAATCAGCTAATTGCAAGAGCTTAACTTTTAGAAAAGCAATAGATGGGAAATAAAATACTTTTCATGAATTTGCAGACTTTTTCAGAACTCTACAAATTTGGAGAGTTACTGCGGAAACTCATAAATAACTATCGAATAGTCAACTGGTATTTTTACACTTTTAACTACACCATTTTTATGCTTTAAGCAACTCTACAAATATGGAGAGTTATGTATGTTTGAATTTTAGCACAATTATTTAAACTACATCCTGCAATGCTGGACTATCTATTAGTAATTATTCGATTGTCTATTTAAAGTCTCCATATCTGATTACTTAGTACACTTTAAAAGTCTCCACTTCTGCATTTACACTTAATCAGTATTTTCTGCCATATTTTCGTGTTGGTTTACTATAAATTTATTATTTTATATGGTCAGTAGAGTTTTTTTTTGAAAGTCTCCAATGCTGTAGAATTTATAAAAAAAAACTTTATTATAAAGCTTAATTTGTTTATCTGCATCCTGTAATGTTTGGCGGTAATGATTCTATTAAACAGTAAAAGTCGCCATATTTGACAATTAAGTGCGCTTTAAAAGTCTCCACTACTGTATTTACAATTAATTAGTAGTTTGTACCTAATTTACGTGTTGGTTTCCTATTAATTTATCATTTTATATGGCTCGTAGAGTTTTTTGGAAAGTCTCCAATTTCGTAGAGTTCATAAAAAATGCTATATTTGTGAGATTAAACACTAATAGTGTTATTGCTTGGCCATCATTAGTACAACATGGCAGTTGTAGAGTGGCTGCTGATGCTGTTGCTGTTGCCGCTGGCACCACAGTGCGTATGAGTGTTGTTTGGCACATTGCGCATACGCCGTAGCGCACGCCACACGCCGGCTATCAGCGCTGCTTGCTGCTCGTATTTCGGGCTATAAAAATATATGTATATAAAACGATGCAGAGCCGAGTGGCAACTGTTGGTTGGCAAACCTACACATGCGCAAAATCACATCGACACTGGCACGTTTTAGTGCCCATTAACGAGCAATTGCAATTTAAACTGGATCGCTCAGTTAGCAATTTGGAGCGTTGCTTTTATGCAACAGCATCGTAGACGTTGTTGTTGTTATTGTTGTTATTGTTGTTATTTCAGTTGTTGTTGTTGCAGTTGTGGTATTTTGGACAAATGTAGATTTTTTTTCTTATGCTTGCAACGACAACAACGACGATGGCGATGGCGAGTTGAGTTGAGTGGCCTGTGGGCCACCGAGCAGATTCGACGGGACGGCAACGTCAGCAACGTCCGCCCCGACAACGCCACGTACGCGCCAAGGCGTGCATGGATCGTTGTTGTTGTTGTTAGTGTTTGTTGTTGGTTGTTGGTTGTTGGCTTACAATGCATTTCATCAGGCAGCAGCTGCCTGGCCTGCCATGGCTTAGACACACTCTTGATTTTGTGCCTCTTAGATTATACGTTACGTTTGCTGCGTTCGCTTGGACCAAGCTCAGATACATAGATATAGATACTTATTGCTGTCTTTGTGTGTGTGTGTGTATGTGTGTTGTATATTTCTTTGGCTAATAGCAAAATGTTGGCTATATGGCCCTGCTTCGTTAGATATAGATAGCGTTCGATTTTTTAGCTCAGCCGGCTGCAGTTGTTGTTGTTGCTGTTGTTGCTGTTGTTGCTGGCATGCCTTCCTTGGCAGATAATCAGGCAGGCAAACCAGGCAGCAGCAGCAGCAGCAGCAGCAGCTTGGGCATAGTTGGTGCTGGCCGGATGGCAGTTGCTGCTGCTGCTGCTGCGCCTAATGCAAAAATTCGATCAGCTGCATTTTCAGATCTCGACCCATATTTTGCTATATTTTTGCTGCTGCTGCTGCTGCTGCTTCGGCTGTTTAAACTGGTTTCGATTTGCATACACGTTGGACGCAGGAGTGCGATGAGTGTGCTTAGTCATATTGGGCGGCCATTAGAATGCCGCGTCGCTGTGGCAGTTGCAGTTGCAGTTGCAACCAAATAGCAGTAAAAGAATATCCATTGGTCCCACCTAAACTAGTTTTCTTATATATTTTTTTTTTTTTTTTATTTTTGTAGAGCAAGACAGTCTTTTGCTTGCCACATTCGTTTCGTGTGTTGCCACTGCCATCGCTGTGGTTGTTGTTGTTGTTGCTGCTGCTGTTGTTGCTGTTGCATGTTGCAATCGATTGCGAAACGAAATGTGCGACCCACTGAGACTAATCTTCACAACAGCAACAGTTGCCACAAGAGTGCGCGCTGGGCAGGCACCATCAAAAAGCCACAGCCTTTAAAAAAAAGCAGTTGTTGTTGTTGTTGTTGCTGGCATTGTTTCCTTGCTTGTTTGTAATTAAGCATACGTCGTGTGGCACATGGGATGCCAAGTCAAAGCAGCGCCTCGTCGTATCCAATAGATACTTTCACAATTCGCTGCTTGCAGTTGGTCAGCAACAGCAACAGCAGCAACAACAACCACGGCAACAACAGCAACAACAACAACAACAATGAGAACAACACTCGTTGCCATTGTCGACAACTTCAAATTGTAACACACTCAAATTCTAAGGTGTGTCGAGACGGCCATTTAGATTGTGGAACAAGCATTATCTGTCCCGTTGCCCCTTCCCTCTGACCACCATACACCCATACCCCCATACCCCCTTCGATCCCCTACCCCTTAGCCAGCACCCTAGGTGCATGTTGCCCCTAGCCAGAGCTGAGAGAGGTGTCCGCTTGAGCGACCCGTGTTGCGCGTGTTGCGGCTGCTGGCCAAGACAGGGAAGGCCAAGAATTTGTCGGCTAATAGAGAATGGCGAGCGCACTTAATGATGCCAACTTGTGTCGCCCTGATATAAATGTATGTATATAAATAACAAACGAAAACAACGTCAAGTGAGCGATGCTGCTGTGGCAAACACTGCTCGACTAATAGATACCCTAAAAAACAGAACTCATGTTCCCTATGACATATGTATTTCATAGCTTAAAGTTTAAGTTTAACAAGACCTTCAAAAATTTTTTAATTTAAATAGTTAATTTTTATACGTTTTTATTTTTATTAGTTATTTCTTTACTTCTTTGCACATTCGTAAATTTTAATTAAAATTCTTAATGATTGTTCTTTTACTAATACATTTAAATATTAAGATTTATACATTTTTGAATTATAAATTTAAATGTCACAAGTACAAAAACTGCATTATATATTTTGAATGATAACCATTAAAATTAGACTAAGATTTTATTAACTAAGCTATTGTCAGAATTAAGAATTTCAATGTTAAAAATACATAATTAACATTATATGTTTAAAAGAATAACTTTTTAATTTAGGCGAAGTGTTAAGGTATTGTTAGAATGAGCTATAATGAGTATACAAAAATTTTAAGAGTCAAAAAATAAGTACAGGAATCTACAAACTTTGTTTTTTTATTTAAAATTTAGTTGTTAAATCAACTTAAGCAAATTAAATTTGATAATAACAAGGTAGATAACAGATAAAAACAACAATCATTATTGTGTCCTAAAAAACTTAACTGCACTTTAATTGGAACGAAAGTGAGAGTAATCAGTTGATTTATTGCTAATAAGTTAATTTCATTATTACAGGTGGGTTTGAGCTCTGATTAGTTAATAAGTTACGAGCAAGAACAAAGAACTTAGTATTGCAGTAAACACACTTAGCACTGGTCATAATAAGACAAGTTTTATGACATTGACATGCAGTCTAAGAAGCAAAGGAATGCCTTTATCTAATCTCTAATAAGAAAAGTAAGTTACGACTGCTCGACTGCAAGATACCCTGTGAGCAGCTGTAAGATAATATTACAAACATTTATTCAATATCTAAACGTATCTTTCTGAAACATTTTCTTACTGTTCATTTGCTGCAATTTAAGCCAGATCTCGACTTGTATAGATTTATATATATCTATATCATCACGTAACTCCAACAATCTGTCAAAGTTGTGGCTATAAAATACTGAAAAAGAGGAATACTCGCATAATGATCGCATAAATGTTGTTAAGTTATAATTTACACGCAATGCATAAATCGAACGCAGAGCAGCAATGATGTTATACCCCAACAACATCAACGACGACAACAACAACAACAACAACAACAATATTGGCAACAACAAACTCAAGTTAACTGAAGTGAACTGAATTCGCGCCAAACTGCTGCAAATCGAGGCGTATAAACAAGCCATAAGCATTTTTATGATCGCTTCTCAATTAAACAAGCCTAGCACTTGTTGTTGTTGTCGAAGTTGCTGTTGTTGTTGGCAGATTGTCGCAGACAGCATCCATGAATATCTGTGTATATATACACGTACATATATATGTATATATATATATATCTGTAACTGTCTGGTCAGGTCTGTACGTCTCCACAACTCTGTCTCCCTCTCTCTGTCTCTGCCTCCTTCTCTCTGTCTCTGTTTCGCTCACTCTCAAGTTATCGCTGCCAATCGAATGCTGCGTTTGACGCAATTAAATTGTCACTTTTCGTTTTGTTGAGGCGATATTTAAGTGCACTGGTTTTACTTGAACCGCCTTATAGCAGTTGTTGTTGTTGTTGTTACTGTTGTTGTTGTTGTTGCTGTTGTTGTTGCTGCGAGACATCGTCTAAAGTTTGTCGTTGTAGACAATCGAGCGTATGATCTGTCCCCACTTGCATACACACACACACACACACGCACACACACACGCACAGTACAACCTCAATGATGACAAATGTGCTACAAAAAATATGTGACAACTATTTAAGATCAAAAACCGAATTATACAATACTTATAAAGATCTTACTCATGTAATATCTTTAATGCATATAGAAACAATCGGTCAACTAAATGAATTCGAAGTATTTTTGCTACCAAATAAATTAAAGTTCAATATGCATAATATTACTAGTCTAGTTGTCAAGATTATTTCAACAATTTTTTCGACTATTTCTTACCTTTTCTGTCTCCATATTATTGTGCTTATAATAATTATAAAATACTAATATCTTAGTGTTCTTTTCTCGATAGTTGCTAGAAATCTGTTCATTAATATTTCAAATCAAATCAATCGATCTACCTTTATCTGATTCTCAATTCCCCAACTGTTCGCCTTAGCGTGTTCTTACTGTAACTACACACAATTTGTCGCCTTCCCTAATTCTTATCGCTGAATGTACATATAATAATTTCACATTGGCAAATTCTAGCTAATTAGTTAATTGGCTTACACAAAAACACAAACTCAACCAGACATGAAATAAATATTTTAATTTTATGTTAACAACGCGTTAGCGGGCAATAAAAATTTGTGCAATCTTATGACCAACATCTTAAATCTTGGTCCGTTGGTATTGGATTTTGTTAGCCAAATTGTTGAAACTTGGTCGTAGATTTGATTCTTTTGCATTCTTCTTAATTTCAAAAGGCAGCATTTAAGAATGTTGACTATTGAGTTCAACTTTCTATTTCAGTTCTTAATTAGTATTTAATTTAAGTATTCAAGATGAAATGTCAATAGGTTTCAAAGTGATTTGAATATATATACTTAGACTCTAGTGTATTTAGAGCCAATTTTGTATAGCCAATTAAATTTTAATGTAAAGTTTAATGCTGTCTGTTTATAAATGCAACAATCTGCAGACAGTATAATAAAAGCACAAATTCAGACAGTCGTCTTATTAATCCTAATTTTATACATTTTTAATGTCCAATTAATATTCTATTTAGTTAAGAAAAAAAAGAACCGCATGCTTATCAAATAATCAGTTAGGTAAAATTTTTGAGTATGCTCTCTGGCTATGAGTATTATAACCATAATTATGATCCTGTCCTGAGTTGTTGCAGTTAACTAGTTCTCACACATAGAAAGACTCATGTGGAAGACTCTCCCAAGGCAATGCATAAAGCCCTAAAGACAGAAACTCACACACACACACACACACACATGTACAGACACACACTTGTTGGCACATATTAAAATGCAATAACAACAATGGGCAAAGCTTAAAACCAAAGCAGCATTAAAAAAAATACCGACGGCGATTTTAAACGGAGTGGAGATCTCTTTTTGTTTTCTTTTCCTTTTTTCTGTATTTTTTGTAGGCGCTTTTTATGGGCGTACAAGATCTGCAGTTTTTATGATGCGGCGCTGTAAAGATCGTCGAAGATCGCCGACGGTGGCTTTAGATGCGATTTTAACGACTACCGAATTCTGTCCAGACAGACAAGTGAGAGGAGGAGGAGGAGGAGGAGGAGTTGAAGTGGGCGCAAGTCATAGAAGTCGCGCCGTGTGACACGATGAATCATTTAGCATTAAATTTAGCTTCAGCTGGTCTTGGCCATATTGAATTTTGGCTGCTGCTCAGCATGAAGCTGTTAAAAATTTGTGCGAAAAATAAAGTTTGCCTAATGACAGTCGCGTCGTCTGGCAATTACATAACAACAACAACAACAACTGCAGCAGCAGCAGTGACAATTGGTTAACACACGTGGCCACTTGGCAACACGATAAGAATCGAGTCAATGTTAATTTGCATTACGTATACGACACGTGTGCGCACCCATTGTGTACATTTTGTATCTGTCTGTCTGTCTAACTGTCTCTCTGTCTGTCTGTCTCTCTTTCTAAGCTCTGGCTATATGTAACGGACATATATCAAGCCAAAGCCCACGGATTACTCATTCATATCCGCAATTGTGTAACAACAGAGCCTCCAACTCCTGGTGTCCGATCTGGATGTGGACGTGGACACCAAAAGCGGCACGCAGCCATTAAAAAGTGAATCCAGTGCCAGCTGTCCCAGAGCCAGAGCCAAAGTAAACCAATTTTTACAAAATATTAGAGCAACAAATTAATGACAGTGCAAGCGGCAACAAAAAGTGACATCATATGAGAGCACGAAGACTGAATGCTCTTTATGGGTAAAATAAGTCAAGTTGTACCAGCAACTAGATAATTTTGTGAAGAATAATTAAGGATAATTTCCATCTAAATAAAGTTCTCTTAAAAAGTGACAAGCAGCATTATAATTTATAAGAACAACCAAATGAGATATTTTGTTTTATGTATTTAAATGAAAGTCCATTAAAACAGGTGAAATTAAAACTTATTTATAGCTTTGTTAACGATTTAGAAATCTTCTTCTGACAGCTGTGAAGTTTTTCACAAAAGTCAAATTAGGAATATAGAGATATTTATACAAGTTCATCACATTAAATGATGTTCTCTTGAGCTCATAAGTTGCAAAGAAAGTAGAATAGCTACAACTGCCAGCTGGTTAGGGTATGAGCAACTACGCCTGGCGACTTTCAATTAAAAAAGAAGCAAAAAACAAGAATGACAATCTGATGTCGTCGTCGTCGTCGTGGTTGTTGTTGTTGTTGTGGTTGCTGCTGTGGTCCAATGAAAAGCAAAAGCTGCTGGCCTGCAATGCACTCGTTGTCGTTGTTGTCGTCGTTGTTGTTGCTGTCGCTAAAGCTGAAGCTGCAGCTAAAGCCAAGCCCGAGTTGGAGTCTGAGCCCAAGTCCGAGTTTGAGGTCCGAGCAATACAATTTACTAGCTTAGATGCTTGGCATGAATAAATAAAATAGCAAAGCACATTAACGCCCCAATGCAGCTGCCAACTGGCCGCCTTCGCTGTCGCTGAAGTCGCTGCAGAGCAGAGCAGAGCAGAGACCAAGACCAAAGACCATCCAAAATACAGAAACTTGAATCACCCCAAAGAGTCAAATAGAAACCGGACCGATAGATAGCACCGCAGCCGATCAAAAATAGCAAAGGCAGACTGCGGCTGCTGCGCACAATTACAAAAGGAGCAAACGTTCGTCCCGTTGTCCAAGCGGGCGCGAAATGGCTTAAAGCAAATTGACGCCGCAGCAAGCAGCCGGAGCACTATGGTACAAAACCCGATATTTTGGCATAAACTTTAAATATAAAGATGTTTAAAATTTGGCATGAACTTTAGTTGGACTGATTTAGAATATAGAATATTTTATTTTGGATTTGGATTTGGACCATGCATTCGCCTCTCCGATTTTCAGCCTTAATTCATACCTAATTTTTCACGAACAAAATCGAAGAAAATTGATTATTAACATCTGATTCTAGATAGCTTATATAATAACCATTACGCAAAACTCTCGTTCTGTACTAATGTAGAGCTTAGCAGAACAGGAACTTATTTGTTAGTTTTTAGCAAAAAAAACATACACATAAGAAACACATTGGACAATTGAACAATAAACCCCAAATACTAAAAACCTCTATGAGTACCGTTTTTTAAATAACTTAATCCACTATATCCATATTTGGCAACGCTTAATTAATTGAGAGCGCTTAAAATATTGAGGGTAGTTCCTTAAAATCTAAAAAAATTATTTTTGCTTGCTTTGGAGTTTTTCGATTTAGAAATAATAAATGTAAGATACTGAAAAAAAAAAATTTAAATTAATGCCAAAATATGGAACCTTTTTACCATAGTGCAGAGTTAGAGTTAAAGCCACGGCAACAGCAAATGCCAAAGCAGCTGAGGAAAACATAAAACCAACTTTTTTCTTTTTTTTATCTCTTTTATTATGATTATTTTGTTGTCTTTTTTGTTTTTGTTTTTTTTGCAATCCAGTCAAGGGTGTGGTGACGTCGCTGCCGACGTCGCTGCTTGCAGTCGCCAGTGGTCGGCTGGTCTCGTGCACGTCGCCAACAACAACAACAGCAACAACAACAACAGAAAAACGAGTCACGCTCAATGCTAAAACCAAAAGACTTGGGCAACGAACAACTCGCTGCTGCTGCCCGCGATCTCTCGGCAGCGGCCTTTGATACAATTTTTGTTGTTGTTGTTGTTGTGGTGTGCTGACTGCGCGACCAGTGTTGCCAGATTAGCTTATTTCATGCTAGATCTGTCATATTTTAAAATGGAAATATCTGATAGCCATAAATCTAGCGTATTTTAAAGTTCTTATAGCATACATAGTTCAGCAAATAATTGTATTCGTGACATCAACGAAATATTTTGTAAGTTTAGAATGTTTCACTGCATAAAAATATCGGAGCTTGGTCTTTTTTGCCAATTTCACTGGGAACTTTATTCATATGATGGTGAATTTGTTTTCTAATCGATGGATGTGCGATGTGTTACCGCCGATATTATAAATTTGGAATTTTGAAATCAAAAGATAGTGAAGCTTGCAAAAATGCCAAAAATAATATACTTACAAACATTATTCGCGATGTTTGGCTGGAAAGCAGCACTAACAAATCTACTATAGTAGTAAACGTTTTTGATATTAGGCAGCATGTGGAATCCAAAAAATCATTAATGATAAATAAGTTCAATAACAAAAGTATATTTAGGACATTTAGAAATACTGATATTTGTGTTATTTGATAAAGTAATTTAGTTTGTAACGACAACAAACATACACAAAACTGTTTTTTATGACGAATTTCGCATGTTCGTTGTGATAATATTTTTTCTGTTTTTGTTGTATTTATAAAATATATCACTTTATAAAAGAACACAAATATAAGAGTTTCTGAATACCCTAATAATGAAATCGATAATACATTTTTAGCTTGTTTTAGCTTATTTTTACTCAGAATCTAGCTTATACAGGCGCTGAACAGTTGGCAACACTGACCGCGACTGACTAAGCGACTGTCTGTCAGCTGCAAGCATCTCTGTGTGTGTGTGTGTGTGTGTGTGTGTGTGTGTGTTGTGGTGTGGTGTGGGCACCCGCCCAGGCAACTGACTCTTGCTGCATTGGCTACTGCCCATAACGGCGTTGTTAGTAAAGCAGCGTCGACGTCGACTGCGCTGCCGATTACCGTTAGCGCCAGCCAGTGTGTTGCGCTCTCTCGCTCTCGCACTCGCTCTGCCTGTGTATTGTATTGTTGTGGACTCCATTTGTCTTGGACACGAAGCTACGAGCATAGACTCGGCTCGCTTGCTCTTTGTCGCCCCCTCACACTCTCTCTCCCCCTCTCTCTTTCTCTCTCTCTCTCTCTCTCTCTCGATGTTCTGTGTTCTGCTCTTTGTGGTTATTGCTGTGTCGCTATTAAAAGCAAAAGTTTGCAATTAACAAGCGAGCGAAAATTGTTTTGTGGCTTGAATATCACATGTTTGTTGCACGAGGCTTTTGGGGCTGGCCTTTCTGTATTTATGCAACACGACATATAACATGAAATATTAGCAATAAATTTGTAAATGATTTCCATTTCTTGTTGTTGTTTTTCGCGCTCTGCACAAACGGAAAAGAAAAACGATATGTGGGCTGGCACTTGTTACAATTTAATCAAAATGGAAAATGAATTAAAAAAAAAATAGAAAACAAACCAAAATAAAAAAAGTACTTGCAACATTGCAACGTTTGTCTGCGCAGAGGCAGATTACGATTTGTTGAGATTGGCTTTTCAGATTAGATGATATATTTATGTATGTTTGTGGGTCCATATGCGGGTTTTGCATTCAAATAAAAGGTGCTCCAAATGTATCTCAGTGTATGACTCGTGTGGATGTTGAAACGGTTTTTTGGGCAAATTCAGAGATTGACAATGTTTCAAAAAGTGAAAGACAATCATTAATGACTTTTACTTTTTATAACATTTGAAAAAAAAAACAAATTAAATAAGCAAAAATTTATAATAATTGTATAACATTGTTAATATGTTTATAGCACTCTAATAAAAAATATGATTCATATTGTAATAACATTTATTTAAGCTGTTATTTTGAAAGCATTTAAGCAACAATTAAATTCAAATATTTTTCGTTAGCTCTGTTTATAGAAATGTTTTGTTGAGAAAAACCAATAAAATTCATAATTTATGGTTTTTGGAACTCCGATTTTTATCTACTTTTTCATTGTGTTTTTCAATCGATCTTATATGATATCATCTTTAATTTCTCTTAAACAATTCTGATCGAATAATTTGACTTCTCTGTTGTCGAAAATATTGATAATGAAATTTGCCTTCATTAATAATTTTTAAGAAAAGAAAGTTAACTAAAAATCTACTAGTAAACTATTTCATCTATCCCAACAATATGTATCTTTAAAAATAATAATATAATAAGAATCTTCAACAATGTATTTAAGTTTTAAAATAAAGTTTTCAATGTTTTTAAAATAAACATGTGATTTTTCGCTCTTTTCTGGTGACTTGTAGATATTTAAAAACTTGTGTATATTTAAATCGTTGTCAAAGGTTTTCTTAAAGAAAACAATAATAACCTATTTTTGTATGAGGCTTAATTAAAAGTGGCTTTTGTTATTATGGTTTGCAGTCGGCGGGCAAATTGAATTAGATTCTAATTCTGAAGGCGTCTCTTTGGTGGCGCTGCGAGGCATTTGAAATCCATGCCAGATCTGGCCAAGTCTAAAGCACAGCTGTGCGACTTGTTTGGGCGTGTTCCTTGGTGGTCTCGATTCCACTCAGCTCAGCTCAGCTCAACTCAACCCAACTGCAACTTCAGCTGCAACTAAAGCAGCAACTGCAACAGTTCGACAATTGTTGAAATTGGGTGTTGCCTGTGGACAGACTGCGTTCTATTAGTAGTACAAGTTGGCTAGTCATCTAGTTAGCCAAGTTAGTTACTTAATCAGAATGTGGAAGCTGTTCAACTGTTATCGGTGTGTTGGCAACGCATCATGCTATCGATCGTTTGAGTTCTGGCCTAGGAACAAAATGGCAACAAAAAACACGACGAAGCGTCGCATAAATAAATTAGAAAGTCAAAGTCGACCTCTAAACTTTATCTAAGTATATTGCGCGCCTCTGTGGTAGATTATTGCATATTTTATGAACAACAGCAACAACAGCAACAACAACAACAACAACAACTTGCAGTGCACAATGAGAGCTTTGAGTGCGGCCAAGCGACCACGCCTGTAATTTAAATTAAATTTGTTTTGCTATATTAGGTGCCGCCGCAATATGTTGCCAATATACATATACTTATATATTTACTTTTATGTACATACAATATATATATTTATAGAAATATCCGTAACTAGGCGTTGTATTTGTTATTTCTTACCGACTGACCGCTTCAATGATGAGTTGTTGTTTTTATTGTAAGACTCACAGCTTTTGTATAAATGAAAAAAATATAATAAAAATGATATACAAAAAAATTGATATATCTGTAGAGTTTTTTCCGGCTATTGGTTTTTTTTTTTTTTTTGTTTGTTTCTATTTTCTATTTATTTTGCAATTTATTTATGACCCTCTCAATTTATTGTATGTAGAAATGTTATTTAATGGGCATTTCGACATGAAATCCGACAACGACAAATGATTTATATCATTTTGCGTGCAGAGCGAAATGTGTCAGACTTACACACATACACACACACACAGACACACACAATTTGATTGGATGGGGGAGTTGAGATCCGTTGACATAGCCGGAAAGTGTCGGACAGTAAGCATTTGCAATTAACCAGGTTTTGTTAACTGGGTTTTAGTTACGGCCACTTTATGTGGGCGACCCCCGTCAGTAAACGGATGCAGGAACTTGGTCAAGACACAGTCACAGTTGGGACATTTGCATATTTGCATTCGAATGTGTTTCTGGCCCTATGACATTGATGAATATTCAAATTAGTTCACTTTTCAGCAAGTTTTCCTACAGACTAATACATATTTTTAGAACGATTTGTAAGCAACTATTTTAGTGAAAAATGTGAATCATCCTTTAGTATATTTGTCTCTAATAGTATTTTATTATTATGCAAACTTTAAAAGAAAAGCATTTTACATAGTGAGTAAGTTCCTTTAAAATTGTAATTATTAATTAGTTTTATTTCGAAATAATATTTGTTTATTTTTGCGCCCTTTGTCTTATTCCTTCACTGGATCATTTTTATTTTCTTAAACATAAATCTCTGTTGATTTATTTATGCAAGTCTGTAACTCTGTTGCTTCATAATGTGATAAATAATAAGACAATATATTCGATATGAACTGCAAGTTCAGCCATAATTGCCCTTTATCGACATTGAGTTTATTCGCAATCATTTCAATACCAATTTCTGCATTCACATTCAACTGCTGGCCAAAAGAGCTGAGATGAAGAAAGCAATTTCAAGTATCGTTTACAGCTATGTTCATTAGGTTAGTTAGTTCCTAAGCCAAGTCAATATGTTGAACAGACAGAGTGCATATCATAAGTGCAACCCAATTGCAATCGATGCAGATGGAAGAAGAAGCCTCCGCCACTTGGTCAAAACGGAGCGAAGCTGGGCAATCATCCAAGACAAGACGAGTACTTGGAGTTGGATTCCAGCTCGGACTTAAACTCGGACTTGGACTCGAACTCGGCACAACTTTAACTAACTAAAAATAAAGAAAGAGGCCTTCGAGAGCATTTTGGGTACTACATAAACACACACATACACACAAACACACACACACACACACAGATATTGAGAGGCAGTCAGTTGGAAAGGAAAGCACAAATTGCCAATCCGATGCGATTTCAGGAATTTAGCATAGTTTGTGGCTTTCATTTGCATTCAATTTGGATTTGGCATTCGCCTATTTTTATTTTCCTTTGCTTTTTTTTTCTTTTTTCTGTGTTGTGTTGTTTTGTTTTCTTGCTTGCATTTTATTGTCATTTTACGTTGTTGTTATATGTCTGGCAACAACAACAACAACAACGACGACGACAACAATAATCGACAACAATAATGGTAACAACAACACACGAATGCCACGCGCCTACTTATGTTGCCATGTGGCATGTGAAGTGGAGCTCGCTCCGTTCCCGTTCCCGTACCCCAAACCCCGCCCCTTACTCCCCACTTGGCTTAAGAAACCACACAGAAATAAACGAGCTACAGTCTGAGGCAGAGGCAGAGTCGAAGGCCCAGCTAGTGTGCCTTAGATAGATCCACATCCACATCCACATCCCAGGCCACGAGCTGATGCTTTTTGGCTTCTGCGGCGTTGCCAGTTAAATTGCAAAACACCTTTGCAGCGACAGCAAAAGAGCCAAAGACTAAAAAGAGCCAGGCGAGTAGAGGAATAGAGGATGGAGATGGAGATGGAGTCGCAGATGGGGACTAAGCTGTAGCCAAAGAAGATGGAGATGGAGACAGAGACAGAGATGAAGAGGGATCGAGACTCCACTTTGTTACCTATGTGTGTTTGTGTTTTTGATCCGTTTTAGTTTGTTGTGGCCAGATATTGCACTACATAAGGCCACATACACACATGATGATGCTAACGAATGGGGAGTTTGTAAAGTTCTGAGCTTAGAATTTAGTTTACTCCAATCATAGAAATTAAACAAAAAAAGAAAAAATGGAAAAAAAAATTAATCAAGATAAAGAAACAGAGACAGATAGGACACGGAATCAGAGGAAGACAAAAAAAAGAGAGAAAGAAGGGGAGGGAATGTGGTAATAAGAAAAGTGAGTATTCAGAATGTAAAAAATGTAGTAGATTATTGCTCATAAAAAAATTCAAATAATTTGAATGTTTTGACCTATCATCTCAATTGTTTTTAAAATGTTTTTTAAATCAAATCTTAATTATATTAAACTTTAAATGGTTAAAATATAACTCGGTATTGTTTGACTAAAAAAATATATTTAAACCATTGATGAATTATCAAAAGTTGATCTATCAAATCAATAGTTTTTTAATATATTTTTAAAACAGCTTAAGGATATGCTAACAATACTGTTAACACTAAAGCAATAGATTTAATACCGTATATCTTAAATATTTATATTTCAAGTTTTTAATGACAAATTTGTTTCTAGGCTGCCTTGAAATTAAATAAACAAATGATTTACTGAACTGGCTTAAATGTATGACAAAATATGGGATCAAAATTCGCAGTCACATTATACTACTTGAAAGGCGAAAGCATTTCGTAGGTGAGATTATTAATCTCGATAGTTGAGTAATCTTTTTCAAAAATCAATACTTTTGAACTCCATGCAAGACTTTTATATGTCAAAAAAATAATCATAGTTTTTTTTAACAATTTATTTATTTGACTGATTAATAGTCAATTGAAAATTAAATAATATATTGGGTATATCAATTGATTTATAGACGTTGCAAGTTTCAAGGCAGCCTTCTCATGTTGCATACGAGTATTCCTAGATTCGCGGCTGCCTTATGTCCGTCAACGTCGTCGTCGTCGTCGTCGTCGTCTTGGAGACCGCCTCCTCCTTTGCCAGCTATGAGTTTGGCTTTGGCTCGCAATCGCTGAGATCTCAACTGATAGAGCAATGATGTGTGTGGAGTTGGAGCTGGAGTTGGAGTTGGAGCTGGAGCTGCACCGACTGACTGAGGCGCAACCTTAACTTGGCCAACATGCATACTCTAGTTTGCAACAACGGCAACAACAACAATGAGAGCTATTGCCATTTTTGGTGCTTGGATGCGAGTGTGGCGCTGGAGTTCAAGCTGAAGCTAAAGCTGCCACATCGCGTCGCGTCGCGTCGTTCATGTGGCAACATGATGTTGGTGGAAATTTATGTCATCCCTTGTTGTCGTGTTGAATCTTACGATGACATTTCCAACATAATTTAAGCCCACGCATCGCATCGGAGCACACACAGAAAACAATTCAGGCTCGTAATGGGTGTTGAATGGCGTGTGTTGGCCCCAAAAGACATTCTGTTGTTGTTTCCACAGTTGCACATGTGTTGTCATTCTATCTCGCTTACTCACTCACTCACTCTGTCTTTTGTGGCATGGCATTTTGGCAAAAGCTGCCACATTGACGATGACACCAGCAAAGAGACGACGACGACGTCTGGTGATAAATTTGTTGCATTGCGTGGACGTAGTCAAAAAGCAACAACAACCACAACAACAGCAAAGAGAACAACCACAACAACTAAAACTACAACAACAAAAATACATGAGGCGTGGAATCGTGAACAAATCGTCTGCATTGTAATTTAATGTATCAATTGCTTTGATTTGCCAATTTTAGTGATCACTCGACGCGTCTCGGGGGCGACGACAAGCGGCACGAGCAGCGCTTCAGTTGAGAGCTGATAGCTGAGAGCTGAGAGAGCTCCCCAAAAAACACTAGATTCCCCTTCCAACTTCAACTCGAACTCGAACTTCAACTAAAACTGAAGCTGGAGCTGAAGCTGGAGCAGCACTTGGGGCTTGATTAGTGTGATTTAGTTACAGGCCGTGTGCCAGGCGCATGACACAGACATAGAGCCAACAGCTAGCAGAGTATTGCACTTCAGAGTGACTGACCAAAAAATACCCTGTAATTTAATTTAATTTTTTTAATAATTAATTAATTTTTTTTTTTCTTTTTATTCAACAGCAAGTTTTATATTATCTTCGAGAGAGTGAGGCATACATATACCCTGTAAACTCAGCTTATTTGTTTTTAATTGTTAAGAAAATTACAACTTTTTATGCAAGTTTGAAAGTCTAGAAAAAATAATCAATTAGATAAAATCAAATAAAGACTTCATGTTTATAAGATTTCATTTTTCGATACAATAAGGAACAATTGAGTTTTTTAATATTTTTAAATCACTTAATATGCACAAAATGTTAACTTTATAGGGCATTTGCTCAGACACTCTATTTGGACCTTACATATCATTTTTGCATTTATTACTTTTGTTAATTAAACTTGATTCTGAGCTCATGTCTATAATTATATTAATACCTGTGGCTTCTTTTGATAGCTTTAAATTGATGTCCTTATTACTTCATATGTTTAATTTATGAGGTTACGTTACTTATTTATTATACCATTTTCTGTAAATTAACCCAATTTCTTATACAACCTAACCTTTTTATACAACCTAATTAACTAATTTAAGGTATTGATAAACTTTTTTTTTTTAAATTTTCAGTTTACTCTGTTTAATTTAATTTTTGACTGAACTGAAAGTCTCACAAAGTGGCTCCGTCTAACAATGGATATACCCCAGCTCACATTCAAGGGGTATTCACGCTCAGCTACAGCTGAAGAAGCAAAAGAAAAATCTCCCTCCCCCCGTTTGGGACTTGAACGACGACGACGTCGCTCTTGTTGTAGTTTGCACAATATTTGATTCCATCTGCAAAGCTGACAAAGGAAGCGAGGGAGGGGCAACCAAGAGGGGGACGGAGAACGGGGGGTGGGGACGATCGAGTACTCAATACTGGGGGACCCGGGGCCGGCCCACTGTGCGCAATTTGCTACACGAAACTGTGCCACAAACGGCAACAGCAACAACAGCAACAAACATCTGTGGTACCTTTGGGTGCTTTGGGTGCTCACTTAGTTCGTTTGTAGGAAATGAAAACATCTGCTGACTGATTGCCCCCTGGTTGCAGTTGCAACCGCAACAACAACAGCAAGAGTTAGAAAAAAAAAACAAAAATAAGAAAAAATCTCTGCCCAATCACTCAGCCAAGTTATGAACAACAGTTAGACGATGAACTGGCAGTGGCAACTGCTGCAACTTCTGCTGCCACAAATTCACAAATTCAACATCAGCATCAGCTGCAACTCCAACTCCAAATGCAACTGCAACTCGAGGGCTATATATAGTATATAGTATAGAGTGTAGGTCTTCATGGATCAATGGGATACGCGTGATATCCTTCGGCTAGATTCCATGGCAGTTCGTTCGTCTTTCGCTCTATTCACGTCTTCCGTTGGCTGCTTTGATTTGGTTGCCATAATTGTGCCATTAGCTTGCAGCCAGCTGAAAAGAGATAGAGACGGAGATAAAGAGGAAAAGGAAGAGCAAGACTCATTCCAGACTACTCTCCACACTCCAGTCTACAGCCATCTGCCTATCGACTCTGGGCCACCTTTGGGCGCCTTTGGCTTGTGTCTACATTTGCATCCGTTTGCCTTTCGAAAGTCACCACATACATAGATAGATGCTTGCCACATAGATACAAGTTTCAGTCTGGCAGCGTTTAACGGTTCTCGGTACTCGGATACTCGGATACTCGCCTAATGTGCGCATTGATGCGCATATTCTGGGCCTGCCACATTTGGGGGCAGCAACTCCAAGTGCAGCTGCTGCTGGGGCGTGTAACTGGGCCATTTGTGTAACTGGCACATAATAAACAGTTGCTTAGCCATGGCTTACACTGCATCCACTCGTATCTACAAGGGCCAAAAACGAGTACTCGCTAATCCCAGTCAAGGTTTTCATACTTTTAAGCATGCCTCGTTATCATAATGTGTTGCCTCATTTCGATTCGGGCTGTGCCACATTTTGCCACAAATGCTCAGCACATGCAGCAGCAGCAACCACTTGTGGCATCCACTCTATAATCAGTGCGGAGAGGTGTAAGTGACCTGAATAGACCCAATTATAGATCAGGTAACTGCAAAATATTAGTGCTAGTGATTCGCCATTTGAGCATTCAATTCCTTGCCCAAAAACTGGAATAAAGGTTACGATCTGCGAGGATCATCAATTGCGATTCAACTGAGAAGTCTCGATAGATGAATTGAATTATCAATTTTTTACCTTTTTTACCTTGTTTCAATCTGTAGAAAATAGCAAACTCTTTATAGGTATTCTATACTTTTGCCTTTGCATGAATTCGCATTTCCTAATCTTTAATTGAAATAATACACTGGTGATATACAAATACATCGAAAAATCGTCAACTCAATTTTCAAAATATTCAAAAAAAAACTCCAATTGCCCCAACATTTTGTAACCTTAACCGATTTCTATACGGATTGTAAATTTAATTATTGTTTGATATTTAATTTAATTCTGCATACAAATTTTATTATTTTAGAAAAGTTAATTTTGTTAGCACTACAATTTTTCCGCTTGTCACTTTTCGAAATCTTAATATTGTCAGAACTTTCTGATGGTTTGACTACAAACTTGATTCTGCATCAAAACTTTTCATACCTACCCCTTAACAATTTTTCAAAAACTTCGAACTGCCATAACTTTGACAAAAACGGAATGTCAATTATATCATTGTTTGACCTCAAACTTTACATCGAGATTTTAATCTATAGATATTATTCAATTTTAAATAATCTACTTAATTTTTCTAGTATTCCACTAATAAGCAAAATTTACCTAATTTATTTTTAACAATACTAGCTCATCAATTATTTGATCAGCTTTGGTTTAGTCTTAGATTATTCATTCCAAATAACTATTTATAGTTATAATTTCGCAACAGTTCAAGCCAAATGCCATTGACCAAGTGATCAGGCAACACAAATAATTGGCCAACATATTACACGAAATATTTTGTGGCTCAAATTATGCCTTCTTCAATTAACGCCCAAAGGCCACATTTAGCCACAAAACCAACCGACTAATATACAGTTGTTCATCTAGATTCTTTGGTGGGCAATAATAAAATTCGTGGAGAGGGGAACGGAGGGAGGGGGGGTATCATTGGAATGAAGGCAATTACCAATTATCTACTGTTTTCTACACAAATTTAACATAATTTGGCCAGTTTTGCGTTCAAATTGTGCCACAATTGTGGAAGTTGGCTGTGGTCAGGGCCAACCACGCGCCACCAGCAGCTGCAGGGGGGAGGGGGCTAAAATGGAGACCAGGGGAAGGGGAAGATTGGGAACGCAACTGACCGAAGATTATTATTTTGGCTACCGACTGGCAAATGTATTTCGCATAATCGAAAGTGACTGAACCGCAGATATTTGACTGATCTTTTGTCTTGCCCCAAACACTAACGGTGGTGCGGTGGTGCTGTGGTGCGGTGGTACTGCCTTTTGCGCACAGGTTGAACGCAGAAATAATGATTGATGCCAACACACAGAGTTTGGCTAATACAACTTAAAATTCAGTTTAAAAATAAAAAAGCAAAGCAAAAATATAATGAAATAGAAACAAAAGCAAAAAAAAACCCAAAAAAATTAAGTAAAATATTGGTAGTATTGGTAATACAGTTAATGGTATTGGTAGTGGCATATTGGTAGTTCATAGTCTTAACCGCATTTCGCCGAAGGCGTAACACACTCTAAACCGGAAGGGTAATTAACTCGCTTTGCCGATCACGCCTTTGCATTCAGAGCAGATGGATGACTGGATGGATGGATGGATGGATACAGATAAAGATACAGATACAGGTACAGGTACGAGATAGATATGAATAGATGGATGTATATGTTAGATGAATGAATGGCTCGGTAAAGAGTTGCGTTCGGTTTACCTTTTGCTGTGTATATTAAAAAGCTATAAGTTTCATGTTATTTCTTTTCTTTTTTCCGACTTCTTTTTTTATCTCTCTTTTTTGGCGCTATGCGAATGATTAATAATATAGCCAGTTCGTAGGCAAATGCGTTCAAATTATGTTTTGGGCGCTGCCAGGATTGATGGCTGTATAAAGTCTTCTTTTATGCGCTCATTTACAGTAGATGAGCATTTTAATGGCTTTATTAAGTGCTCAATATTGTGTGTGGTTTTATTAGGAAATAAATTATGCAACTGCTTCAATTGAGTTATTTGTTTTTTAGAGTAGATCAAATTAAAGCAAAAGAAGATGTTTATAATGCAAACTAGAAGCAATAGAAACTTTAATTTCAACAATTTAAATTATGGTCATACGGTTAATTTTAATTACTCTCATTTAAATAATAATCGACACAAGTTTTTATCAATTCAAAGTCATCAATAATTTATATTATTTACTACCCTCGTTATAAACTTTTCCAACACGTTAACACAACTTTCTTTTGATGTGATTGTTTTATTTATTGATTTTTCAATTTTCCATAACGATCTTTCATTTTGCCATCATATACATGTATTTATATATTTAGTTAAACGTTAAGTAAATGTTATAAAATTTATTTTTGAGAATTGCAATAATTAGCACTAAAAATATTTAAACTTATTCGCACTGAATTATTATTAATATATGTATATAGCCTACAGACAATACAAAGATGTGTTCGTACATACATTCAAAATATCCTTGATCTAAAGTACTTGGATAGTGTCTCTGCCTTATATTTACATACGTTCAATTTACAGCTTAGTATATTGTTATAACTATATATATATGATGTATATAGAAGATCATATCGAGTGTAAGCTAGTCTACATTGAAGTATGATCTTGTGTATAGAGTTATAAAGTTAATCGATATATCAGATTTTGGAACTTGTTGATTTTGTTATTATAAATTATTTTTAAATTTTGCATATTCTTTTTTTGTTGTTTTCATTGTTTTTTTTTTGTTTTCTTCACCGTCTTTTCCATTGATTGCATAGCTACTAATTGTATTTTTTTTTAAATTTATTCTTTTTTTTAGTTACATTGATAAATAAGTATCTAGAAGGAAAATGCGAACTACTTATAGATTAGTTTCCCTCTTGGAGGCACGCTTAAGTAATGTTTAAAGTAAGTTTTGCAGAGTTTTACAGTTGAAGTTGGGATGATGCCCCTTTTGTTTTAAAGATGTGAAAGTTTTCTTCTTTTTTTTTAATTTGAGTAACAACAGAAGTAGAACAACTTTAGGTACTAACGGCGATTGTTTCGGCCAAACCCGTCTGATTGTTGGTGTTATTGTTGCTGCTGCTATTGCTGTTGTTGTTCTCATTGCTAATGTTGTTGTTGGTATTGTTGGTATTGTTGTTGCCATGTGACAGCAACTCCTTGTCGAAGTTCGCCGATTGCCGCGTCGACACCGACAACTGATCGTCACTGCCCGCATATTCCTCGGTATCGCCATCGGCCCCGCCCAGACTGCTGGGCGTGTAGACGCCCTTCATGAAGGACCTGATCTCCTCGAAGTAGGCCTCCTCGCGATCCTTGGCCTCATTCGAGCTGGGCGAATCGTTGAACTCGATGCCCCCTGCGTCCGCCTCGTGCTTCTTCACGTGCCGATCGAGATTCGTCTGCTGGCCAAAGCAGCGATCGCACATGTGGCAGCGGAAGGGTCGCTCCTTGTTGTGGATGTTGCGCACGTGCCGCTGCAGGTTGGACGAGATGCTGAAGGAGCGATCGCAGTAATCGCACTTGTACGGCTGCTCGCCCGTGTGCGTGCGCAGATGTCGCGTCAGATTGGCGGAGCGGGGAAATACCTTGCCACAGAACTTGCAGGTGTAGCGATCCTTGAGTCGTCCAGCTCCACTGTGACTGTGACTGTGACTGTGACTCGATGTGGTGGCTGCCACCAGGGGACGGGCGGCGGCGGGCAGACCGGCGGCACGGAATGCCTCCCGGAAATTGTGCTCGGGCGGAAACGGCAGGTGGCGCGAGCTGCTCATGGGTGCGTGGGCACCAGCAACTGGCAGCTCAAAACCTGGCCGTCCGCCCATTCCGCCTAAAAAAGGCAGCTGCTGAGTGGACAAGCGTGAGCGGTAGAATTCCTCCAGCAGCAGCTGTGGCGGCAATGTGCGTGGCATTGGCTGTGTCATGGCCGAAACCGCAGCCGCTGCAGCTGCTGATGCCGCCGATGCCGCCGATGCCGCTGAGGCCGCTGCACTCTCGGACATGCTGCTGAGATCGCCGCCCGTGCTGATCGGCGGCGAGGGGGAGGTGTTGGGGCCCGGCGAGGCACTGGCACTGTGCGTCGGACTGCTGCCCTTGTAGGACTGCCGCGAGGTCGACGACTCCCCCGAGCTGTGCTGCTGCTTGGCCATCTTCGCTGGCGGCGGCAGCTCCACATCCTCGTCCGCCTCCAAGTCGGACGTGGGCGTGCGACTGGACATCGATATGGAGAGCGGGGCGTGCGTGGAACTGCGGCAGGCGAAGCTGCGACGCTTGCGACTGATCGACAGATCCAACGGCTGCTCCGCGCTGCTCTTCTCCGGCTCCGGCTCCGGCTCCAGCTCCTCGGTCTCCGTCTCCGTTGGCGGCGGAGTGCTCACAATGTCAATGGATTTCTAAAACAAAAAATAGGGATTTATTAATTTATTTATTTTTATTTTTTTCAATGTTTAATTTATTAAAGTATACAGTAATAAAAAATAAAACGTTTTCAACACTTTAAAATAGATAAATAAAACGTTTGACTAGACGAACAGCAAAATTTTGAATTTTCAAACCGATTTTTTATGTGAACCAATGTTTTCAATTCAAAATGGAAAATTAAAAAATTACAAAATCAAGAAAATGTTCACTCTGCACTATGGTAAAAAAGTCCGATATTTTGGCATAAACTCAAATTGTATTTTGTTCAGTATCTTAAAAATTTTTTTATTTTCCAAATCTAAAAAGTCCAAAGCAACCAAAAATAATTTTTTTAGATTTTTCGGGACTACCCTTAGTGTTTTATGCGCGCTCAAAGTCAGCTGATTGAGCGTTGCCACATGAACTGAAAAAGCGCGGGAAAATAATTGCAACTTTGAGAGCCAATTGTGTTTGTTTCGGAAGCATATTACAAATTGCTAAATATGGATAAAGTTGATGAAGGTATTTAAAAAACGATAGTAGTAGTGATTTTTAGTATTTGTGTTTTATTGTGCAACTGTCCAATGTGTTGTTTATGTGTATTTTTAGCTAAAAACTAACAAATGTGTTCCTGTTCCGTTAAGCTCTACATTAGTACATCACAAAACAGTTCGAGAGTTTTGAGTAAAGGATATTAACTAAACCATCTAGAATCAGATGTTAATAATCCCGTTTGTTCGATTTTGTTCCTTTTCGTGAAAAATGACATGTTGTAGGTGTGAATTTTGGCTGAAAATTCGTATTTTTCGAGGTGAAAACGTTGTCAAATTAAAAAACAAACAAAATTGTAAATTCTACTTTAGTCTAATAAGCAAACATTCAAAGTTTAAAATAAATTGCTTTATATTTAAGTTTAAAAAATTTTTTTTTAGTTTTTTTCTTAGTCGGGGAGGAAGGGAGGATGAAGACAAAGTCCAATTGAATAACAACTAAAATTATATATTTTTGAATAATACAAGTAAGCTTCGTGTTAAATTTCAAGCCTCTAGCTATATATTTAGATATTTTATCAATTTGATTTCACTTTTTCGCATAGTCGTATAGGGAGAGGGAGGTGAAGGCGTGGTCCAAGTTAAAAAAAAAAATCCAAAATTCTAAATTAGTTTAACTAAAGTACATGCAAAATTTCAAGTGTCTATCTTTATATTTAGAGTTTATGCCAAAATATCGAGTTTTTTTTACCATAGTGCTCTGGTCATCCCATATTTAAAAAAAAAATTAATTTAAATTAAATTAAAAAAAATTTAAGTTTTAAAGAAAGTGAATTTAAATTAAATTTTTAACCTCATATTTTAGAAGTTCCAAATTAGCCTAGAAAAGTTGTTTTTAACGAAAAAAAAAAACACAACTATTTTATCGCGGCATTAAATGGGTTAAGTTAAAAGTTAATTCAAAATTGCCCATAAAAGTAAAACATATTAAAATTTTAAAACAATTTAAAACTTATGCCGACTCAATATTTCGAAGTTAAAAATTTAACAGATTAATAAACTCAAAGTGAAAAATATTAAAAATTATTTTATATTTTATTTTCAATATTTTAATATAATATTTATAATTAAATTAATAAAAATATATTTATAGATCAAATAAAATCAATCAAATCAAAGATAATGGATAAAATGAAGATTTTGAATAATCGGCCAAGTCTGTTATGATCGAGAGAGACAGTCTCCTCTAGAATTAACTTACTCTGTCATTATCAAGGTCGTTCTCCTCCTCGATCTGTTGTTGGGCGGAATTTGAGTCCGATTTGTGCTCCCTCTTAACCTTGCCCGAATCCTGTTTCAGTTTCGTCGATTTCGGTTTGACTTTGCTGGACTCCAACTCATAGCTGGACTGTTCCTCTTCCTCTCCCTCTCCCTCACGATCTCGATCTCCATCTCGATTATGCTCCTGATCCTCCTCCTCCTCCTCGTCGGATGCGTGCGCCTCTGATTTGATGGGCTTATGTTCCGGCGAGCTGGACTCGTGTTTCAATGGCGGTGATTCCGACTTGATGTTCATGGCCGCCTGCAGTTGCTGCTGGAACGCGGCGTTGGGAAAGACCAAAGGTGCCAGGCCACGTCCCATGTCCGCCAGCTGGGGATTGGAGAACATGTGCGGCAGGGGGAAGTTGCCCGCCTGTGGAAAGAAGTTGGGCAGTCCGTAGTGGGGGAATCCCGGAAAGAACGAGGTGTTGGGTCGCAGCATGAACAGATGATTCGGCGGAGTGGCCATGGCCGAGTTGTTGGACTCGCTGCTTGAACTCGAGTTGTTGTTGCCGACGGCAAGACGTTGATGAGCTCCCGGTGGCAACAACAGTGGAATTGGTTGCTGCTGCTGCTGTTGTTGCTGCTGCTGCTGCTGCTGTTGCTGTTGCTGCTGACTGTGATGATGATGATGATGATGGTGATGTAGGCGACTGTGTTGACTGCGAAAACTGTCCGTGGTATCGCAGAATTTCTTATGCTTGGACAACGAGGTGACCGAGTTGAAGCTCGTGTTGCACTTCTTGCAATTGATTTGGACTCGACAATCCGCGTGCATCCGCCGATGGCGGCACAGATTCGAGAACTGCGTGTAGGCCTTGAAGCACACCTCGCAGGCGAAGGGCTTCACCGAGGAGTGGATGTGCTGGTGCTGCTTCAGTCCCGACGATGTCGCGAATGTTTTGCCGCACTCCGGACACGGATGACTGCGAGCTCCGACGTGATAGGCGCGAATATGACGCTGTAAAATCGATGGGTCACGGAATACCTGCAAAAGACAACACACACAAAATCAAATCATGAATAATCTATGAGAGTGATATTATATTATATTATATTATTTCTTTTCAGACTCTTTCTCGTTTTCTGACTCGTTGTTGCTCTCGTTCCAGTGCCAAATGAAATGAAACTGAAATTAATCAATCATCTGTTGCTGCTGCTTTGCTTGGCCGCTAAACGGATCTGTTGCGAGTGTTCAGCGGCTAGACAATGCTTCCAGATCATAGAGCTCTAAAAGATTACGCAAAGGTAATAACAACAACAGCAACAACAGCAACAACAACAATCTACACCCACTAGCAGCAGCGACAGCGGCAGCAGCAGCAACACCTTCGTCAATTATTAACATCAATTGCTACAGTTGTCGTAGCCTGACCATCCCCCTTGGTCCCCTCTCTGTAAATCCCCCTCCCCCGCCTCTCTCGCTGGGTCTGAAACATGACCAGCTATGCTCCATCAAAAGTGTGACTTGATCATCAGAATGATTGTCGAGTTTGGTAAGAGAACGGAAAATGGAATAATCGATAATGGAGTTTTAAGTATTCCTAACAAGTCACAGTTACTGTGACTGGAAATTCTTTTTGCATTTCTATATGAAACATAATTTATTAATTAGGCAAAAATGTTATGTTAAGAATTCCCCATAGAAAGGAAAAAGAATAACTTAAAAAAAGAATTAAATTTATGGTATTCTTAACAAAGGTGAGACAATAGTATAATCACCCCAATGGAGTGTTTTTTCTTAATAATCAGTTTTTAAATTTTAAGAAGGTTTAGAAATTAAAGTTAAAGTCACAGATACAGTCGCAATCACAGTTACAGTCACAGTTACAGTCACAGTTACTGTCACAGTTACAGATACAGTTACAATCACAGTTACGGTCACAGTTAGAGTCACAGATACAGGTACAGTCACAGTTACACTTTCAGTTCCAGTCAAAGTTACAGTAATAGTCACAGTTAAAGTCACAGTTACAGTCACAGTCACAGTTACAGTCACAGTCACAGTTACAGTTACATTTACAGTCACAATTACAGTCACAATCACAGTTACAGTCACAGATACAGTCACATTCACAGTTACAGTCACAGTTAAAGTTAAAGTAATAGTCACAGTTACAGTCACAGACACAGTTACTGTCACAGTTACAGTCACAGTTACAGTCACAGTTGCAGTCACAGTCACAGTCACAGTTACAATCACAGTTACAGTCACGGTTACAGTCAGAGTTATAGTTGCAATCACAGTAGGAGTCACAGCTACAATCACAGTTACAACCACAGTCACAGTTATAGTTATAGTCACAGTGACATTCAGTTCATTTCTAGGCAAATTCACAGCTAAAGCAGCGTCTGTTTTTTGGGAAGGGGGTTAACGCAATGCCAGATCGAGGCATTCAGGCCCAGGCCAAGTCATACCAAGCCAGGCCAAGTCAGGCGATGTACACGGCATGCGGCACGGGGCAAGGGGCAAGAGGGGCAAGGAGCACGGGGGAGCATTGGGGCAAGGCGAGGTGTAGCCAGTTTTTCAGTGCTCGCCGTATCCACTTCAAACTTGATTTCGGCCAGAGCCTCCACCCGCGCTGCCTTTTACGAAACTGTTATGCCTAATCATGCTGTCATAATGCGCTACGAATTCATATCAAACGATGATCGAGTCAGCCTGTTTTTTACTGCTTTTTTTTATTGTTATTTCTATTTTGTTTTTTGGTCGATCGCGAGCTGAGGAGACTGAAGACTGAAGACAACAACAACTGGCGACACACACAAGAATAGCTCGTGCTATAACTACATCAAATGGATTAGATTCAACTACTCTCCAAAAAGGCAAAAAGGCGAAAAACGCCACAAAAGACAACAACGACAACGGCAACGATGGTGTTACAGCAACAACTACAGCAACAGCAACAACAACAGTTGAAGACTCATGGATTAAGTGTAGGTGTTTTGGCATGCAGGCAGCGACGTCAACTGCGACGTCTGCGGCGACAGAGACGCCAACTGCGACAGAGAAGAGCTTGAAGCTTGCAAAGGTTGGACTATGGAATGCGATTGTCTGCCAAGTTGTTGTTGTTGCTGTTGTTGTTGCTGTTGTTGTTGTTGCTGTTGTTGCTGTTGTTGTGTGGCGTTAAGAGCGTACGTGGGGTCAGACCAAGGCGTCTGCACTGGAGCTTTGAAAGGAGATCTAGAGCTGGCAGAAGAGTAAACTGGTTAAAATAATCCCAACCAGTTGCCAGGCTTCCTAACTAGACCGCACTTTGAGATACTAAAGTATCTAAAAGGTTGCAAGCTAATTACAGACAAAGTTTGTGCCAAATTTAAGAGCAGAGGTTAAATTAAATGTAAGCAAGGAAGAAATTTAATTTATCGGTAAGATTGAAAACTAACTAGAACAAAGCAAACGAAAGAACAAAAAAACTTCTAATTTCTAACTCTCTTTGAATAGAAATAATAAGTATATAAAGCACATAAATATGGAGTTAACTGATATTTTAAACTTAAGTATTTATAATAATAATAATAATTTTATAAATAATAATAATTATATAATTATAATAATAATAATAATAATGACGAAAATTGTAATTTATATACAAGAATTGGATTTACGTGTTTCAACTTGGTGTTAAATTGACAAGCAATAATCATAAGTTCCTTATAACTTGTAGCACTATTAATTAAATAAAATTAAATTTAACTATGAATTTATATAATTTTTGGAAAAGTATGTCTAAGATTGTCAAGTATGACTAGTGCACTAATTTAAAAGTATTCCTACTTGCAGCACTAGGAAATAGTTAATAAATAAATAAATAAATAAGTTTGTAAGCAAATTATGCAAGAACTTGTTATTAAGTTTGTAGGAACTTAACAGAAATTAAATTTACTCAAGGTAGACTTTTAAAGTACTTCCAAAATGGAAAAATTACTAAACTCATTAATTAATTTACAATTAGTGTATCTATGCATAATGTTTGGAGGATACAAGTTTGAATATTTTAGAATAGAAAGAATAAGCATGCGTTGTTAGCTAACAGTAACAGATATTTTGAGCTCTGTTTGCTAACAAAGTACACTAAAAGAAATGTATCTTGTGGATTGTGTAGTGAAGTGTCAGCTACTTCACAGCTCGTAAATCTATACTAACAACTACTGCCAACTGCGAGTACTCGCACATTTAAGAGTTCAGGTCACTTGGCCCCCAAACCAGATGAACTGAACTGAAGTGCAGCTAAGCCGAAATGGAAAACATGGTAGATCCGTGGCAAATCCCTTTTGAAACGCTTTAAGCTGGCCAGCTTGAAAACAAACAAAGCTGACAGCTGAGACCCCGTTTTTTGTAACTATGTATTTTTTTTCATTTTATTTTTTTTTAAAGGGCCTCAGCGAAAGTATTGCCCTTTTATGTATCTAGGCAAATGGCCTAAAAGATCGATCATCATTTGTTTGTAGCCACAGTGGCTCCCGTTTATGTCGCTGTCCAAAAGATGGTAAAGAGAGGGGAGGAGGGGGAAGGCGGGGGGCTTTAGCCCCACCACAATGCGTGCTACTTACATGCCACCGAAACAATTACAGAGCGCTAAGTAAACTAACTGTAATGCAACGAGACGTTGCATCGATTGAAATACCGTTCGAAATGTAATGAAATGAATTGAAATGGAAGAAGAAATGTAAGTAGAAAAAAGGGAAAATCGAATAGAAAAGCATCTGTAGACAGAGAGAGAGAGAGAGAGAGAGAGAGAGAGACTGGACGAGAGACCGACCACAAGATTGTAATCAACATGCCATTAAAACATCTTTGCAAGATGTCGAAGTCGTCGATGACAATGACGAAGTGTTGGATGTAACGAATCGCTTCGATGGATGGATGGATCGATGGATTGACTTCAAGACATTGTCTTCTGTCTTCTGTCTCCCGTCTTCTCTCCTTCCTCTCTCTTTTGGGACCCTTTAATTTAACATTGGCATTCAAATGCAGCGCGAAGATGAACAACAACGGTGGTAACAAAGTTTCTTCATTACCAAAACGCGGCTCAAATGGTTTGGTCTCTTAAGTGTTTTGGATGGGTACACGCCCTAATTTCGTATTACCCCAGCGCGTGTGCCACTATCAAAGGGGGATGCAAGGGACGGGACGAAAGGAGGGGGAACAAGCAACTGGCAAAAGACAAGTAAGCAAAGAGCTTTTTTTCAAACTTTACTATTTTTTATTATATTTATTTAATGCCAAGTTGAAGCGCCTGCGGCTATTGATCTGCTTGAAATCAAAAGTCTTTAGCTGTCCAACACAAAACTACCACAACGACCTGATACAATAATTAATGATACGATCATTTAATGTGCTCACACCTTATGGCGATCTACGGGGTGACTAAAGGTCCTGAGCTAGTTCTAAGAAGATCACAAGTCGAGTTAGAGAACTGTCTATTAGAGAACTGTATTTTCCAAAATAATTGCAATGCTTACAACTTTGAATATTCATAATAATATTTTTTTGAGAATTATTGAGATCTCTTCAGGTAATCGGATAACAATTTATTTTTATATATTCTTCCTAATATTATTTATCAGCCCTGAAACTGTTATATTCCCCATAATTTCTTTATACTTCGATATATAAGTCCACAATATTTCTCGCAAACTTTTGAACTCTTTCCTTTCTAGAAAAATTTTATTCAGTAGTTTGTTTCGTTTTCGATGATCTTTTTGTATTATTCCTAAGGTTTTTTTTCCTTCCTTTATTATTTCCTTTATTATTGTAAGCCAATCTTGAGAAATTTGTACAATGAAATACTCATAGTCAGGGGTGCCACAAAAATCGTTTTATTCAAGAGGAAGAGATTTCTGTAGCACACCTGTATAAAAATTTTCAATAATAATTTCTTCTAATCTTTCTCCCCTCTTCAATTTTATTTTTATTTCTCGAGGCTTTCTTTCGACTTACCTTGGAACAGTTCTCGCAGGAATATTTGCGTGAATTATTATGTACGATTGCCCCGTGCTTGATCACCAAAGGACGATGACAGAATCTCTGGCCACACAGTTCGCAGGCGACTTCTCCGCGCTTGAAATGATGAGCGCCCACCAAATGATCATCCAGACTGAAAGAAATTAAAGAAAAGAACACGAATGAATAAAAAATTAGTTATAAAAGAAATTAGGGTTTTGTTATAATGTTGATTGTTTGTGTTATCGGTGTCGCTGTCATCAGCAAATGAAATTAGCAGTTGCCACAGTGGGAGTCGTCGAGACAATCGGACAGCCTCAATCAGAGTCATGTGCGTCGGTTCACACGCCTTCCTAAAAAGAATAAAGACAACTTTGTTTGTTGTCCAACTGTGGTTAACGCCCACGGCAATCGCTTCAAGTACTAACTTGGCCCATTCCGCTGCTTGCTGGCGTCAATTAGTCAAATGATGTTCAATATTTAATATGCGCGCCTGTTGATAAGCGATCTCAACAGCTGCGGCCAATGAGTGTCCTCCACACACGCACAGCTGCCCTCCTCACCCACTCACCCACTCCCCCCTGTCTCTCCTTTGCCTCCTGCTGTTGTCCTTGGATTGTGGAGCAGAGGCACAAAGTGCGATGATTATCGCGCTCAAAGCGTGGGAGGAGCAACTACGACTAAAGGCGGACACATTTTTAGCATTTTCCCTTGACTTTTTTTTGTTTGTGATTTTTGTCATCGACATGGAAGAGTTGACGGCACCAGAGGCAGCATTTGAAGTGTGGGCGGTTGTTTGCTTACAACAACAACAACAACTAGAGTAACAACAACAACCAAAACAACAACCAAGTGTGCATGTTCAACATCAGATAAAATTGCAAAACCGCCTGACGGACTCCAGAGAGTGAGAGAGAGAAACTTACAGACTGAGGACAGACAGACACACAGTTCCGTCTCCTTTCACTCAACAGTTTCTCATCTAAAATTCAATAAATCACACACACAGTGACTGATAACTGTAGTTGTATTAACCACCCACAAATCTCCTGCTTTCCTTTCCTTTCTTTTCCTCCCATCACGGAAACACTCGAAATCAAATGAAAATCAAAAGCGCACTTTAGCACTTGTAACACAAATAGAAGCACAAAACTTGCGTGTTGTTGTTGTTGTTGTTGTTGTTGTTACATTTGTAAATATTGTACAAAAGTTTTGCATTAACTGTAGTAATTCGAGTTGATTAGAGATCTTCTGACCACAATAGGAATAATAGATTTAATTACGGATGTCATAGAACATTTCCCCATTGAAAATTTAAAAATTAATACAGTTCTACATAAACATTATATACTAAGTAAAAAATAAATCTAATAAGCAAGATATTTGTGATGAGCAATTTTTAGAAATTATTGTGAAATTAAAAAATAATTCTCAGTTAAAATAAAAAAATATTAAGTTTATTTCTTTACTTTATTTCTAATGTATTGAAAAACATTAGAAATAAAGTAAAAAATAAACTTAAAATTTTATTTTATTTTAATGTTATTTAATACATTAGAAATAAAGTAAAGAAATAAACTTAATATTTTATTTAAACCGAGAAATAAATAAATTAACATTAGAAATAAAGTAAAGAAATAAACTTAAAATTTTATTTTAACTGAGAAATATTTTTGAATTTCTAAAAATTGTTCATCGCAAATATCTTGCAGTTCATAAATTTTAAGTAGAAGCTTTAACTGACTTGACCTCTAGATATTTCAATATTTCAAATTTTTATATATGAAACAATTTATTGAAATTCTTAAGAAATCTTCCTAAGTGTCTTGATATTTTATTCAATTAGATTAAGATTCAATTAATACGATTAAGTTAATTAAGTACTAAAATCTTCTGTTAAATATAAAATTATCATTTCATATTTAAAACCTCCTTCTTCAACAAAAATTTAAAGGCAATCTTTTGATATTTAATTCTACAAATACCCTTAAAAAAAGTATTAAAACCTTATCAAGAAATGCTCTTAAATCTGCACAAAATTTCAGTCTAGACTCTAGAGATGCCAATTGGATATTAAATAAAAAATCAATAAGAAATCTAGAATTAGCCATTTCATATCATGGCTAACTCTCACTTTCAACTCGTTGAGTTGACCGCACAGCTCTCAGTTGGGTTGGCGTTTTGGCCACCTTAATGGTGCTTTTATTGGCCACACTAAATATTATCGCTATCAACTTTTAATTAAGATCGCCGACGAGCAGCATTTAGCAACAATTGGGAATAGTTTTTGTAGTTCTTGTTGTTGTTGTTATGGTTGGTTGTTGTTGTTGTTGTTGGTTGTTGGTTGTCAATAGCTTTGACTATGCACACCCATAATTCTATGGGTAAGTTGGAAGCTAATTGGCAGCTTGTTTTCAGTGTGCTTCGATTTAACCATTTATAGTTTTTGGCTAAAACTAAATTTGATTTAGATTATTGTCGCTGTTGGCAAACTGTTTAAATGCCAAAGCAATTTCAAGACATTCTCCCCAATCGTTTAATACGAATTTTCAGCAAGTTCATGTATAATCGATTTAAGACTTACCGTTCTAAATCCGTATAGACATTATCGCAGACCTCACAGCGAATATCAATAGCGTTTTCGTCGTCTGTGAAATCGATATCGCCCTGCGATAAGTTTTTCTTCTCTTTGGTAAACTCGTCGCTGCTATAATGGGAACCTGTAAAATAATAAAGATTGAGAACAAATTAAAATATTGTAAGGAAACTGATTTAAAATTAGAAAACAAAAAATATTTTTAACTAATTTCTAATGTATGACGTTAGTAGCAGAATCCCATTTATAACAAAAAAAATTGTCAAAAACAAAGATTTATGTAAATGGATTTTATATAAAATATTAAAAAAAAAAAACAAATTTTAATTGGAGTAAAACAATAAATTTCAATTTCAAATTTGGTTTCTTTTAGACATTCTTTAATGATTCACCACACTATGATTTGACAGCTTCATTAAAAATTTAAAATAAATAAATTTACTAAATATTTTTATTTAATTTTTTTTTTTAAGAAAAGATTTTTAGTATGTAGTGAATTGAAAATTGAAGCGCCTATTTGAGGAAGATCTTCAAAAGTTTCACAGCACTCACACTTTCTATAATATTCTTCACTTAATTTCGAGTTGATTTCTTACAATATTCAGTTCGTTTAGGATGATATATGGTTTTATTTTTGGAGTGTTGTAGGGAGCACTTGACACAACCGTTCGGTTTCGCGTTTTGGGAACAAGTGTGTCGCTTTGGTCGCTAATGTTAATGTTTTGTTTGCTCGCTAACAATCTGAGGAAGGACTCCGACTATGACTCGGACAGGACGCACTGACATATGACCAGCTACACACACATAAACACACACAAACACACACATTTGGATAGATAGTAGTAAACACGCAAACACTTAACACAAAATTGGTAGCAGCAACCAAATCGTGTGCACTCATATATAGAGCTCTGGGTATACACATACATGGCTTGACGTTGAATAGATAATTGTTCCGAAATGAAAGTAAAGCACCCCCCGTCCTACTCTAGAGTATACTGAGATACTGAGAGGTCCTTAGGTCCTCAGTTGCTCAGTTGCTTCGGGTCGCGGGTGCCAAGTACACAAAGCCCAATGACAATTCCGAGGGGAAATGACTATCGAAGCGACTTGGCACTTGGACAACCACCAGGTGACACACACACACACACACACACACAGACACACACACATACACACACCCAGTTGCTCACACAGGTGCTCTCAGCTCAATTCAGCTCAGCCCTTAACCCTGTGCCAAGAATGCAACCTAAGGGATGACAATGACCAAAAGATTATGCATGGAAACACATCCATCCAACACAGTGAATAAGAGAGGGGGTGCAGGGCAGGGAGAGGGGTAGGGGTAGGGGTAGGGGTGCAAGGTTGGCTGACAGTTAGGTCAGTTAGGGCAACAGGGGTCGCTCTTGGTTCGCGGTTAGCTTCGGTTCCGTTGGACTGATTTCACTCAAAAGTCATATAGCACCTTACTAAACAGAAAAAGAATACAAAATAAAAACATAGCACAGGTGTTGCCTCTCAAGGCACACTCCCTCCATCCCTCTCTTCACCTCTCTCTCTCCCTTTCCCTCGGTAAGGGGTGACTTCAGTTCCACCCGCCCGAGTCTTGATGATGAATATGTATGTGCTTCTGTCTGCATAATTGCGGGGTCAAAAGTTAATTTTCAGCGTGTGCAATATGCTCGGAAAAACGAATTATGGACAGGCAAAGATTCCCACGTCAGTTCCTTCTCTACTCGATCTGTAGGCGTTTGTCTGCCACCTTATGGTCGCCTCGAGGAAAGCGTGGGATAGCTGGGAGGAAGGACCAAGAGGGAGGGCAAAGAGGGAGGACAATGTCTGCAGGGTCGCTTCTCTAGGCAGGCGCAACGTCAGCTGGCCCACAGATAAGAACAGCCTGAGAAAGTTTCAAATTAAACATGAATAGTTGCTCAAGTTACAGAAATAATGCATTTCAAATTTCTTAACTTAAGTTAGGATAATTTTCCTACAATTTTTATAGGCCTTAATAAAAATAAATACTATACTATATTAAAAAAAAAAAAAAGACTATACTTTTAGCATGATTTCTCTTATTAAAAACGGGTGTTATGACATTTGCTTCAAATATTCTTGAATTTAGAGATAAAATAAAAAAAAATAGTTTTAGTTCTCGACAAAACTTCTGACAAAAATTTCTAAACAAAAAAAGATTACTTAAAAAAAATAATTAAATCTGACAAAAATTTCTAAAAAATTTATTGTTACTTGTTGCCCATTTCATCAGGTGTGCTACAGATTCTGTTAATAATAATAATTTGTGAAATCATTTGCAAAAAGCTATAAAAAAGACCAAACCGCTAAATAAAAACAAAAAATTGCTAATTTTGTAATAAAGTTGCTAAAATTGCTAAAGAAAAATTAAAAATTTAAAAAAAAAAAGTTGCATTTTTTTTTAAGGAAACCGTTTCTTCACCCACTCCATTTTTAGGAAACTTTATATATCGATTACTTTATAATTAACAAGTCCATCTCTCATGGTGTAATTTCCTATTAATTTCCAACTAATACATCAAGGTCGATTGAGGCTGAGTACCTCCTAAAATTGCACTCTCAACAATACCTTCTATGCTTTCCCCTCTGAAACCACTGGCAACTGTGGCAACTCTGAGGCGACTCTGAGGCAAGTGAAGCACATGCAACTCAATCCTCAATCCTTTCACGCCTTTCACCAGTCACAGCTGTCGCTTTGTTGGCTCTCCACATGGTCGAGATTGATTTACTCCTCGTCTGGAATTCGAATTCGAATGCGAATTCAATGGTGGCATTGTCAGACTTTGCAATCAGGATGGAGATGGAGCTCAAGTTGGAAGGGAATGACTGTAAAGACTGCCAAGTGGTAATGTCTAAAAACATATACACATACATCTGTTGACCCTGAATCAATTTTCAAAACTAAACGGAAGCCAAAAACTGTTGACAAATGATTGATTGAATTATTTACACCTTACAACTACCGTGGCAAAATCAAAGTTAGATCCGCCTGCTAATCGATTTGCCAGCTTGTCGTAAAAAAAGGGTTTGGTTTTGCTATCTATCGCTATAAAAAACTAAATATATATATAAAAAACACACTCCTAATGATGCCCAAATTGACACACGATGATCATTTAGCCGAAGACGCGACATGGCAAGTTTCAATTTTCAGTTTCAGTTTTCGTTTTTTTTTGTTTTTTGTTTTTTTTGTATTTGGTAGTTTGGTAACTCGGCATAACATGCCAGCTCATTAATCATCTATCAGCTTTGTTGGCGACAATGTGTCACTGTGCGAGTGTGTGCGAGTGTGTGTGTGTATGTGTGTGTGTGTACTGTCAGTTAGTAAAGTTTTTTTCGATTTGGGCTTGGTTTTTGGTCTTGGCTGTGGTCTTGGCGTGTGCTCCGATCAGCTCTGATCACAACTCGTGGTACTCAATCGCTATCTGAATTCAATTGTTAGTCTTTGATTGGTCCATTGAAGTCGCACCGCTCGCTAAGCTGAAAGGCATCTCAAAAGTGGTTTAGCCTTACACTTTTGTCTCCACTGAGGGCCCTGATGAGGTGCTCTATAACTCTGTACCTTATAACTCTATACTCTCGGTACCTGCTCTGTTTTGTGAATTGCGCACGACAGGTCGCAATAATCCAAGCTGAACTAACGATATTTTAAATTTTGACCACGATATTGCACAATAACTTACTTTTAAACTATTACAAAAATTAAATTTAAGGAACAGACAGATGTAGATGAACTTCTTAGTTATAATTAAATAGTTCAAAAATGTCCATAAAAATATGCATATATTTTAAAATGTCAATAGATACTTATTTATAAAATATAAGCATAAACAGACACGGATTAAATCATTTAAATACAGACGAGCTTTCAAAGAAAAGGTTCGAGTTATGGAGATATTCGACTTATAGAGTTCCTTTTCTTAAGTATACCCACTCATTTAGCTCGTGTTAAAGAGAAATTCGACTTATAGAAGTTCGTATTATGGAAGTATAACTGTATTATAAATATCTAAATTATTAAGCAAGTTCTCAAATAAACTTGAATTCCCTTTAGAATTTGCACAGTCGCATTTGACACTTTTTGATTATTAAAAAAAACCTAAAGTTTTTAAAAAAAATTTAGACTGTTATGGACTATGTATGAATTACTCTAGATTTATCAGAAAGTCGTAATTCATTTGCTTATTCAATTTTCTTTTTGCCTCATTACAACTATAATTTTCAGATTTAGTTACTTTATTCTGTAAACATTACACACTCAACAATCTTAAGCTTCCTTTTCGAAAATCACCTAATGTAGTCTAAAAATAGAATTTATATACTCATTATCATAATTTTTTTTTTATTCTTTACTTTATTCCCTAAAGTCCCTAAAAATAACTAGTTAATTTGTTGAGTTCTGATCCTTATTCAACCATTATTTTTTTTAATTTTATAATATATTCCTCCATTTGGAAATGTAACGGTCAAAACTAAGACTTTTATTCCTCCTTCCGCTTCTATTCCTCAGTTGACTGAATTTATGCTTAGCATTTTACCAAGTCGTTTGTTACCATTTCAACCACAGTTGGCTCTTTTGCTACCCTCTCAACGCTAAGTGGGAAGGTGGAAGGACCCTGAAGGTCCTGTTTCCTGTTCTCTGTGTCTTACCGTTCATTGAGTTCGTGTGGTCAACAGGCCGTGACTTTTCACAGTGAAAACTTGCACAGAAATACGTTAAAAATAAAAATTAACAAACAGAAACAGAAACAGAGTCAAGTTAAGAGAAGTTACTGTTGCACAGGTGGTGAGAGTCGTGTATGGGAAACTGAAGCATAAGGCTCTCTGGTTTTAATTGAAAAGTAACGTATGTCGAGGAGTGTCAGGGATATCCATTAAGTATGCAAATTTTAAAGCTGGCATTAAACCAAAATAAAAATAAAATTTCGAAAATGATTTGACGCGTGATAAAAAGTTGAAAAGCCACTAAGACACACAATGGGAAATAGGCAAATGCATAATCATCAATGGCAACTGTTAAATGAGACGTTCATAAATCCCACATGTTTATAATCAAACACGATCGGGACGAACTGCAACGAAGCTGCAATTGCAACCCTCTCCCAGTGGATTAGGATTAAATTAAGCGTGTGCCATTTGCAAGGACGACGAAAGGACGACTGTCTGGCAAGGATCATGCGTGCGTGTTGATGGATCTCTAATGAAATTATCAAACATTTTAATAACAAATGAAAACATGTGCGGTTGCCGCAGATTGCATGGGCGCATGCCCAGTTTGACTAACAAAGGGGCGCAAACTACCCAAAATAATAGTGTCATATATAGGCCTAACAAAGGGGTGCAGCAGCCCTTATAAGCTGTCAGTCGTGGTTGATCCTGGTGGATGCTGTTGTTGTTGTTGTTGCTGATGATGTTGCTGATGATGACGATGATGATATCATGTTGCAAGGCTCGTGCCAGCTTCATTGTCACGCGCATTTTCAACACGTCAGATTTTACTACCCACACCCCTACCCACTGTTGACCGTGCCTTAATTTGTTAGCCAGCTGTATTTGATATTATTCACAGAGCCAGCATCTCTTTCTCTTTCTCCTTCGCCCTCTCCCTAGTACTCACCATTATCTCGATCGCTGCGATCATCGTTGCTTATTAAGCTATTGTTGTTGTTATTGCTACTGCTACTGTTATTGTTGTTGTTGTTGTTGTTGTGCTTGGCCACTGTTGCCACTGCTGCCGCTGTTACGGCCGCAACAGTTGCCATACTATTCTCACTGATATCGTAGGGTGTTTTGGGTCGAGCATCGACCACAATTTCAGCGCCAGCATTCACATCCCGTTTGGTCTCGTACCACAGCTAAAAAATCATTTAAAAACATAACCATAAATAAATAATTATTATTTTGTAAAAAAGAGACGCGTGCGCTACTCACATAGCCATCAAATATAAAATTCTTTAAATTAGCCTCTTCAATTTCATCGATTTGCACGGCGCGTATTTTTTTCAGCCATGTGGCCACATCCGATGAGGGTTCCATCCACCCATGAAACAGTGGGCCCGCAATTACCTACAAATTCAAAAAACAAATGATTTTAATTACAAATAAAGTTTAACTTATTTAAATTAAATTTTCTCTTTAATTCAATTTATTTAGTTTTCAAAGCTACTGCTAGCGCCATCTGTTGTCTGCTGTAGCGCATAACTGTGCTAACTGTCATATGACGCGTAGCTTAGCACAGACACAAACCTGCTTAGCAGCGACAACAACAGCTAAAATGGTAGCAAAAGTTGTTTACAAACAGTAGTTTCTGTTGTAAAAAGGTAGTAGAAGTGTAAAATGTAGTAGATTGTAACTTAGTCGAAAGTAGTTTTATTTATTTATGAGATATCGGGTTGAAATTTGAAATAATATATTTATCCAAGACTTCAAAGAAATTTTTGGAAGAAAAATAAAAGTGGGCGAAAAATGCAAATTTTATCAGAAATGCAAAAATAAGATTAAAAACTTCACATTATTTTTATATAGTTTTTTAAGTTTTTAGAAATTTATTATTTAAAAAACAAATGCTGAAAAAAAAAACTTTTTTTACACTGGCTTAAGTATCTTCGCCCAATTTCATTTTTCTTCTCATTTGGCATTTATGAAAAATACGTAAACTTTGACGAGCTCCACAGGCTACAACAACATTTTTTAAAAACATAAAAAATTCTGCATAAAATACTTCAACAATTTCTTAATTCAAAAATGAAAACATTTTTAGAGCCACAGTGCGAAGTCTACCTTGCTCAAGGTCATTCGCAGGCCGCAAAAAACTTGCGGCAAATCAAAAAAAAAAAAACAACAACACCGCCTACAGTTTTTGTATGCAAAATAAAAGCAGCGGCGCTACAACAACAACAAAAACAACAAGGCGCAACTAAATACGCATAATTTACATAAATCGCAGCCCAACAAAAACAACAGCAACAGCAACAACAAAATGAGCAAAACGCCTTAGACGCTGTGACGCCAACGACAGCAGCGGCAGCTACAACAACAACAACAACAACAACTCGAAACTGGGCAATGCAACAAAAACAACAACTGAATGACTTTGCGTATGCCGTTATGCTGCCTCAGTCGACGTCGGCCTCTTGTCTGTCAAGTCATATGGAAAAACGGCGCTTTACACTTTTTTCTTCTTCTACTTTTTTCAGTTTCATTAAGTGGCGTGCGTCTGCATGTGTGTGTGTGTGTATGTGTGTGTTGAGTGGGAGAGTCTGCAGAGTCTCAACTAGAGAGAGAGAGAGAGAGAGAGTGAGAGCGGAGTATGAGAGCATATGTTTGTGCACGCTCCAAAAATTAAGTTAACAACGCTTCGAGTGCTCGCGCCGTGGCTTATGCAAAGAATTATATAAAATCACACACACACATATGCAAGTATATTTTATAAAATTAAACTCAAGTTGCGGTTTACACATGAGCAAACAGTGTGTGTGGTCAAGTGTGCATACGAGTATATGGAGCGACTGATGCTGCACTAGGAAGAGAGTTGGCTTAATTTGTAGGAGCAGTATAACAGTCGCAGTATAACAGTGGCACGTATTCATATATCTGTCATATTTCGATCAGTTTTAAGATGCTTTGAAGAATAGTTTAGATCACTGCGGACGGCAGTCCGATAATTAATTTTGAAATTTTTAGTGGCCTTCCGAAAATGAGATGAAAAGTCAGTCTTGAAAGCTAAAAAGGGTATATGAGGACTTGTTCCTGATTTTTACCTAGAAACAAGTGTTCTACGGCTTTTTTGAAAAATCAGTAGTTTGGCGGGAAATCGCTAAAACCCGCTAAAATTTAAAGCCCCACAGCATCCAAACGCTAGAAGTCTATATATCGTTGAAATTTCTGATATCCAATTTTGTGAAGAGTAATATTAAGTTTTACATGTAAATTATTTTAAAATAAATTTTTTGTCACTGGGCTCAGCGCAAAAAACTAATATTTATTAGGTATGAAGCATTTAGCGCAATGTGCCGAGTGTCAAAAATTTTTATTTTGAAAAATTTACATATAAAACTTAATATCATTCATCACAAAATTGGATATTAGAAATTTTGGTGCATGGAAATGTTTTTGTCAATGATTTTTCAAAGATGACTTTGAAATCGATGTAAATTAAATAGAATAAAATTTGCTAAAAAATTCATCCAATTTTAACTGACATTGAAGAAATAATAAGAAGGGTAAACGACTTTTCTTGATATTAATGACGACAAATTTTTCTGTTTCGCTCCAGTTCTTGTATGTAATAATCTTCAAAAAAGTAACTCAATAAAAAAATGACGGTAGGACAAACATGATGAACAAATCTGAGACGAGGAGATTAGCATTAACTGACACGACAGGATAACGGAAACTGCAATACGAGGCAGCCACTAAAGATAAGATCATAAGGATATCCAATAGATACATAACAAGACTAAGGGGAAGGAGCAAAACACATATGAGACTGTGAATCTGGCAACGGCTGACAGTTATTTGAGATCAGCGCCAAGTTGTTGTTGCTGAGCTAATCTTGGGATTGTGACTGACAAACATGTCCAGGTTGTTCTCGCAGTCTATTCATAAATTTTTATTATTATTAAAAAAAAAAAGAGGCCACAAGAAGCAAGCGAAAAGCATCAAAAACATGGCATAGTCAATGGGCAAGAAAAATATTTACGCGCCAGAGATAATCTCCCAAAAGTGTTGGGTTCACACCCAGAGAACGGGCTTCAAATTGCCAGGCAGATACAAACACAAATAGAGATACAGATACAGATACAGATAGAAATACGCAGAGCCAATGTATCTGTCAAAACGGAAATGTGAATGAGGAAAGTGCGCTTGATTTGAGGATCATCCAGAGCAACAAAAAAAAAAATAGGGAAGGGATCAGCTGAGAACGGAGAACAGAGAATATAGATCTCAAAACTGAGGACTGTCAACGTGGCATTGGCAATTTTCAGTTGCCAGTTGCCGCTTTTTGGCTCGAGTGGCAAATCAAACAACAACAACAACAAAAATATTGTTGCAATACCTGAATTGCAAAATAGACAGAGGGAAGAAAATAGAGATAGAGATAGAGATACACACTCGTAGGTAGATACAAATATCCTGTGACAATTGTCAACAGGACTAGGCGCGATAATTTGATTGGATTGTCTGTCTGTCTGTCTGTCCTCCGACAGTAGCTGCAAAAGTGTCAGTTGACTGACTGACTGACTGACTGACTGACAATCAATCGAAGGGTTCCTCAAACTAATTGGAATCATCAGGCCTCAGGGTCCTCGGGTTTTCGGCCTCAACTTAAGCCTCATTTAGGGTGCACTTTGTGGATTTTGCCCGGTGTGACCAGGAAATTAGCTCTGGCCAAGGATTAGGCACATTTGACTGACAATTGTGCGTAGCGAGCCGAGCCGCAAAACCCCGTGCTAATCAAATCTATTTCCAATCGTTTGATTTTCATTTTTTCTATAGAAAAACCCCCAAAAAAAGAAAGAAAATAAATTCATCTCATGCAATTTTCGTACAATTTTCGCGCGCAGCTTTGATAGGATTAAATTTCCGGATTGGAAAATTGTACCCGAAATTGGAGACGAAATGCGGCAAAAAAAATCGCACATATGCGAAAGGATAATATCGCACATTTAATGATACATATATTAAAGGGACAACTCTTAACTAGAGATGTGAACTGCCATTTACAGTGGTTTCATTTTGATTGTTGCGGCTTGAATCGCAAAAAAAAATATATATTTTCTCAGTTTTATATTTCAGAAAAAACCAAAAATACAAATTATATTTATTAAATTAGCACAAGGACCAAATTGAATTATCTTAATACTTAAGAACAAATTATGACTGTGGTGTCAATCTGATTGGCTTTAATAAAAACGTCAGCATGTGCATTTTTTAAATTTATCTCAATTCTATAGTCTATTATATTATCAAGCAAAAACGTTTCTTTTAAATAAAAGCAAAGCGGAACTTATATAAAAGTTTTTAATTGAAAATATTGACAATATTATCAATTGTTTTCTTGCGAATGATAAGAAATAGATTTCTTAGAATTTGATTTAACTGATAAATTCGCAAAAAAAGATTAATTATCAACTGTTGAAAATAACATTTCACTTTCAATCTACTCTGAAAATGATAAGCTATTTTTGAGCACACTTCTCAGATACAAATATATGTTTCTTATGCTAATTTTAAAGCGATGAACTTGACTCACCTCCCAGGCCAGATGGCGATCGCTGGGCTGCTGGCAGAGACGCATGGGGAAGGGTCCGTAGCGGGTGCCGCGGGGCAGATATGTCTTGGCGTAGACGCCGTTATCACGTATGTCCAGGTTGGAGACGGGCTCCCGCAGACGAGCCATGTCCAGCTGGTGATCCTTCTGCTCCTCAATGAAGAGATTCTCCAAACTGGAAATGGCGCCATTGCCAATCGCCGACGAGGCGGCGTTGAGGGGCATGAGGCGCTGTGGCCGTTGCATGGCTGCGGGGCTGGGCAGAGACAGAGACAGAGGCAGAGGCAGAGGCGGCGGCGGAGGCGACGAGGGGGATATCGTGGGTGGCAGGTGGCGAGCGAACGACGATTCCTCCGGCCGCGTCGGACTCCCGCTTAGATGCGCCATCGGCAATTGGCCAAAACCCGTCGTTGCACTGTTGAGATCCAAGTGATGATGGAGATGATGATGATGCCGCACGACACTGGGATCAAAGTCCTCGCCGTTGGAGCCTGTGACAAGAAACGAGACCAAACAAAAATTCATGATTAAAGTTTCGACTTTGGTCTAATCCTAATCACAACACGAACAAAAACAAAAAAATCCATTATCAATTATCAATTGTCAGTGCACAAATAGAAAGTTGTTCAGATAACTTGGCCACTGGTCACAACTGTGACTGGGACTGTCATATCTCTGACAAAGACAACAACACATATGCGTTATCTGTGTTGTGGTATCTGTGTTGTCATCAGGCTGTTTAATTTGGTGTTTGGCTCTCTATCTCATTGATTTTGCAATTGTCGAGCACTTCACATTGTCACTTCACTCACTTCACAATCATTCAATCAATTCATCATTATCTTTCGAGTCGAGTCTCTTGGTGGGGAGTGCTCACTGTACTTGAGGTATTCGAAGCTCACCTGTAGATTGTATTACCTGGGCAGTCTGTGCAAATAATGTCGTAACTGAATTGAATTCCTCTTCCGAAACTATTCGAAATATTTATTGCTTATTCTCGATGTGGAATTTGATTTCTGCACTTGTTTTCTATTTATTTTAAAAAAAGATGTGACTTGTTCAGCTGTTGCTTATCAAATAAATAGACAAAGCACATGGATTCTCACGAACCAGACTAGACATTTGATCTGACATTTAACTCATCGATAGATGTACGAGTATATCTTCATCCACTACAAATCTTGTCAATTTCAACTAAATTTCAATATCAATTTTAAATGTATTTCTCTTACAAAGTTAGATGATTAATATAAATGTATTTAAATTGGAAATTGCAATTAATTTATAGACATTTTTCATTTTATTAAACTCTAATTTGAATGGAAATTTTATTTAAATTGTTTTTATTTGGAGATCCAACATTTATTTGTCAAAATATTTTAATAATTAAAAAATAATTTAACTATATAATTAAATTGAAAAACTATTTAACTTGACATTAAATTTAAATGGAAAGCTTCTTGAAATGTATTTATTTTTAATTGTAATTAATTTTACATATAAAATGAGATATTAAGTTTTTCAGTAACAAATATACAATTTTGCAGAAAAATTAAGTTTCTTAAATGTAAAATAAATTGATATTTAAAATTCAAGCATAATTCTTGGATTAATGGATTTGTTTCTTAGTAATTTTAAAAATGGTATTCAAGTTAATTTCCTAGAAAATATTTTTGATTTCGAATGAAGACTCAGCTAAATATATAAGCAAACTATTTACAATGAAAATTCCCTTGAATAGGTTTATTTTTTTATTATTTTATATGGAAGAGTTAATACTCTTTAACTTTATTATACTACTCAACTCTATAAGAATAATGGAATTATTGTAATGCTCAGATCATAAATAAAATAAACTGTCTTGCCGTTCTTTGCACTCTACCGAGCTCAGTCCTACCATGACTAAATTGTAAACTCATCCAAAGAGAACCCACACAGTCAGGAGATAAACTAGAGACAAGAAAACACTTGTTCGAAAATGAGAGACACAAAAGTTGCAACAAATTACGCACCGATCATTTATTTATTTATTTGTTTTTGTTATTGTGATTGTTGTCTGAGGCTTGTACCTACCGCCTTATTTAAACACTTGAAACTAAATCGTAATTTGAGCTGTTAGACAAAAAATATGACAACGGCTGTCCAACTTACAGGCCAACTACTTGCCCATAGACCAGATAAGAAACCAAACGAAACTGAAAACAAGCACGAATAGACGGAAAAAAAAAATGAATACCCGAAAAAGATATCGAGCAGTCAACACTCGGCACTCAATACTCTATACTCTACACTCGACACTCGACACAGCAACAGTAACAGTAATAGTAATAGGTAGTAGAGGTAACATAAGAACTGATGATAAGTATCTGCCAGTATAAAAAAGCCGCACACGCAAACAATGGAAGGTGGTCAAGTAAACAAATAACCAACACTAAACCAAATGCCGATCCTCAACAACCTGACAACTTTCGCACTTCCTTGGCACACGCTATTTGCATATCGAATAGCAACAACAAAATCCACCCACAAATCTATATCCATATCTATATCATCTTCTGAACCTCCGACGGAGCGGCGTCTTTCGCACCCATCCGAGAATTGTATTTGAAGTGCCCTCAAGTGCCGCTTTTTCTTCTCTCTTTTTCCTTCCTCAAATGTAGTCTAGAGTTAGGATCGTCTAGCTATTCTATTTCGTAGTATCGATTGACATTTAAAACTGTAACGATGAGTAGCTTCCACTTACATGTTTATTTAATCGACTATCATGACTATACATTATTCACTCAAATACTTGGGCACATGTGTTTTTTATTCGTCTTTTTTATTTCTGAGGTCCGCTGCTAATTGTTTTAGTTAATTATATTTGTAGGGGTTTGTTTTAAAACTAGCCTCAACTTGATAAGATTCCAATTTGTGAGTCATTTAAGATGAAAGCTGCTTTAGCAAAATGCAAATAAGCTTTGTGAAAGAGCCAAGACACTTTTCTATCAACTTTTGGAGAAAACTATTAAAAGAATATTTTGAAATGAATGATATAAGATGACAAAACTAAGTGCCTTTGATATAAATAAACAAGAAACCTTTTTAATAATGCTTTAATAGTAAAAAACAAAAAACTTTTCAAACTCTTTTTATTCATGTTCGTAATAGTTTTTTTATCTTTAATATGCATTTGATTACAGTCACAGATACCTTGCATATTGTGTCGAAAGCATATTTGAGTCATTGATATTTAATATATATTTTTAAATCATAGCCAATTTAAGGGATTCTAACGAAAGACTTTACTGAGTGAATAATCCACACTTTTTAATTACTAGCTATCAGATATTGTATCTATGATAACTTTTGAATGATTGTCAGTTTTTTATCTGGTTCCATACACGATTTGATCACTCACAGAAATCTTCAGTCTATCACACGTCTGCACTGACACACAATGAATGCCAAACTGAATCAGTTTTCTCAATATAGACAAGTCGAGTCAATATACGTATATACGAGGGGTTTGCACATTGCTGCAAATATTTGTGGCAACATCAAGTGGTAACTCAAAACGAGGCATTCCCAATAATCAACTGATAACTGGAGCACACAGAAAACACACTGAGAACGAATAATCCATTAAGACGATGGATATATGTATATCGATGTCTTTTTCATATTTAAAACCAACCTGGTATAACACATCGATTTAATAACATGATTTAAATGTTGTGCGTTTCTCTTGCAATTATCACAATCCGAATGTAAGTGTAAAATTTAAATAATAACAACAAATAATCATATGCACAAGAAAACACGACGCGACATGGCCGAAACACAGACAGGGAGAGATCAGAGTTCAATTAACTGACATACACGGCGTATGATTATTATTTTAATGCTTTATATTGACGAGATATTCCTTGAAAAGTTTTCATCAATTGAAATTGATTTGGATTTAATATATTTGATTTGGTGTCGTCTCTATCTGCCGGTTGTCTTCACAAGACTGAGTACCGAACGGATACGTGACGCTGGCAGCGCGACGATAGCGCAAAAACGACGACGACAACGTCGACGTCGACGTCAGCGCAAGCAGCGACGGCGACAACAAAAACTGTGATTCCGATTGCGAGCGCACGGAGCGCGACCAACTGACTGACTAAGTGATGATGTTCTGACTGCAGCCAGAGACTGAGAAATGGGAATGGGAATGGAAATGGATGTGGAAATGGCAACTGGGAAAGGGAATGGGAATGGGAATGGGAGAGGCGTCTCTTTGGTTGGTTGCTGCCACAGTCACAGGATGCCACAGCAGTTGATGAAGATGATGATGATGATGATGATGATGATGATGATGATGTTGATGATGATGATCGAGCTGCTGTTTATCTGCCATACACTGCAAACAGCAGGGGATGAAAATGAGAGCGCAAGAAACACGCACACACTCTCAGATACTATATGTATCTGTATCTGTATCTGCAGTTGTATCTGTATCTGTATCTGACTACCCTGCAATTGTGCAGCTCTCGCTCTCTCTGCTTGCCGCTCTCTCTCTCTCTCTCTCTCTTTCTGTGTGTGCTTGAATCTGTGTCAGTTCTGTAAGCAGCACAAACATCATTATCAACTTCATCATCATCATCTTCATCATAGTCATCATCGTGTGGCACGAACTGTTTTAACTTCGTTTCGCCCTTTTTCTGATTCCAATGCGAGTCGAGTCGTGGCCCGAGGCACAATTTGGACTCCTGCTGTTTTGTTGTTGTTGTTGTTGTTGTTGTTGTTGTTGTCTGCCTGGCCACAAAAGGATAGCAAACACACACACACACACACACACACTGAGAGACACTCACGCAGACATAGAGACATATACATTTATATATATAAATATATATACATATACATATGCTCTCTTATTTACCCACTCAGTTTTCCTATCAGAATGCAGCAGCGCAGCAGCCGCAGCAGCAGAATCTATGTATCTCACAGATACACCACATTCCCATCATTATCATGATGATGATGATGAGAAGCAAAAAGCATTTGGTTATTTTGCAGAGTGGAGGAGCCAGCGCAGGATAATAGGGCGTGCACATCTTCGCATTCATTATGCACACACACACACACACACACACACGCACACACACATTTACAGCTGGTAGAGAGCTACAGATACACAAACTGAGAGATACAGATACTCTGCTAGCTGCTGCTGTCCTTGTTTCTCCCACACATCTTGTTTGCTTTACATTTTGCGGTTTCGTTTTCGGACTATTATGGAGCCACGGTTAAAATCGCCCAACCACCCCCTCCCCATATTTCCTCCCTCCCCCTCCCCCTTTCCCCTTTCCCCTCCCTCTCTCTTCGCTCCATCGCTCTGGCAGCACCTTCAGCAGTCAGACAGTGCCAAGTTTCTGGCTTGTGGTTTTGACTTCTTTCCTCTTCCACGTGCCCCTTTCCCCTCCTATATGGGGGTTGGTTTTACTTGCCACTTGCCACCTGCTTCTCTGCCTCTTCCAAAGCGTGCGCAATAAGCGCACATTAGCCTAATGGCTGTGTGTGTGTGTGTGTGTGTGTGTGTCTGTGTATTGGCCACAAAAACTCATGGCTGTAATTGAAAGCGACTGCGTTGCCTTTAGGTCTGGGGGCCTTTTCACTTTGCTCACATTTCTGTTGCGCTTTTTTCGCTTTTTTTTTGCTTTGCATACTGTGAGTGTGAGAGTGTGTGTTTGTGTGACTGTGTGTATATGACTGTGGTTAGGCCGTGTACAAGGTTGATTTTTGGCTGTTGGTTTTTGTTTGCAACTTAATTTTGTATCTGTCGACAAAGTTCTCGACACACACAAAACACAACAAAAACAAACAAACACACACACTCAGTATATACACAAGGCCTATGAGGTTAAGCAAGAGGTGAATAGGGGCAAGTGTTTGTTAACTGATTCGTCAGGCAGGTTTCAGCAATTAGCAAGTCGTTAAGGATAATTCTTAACTATTTTACTGAATTAAATAGTCTAAACTGAGTTTATTGAATTTAAAAATTGCTCATAAATTATTTGAAAAGTATTAAAAGATAATTAGACCTTTAAAAAATGCTCATAAATTATTTTAAAAAAAATTTATAAATCATTTGACTACTGAAAATTTAAAATAATAAAAATGAATAAAATTAAAAACTAGTTTACATATAAAAGTTGCTAATAAATTATTAAAAATAAATGTACTAAATAAGTGGAAAATAATAGATTCTGTTACTTACAGATAGGTATACAAATAAATACAGTGAACCACTAATGTCTTCATACACCATAAATTTGTCAAATTTGCGTATAAAAAAGAGGTTTAGATGCAAAAATTTTTTTAACCCATTAAGTACCCATGGAAAATTTTGAATTTTAAAAAAAGTCTATTTTTCAACATTTTTCTTTGATTTTTAAAATAATATTTAGATGCAGAAAAATTATTCAAATAATTCTAAGAGTGACCTCTTTTTTATAGGCAAATATGACAAATTTATGGTGTATGAACCCATTAGTGGTTCACTGTAGTTTTCTCACCTATTTGCCAATGATAAAACTTTATTTTCCAATTTGACCTCTATATGACTTCACAGCATTAGTTTCCTGGACATTCAGCTTGACTGGACTGCACTATCGCCAACTTTAATAGCTTCCTGAGCTTTATGAGGGTGCCTAATGGCAAAAAAACAAATTAATGTTCTGATTCTGATACTGATATTCCCCAAGTGCTTAATGACGTGATCCCTTTTATATATGCCACATAAGGCACATTAACACGCGTTGATAATAATTATTATGGTATTTTCTTCTTTATTTTTTATTATTTTTTCGTTATTTTGTATTTTGCCTGAACCCGCATATTTTGATGCTGCCTTTTATTTATTGCGAAAAAAAGCTGATAAAATTATCTTAAAAATTAATTCATTTTATAGATTTCTATTGAAAAACTGCGCAGTTATAAATCTACCGAGTATCTCGAATCCTTTCGATGGAAAAATTATGATTTCCCACCACATTGCAAGTAAATAAATTAGATTACATGAGTCAAAAATTTAAGATGTTAAACTTATTGTGATTGGGGCAATAAATTTGTGTACTTGTTATTTATTTGCATGAGGAAAATGCCACTTAAGGGCAAGCCCCCTCATAATTTACGCCAACAATACGAAAGTGATAAAAGAGAACACGCTCATAAAATATGAATGCGACAAAAGGTGTCAGACAAATTCGTATCTATAGCCAACATGCCTGTATCTGTATCTGTATCTATATTTGTATCCCTATCTATTTGCGTTTGTCAAACAGCAGCAGTCAATTAGGCGCACGTCGCAACTTGGTAATATCATTATCATGAGGGCACACTAAGGGTTGCAAGGTTGCAAGGTTGCAAGGGTCGTCGGATGGTTCGTGCGGCGCCCAGACCATCCAAAATAAAAAAAAATTGAAAAAGGGTCTGGGCTTCTGAGGTTCTAATAGCGTTAAATTAAAACAACATAATCAACAACGTTGCGCCCTTGTCACATAATTTAACACACACACTGTCTGTCTGTCTGTCTATCTGTCTATCTGTCTCTTTTTCCAAACAGATAGAAAGGATTGGATTCTTTATTTGCATTTCGCTTTGGTCTGCACTACAAGTCAATAGCAATGGAACTGGGGTGAGTGTCTCAAACATACTCATAGATAGACTCACATAATTCATCAGCAAACACGCCTCAAAAGTCAAATTTGTATATGCATACAAATGTAATTGTGAAATTGCCCTACACTGATTTTACCCAGGGCTATAAATTTGTTCATCAATTGAATTGCTGCTAACTATGAGAAGATACCGAAATCCCAAATCTGACAAAACTGATAAAGTAAGATAGGTAAGAAGCTAGTTCTGAACTTTAAGAGTTTTCTTTTAAGAAATTCGAAAATTTCTGAAAGTTGTGTAATCATCTTTCAGAAATTCGACTTAAATTCGATCTGTAAGAAAAACTTGTGAATTTCATTTTTCATTCTCCACAAGATTTCTGGACGAAAAGTCGAAATTTCGGATCAAGCACTTTAATTTTAGAAATTTAGCATTACAAATTGTCTACAAATTTGTCGACGAAAATTCTTAACATTTTAATTTTAAATTTTAGTGTTAAAAATACAGCAAAAAACTAAAAATTCTTCTTCTTCTTATCAGGAACATGCTGAAAAATAGCATTTAAAATTAATTTATTTAAAAAACTGTAAATTTGTAGTCTAGCTAAGTTTAAAAATTTCCATTGATAAACATTGAGAAAAAATTAATTCGTTTTCGTAAAGTAAATAAAGTAATTAACTTTATCAGAGTTTTCACAGGGTTGATTTCTATATTTTAAAAGATGAAATTGGCACCTTGACAAAATGTGATTTGTAAAAATTGTATAACAAGTAAACGTAGCTAACTATCTAAACTTCTTTCAATTGTCTAGATTAACTGCTATTTGCAATGCCTTTATTTTTATTTCCATCCATACTTGAATTCATTTTACGCGCCAAATGTCCAACTGTGCGAATGAGAACTGGAATGTCCTCAGGCGTTGACCTGACTTGCCCCTCACCGCACCGCATCACCGCACTTTTCTCAATATCTTTGGCTTGAACTTGAACACTTCCTCGACTTGCCCCATTTGTGAACTCACTGTGTTTTTTCACTCTCCTTGTGTCTTGTGTTCAGTTCTGGGTCTGTCGCCTATAATTAACTCAGCTGGATGGTTGATCTTTGACTTTAACTGTCTGCACAAGGACAATGGATCTTAAGAATCGTACAGCAGCAGCTTTTGTGAGTACTCGCACTAGTACTCATACGAATACTCATGCACAGACTCGTATTCATATGCGTATTCGCAAACTGATTTGTTTGTGTGCTGCCCCCTTTTGATATATTTCTCTTTTTATCCAAAAGTTCTTAAAAGAAATCAAAAGTCGTCTCGTTTATTGTTCTCCGAGTGGTTGCGAGTGTAGGTAATGCATACTGTACAGTGGTTATATCTGCCTTGGCTGATCTTGTAAACCTTACGTTATTTCAATTGTGTGTCTTATTGACATGCCAGGACTTTAACTTCGACGGCTGCTCCTGTTTCCACTTCTGCTTCTGCTTCTGCTCCTGCTGCTATTTCCATTCTCATTGTTATTCGGAACGGAAGTCGTCCCTTTTGGCACACAAATATCCAAAAAAAAAGAAATAAAAATAAATTTCAACTCAATGCGAAGTTCTCAAGTCAAATTCAAGTAGTCTACTCGCTAGGGTCAGGCACTATATAATTATAACGAGGTCAAATGAATGCGAGATGATGTGCAGATGATGTGCGATGCATTGCAATGCGCCCAGTAGGCGTGGCAAGTAACTTAATACGAACCCAAAGCTGCAATCTCACTCTCACTCGCTTCCTCTCCTCTCTCCTTCTCCCGCTCTGTGTATCTTTCTGTATCTACTCCTCCCTCTGCCGGCACGCGTCCCTAGTTACATGCAATTTGCAATGTGCACCGGAAGAACATGCAACCCAGGAAGATCCGCAGTTGTCTTCTGGCCTAGAGACATCTGCCTTCTTTACCCAGGCGTAATTCTTGAGGTTCCGCAAATAATTGAAAATGTCACTCACTTGTGTAACCCTTGCCTGCTGCACTCCGTTTATCCGCAAATCTTCTGCTGACCAGGTAAACTCCACGTTACAATTTCTTTTACAACATTTTTATCCTTTTTTCCTTTTTTTTTTAAATTTTTTTTTTAATTTTCACTCAATTTATATTTTTCTTTAATTAACGTGAGAAATCCGCTTGAATTATGGTTTTCATTTCATTTATTTTTCATATATTTTGTTTGCGAATTTATCTTATTTATCACACACACACACACACACACACTCTTTGCAGGCACAACACAATTAATCACACACTATGCGTTCCACTGGCTCCTCGGCAATTGATCGCCGCAGTTGCAGAGCCCCCTTAAATGAGCCGACGGCGCTACGATCCACAAAACTCTCTCTCACACACACACACACACATACGTTAGAGTCGCACGCGCACACACTCGAAATTAGAGGAGCAAAGATCTCGTAAGTAAAAAGAAGTGGAAAAGAGAGAGAGAGAGAGAGTAAATACGCTTCAAACTTGATGACAAAGTTTTTCTCAATTTTTTTTTTATAATCGGTTCAAAAATAATATAATATGAAACCTCCAAAAATTATTACGAGCATATACCCTACTGAAGTGCCTATGATATCAACAGCGACGTCGACGCTTACGAATTGGGAGCAGCAACAAAAACATGAAGCAGAATAGAAAACAACAACAAAACAGTTGAAAGCACGTCGTCCACAGCCTTTGCGTGTGACAGAGCGAGACGGGAAGTGTGCGGGGTTGGGCAGGAGGTGGGTGTTAAAGGGGGACAACTCATAAAATATGAGCGCTTGACTCTCTCTCACTTTGTTACTCTCGCCCCCAACCCTCACTTTGGCATATTCCTGTGATCTTCACTTCACGCTGATCGCGTTTTCTATGGAAAAGTGTACTATGCACTCTCTTCTTGTTGTTGTCGATGTTGTTATCGTTGTTTTTGTTGTTGTTGTTGTTGTTGTTGTTGCTATTGTTGTAGTTTTTGTTGCTGTTGTTGCTTTATAGGCAGTTTGTGGTTGAGTCGTCGTAAATGCAACCAATCCACTTACTATCTATTTTCTAATATGAAAATAAACACATTAACGATTAAACAGAAATTAATGTAACTGGATGCGACTAAGTGATGCCCTGTAGGAAACATATTTCAATCAAGTACTTTAGTTTTTTTGCAAATTAACATTTTTGTTAAAAAAAAACATAGCTCTGTATATTGATTTCTTGAGATTATCGAAAAAATTCTATTTATTTATATTTATATAATTAAAGAAAGAACAACGAAATTTGATTTTGACATGTTTTAATTTTATGAAGTTTTGATGAAACTTAAATTTAACTAACCTGTTGATTAATACCCTGTATGCTGTCATGGACAAATGACAATGTAACTGATTTAAAACAAAATTGTAAACAGTTAGGTAATCGATATTGATCATCTAAAATATACAATCACTCAGTAATGAATTATGTATAAGACATTTCAATACCCTGTAATGGGTAATATATTATTTTTTAAGTTGTCTATTATTAGCAACAGTGTTGCCAATTACAAAACTGATAAGGAACCAATAGTTATCAGTATCTAAGTATACATCTTTTATGAATGGAAATACTATCTTTACAACTTACAATGATAGAATCTAAGGGGAATTTTAAAAGATAAAATGTAAAAGGATATACACAGTATGTAAACTACATGCTACTAACCCTTTTTCCATTTGAATATGAAAGATGTTGTTCTTAAGATTGTCTCAAGTCGTATATCAATATATGCGGGTCGTATCACAGTTGAGTATCTGTCATGTAATGTGCAACTGTAAATAAAGACAAAAGTCCCACACTCATAAACAATGGTCCAATGACAATTGAGTGACAGTAACGTCGATAAAGTAAAGCCCCTTCGTATACAATATGAAGAAAGATATAGGATAGAAATACACACATTTCTCAGTAAGTTCGAATCGAATGTAAGCACACGCAATTATCTCACTGAACTACTCACACTGACAATATATATATGTGTATATAGGATATATATAGATATATATATTTAAAAGAGGCAGAGGCTGCCTTGACGTAATGTTTATTGTAAACAAGCCACAACGCGTAGTAGGTCGATAGATAAATCTACCCTGGAAACCCCAAGTTGCAAGTATAACTTTTTTATTCAACTTTAGCGACACAATGCGATCTCTGACTGACAAGCTTTGAGTGATTCGAGTGAATACGTTGAATACCCGGACAAGTTAAGGCGATGACAGAGAGCGATTGATTATGGCCAGTTTAGAAGGTGCTTAACTTTATTAGCCATCATATAATTGGTGGTATATAACGCATACGCAGGGTCTGCTCGTGGCTATCATTTCTTCTATCTAGACAACATTTTTAATTTTTATCTGCAACACACTTGCACACCCACTGATACACTGATACACTCATATACCGAAAACACTTTTGCTTTCGCTTGCTTTGAGGGGACAGTAAAAGGTTGTGCTCTGTAGCCTCTTTTGAGTGTCGAGTGTCGTCGAATCAAGCATATAAATGTTCAAAGTATTCGATAATAAATTGTCGAAATTGGAAGAATAATTCGGCTATTGTAAATTCATAAATATATCAGGTGCTGGTCTAGCGATGGGGCAACAATACAATATAATAAAACTGTTGCACAGACGATATCATCGAGGGAAAGGAAACACGATTCAGCCAATGATTATGGAGTGCTCTAAACAACCTCCAGCTGTTGTATGTTTAACCCAGTTCCAGTTTCATCGAAGACACACATTGTCAGCTTTAAAAGGCCCCAAAGTTAAGGTAGCAAGTCTCAAGACTTATACGTGCTTATTTAGAGGATCTAATCAAGTTTATAGAGCATCCATGCTTTGATAGCAACAGCTATAAAGCGTCTTTATAAGCATAGCACTAATCGTAATCTTGATCCGTAGCTTATCTGGCGTTTATCTCTGGTCGTTCAGGGTGCCAAAAAATTGTTATTTTTTTATAATGTACTGGGAACCACTCGGAATGAACCCTGAAACTCAATCCATTGTCTACTGCGAATATACATATGGAGGGTCTATCAGGTCTATCTGGTTCTTGGCGTCTTCCATTATCTGCACTCGAGTTGTAAATATTATGAAGGCGACACTTTTATTTTGATATATTTATGGCGCTCTAATGTGCATTGGGAAACAACATCGAATTGAATAGGTCTATAAGGTCTACGAATTCGAATACGAATACGAATACGAATACGAATACGAATACAAACTTTAAATAGGTGTACTCATTATATCGTTGTGTACTCGTACTATGCTGTCCGCTTCGAGTCTTCACATTCACATTATCAGCCACAAAATATTATGTTTTATGATGCTATATATATAGAGCTATTTCTTGCCTAATTGAATGATATGATAGCGGGTTTTAGAAAATATTTTAATAGCTCTTAATACAATCGATTCACAGGTAATAAAACGCTGATACCGCTCTAATTGATATGACGATACGAGATGTGAATGTTATTTCGGGTGTACTTGCAAATTGTTCGATTTTGGGGTTATTTCAACTATACTTCATAATCTTAAGATAGTTGAAAATTCAAGCAAGTCTATAAAATGTGTATATAAACTAGATTAATTTATTATATCTCAATATCTCTGGTAAAATGCAGATCAAAACATCCTAGGAATCGAAAAATAGTATTAAAATAGTCGACAGCGCATTAGACTTAGGGTATTTCTTAGTCGAACACTCCAGACTACTTCAAGACTTTGTTGACTAATGAAAGACTCAGTTCTTTACTTAGATTACTGTTTATATTTAAAAGTGAATACCCTTAGATTGATTCCACTTACTAAGTATGACATATATCATACCCGCAGATGAGACCCCTTAGAATCCACATGCTACCACAAGATCTATATATACTCATATATACAGATTGAACTTGAGATTATTGAATATGCACATGTGATTTACCCGCATTTTTGGCTTCGCCAAATAGCCATTATATCCCGCTGCCCCAAATCAGCAAAGAATTGAAGCACATTCCCCAAGGGTAATAACAAATGCGTCAGATCGTGATTGGGAGCAATTTATTGAATCATTGCAATAACACAAGAAACAAGAAAATCAAAAGGAAGCTGGTCTATAACTGTATCGGCCCTGCCGGAAACTTCTCATATACTATATAATAGAATCATAGAGCAGTTCTATTCTATTTAAGTAAATGACATAACATAAAGATAGCTGGCATAAAATAATTCAGAAATCCGCTACTTAATATAAGTGTATCTTTAAATACGTATGTCTGGAAATACTATATGTATATGAAAATAATATTGTTTCGCAACTTTTCAGTCTGACTTATCGGTCTTCCAACGTTTTCAATGTCAGTTGATTACAGACAGTTGCCATACGCATCCGATACATAAGCAGAGTTCCACGAAACAGAATAATACAGAGCAATTCCTCTCGTTGTTAAATGGCTTTCGGAAGTTTTGTGACTGATAAACCAAAATGGACAGAGAGACAGAGAGAGAGAGAGAGACACAAAGAAAGATAGAGAGACTTGGCAACGAATCTCTTCCTAAAATAGAACTAAATGATTTTGACACAGCTTTGAGAATTAACATGTGCAATGCGTCTCAGCATTTTGTTATCTGAACACGAAACAACGAACCAAATTTTAACTCATTTCGTTCAGGCTCCAAAAAGAAACCCACGACAATAACAAAACCGAATAAAGGAAAATTAACTTTGCTAGTACATGAAACAGATGTCGAATATTATCTAAGACTCGGGTAAACAGATTTAACACAAATCTCACTGGAATATCGATTTGTACTTAAGAAAATTATAAAACCTTAAGCCCGCATTAAATGCAAGTGTTTTAATCATTTTCTCAAGGGAGTTTAATGGAAATTTTTATTTATTTATGTACAAATTATTGAAAAATGTCAATTTGTTTAAAGATTAAAAGAAAACTACATTCCTAAATAAAAAAAAGAAAACACATTTTTTACTACTGCTTTATAAATTAGTTTTAAGAATTGTATTCCCAAAGTAATTAATGTTGATTTCTAGAGGAATATCAATAAAAATTTGAATAATTGCAACATATGAAATTTTATCGATAAAAAGAAGACATAGAAAAAAGTTTAATATCAAATCTAATCTGGTATCCTTAGTATTTCTACTGAAATTAATTTTTTTTAAACATCTCATAGAGTCGAAGATCTAGTCACTAGTACTCTAAGCACCCCCCAATATCTTAGATTTAATATAAATAATTAAAATTTGTGTCTTAAAATTTAGATATCACACAATATGCGATAATAGTATTTAATAATCTTTGGAAGGACATACAGTCTTACTTGTTTAACTAGAATCACTTTATCCAACGAAAAGGAGATATTCGACTTATAGAGTTTCTTATCTTAATTTTACTGCCACTCATTTAGGTCGAGTTAGAGAGGAATTCGAGTTATGGAAGTTCGAGTAATGGAAGCACAAAACTATAATAAAAGTTGGTAGAAGTTCAATAGAAGTCTAATATATAATTCACAGAGTTCAATAGGTCAGGTTCAATAGATATTACTTACCTTGACTAAGTTTTTGTGCAATCGCTTTGGATCGCATTATAATCTCGAGCAGTGACGTCATTAATGCGGAGAACGTTAAGTAAAGCACATAATAAATCCGTTAAGGAGAGTTCAAGAGTTCAGGCCATTGACATTGAAATGCACTAAAAGGATAAGTCTCTCTGAGTGTGTGTGTGTGTGTGTGTGTATGTTGTGTATGTGTTCACATACAATTAGAAATCACAACTTAAATCAAGCACACAACGATGAACCGACTGAAGCGACACAATTTAAATTTGCATACAAAAAGAGGAATACCCTGGGCTGAGAGGGGTATGCGGTTAGGGGGCGGACTGTAAAATGTGGCCAACACACAAAATTCTTGGCAAATGTTTTTCCCTGTGGTTCTTCTTTTTTTTTGCACACGCGTCTCACTGTACAGTAAAGCCTGACGGCAGGCGCTTGACGCGGGCGGTGGGTGGCGAAAGGCGGAGGGCGGGGTTGTGATTGGAAAAAATATATATGTATATATCGACGACAACAACAAGAACAACAAAGGAAGACCGACGGCACAAAAAAGTGTTTGCAAAGTTGTTGTGCTGAAGCTGAACTGAAGCGCGTTTGTCAGAAAAAAGTTCAACTTAAGGCACAGCGATAAAAAACAGAACGCAGCAACAGCTACAACAACAATAATAACAACAAGAATAAGAACAACAACAACTTTGGCGCGACTCCGACTGTGTGGCACACACACCTGCCCATTGAAGCTCCTCAGACGCGACTGACGACGGCGACGACGACGGCAACGGCAGCGGCAACAACAACGACGACGACGACGACGACGGCGTCGACAACGCGAACTAAGACTACGAGTATTTCGTCTAAGTGTTGCTGCTGCTGTTGCTCCCACTTCTTCTTCTTACGCTTGTTGTTAGCAATAGTTTTTTTTTTTGAATTTTTTTGCTTTTGTTTTATTCTGCTTTTTGTATTCAAAACTTTTTTCTTTAGTCCGCAGGCGGCGCTTGCGGCCGCTGATTGCGACTGACTACGACGACAACGTTGGCGGTGGCAATTATGGCGGGGCAGGACAGGCCAAGTTCTCCACAGCTAACCACCAACCAAGACACGCGTAGGTGTTGTGACTGTGTGTGTGTGAAAGGACACTAACGATGAGAACGCAAACTGGGTTGGGAAGGGGGCGGGAGAGGCAGAAACAACGGCGACGTAATTCATGCAAATGAAGTCACGCAACACAGACACAGGTAAGACGACGTCAGGACTCTGCCCCATTCCAAAGGACGACCATTGGCCAGCACGTCCACCAGCAGCACCGGAGTGGAGACCACCACAATCGGTGGAGCAAATGGGACAGCGAACTGTTGCTTGGTAAGTTGCCAGAAGCCAGTCTCTAAAAAGTAAAGAACCCTTTTTCAGTATATCTGGTTAAAAATGTTTCAGGATTTTTCTGTAATTCTAAAAAATAAACATTTTCTCATAATCATTATTATTTTTAAAAATCCATGGAAAAAAACATTAATTTTATTATATACATTATTATTTTTTTATTATTCTTCAAATTATTCTCCATTATTATTATTTGAAAATTTATCTTAAAATTAGCCAATTTTGTAATCTAGCGAATTTTCAGCTATTTAAATCATATTAAATGTTTCTTAGCGACTTCCATACCAAATTTCAGCAACAATGCTCATTTGCAAACCCTTTTAGTCATTTAAAAATGCCGAATTTCCTTAAGTTATCATACTTGCATTGTACTTCATATTAAAAAACTTAAAATTCATTTTAAAATTAGTCAGTTTTTTAATCTAGCTAATTTTAAGCAATTTAAATCATATTAAATGTTCCTTAGCGACCAAATTTCAGCACCACTGTTAACTTGCAAACCATATTAAACCCTTAAAAATGCAGAATTTTCTTAAGCTATCATAATTTTATTATAAATTACATTGAAAAGACTGAATCTATTTATCTTGAGTTGTTATACCAAATTCAAGCAAAATTACTTAAATAGTTTCCGAGTTATTCGACAGAACCGCTTGAAAAGCAGTACAAAAAAGCTTTAAAACTAACGAATTTCCTTCAACAACATAGGCAAGTTAGCCATAAAAATTTCCATATTTGACTTTTGAAACTTTTTCCAGAGTTGAACTCAGCTCAGTTGTGAGTACTTCAATTGCCATTTGGCCCCTCGACCCTCACATAACCCTGCTATCTCTGCCATCTATCTATATGCCTATGGCACTTGGTAAAGCCCGACAACCCATGAACATGCCTATGAGGCCCACTGCTAATGAACAGCCCTCCGATTCAACACTGGCCAGCCAATGGGCAGACAAATGGTCAGTCGGACCAGGGACCACCCTCTTGGGCAGTCAAGTGGCAGCTAGACAGGGGGCGATAGAAAGAGAGAGGGAGAAAGAGAGTGGGTTGGGGCACGGTTGACTTTTGCCTGCTGCATTTGTCGCCTGCGCAGGCCGCGTGTCAGTCGTTTGTCATAAGTGTCCCCTGTCCCCTGTTCCCTGTTCCCCTCCATCAACATTTCAAGTGCTTTGCAATCAATAGCACATCCTCCCCTGCCTCCCCCTGTTCCACCCCTAGCGGAGTGCTCTATCACCTGCCCGAAGCAGTCTGCGCTCCAATTTCAGCGCATTTCTAGCATTTTTTTCGTATTACGAGAATACTCATAATAAAAGCAACTCAGGCGAGCGAAAAACATTTGTTTTGCCATGTCGTAAAATATGCTAAGATTTTGCTTAACTCTTGCCAATTGCTGTTGTTTGTTTGCTGTTGTTGTTGTATTTTCATTTTTTTTTTTTTGGCAGCTTTATGGTACGTATAATTGTTGTAAATGACTCGCTATCCAAATGTGTTGCGCCCTATTAATATGCACAATTTTATTAGTGTTTATCTAAGTTTTGTGTGTAGTTTCGGGGCGCCATAGAAAACGCGGCCACTAATCAGTACGTAATATTCCCCATTCTAGTATTGGTGTGGTGTGAAGTCCATTGTTCTAATTATAAGTGCACTTGATCTTGCTTTTAGCCCACGTATACAATCTACGTACGTACATGAGATTTGCCAATTTCAAGGTGACCTATAATATATTTTTTTACATATATCGATATATCATTCAGTTGGCATCATTCAGGGCAAGTCGACTCAGAATGAAATCATTTTCTCAACTAATTCTGGAAGAAAGTAGAATGCACACAGAACGGAAATCGTTAAATGAAAAGTAGAATAGTATAAGACTGAAAATTCAAAATCAATACAAATTAAATTGATCATTAGCTAATATTATTTATAGCGTCTATTTTATTAAATTCAATTTTATAAACAAAATTTTATATTAGATTACATTATTTGAAAGCTACATTCAATATATTTTGCATAGCAATTAATGGCAAATTTTAAAATATTGTATGAGATACAAAATAAAATTGAACAGGATCTTAAAAAAAATATTTTCTTGCAGGGAATTTAAACAATTTCTTGATGAGCTAATTTGACTATCTTTTACATAAGTAAAACTTTGATTTCGCAATAAAAATAGTTAAACAATTACTTTCAAATTACTTGCCAAAATTAGAGGAAAGAGGTCAAATTAATTAAAATAATTAAAAGTATTTCAATAATTGTTAACACTTCTTTCTTAATAAATCTTCTTACCCGTTTGCCAAGTCAAATACTCAGTGTAGGAGCAACATATTGACCCCAAATACTCGTATGTTGCTTTAATTAAGAGCTAATCACATTTATAGTACATACTTGCAAACACACATACATGCACACATACATACGTATATATGTACTATTGAATGAAGGCCTCTTTCGTTAAGATGACGACCCATAAGAAAATTCTCATTAATTTCACTGCTGGGGCAGCAGACAGCGCATAAATGGCGAGCGAAAACATCGGCTGAAGTATGCTGTGGAGTTTCTAGAGGGGGGCAGGTTGGGGTGGCAGTTGCATTGCATCGGTAATATGAAATAATTTAGCGAACATTTAATTATCAGGAAAAACGACATACACACATTACATAAAATGCATACTCGCCTGTATGTGTGTGTGTGTGCGTATACATACACATAAAGAGAGATGCAATTTGCAGAATGAGGTAATCGTACAGCAGCACCGCAAAAGTTTCAACAAAAACTGCCCCACTGCCCCCCCCACACTTTCATCAAACGCCGCTAACATCTGCCCAGCTCGTATACACAGGCAGAGACACACGCACACATCAACACAGACAGCGTCACAGACACACTCACAGAGTCATTGCTACTCACACAAGCTCACAAAAACGAAAAACGAACGTTTCTGACTGGCGGGCATTCACATGGTCGTTGTTGTTGTTGCTGCTGTTGCTGTTGTTTTGTTATAGCCATCGCCATCGCTGGTTGTGTGTGCGCTGCCTGACGTCTCTTATCTCTTGCCCATTATCTCTCTCCCCAACAAAAACATCACGGCAGCAGCAGCAGCAGCAACAACAACTTCAACAGAAGCGACGCGACGAGAGTGTCTGTCATTCGTTTGTCATCGTCATCGTAGCTCCAAACCCGAGCTGCTCTCTCGCTCTCACATGCTGTCTGTACGCGTGTGCTTTGTGCGTCTGCGCTTTAGTTCGGTAGGTGGAGCTTTGCGAAGCGAGAGAGAGAGACACAGAGAGTGTGAGAGAGTCGTGGCTGTGTTTGTAACTCTCAATTCGCCGTTGTGCGGCGAATTAACAATTGCTGGCTGTCTTGCAGCACTTTTTGCTGCCCCTTGGTGTTTTTTTTGATTAATGAAGTGTGTTAAGAGGCCAAACGACGAAGCAAACTGTTGCAATGCCAACGCCAAGGACAATGCCTGCGGCCAGCCCCAAACGAGTCCTTGATAGGGGTTAGGTTAGCCGCATGTTAATCAGCACAGCCAGTTTTACCGACGGCTAACTGGGCACACCCACGCACATGGGCACATAGGCACATAGGCGTGGCATAGACAGTTATCATATCTCTCTATCTCTGTGTCGCCGCAAACGTTAGCGCTCTGCTGCTGCTGCTGCTGTCGCTGCTCATTTTGCAAGTTCGCTCTCTTTTATCTCTTTACTATGGCCATCCCGCTCGCTCATCTGCGGCACTGCTCTCACGCTTTGACCAGCGTAATGTGCTCCAAAATGTCGCCACTTTCGTTGGTCCATTGATGTGCGCTGATAGGGACAGCAGCGAGGCAGCGACGTCGACAGAAGCAGCGACAAAATGGCGTTTCTGTGTAGATACATTTATATACATGTGTATGTACATAAGTGAGATACATAGCGGTCTCCTCGTTTACCTCTGCACCTTATATCACTCGGCAGATACATACAGATACCTACAAATGTATGTAGATACACGAGTATCTTGGACACTGCTCTGCAACTTTCTTGTGACAACGAAAACAAACAAACAAACAACAACAACAACAAACAAAACCTCAGGCAGCTTCGCTCTGCTTTAATGATACAGCTGCCACAGCAGCAGCAGCAGCAGCAGCTTCCAACTCTGGGTTTTATGTCTTCATTAACTGAAAAGTTATGAGCCATAAGAGGCACTGCCTCTCAGGCATAGACATTACTAGGGGTGTGTGCGAGGGGAGTTCGAGGAGTATGACCACAGCATCTGTGTGCGGTGATTGGGGACTGTCGGGTGACAATGGCAACCAGAAATCACAGCGACAGCGAACGACAGTTCTCCATTCTCGTGGTCATGTTTAAAAATGAAAACAACAACACGACTAACAACAATGGCAATAACAGTAAAAGTAACAACAACAGTCAGTGAATATTTCTGATCTGCGTCATGGTAATCAGTTTTAATACCCTTTACACAGAAACAACTCTATAAAAAGTGTTTTACCAAGTGATATATATCACAGATAATCATTTTTTATTATTATCCCATTTTCCAATTATTACGATTTCCTTTTTTTAAATTTATAAGAATTCTCATAATCATATAAATAGAAATAAATTAAATATATTCCAAAATATGACAACATAAATTAGTTTTTAAAAATTTTAGAAATGCATCATCGCAGGGTATCAACTAGCCGACTACTGCTACTATGACTCTCTGCTATAACTGCGGGTAGCATTAGCTCCTTGACAGCGCACAGTGGTCACGGGCAATGCAAGCAAATCATTTTAAAGAAGATTATATTTAGATTGGGCGGCTACATATTTAATATTATAGATTATACATATATAAAAGTATATATAAATCCAGCATAATGTTTAATCTTAATCCTGTGGTTCTAATGCTGCGGTTCTAAGCTAAGGATTTGTCATTCTTCAATTAATCTTAGCAATGATTACTCGATTTTACAAAGCTTACTTTGTGTCACTAAAACTTTTGTTGGTTGTTTTGTTTATAGAATAAAACGTGAGTAATCCAAGAAAGCACCAAGTTCTTTATTATAAAGTAATTTTTTTCATTACCAATTGTTTTAAATAAAAAAAAATTTTATTAAAATGCTTGAAGAATCTTAAACTTAAAATATCTTAATATAAATTATATTTTCTCTTTATTACTGATTGTCTTAAGTAAAAAAAATAAAGTAAATCTCAAATAAAATTGTATCTACTGTGCAATAATCATGAATTACTTACAACCTTTAGCACTAGGATGATAAATAAATAAATATGTTAAAATTAAAGAATCTGAAGTTTAAAATGTATCTTCCTAATATGCAAAGATATAAACTGTTTATTTATTACAGCAAAGTTTTTAACTTATATAATACGTTTTTAAAATTTCTACGATAATCTGAAATGACAAGTTTTCGTTCAGTTTTGAATCGACATGGCACCACTGTTGCAACGACAGTTTTGCACGTTGCGTTGATAACTCATTTCACGTGTCTAGATAGTATTACTTACAACACTCAGAGCTGATGTCGCTGACCATGGGACATTGACGTTGCCTCTGCCAGACATGGCGACAGGGGACAGGGAATATCAGGAGACGCTTGGGAGGCTGGAAGAGAGTGCTGGAAAACTGCGAGTCTGAGACTCAGAGACGTTACTGATGCTTGCCCTTTATTTTTTTACTGACGCTCGTAAAACTGAGCAGCATTTGCAGTAGCATTGTTGTTGTTATTGTTGTTGTTGTTGTTGGTGGTTTTAGTGGCTGTCGTAGGAAGTCATCAAAAACTGTCGTCGTTCCAAGTCGTCCAATATTCTATGCTTGATTCCACACAGGTCTCACTAGTTAACTTCGCTTCACTGATGCGCTTTTTTCAATTTGTCACGTACGGTCGATTTTTGAGTTCGATATTCGTTTGCTCATTATAGTTCATCTACAACTATGGAGACACAAGGGCAGCAGTTGAAGGAGCTCTGAAAATGAAGGTTTGGGGAGGGGGTGGAACACATTTAATAACAAATTAGTATTTATGAAATTCATAGAATTATTCGTTTGTCCCGCTAATCTATAAAAATCGCACTAGGCTTGCATGTGGAGGGTATATCTAATTATGCAAGATTTGCAGGGTCTGTCCAAAGTTAGAAAGTTCGTTTCTAGGCCAATACTATAGTATATTTTTTGTACAATATACATTTAAGTTGTGCGACGAGTCTATGATGTAATGTTGACTAAATTATGACGTTGGTCAAAACGTGCGCTGGACACATTTATCATTTGGTGGGGAGACTCCGACCGACAAGACCCGAATGGTAAAAGCAATAATAACTTTATGTCTTTTGGCTTTTGCTTGGTGGCACTGCGAACATACGAGTCAAGTGTAGACCGTGAGTCCTGTGAGTCCTTGAGTTCGCTATGATAGAAAATTGTGTCACGACAGGAAGCGAGATAAGAGCGTAATTTTCTTTCAACGTACATTGGGCGACAGGTAAAAGCTTTACAAGCTGTACTTCTCCCCTCGACTCTAGTCTACGATATGCTATGCTATGAACTGTGGCCCGGATGTGGACTATCGTGGTTACCGTTAGTCATTTTCAGTGATTGTTCAACCGACGACGAAGCCACTACTACCGTTGACTTGACTTTTAATGATTGTCACGCTCCCTCCCATTCCCATTCCCATTCTCATACTCAATTCCAATCCCGATTCTATTTTCCTTCCCTTTCTTCTCTCTCTTCTCACTCTCCACTGACCACAACAGACAGGCGAATAAGGTGCACTCCCACCCCCTTTCCACCCTCGGCTCGGAACTGTGCCTAATTTGCATTTATATTCATAATCTTGAGCATTGCGTCATGAAATATTGCATGTCCCGAACTTGTGACACTTTAATTGCTCACTGGATTACACCCAGGTACAGTGTTCACCCACCTAAGAACAACATTATGATCACACCACTTTCCAAAACGATCAAATTCCTATAAGATTCAGTTCTCCGCCCGCTTCTCTTTCATTTGCATAAATATCTCGTTGGACTCATTAACGTTGTCTATATGGCCCCTATATGGTTATAGGCCCTTGTCAGTTCAGTTTTACTGACTACGTGACTTTTGCGCGTTTTGGCTCTTTTTCCATGTCTGCAGATCGATTTTCAGACACCAAAAACAGATACAACTGCAGATCTGGAAAGAGAAGAGAGCAAAAATGAAGAGTACTTGCATTCAGCTGACCAGACAAAACAAAGTCAAGATCCAAAGTTGTTATTCTCCAGCCAGATAAATGACTAAAAATACAAACAAAGATACACGAGCTCGCAACTTACTTCTACAATGTGGGTTCCCCACTGACAATTCCCCACTCTTTACTCCCTTCTTCCCACTCTCTTCTACCGAATCCCCATTCTTCAGCCTCGTCTGCACATCGTCTGCCTTTCTATCGCGCTATGTCAGACCTTCTTCAGAAATTCTTATTATCTCTTTAGACTAAACACTTAATTCTGTATGGGATAATGTCAAACATGTGTTTTTTTAAATCGTTCAGATATGAAATTCAGATATGAAACTTATTACCATGTTCCTTTTACCTGATGACTTCTGTAGTATTTACTCAGTGAATCGAGTTTAGTATCAAAATTTACAAGTCTACAAAATCTTGAAATAATAACGATATAAAGTACATACAGAGCTTTTAAGAAAATTTAATATAAAATGTTTGTTTGGTGTGTACAAAATATACATGTAAACTTTTGATTTATAAAGTTCCTAATCTACAAAATCTTGAAACAATAACGATGTAAACTATATACAGAGCTTTTATGAAAATTTAGTATAAAATTTAATACAAAATACGCATGTACATGTTTGACATGTAAGTTCGCTAGTTCAGAGGTGTGTCCAACTTCAAACTCTCAAAACTTGTCCAAAACTGAACAGAATGACAGAAAAACATTTGGCCTCTTAATTCATTATGTACTCAAATTTTATTGAATTGGTTCAAACTATTTTTTGCCTAAAAATACAATATTTACGGAGACCCTTAATTTTTTCGAAAATTCAAAATTCAGTCCTGTCATAATTAACTGAACTTAATTCTGCAAATGAACTGCGATGAGCGTACTTTAGAGAGTCGTCAATTTTTCACGAAAATCAATTGATAGTCAAAAAAAAATTGATCCGCGAGAATAGAGATGTCGATTTTTCGATGTATTATTACATGAATACCCATTACACATTCATGTCAACATTTATTACTTTCTACTGCACTTCACTCTGTATTCACTTCATCTATACCCTGGAATATCCTATACCAATCCGAGCTGTAAGCACGCTGAAGGGGCTGCCATTTTGTATCCAGATTCACCCACCGCGAGTGGGGCACTTTGAGCTATAGTCAAGCGTAAAGAGATGTAAAGACATGCTCAAGTATGCCACTCGATGCCTGGGCAGGTAAAGGTGGCATGAGGAGCCAGTTGGATGTGTGTGTGGGGGGGGGGGATTGGGGCAAGGGGGAAGGCAATTGAAGGCAGCATTGCCACAAAATGCCAAACGAGCGTAAACTGCCATTCTGGCATTTCAAGCCGGAATACGCGCAGCACAACAAAGGCATCCATAAGAGCAGAATAACTAGAAGTCGGATTTAAGTTACTCTCCAAATTGTTTGATTTTCGTTTACAAAATAACATTTTTTTTTAATTAAATATGAATGGATTTTAGGAAATTCTAAGGCGAATAAATGCGTTTAAATCAATTCACTTTCTTTATTTATATTATTTGTGACAAACAAGAGTTTAGACTTCGTATAGACTTTCACTCTTCTGCACAAAATTACAGGGTATTTAATTTAAAACTGCAATTGTATGTAAAATAAAGTATTTCATTGTGTTCATAATTTCATTGTATACATCACCAGGGCCAACAAATTTGCACGCATTTTAGTCGCATTCAGTTGCTGCTTTAAGTGGACTTCGTCTCCGTCTCCGTCTCATCCATCCTCCATCCTTCTTCATGCTTTTCCAGTCCCAGCTGAGGCCTTAGAGTCGTCTCGACCCATTCAATAATAGACCTATAGTTGCTCTCCAGTTGCCCAGTTGGTTTTTGGATAGCCTGGCTAATTGGCTTAGTTAAAATGTATTAGTTATGGTTCGTTCAGTTTGCACAAACAAAATGGTTGGAGGACATTTTAAAATGTCCTTTAAGCTTTGATTGGCACACTCATTATTAATGTATCGTTGCGCGAAGTAATAATGCTTTGAAAGCTAATTAGCTTGGCGGATTACAGCCATTAAATTAGAAAAATAATACAACAAAATCACAAAAAGCACTCAGAAAATGAAATTACAAATCATCTACCTTTTATAAATAAAGCCAAAAATTCAAATACATGTCTATTTTGTATTTATTTATTTTATTTTCTTATGCTTAGAAATTAAATCATAGAAATTAAAGAATAAATAGAAATGGGTTAACACTCAAAAGCAATTATATTTTTATGACATATTATACATTCGCTTAATTGTCATCAGTTGTAAGTTGAATTTCAAGCAATACAAATCTAAAATTTTTCGAAATACTTAAAGTTTTTCTTGAAAATCAACACAAATTTTATGTGTAATCAATTTGAAAAATGCTTGAACTAAATTTAATATATTTTCTAACCGTTGCTAGTCTTATAAGCGTAGGTTGACAACAAAAGTGTGTTTGTTTCCAATAAAATTTATTCAGTAATTTTACAACTGATACAGTTGGACACAACCGATGCCTTGCCGCTTCAGGGAAATCCAATAGCTCAGCATATACAAGATGTGAGGAAGAAAAGCGATAATATACAAACTCTTCCAAGCAATCCCAACTTGAATCTGTTTCGAAAGAAATCGGAGCTTGATAAAACAAAGAAAAAAGCTAGCGGGCCCCATGTTCATCCCGGTTTAACAACGAAATTTATACAAATGGTGGCCGAAGAAGGAATTCCTAACGATGATGAAGTCCTTGATGAAAACAGTGTAACCACCAGCGATGATAGTCAGAACAATGTCACCTCCGGCGATGATAGTAAAATCAATGGAACCACCAGCGGTGATAAATCTGAAGATAAAAAGGAGGATAAATCTGACGATAAACCGAATCAGTCGGGGAATGCCGGAGGTGGTCCTGAAGAAATTACCATCTCCGTGCCGAAATTCCAAAAGGATCACATGGGCAACTGGATTTACCATCATTGGGGTGCTACCTTTGGCCAAGTTTGGGGCGATACCCGCTTCAATAACGGCCGCTTCACCATTCCCCGCATCAAGGTTGACTCAAATGCACCCAATGATTATTATCCAGAGTGCGTATCATATTTATTATCATAATGATCTCTTAAATATGTGCTTTATTCCATATAAACGACCAACTTTAATCTTGAGCCCCTTTCAAAGTACTTATTTAATTAACTCACTTTTTTCTCATCCAAAAAATAGCGGCCCCCGTCCTACAGTCTGCATGGGATCGACAGTATATAATGTGCCTAGAGTTAAGAACTGGCTGAGGCGCAATGTATACACGGAGGAGCACAAGCACAGACCATTCTGGGATAATCTCAGACAGGTAATGTTCACCCAGGGCAATTCCGAGGAGTGCCATGACGCGGAAAAGTATACAGACTGGAAAGAGTATCAGGAATGTGCGATGCGACGCAATCAACGATTGGAGTACATGGTTCCCAAGTATCCAGCACACCAAATTGGCTATAGAGGAAGTCACATAAAGAACCCTGTAAATAACTTTAAATTGTTAACGATACAAAATTGTGATTAATTTTTTGGATCGTACATTAAACATTTTCGATACATATGTGAAATAAAAATTGTTTTTCTAAATTCAAAGTATCGTTTCCATAACTAATATTTTAAAAGCGAAACACTGCTTGAAATTTGAAAACTACTTTCCTTAACATTTCGTTTAACATCTTGTTAAATAATTTCCCTGACTTCACTGCAATTATGTTAATAAGCCACAAAATTGAAAACCCAAAAACCATGTCGAATTTGACTACAGTCCATGTGTTTGAAGCAGAAACTGAAACATGATTTGTTATCAGACCAAAGGCAAAAATGTGTGGAATCATTTAAATAACATGGAGTTTGAACTTCCGGCAAAATGTCAGGATCAGCCCAAAACCGATGAACTCATGAGAGAGACAGAGAGAGATAGAGCAAGTGAGGGAGAGCGCACTGGCAATGTCCTGTAACAAAATTATAACACAATTTATACGGTTGTTTGCTCAGTCAAGTTGTGGACTACAGACAAGAAAGGACAAGGAAGGATACCAGCTTGAGACTCGGAAAGGAAACTCATTTTCTCATTTTATGCTGGGCAAACAAAACGACGACTTCCAGTTTAAGTTTCAGTTACAGTTGGAGTTTCCCCTCCACCACTTGGGCAGCCCATCAATTCGTGTCCTGGCTGTGATTGTGCGCATTAGATGTAAGTGGCAATGGGCACAGAGAAGGGGGAGTGCAATTTATGATTTATGTTGTTTGAAATCAGGCAACGTTATGTCCAGACAATCCACTCTTGTGTCCTGTGTTCTTGGGAAGAAGCCAGCCGCAAATAGAAAAAAATAAAATAAAATTCCCAAGACATATGTATATGACTGCAGATATACTTTGAGAGTGTTGGTGTGTATCTATGTGTGTGAGAGTGTATGAGAGTGTGTGGTTTTCATAGATTACACACACAATTGAATATACATATGTATATATGTATGTGTGGCAACGCCCACCACAAGCCACGCATATCAGCCCCTAACGAGCATCGAGTATATACGGTGCATGTGTCCTCACAGTTCTTGCCACACAGCTCCTGTGACCTCTGACACTGCTGCTGCTGTGATTGCTTCTGGTTATGCTTGAGCTGCCTGCACAGTTCGACTCGAATGCGAAACGATTTAATTTGTTTCGGAGGTAATGTGGCATATGCGCCTTTTGCCTGGGAGTTGCCACACAGATTGAGTGTTAAACATGTCCTACCGTTCTACACTAGCCAAATTGTGTGGCATGCCAAGCCAAAAAAAAAAAAAACAGAAAAATAAAATGCTAAGCTGGCCAAAAGAAGTCGGCCTTCATAGCTCAGAATTTATTATACACTCTTGGCCAGCTCCGATTTGCATATTTATGAATAATGAAGGATAACCAGGATAGCCAGCCGAACTGGCCGTGTACAGTGTACACTCTGCATACTTAGTTGACTTTGGTGGCGTGTCTTTTGGCCAACCACCTCATCCATGCAGCGAAAAGCCAATGACAGGTGCACACACAATGTTGGCCTAAACTTCTTGGCTTTTCCATTTCTATAACCTTTGCATGACCACGAGTTGCGGCTCTAACTTTGACTCCAACTCGAGGAGTGTGTGCGAAACTGATACACCACACACACACACACAGGCACGTGCTGTACACACACACACACACACACGCACAAAGGCCGAGACATTGGTCACGAAAAGCGGAAGTGCTGATAAGGAATTTCCAATGTTTTGTTTTTTTATTTCGTTGTCGTGTTTAATGTCTTTTTGTCGTGCTTAGTGTCTTTAGTGTCCTATGTGTATGTGTGTGTATATGTGTGTGTGTGTGCGTGGCTAACCATATAATCTTAATAAGTATAAAATACTAAGTTACTGGCGATTTTCTTTGGGAGTGTGAGGCGTCCTCAAAGCAGACCATGAGAAATGCGAACAACAACGTTCATAATTATTTATACAGCCAGAAATGTGGTGAGAGGGGGAATGAGAGTCTAGCGGGTAAAAGATTCAGTCATTATTATTATAAGTACAAAGCTATCAATCTTTTACAAATTCTAAGGTTCTAAGATTATTTTCCCGATTACCAAATGTTTATATTTAGTTAAATAACTCTTCTGATTCCTATTTCATATTTTGATTGTCAATATTATTAAAAATAAAAATAAATAATAATAATAAAAGCTCTATATAAATTATTATCATTTATCTGAAATTTGATTTATCAATATTCAACTGATATCGGTTTGCATTTCTGCAAATTTGATTTTCAGATTAAAACAAATACTTCAGATTTTATATTTTTATTTCTATTTTACGTTTGAAAAGCAAACCGATCTTTAGCCAATACATATATCATTTATACCCGATATGGAACCAAAAACATTGTTGTTCCTTGGAAGTAGAAATGTAAATTTAGAGAATTCCATTTTCATCATTATTGATTTCAAAGTATAATATCAATTCGCAAAAGTAAGATTTACTTATATACATTTTAATAGGTTGATTAAGAGCGGGAATTTTTGAGAATATTTGATAATTATATCATATTCATAAAATTAAGTTTTTCAATACGAGTATATATAATTATACATATATTTATATACATTGACTCAAAATAATTTTTTGATTCACTCTAGAATATCGTATCTACAATACTAGAAAGAGAAACATCTCTTGACTGAATGACTTGAGTGGGAAATGGTTTATTCGTCACTTGCTGGAATGCCACTTGAACTTCTTGCACAACAGTCTGAATGAAAAGTGTCTTTACGATCTTTTTAATGGCACCCCGGACAAAAAAAGTCGAAATGGGCATTCATAAAATGCGCATAAACGTGTCGCGTAATTCATAATTTGAATACTTGTTGTACTCGTAATTCTATTTATTTTATAAACAATGGAGGCCATTAATCCTTCTCTCTGAGCTCCCTATGGGCAGATGTGCGGTAATCTTCAGACAACGCGTCTACTTATCGAATTTCACGCTCAATTTCTAGTGGAACGCGTCGAAAACTTTTCAAAAATGTTTGACATTTTTTTTTTTTTAATTTGATGAACCGAATCCGTCGGCGGTTTTTCTGAGTGTGCATCGAATTTGTGTGTAAATCGACGAGTTGTGTGATACTCGTAAAGTTGGGAATTTTAATTTATAGACTCATAACAATTAGCGCGAAGGAGACAGAGAAAATAAAGGAGGGAGAGTGGGAGAAGGGGAAGAAGAAGTCGAGTGTTAGCTACGGTTTAGGGAAAATTGAAAATGTCTTGCTTAGATAGTGTTGGGGACACTTGAAAGGAGCTGGTCAGACTTTTATAAGTGCAACCCTCTACGATGTTGAACCCTTGTTCTACCGATGATTATCTCACAGTGAAAATTCACATGCCTTTCGAGAGTTTCGATTCGAGCACGTGACTTATGTACACAAATACATATGTATGTACATATACACACACAGCATGGACTAAAGAGCCGTAATTCAATTTACCGTTGTGAACCGCGGGCATGTTTAATTTCATTTGCAACGTATTTAAGCTAAAACCAAAGCAAACCAAAGCAACCAACACAATGAACAGACGAGGAACTTTCATTGCGTTGGGTTGGAGTTGAGGTTTGGGTTCGGGTTTCGGTTTTGGGTTTGGAATTGGGTTAGAGTGTGGACTGCGGTCACACGGGGGGCGCGCACGCAGAATGTTCAATTTAAAAATTTATGCAATTATGAGCCGCAAATATTATTATATCAACACAAGCGCAAATACGTATACGCCCAACAGGTAAGAGGGCAATTCCCTGACCATACAGCAGACACAAATGAGCAACGAATAATGAGAGCGAGTAGAGACTAACGAGAGGAAACAACTCGTCAATTTAGAGCCGCAATATAAAATTGGTGTAGTGAAAAATATTTTCAGCAGGCGATTTAATAATAAATTTAAGAATATGATCGTTGAGCTGGTGCGAGTAACGAAAGAATATAACGAGATAAAGATTGAGTAACGAGAGTGGGTAGCAAAAGCAAGTAGCGAGAGTGAGTAGCAAGAGCGAGTAGCGAAAGCAAATATTTAGAGTACTTTGTAGCAATAACGAGAGCGAGTGTCAACTAGGAAGTGTGATCAGCGAGAGCGAATACCGACTAGCAAGCAAAAGTAGCTAGAGAAAAAGTATCAGAAGCGAGTAAAAGGATTAAGTAACTAAGTAATGATTACGAAAATACTTAGAGCATAATTTTCTTTGATATCATAATAAAACTATTCATCATTGATAAGAATGAATTACCTTACCTGATTACAAGAAATAAGAAGAATAGCGAGTAACGAGTAGCGAGCAGCTTGTCCTAAAGAGAGACCAGCCCAAAAACGTTTGTAGTGGCAACATATTGATAGACAATAATTTGTCTTAATGAAATTTCCACATTATTTATGAGATTGCCGAAACGTGTAGGACATTGCTCTGCTTTTTTGGGGGATGTGCTCGTGTGTCCTATGGCTTCGGGACTAAACGACGACGTCTCTGAGAAAACAAAAGCAAGCTGCTTCCGCAGGACTCTTTGTCGAAGGATCCAGCTTCTGTCTGCCCGCCGGGCAATTAGTGTAACTTGCCTTTCCCGTTTAGATTTGTGGCCTGTTGTTAGGGTTTACTTTCGGTTTGTTCAGGTTGCCAACCCGGCAGGTTGTGTCTTTTATGTGCTGTGTGCATAATTTATTGTTTTTCTTATGGCACACTCTGTCTCGAGGTTGAAGCCCCTGTTTCAATTATCACATTTTCGTTGTGACTTTTCTTCGAATCGCATTCGAAATTGTGCTTTGTAATTACATTCGCTTCTTTACTTTTGCCTTTTCATCGCCTTCCCATTGGCAACCACAAAGTAAAAGTCCAAGCTCTTAATGGGGCTTCCCCGCTGCGTGTGTGTGAGTAGAATGTGTTTATATGATTGTGCAAAGTATTTCCCTGATGCTGTGAATCAAATATCAATCGAATTTAAATTGAATTTTGAATTGGCCTCACTGTCACTTCGGTGTGGACAGCTGGGCGTGGTTGTGGGCAGCTTGTATTTGACAGCTCTTTGCCATCTGAAATTATAACTTGCGATTGTAGCACAATTCTTTTAATAATTTGTCTGTGAACTTAAGGGACTTTTAGATAAACTTTAAATTTGAAATTTAATAAATTTTTAAACTAATGTTATGCACAAGTACTGAACGGCATTTTTGGTCAGATATTGAAAAAATCATTTGTAATCGGAAAGCAATGTAGAAAAATTATAAAACTTGCCAAATAATGTAGACGTTGTCGTAAAATAAATAATTGAGAATAAGTAAGTTTAGGTCAAAATATTTACAATTAATTTAATTGCGTACTTAATTATAATAAAGAGATTTAATTTTCAAATATTCCAATTTGTTATTAGAAAGGATTAAGTTAAATTATAAATCAAAGGTATTCTACCCTTTTTTTAAACCAAGTATCATCGGGATGTTCCTGAAAACCCTCATCACTAGGCAAGGAGGAGTTTCTGCCTATTGGGGAGTGACTGATTTATCAACAGACTTGACAGCCATGCACCTCCTTCCGAATCCAGACAAAGCAAAAGTAAAAGTGGACTCACAGAGGCAGCTATCACAAGGGGTAAATAGAGTCCTCAACTGCAACGCCAGCTGTGACGTCAACTGCGACGTCAACAGCGACTCAACAGCGACTGCAACTGCGCACGCAGGCAAGTTAAAATCAGTACTCTTTTGCAATTTAAAAGCGGTAGACATACGAAGTAATTATGTATAATCGTGACACAATCACATTCATTCGAAGTTATGAAAAAATGGAACTTACAAATTAAAAGAACAACAGCTTTGAAAATTTAAGAAAATAAGATAAAAAGGGAAGGCTATAGTCTAACTCCCGACTTTAGGATACCCGTTACTTATTTTAATGCATTTTGAAATATTTTTTATTGCATGCTTTTAGGCACTTATATTCTTAAAAAACTTTTATTAGCCGTTACCACCTTTCTATTTGTCCGCTCTTGTTACGATTTAGTAGGATCATAAATAATAATAGTAATTAACGATAATTGGTAATAAATGAATCGACCACACAGTGCGTGTGGTGGTCTTTTGCGATTTAGGAAGACGGAAAGGGACGTGGGAAAAATTTGAAACAAACTTGACCTGCGTGGGGTTTATAGAAGTCTGTGTACCATATTTGGTTTCTCTAGCTCTTATAGTCTCTGAGATCTAAGTCCTCTCACAGACGGACAGACGGACATGGCTATATAGACTCGGCTGTTGATGCTGATCAATAATATATATACTTAATAGAGCCGGAGATGCTTCCTTCTCCCTGTTACAACGAATACAATATCCCCTTTCACTTATTTTTTAAGTAATGGGTATAATAAAAGTTGAGTACATGAATAAGTGTATTATTAACCATGAAAACTAAAAAAAAATAAATAAATAAATTCAACATTTTACAATTTTTATGTAGGGGCTAAGCTTTTTAAGCATCTTCCTGCCAAGTAAAAAAAAGAAAAATTTAAAGAAATTAAAAATATCTTTAAATTTGAGCAAGCAAAATAATAAACAAATGATTCAATTCTGATAAGCTTGGCTTACATATATTTCTTTAACAGAATATAAGCTATGTTTATTTATGCAGATGATTGTTAATTTCGTGTCGTGTCACGAAGAGTGCCATAAAGTAGAGCAGGAGTCAGCAACAAAACTCCAGCTGACGATCCATCCATCCACTCTCACTTCACATTCGCGCTCAGATTGAATCACACTGCCTGCTGCAACCATCAGAGAGTCTCTTCCAGGACGAGAAGAGGCAACGCTTTGTTGTTGTGCCGGAGATGGAAGCTGAATCAGAATCTCTGGCTGAGGTTGAGTGTAAGCCTCACAACGCGCCAAGTTGAGTCGTCATCGTCAGCGTCGCGGGCATTGTCGACATAAATGCACAATTTGCACATAAAAGCATACACACACTCACACACTCACTCACACTCATTCACACATATACATGTACTCATATTCAATGTACTTCCGGTGGCAGGACCTATGCGCAACGCATTGTGGCAAGGGGCTGAGGCACAGCGTCTGTTTTGATGTGTGTTTCAAGGCCCTTTGACAGTGGCGGTGTTACAGGGATAATACACACACTTAATTGCTCAAAATGATGCGATTGTGAAACGTATATCCTCCATATGCCCTATACATAGGGTACTTACATAAGGACATTCCATCCATATATTCCTCTTTTATACATTATGTTGAACCACCCGAGAGCTGCGTATGTGCAACAAATGGAAGCTTCGTGCAGCTTTTTGGCGCGCTGCCACCAAAAGTAACCGCCCTGTTTATAAGCACTCAGTCAGTGTGTGTGTGTGTGTGAGAGAGTGTGTGTGTATTTAAGCCACAACAAAAGACACTTTGGGCATATCATTGGCGTTTTATATTCCATAATTGCATTTAAAGGTTTTTCTGTACAAAAATATAAGCATTGCGATTCGAATTGTGATGAATCATGGAAAAGTTTAGGCTACATTGACTGCAGGAATGCTCTACTAAAACATTTTAGTTTCAATTGAGTTAAATGAGTTATTTTAATGCAGCGGTGGGCACGAAATCTGAGTTCGTTAGCAGCCGCTAGCTCCCGGAGCCATTGCGTACCCACCGCTGTTTTAATGTTATGTAAGAATTAAAATTTTTTAAAAACTCTGTTTCAGTGTCTTCAAAAATCCTGTAAATATTCAATTATTAAGACTACAACGACTGCTTGGATTTCTGTCTGTAGAATTTGACCTTAAAAACTATATTGTAAGCTAGGAACCAAATAAATAAATAAATAAAATCTGCAGATATATTCACATTCATTAATATTCATAATTGTTATATTTCAAATATCTAGCTATCTGATATGCTCCATTTAAATAACTGTAGCACACTTGCTTAGCCTCGCTTCCATGTTCCCACTCTCTTCGAAAAGCAACCCACAAAAACGCAACCACGTTTCTGCGTTTTACTCAAGAGTCCTCCACTCCTGCAATGAAGTACTCCAGTCCAGAGAAGAGCTATTGCTATTGTTTCAATTTCCATATCAACTTCGGAGTTGTATTCGCTGTCGTTGTTGTTTTGATTTTGATGACCCCGACCATATTTCAAAAATCTATGTATAAATACAAATGCTGTGGTCTCATATTTTTATTGCATATTTTATATGATTTTGATGTATGCCCAGATCCAGATTCAGATTCAGAACAGGACGGGCACCGTGACAGTAGCTGGCCATGTTTCCGGGGGTTCGACCCGGGACCACGGGGGCAGATTTCATTGCTCGACAATCCAATTGTCATTCATGACAGCTGTCGATCAGCATGAGGAGAAATGGCCGCTCAAAAATTGTTTTTGTATTTATATTTAACGGTGGTTGATTTTCAATTTTATTGGCAGCCGCGTCTCAATTCTCAAATCTCAATTGAATTGAGATTTTTATGTAATTGCCGCCCTTTGTTTGGCCGCATGTTTGGCAAATTTCGTAAATTGTATTGCATTTGCATAAGTTTAATCCACGAAACCAGAAATGTCCTAAGGCCACATCGATAGGAAAGAGTATGATTTGATATGATATGTCACATGATACGTGATTCAGGAATGTTTACCGTCAATGGTATTACCTAGAGATATGAATAATTGTCATATTCATAAGATAATAATGTTCGGAATAAATTCAATTAAAATTGTTGTGTACTTACCTGACGTTGCATAGCTAACAATACAAATTTTAGATACAGATGATTTACTCTATTCTTATCACTTTATTTTTCAAATCTTTGAACTGCAACTTTGATCTGCCAATTTGATTATTTTTTAACTTCTAAATTGATTGTGAATCTAAATTTGTTTTATTTTGAAAAACTTTACCGAATTCAAAAAACCATGACTGTTTTGAAATTAATTGACCTTTTAATTAATTGTACGTATATTTTTCTATTCAATTGCAAAATTTTAATTTTTTTGAAAAATTTGCATTTGTTCCATGCTTTGATCATCTATGATTTTTGCATAAGCTTCATCCTGTTGTAGCTTTTAATTAGATTACGAATCAAACCCTTACATTTAAAAATAACAATTTTTTTTATAACTAGATATTTTTTTCAATAACTTTAAAGTCTCATAACTTTGTCACTTTTCAATCCGGTTCGATTGTCATTTTAAAAATGCTTTAAATAAAAATTGATTCTACACCTAAAATTTGTTATTCCAACATTTTCATACTCTTTAACTTCTAGTTATTAAAGCATTAAAATTTGCACCTTTAGCGTAGATCACGTGACAAATGCATTGATCACTTTGCCGCAATCAATTGTTGAAGTTTGAATGAATCTATGTAATATCTAACAATTTTTGCACATTGCAGACAACAATTTAAGAAACGGGGGCAAATCAAATGTGGATTATGTCTGTTTGATGTGTGGCAACTGGCGTCACACCTTGCCACCAAATTGCCATGTGACACGCACAACAACAACGACAACAACAACGACAACAAGAACAACCCGCCAAACACCTTTCTGGCAAATGTCAACGCCCGTACATGATGCTCGAGTACATTCAGATTCACATTCACAATTCACAATTCGAATACAATTTACAAGCTGCTGGCGGAGACATCCGCGACGAGAAATTTGCCGTCAATTGTTTTGCAACCGGGCGTAACTCCCAAGCAAAAGGTAAAACTCAAATTCAGAGACACAACCTGAGCACAGAGAAGGGAGAAGGAAAAAGGGAGAAGGAAGAAGGGAAGAAGGGCCGCTTTTGCATTCCCGCACACACACACACACACACACACACACACACACACACCGAGCAACATCTGTCGGATGTCGGAAGTTGTATCTGACGGCACGCCCCACACTTCAGGCACGAGGCAAGGTCTGAGTCTCTGTATCTGTATCTGTATCTGAGTCTCAGTCCATGTTCTCTGGGCGTCACTTTTTCATTGCAAGCTGCGATTTTTGCTACGGAAATTATTCATAATTTTCCACCACGTGGCATGTGGCATGTGACATGTTGTGTCGGAAGATGTTATCGCAGTGCCACTGGCGCCCAACGACCTCAACAACAATAAGGGTTGTCTGTCAACGGAAGCCCAGAAGCCGTGCCAGATAATGAAGCAAGGACTTCGAAAATGTTATGCCTTCCAGGAACTTTGCTTGACCAAACTCCAGTTAAATAGCCAGGCAAAAAAATTAAACATAAAATCTCTATATATTCTATTTATAAATTTTGCGGGTTTTCCATGATAATGACGTGATAATTGCTTTTCCTGCGTTAGAGTCAGAAATCAGGCCCGTTTGTGGAATTCTTGCAAGTGACACATTCACATTTTATAGCAGAAAGTTCAAAGGTCCTCGTTGCCACCTGCTGTGCGCTTTTAATTGCAATGTGACGAAGATGCCAACACCGACACTGTATCCTGTACTGGCGGGATTAAGAAGCGACCGCCCGGCGCTTCAAAACAAAGTAATTACAACGTTTCTATATATACTTTGTAGAGAAATCAGCAAAAAAAAAAAAAAGGAGAATCAAACTAAAGCGCTTCAATTAGACGGAGAACACGTCAAGTGTCGCACAGTGACAGCTTCCCGGAAGACCCAGAAATATTTTGAAAAAAGAAAAAAAAAATAAATATATAAAGTTTAGATGTCTATAGAAAAATTCTATTAGCGCCGTCAAGGAAATCGTTTCTAATAGCCAACGCCACGTGCTTTGTCCCCTGTGCAGTCGTGTGTCAAAAGGACGACCGCAGCTCACTCCTGCTAGCCGTAAACTCCTTCCTTGCCATATACCTAATACTCGTACATATCTGCCCATTGGCAAACAATACAATTGAAAAATTATAAAAATTCGCACTTCTAATCCATCCGATGCGTAAATGCTGTCGACCATGTAGCCCGTAACGGAACCCGGACGTCGTCCTGCGGTATTGCCTGCGCTGCTAGAGATACACTTGTTCCCAACCCCCACTCCCCTTCCCTTCCCTTTCCCACAGGACACGCGCCACACGCTGCCAGCAATCGCTGAGGGTGATGAGTATAGTAAGCGAGTTGGAGGAGGATGCGATTGTGTTAAGTTGAGTCGAGTTGGGGTGTTTCTAAAGACGGGCAGACATCATCAATATTGCAGCGAGGCACGTCGAGTCCTTTGGCCGGGTCTGTCAAATAAGCGTAGCTAATGTGTATTAAGTGCACTTTACCCAAAGTTCCGTCTATCGGGGCAGAGATAGAAAGAAGGGAGCAGAGAGTGGGAGCTAATCACGGTAATAGCCACAGTTCATGCAAATGTGTAATGGACACCAATGGAAGTCAAGTAGCAAGGTCATTGCATAAGGTTTATGATCGATGTTAGTGGAAACATGATATAATTTCTTAGTTCTGTGAGGTTAGGTTAGTTCTAAGCTCATTTTTCACTTGAAAACACAAATTAAATCCCACTGTTAGGACAGCAACTCATTTGGCCACTCCTTTTTATCTCAAAATCTCAAGCTAACCTCACTTTTCACAGTTTTATTCAACTTAACCACACTTTTTTTCAATATCTCAACCTAACCTCACTTTTTCGCCTCAAAATGTAAAAATAACTTCATATTTCATCCCATTAAAACTTTAACTAACCTGACCGTTGAAACTCAAACTCGATTGGTCACTCCTTTTTGTCTCAAATTCTCAACCTAACCTCACTTTTTACGGTTTTATTCAAGTTAACCAAACTTTTCGCCTCAAAAAGTAAACATATTTTCATAATTCGTCTCAAAAACCTCAACTAATATCACTTAATTGGGAAAACCCAAAAATTGCAATGCAGTCAACAAACTTACCCGAAATCGAATTCATAATAGCTGTAAATTGACATTATCTCATTCACCGTAACCTCAATTTTAAAACTACGACTTAAGAAATTTTGTTTTGCTGTTTTTGCGCATCTCTTTAAATTTTACAAACAAATTTTGAATTTTAGATATTCTACCAATTATCACAATATTAACAAATTTACGACTAAGCTATAATTAACCCATAGAACCCAGAAATAACAAGAGAACTTAAGTCTCAATCACGTTGCAGGCATTATAAATTGCACAAGGATGCCATACTCTCCCACGTCCTGTCAAATATTGAAGGAGCTTCCATTTAACAGAAGTGCAGGCTATTGAACTTATCGCGATTATCCTTGACCATGTTGTTGTACTTCCACTTATCCGAGCTGTGACTCGTCGAAGTCCTCGAGGACGATGACGACGACGAGGTCGAGGACGAGGGAGCCTTGCTCTGAGCGGCGTTATCCTTACTGGTCGTCAGATACTTGTCGGTGCGCTCCGTGTAGACCATTTTGATGGGTTTTGTTCCTTGCTTGTTGTCGGTTGACTCAAAACGATTTCTATAATTTTCTTGATTCAATTTTGTAATTCCAATTTCCAATTTCCAATTAGACTGAATTGCGCAGTTGATGTTTGCTGACTTGAAAGTTCACGGCACTGTTTGTAGAAGCGTAAGAACTTTTAATTCCTTATTGTTGGCCGAGTTGCCCGTTCGTGATCCTTTGCTGGATGACAGACTTTTGCCCAATCTGCAAGGCGATCAAATGAATTAATCGAAGCTATCGATAAATCTAAAAAGAAACGACTTACCTTAATTGTTTAAGTTTTGGTTTGCTATTCCTTTGCATTGACACAAAAATATTGCAAGTTGCACATTTGAGAAACGAAGTAAATAATTATTCGAAGAAATCCCCGATACGTGCACCTCCGTCTATAGGTAGCGCTCGCTTCAGTACTCGACTTTCCACTGAGCCTCTAACGACAACTGCAACTGCTTTAAATACCTCAACGGGCTCAACTGCAAATATAAAAAAAAAAAAAACAAAAATAAAAATAAAAATACAACTGCAGAGTCTCAGATACTGCGTCACAATTCTAAGCAACAGCTGCTGAAAGCATGAGCAAACCAAGAAAGTCCCAGCTCCGACATCGGACTTAGACTCAGAGCCCCAGACTGAGTCTCAGACGCTGACAAAAACTCGTTCAACGACGTCGTTGACGACGCCAATGCAAATTAGAGTTGCCAACTGGTTAATATGCAAATATATACACATATATAAGTATATACCCGTACCACCAGCTGAGCACCGTCTGAACCTGCTGAGACTCACGTAAGTTTGAATTCCACCGTCAACTTTTTTGTCTCTACCGGCCGGCCGGCTCTAGAGAGTGTACTTCGTCCATTAGTATTACTTTGATGAACTCTATCTAGATGTAATATCTTTTACTTCATATCATTTAATTGATTTCAATTTAACATTGTTGCATTACCATTGTGTCTGTCGTGTGGCCATCGCGCGAATGTCATAAATATGTATTAATATATTTCGAATACTCGTACTGAGCCTGTCTGATGATGAAAACTGCCCGCTACATTGCATCAGCCAATGTTTATTCACAACAGATCAGCTTGAAAGCCTGTTGACGGTTTTTAAGTAGTAATTTAATGTGTTATTGTCAGTTATATAGCTGTACACCGACCGATCCCATCTTCAAATCGATAAATTATGATTGTATAGTTATCATATCAACTCATCCCTAGCTCTAAAGATAGCAGAGAATTTTTGTTTTTTGTTTATCCTTAAGAAATACAAGCTTCATAGTTCCAATATTGTTGTGAAAGATATGCAATTTATACTAATTCGGAAGGTTTTTTAAATTCTTGACATAAATAGCTATAGTGTATAGGAGGTAAAAGATAACATAGTTCTTAACAAAACCCTTAAGTATTGATCTAACCACATAAAAAGTAACTGCTATCTGTATTTTATAATTTATAATATATTTACAGAATTATAATATTATTCAAAATCTTTATTTTATTATAATAAAATTTATTCACAGAATAAAATCGATAATACACTTTGTTTTTTAAAAATTTAGTTCAACTAAGGTTATTGACTTTCATAATGTTGATTTGTACTTTGAACGTCTGGATCCTAAATGTCAATGCCTGCACTTGACTTTCAGCTAAGACTCGCCTTAACAACAACCTAAAGTCTAACAAACAGGTAATCTTTAAAAATATATGTGCAATATGCAAATGCAGCCAGAAATTTGGATTATTTATTGAAAAACGTAAGCCAACAAAATGTGCGATTCCCGAAGGTTCCTTTGTGATTGTTCCAAAAATAAATGACTTAAAAAGCGCCTATATACATATAGTGAGATAAGGCAGGAGCAATTCATTTAGCTGGAAACATTTGAACACCAATGTCCTAAAAGGAATTTCAAAAATGTTCCAGAAGTTGGAAATATTTCCAACTTCAATGCCTTTTCAAATTATCAGAAGATAAATTTGAAAATATCTTCTGAGAAAATTGATTGAAAAGATTTACATGATCATGAGAAAACTTTAATTTGAAAGCGAATTAAAAAGTATATCTATTTTTTAAATGTAAACACCTCTGAACGGTTCTAAAATATAATTATTTTGAACACTATAAATCTTGAGTAATTTGTTTTGACTTTCGAAAACATTCTTTCCAAAGGGAACTCCCGGTAAATTTATTGAGCCACAAATTTTAAATCGTTTGGCATTTCTCGATACCAATGACGTCGTACTCTGTTTTTCGGTTTTCGGCCAGCATTGACGCATAGCAATAGAGTCTGATAAGAGTGTTTTTGAATGTTTTCATAACAATGTGATGAGATTTGCATACACAGGTCTGGGCCCAACTGGTTTCGCGGCCAGCAAACACGCTCTGGCCGCATGATGCTGTCGATCCCAACTAGACCAAAGATCGAATCGGTTAGCGAGACTCGAGTATAAAAGCGTTTCGCAGTTGCCGTTTTCAGCACACAACCAAGTGAACAGCAAACGTGGTCAAAACCATATATCCAACTATTTCCAACAAGGTGAAAAAGCAAATGTGTCAATGAAGACACCAGATACCAAAGCGAAGCTTCTAAATAATATTAGGTGAGTTACCACTAAATATTGTGTAAAAATGTGTGAATTTTTACTAAACTTATTTCATTTCTGCAGCCTTTCCAAACATCTGTCCTCTAAGAAGGGTTCACGCACCAGCAACTGCGGTAATCTTTTGGAATTCTCCGTGCTCACACTTCTAACCAGCGTGCCCTGAATTTGTCCGCCCCATTCTTGTACCCACTGTAACTGCAACAACACAACTCTAGAAAAATGGTCCATCAGAATCGTACCGTCAGCAAGGCCATCCCAGCCAAGCACCTGAGCCCCATGAGGAGCATGGATCTGGTGGCCGGCAAATACGCCGTGTCCAGCAGCCCCGTCGATAGCTTCCTGCGGAGCAACAGGCTCACCGTGAACTCGGGATCGGGATTGGGATCGGGATCCGGCAGCAGCGCCAATTCAGCGGCCTACAAATACAACAACATGGTCACTAACAATCGGGAGCAGTTCAACTCCCTGCACTTCTGCTAGGAATGAGAATGAAGATGACAATGAAAATAATCAAAATAATGTTTCACGCATTTTGATTGCAATAAATATATATCAAATATTTCAAACTAATTGTTGACGCCTGTTTTAACACATAAATCGCAGTCACGTGTCACATTTGCAACATTTTCCGGATTGCGAAAAATGTTTTTTTTTTTTTCATTTTGGCAAATTAAATTATTAGCATCCGTTCCACAAAGCCGCCGGCTGAAAACATTTTTCATTGTTTGCGGCTGTCTGCGAGCACTTTGTCATCATATGCAAATCACGGCGGTCTTTATGTGTGCCAGTGTGTGTGGGTGTGTCTCTCTCTCTCTCTCTCTGTGTGTGTCTTTCCGTGTGTGGGTGTGTGTGTTTGGTGTTTGCACATTTCGCACATTTGAAATTCAGTTTTTTTCCATATGCGCCATATTTTCACATTAAACGCGAAATCAAAAACAAAAAAAAACCAAAACAAACGTTCACTTGGATTTGCATAAATCTTGATTAGTTTTGAGGGGAGTTTCACTTAAGCTCATGGAAAAGAAGCCTATAACATAAGCCATGGCTTCATTTGGCTTTAAAACGGCATTGGATATATACTTTGCTTGATCTAAATAAATTAAGTTATTTTGAAAAAAACAATTCATATACAATAAGCTTGATATCCCAGCTTACCACTTGTCTCAAGACATCTTCATTAAATGCAACGAATATCCTTTAAGAAGATATTTAATAAAAGGGCAATAAAATCCATTTGAAACTAATTTTGTTATTGACATTATTAATTATAATTAGTTCTTTCTGACATCAATTGATATCAGTCGACTTTTTGTGTTTCCAAAAAATTGTCAGTAAAGGAAAATATTGTAAGAAAATAAATTCATAAATGTATTAAATGTTAAAACTTCATACATGCAATTTTCAGTTTTCGAGGAAACAATTATTTGCAACCATGATCGAAATCGCATCAGTTTCTTAAAAATACGCCTATATTTTGTAAATACAATTATTTTGAGATTCATACACATATATCGACAACTTGATCGTTTATTTCATTTATTCACTTTTTGTCGATTTTTACAATTAAACTCAATTCACAGTTGGCATTTATATCACCAATCTAAAATTACTTTGATATTACTAATGTCGAAAGTCAGTCTGAAAATGTATGACTAATTATTATAACTATTATATTTTTAAAAAAGTTTTCCATCGCCCTTTTTACTTCCTTCTTCGACTAACTAAACTACAAACTAGTTGGTTGTCTAATCCACATTATAATGGCATCCAGTCTGAAACTTAATCATCGCATTAAAGAAAATTATTGAAATCATTAGCAGAAAATATTGGTATGGAAATAAAAGCTCAGGTCAAGTATGCAAATTAATTTCGATTTGTGAATTTCGAACTGGTTCTAAACGTTCATAACGATTGTTTGACAAGCTGATGAATAAACTAAAGTAAACAAATAAAAGTGGAATCGCTTAGAAACAACACCAATTGTATTAGATAAATATATGATGAGTAAGAGGAAAGAAAACTAGATATGGGAATCTACAATAAAATACTTGTATTTCCCGTATGTTTATTGAGTCGACTTAATCAATTTGCATAAATTGAAGCAAACACAGTTGTTAAATCTAATAAATCAGTTAAGAATTCCCACAGGCTAATCGTAATCAATGTTGGATTGATATGTAAGTATAAAAACCACCCCAAACAATTATGAAACAGAGTGAAACCATTAAAAGACAATCTGTTACATCGTTGCTAAAGTGCACAAATCATCTACAGCCGCAGAGAATTTTATGCCCGAAAAACGTTTTTATTATTCCACTAAATTAAACGCTCAGCTCAAGTGAAGATTGCTTATGTTCTTCCTCAATTTAAGGGCACAGATTGAGACTGAAAATGAGACCGAGACCGAGACCGAGACCGAAGGCGAAGTCCTGTGATGCGTCAGGCGTCGACAGTCATTAAATTATCACACATTTAACATCAAAAACAATTCACAACTCGCACAAGTAGCACACCCTTCGAATCCTCGAACCCACCAACCTCAGCGACCCTCTTGGCCTGGCCTGGTCGCCCCCTGTTATAGCCGGGACTTGACTTTAACCCCCGCAATGTCGTAATAGCTAAGGACTCTGTTGCTCTGTTGTTGTTGTTGTTGCCCTGCCGCATTACAAGCTGAAAACATGGTTATTACATCAGGATTGCAGGAGTGGGAATTGTCTAAAGAGCAAGTGAGAGAGAGAGAGAGAAAAAGAGAGAGAGAGCGAGAGAGATGCAGACACATGTGGGCGTTGCAAAACGGGCGATGGATGAATGCTGTCTTGTGATGATTATGACAGCATGACGACGACAATGATGTTGGCTATGAAACAATTCCAGCAAACGAACCCAACCCCAATTTAGTTTTTGGTTTTTGCATGGCTACTGTGCAATATGCTGGCCATTATATATTGTACATATCGGGCAAGAGGGAGAACTGATACGATGACTGGGCCCAGCTCAAAATTGACGATAAATCATAAACGAAACATCAATTCCAGCAGCACTTGACCCACCCAACCGGGTCCAAAAATGGACAACACATTTTATTAGCCGACAACACAAAAAGTCTCTCGATGAGAAAATTTTAAAGAGATTTTCCTACATTTCGATGGTCACGTGCCGTCGACTTTTGGGCCAGAAATTAATTAATTGCCAAAAAAGAAGATTGATTAAGCAGACACAGCGAAGAATAACCCATTCTCTGTCAGGCTTATCTATCACGCCAACATCCTGAAAGGATCTGTCCCCAAACTTTATCCCCTCCTCCCCCACTGCCATTACAATTTCCATTCTTGTCGCTGTCTGCGAGTCTGAACTACAATTTGAGCTGGCCCATAGCATGATTTATCGACATTTTGGCGGAAATCGCAACGCCAAAACCAAACGAAACGTAACAGAGACAGAGACAGAGAGAGAGTGAGAGAGAGAGATTCAGCCAAAAAGTTGATCCGGGGCACAGGTTCTTCCAATGCTTCTTCGGCAGGACTCCAAGAAACGGAAACGCAATCGGCGCACTGCCAAAAATAAATTGATTACTGTCACGGAAATAGCTAGAACAGCAACAATACACACACAAACACACACACACACACACAAACACACAGACACACACATATACATGTGATGGTTACTTCAAAGTTTGTTTATTAATCGATATACCAGGACGATACGACACCTTGCTGCTCCCCGAACTCTCCAAATGTCCCAAAGTCAAAAGCAGCTTACGACTAAATCAAAGCAACATATGCCAAGAGGGGCGTAGAGGGGGATTGAGGTGAGCAGGGGAGTGAGGCGTTTATAGATCACGTGACGTGGCCATAAATAGTTTCGGGCTGTCAATTAAAGACACCTGCAGTGGGAATGTGGCAGTAGCTACCTGGGAATAGCTGCCACAAATGAAAGCTGCCACATGCCTCACGCCAGCAATTTGTGCGTTGCTCTTCAGCTCAGACATGCCAGGAATTCTTAATTAATAAATTAATGGTATGAGGTATCTTAAAAAAAAAACCTCTTTACGAGGTAAAAGTCTAGTGACGAAAACAGTTATATGCCCCAAAATTTCTGATATCCAATTTTGTGACGAATATCATTAAGTTTGACATATAAATTATTTTAAAAAAAATTTTGGCACTCGGCACATTGCGCTAAAATGTCTCAATTCTTCATACCAAATAAAAACCACTGTTTTGCGCAGTGCCGAATGCAAAAATTTTTTTTAAAATAATTTATATGTCAAACTTAATGTTATTCGTCACAAAATTGGATATCAGAAATTTTGGGGCATATAACTGTTTTCGTCACTAGACTTTTACCTCGTAAAGAGGTTTTTTTTATAAGATATCAGAAATTTTTGAATAAGACATCAGAAATTTTGAAATTGAATTTTTTTTTTGGACAGTATATTTTTTGTACAAGCTGAAACAAACTGTCTGGCAACACTGGTTCCCTTTACAAACACACATGCCAAGCGCAAAAGCTAGTAGCACTCTCAAACTCTGGCTGCTATGACACTTTGCTGCTGCTGTATGCATGCTACTGCATATGTACATGCAGAAGTGTAAAGGTAAAAGGTATATTCAGTTAACAGGTAATATCTTGCCCAAACGAAATTTGACGGCTATGTGTTGTATGTCAAAAACGTGAAATTGAATTGTCTACAACAAATAACATATTTAAAAGTCATTTGAAACGTAGATTTTTCTTAAATCGCCGAAATGTGGGAAAAAAACCTTCTTTCACCTGAAGCTTTTTACCTGTGCTTTTAAGCAAAAAAGTTTACAGCTAGGCTTAAAGCCCTTCAAAACACCTTTCTAACGATATATAGATCAAATCTGTAGCTTCTATTGTTTGGAAGCTGTGGTTTTTGGCGATTTACATGCACATGTACATACTGCATATGTACTAGTACATGCAGTAGTGTAAAGGTAAAAAGTATATTCAGTTAATAAGTAATATCTTCCAAACCCATCGGTAAAATTTTTTTTATCATATATCAAAAAACGCGAAATTTTATACACTACAACATATTGAAAGCTACAAAAAATCGTTAGCGTCGTTTTCTCAAAAACCGCCAAAATGTGGGACAAAAAATCGAATTTCACCTGTTGCTTTTTACCTATGCACTTTAGAAAAAAAGTTTAAAGGTCTGCCTAAAAGCCCTTCAAAATACCTTTCCAACGACGTATAGATCACGTCTGTAGCTCATATCGTTTGGATGCTATAGGGGTTTTAATTTTAGCGGTTTTTAGCGATTTCCCGCTAAACTAGCTTTTTTTCGAAAAAGTCGTAGAACAAACGTTTCTAGATTTTTGATCGGGAACAAGTCCTCATTCAAACTTTTAAGCTAAATCAACGCTTTGATACTAACAAACAGACAAACAAACAAACAAACAAACAGACTGACTTTTCATCTCGTTTTGAAATGGGCACCAAAAATTTCAAAATTAATTATCTTCTGAACCAGTGATCGGATTTTGATGATCAAGGTGTCATTCGACGCGTATTTTTGATAAGAATAGTAAAAAATTAAAATAAAAATCGAAAAGGCTCCAACGGCCCCATTTGCTCCAATAATTTAAAATTTTCCCCTCCCACTAACACCTGTTTATCTCACGAACCAGGTGAGTTTCTAAAAGTCTTAGTATGCACATTTGTAAGTAAAATTGATACCTTTCGATCGGTACATAACTCGACCCGATCGGACAGTCATAGCAAATTTTCCATTCTTCCTGTGTATATATGCTAGTCGCCTTCGCACCCTTCGTGCTGCTTTCGTCACTAGCGCGGACTGCCGTCCGCAGTGATTTTCTTGCTACATTTTTAATAGACAAGTAAGCTTCTAATAAGTATTTATTAACAATTCTATTTTTTCAGTTTAAATATGTATATTTTGAGCTCTACTAGTAAAAGTGTTGCGTACTTTTAGATGCAATATTAAAAAGAATTTATAACGCTTTTTCGATTTCAAAATTTATTCATTCACAAGCCCAAAAGTATGTTAAATGTGAATTAAGACTATTTCGATTGAAAAGTGATAATTCAAATATTCTTCAGATTGTTCCACAATGCAAATTGCTTTTAAAATAAATACTATGTAAAACTAGATTAAGTGACCACTAAAGGTAAATCACCCAAATGCACTCACTCGACGACTTTCGCGATATAAAGAAAAAAGAAGACTGAAAAGACACCACTGAAAGGATCTGCCTAACAGAGTCTGGCCTAAGTAAAACTGATGTAAAAATTTAAAAGTACCTTAAAATTTAATGTGGTTAATTGTATTTCTCACTGTAATTTTTGGAGTCATTATTTTTAAGTGTATGCAATTTAAAACTAGCTTTAGTTGCAAAATACTTGTTGATAGGATATTTAAAAATTTAATAAAAATTAACACTAAAAAAAAACTAAAAGTAAAAAAAATTCAATTTTTAAAAAAAAAGAAAATAAATAAATATTACGAGTTTGAGTCTCAAAAAAAAATGTAATAATTGTATTTTAAATATAAGTAGCAAAGTTATTATTTAAAGTATTTTACGTAATAAATAAAATCGTATAAGATATACTTTAAAATTATGTTTCAAAATTAATTTAATCTAATTCAATAACTAAATTTCTATTAATTTATTTTCGAAAACTTGAATGCAATCTTAAACTTAAATATGATAAGCGCCTTAATTAATGAGATTTTTGTTGCAGCGCTGGGAATCAAATAAATAAATAATGCAAATTTCTCAAAAAAACAAACAAAAAAACTTTAACGTTAAAGTTTGTGTGCATTTGCATTTAATTTAGATTGCAGAGTTGGCCTGATGCATACAAATATTTTAAAATTATTTAGAAAACTTTTTAAAATTGCAATCAAATTTTAGAGACACGAAATATATAGCTGAAAGACCAACTAATGGAACTAACCAAACACCCTCGTAAAATCTACCGGATCTCACTTTGTGATAGCAATATGTCTATCTGACGCATAAGTTTTTCACCTGCCAGGCGAAGCACTTACCTGAGACTGATAGGCAACCAAGTCAACCCCTTCCTTAGGGCCATATCTCAGGAACACCTTCGACAAAGCGATTGATTGGCGGTAACAAATGTATTAGAAACTTTCTCTGTATAATTTCCGCATTTTCAGGACATGGAAACGAAGCATTCAGTTCAAATTGCACTTCCGTGCGAAAAATTGTTTATCGAAAACTTTCATTTGTAGACCCCTTCCACTTCTTGGCACATTATATATGGGAACTCTCTGCCCTGCCCTCCCAGTGGTATACATATTTTACACAATAGAACGCCGTCCGCAGCTACCTTAAGTCCCCACCCCTGCACTCTCCTGATCCCCTCTCCCACCACCACCCGATAAAGTTTGCACCTATTGTCATTTTATTGATTTGTTATAAATTTCACACATACTCGCACGCTTATCATTTCATGCACTTCTATTAAATGTAAATGGCTGGAAAATTCTGCTCAGAGCCCCGCCCACTTTTCTCAGGAAACGGACACGCGCTGCGTTTTAAACCCTTTTTTTTCTCGCTTATCTCGTGACTTTTTCAATGCGATCTCTATCATTTAAAATTCCATTTTATTGCCGTTTATCGGCCAAATGGAAAATGGGGGAAAAAACGGAGAGGAAAATTGAGCAAATACTATAATAGAAAAACGCAAGCCAAAGACGTTAAAATAAATTGATACATTTTCAATTTCGGATGCTTATCGATTTTCAGGAACAAACTCACTTAAAGGTATTCAGTTCTCCGCCAGCTGTTGATACTCGAATCTGTGTATGTGTGTGTGTGTGTGTGTGTTGTGTGTAATTTTCCCAAAAGTTGTTCCACACTTGATTTGATAATGTGTCGTAAATTGTGCTGCTTTTGGCATTTCACTTTTCGCTTGTGAAAATTTTCACAATTAAGGCGCATTTAATGACGTGTCGCAAATATTAAAACACAACACTTCCTGCCACTTTCCTCCCTCTCCCTCACACACACACACCCTTCTGTCAGACATCAAGCGACCCCGCAGCTGTTGACGTCGTCATCGTCATCAACATCGGGCAGCAGCGTCCAGTTTTCCCAGTCAAAGTTCTCAAAAATCTCTGCCAAGTTTCAGCTAATTGAGCGGAACGTGAAAATTTTTCCTAATTAAATGATTTCCTTAATTTTAACGACTTGCCCCGCAGGCGCAATCCCAATGATATTTATACACACTGTGCAACATTTTGAAATTACTGCAAGTATCTCAAAAATTATGGCTATTATTCGACCCATTATCAGCCAAGTGAATTTTAATAAGTAAAATTTTCAGCTATGCCAGAACTTTTGTCACTCCTTGAAATGTCCTCACTCTGGTTTTTCTCTCTCTCTTGAAAGAAATTTGAGCTGCGCTTCTAATAAGACTTCCTCTTTCTAATGACAGCCTAGAAGTATGCAACGGAAAAGGTGCGTTTGACAGCAAATGAAAATTAAAAAATTTATTTATGGCACTTTTTTGGGCGTTGTTTCGAAATTATTTGAGTGCCACCTTTCTGGGGAGTTTTTGAGAATATTTTTAGTAGATAAAATTAAAAATTTATTACCATATTTGTATTACAATGAATTACAATATTACATTTGCAGAAAGGTAAATAAATCATACAACTGTTATTATTGAAATGCTTAATTAAAGTGCAATTATATAATCTACATTAATTTACTCACAACATATTTATTTAAATCGCCAATTAACAAATGCAGAAATTCGACTCGTAATTGCATTTGCAATAGTTACGAGTATTTATATTTGCGGTCTCGAAATCTGTTAATATTTTATTATTATGTGAGAAGAGTGTGAGAGAGAGATGCTTTGTAATTACAGTAAATTACATTACATATGCAATTTGCATATAAATTACAATGATTGATTCAGCGGAGAGTCGAACGTAATCGAAGTTGACGTTGCCACACACACACACTTGATTGGGCTTGTGGCAAGTGCAGCTGCCCCTTCCCCCTCCCACACCCCAGTTGTCACAGGGACCAAAGTCGACTCCAAGTCTGTTCAATCTTATAATTGTATAACATAAGTTATATATATATATATATATATATATATATATATATATATATATATATACATATATGAATATATTGTATTGAAAGGTAAACCTTTCAACAGGGCCAGGATGTTTAATCTTATAATTCTAAAACATAAATTTTCCACTAGAGCCTCAGATAAGCCCTGTCTTAGAATAGTTTTACTATTGTCACACACTTCGATATGCTGATAGGCCGTAGACCTAAGTAAATAAAGTCTGCGAACAGATACGAAGTCTTCACGCCATCTGCGATGATAAGAAGACGACGCCATCTGCAGTCGTATGAAGACGATAACTATTGATTGTTTAGGTTACTATTCTAATAGATATAAGTAGTTTAAGATAATTTCAATAAATCTGCCGAACTCCTCGGCCATTAGTCCAAATCCAACACCCGAGCTGTACACATTATTTTCGCCGCGTCGCTCCGCCGATATTCAAAGTTCGAGTCTGAATACTGAGTTAATTATTTTTCAATTGTTTTAACTGAGAGTCGGATTTCAGTTATTGTCAGCAAGTAAAATTCAGTCTGGCTGAAAGCGTTCAATAGACAAGTTGCAAATATCGGAGCTAAGCACAACTTTATATATATACATATACTATATATATATTTAATTATTTAATCATTTAATTATTGATTGTCTTTGTTCCGAGTCAAGTGCTAGCTAAGGGATTGTGCTGAAACTCAAGGTTTTTCATCTGATAGAATCCACTCGAAAAAAGTATCTAAATGCCATTTGAACCAGCTTCGAGTTGCAGCTGTAATTAAATAGTGCCACACTGGTTGCAACTGGCCGTTGCAACTGCACAACAATAGCTTTGCAAAGTTGCGGGTTAAATGCCGTTCGCGATCTTGGCTTAAAGCTAGCAATTTGCATTTAAGCACTTTGCAGATACAAAAGTATCTGTATCTTGAGGTGTGCTAGCAACATGGCAAGTAACATAAAGTTAATACCGCTGTTTTTGGGTCTGTTGCTCGCTGGCAGTGAGTCGGCTCAGATACTTGGCCTATTTGCGCATCCCGGCAAGAGTCACTTTGACTTCTTTCGGCCCATATTCTTGGCCCTGGCGGAACGGGGTCACAACATCAGCATGTACAGTTACTTTCCGCTCAAAGAGCCAACAGTCAACTACACGGATTACGTATTTGAAGGCATGCCACTGCTAACGGACATTGTCGATCTACAGGTGAGTCGACTTGCCACTTGCCACTTGCCACATGCCACATGCAATACACTCACTTCTTGCCACAGGTGTTTGAGACAGAGTCGCCACTGCTGGGCCAGTTGCCCTTCAAGGTGCCCACATTCTTCATGTTGCACGATTGGGGTCTGCGCTCCTGCCAGGTGGCACTGAACTCCCCCCTGATCGCCCAGCTCCTCAGCTCGCCCCTCCGCTATGACGTGATCATCCTGGAGCATTTCTCGAACGATTGCATGGCTGCTGTGGCGCATCTTCTGGATGCCCCCGTTGTGGCCCTGAGCAGTTGTGCCATCATGCCGTGGCATTACAAGCGCATGGGCACCCCGTTTATTAACCCCATAATGCCCATGAATTTCTTGCCCTACACGGATCAAATGGACTTTGTGGCACGTCTCAATAACTTTCTGCATTTTTACATTGTCAATGCGCTCTATAAGTAAGTAGATGATTCTTCTCATCTGTTCTATGTCAACTTTCTCTTATCTCTCACTCTCAGTTTCATTACACAACCCGCAACAGACGCGCTGATAAGGCAACGCTTCGGCTTCGGTCTTCCGCCGATCGAGGAGATCGTCAAGAACACGAGTCTGATGCTTATCAATCAGCACCACTCGCTGACCGGCACCCGTCCCTATGCCCCCAACGTTGTGGAGGTGGGCGGACTGCAGCTGGGAACTGGCAAGCCACTGCCCCAGGTAGGTGCAAAAAATGATTAATTCCAGTCTACTTAATAAAGTAAGACATTTGAGATGCATGAACGGAGGGAGCAACAGACGGTGAAATTAGAAAAACAATTTAAAAATTGTTTGAAAACTTGTGCAACAATTTTTTAATTTCATTCGACTTACAACAAGATCGAATACTTAATCTTACTTAATCCATGAATATGTACGCGTTTACTTAGTGTTCTTGCTTATTTGCAAATATAATATTGATATGAAAAAAACTCTAAATATAAGATTTTTAGACCCCTTACTTAAAAAAAGTACAGGGATCTATTAACTTTGTCACATTAAAAAAATGTGCTTAACAGGCAGACGCACGAGTGGCAGACCCCATAAAGTATATATATTCTTGATCAGCATCAACAGCCGAATCGATATAGCCATGTCCGTAGATCTCAAAGATCTCAGTCGAGCACTTTTTTCTGTAGCCAACTGGAGCCCCTTTTTTGTTGAAAAGTACATTAAGTACATAAATATATTAATATTTAAAGCGATTTTTGTAGTTATTATTTTATTTTAAGCTAGTGTTTTGCTTTTCCATAGTAAGTACGGAGTCTCCGACAGTCGAGTATGCTCGTCCACTAGTTTAAACTGAAATTAATTATTTCTAAGTTCTCTGCTTTGTTAAACTCTGAAGAGTTCTCGTTTTTTACTTGGGATAAGTCTATAACTCATCTTATTTATAAATCAAAATTTCCCTATAAAACTTACAATTTTAATTAATAGCACCTGGAACGTATTTGCCAAGCGTCCAGCCAAGGCGTCATCTACATCAGCTGGGGCTCCATGGTCAATCCCAGCACTTTGCCCTCCGTCAAGTTGCGGGCACTTTATGACGCCATCTCAAAACTGCCCGGATACACTTTTGTAATGCGCATGACAAATCAGACGAGCGGGGAGGGGAAACCCAAGAACCTTTATACCTACGAATGGTTGCCACAGCGGGATCTGTTGTGTCATCCCAAGGTCAAGGCGTTTGTCTCGCACGGCGGTTTGTTGGGCACAACGGAAGCGGTTTATTGCGGAGTTCCAATGCTGGTGACGCCCTTCTATGGAGATCAGTTCCTGAATGCTGGCGCCGTGGAACAACGTCGTTTTGGAGTCATTGTAAGCTTCAAGGACTTTGATGAGCCGCATCTCAGCCAGGCTCTGAACATCATCTTAAACGAAGGGTATGTTGTTCTAAATGAAATATATTAAAATGTTTAATTTGAAAACATTCCTTGAAATCTTTACAGTTTTGAATCCGAAATGAAACGCTCCACGATCGCATTTCGGGAACGTCCCCAAGAACCTCTCGATCTGGCGATCTGGTGGATCGAACATGTGATCGCAACAAGTGGAGCTCCCCTATCCCAAAGCACAGCCAGGCATATCAATTGGTTTGTTTACAACTCAATCGACATTTACGTGTTCTGCCTGATCATCACATTATTGTGCCTCGTCATACTCTGGCAGCTATCAAAGTTCTTCAAATGGGCTTGGGTCAAATTAAGCACCCGATCGAAACCAAAAACGAAAAAACAATAAATATACCACATGAATACATATTTATTTATTGATAATGCTTCCGTTTATGTGTTTTAGCTTATCTGAGTCGAAATAACAGTTTGCTTATCAATTTTACTTTGAAAACTTTTTGTTTTTATTAGAATTTTATAAAAGAAGAATTTTAAGTTATGGTTTAGTGATCTTTTTTCTTTTATACTTATGATCTAAATGTCAAATCCGAGCGTAGCCAAACATTTTTTTGTATGAGAAATACACTGGGTCAATTTGTATGGAGCAAAAAAAAGTTTTTATTCGATTTCAAGCGATTGTCAAAATCTTAATCTACGTCTAAAATTTAAACCGAGCTTCAGATTTTTAGCGAGAAATATGGGAAATCGTATGAAAAGCCAAAACGTATCATAATTTCTCGTTAAAAAGTGGAAGCTCGATTGTTAATTTCCATCCATGGTTTCTTTAGCAAATCTTTTTAGAATCCGTCGTAGATTACAAATTTGACAACCGCTTGAAATCGAAAAAATTGACCCACTCTAATGAGCACACTTTTATGGATTCCCCTAGATCTGACTTAATTATAAAATTAACTTAATTGGCTGTTAAATAATTTACAGTTGGCTATAATCTAAAAATGATAATTATATTGATCATATTCATATTTACTCGTGATTTACTCGTGATTTAGCCAATACCTGTTTATAATGTTTATTTATGTCATCATAAGAATAATTAATGATTACTAGTCATTATTTTGTGTGATTATTGCTATAAAGTTAGTGCTCAACTTGAAGATACTCTGAAAACTCATTTAACATTCAAGTACAGTCCACAGTACTTATCAGTGGCAAACAATGGTAAAAAATGACATTACGATTCAGGTGTGCATCTGTAAGAGTTTTGGCGATAAGACGACAACCTGGTGATTGCCTCTGATTGCGTATGAGTCTCGTGCAACGCAACCGGTTGTTGTTTATGAAGGGCGAAGCACCCAAAACAAAACACTGCCGACTTGTTTTTAATGGTACCCATACATGCATAGTCCTATGTACATACCAGCAAAGTACGATCGATGACTTTACAAAATTTAGGGAGAGCGTGTACACCGCGTGGCTTCAGCTACGTGATAGAGAGAAATTTGCCGGTCAGTCACTCTCTCTCAATCGTTGCTGCAACTGAAAAGTAAAAGAGCACATGAGAAGTCTTTCGGCAGCAATGACCCAAAATGTACACGATGAGTGCAGTCGCTGATTGCCGAATAATTGTGTTGTTGAGAGTGAAAGAGAGTCGCAGTGCTCATAATTGACTGCAGAGAGTGAAAGAGTGTAGAAAGCAAAGTAGCCGTTGATCGTCCCACACACACTGTCAAATTTTCTTTCTCCCTGGGCGCTGCAGCAGCGCTGCTTTGTGTGTGGCGGCTCGCAAAATGCACTAAGCAGCGACTTGCGTTCGCCGTTTTGTCAGTCGCTCAGCATTAGTCAAGCAAATCACATGTCGGTCGCTCCGCGTCTACAGTCTGGAGTACGCATTTAATTGAGCTTCGCCTTTGGAGATTCGCCCCCATTATACGTGTTGCCCAATCAAGTGCGCGTTTAGACATCGCTTTAATTAGCGACGTGTCGACTCAGCTGTTGTTGTAAGTTATTGAGTGCTTTCGCCAAACTATTTAAATTTTTACATAATTTTTGTGCTTGTGTCATGCGCAAAAGAACTGCAAACTGCAGCCAAGGTCAAATTATTGCAAATAATCAATGCAACAAGTGTTTTATTTTCGATTTTTCTAAATTTAATTTTATTTTACATACCAGAAGAATTCTTCGACATTGTGGCTTTCAAATATGCCGCGTATGCTGCTTCTGCTGTCGCTGACGTTGACGTTGACGCTTTGCATCCTGGGCCAAGTGGATGCAGGTCGTCCACTGAAAATCTTGGGCTTGTTTCCGCATCCCGGTGTCAGTCACTTCCACTTCTTTCAACCCATCATGACAACTCTGGCTGAGGCGGGTCACGATGTCAGTGTGCTGAGCCATTTTCCCACTAAGAATCCGCCCATACGCTACAAGGACTTTCCGCTTTCGGGCATGGACAAGCTTACAAATAGTGTGGACCTCAAGGTGAGCTATTAAAATGAAGTGACAACTTTGACAACTTCAAATTTAACGTAATTCGAACGCTGCTTGTAGCACGCACTGCTTGCACTGCTTTGTGTGTAATTGCCAAGCAGTGCTTTTTACACTAAAAGGGTATCAAATCTTTGCCGTGTTATTGTTATTGTGTTTTTATAAATTTGTTAAATCAAGTTCACTGCAGGAATACCCCTAACGTAGCTCAAGGATTGCCTCAAGGCGTATAATGCATGAAATTAACTTTCACTTTCAGTTTCACAGCATTTCATTGTCTCAATTAACGAACAATGAATCAAAGCAAATGTAACAAACTTAATAATGAACTTGAAAGTAAACTTCATTTAGCTTAAATCAGTGTTGCCAACGCCTCTATACAGAAAAAGGCCGGTCAAACCCAAAAAAAAAAAAAAAAACAGACAGAGCAGACAATGTCTTATTATTAATACATATGTATAATAATAATTCATATGTCTAGTGACTAGTACTTTAAGCACCCCCTAATGTATCAGATTTAATGTTATGCACTTTGTCTCATTTTGTAAATAAGTAAAAAATAATTAATATATTAATATCTTTATTGGTCAGTAAATTATTTTCCACAGAAAAGGCATACATTTTTTTTTTAATTTTAAAGTTATTTGGCGATTCGAAAATTAATATATACAATGACACATTGTTGTATTTGATATATTCTATAAGCGACTTAGGGCCGCTTTTTCAATGTACGTATAAGTTTTATTTAACAAGTAATTTCAAATTTGACATTAATGTCTATACATTTAATGTCAAATTCTCTTTAAAATACTAATTAAATTGAATAAACGGGCCTTAGAACAATTAAAAATGGATAAATGAAGGATAAAGTAAAATAAATTTAAAATGGGATAGGCAACGTTTTAAAATGTTTTGGTAAATCGCAGTTTCAAGTCGGACAGATCTGTCCGCAAAAAAAGGCAAATTGGCAACACTGTTTTAAATACGACTAATCTCAAATCATCATCAATCCAATTAAACCGAATATCTTTTCAGTTCTTTGAGAAACGTACGTTCTACAATCACTTTGTGGACTTCTTTCTGCTGCACGAATGGGGCAAGCAGTCTTGCAACTTGACGCTGCGCTCGGAGGCGCTGCAGACGATTCTGAAGCGGAAGGCTGGCTACTATGACGTCATTGTCATGGAGCAGTTCAACACGGACTGCATGATGGGCGTGGCACATCATTTGCAGGCGCCCGTCGTGGCCTTGAGCAGCTGTGCGATGATGCCCTGGCATTATGAGAGAATGGGCGCTCCGATCATCCCCTCGCATGTCCCGGCTCTCTTTATGGGCCAGTCCCAGGACATGGACTTGGGTGGTCGTCTGGCCAACTGGTTTAGTTTCCACGCACTCAACTTTATGTACAAGTAGGTGGATCTGCAAATGATCTTGAATCTCTGATGGAATTATGTCCCTTCTCTAGGTGGTATTCCATTCCTGCTGCGGATGCCCTGGTGCAATACAAGTTCGGTCACGATATGCCCTCGGTGGGTGAGCTGGCCAAGAATACGTCCGTGTTCCTGGTGAATCAGCACTACTCGCTGAGCGGCCCCAAGCCCCTGCCCCCCAATGTCATCGAGCTGGGCGGTCTGCACATACAGAAGTCGAAGCCGCTGAGTGCCGATCTGCAAAGGCTGCTGGACAGCGCTGAGGATGGCGTCATCCTCATCAGCTGGGGCTCCATGATACGGGCCAATTCGCTGTCCGCTGCCAAGCGGGATGGAATTGTGCGCGCCGTGGCGCGACTGAAGCAGCAGGTCATCTGGAAGTGGGAGAACGACACACTGCCCAACATGCCCTCCAACATGCACATCATGAAGTGGCTGCCCCAACGGGATATTCTCTGTCATCCCAATGTCAAGGTGTTTATGACGCACGCTGGACTCATGGGCAGCTCGGAGGCCTCGTATTGCGGCGTCCCCACGGTTGTCACGCCCATGTACGGTGATCAGTTCCTCAATGCCGCCGCCTTGGTGCAACGCGACATGGGCGTCCTCCTCAACTACGAGGACATTAGCGAGAACTCTGTGCTGCGATCTCTGAAGCGTGCCATGGACCCCAAGTGAGTTATTCTCTCTCTCTTTCGATCTCTTGGTGATGTTTATCCTAATCGCTTCCTTTGCCTTTTTGCAGACATGCCGAGGCCGCCAAGGCCGTGTCCCGTTCCTTCCACCACAGGCCACAGCAGACTCTGCTCACGGCCATCTGGTGGGTGGAGCATGTCGCCTACACCCATGGGGATCCCCTGCTCAAGCCCAGCGCCGTGGAGATGTCGCGTTTCGTCTATTACTCACTCGACGTTTACCTGGTTATTGGCTCCACTCTGGGCATTGTGATTGCCAGCTGGGTGGCCCTCATCCAACGTTGCCGTGGCAAGCGTCCAGTGCAGAAAAACAAGCACGATTAAATCTGGATTAATCTTCGTCTAGTTTATGTGATATTTTATATTTGTACGTCCTTCTAGTGTAGAAACTCCCACTCCGAAAATAAAGAGAACATATATGATTACTTAAAAGCAGGGATTATTCAGTGCTTGAAAATTCGATCATGATTATCACAAATAAAAATTCAAAATTAAAAATAAGAAAATTAAAATTACAATAATAAAATCTTTTTTTTTTTTTGATGTATGAAAAACCGAAAATAACCCTTATAAATGAAACGGTTATTTGGTTTTACAGAAACTAAAATTTGTTTATTTTATTAAATGTTTTCCAAACGAATTAAATTTCTATTTATATCATATCTATTTTTATATCTCTTTTTATTTATTAAGTTCGTTACAGTGACTCTCAACAGTATTGTCTATCTCGAAAAATAGACGCATAATCTCATAATCATTTGAGTTTATTATCTACAACATAACAAACCGAAATATGAGTTGAGAATTATAATCGCAGCCCAATGTTTTTTTGTTTATTCCCATGTTGACTCTGGTTATACCCTACAGAAAGATATGTTAAGTATAGAAGCTAAAGGAAAGCATAAAGATACTTTTTATTTGTGTATCTCGATGTACACACAAGATTACATTAATTTAACAAGCAGTTGAATTTCCATGTAGTGTATCCCAATACTTTGCTATATATTCATATTAAAGATAAATTCTAAAGGGTATTTCAACTTCGTCACTCCGATCAAAAGTAGCTTTTTCTATCTTGTTTGTTTGTTTATTTTATTATATTCAATTTCAATACTTACCGTGCACAATTTTCGGGTTTCTCTGTCCCTGTCGTTGAACTTGTGATAATTTCTTTTCTGTCTTCCATTCTCATCGCTCAGTTCTTGGCTGATTCTCGACACTAACACATCTGTCTTGTCTATTAACAAACAATTTCAAAGAGTTCAAAAATTATCTAGGGGTTAATTATAGCTGTGCTCCTATATATAAATCAATTTCCCCCATAGGAATTACATACGTCTACAAAATATTCTTAAGAATATTATATTAAAATGCAACGAAATTGTATCTGGAAGTTGCTGTTGGTGTTTTCGATCTTCGGATTTAGTCAGGGCTTGAAGATTTTGGGACTCTTTCCGCATCCGGCCAAAAGTCACTTTCAGTTCTTCCATCCCATCATGAGGCGTCTTGCTGAATCGGGCCATGTCGTCGATGTCGTCAGTACCTTTCCAGATGCCCAGCCACCGCCTGGCTACACGGATTACCTTCTACCCGGTGTCAACTTCAGCATTACACTTGATTTTGATGTGAGTATTTTTGTCGGAGATTAAGAACTTTTTTCATGAAAGTATCCCAACATTTTTTGTGTTGTTTTTTTAAAATATTATGAATTCAACTTGAAATGATCTTGCCAATACATTATAATCAGGAATTAAAAAAAAAAAAAAAAAAAAAAAAAAAAAAAAAAAATAAAAAAAAAAAAAAAAAAAAAAAATAAAAAATATAAATAAATAATTAAAAAAAAAAAAAAAAAAAAAAAAAAAAAAAAAAAAAATAAAAAAAATTTTATTTTGGATTTATGAAAACTCAAAATTAACCTTTTTAATTAATTAATTAAATTATGTTCCCATTAAGGTTCGGTTTTAAGGTTTCGGTCAAATGAAATTTTTTTTCGGTTACTGTTTTTAATTTCGATTGCTTTCACCGGTTACAGTCGAAATACTTAAAATTGAACTTTTTCAAATTTTCGCTTAATTTTCATAATTAATTTATTATTTCACATTCCAAACTTTCTTTTGACAACTTAATTTTGCCCATCTTGGCTTCAAAAAGCTTTATCCTGTTAGATTTAAGTGATCATCTCTATGAGTGTAACTAAAACTTGTATCCACAGATGTTTGAGGGAAGTCACATGTCATTTCTGCTTCCCTACGTGGACTTTGCTTATCTGTATATGTATGGCAAGGATGCCTGCAGGGATACTCTGAATGGGGAGGCACTTGAGCAGATCTTAAGGAATCCTCCTGGCTACTATGATGTGATTCTAATGGAGCATTTTAATACGGATTGCCTGATGGGCGTGGCCTACAAACTGAAGGCGCCCGTTGTGGCCCTTTGCAGCTCCGCCCTGATGCCCTGGCATTATGAGAGAGTGGGCGCTCCCTTGATACCCTCCTATATGTCCGCCTTGTTTCTGGGCCAATCACAGCAAATGTCCTTTGGAGCACGACTTGGCAACTGGGTGACCACACACTCGCTCAACTGGCTCTACAGGTAAGGATCAACTCTGGCGGGGATTACTATTTGAGAATATCGTAATTCAACCCGTTGCTTAAAAAATAATTAAGAGGGGATATTGTATTCGTTGAAATGTATGTAACAGGGAAAAGGACCTTAAAAGTATATATATTCTTGATCAGCATCAATAGCCGAGTCGATATAGACATGTCTGTCTGTCCGTCTGTGTGAGCGCCTAGATCTCAAAGTTATAGCAACCAAATTTGGCACACAGACTTATATAAACCCCACACAGGTCACGAATACTTCAAAATCGCGAAAAGACACCACACGCACAGTTTTCAAGATATTAGAAATTTTTTACTAAATAACATTAGCTACTATTATTACCTATGATCCTACAAAATCGTAACAAAATCGGACAAATAGAAAGGTGGTAATGCCGATTAAAGTTTTTAAGCAATGTAAGTGCCTAAAAGCATGCAATAAAAAATATTTAAAATTTATTTAAATAAGTCACGGGTATCATATAGACTATGAGCTCGACCATAGGCGTTCCCACTTGTTTTTTTGCAGATTATTGTCTGTGCCCGCTGGCGATGAGCTGCTGCGTCAGAGATTTGGACCAGGCATACCATCCACCTCGGAACTGGTGAAGAACACCTCGCTAATACTGATCAATCAGCACTTTTCCCTGAGCGGACCAAAGCCCCTGCCCCCCAATGTCATCGAAGTGGGCGGCGTGCATATTGTGGAAGCCAAGCCTCTCGATGCTGCACTGCAGCAGCTGCTGGACACTGCCGAGCATGGCGTCATCCTCATCAGCTGGGGATCCCAGCTGAAGGCCACTTCCCTGAGCAGCGCCAAGCGAGATGGACTGCTGCGTGCCCTGGCGCGTCTGAAGCAACAGATCATCTGGAAGTGGGAGAACGAGACGTTGCCCAATCAACCTGGCAATGTGCACATCATGAAGTGGCTGCCACAACGCGATATTCTGGCCCATCCCAATGTGCGGGTCTTTTTCACACACGGCGGCTTGCTGGGCCTGACGGAGGCGGTCTCCAGCGGGATTCCCCTCGTCGGGATGCCCATGTACGGAGATCAGTTCCTGAACGTCGCCTCCCTTGTCCAACGCGGCATGGCAGTCAAACTGGACTTTGCCAGTCTGAACGAGAGGTCAGTTTTCGAGGCATTGTCCACGGCATTGGATGCGAAGTACAAGTTGAATGCCCAGAGGATTGCCACTGCCTACAACGACCGCCCGCAGCAGCCACTGGACACCGCCGTCTGGTGGGTGGAGCATGTGGCAGCGACCCGAGGTGCCCCCCTCTTGCAGTCCAGCGCTGTGCACCTGAGCCGCTTCGTCTACCACTCCTTGGACGTCTATTTATTCGTATCTGCCGCTCTGCTTTCAATTCTCAGCAGCTTCATTGGACTCTGGAGACTCTGCTGTCGCTCCAGGCGACCACAGCCTAATCCCAAGCGGAAGTCCAAGCGAAATTAGTTATATGTATATATTTAAAAATAAATATATATATTTACAAAATCAAACAAAATACAGTTTACAACTTGGCTTTGTTAGCACCAGGGAAGCCCAGACGATAGAGACCCACGACAACGGCACCACCCAGTCCCAGATTATGCTGCAGAGCGAGCTGCACATTGGGCACCTGGCGCTTCTCGGCCAGGCCACGCAGCTGCCAACAGAGCTCGGCGCACTGAGCCAGTCCTGTGGCGCCCAGTGGATGACCCTTGGAGATCAGACCTCCACTGGGATTGATCACGAACTTGCCGCCATACGTGTTGTCGCCCGCGTCGATGAACTCGCCCGCCTTGCCCTCTCCGCAGAGACCCAGCGCCTCGTAGGTGACCAGCTCGTTGGCCGAGAAGCAATCGTGCAGCTCCACGACCTGCACATCCTGTGGCTTGAAGCCACTCTTGGCGAACAGGCGCTGGGCAGCCAGGCGAGTCATGTCGTAGCCGGCAATCTTCATCAGACTCTTGTCGGCGAACGTCGACTCTGGGTCACTGGCCATCTCCATGCCCACGATCTCCACGGCCTGCTTCTCCAGCCCGTGACGACGCACGAACTGCTCGGAGGCCAGAATGGCAGCTCCAGAGCCATCCGAGGTGGGACAGCACTGCAGCTTGGTCAGAACTCCCTCGACCACCTGCGGCGACTTCATGATCTGCTCCAGAGTGTATTCATCGCGGAACTGCGAGTAACTGGAAGAGAGCGACAGATATGTATGAATAAGGGCAAGTAAAGTGCAGCACAGATAAGGAGAATGGCCAATGTTCAGAAAGAGGATGGCCCCCATGATAAGTGATAAATAATAAGCGATAAGATAAGCGCGCCTACTGCGATTGAACTTTCGACTTGATTTACGGAAAACTCACGGATTATTGACGGAGTGCTTGTGGTTCTTCCAGGCAATCTTGCCAAAGTGCTCGGGCTTTGTGCCGTACTTCTTCATGTGCTCCTTGCCGGCATTGCCAAAGATCTGGGCAGCCATTGGCCCTGCTCCGATTTCAGTCAGTTCTCCCATTTCAGTGATGTGACGCTCCATGGGATTGGCGCGGTCAAAGTACTGTCAAATAAAGGGTTAAGGTTCAATCTCTGTGTGTGGAAAGTCAAAGTGCCCGACTTACCTTCGCTGCCAGAGATCCGCGCTCCATCTTCTCAAAGCCGAGGGCCAGGACACAGTCCGCACTGCCGGACTCGATGATCTGCTTGCCCAGATACAAGGCACTGGAGCCCGTGGAGCAGTTGTTGTTCACATTGTAGACGGGAATGCCCGTCATGCCCACTTCGTAGACGGCGCGCTGTCCGCTGGTGGAGTCGCCGTAGACGTAGCCGACCACAGCCTGCTGCACCTCTTCGTACTTGATGTTCGCATCCTGCAGAGCCTTGGTGACCGCCTCCTTGGCGAAGTCGGGATAGCAAACGTCAGCGCGGCGACCAGGTTTCTCGAACTACAATAAAAGAGTCTATAGCAGGCGAACTCAAAGGTCAACTTCTTAATTTGTACCTTGGTCATGCCGACACCGATAACGTACACTCTTGTCTTGGTCATTTTGTTTGTATTGTTCGTATGTCTGTTGTTCCCGGCGATCACTAGGCGAGTGTTCAGCTTATATGCAACTGTCGACGAGATCACCTGTTGCGTTCCTGAACCAGTTCATGTAAATTGTTCTTTTATTTCTTTTTTCTTTATCTTGCATTGTTTCCGTTACTTTCTGTCATTTACATATGGGTACGTCTTGAAAAAACAAAAAATGGCTGAAGTGGACATTTTCAAAAATGTTTTCGCGATTGTTAAATGCATTTTATAAGCTGTATTTTTATTAAAACAAACAAGCTTTGAAGACTTGTCTTTCTCGAATTATTTATAAGTTTGACTTAATTTTGACAAACGCAAAAGTCTGCGAAATGTGGGAGTAATTTGGAAGAAAATACTCCTAAACAAGTATAAAATAATGTAGTTTTCCATTTTAAAAATAATTTTGATATGTTACTATCATTTTATTTATTTTACAAGTTTTATTAGTAATATGTAACGCGACATCGTGAACGTGACAAGATTTCCACTTAGTTTGTTTCAAGAATTCGTTCATCGAATTTCAATATATTTCTATCTTACTTAGAGTAATCGTCAGAATACAAACGATCCATTTTGCAAGTCAATTTTCACGAAAATTTGCACAAATATTGGAAAAGTGAATTTATTCCAAAGTAATCTATCTACACATTCATCCTATTGAATTTTATCTAGCATATAGTGCTTAAATAAATTACTTGAATATATTTTTGAAAGAAAATTTCACGAGATGTGAGTTTCTGATTAATTTTACGTTTTTGGGCGAGGAGGACCTTTTTCTGTAAATGCCAATATTTTATTTAAAAGCAGCACATATTTTAAAATAAATGTTAAGTAAACTTAATTTTAATTTATACTTAACTCTTCTTATTGTTTTATTTGCTCAAATATTTATATCTAGAATGATAAATTGTTTAAGGCTACCTAATAGTCAACTTTATTTTAGAATTTAGTTTATTATACTTTTACAAAGCGCACTTACAACACAATAAATAAAAACAAAAACACTATATTCTTGTGCGATTAAGCAGTTCAACTGTTGCGTTCACATAGCACTCAACAAGTTGAGCTGTTCATTTCCAATTCATGTTCACTTGAACTAGCACTGAACGAATCGACTCAATTGAGTTGCGACAACTTAGTTATCTATTATTTGTTTCACCATTCTCAATAGCTAACAGTTTAGTAATTGATTAAAGCCTAGTCGCAACGGTTGCACTTTTCTCTGCTACTTCTCAACAATAAATTAAAATCAAAATGACCAAAACACGAGTCTATGTTGTTGGTGTCGGCATGACCAAGGTAAATATAAACATAAACAACGCACATACACACATACACATACATACATTAAACGGGAATCGCAACAAAGAGAAGTCCGATCTCTGGGAGGCTGCAAGAAAAAACTTGTCTTTATACTCCCCCCGCCTTAAACGGCAATTATCGCAATCGGACTTTGAACTGCAGTGCACTTCGGTCAAAAGAGCAACACAAATTTATACATATGTATGTTGTTGTCGAGCAATCGAAATCTCGATTTATAAGCGTAATCTCAAGTGGACCGATTAAACTGCTCTCGCTATAAATAGGAATATAAATTCAAGCTAATGCGATTCCGTTTTCCTCAAGTTCGAGAAACCAGGTCGCCGCACCGATGTTTGTTACCCCGACTTCGCCAAGGAGGCGGTCAACAAGGCTCTGCAGGACGCCAAGCTGCAGTACACGGACGTGCAACAGGCTGTGGTCGGCTACGTCTACGGCGACTCCACCAGTGGACAGCGCGCCGTCTACGAAGTGGGCATGACGGGCATTCCCGTCTACAATGTGAACAACAACTGCTCCACGGGCTCCAGTGCCTTGTACCTGGGCAAGCAGATCATCGAGTCCGGCAGTGCGGACTGTGTCCTGGCCCTCGGCTTTGAGAAGATGGAGCGCGGATCTCTAGCAGCGAAGGTAAGTCGGACACTGCCATGCACAGAGATGGAACTTTAACCCTTTATTTCACAGTACTTTGACCGCGCCAATCCCATGGAGCGTCACATCACTGAAATGGGAGAACTGACTGAAATCGGAGCAGGGCCAATGGCTGCCCAGATCTTTGGCAATGCCGGCAAGGAGCACATGAAGAAGTACGGCACAAAGCCCGAGCACTTTGGCAAGATTGCCTGGAAGAACCACAAGCACTCCGTCAATAATCCGTGAGTGCAATATTATCGCCGAAGGTGTAATAAATCTTTACGTTTGGTATGCTCTTATCTTATCTCTTTATGGCGATTAGGTACTCGCAGTTCCGCGATGAATACACTCTGGAGCAGATCATGAAGTCGCCGCAGGTGGTCGAGGGAGTTCTGACCAAGCTGCAGTGCTGTCCCACCTCGGATGGCTCTGGAGCTGCCATTCTGGCCTCCGAGCAGTTCGTGCGTCGTCACGGGCTGGAGAAGCAGGCCGTGGAGATCGTGGGCATGGAGATGGCCAGTGACCCAGAGTCGACGTTCGCCGACAAGAGTCTGATGAAGATTGCCGGCTACGACATGACTCGCCTGGCTGCCCAGCGCCTGTTCGCCAAGAGTGGCTTCAAGCCACAGGATGTGCAGGTCGTGGAGCTGCACGATTGCTTCTCGGCCAACGAGCTGGTCACCTACGAGGCGCTGGGTCTCTGCGGAGAGGGCAAGGCGGGCGAGTTCATCGACGCGGGCGACAACACGTATGGCGGCAAGTTCGTGATCAATCCCAGTGGAGGTCTGATCTCCAAGGGTCATCCACTGGGCGCCACAGGACTGGCTCAGTGCGCCGAGCTCTGTTGGCAGCTGCGTGGCCTGGCCGAGAAGCGTCAGGTGCCCAATGTGCAGCTCGCTCTGCAGCATAATCTGGGACTGGGTGGTGCCGTTGTCGTGGGTCTCTATCGTCTGGGATTCCCGGCTGCCAGCAACATCAGGCACAATTTGACTGCGGCTGCCAAGCTGGCGACGAGCGAGGAAGGCTTCAAGGTGTCGCCGCTGCTGAAGCTGCTGGAACAGGCCATGCAGGAGGACAAGGACAATTTGATTGAAAAGGTGCGCGCCGTCTACGGCTTCAAGGTGAACAATGGACCCCAAGGACAGACTGGTTTCTGGGTGATTGATGCCAAGCAAGGCAAGGGCAAGGTTATCTTCAATGGAACACGTAAGCAACAAGCAGTTTAATTATTTGATATGGCCTTCAGATGTTTCTCTTTTTGTATTTGTAGAGAAATGTGATGTTACCTTCATAATTAGTGATGACGATGTATTTGAGCTGCTGACGGGCAAGCTGCCACCACAGAAGGCCTTCTTCCAGGGCAAGATCAAGATTCAGGGCAACATGGGATTCGCCATGAAACTGATGGACTTGCAACGCTCCGCGCAGGGACGCATTGAGGAGTTGCGCTCCAAGCTCTAATTGCTTATTTTGAATGCATTCCTTTGGCAATTCAGCTACTCTTGGGTTGGGGCTCTCAAGCTAAAATTATTAAATAATTATTGCTTATTGTATTATGTATAGCTTTTAAACAAACTGTTTTTACATGTATATTCTTAAAAAGAAAGACGATTATATATTTGATTTTTGTACGATCCGAATCTTTATTGTTTCTTCAACGTGCATTGGCTTTAAAAACTACAATTATATATGTGTTGTATATATATATATGTATATATATATAATTATATCGATACATATGTGTGTGGTGTGTGTGTGCTCTTTAATACACACTCAATACACTTTGAAAAATGTCATTAGGAAAAACACAAAAAAAAAAAACAGAATTCAGAAATTTTAATTACTGGGCGCCTTTGCACTTTGTTTGACTTGTTATAAAAAAATACTCAGCCAATGTGCAAAAACAATGTTCAGATACATGTATATATGTATGTATGTATATTATTAAAGTATCTCAAAGTTTGTCTGTTATCTGTTGCCAATGTGTGTATCTTAAAGTGCCTGCGATAATAAATTAAAAATCTACATGTCTAAAAAGTGTTTAGCATTTTTGAGCTTAATTTTCTACAGTTATCAAATATAATATATGTATATAGGGTGTGTGTTTAAGTGAGTGTGTGTCTATCAGTGTTTATATACTTATTCCCTTTTGTTATATATACAATAAACGATTTTTGGGCCAACTCGTTGCGTTAGACGCATTTCCAAGTTGCTTTCAAGTTGCCGAAACGAACAAATTTACAGAAAACAATGTGCAACAACTTGTTGTTGTAGCTGCAATAATTAATAATGTTAATAGAGGAGCCTCTTGGCTGCAACTAAACCACACTCAATAGCTGTTATTGGAGTTGGCAAAGGATGACAGCGATGTTGTTGTTGTTGAGCTGTTGTTGCTGCTGCTGTTGCTGACAGTTGCATTTTGTGAGGAGGCGGATGAGGAGGAGGATGAGGAGGTGCTGCTTGAGCTTGTTATTATACTGGGCTTATTGTCCATGCTGGCCATTATCGAACCAAGCAGATCGACTGGTGTTACAGACGTCGTTTTGGCTGCAGCTCTGCTGCCGGCTAGAATGATCTTGTGCGAGGGCAAATTGAACGTTTTGTAGGTGGTGCTGGTGCTTGTTGTTGTGTTTGTTGTCTTCTGAAGACTCACGCTTCTGTTGACAGTTGTAGCTGTGGCAACAACTGTTGCTGCTGCGCCCGTTGCCACTGGCGGTGGTGGCGGCGGCGGCGGTGGTGGCAATGGCATTGGCGGCAATGGAGGCGTCAACACCACAGCCTGAAGGCGACCCACCAACGGCGTCAAGGATGAAGCTGGCAGCACAACCTTAACAACTTGCGGCACAGCGGAGGTTGGCAATGGAGGTTGCGTGAGACGCACCACGGGCACTGTTGTGGTTGGCATTGGAATTGGCGTTGGTTTCGGAGTAGGAGTAGGAGTTGGAGTTGGCGGCGGTATATCCAATGGTATAACCTCTTCGCATAGCTCGATTACCTCCTCCTCGTGGTCCACAACCAATTGTGGCGTGCTCTCCACAATCAATTCATTGCCCACATCTTCAACTGGATCGGGCACAATTAACGCTGCTGGCGAGGATGGTGCTGGTGGTGATGCTGGGGTCACTTCAACTTTGCTCGGCTCATCGGATACCATTTTAAGTTGTATTTTGATTTCGGGCTCCTTTTGATTCAAACTGTTAACGTACGCTTCCCGATGCATGAAGGGTGTTTGAGGCACTAGAGGCGGCAGCGGCAATGCCGGCAACATGGCTGGCAGTGGCGTTGCAACGGTGGCAACTGCACTTGCAGTTGGGGCAGGAGAAGCATTAACATTAGCGTTAGCAGCTGTTGCTGCTGTGTTAACTTCATTAGCTAGGCGTGGCATCTTAGCAGGAGATGCTTGTGGTGTTGTCCCATCCGATTTATGTTCCTTTTTGCTGCGCTCCTTTTCCTTTTCCTTATCCTTATCCTTCTCCTTATCATTATCTTTGTCTTTATCTTTATCCTTATCTTTATCACGACTGGACTTATCCTTCTCCTTGCTGGACAACTTTCTGTCCTTCTCCACTGATGACGCCGCTTTCAGTTTATACGTGTGATCCAAAACCATTTTGCGCATATCTATCTTGGAGTCGTCTTTGTTTGGTTTCTTTTTAGGCGTGTTGTTGGTGCAGCTGCTGCTGCTGTTGCTAGTGTTGCTGGTGGTGCAATTGTTGTTTTTGGTTTGCTGTGTGGGCGACGAACTTGCCGGCGAATGATCCTCCTGGCTGCTTTCGCTGGAACGACGCTCCTTGCCCTCCAGATCAATAGGTTTACGCTTCGCCTTGCCATCGTGTGTGCGCTTTGACGGCGTCTTCTTGCCTGGCTCCTCGTGACCAATGGGATTGGGCAAAATTGTTTGCTTTTCTTTGTAATGCGGCGTCTCGGCCAACACGGGATTGTTCTTCTCGTTAATCACCTCCTGGCCGGGATAATACTGACGCAACCGCAAGTGCCAAGCTGCAAAAGCAAAGGGAATTAATAAGATTTCAAGTCGTTAATTGGCTAAATCAAACCTATGCTCGTTACAGCCGTCACGGTGCGAAACTGGTGAATAATGTTGCGCGGCAGAAAGTAGATATCATTGTCGCACAGCTGGATGCGGGCATAACGAATTCCATCGCGGCGCAGCTGATTCAGTTTGGCATCCTCGATCCACTGCACACACTGCGATATCGGCGGCTCATGCAGATCCAACTGCAGCATTTCCACCAACGTATTAAAGTCCTGAGCGGCGAAGGCGACCACATCCTTAGTGATGCGATTTTGGTTATAGGATTGTCCACAATGCACAGCCTTAAGAATTCCTACGAGACAAGAGAATGAGATTCGTTTAGAGACAGTGGGAATGTAATCTTTAGAGAGAAATCACATCTATTCTATTGTCCACAGAACTTACCCACTGCAGCGGTGGTAATGCGCTCGTGTCCATGCCCCACATGATCTGCATGCGCCTTGGTGCGATCCTCAATCATTGTTTCACGCGCCTCCGACAGGCGTGGCAGATACTGCAGGTTGCGCAGCTCATTAATGCGAGTGCTGCAAGGTAAGGTCATGAATAGATAATTACATTTGAATTCAGAGAAACTTACAAATATATATACAATAGAGGTCTGCAGGAATTCACTCAAAATTTGAGTTCAAATGAATTAATTCGAACTATTTCGAATTGAGTGAGTGCGAGGCACACTTTGAATTGAATTCGTTTGAGTGTGAGTGACATTGAATTCCAAAATGACAGTTCCTTATCGACATGTGTGCGAATAAAGGAATGTGCTTTGTGAAAATAATGAATTTGAAATGGACACATTCAATCGAATAATTGGTTATTTTATTGCCACCAACACAGACAATGTCTATAAATTTGTGTTTTTGGATTCAAACTTAGATTGAAAACTCTTCCTCATAAAAAGAGTTAGATATAGATTTTATAAATAGTATTAATATTAAGTTGTACATTGTTCTTCATTTTATGTCTTACTTATATTCATTACGCACATAAAAAACAACAACAGAAAATACCCACGCAAAAAAAGAAAATATGAAAGTTAAATCGAGATTCGAAGCAAACTCGAATTAACTCAAAACAAAGTAGCTTTCTTACTCATTCACTTCGTGTCATTCCATATGAATGTTGTGCGACTGAGTCTAACACAAACACACTCAATCAAAATCGTTTGACTTTGCATTCGACTTCTTTCAATTCCTTTCGAAAATTAATGCTTCGAACTTCGTTTTGGCTCACGCAGACCTCTTACGTACAATGGGTTACATACATTAAAGATCGCTTAATTGCACTAATATTTTATAACGAACTCAAGATAATTGCCCCAATTTCTGTGCCAATTTAACAATTTAACTGTGATTAATTAGTATAAATTTTCTTAATATTTCTAAGAGTTTTCACAATACAAAGAATATATCAACTGTTTGGTAAAATAATAAATTTATAGACAATGAAACATTAAAACTAAGAACGCGTTTTTTATTAATGTAAATGGATTTATTTTTTAGAGTTACAAATTGATGTTAATAGTCAAGTGCTGAGTGGAGGTTGGATTAGTGGTTGATTAATTACTTTAATAATCAAAAATATAATGTCTGCACTTACCGCTGTCGCTTGAGCGGCGTCTTGCTGTTCAGCTCCGCCGTGGGCACCAGTTGCTCGCCAGCACGTATCCACAGGATTGGTCCATCGTTCGACTGGCGTGGATCCGTTTGCAGTATGGAATTGACACCCCAAGGCATTGTCTGTTTGAAACACAAATGGGTTAAGGTTAAAATCAAACTTGATCTTGAAGTCATCTCGAAATACTTGCCTTGCATAGAAATGGATTCTGCTCGATGCGACCAAGCAGATCCGGAAAATAGCCGCCCACCTCCTCGTGCACTTTGCCCACCAGACTGATCTGATGCAATGGTCCATAGCGAAACGTTCCCTGGCAATAATTGCGCACCACCTGCAAGGAATTCAAGTAATAAGTGGGATTCCATTAATATTAGTTGACAATCAGTCACCTGTTCATTGTACTGGGCCATGGTGCAGGTCTCAATGTCGGAGTTGCGACCAAGAACGCCCGCCTTGACGGTTAGCGTTGAATAGTTCTCGGCCATGTGCTCCAGGAGATCGGGTATATAGCGCGCGGCATCATGTACAATGCCCATCACATGATGCGCATAACCCTGCTCATCCTCGGCAAAGCATACGCTGAAAAACTCATCCACCAGCTGCTCCATTTCATCTGGCGGGAGGGCATCGATTTCGTGCTGATAAAGATGCACAACCGAGGCACCGCCATTCGGATACTGCTCCACTTGAAAGTATTGTCCGTATTTGAGATTTTCAAGACCAATGGGCGCCTTGCGATTGGCCGCCGAAGGCAGCTGGAGACTTGGAACTGTCTGCCAGGCACCTGCAACGGGCGCATGTTGAATGCATTGGACGCCAACGCTGCTGCGTCGGATCTTGGAGCGTTTATAACACTTGGAGCAGTCGCGTGAGGAGAAGGATGACGAGTGCCGTGACGAGGATGATGATGATGAGGACGAGGATGAAGTCTTGTGATGACTGCTCGATGAGGCGGACGAGGAGGAGGACGACGACTTGCGCGCACTGCAGCTGGAGGAGGAATGATTGGATGACGACGACGATGTCTTTGGCGCCGGCGAAGGCATTAAAACGGACGATGAGTTATTCTCCTTGCTTGTGTTATTCTCCTTGGCCTTGACAGCATCGGATGAATTAAAGCTCAACTGTCGCGTGACTTCTTCACGTGTTTTTATCACTGCTTTGATAGCATCTCCATTGAGAAAAGGCTTCATTTCAATTATTGGTTCCTTTTTGATCTCACTTTCCGCCTTAATGTGTTGTTTATTGTTGGTAAGTACCGTTAATGTTGCAGACTCCTTCTCCTCCACTTTGATTGGCTGCTCAACTGTTGCCACTGTCTCTATCTCCTTCTCTTTATCCTTATCCTTCTCCTCCTTGATGACAGTCAGTTTGCTGGAACTGTTGTTGCTGCTGCAGCGACTGCTATCCGAGCTGCGACGTCGATGTGAATGCGAATTCGATGAGCAGCTCGACGACGACGATGGTATCTGTTGTCAAATATAATTATTATTATTCTATTGTTCAGAAATAAGCATGGACTAAAACCCTAACCGAAACCGTAACCCGTTATGCGGTAATAACCGATTGAAATTTAAAATCGAAAAAAACAATTAATATTTTTTTGTGAACCGAAACCATACCGGTATACAAAACCCGGTTCACAGTTACGAAACCTTTATTCAAAGATTTTGCATAACCGATAAGCGAAAAATTAAAGTAAACCGTAACTTGAAACCGATATTCGTTTCGATTTTAATCCCTGAAAATATTATTTGCTCATTTTTTATTACTCTTACCTTCTCACGCTCCCGCTCTCGCTCACGCTCTCGTTCACGCTCCCGATCTCGATCGCTTCTATGTTGCTTTTTATCCTTGTTGCGAGAACTACTGGAAGATGAGGAACTGGAACTCGGCTTGTAGTCGCTGCTGTGCCGATTTGTATTGGACTTGTTGTTGCTGTTGCTGCTCTTGCTATTATTGCTCTCACGATCCTTGTTACTGTTGCTGTTGTGTCGCTTATCTTCATCCCGTTCACGTTCCTTATCTTTTTTCTTCTTCTTATGATTGCGTTCTGCCAGAGACAAGAGCAAATTAGTTCATGCATCAAAACGAAAACAAACAGAAAGGGAAGAAAAACAAAATAAATGCACTTGGCAGCTCTGCTTACCCGTTTTGTTGTTGTCTGATTCGGCAAACGCCGCTGCCGCTGCCTTCGTTACCGTCGCAGTCGGCGCTGTTTCCGTCACTTTGACATTATTCGTTGTTGTTGTTTCTGCTGTTGTTGTTTTAGTTATGGTATTTGCATTGCCATCTCCACCCCCTGGCAGCTGCTCTGTTTGTTGTATAGTTTTCGTGCTATTGTCGTTGTTGTTATTGTTGGTGTTGTTGTTGCTGTGGTGCTCTGTGCCCGATATTCTGGTCTCCTCTTTTTTCTCCATGTGCAAATTTTTGTTGTTGTTTGCCATCACCGATGACGCCGCAGCAACTTCTGCGTCGCTGCTTATCATTGTCTGTGTGTGTGTGGAATGGATAAGAAAAGTATTAGGCGCAAAAATTGGGAGGCAGATTATGCGATATTACGATAAACTCTTCTTACCGCTGATTCGGTGAGTGCGGGGGCGGGAGTGCTGCTGGTGCTGTCTGTGTCCGGACACATGGCGGGTAGCGGCAAAATGTTATTTTCGCCATCAGCGCCGCCGCCTTCTAATGTGTTTTCCATACTGTTTGCACACTGGTGTGTATTTGTGTGTGTGTGTGAGTGTGAATATCGATTTGCAAGTTGCTTGCCGTCTACGTGACGCTACTCAGGAAGCTATCTAAATCTCACGCGCAATTTGTTGCTTTTACTTGGCGTTCACTTGCACTTGCATAAGTAGTGGTGACCGGGTTCTTGCTCGTAATTTGTACGCCTGCTCACTTTTTAATAACAATTTCGCGTTTTCGTTCTAGAACGAGACGTCTTCGTACGTCGTGCATTCATTGTTTGCCTTGCCGATAACTTAGGGTTGACACCATTCTGATGGTAACGCATCGATACGTTCTTGTCGTGAATGAAGCGCCGATTGTCAATATATCGATATACGTATCGTGAATCAGCAGCGATAAAAATAAGTCGTATTTATTTTATTTTTCGAATTGTTTAATTGATCAGCTGGTGATGTGACCTATTTTACATTTTACAGTCATATACTGCATAGTAGAAACGTACTTGCAATATTTTTTGCAATTTTAAAAACATGTTTATTTTTTTTTAGTGACTCTGCACATATGATAATTACGCCTGCACAAAAAGATTAGTTTGGAATAATAGCCAGTGCTAACTTGGCCTTATCGATATTTGCTCCCATCAAGTGACGCCGCAGTTGCATTCAAAAATTATTCCCTCCACAAATTATTTTGCTTAAAATTGCGCATTTTGTAGAAATTTCAACCAGAAATGTATGAACTTTATTTTATATGATATTGAACGTAAATTTTTTAAAAGACTGTAGCTTTGTGTCTGTTTTCATGTTGTCATGCACTAAACACGATTGAACAAACAGATATGGGCTATTTTTTCGTCTATAAACGCCAGTAATATTTACATTCAGTCTTGAGGTCTTAATGATCTATGACAGGTTCTGGACTTCTGGGTTTAAGGCCAGTTATCGACGCTTCACTGACTATTGGGAGATTTGTTGGGTTGTCCAGAATTTCGTCCTTTTTCACATGCAACATGTCGATTTCGGTAAGGGCAACATTGGGTTCCTATTTAAGGATAAACAAACAGAATGTTAACCAAGTCGAATGTGAGTTTAATACTTAAAAACCAGGGATAAAAACCTTATTCGAAACCGTAACCTTTAACCGGTAAAACCCGATTCAAATTGAAAACCGTAACCGATTTAGATTTAAAACCGTAACTTAAACCGTAACCGAAAAAAATTTCATTTGACCGAAACCTTTATAACGAAACTATGTAAACCGAAATAAACGTTTAGTGACCGTTTCAAAAAAAAAATTATTTTTAATTTTTGATTTTAATTGTCTTATGTTTAGTTTCGTAATTTGTGATTTTCAAAAGTTCAAAAAAATTGTTGTGAACCGAAACCATACCGGTATTTCAAAACCGAAACGGTCAAAAACCAGTTCACCTTTATTCAAAGATTTTGCGAAACCGATAACCGAAAACCTAAATGCGAACATAACCGAAACCGATATTCGTTTCGGTTTGAATCCCTGTTAAAAACACATTTACCTTTTCCATGGCTGCCTCGGAGACCTGCAAGTGGTATTTGTCCTTGCACAGTCGTGATAATAACGCAATTCCCGCCTCACGATTCTTGGCATACTTGGTTTCCCAAGCATCTAGCAGGCGGTTGTAATAACGGGCGTTCTCAAAGTACGGGAGGAACGTGTGTGTGTCCGGAGTGGGAAAGATGCGCTCCAGGGGCTTACAGCGGGCCAGCTCATCCTCGGCAACGATGAGGCAACGCACATCGTCTGGCAGTAGATTGTCCAGTATGGCGTCCACATACTCCTCACGGAACTCAATGGCACGGCTGGTGAAATGATTGTGTTTGCGCACCTCTTCGGCAGTTAGGCAAGTGGTGAAGATGCGCTTGTCGTGAACCAGCGGGCCCTGCAGCTGCAGTTCGTCAAGTATCTCCTGCTGCTGTTTCTCGTTGAGCTTGGGCGGCACCTGGTACAAGGCGGTATTGAGGACTGCCTGTATCATGGGTCCTTTCACATGCAAATCGAGCGGTAGCTCAGAATGCAGCGATGGCGAAATGTTAATTTCCAACAACCAAGGCACGAGATTCTCGTCGAGCAGGACATCAAATCCAAATAGTTCGTAACAATTGTACCGGAAGTTAACATTCTGACGATACATTCGGTTAAGGCCCGATTCACCGCTAATAATACTTCGGATGATTAGATTCCTCAGAGTGGCCCAAAGGCGTTTTGTGTTAACGCCACGATTCTCCAGGCAGGACCACAACGATTGCAAGGTCCACTTATGGCCCTGGCAGGCATTGAAGTCCTCGTTCTTGGCATAATTCTGTGAGAACTTATTGATGCTGTAGTTAGTGAGATGCATGCAGCGCTCGTCCAAATTCCCAAGCTCTGAACTGTACTTGACCGAGGCAAAACGCGCCAATCCATCCTTGAACATGTAGATTCTCAAGGGATTTATGGAGGTTAACAACACATAAAGCCGCATGTCAAACTTATTGTCATTGATCAGCAGTGGACGTTCAATATATCTGTAAACCAGATTAGATTTGATTAATATGTGAAAATGGCAACTGCATTTCGACCTACTTCTGGACAACCAATGGACGATCCTTGGGAAACTGACTCCACTTGTTCACAATGCGGATGCCAGTGCCACGGGCACTTGCTGGCGGCTTAACAATCCATTTGGTAAGCTTGGAGGCATTCTTGGGCCACACCTGGCGTAGATTCTCCAAGTCATCCGGCATTATGTACGATCTAAGGAATATTCAGAACTATTAATGTATTCTTTCTGTTTAATATTTAGTTATGGCTACTAACTTCTGCATAATGCCAAATTCCTTTTTGCCGAATTTCTTCATATTGCAGGCAATGCTACGCCACATCGTGTCCTTTCGTCCAATGCGAAACGATCCTGGCATATGATTGTACTTTTGATGGGAGCGTATGGTACGGAAACCAGGACTCTTCATGTGCTTCTCCCACACGGCCATCCAATCGGTTGTATCTGTGGCAAGAATTAATCAAATTAAATGTCATATGAATTTGAGGTCTGCATGGCTGCATTCAAAACGTCAAATGAGACATTCATGCCCAACTGAATTAAATGAGTTCGGCTGCGTCTTCCAATGAATTGAATGAATGAATTGAAACCGAAAACTTCACATTTAAAAAAGGCAAACTGAATTGAATGACGAAATAACTGAAAAAACGAGTGAGGTTAATCAGAGCCGTAATTTTAGTTTCTGTTAATTTAAAGTTTCTGATATTCAATTTTGTGACGAAAGATACTAACTATAATATATAAATTATTTAAAAAAAAATAAGTTGTACTCTGAATACTCTGAAAATCTTTGCTTTATTCGCTTCTCGTTCACTCGATGCCGTTCATATGAGTATTCAAATGTCAAATGAGTATTCAGTCGATAAGAGCCGGATCTTTGAATTTATTCCACACAGGGAACTGAACTTAATTCATAAGTACTCAGAGACGCTCAAGTTTGAATGCAGCCGAGAAAGGAATAACTTACTTTTGATAATACGAAAGCCCGAATTAAGAACAACACGTTTCACGATCTTGGGCATGACTGGACTTAGCTTCCATTTAAGGACACGGTGCAGGGCGGCCGGCATGGGCGGTCCCTTGTCCGCATGCGAAGTGAAGTTCAAATATGGTGGCACATTTGGAAACAAACTGGGTGACAATATGGTCTCTGGCTTATAGTATACAGATGCTTCAGACTCTGTGGTGGTTGTGGTGGCCACTGAGGCCTTTGACGGCACTTTGTCCAGTTTTAGGCGAATGTTTCGGCTCTGGCTGGTCTCGTCATTGTCGTCGTCCAGATAGAATGGTGTGCCCACATAGTCCTCCTCCGAATCGGAGTCATCATAACTGGTTATTTCGTCAATGGCTGCCACAAGGATGAACACGTTAATTGAAATTAATATTCGAGTTTTTTTAATTTATTATTATTATTGTATTGAACATTGTGAATTACCAGCACATGGATCATCATCGTTCTGACGACCGTCATGGTTGATGCTGACACACTTATTCAGTGTGACGCCCATGTAGTTGTTGTGTTCACCAGAGGCGATCCGTGATCCAACATACTGCAGTGGCAACTGCGATGGTTGCGCGTACAGAGATGCATAGAGGCTCGTCTCCAGGGCCGATGCTGCTGATTTGGTTAGACCATTCTGGGTTAGTATTTTGCTTTTCTCATCATGCTGCTGTCCATTCAGCATGCTGCTGCCGTGGAAAGTATTGACGACTATCTTGCTGGCTGCCTTAATAGTCGTCACACTGGAGTCGTCCCTAGCCAGTCCACTCCTTGGCGGACTGTGGCAGCTGGCACCGGTATTAGAACGCTTACAACTGCTGCTGTTGCCGTTGCCATTGCCGTTGCTATTCGCTGCATTTTTGGCAAGGGCATCTTCACGTGCACGCTTTAAAAGCATCTGTGTGTTAGCATGGCAGCCAAAGCATTGGGGGAGGAAGGGGAAGACAGCCACAAAAACAACAACTTTAAACATTTAACGATTAACAATTAACAACAAGAACAACAATGCCTTTTACGGCAAGCTGGAAAGAAATGTTTGAAGCCAAATATACAGGGGTGCCACAGGAATCTCTTTCTCTCGAATTTTACATAAATTTCACCTTTTTAAACTTTTTTTCTCGGGCTCAAACAAAAAATGCTTAGATGCAAAAACCTTTTTCAAACAATTCTAATAGTGACTGCAAAAAAATATTTTCAAAAATCTCTTCGTTTTCATACAAAAAGTGGCTTTTGTGCAGTTTTCAAAAGAATTATAAAAAATTCTAACGAAGAGATTTTTGAAATCTCTTTTTTTTTCGAGTCACTATTAGAATTGTTCTTAGAAAAATTTTTTTGCATCGAAACATTTATAGTTAGAAAAACTACTAATTTGTGCATAATTGATATAAAAAGTGATCAGAAAATATGAATTTTTAAAACGTCCTTTTTGAAATGAAATGTAAAAATAAATTGACATTGGAATATGGAGTTTTTTTTTTATAAATTTTAGATTAATTTCGTTTTGTGTAATTTTTTATTTAATATCTGAAAATATTCTAATTTTTGTGTGGGTTCTAATTTAATAACCACTACTGTATAGCTATTTTATCACATGATGAAATAATATAAAGGTGATGTATTTTCTCTCTGTGGGGGCGACGTTTTTGCAGTCAGCTCTGAGATAAACAGAGAACTCTGGTTTTGTTTGGTAGTCGTCGCCCCGAAAAAGAGGACACGTCAAACGAATACATCACCTTTATATAATTTCATCATGATTTACTTCATCAAAAATGACAAAAAACTATCAAAATTATCAACAAACTGGCCCAAATTAATATTAACGAAAATCATGCCAGTTAGATTATTAATAACAAACAGTAAATGTGAAGGTTATTGGAACTATAAGATATCAGAAGGACAGAGCTGTTAGTTAGAGTTAAACATGAAGATAAATACGCACCTGAACTTTTTTATATGGCTCAGACTGTAGCACTCCAACAACTGGAGCTGGCACAGGGTTCAACTTGGGTGTGAGACGCGGTGGCGGCGACTTGGCGGGTGCTGCAGTGGCAAGGGCAGCAGCTGAAGCATCCGTTACCTTCGACCGCCTTGGGGATGGCGGTGATTTTGTTGTTGCTGCTGCTGCTGCTGATTTTTCGGTGATTTTGATGGACTTGTTGTCACTGTCACTGAAGCGTGTCCGGCCGAGCTGCGCATTGGAGTGGAGAGCCTTCTGGGACTATGATAGTTGAAGTTGTGTGATGATTGATGATTTGATTGATGATTTGATTGATGATTCGATTGATGATTGTGATTGCGATGAGAGAGCTGCTTGCAAGTGACCAGCTTATCCTTGTAGAGTTCAACTTCCTCTAGCCAGGATTCATGAAAGTCCAAGATTTCGATGCCTTTAGTATTCGATGAAGTTGCACGCTGTCGTGTGTTCTCCTTTGTGGCAGAGGCAGCTGCTGGGGAGGCAGCGGATGAGGCAGCGGCTGCAACGGGAGTCGCATGGGAACGCATCCTTTTTTCAGTTGTAATCTGTGCCATAACGTTTCCACAGAGAATTTTGATAGCTGCAATTTAAAAATAATTAATATTGCATGTAATTGAAATTTGTTTGTTTTTGTTTCGATTATGTGATGATTACTTCTGTCACGGTTTTGGCCAGCAATTGATAGATCAATAGATAGTTGTCTTGTCTGTCTGTCTGTTGTGTTGTGTTGTCAATGGCTGCTATTTTCGTCATGGCACAGCACCAAGATCACACACACACACAGAGAGACGCACACACACAAAGAACAATGCAACGCTCGCTTTAATTGTTGGTCTCGTTAATCGACCATTTAATAAAAAACAAAAAAACCTATCAATGGATACAAGATCGCTGGGCGTTGGCCAAAATACTTGACGATGCCCGCCTTTTAAATATAATCAGAGCCCGCGTAAATGCCTTGTAATGTCGTTGTTGTTGTTCTTCTTCCTTTTGTTGTTGCATTCGCTACTTTTGGTTGTTGTTGCCCTTGTGCAGCCGGCGTGGCGCTGTTGTGGAGTTTCCTTGAAAAAAGAAAACTTACTTACCTTTTACATTTACACGCACACAATTAATTTTGGGAGTGTAGCAGGCAAACAAACCGAAAATGTATTTGCTTTTATTAATTGGATCACTAGATCAAAAATTTGTACTTCATTTTTCAAACAAAAAGGCGGACCAAGCTGACTAGACCTCTAATCAGCTGATTGCCTTGGCAAAAAAACAAGGTGGCAGCCTTGGCAACGATGGCAGCATTGACAATATTTAACTATTTTTCAAAACTATTGTTAAATATTGTTTATTTTTTTTAATTAATTTTGAAGCTAGAGTTTTAAAACTTTCACGGCAAGTTTTGTTTTATTTTTGGCGATTTTTTAATATATATATATTTTTAATGTATTTATATCCTTACCACGCTAAGGGTGATGTGCCCCAAATGAAAATGAACTTTATTCTTTTAGAAAATTTATAAAATTCTTGCCTATTTAATTGATTTTTACTGAATAATTTAAAATTCAAACAAAAAACAAAAACACACAATAGTTGCAACTGTGTGGCAGCCTTGGACCACTGTCGTAGTGTAGTGTGACCATGAGTCGAAAAAACTATAAATACAAAAATCTCACACATCAAAAAATACCGAAAAAAGAAAAAGTTGTCGCAAAGTGCGGCCAAACAAAACAGAAAGTGTGACCCAGTAATAAGTGCTACCAAATAAAAGGTTTACATTTGGCGGCAATTTTAAATTGCTTGCAGGGCACATAGAACATTTGATAACAATTAAAAAAGTATAATAAGAATTCATCAAAAGCATGCAATTAAGTAAGCTTGTACAAGTCAAATTAACGAGCAATATGTTTGATTTAACTGCCCAACACATAAATCAAGCAAATGAGTCAACCCAAAATTCGAGTTCTACCTGCACATGAAATGTTGGACCTACATGAGTGTAACGAATGCTCAGATCAAATGCCGCTCATGTTGTTGATGAAGACATCAACATTTCAATTTATACACCTTCCGCTGCTGCATTCGGTTCTTTTTTTTATTGACTCTGATGTACAAAGTGATTTATCGCAGATCCTGCGGCAAAACTCAAAACTCAAAACGACAGAGAACCAGAAAAGCGGCAGCGACGACCATAAGAACCTGCCTCCAGACTGTGCCTCACACACACACACACACACAAACACACAGCTTGTGGCGATATGAATCTGTCGATAAGTTGTGGCTGGGACGGCGGCATTATGAGCGTTTAAACGGCACTCAAGGCACCGCCTACAAAACGTCAACACTCGGACCAGAGACAAGACGAGAACAGAGATGGGGAGATGCAGAGAGACTCAGGACGTGGACGAGGACGAGGAAGCGAATCTGGGACTGGGTTCCTGATGAACTTATCTTCATCTCTGGAATTGTTTAAGGTGTGTGTGTTTATGTCTTACACTGCACTATGGTAAAAAGTCCGATATTCTGGCATAAATTCTAAATATAAATTTAGAGACTGGAAATTTGCCATGTACTGATTTAGATTTTAGATTTTTTTTTGTTGCTTTTGGACCACGTCTTCAAAAATGTTATATAAAATCTAAATATATAGGTAGCTAGAGGCTTAAAATTTGAAATGAAGCTTGGTTATACCTAATATTCAAAAATTTTTAATTTTTGTGGTTTTTTAATTGAACCTTTTAAAGCTCAAAATAATTTTTTTAAGCTTAAATAAAAAGCAATTTATTTTAATCTTTGCATGTTTGATAATTAGACTAAATTAGAAATTACAATTTAGTTGGTTATTTAATTTGACCATGTTTTCACCTTGCTCCCCATCTGAATCTGAAAAAAATCGGATTATTCAGATAAAAATTCACACCTACAATATGTCATTTCTTTACGAAAAAGAACAAAATCGATCAAAAGGGATTATTAACATCTGATTCTAGATGGTTTAGTTAATCATTTTTAGGCAAAACCTTCGTAATAAAAAAATTTGTAAAGATACTAACCAAAAAAAAAAATTTCAATTAATGCCAAAATATTGGACTTTTTGACCATAGTACACTGGCTCTCGAGACATTTTGCGGTGCAGTGGCTGGACGATGACAGATGTAGATATGTGACTATGCCCTGTGCGTAATCCAGAAGAAGATGCTTCTGTGTGGCCTCTCTCTCCCTCCTCTTTCTCTCTCTCTCTCTCTCTCTCTCTCTCTCTCTCTCTCTCTAGTTAGGCACTTTCACTTTGAAGTGCGTGGCTTGTTTATTAAATATTATTAATTAGCACATAATGCACATAATTAATTAACAAAAAATAAAAATAACCAAAGGGCAACCTTTGTGCCACAAAGGTTGCTCAAGTTTAGAATTTCAACATCTTTCGCTATTCGATTGTAGGCGGCATTTGTAAAATATCAAATTTCAGTCCCGTAAATGCAATTAAATGCACTCGAATTCCATATATATAACTAATTTGGCTCTATTCTTCAGTAAATCCCCCATAAATTGAATTGCATGTGTGTGCTTTGGATCCAAAGGGTTCCTCTCAAGCCTTTTTTGCCTATTTTCGGCACCTTTTGGTAAACATGAGATGGCTGAAAAGCAAAACTAATGAAAGGATTCGTAGGCTCCTTTTGATAGTCGCGTCGCACATTGATTACAGCTCAATTTACACCCCATCAAGGTGTGTCCCAGCAGAAACTGAGCTGCCTCACTTTGCCATTATTCAATTACAAAGGGGTTTTCCCCCTTCTTCGATTTCTTTGCTTCTCATCTCCTACTTATGTGGCACTCACATATGGTTTCCATCTAATCGCATCTGTTGCGTAATGGAGATGGAACAGAACCTCGAGCTCACCTGAGATCATATCGGGTCAGCTCTCTTTTCATAAATAATGGATTTCGTCAGAGATTTTCCTACATTCATAACAATATCGAAAGAAAATCTAATAAGTAGTAAAAGGTGTAAAGTTAACAATGGAATTAGCTAAAAAATACAAGAAAAGAAAACTGTTGTTGGAAACTTATATGTTTGAAATACCCACAATTCTTATATCTAGTTTTGAAAATAATCAGTGGACACTTTTTTTCTTTATGAAATTCATAGAAATTGAAATAGATTCTATTGTAAAATTGCATTGTAAATTAACAAATTAATAAATTGAGAAATATTTCAAGATGTCTCATCGATTTTATTCTAAATTCTTCAACTAATGCCATATTTTTATATTTTTAATCAGTAAAATCTTCAACTTGAACATACTTTAAAAATCAAGTCAAGATTTTCGACAATGAAACTTTTATTGTTTAAAGAATAAAAACAATTTTAAAATTAATTTTGTTAAATTTATTACATTATAAGAAATTGCAACAAATTGGAACAAATTGTTAAAGAGTTCACTACAAATTCACTATAAACTTTCAGCAAAATATTTGAATGCCAAAGCGTTGACCATATAAAGGCGGCCCATCGACATGGGCATAAAGTTTGTTTTATGTAAGTTTCCATTTCGAGAATCACAATACGAAAACAAGAAGACAAAATGGATGCTGTCTTCAATTCATTTCGAGTCGTATAAAACTTAATCGGCAGCTAAGTCGACGATTAATTTTACTGCTTATTTTGTTTGCATGCGACCCATAATAAAAGCCCATCATATGGTGAGCTCACTATTCCCTCTCCCCGGGTTATGTTATGTTATTTCATTCCCTGTGACGGCGGTTAAATAAAATTGGAAATTTATAGTCGTTATGGGTTGCCCACGAAACAGGGTTGCTCTCTCTATCACACTCTCTACATCTCACACTGTCTCTTTCTCTTATACTCTTGTTATGCCTCTCTCTCTCTCTCGGTCTGGATTTGGATCCAAAAGGGGCTGTCAATTTGGAATACCTTTAGCTTCTGCGAAATTTTATACTTCAAAAAAAAAATTGATAATAATAACGAGAATGATGATGATGTCGATGATGATGATGACAACAACGTCGCGAATTTCTTGCTTTTTAGTAATGAACTAAAGAGGGTATTATGTGTTGGTATGTGGTACGGTTGATCTTCTGACAGAGTCATTTTGACATTTCAAGCTGAATATTTAAGAATATGATCAAAAACTGAGCATAAATTTGAAAATTGAAAATTATGAAAAATTGAAAATACCAATATATATACATACTTCCAAAACTCGAATTTCTCTCTAAATCGAGCTAATTGAGTGGCAGTACAATTAAAGAATTTAAGAAAAAGTACCCTAAAATTCGAATATCTCCATAACTCGAACATTTTCTTTGGATAATGGTAATTCGAGTTAGGGAAGTTTCGGTTGTATACCATTTCCATTATTTTGTTCAGCAGCGTTTACTATGGAACAATATAAAGATAATGTTAATCTGTTTATTTTTCGAGGTAGAGTAAAAAGTTATTCCTTCAAATTTACAACATCAAAATTAAAATCGTAGATAAAAAGAGAATCAATTGCTAGAAAGATGATTTGGTAAATAAATTGTATTTTCAGAATTTACTCTTGTAATCCATAAATACAAACTTTATGTAGACAGTCAAGTAAACTTTCTTATTTTAAAAATTATTTTACTAACAATTTTTAGTTTGCTGGGTATCTCGAAAGCCGAGCATGTTCGTTTAAAGAAGTATCTGTTCACCTTCGTCTCATCTGGTAGCTTGTTTGACGTTGATAATTTAGCAAATATAAAAAATGCAATATTTTGACAGCATTGTGTTCTGAGTTTTAGAACTTGGAATTAATTTGCCAGCAGATGAGACACAGAACGAGAAGAGCAAGCGAGCGAGAGACTGAGATAGGGTGAGGGAGTGAGAGTGAGAGGACCAATCGATGTCAAGACAACAACCGCCACGTGACGTTGTGGGCTGTGATTTCCCTTGAATTTGAATTGAGTTGAGTTCAGCTAAAGTTCGTCAACAAATTACACAATGGACTCAAGGGGCGATGGCACCTGCACCTGGGGGACGGATGCGAAAGTAGCACCTGGTGACGCGCTAGTGACGCGCTGGTGACGCTCTATTACACACACATTCACACGCACAGTTAGCCAAGAGACTGAACAATTTAGAACTTGGCTTAAATTACATGGCATTCAACACCCCCGCGTACAATCCCAACCCAGGAAGTAAATGGATAGGGAGAGTAGTGAGAAGGGGAAGGGGAGAGAGGAGTGGGCAGTGGGGTAGCTGGCCGCTTGTGCGGTTCCCGAGCAATTTAACATAATTTCAGGTTTCGAAACCATGAATTATAAAGTACTCGATAGAGTTCCCTTCCCACACACTCCCACTCGCTGTCCACTTGGGGGTCTCTTTTGGAAGCGTCTTTAGCGCTCATCCTTTTGGAGGGAAGGGGAGTTGGTGGGTGGCAATAATTATAGGGCTTCATCGTTTGTGGCACGAGCTGCACGATTTGTTGTACAGAAAGTTAGTTTTCATTGTCGCATGTTTGTACACAAATTGCGAGTATTTCCACTGAGGATACACGGGTTATGTCCTTGCTCCTTTTAAGTCCTCAAATAAATTATATTTTATTTGTATTGCCCGATGCATCAGTTTGTACTATTGTTGTATATAATTATTACAAATATTTGCTATTGAACAGTCGGAAAATCATTTTCCATTTGCAGCTGACGGTCGGAATGTGAACTTTTTACAAAACTTTAGTCAATAAATAAAAAACTTTTCCAAAACTAACACAACAAACTAATTTAATAATACATGAGATACTCATTTTAATCAGAATTAAGTATTCAATTTTAATGCAATATACCTGAATCGCTTTTTAATAAAAAGCATACTTTCAAAATATATTTAAATTATATTGAATATTTTATTATTGCATTTAAAAATTTAAATGTGTGCAAATTATGTTAATTCTTAAAATTATTTTCCGGCACTTTAAAGTATCATTAAAAAACCAATTGAAATTGAAATGTAATGTACTTTTTGATTAAAAAATATTTATATTTTTAAAAATATATTTTTAATCACACTTTTTTTTGTTTATATTAATAATTTTTTTATGAGATAAAACTTTAGATGGTGTGTATTTCTTGTTTTTGGTTTTAAAAAAATAAACAAAAAAGTTGCAAAAAAAATTTGATGTTTTTGAATTGAACTAATTTGAAATTCTAAGTTACAAAATGAAACCCTGTCTATAAGATCTTAAACCAATGAAATTAAATGATATCCATTGTATTTAAGTTAGATGTGAAAAACGAGATGGCAACCGAAAAACGATTAGCGAACAAGTTCAGAAAACGGCTTTGACTCGGACTCCAACATCGGCTTCATTTTTAGGCCCCGCCCCTCCCCTCTCCGCCCTCTTCATCTCCTTCTATGCCGGTCAGTTCAACAGCCGTTGCTTTGACTAATTTATGTGGCTTAGATGGCAAACGAATTCATAATTGAACTGTAAATGGTAAAAATATTTATTGTCTTATCACATCGTATAACTTGCGGTGTCACCACAGCCAACTGGAAACCAGATGGAATAGAAATAGAGCGAGCTACAACAAGTAATAAAGTCAACTTGGCTGACAATGATCGACTAGCAGACACCCTGTAGGTATAATTAAAGTTGATTGTATTTGTCATTTTTAATTTAATTTGATTTATAGATGAAGATGTTCCGTTTAGTTAAATAAAAATGCAACTAAACTATCTGCATACTATCGGTTAACTATCGTTTAACTAAAAAACATATATGAAATTCATAGTTTAATTAATTATAACCCATATATTGAGAACAGCCTGGATACCCTGTTTACATTTTGAACTTTATAGCAGGGACCGCAAATAATGATTATCTAAATTTTTAAACATAAATAAATCAATTACTAGAATACAAATACAGAAAATAATGATAATGATTTAGTTTGAGCTAAAAAAAAAAATCACAAATTTTTATTATTTATGATTTTTATTTTTTTCTCTCAAAATAAAACTCACTTTAAATTCAATGCATATCCCTTTTAAAAAAAAACCCAAGGGACCCTAAAAACTAAAAAACAAATCTTAAAAATGATAACGTAATCTTTTTTAAAAGTGAGTTTTATTTTGATCGAAAAAATAAAAATCACAAATAATGATTACTTTGTGAGTTTTATTTTTTTTACTCAAGATTAAACATTATTATTGAAGAAAATCCGTAAAAATCTTTAAATACTCATTACTATGTAATTTTTATAATATAACTTATAATGATTACGGTTCTCTGCTTTATAAGGCATTTATATTTATAGAAACGATAGTATCATTCGGTAGTTTCGATAGTATAGTTCAATGTTATCGGTTAATCTTCGTTAAAATATTTATATGCCCTAATTGCAGTCGAGATGGGTATATTGTCTCGTCCTTAGCATCCTGCTGTAATTTTGACGAGGCCTTTACCGAATTCCATCGAAGATGCCCCCTGCTGTCTGACCTGACCTGATCTGACATTCCAGGAGATTGTGCTACTCTTTTGTAGAACTGATCGTATACAGGGTATTTAAACATGAAAGACAACAATTTACATTTGCTATGAATATCAAATAAAAACAGATCCAGATCCGAAGACCGAACCACATGCAACTAGTAAGTAGTTTGGTTTAAGCTCCCACAGCAGCTATTTATTTAAATACCGCTAGACGGGAGGGGGAGGGTGGAGGAGAGAGTGGAGAGGGGGCAGGGGTAAGTCAGAAGATTGCAGTCTTCTACCTGTGGACCATTGCCAGGTACCGCAATTTGCGCATAAAAATAATATTCATCGTTATCGTTATTAACTTATGTTGTTTGCGCTAATGCCAGAGAGTTGGCCAAGAGACGCGAGAATGGAGAATGGAGAATGGAGAATCGAGAATCAAGCGAGAGTCTCTAAGAGCTGTAGAATGGGAAAATGGGGGAATTGGAGTTGTCGCAGCGGTTGGCAACTAAATGCGCTAATCCGCGTGTTGTCAACTTCATTAGCCGATAAACACGCCGACACATTAAATTGGGCCCAGGAGCTCCAATCCCGGGGACGGAGGCGCTCTTCTTCTTCTTCTCCGTCTTCTTTTAGCGGCTTGTCCATTTGAAGTTGCCAACGAAAAATTGCTGCCACTTGAATTTTTAATGCCCATAAAGTATGCTGATGCTGCCAGCCAGAGAGGAGAGGATGCACTGCATCGCCTGGCAGTACTTTGCCTGGTTATTAGCCAACTAGCCAAGCAGCCAGCTGACTGTGACACTTGGCAAATGTTGGAGTCTCGGCCTGGAAGTCGGTTGGAGCAGCAGCAGCAGCAGCAGCAGCCAAATCCCCAAATGAAAGTTCACAATAAAATACGATGGCTTAGCTTTTGTCTGCTTTTCCTTCCACGTTGCCCTTGTGCTCGTCTCCATTGGCCGATTTCGGTTTTGGTTTCTTTACCTTTTGGGGCCCCGTCGTCAGGTGTGTAATTCGATATCTTTGCTCTTTAATCCCGCATCCCAATCGCCAGCCATTCGTTTGTGTGCGCGATTTATGTACAACATTTGTATTTTAGCAGGCAACAGGCAACAGGCATTCAGATCGCATCGAAGGGAACGCGGAGCGGACAGGGAGGGGACAGGGAGGGGGGCAGGCATCCATCCGGCCAGGACACAAGTTGGCTGGCAACGGCGCAGGATGCGCCACTAAACAATAATTATGACAACAATAAAAGCAAAAGAGAGAAAAAAAAGCTGCAAAGCCGTCGCCATGTAAAAACCAAACCCAACATGAAAGAACTTTTATTCTCGGAATGACGAAGACTTGATACCCTTGCCTAACACTTTAGAATTAGAAAAATTAAGTTATTGTTAAGTTTAGTTTTTTTTCTCAGTCAATGTATTTCTTGAAAGTGTTTTTAAATTCATTAAGAATGAAACTCTGCATATTTTAACAGTCAAATTAAAAAAAAAAAAAATTTGGTTAATTAAGTTAAGTAAATTTTGGTTTGAATGTCACACCTTTTCATAAATACCAATAAGCATATTTAGTTGAACTTCCATAACTCGATCTTCTACAACTCGAATTAAATCGAGTTGCAATTGCGCAGCCTAAACTTAACAAAAAAATTCCATAACTCGAAGTCTCCATAGTTCTAACTTTTTCTTTGGATAATATTAATTAGAGTTAGCGAAGTTCGACTGTATATCCAAAATTCATACAACTGCATATTAAAACTAAATTTAAAATGTAAATCAATAATATCATAAGTTTGTTATTTTTCTCAGAATTTGTGCTATCTATAACTTAATTTCTTTAATTTTAATATTTTAAAGCGTTACACCTTACGCGACAAAATCCTTATGTCCTCCGTAAGAGTAAAAAAAATATAAACGACAAAAGCTGCTCGTCGGGATTTTCTTAAAGAGAGAGCGAAAGATTAGGGGGCAATTATTGCTTCACACGGACGTGGTTGCGTTTTGTTTTGGTTTTTCGGTTTTGACTGAGCAAACACAACAACAGCAACAACACCAATTACAACAACAAGAACAACAACTTTGAAGTTGCTCTTAATAAGCGCCGGTATAGAATGTCCTTACCCAGAATTCAAATTAAAGATCTATTTATAAACACTGAGACTTTCAATTTGCGAGGTCGAAAAAGCATTTAAATAATTAGAATAATTATAAATAAAAAAAAATCTCTTTTCTTATATATATATTTTATATTATTTCTCAAAATAAATTCCCCCACTCCCCCCCCCCCCCCCCCCCCTCCCCTTATGTCTTCCTCCCCTCCTTCCCAATACCCACAATTTATAATATTTAATTTTTTTCATTCGCGATCCCCCCCTTTTCTTTTTCTTCCCCCCTCCCCCCCCCCAATCCTCCTCTTCGTTTCCCTTTGTTCTCCCTCCCTCCGTTATATCCCCCCCCCCCCCCTTTTTATAACAACCCAACAACAAATCCTTTTTCCCGATTCTTTTTCTCTCCCCTCCCCTATCCCCCCCCCCCCCCCCCCCCCTTTTCCCCCCCCTCTTCTCCTTCCCCCCCCCCCCACCCCTTCCCCCCCCCCCCCCCCCCCCCCCCCCCCCCCACACACACACACACACACCCCCCCCTCTTCCTCTCGCCAAATTAATAAATTTTCCCCCCCTTAGTCCTTTTAAAAAAACCCCCCCCCCCCCCAATAATTTTCTCCCCCCCCCCCCTTTTCCCCCCCCTTTACTCCCCCCCCCCCGACCAATTTCCTTCTCCTTTATATATGCTTCGCCCCCCCTTCGTCTCTTTCGTCACTAACGCGGACTGCCGTCCGCAGTGATTGAACCACAATCAACTTATCTTTAAACAGCATTTAGATGGTTTCGAATATGTAGATAAACTTGGCAGCCATCAATAATATATTTCGGATCATTTAAAACCATGCTGTATTATTACTTATAAGCAGGGATTAAAGCCTTAACCGAAACAAAAACCTAAATGAGAACATAACCGAAACCGTAACTGAAACCGATATTCTTTTCGGTTTTAATAATGACTTATTATTTATAAGTAATTAAATTAAACTAAGCTAAGGGTACATCGTTTTTCAAAACATTAAAAGATTAAGATTTAACAACTACTTTTTAATAATGTAAATAATTTGATTAAACAATAAATTTTATACTGAGTGGTGACTTAATGGACATCTTGATTAGAGAGTTTCTAGGTCATACTTCAAAAAGGAAACATGTTTTTATACTTGTGATACAAAAGTGTATATCGAAAAATTGACAACTCGATTTTTACGAAAGCGACTTTATATGTCAAAATTTTCTGTTCAATTCGGCATGATTTTTTACAAAAGAATTAACCGTCCCGAAATTAAATTAAAATTTTTTTAAGGCATAAACAGTTGATTAAATGTCTTAACTTGGGATTTAAAACTTTAAATTTATAAACTTTGAATTTTAAACTTTTTTTGAGAAAACTCGATATATCCTAAATTTTATAAAAAATATATGGACAGCTCGATTTGTGTTGTTTTTATATGAAACTCTATTCACTACTGGGACTTACATTACTACTTTAGACCCGTTTTTGTGTAATGAATTTCTCTCGATGGGTCTCTGCAACAATCGAGGTAAGGGCCCAATTGAAGTAGTAATTACTACTTAAGAGCAGCATTAACGCTATCACTTACACATGTCACATGGTTTTCGAGCATTAGTGGAACAATGGGCGTCCGGCGATGGATGCCCCACAATGGGGCACCACAATCATGCTCAACGTCATTATCGGCCATGTGAATACCCAGCGTGTTTCAAGTAACCAAAATACAACAAATAACAGCCTCATCATGATCTTGACCGAGCACAAAACTGAGAGAAAAACAAAGCGAAAAAAAAAAAAAATGAGAAAACATAAGTAAATATTCCTATAGAGTTGGGTTTTTGTACAGAGATTGGGGGACTGGGATCGAGACTCATCATCAAACAAACTTACAACAAACAGAGCTGAGTGGAGATGGAGACGGAAAGAGAAGAAAAGAGACGGCAGAGGGAGAGGGAGAGGAGAGGGATCTCTGCTGGCAACCTGGCAAAACCTTCGCACACGGCGGCTGCGGCATATTGATTAATGGATCAAAGTCTTTTGACACGAGCTATTTTGGTAAGAAATCCTTTGTTGATCTTAACAAACATGCAGCAACACACACACAGACACACACACACATGCACACACACACACACACACATGCACACTGAGGTATTTAAAGTTCGTTATTCAATAAATTTTCAATTTTGACTGATTGTGAGTGGAATAAGGTCGTTCGTCAGTCGTCGGCGTCGGTGCGTTATGATGTATGTTTATCTGCCCCCAGTATTGATGTATATGTGTGAGTGTCTGTGTGTGTGTGTGTCTATGTGGGGGTGTTTATACATACATACAGACATACAATTGGTATGTGGTTGCGCTTTTTAACTTTTGAATTGTTGTTGCTTTGTTGTAATACACTCATTGTAGCCGTTGCTGTTGTTGCCGGTGTTTTGTGTTATTATTATGATTGTTGTTATTGTATTATTGAATTGTTTGGGCCAAAGCACTTGGAAACCACGCTTGTGCCACACACTGGGGCAAGCACTTCAACTGTAATTGTAACAAATGTTCAGTGAAATCGTTTTAGAGAAAAGTTCAATGAAATGATTATGATTTTAATAAATATAGAAATTAAGTTATTAAAACGTATATAGTAAAAGATGTTTTAAAAAAAATTTCTTTAAGAATATAAAAAATTAAAACAGTTAAAAATAATAATGAATTTAAAATTTTAATACACATTTACAATTTCTTAAACATAATTGCAACTTAATTAATTTCCAAGTACATTTTCTTGCGCATGTTTTTCGCATTACTTGTTTATAAAAATAACTGTTGCTATCGACCCACTGTGCAGTGTAGGTATTTGCTTGGTATGGATCATCCATTATCATTACGTTGCCGCACACTTGCGGTACTATACGAATACAACAACAATGACAACAACGACAGCAACAACAACAACTGGGCTACTCTTGTTGTAGTTGTAAACGGAATTTGAGTGTTGGGGAACGGAGAACAAGAGAGGGAGGGGCCAAGGGGTTGAGGGGTTAAGGGGGTACTGCTGTTTGGCCGTATTTGTTTACAAATCCACGATTCAAGTAGTACGAAATGTTTTTCCACAACCTCCAAAGCAAAAAAAAACTCAAGTAATAGATCTGAAGTTCAGTTGTGCTCGACGCAGTTATACCCGGTAAGTAGAGATATTTGAGACTGATCACCTGTAGTTAATTACAAATGTTATGAAGAATCGCCAATTAGTCTGACAAAAACATATAGAAAATTGCCGCATCAACAAAAATATAAACACACATAGACAGGATAAAGTTATTTTAAAAATTTAATGAGGACATAATTTAAATATAAAATATAAAGTAATATTTAATCACATTTTGTGAAAGCTATAAAATATATTGAGCTGAAGACTTTTTCGCATAAGATTATTTTTAATTAATCTACAAATCCTAGATTTATTTTAATTAATATTGTTGGTTTTAAAACGAACACGATCAAATATCTAAAAATCATAGATCTCACTTTACTATAATTTAATTTTAATTGTATTTAGTATATTTAAAGGAAAAAATTAATACTTCTGTCTCTGTCTTAATTACCATATCCACTATTTTGCATATCTCTTTTTATTTCTATTTACAGGGTATAACAAATGCTGGACAGGGCGGCCATTGTGTGACTAAATGGAGCTGTATCTGTGCATTCAACACACACACACACACACACACTTAGATACACAGATTGAGCTTGTATTGGTGATCAGTGTGAAACGTTCTTCTTATTTTCCACACACACACACACACACATTTCTTTCTCTTTCTTCTGGGGCCGCAGGGGCAGGCAACACAACACAGACAACACACACAACACACAGTCAAGAGACAAAGCCAACGAAGTTGTTTTGTTGTGGCAAGCATTGTTGTTGTGATCAAAGCGGCTTGGCGCGCCAAATGATACACGAATGTATGAGTGCAACTGAGTATGAGTATGAGCATGAATATGAATATGAATGTGAGTATGAGTTGTTCTTTTCATTATTATTTTATATTTTTCAGTTAAATTGTTGCTGAATTGTTTTTGTATTAAATTGTAATTACTCATGGCGCTGTGGAGATCTCGAATGTTGGGGCTTGACCAGGCCAAGAAACAACAGCAACAACAACATTGATGGGCAGCTGTTGAACCGTTAGAATCTATTGTTGCCACACGTGCCTCTGTGGAATTATGGTAGCAACAGAAACACAATTGATTACGCCGAATGCGGTTACTCCAGATGCCCAGAGTTGCAATTCCCCATGGGGCCTCTGACCAAGTCATCCCAGTTATATGGAAACACAGTTGCGAGTTTGAGTTTGAGTTGAGGTTCGAGTCCGAGTCCAGGTTGATTGATTGCTGCCCTGAGGAGGTTGCTGCTGTTTTCCGAGCTCTTTTGCTTCTTCTACTCGTGGCTGGCTGTCAACACGATTTGGAAAACAAACAGCACACAAGAAATGCGCATACGTCAAACTGGCCCACAATTGCAGCCATTCTCATTCGCATTCGCATTCGCATTGCCAATTCCCCTGTTCCCGATCCCGTTTCCCTGCCGTCCTGAACAGTTGCAAAAACTAAAGGCCAAGAGACAAGAACAACAAGCCAAAAGAAACTCGCACAAAACGGGCGGAGCTGTTGATTTGAAAGAGCAAACACAACAAAAACAACTGAAATGTCAGCTGGACATGCACATAAACCAGGTCCAGGTCCAGTTTCAGTTGTTGTTGTTGCGGTTGTTGCTGTTGTCGCTGTTGCTGCTGCTGCTGCTGCTACGGAAGCAACAATAAGAGGCAATGTCCACTAAACACAGCACGAAAAATGTCCACACTTTGAACTCAGTGTGGATTGTGTATGAATGCCTTTCAAATGTGTGTGCTTATGTGTGTAGGTGTGAATATGTGTATGAATTGGCAACTGGTAATCTGGCAAAATGGTTCTAAGCACATGCAAATTGTGTGTGCACTGAGAGAAATTGTATGCAATTTATATGGTATGATTTATATGATAAACTGTAGTTGAGCTTAACATATTTTTGAATTAATATTATTTTATCAAAATTTTAATACAATGAAAATTTCAAAAATTAAATTCAAATTTTTTATAAATTTAAGTCATAAAGATAAAAGCATAAGTTAATTAAGAAAAAACAAAAAATTTTAAATATATATAAATATATTAATAAACAAAAAGAGATATTTTTAGTAAACCTTATAACCACGGATTAAAACCATAACGAATATCGAGTTCAGTTACAGTTCCGGTTATATTCGGATATCGGTTACACAAAATCTTTGAACAAATTTTTCATAACGGTGAATCGGTTTTTGTATGTCATTATTATTATTATTATTAACAAGTTAGTACGGAATTAAAATTACGTCTAACTTGTATGTTTTAAATATCAGTAATTTAAAATCAAAACTAAAAATAATTTTTTTTTTAAAAACCGAAATTAACTCTTATAAATGAAACGGTTATTTCGGCTTACAGAGTTTCGGTTTTACGGTTTCGGTCAAATGAAAAATTTTTTTTTCGGTTACGGTTTCAGTTACTGTTACTGGTTAAAGGTTGCGGTTTCGGTAAGGGTTTCAATCCCTGCTTTCTACGAATAACACATAAACAAATTGAATATTTAATTCCCGCAATTATTACTCTAAATTAAAAGGTGCTAAGCTCTTTCTCCCAGTGTACTTGGCAATGCTAATTTCTAGAAGAAAACAGTAGGATTAGTGCCAAAATGGATGCACAGCCCTGACAAAACGGCTCAATGCAATTGATAAGCTAAATAAACTGTCAACAAATAAAACACAAATCAACAAGAATCAACAGCGATTGTCCCAGAGGAGTAAATAGGCCCAAGGCTTCAATATGAGTATGAGTATGAATAAAAAAGAAATAAGGCTGGAAGGCGAAAAGGTTTGTCAGGCAGTCAAATCATATCGCCTGGAATGTGTAGAGCATGGCATAAATGTCACTTCGAATGAGAATTTGCGAGTGAGATGACGAACGCAGCATGGCGTGAAGCCAAATGGCCAATGGGTATGGATATGGAAATGGAAATGGGTCTGGGCCTGAATCTGAGTATGGGCGAGGTTTCGACTCCAAAACGATACATCATCGCAAGCAGCAGGACTCGCAGTCGAAACGCCAGTTCAACTCAGTTTAGGCCTTGGCTGTAGCTGCTGTTGCCTCTTTTTGTGGCAAGTCAACATGATCTCATCTGTCATAGATCGATCGACCTGTTCAACAATGCCAGCCAGCATAGCGGGTCAGCATTTAACCGGGCAGCAAACGCAGGAGGCAATATGCCCAATTGAGAGACACAATTCCAAGTTTCAGGTCCCGATTCTCGATCCAGGTCCAGAGTTACCTGACGAGCAGCGGGTGATCGAACCAACAAACGAATTTCGCCCAAAAAAAAAAAAAAACAAACAAACACATTCCAACATCTACACAGAAATACAATTCAAATTTGTTGTCGGAGATTAAAACACATTTGTTAATTTTAATATGTTTCAACATCGTTGCACAAACTGTGTTTATTGTCGAGAGGAGAATAAAGAATCGAAGAATGAAGCAGAAGATCCCCAGCTACGGGGGTGTTCAAACGACAAGCTAAAGATAAGAGGTGTTTGCTGCTTATTAGATCCCAGATAATTTCCAGTATATATGTATATGGCCCCAGCTCCCAGCTATTTGTGACAGCCATGTCAACGCAGATTGTCAATGCCTGTGAGATTATTAGATGGCGAACGAGTTTGAAAACAGCTGGATGGCAATTCATGGGAAGAGTTCCGAGCTTGCCAACTTATAAACTTGTGAGAACTTTAAGCTGCAAATGGTAAAAGAGTCTCTAAAGCTGTCCACATAGAATTGTTGAGCTTCTGGGAATGTTTTCTAGATTATGTTGTCGCAATTCAGCAAATGGAGCTTCTGGTTTTCTGGCCATAAATGATTATAGATGAGTTTGTTAATCTTTCCAGAAAGATTTGAATTTTATAGACAAATTTAAGTGTAATTGTTATTTGAATAAAGAACTGTTCGATGCAATTTTTTATAAAGATATTTTCTATTCTACGTAAACATTTTCAGTGTAACTTTCAAGAATAAAAATGTATCTTATTAAGCCTGAAAAGTATTTTTTTATATATTGAATTAAAAATTTTCCTGAATTAAATAAAATGTTAATATACATGTCTTTAATTCTTTGAAACACTTTAAATCTTAAATTCTATTATTATTAAAATCCCAATAAAATCCCAAAAAGTAATAAGTAATATTTATTTATTTATTGTCAGGCTAAATGCAGCCGACACAACAATTAATTTAAAAGTATGACATTAAAGTTAAAAAAATTACATATATATATATTAAAATCATAAGAAAACTTAAAATTAAAAACTCAAAACTCTGGGGAGTTTAAAATGAAAAAGAAAATGATTATCCCTACATTTATTGCTAGGATAATAAAGTTAATATTATTTGAAATACATCTTGATTGAAGTTTGAACTCATTTCCTTTCAAGTTTCAGCTTTTTTTATATTGTATTAAATTCATTTAATTTTTTCTGCTATTTAATAAACTAATATGTAAAAAAATGATATGTTTAGGTTACTAAATTCACCGAATTTACGGTTAACAACTCTGATATTCGAACCAAAAATGTTAATTTTGAAAAGTATCTGGTCATAACAGTATCTAAAAACAAAACTTTTATTACATTTTAAAAGCCAAGAAACTAACTGCACTTAACTGCCTTCTTTCCCATCTTCCCGATCAGATTCAAATAGTCACGCAGTAGCCAAAAGTAAACATATTTGATATAAATTTAATAGAGCCTCATTTGCATTGGGTTGCTCTGAATCTGAATCTGAATGTGGAGAAGAAGAAGTATCTCAAAAGCGACGGCCAACTGCAAATGGAATGCCATATGGCAATAGAATTAAGCGATAACTTGAAAGCTGTGGCAACAGACGAGGCAGGGGGAAGCGTTTTAAAAGCCAAAAGTCATGACAATAATGCCAATCTACGACTTATGGAAAAAGGCAACTGAAAAACGAAGCTGAACGAATTGCATTTGTGAGAGCAGAGCCACAGATTGGAGTCTGGAAGTGGAGTCGGATTCTGTTTCTGGTTCTGGGGACTGTGACTGCTACTACAAATCCATAATTATATGCGGCTGATGTCTTTATTAAAGCTGCAACAACATGTGGCCAGTGGCCAGTGGCCAGAGTTTCTGGCCATGTTGCAAGTCCAAGTTGGACCTCAAAAAGGCCGACTGAGCGAACGATCGTCACATAATTCTGACTCACATAAGCCAGCTATGTTGACAACGAAAAGAAAAGGGCACAAATGATTACACACACACACACACACACACACACACACACACACACTGAGAGACACCTGAAGATTAAGTCAGGTTATTTCTCTCGACATTTGTCCCATTATCACCACAGACAGCGTCGGCTTCCAACTGGCAACTGGCAACTTGCAACTGGCAACAACAACTTCCCCTGCAGCATCGATTCCGATATAACAACAACAACAACAACATTATAATAATGCAGCCAGTCAGATATATATGACTGTGTCTAGTCAAACAAATAACAACAACTAATAAGTTGCAGCACAATCAAAGCGTTTGCAAGCCGACAAAAGACACCGCGACAGATACAAAAACCAAAAGATACAAAATGTATCTGTATATTTATACCCACGTTTCTAGCCAAGTGAGAGAAGCGGCCAAAAGAGCTGCATGTAAAATACAAGAAATTATTATTTAAATTAACAGTGACAACAAGGAAACAACAACAATGACAATGACAACAACACACAACCAAAATCAAACTGAAAACAAGAAAAAGTAGAAAAAGTCAACGAAGTCAATATGCTCTATATTCCAAAATGTTTCTCCATAGAAATAAATGTATCTCTGAATAAAACAAATGTATATTTCCATATCTCAATTTGAATCTATACATACAGTTGAGCTTCCATAACTGGAACTTCTATAACTCGAATTACTCTCTAGCTCGAGCTAAATAAGTGGCAGTAAAATTAATAATCTTAAGTTAAAGAACTCTATGAGTCTTGGATAATGGTGATTCGAGTTAGGGAAGTTCGACTGTATTCAGTTTAGTTATAATGTAATTTATGCAATTGGACCAAGTTTTTATTTATTGTTTGCTCATCATGTAATAAAATGCATTACACATTATTCTAAGATATTTTGTCACCAAGTACTTGACAAAGTTAGACTACTCTCTGCTAAGATAGAGTATTTCTTGCTCTATTCAGTATGAAATAATGGGCGCTACTACTATTCTGATTCGAACTCAAACCCAAACTCAATCCCAACTCCAATTCCAATTCCAGCTTCAGACTCATTAATGTGTATCTCAATTATTGAACACTATAAATATTTGGGCTACCTGTCGATATGGCCCAAAGCAGACAAGCCACGTTTGGGGGCTACTTAAGAGACCTGGGACACATACATATTTAAATAAACTCGGATCGTTGTTGTTGTTTTGTTTCTGTTGTTGTTGATCTCCTGAATGCTTCGCAGTCTACAGTTGTCTACTCGTACGTCGGCTTCTCCGGATTTTTCTTTTGATTTCGGAAAAGTTGTTGTATATTTTATAATAAGCCTGCCGTGTATTTCTCTCATAATCATAAATATTTTTGTACCTCAATGCATGGGACGAGTTTAAATGCCACAAAAGCCAAAGGTTTGAAATTCGTTTTTTATTTTATTATTATTATTGCTATCATTATGCTGGAGACCCATGTGCATTTGCCTAAATCATATGTATACATACATTCATATATCGGATTGGACCTGACGATGCCGATGCTGATGATAATGCTGATGTGTTGATGAGGTGCCGTTTAGTTCAGTTTCGATGCCCAATGTGGATCGATTTGGCTGACGGTGTCGACAGCCGCTTTAGGCCTAAATCGATTCCAATAAAACATACGATTTGGAGCATAATAGAGCACATGCTACGGTTTAACTTTAATAATAGATGGGAAGCGTTTAAAAGAGCGAAGTGAAAAGTAAAAAGGTATGTGATATATCCGTATTCATAAAAGTTTGATTTGATCATATCGTTGATCGTTATTGTTTGTACATTTTTTTTTTTAAATTGTTCCTTAGATTGACTCACAACAATTTTAAACAGTTCATTTAAATACTTATAACTGAGAGATCTTTTTGAATTTAACATCTATAGGTTTTACGTTAAAATATCTTTTACTAAAAAATTGGTTTTAATTAGGGATTAAAACCGAAACGAATATCCGTTTCAGTTACGGTTTCGGTTATGATCGCATTTAGGTTTTCGGTTATCGGTAACGCAAAATCTTTGAATTAAGGGTTTGTAACGGTGAACCGGTTTTTGCATGTTTCGGTTTTGAAATACCGGTATGGTTTCGGATCACACCTAAAAATATGTTTGCAAAAATATAATTATATTAAAAATACAAAATTATTTCGGTTTAAAGGTTTCGGTTAAATGAAAATTTTTTTTTCGGTTACGGTTTCAGTTAAGATTTTAAATTTCAATCGGTTTTTACTGGCTAAAGGTTACGGTTTCGGTAAGTGTTTTAATCCCTGGTTTTAATTTTATAAGTACAATTTTCACAACATTTTTTTGATTTGATTCTTATATAAATTTTATTGTTTCTATATTAGTTTTACATACTATATGCATAGATCCAACAAATATTTTTCCCTATAAAAATGCTTGTAACTAACTTATTTTTCCCTCAACTACAACTAACTTTTTCAAATAGTTTTAATTAGTTGGATTTCCTACTCACTTCATGCAGTTTATGAAGTATTCTTAGCCACAAAACTTCAAGCAGAGCCCAACAAAGGCCAAAGTTGTATTCCAGTTGTTGTAGTTGTAATTGTAACTGCTGTTGAGTCGAAGATGGAGATTGGAGAGGGGATTGAGACGTTGAGGAAGACGGAGACTGAGACTGAGTTTGAGACTGTGCCATAATGACGAATGTTTAGCTATTCATATGTCTGAATTGAAATCGTAGCCGTAAGCAAGACCCAAGGCAACATCATTAGCCAGGGCAAGTAAGTAACCATGGAGCACACTTGAGGTTGCCTCATGCGGCACATGACGACGATGACGACGACAACGAGGACGACAACGAGGACGACAACGAGAACGAGGACGTTGATGATGACTCTGAGGAGAACTTGGCGGCTTGGCGGCATTTTGCGGGACTCATGTGTCAAATTGAGTGTCAACTGGCAATTTGGACACACACAAAAGTCAAGTGTCATGTTTATCATAAGCCTATTAAGGGAGCTTTTGGCCCAAAGGTCCTTGCGACAGAGACGGCAATAAAGGGAGAGCGCAAAAGAGAGAGTGGGCGAGAATCTGAATGTGAAGCTATAGAAATAACCCATTTTTATATATGACATTTACAATCAGGAGTGCAAATGAAATGTGTTACGAGCATTACGCGTACACTCCCCGCTTCTCTCCTCCTCCCTCCGCTCTCCTCTTTTGAATCCTTGCCTCCTTGCCGCACAGCTGCTCGCTTTGGTTAAAGTCAAGCAGTCGTCACAGGACCCTCCTGTGGTTGGGCGTATCACATTTCAAAGCCTACTAATTTAACAATATTCTCATTAATGTGTACACAGGACGAAGGACACGAGAACTCAATACGGTATTCGTATATTCGTGCTCGCATTCGTATTCGTTATTGGTATTCACTTTTCGGGTACTCGCAATCATCAGAGTAATCCGCATTTTGTTACATTTGTCGAGATTCTCTCGTTTCATTGTTGCCGTGTTTGCTTGCTGTGTTTGTTGTAGCGATTTCAACAGATATGCACAACACTAACAACAACAACAACAACTAACTAACAACAACAACAAGGACATTAAAATCCTGGAGGGTTGTTTGTTGTATATTAGAAAATCGTTACAAATTCGCATTGCCATTCGGTTTATTGTATTTTTTTATTTGTTTTATTGTTTTGCAGCATGCCGCATGGGGCATGAGGCATGTAGCATGTAGCATGCAGCACATTTGTCTGTCTGTCTGTCTGTCTGTCTGTCTGTCAGTCGTCGGTTGTTGTTTGAGCAAGTTTGCGTATAAATATTATACATGTATTTGCACAGCAGCTTATCTCCGATCGTAACTCGATACATTTTAACATACACTTATGCGTTATGCAACTAACCGGGCCAAGAAGCCAACGCAACCCAACCCAATCGCAATCCCCTAACCATCCCATAGAGCAACCATCATCAACCATCCGAGAGGGTCGCCTCGACTGAGCAACTCACTGCCAAAGGTGCCAGACTAAGTATCCAAGGAATTCGACGAGTATTATGTTTTATAATCGCCTATTCGATTGTTTGCGAATAACCAGAGAGAGAGGGGGGAAGAGAGAGAGAGGGGGAGAAAACAGCGGGAGAAAGAGTGCCCTCTCTTCACGGCCATAATATCGTGCTGGCAAATGTGGTCAGCTATTTAATTGTTGTAGGCAAAACTATGCAAATTAGTTAAATGAATATAAGGACATTAACAGCAGCAATAGAGGGTAGAGAGAGAGATAGAGAGAGACTGAGAATGATAGAGACAGCATCATTGAGTGGTGGATAAGTTGGCAAGCGAATTTAATTTTATACATACATATGTGTATAATGAAATGCATATTGCTTAGAAGACATTTAAATCAAGCTAAAAAAAACTATTCATCATATTTTTCTTTATAGAAATAATTAATTAATGCCTACATAAATGACAAACAGATAAATAAATATACTTGTCAGTCGTTTAGAATATTTATAAAATACCTTAAACACTTTTTAAGCATTTTAATTTATAATAAGTCAACACAAACTCATAGAAACAACCACAAAGAATATTTAAATATCAAAAACATAGAGCTATAAATATTTTGATGTATAGAGTTTTTCTAAATTATTATGAAAATATTGAATAAATAAAAAAACAATTTATAAATAGTTTAAGATAAATAAAAAGTGTCTTTTTCTGAATACAGTTCAAGCGTTAAATTCTTACTTAATTCTCTAATTTCGTTTATTTTCTGTGGATCATTTTAAAATGATCTTTAAAATAAAAAAAAACTTTACTTTTATCGAAGTAATTGATATGTATAGTAACTCTGTTCCTGCGTACACCCTTTAAAGTTACATGCCACAAGACAACACGAAGTTAAACAGATCGTTCTACGACTTACAATGTTGCAAGTTGCAACATTCATTGCGAAAAGCATTTGAAAATATTTTCAATTAAAATTGAACGTGATTGAAAATCATGAAAGTGCGAAGTGGCAAAAACCAATTTCTCAGCACAGTGAGCGATAATTGCTGCTGCTGTTGCTGCAGAGGCACAAAACTACACTTGTGTTGCAACCTGCAAGGTTGCAAGTTGCAACACATTGTGAGAGATGGGCAAGCAATGTGGTGCTGATGATGCTGTTGTGGGATGCGCTGCCAAATGCGAGTGCGCATAATACAAAACTTTATTTATGGCAAGCGGTGGCCAGAGACAACTTGCGACTTGCGACTTGCAACAGCAGCCACCGATTTGCGGATTTGCAACAAGACAATTTTCGCGTTTGCAACAAATGAGAGTGTAAATTTGCGTGTAAACACTCGGCTCACCCGCTGACATTGCGCTTAGTAGAGACGTTCCTTTTTTACGTGGCACGGCAACAACTAGCAACGCCGACGCCGACGCCGACGACGACGCCGACGCTGATGTTGCAGCCACAGCCGACGGTAGTCGTTGCTGTTGCTGTTGTTGCTGCCTCACAGTTGCAGGGGGCGCATGCGCGCGCACAGCGCATAAATTTATCGTATTGCATATAAATTATATATATAAGGCAATATCAGCAGAGCAGCAACAACAACTGTAACAACAACAACAACACACACACTCATACACTCCTTTCTCAGTTGTTGTTAGCCTGGCCGAGAGACTCAGTGATAAAAAGGAACTCAGCGTGTCGCCGCGGATGCGTTGATCATTCATTATTTAAGGATTGAAAAGTTAATTAACATTTTTTTGCCCAGCCACGAAAAAAAAAAATAAAAATCGTTCACCAGTTGGACTTGGATTCAGACTCGGACTCGGACTTGGACACGGACTCGAGCATCTTGTTGGCGATTTACGAGAAGCAGTTGCAGTTGTTGTTGTTGTTGTTGTTGTTGTTGACCAAGTTAGCTGCTTAGCCATATTGAAATCAAGTCTCAGGCCATTGGCCGTCTCTGTCTCCGTCTGTGTGAAATTTGCAGTTTGGAAATGTGAAAATTATTATTGATAATATTTTTGTTGCCGAGCACTTAACTGATCCCGAGTCCAACTGACCACTACCAAAGTAATGTCTTAGTTTTAGCCAAGTAGAAAAATAGTTAGGGGATGCAGTAGCTGGTGAGATTCGTAAACTGTCTTCAGGTTAGATTAAGATATTTGGCATTGCAAAAAAAATCAATTAATATCAATAACATATAAGACTATGTAGGTTAAAAATAATAAATTTTAGTAAACAAAAGATTGGACCAACTTTTATCCAGTTCTTTATTTCAATCTCCATCATTAACTATAAATACTTTAACCCATTTTTTTAAAAATTTAGACATTTTTTAAAATATTTATTAAAGATGCAAACATTTTTCAAGTTCTCTATTAAACTAAATACTTCATTTTTTTTTAAGAGAAAGACCTCAACAATGTCTCAGAATTAAAAAAAAAAAACATTTTTTTAAGCCTCTTTCAATTTTTTATTTGTCCTTAAATCAATTAAAGAGCTCTCCTTAAGTACTGAAAATCTTAAAAGCTTCATCTTAACATTTAAGATCAGTTGATTAATTTTAGTTGGTTTTACCCAATTTCTCAACTGTTTTTTTAAGAAATTCAATTTCAATTACCTATTAACTCTTTTTGAGTAAAATGCAATAGATTTTAAATTTCTTAATTTGCTTCTGCTTTGCAACACGAAAGTAAAACCTGCTATCGTCTCAAATCTCAAGCAGAAAATCAACAATTTCAGCATCTGCCATGTGAAAAATCAACATTTGCCAACAGTACATAAATCAACAGAAATTTCCCAGTGACAAACAGGCCAAATCCTGAGAGTGACAATGACAGGAGCCTCTAATCAAATGCGCAAATAAGAAGCAAGAATTGTGCTCAGTTTTTCAACTTCTGCTTTCATGATGATTCGCACCTCGCGATGTCAGGCAATTAAATTAATGTCTTAATCTGCGTTTATGGCAAACACCCCAAACTAAATACACACACACACACAACATACCCTGTATAAACGTGGTAATGCCAATCCCGTTCCCAATCCCAATTCCCAACTAAGCCCACTCGTTGCCAAAAGGCCACTTGGCAGCAGTAACGACAACGACAAAAGTCAATAGAGCGTAATATAAATCCGTGTAATACGCTAGAGAAAGAGAGAAAGAGAGAGGCAGAGAGAGAGGGAAAGATAATGCAGCATATGCGCTGCTCAGGGAGTTGCATATGCCTCGAAAGTAGAAACCCCCTCGGGGTTGCTTCGCTGGTTTACACTTTTGGTCAGATTAAGACCTCAGCACAGCGGGCCCAAATGCCATAGAGAACTACACACATGCATACATACATGATATGTGTGTGTGTGTGTGAGTGTGTGTGTGTGTAATGTGTGTAATGTCGTAGCGAATCACAACAGCAACAACAATCATAAAAAAATTAATATAAAGAAATTTGTATTAACAACTACCTCAATGTCAACGTCTCTTTAACAGTTATAAGCCCGAACTAATGCCAAGCGAGGGGAGTGGGGTGAGGAGGGGGAAGCGGAATGCGGAGAAAAACCTGGAGAGAGAGAGAGAGAGGAAAGGGAAGCGAAGGAAGCCTCAGTATTTAGGGTGCGAAATTCCAAATATTATTTTATTTATTTGAATCTCAATGCGGATCCAGTCAACGGTAACACAACAACTGAAATACATATGTGTATGTGTGTGTGTGTGTGTGTGTGCGTGAGTGTGTGAGAGTGTGAGTGTGTGTACAATCACAGGAAACTTCATAAGCAGCCGTCGCGACGCGTCGCAAGCAAATCAAATGCAATTCAAGTGGAAAACGCAAAGCCAAAAGGTAGAGCACTTCATGGAGTTGGCTATTGGCACAGTGGTACCAAAGCGATTCGCAAAGATGCCAAGATGAAAGATTAAGTTGAATACGATCCACAAGCAGAGCTGGTTGGCTGTGAAAGAAAACAACTTGAGAAAAATGTTTGTAATAATTCGAGATATACATATATTTTAAAGAAGTCATGCATCTTCTAAATATATATAAATATTTTTAAAACTCCCTGTAGAGAATTAAATCATTTTGAGGTTATGAAAAAATATTACTTTATATAAGATATCAGACTATAGTATTTATATTTATTGATGAGATAATTGGAAATATATGTTAAATTTTAATACATTTTTAATAAATTATAAATCGTTTGAACTTGAAAATATTACTAAAATGACTAAATTACAATTTTAAATGAAATCGTTTCTTAAGTAAAGTAATAAAACTAAAGCAAGAAGCTTAAGTCAATATATTTTAAGCGCATTAATAAACTAAAAGCTTCTAAATTACTAAAAATTTCTCGTTAATATTTGGAAAACTCTCGTTATTTTCTGTAAAAATATTAAGTTCTTTAAAAGTTAAAAACTAAGTTGTAAATCACTAATGTTCAAGAACAGCAAACAGTCAAAAGTTGCTTAAATGAACCAGGCTATTTCAACCACTCATCACATTTAGCTATAAACTTTAAAGTGCTTTTGAGCGACACCTCAAATGGCCACAAGTCACAGATTGGGCTACATTATTTGGCCACTCACAGGCCACTGTGCGTGTTTGGTCTCTATTGAAGCATGGCACGCAAAATAACAAAAAAAAAAGAAAAGAAATGCTGATGAGCATGATTGTGCGGAACTTATGAGGAGGAGAACGATGGCACGTAAAACAAGGACTCAGGACATACGGAAACAATAATCCATAAATGTAAACATCACGTCGACATTGCAGTCATAACCAACAGCAAGGCGAACAGGCGAGACGAAGTTGCAAGTTGGGTGTTGGCAAGGGGAAGGGGGAGAGGGGAAGAGGGGAAGAGGCTGAGGCAGAGGCAGAGGCAAAAGCGGCTGGCAACCAGTTTTGTGTTGAGGCAGCGGCCATGTCAAAGCGCTGGGCGACCGGGTGCAAGCGTAGCTGATTTTGTTGTATTATAAACACAAATAAATAAAAGCGGCTGGCCGACAAAACGTCCTGGGGCAGACAACAGAAGCGACGCGACGCGCCGCGACGGCTGTGGCAGGATGCGCGAATGAAACCAAACGAGCCAGAAACTGAAACAGAAATTCGAAAAATCTCTCATCCTGCGGCTGCTGGCAACAATGGCTGCGACGACAGCCCCGTCTAAATGCCGTATCAAAAAAGGAAAAAATATAAAAGGGTGCTCAAACATCAGTGGGAGAGAGAGAGAGGACGAGCGAGTGTAAGCAAGACAGCAATATGGACAGCAACACATAATTAGGAATGGCATTCTCCATTTCATTTAACCCGGGCAATGATTGCGAGTGTGATTTTAGGGTGCCACAGCATGAATGAGGAACCACCACCCGAACCACCATGAGGCATCCTGGCCACAGTTGCCATTGTGTGTGATGCTAAAACGTGCTAAATATGGGAGTGTCCTTGTCATTTATATGTCGCAATGTCTGCTCCCGTTTTCCATCAATGCTGTTAAATTGCGCGCGCTACTCTCTGCACCCCTCTGCACCCCTCGTCCCTCTCTCACTCTCTCTGCTTGCCTTGTCATGAGAATAAATATGGCAATAAATGAAATTAATACATTATGCTGTTTTGCCGTCTTGCCATTTGCTTGGCTTGTTGTTCACACATTGCTCATGAATATTTAAACGTTATAGATTTTGATTTATGAAACTTGGAACTCTGTCCTGGAACTGAAACTGGCCTCGGTCTCTGTCTCTGTCTCTTTCTCTTTCTCTGCCTCTGTCTCTCTCTCCGTCTCCCGTCAAACGTCGGCGCCGTTGCAGCTAAAACAATAAAACATTTGAGGCGTTGCCCAAACGATCCATACCAGTCTTCTCTACGCTTCCTCTTTCCCTTCCATTCCCTTCCTCTCCCCTTCAGTTCTCTTAGTGCCACTTGGAGCCGCTTTCCCCGACGCAGACGGAGGCAAAGCTCAGACCATGAGGCAGGCGCGCGCGAAATGCAAACACAACAAATTTCTGTTTGGCCAATGGACTCAGGCACTCAGGTATCCGATTCCCCAGTTCCACGACATGAGCAGCAGCAACAACAACAACAAACTAAGACAACATTGGTTTCTACAGTGGAGCAAAGGCGTTAGAATTTAATTTGAATGTAAGCTTATTAAAGTATAAAAACAGGCTGCTTTAGAATCCATGTCTTTTAAAAATATATTTTTAAAATGGAAATTTTATGAGTTGTGGATAAAAAGGTACTTATACATAACTCGTAAAAGGAATTGCATTTAAAATATATTTTTATGATTCGAGCATCATTTTAAAGTCAAAATATTCTTAAAACTGAACTCTTTTAGAGTCCTTAAATGGATTTTTGAAATTAAAGAGATATTCTCAGAATTCGAATTCATTCTTTAAAGTCAGATTCTGTGACTTCCTTGCAGTACATGACCAGATAACTCGAACTTTTGTTATGTAACTTCAGATTTAATCATTTAATTCTGCTAAATGGGGTTATTCTGTTCCAAGGAAATCCAAAAACGGAGAAATTAGAAAAATTAAAAATTAGATTAGAGAAACAGGAAACTCTAATATACCTACAGTTGAACTTCCATAACTCCAACTTCTATAACTCGAATTTCTTTCTTATTCGAGCTAAACGAGAGGTAGTTAAATTAATAAACTTAAGAAAATGCCTCTATAAGTCGAATATCTCCATAACTGGATTTTTATTTAGGGATGTCATTTTTGCAATATACTTGAAACGAAATAGATTTGATTCATTAATCTTTTTCCAACAATCAAACTTTAAGTTCAAGTCTTCTTTGCATATTTTTAATTATTTTGGCACCACTGTGCAATCGCTTCGGTTCGACACAAAAGCCCACAACCAGCCAGTTGAGCGGAACATTAATTTAGTATCAAATTACGAAAATATTTTGCTAACAACAATTAGTTAACTCTCGTTAATTAACACGTCTTTAGTGGGCAGCGAACGCGAAATCTGTGTTGACAGCCGATGACGTTGACCGCAAAAGAAAGATTGGACGCAGATCGGACGAAGTTCGTTTGGAGGGTAGAAATCTTCGGACGACAACTGTAAAATTTGTATGTCTGTAGCAGCGAGTTTGTGTTTTTTTGTGCGACAACAAACGGTTGAATGTCTTGCAACTATTTAATTAAATCAATAGGGTCAAGTGGTAAATATTTTGACCCGCGTCTGATTAGTAAAAGTGGAGAACGACAACTTGAAGATGCCCCCCCATAAAGCTGTACTTCTCCAAAGTCTGGGGCATATTCGGGCTGCCGTGGACGTGCCTCAAATTCATTGGCTTAATTGAATGAATGGCGTTTTAAGCGGGAAATTAAGTGCATAACTTGGATGTGTGGATGTGGATGAGTCGCAAGTCTTGAATGGCTGCAGAAACTGGGCAGAGAAGTTCAATTGTCAATTGAACGGAAGCGACGTCAGCAACTTTGAACTTTGCCTGCTGACATCGGACTTGCAACTAGTTCTTGTTCTTGGATTTTATGCGTACTTGGACTGTTCTTGGGAACTTTTTGGATGTCGCTGCTCTTATTGTTGCCCCCGCTGATGTGAGCCACTTGTGTGGCACATTCGACGGCAGCTAACAAGGCACTCAAGAGTCGAGAGTCGAAAGCCAGGACAGGACAGGACAGGGAAGCACAGGACAGGAGTCACCCCCAAGTCCCGAGCGACGTTCAGCTGCCGATGAGAAGTCAACAAGGCAACGACGCTCGCTGGCAAGAGGATCCTGGACAAGGACGCGAGTCGGACACTTAACTGCAATGGGAATCAGTCAATTGGAATCAATGAGTTCATTTCTGTTTCGACTGTTTCCCAACAATACAAAACGACCGTGCAACGTATTGAAACAATCAGTTTGTTTGACGCACACACAAAAATTATTCACACACAGAGCAGTCGAGAGAGAAAGAGAAACAAAGAGAGAGAGAGAGGCAAGCAGGAAGCAGAACTGAGTAAGGATGCAGAGTCCTTTTTGGCTCATGTTCATGCACCTTTTTAAGTGCTCAAGTGTTTTGGCTTGCAATTTAAAAGCTTTCCCAGGAAATTATTGTACAATCAAGTCAGAGTTTGCCACAAAACAGCTGCAAGTGCTGTGGCTGCCACAAAGTCAACATTTCCCACACCGAAGCCAATTTTGATCTATGAAAATATTATTGCTCGTATTACCCAATTGTCCAACTTCTCCATTCTTACAGCTGCCCGATGGAAACAATCTTAATCTGCTCGAAGGTTTAGTCTTACCACATCCAGTTGCAAATCCCTTGACCTTTTCCAGCAGATGTTTAGATAACTTCAAATGGTTACAGGATATTGAGCAAAAATAAAAATCAAAAACAAAAATGGGAAAAGAAAATACACGAAAACAATTGCCAAATTCTATGGCTTGCCATTTTGCAATTGGCCTTATCTGTTGGCCCAGTTTGTGACTGGCAAGGAGTGAGTTATCCTTTAATGGATTCTTTTTTACCAGGATGTTAAAGGATGCATTGAAATTTATAGCCTAAATGATATTGCACTTTCCAAGCAAACAAAGGAAAATTATAACAAAAAAGATTATGTTCTAATATGACCAGGTTAAATTATTTAATCAGGCCACAAGATCAAGAGGTATAACAATTAGAAAAGGAAATCGGGTTCGTTCTTACACTACCTCTCCCCCTGCGGAGGGGGGAAAATTGGGGGTTGATTTTTTTTTTATTTTTTAATTTTTCTAAAAAACGCGACCCCCCCCAACCCCCTGGAAATAATTTTTTTTCCCATTTTTTTTTTTTTTTCAATGATAAGTTCCCCCCAAGTGCCTTCCAAAAACTCGGAAACCCAAAACCCCCCCCAACCCCGGCTATTTGGGTCCCCCTTTTTATACAAAAATTTTATTTTTTTTTTTTATATGTATCGTTTTTATATCATTATTGTGTAAAAATAAATTATACCCCTTCGCTGTTGGCTTTAAAAAAAAAAAAAAATTTTCACAATAAAACCAGAACCCCCCTCCTTTGAGAATAATAAAAAATTAAAAAATTTTTTCCCCCTTTTTTTTTAAGAGCATTTTTTTAATTTTTATTTTTTCCAAAAAAATTTGGATAACTTTTTCCTTTCCTCTAAGTTTTTTTTATAAGATCTTATAATCACAGCTGTTATTCAACACGAGTTGAACAATGCTTAAGGAGATTTACAAGCAGATATCATAATTATACAAACTAATTCCTTAACAAATATTTGTAAATACATATATTTTAAAATGAATTAATTTCAACAGTCAAATCTTGTTAATTATTGTGTAATAAATATTCATTGGTAATCATAAAAAGATATATATAGATTTCAAACTCTTCATACAATATATAAAACTCAAGTTGTAGTTTCGACTTTTTCTTAGGGAATAAAGGAAAAAATTATACATAATCCTAGTCAATAAGCCCATAGAATCCATAATAATAATCCATTTTAAAAAAAGAATTCTTGTGGAGAGCATCAAAGTAAGATTTGTCGAAATTACAACTTGAGTTTTATTTTAAGCATAAAAAAACTCATAAAAAAATAATCATTCCTTAAGTTTTATTTTTTAGCTCAAAAATAATGATTATTGGTTGAGAAGTAAAGTATAACTTAAAATTAATCATTTTTTTGAGAGCAAATCTATAAAACTTGAGAAGTTTTTTAATATGGTGAAAATGCATAAATGAGCCATAAACATGAAAATTGGTATTTTTCTTGGTGTCTCAAAATTATTATAAGTGAATGATTTTTTGATTACAAAAAAAAAATAGAAATAATCACTGTTTGCAGTCCCTGTAAAATATTCTTAAAAGTTAAAGTATTATAAACTTGATTAATTTCATATATTTTTTTTAGTTACTAGTCTTTAATAGATATATTATGTATAGTTAAAAGCTTTTGATAGAAATTCGTATCTTAAACGTATCGTATCTTAAACTTGTAATTTGAGATCTACATGTATACTTATGTAGGTCTCAAATTTAGCCACATATTACTGAACTGCATTTCAAAAATGCATAATACAATTAAAAGTTGGTCAAACTGTTGGCAGGAATAAAAAAGCAGCAAGACGGGTGTATCTTTTGTTTGACTTGTGGCATGGCTAAACTGTAATAATTGGATGAGGCGAGCATTAATGATGAGATGCCCAAGTTGCTGATGATGATGATGATGTTTATGATGATTATGTATTATGATGAGTGTGACGGGAGACTCGGTGACTGTGTGACTGGCATGAAGAAATCATTTTTTAAAATTATAGCATGCACATCGATACACAACAAGCCGCAACTAAAGCGGCAAACGAACAATGAAACCGACTGAAGCGGGTCGAGATGGCTAAGAGAGAAAGGGAGACAGAGAGAGAGAGAGAGAGGGGTAGAGGAGGACAGGGCACGTCGACTAATGACGATAATTGCGCACATCACATAAGTCGGCTATGCTTTTTTTTTGTTCATTTTCATTTAATTTTTTTGTTGACCGACTCGTCAACTGAGACTGGGCCTATTCACTTAGGCCATAAACACAGACATTAACACCTGATCTTCGCCTGCTGAGACGAAGCTGGAAAGGCTGTAAAGTCTGTAAAGGTGTTTTCCCTGCCGCGCCTCATTGTTATGGTAAACAGTCAGTTTTTCAGACATTTTCGAGCCCGATGCTTAATTATAAACCCCGCGACTTAATCTGGAGCGGTAACTGGCGGGGCAGCTGACGTCGGACAATGGACAATGGACGATGGACGATGGACAATTCACGAACGGACAATGGTAGTAAGAGTAGTTGGGGATCTGAAGGGGGCAGGTATTGGCTTTGTAATGCGCCGACATGCCACTTTGCCACCAGCCACCTGCCACAGTTGTTGGCCAAAATGCGCACTAGAGTTGCCAAACAAATTCTTTTGTTATTTAATTTGTAACCAAATTATTTCCACACGCTTTTTGGACTGCTCCATTGTTATACCACATGCGTCTTGGCCATTGGCCATTGGCCGTTGGCCGTTGCCGCTTTTTGTCCGCCAGGGGGCGCCATTTGTGCTTGCCCCGATCTTTATCACGTTAAGTTTACAAATTTAGCTCCTAATGAGCGATTTTAAACATTGTAATTCATGACAGGCCAACGTCGCGCTGCCTTTTAATGTGGTTTCATGACGACTGTTTTTTATTTGAGTTTCGGACTTGACTGCCCCCTTGACGATGACGAACGTGGCCCAGTGGGTGTGGCCCTCGACGAGGGCGTGACTTGGTGGTTAAGCGTGCAGTCTTTTCAGCAATAACATTCCACACACACTTCTTGCCCCCGTCCAGTTTTGTCTTTTTCGTATTTAATTGCAGTGGCAACAACAGTTCAACTATTCATTTACATCCAATATAAAGCGCCAACTCATACAAGTCTCAAGGCATTCTGTTATTTATTTATATGTATATCAACTACTTTTTTTGGGTCGTTTCCAAAAAAGTTTAAGCCAGAATTTAAACGACTATTTCATTTGTCTAAACATATTCTAATTTGTAATTGTTATAATATTCTTAAAAAATCGATCAAAAAATTAATTAGTTACTTACATAAAATTAAAAAATTATTTTTATCCTTTTTCTTGATTGATTAAAATTTTTTTAGAAACTTGAAAGCAACTTGCAACGACTAATCTATATGAATAATAAAAATTAAAATTTCCAGTAATACTTTTTAACACAAAAGCCAGTTGTAAGACTTCTAATGGATTGCACAGAAACAGATTATAAATAAAATATATATGTTTTAATTAGAATATTTCAGTTGTTGGTTGATCTATAATTTAAGGACCAATAAATTGCTTAATATTTCATATAAATACCAGACTACTAATCTTATTTTATTTGTGCGTAGATGTCAAATAAACATAGCTACATAGATATTCAGGCCTGTTCTGAATTTCACTTTCGATAAGATTTGTCGGAATTGAATTTCTTTAAAATGCTCTAATACCATTTTAGCTATATTCAGCGGATTGATATCACTGTGAGTTGCTGAGTTAAGTCCGATAAAGCGAAAAACGATCATTTTCAAACACTTGGTTTAAATTCTAAATAGAGAAAAGTTAAAACCGGAACAGGACTAATTGTAAAATCTCAGTTTAACGTGGCGTTCTCAACAACAAAATCGCTGTCAACACTCAATAGCCCACATAAGTCAAAGCAAGTTAATCAGATGTCTTCCACACCAGTTGAATGCGATCCAAACTATGAATCTTCATTACAAGTAGCGACAGTTGATAAATCACAACAACAAAACGAGAATGGGAATGAAAACAAGAAAAACTGGCGCCAGTTTCAATCTATGTAAATCTCGGGATCGGGATCTCTCGGATCTCGGATCTTGAATCTCGTAAAGTTTCTTGAACTTACCCAGCTTGACTGGCAATTGAGGCAACTAGAAGTGACATCATATATAGGATAATTCACTCGAAATGTTTACACAGACAATAATCCGTCGCATAAGGCGAATAAATTGAAAGAAATTCTTCGTGATGCTGCTGATGATGTTTCTGGCTGTTCGTCAGTTTACGTGGAAATGAGACAAACAAATAAATTTACTTTGATTGAATAATGGTCGCATAATTGGCAACTTGAATGGAATTGAGTAGCAGGCAAAACAGATGCTCCAAACTCAATTGAAATTGTAACAACAGACGGCTGAAAGCAACGATTGCTGCAATGATAACAATAATCATCAGACTCATCTATATCTCTATATATATTCGCGCATTAACTAACTGAATTGGATAATCTCATTCTGATTCTCATTCTGATTCTGATTCTTATTCGCATTCTCAGTGTCATTGTCATACTAAGGCAATATGTGGCGTCGCATTGTCGCCAATTGTTGTCTAAGATTCTCTTCAATTGAAATGTGCAACTGTTAAATGTCAGCCGGCAATTGTCAGCTAGATGGATGCGATATTCCATTCCATTCCACATACGCCCCGTTGTCATTCCATGCACTCAAACACACAACACGATGAGATTCCAGAGTCTGATTCTCTTTCTGAGCTGCAGTTTATTAACCTGACACATTCGCTGCGACTGCATTCGAGTATGATTCATACCTTTGGGCAAGTGAATCAGCCTGAGTGTGAGATGGAAAACCTGAAGATTACAGGGCTATTAGCAACTGGAAAGCCGTTTGATATTTTAATTCGACGGTTTCATGACTATTGTGATATATATATTTTACAATAGTCTTTTAAATACATCACCCAGTAACTAGTTCTAGTCCTTCCCTAAACAAATTATTTAATTTATCTGCTAACTTTAATCACTAGCAGTATTTAAAATATTTTTGAAATGTTTTCTATCTATTAATTTCGAATTTCAATTAATTATTTAATTAAGACATAAAAGTGCTTTATAAAAATCTTATTTTCTGCACTGGTGTAAAATTTAAAAAAAATTAAGAACTGTTTCAAATTTTTGCAAAAGAGAAAATATTGTAATTTTTATGCTAGATTTATATTAAATTATAATTCGAATCTCTCCTAATTGCGTAAATTAAATATATTTTTATACAATACATTTTTTATATGATTTAAGTCAGCGGTGGGCACGCAATGGCTCCGGGAGCCAGCGGCTGCTAACGAATTCAGATTTCGTGCCTACCGCTGATTTCAATACATATATTCGTAACGTTTTCAAGAAATTGGAACTCGATTATTATTTATTTCTAAATAATTTATTTTGTATCATAACTTCATCTAAAGCTAATTTTCGTCACTAGCGTGATAAAAATTTAAGTTTCAATAAATGTCTTCGCCAAAGTAATTTTTATACATTTTCCATGGTCTTTTATCTTTTATTAAAACTAGTCAAAGTATTTACAAGAAAAATTACAGTATTCTACAATTTGATCAGCACATTTTCCATTGTAACAAGGAAAAGTCCCTGCCAACAAATTGTAAATAAGGTTCAAGTATTATATTTGAACAACATGCAAGCAATTGAAATGCCACTCCATTCCATTTGGCTGCATCTTCACAGATCAACGCCAACGCTGAATGTCTGGCCCGCATTTTCCTGTATACGAAATTCAATTCCCATTCCCGTTCCCATTCCCATTCCAGACTACATATTGACTGTGTCGTGCAACCACAACATCAACAACAACATAATGACTAGAAAAGTCAGTAAAACAATTTCATCAGTAGCGGCAACAGCAAATGCTGCAGTTGCCACCGAGTTGCCGCCACGCTCCACGTGCCCCTCATTTTGTTGGCGTGTGTGGGACATGCGCTAAAATTTTATTTGATTTGACACTTAGCAGTGGCTTTTAGCGCACTTTTTTTCACAGCTTTCGTATGTGCGTTGGTGTGTGTGTGTGTGTGTGTGTGTGTGTGTGTGTGTGTGTGTGTGTGTGTGTGTGTGTGTGTTTTATTAAGGACTTCCTGTTGGCCGTCAGCATCTTTGTCGCGACAACAGATTAATTTAACGCACTGCAGTTCAATTTAGTTGAACAGTTCCCCGTATCGGGCAGCAGAAATTGATTCAAACCGAAGTTAAAAGTTAATTTTGTTGCAATTTTCTTTTTTTTATTTCAATAGAATTTCAATTGATTTATTTCGGCCTTCTAAAGTACACAATAATAATGGTAATAGTAATAATAATTTAAATTAAATAGTGCTTAATTTCAATTGCCTGCTGCGCTTAAGTATCGTCATCTTACAAACTCGAAACACTTTTGAAATTTCAGTTTACGAAATACCATTGCAAAAGTTTAAATTTTAAGGTGCAACTAGGAAATATTATATTCTTGTGCTGAGACTAACAGATTTTTTATGTTTCAGAAATAATTTCCGAAAAAAAAACTCTAGTTAAAAATTTTGACAGATTCTAAAACATTTTTCAGAAACATAAATGAATATATAGCGATTTAAGCTTCAGAATCTTATAGACATATTCTATATAAAAATCAAAGTTTAATGTTATTCTTTAGATTTGAGAATTGTTTAAAATTACTTTTAAGAAATGTACATCAAATAGGTAATACGTTTAAAATTGTTTTTCGAAAACTTTTCAAAATTAACAGATCGACAAATTTTATAATTTTCAAAAACAATTTTTGGCAAACAAAAACTGTACTTAAAAAAATTTGACAGATTCTAAAACATGAATTCTGCTATTTTTCCAAGTGAATAGATTATAAAAGTGTTCAAATTTTTATGAAAAAATGTATTTCAAATAGAAAATACGTTTAAAATTGTTCTACGTATAATATTTTTTTCGCTGCAATTTTTTCGAAAAACTTTTTTTTGTCAACTTTTGCAAGGATATTTAAAATTCGGCTAGCCGAAGTTTACAAACTCACTCTCTCTCTGTATCTCGCTCTCATTTTCGTTTGCTCTCTATCTGTTTCTATTTACAAGCGTCTAGCGCCTCAGTCGCGGCTGTTCTATGTACAGTGAATACTTATGGACTAACTACAGGTGCTCCTGTTCAGCTGTTGCGGGTGACAACTGTAACGGGCTTCAGTAGCGGCTGCTGCTGCTGTGTTGGACCCGGACCCGGACCCGGACACGGACCCGGAGATCGGGAGCTGCTCTCACCACCGTTCGACTGATGCTGCTGCTGCTGCTGTAGATTGGGGGAGGAGGGCGGCTGTCCGAGGTGTGTCATGTGGGGCTGTGGCGCCGGCGCCGTGGGCAACGCTGCGCTGAGCTGCCGTTGATGTGCCGCCAGAGCGGCGGCAGCGGCGTGTTGATGCAGCAGTTGCTGGTACTGCAGGCGCTGATACAGTTCCTGGCTGCTGGCGGGACTGACGAAGGGCGGCGGCGGTGGCGGGGCGGATGGTGGCACGTGTGGCGCACCAGCCGGATGTCCGACCATGCCAGACAACGGACTCTTTGGCGCAAAGGGATTGTAGCGCTGATACATGCTGGCCAGCAAACTGGGTGCCGCCTGTGGATACGTGAGGAACTGTCCGAATTGGGGATAGGCAGCCAGGCCAGGGAACATGGGTCCGATCAACGATCGCTTGAAGGCGGCGAGGCGGGAGCGACTGGCGGCGGTGGTGCGGCGTCTTAGTTTGCCCGTGGATCCTCCAATGAAGACATCCTCCGCGGAGGGATCCAGCATCCAGTAGTTGCCCTTGCCGGGATCATCATAGTGCCGGGGCACTTTCACGAAACACTTGTTCAGGCTGAGATTGTGTCGGATTGAGTTTTGCCAGCCCTGTTTGTTGTCCCGATAGTACGGATGATTGGTCATTATGTACTCGTAGATGCCATTGAGGGTCAGACGCTTCTCCTGGCTTTGCCGGATGGCCATCATGATCAGGGCATTGTAGCTATAAGGCGGCTTCTCGTTGCCCTTCTTATCCTTGATGGGTTTACCGTCTGTTGATTTGGTTTCCGAGTCGTTATCACATTCCACATCCTCATCGGCATCTCCGTCCGGATCGTCATCATCTGGTTCCGGCTCATCGGCATCCGCATCCACATCCGCATCTGCATCGGCGGGCGGCGCCGGTGACATCGAGGTGACATCTAAATCCGATTCCACATCGCTGTCCGGCTCAGAGCCAAGTGGTGAACTATTGTTGTTGTTGTTGTTGTTAATAGTGTTGTTGTTAAACTTTTGGTCCTCTTGGTCAAGATGCTGCTGCTCCTCCCGCTGCTCCTGCTGCTCATCCTGCTCCACAGTCTCCGGTAAAATGGCATTTATTGAGAAACTGGACTTGAGATGCGGCGTTCGTGCCATTTTCATGAGCAGCGTTGCCGGCGTCAGATTCAGGTTCAGATTCAATGCGCCGACGGTATTTAGATGCGGATGCGGATGCGAGTGCGGATGTGGATGTGGATGGTGTGTGTGTGGCGTGTGATTATGTGGATGATGCGCGTTGAGCTCGTCAACGATCTTCACCATTTTGCACTTTAAAATTGTTGTTATTTTCTTAGTTGTTGTCTAGCGATGCATTGTTTTATTATAATATAATTAAATTGATATCACAACAGAATTAACTGAATGCCTTCCACACACACGCGTATTCAATATACAATATTCAAATTGGGCTCTCGCTAACGATTTACCGTTTGCACGCTCTTCGTTCACACACGTCCGCTGCGCTGTGGCGTTTTGTGTAGACTAAATAACAAGAATTTCAAAATCTCAACTCATTTGCCGTGCCTTTGGCTTTTGCTTCGTTTTCTACATCCACCAACAGCCCACACAGCCAATGGCAGCTGTGGAACGTGTTGCGTGTAGCTCTCGCTTGCGCTCAGTCTCCCCTAACAGCTATATACCTCGCTCGCTCTCGCGTGCTCTTTTTCCTTTTGACTTGCTTGTGTTTGTGTTTGTGCTTGTATTTGTGTGTGTACAGATTTTTACCATTCGTTGCTAATTGCTGCTGACATGACACGAACGCCAGCGACGACAACGACGCATTGTTTTTGCTTTTATCGTTTGCGACTAGGGTGTGGAGAGACGGAAAGACGGAGAGACGGAGAGAGCGACTGGGGCACATGCACACGCTCTTTGGACGTTGTGGGTTGCATTTTGATACGCCAGGTTTTTGATTATGTTGCTCTTTTCTGAGCAGCTGCTGCTTTTGTTGTTACTATTGCAGTAGAGTTCCCTGTTAATGTATTTTGTGTATTTACTCGCACAACACACACACACACACACACACACATACACTCGCACACAGTTGCCATTACTAATTGTGTTGTTGTTCTCTATTTGCTTTTCTTGGCCCAGCTTATAAAATATTCGTATGGGATGATCATTGAGTTGAGAAATATAAAATTTTGTACATAGGTTAATACTTAACTTTAATTAATAATGAAATTATAATTATGTCGACAGTGAAAGTTTTTGAAAAACGGACTTTGATGAAGCTTAGTTTATTATTTGCCCTTGTAGAAGGTATGAATTATACAGGCTTTTTCCGGTTTTCACTTTTTATTTTATAGCCTTTTTCACTTTAACTCAAAGTCAAATAAATCCGCAGAAGTTCGTCGAAATGATATTAGAGCAGGTTAAAGAAATTCACTTCCGCAAAATATAACCGAAAGTTAAAACCGGAACAGGCCTGATAATTACTTATTACATTTTAAAGAAATATGTATAACCTTTAACCGTCATATTATATTATTATTTAATTACAATAAAATTATAGCAAATATTATAAAATATGCAAAAGTTAATTGAATATTGCAACGTAATAGCAGGCCTGACAACCATTAAGTGTAATTGATTTCTTAGAATTTTTTAAAAGACAGCAGCTGGAACTGTTCGCATGACCCATGCCACAAATACCGACCGCCTGTCAGTCTCAACTTAATATCGAAATCATTTTGTAATCATAATAATTGTTTTCGCTTATTGGGGGCGTGTACTCAGATTATTACACACATTCACATGTGTATGTGTGTGTGTTTGTGTGTGTTTTGTGGAACCTGGATACAACTAAAAGAAATGAGAACGCGCTCTGATTGGAGACAAGAAAAATTGTGAGTTGCAAAGGTGAAACATGTTTTACCTGCTCATGGCAAGGCATAGCAAATAAAATAAATAGTAAAAATAAAGAAATAACTCTAATAAAAATGCAGCGGCAACAGAAAATAAACAACAACTAAACAAATGTCGGACGCCATGTTTGCCAGTTGTTGTTGTTGTTGTTTTTGTGTTGTGTGGAAACAGAGCAACTGTATGCAGTTGTTATTGTTATTATTGTTGTTGATGCGCATACAACAATGGAATGTGGTCGCCGAATGAGTATGTGTGTATATGTGTGTGTGTGTTGTGTTTTGTTATTGGACGTGCGCTTTTTGTGGAGAGTGGAGACATGCGCGCAAATGCCTCAACACACGAGCACAACAAGCTCCACACTCTCCCCATGCTCTCAAGCTCTCTCCAGCTACCTCTCTGTCACTCGCATATACTCATATGCATATGTGTATGTAACAACTCAAGGGGGCTCCAGGTCAAAACAAAATGGCGCAAGCAACGACATTTCCATTGTACACTCTCGTTTCAATTAAAGCCATTGTTTTGCAATTGTTTTTGGTAATTTGCGTAAGTTTTTTACCCTGGGCCCATTCAATTTATATACAGGAATTTATATACATAAAGAATAGATTTCAAATAAATAAATTAATAATAAATTGGAATTTAATTCTCAGTTAGCTGTTCTTTAGCTGTTCTTTATACATTTATTGTTTATATTTATCAACAGATTTTTAATATAACACAGACAAATTCATAGTTATAGTATTCAAAATGTCTTTAATGAGTTCACTTGCAATATCTGTACATAACTTGCTTAGTAAATGTAGGTTGAAAATTTAAGCAGTATTTATAAATCGATTATGTAAAAATTTCATTGCAGTTGATGTCGCTGGAAAATGCAAATGGAACGCCAGTACGAGAACCGAAATTTCCGAGTTTTAAACACAAAGAAGTTAGGACCTCTAGATCTGAAGAGACACATAAAGTGAGTGCAACGACAAAAGTCGACGTTATTTAAGCCACAGAAAAAGTTGGAAAGTAGTGTAGACCAACAGACTACAAAACTGTTTTCAAGTCTTTGGGCCAAAGCTATCAGAAGTAATCAGAAAGATAATGACAACGATAAGGATAAGCCCAAGGCGAAGAATAAAATTTACAATGACGAAAATAAGGAACTTAACTTAGTTTTTCCAAAATTTACTAAAAATAGACAAGGCAATTGGGTGGCATTTAAATATGGTCCCACTCCTGCCGGAATTTGGCAGGACACCCGATTTAATGAAGCGGACAAAATTCGGGCGCTGGCAGGTATGACGAAAGACGAAAGCTACCCCACGGATTATTACAAAGGGTACGTATTTAATATTGTTAAGATTAATATATGGGCATTTCCAGAGAAAGGTCCATCCCGTCCAAAAACGTAAAATTGATCAAAAACTCACATCTTGTGCAATTTTCTTCCAAAAATGTATTCAGGTTATTTATTTAAGCAATATACTCTAGAAAAAAATCAATAGGAGGAACATATATGTAGATCCTATATTGGAATAAATTCACTTTTTCTAAATTTTTGCCCATTTTCTTAAAAATTGACTTCCAAAATGGACCTTTTGTAATCTGTCGATTAAACCAAGTGGGACAGAACAAGTTGTAACATGAACCATTTTAAGTCATAGAAATATATTGAATGTTTAATTACAATTGTCAATATGAAGTAAAGCACGACTTCCATTTTTCGTAGCGTTCGCGATTCTTTGTTTTCTATAAATAATTCGAAAACGACAAGTCTTCAAAGCTTGTCTTTTATAATAAAAATAGTGTTGATAAAATAAATTAAGCACGTTTGAAATAATTTTTAAAAATGCAAGCTTTTGCCATTAACTTTTTCATTTAAAGTCGTGCAAAAGTCGCATTCTCGATCCTGCAAATACCCATATATCATTTCCTGTTATCCAAATATCTTTTTGATGTCATTCAATTTTTAATCGTACTTTTTATCACTGTCGCAAAATAGAACGTTACTATCGACCGTATGCTTAGGAAGAACATCAATTTATAATAAACCTTTTAATAAGTATTGGCTAACTAAAGGCGTTCATATCAGTCATATAAGCGAGCGTGTATTTTGGAATGGCCTCAGACGTGAGATTTACAATAAAGGACGATACGATGAGTGTCATGATCCCGTTAAGTACACCAGATGGCTGGATTATCAAGAGTGCGCCCTAAAACGCAACCAAAGAATTGAGTATCTGATGCCCCGATATCCATTGCTTCAAAGAGGCTATAATGCCTACTATAAAATTTATATATAATAAGAACACCAAAAAAATATTCATTGATAAAAAAAAACCATTTGTTGTTAATATGAAAATGCAAATGCCGAAAAACTGAATCGGGAATTTCGATAGGAAGGAGTAAATACTGTAGGGGTAAGAGTACCGGGTACGGCTTTGCCAGAGGTGGGCGAGAGTACTTTACTAATCAGCCAGATTTATAGCTGGCATTTAGTTTTGTTAGTTTTGTGACAAGAGACATACATACGTTTGATACAAGTTGCCGGCGGGGCAAACAAATCCCGTGTATCTTAACCCTTTTACGGTTGACCTGATCCCTCAAGGGCCAAGGACTCAACCCGTTCGGCAGTAAAATTGCAACGCCTCCTATGTATGTAGCTGTATCTGTATCTGTATCTGTAGCTGATCGCGATGTCCTTCCGGGTAGACATCTATAGATGCTGCTTTATTTTGATAAACTCAATGGCAGTTTAACCGCAGGATTAGCTTGTTTGTCCACCGGATCAGCGCGATGCATGCAAACAGAGGCGGCTACCTAAGCGCGGGTGGGATTTGGCTACCTACCATTGGGTATGGGAACGGGTTAAGTTAAGTAGACAACAGGACATCAGCATTGTGCTTCCGTTGTTTACATTGTCTGTTTACATGCGGACGGACGAGATGAGACGAGAGGCGACTTGAGGACTCAGGACAGTAGCCAAAATTTGTTTGCAAATTGGTCTTACCTACGCCCAGGACCTACGCCTCGTCCTCGTCCTTGTACTCGGTGCTCGGTGCTCGGTCCGTGCCGAAAGAGTTAAGCAAGGATTAGATCTTGTCTGGGATTTAGCCGACTTAGCTTAGCGCGTATTAATCTGATTTCGTGGACTTGAAGCTTCGTATTTTTCACCTTAATCGTCGTCGCTTAGCCATGCAAATATTTTCCAACATCAGCCCAGCCACGGCCACGGGGATTTGTCTCGATTAAAGCCACGCTCAACGGGTTAAGGTTAAGGTTAAGTACCCGCAACTGACATCTGATTTCGTTTAGGGCGCAGCGAAAACCCCTTTTAAAAAACAGTCACTGCAATTCCTGGCCTGCTTTGGGCCTTGGGTTGGGGACTGGGGAGCACTTCATGGATGGGATTTTATTCCCTGTCCATCTGAGGGCTTTGCAAATTGGCCAAATTTTGTGGAAATCACGCGCTGCAGCTTTTCCGGTCTGTGCGTCCATTGGAAGCAGGACAAAAGGACAAAGGACAGCTCGGACATTGGCATCCCACTTGTTATTGTTGTTATTATCGTGCGTTTCGTTTTGCAAATAAACAGCCAAACGAGTGTGCTACAAGTGTGGCAAGTAGGACAAGGGGGCAGGGGGCAGGGGCAGGCAACACACGCAGGGTGGCAAAAAGTGGGTGGAGGGCTGGAAAAGCGTATGGTTAACAGCGGGCGGTGAACTGGCGAGGTGGAAAACGAGCTGCGAGGAGAAAAACGCCAACTAAGTCGACTTTTGAATGCCCTTTTGGGAAAAGTGCTTTTTAAAATGAACATTTTAAAAAGATAAATAATCAGGTGTGCTACTGAAATCACAAGTAATAGCGAATTCAGACAAAAGCAATTTCGCTTTGAAAATTTCTCTCTTCTCTCTTAGAGTAATTTGTTATTTTAAGCATGTTCACAAACCTTTTCGAACTAGGCTGCTAGCAAGGGCGTCGGCAGCTTTTTAATGAGGTGGCCAAAATATTTTTTTCCTAGTCTAAATAACAACTCTGGGTGGATTTCAGAAGCTAAATATGTCAAATTATCAACTTAGAGACCCCCGCGCCTGGACTATTGGCCCGTTCTCAGATTAAATTTTCCAAGGGTTTGTTTATCATTGCAGAATAATAGATTTTTATGTTTTTTTTTATTAATATGAATAGTTTAAAAAATTTAAAAGTTTTTGGAGCGACAAACAATAAAAGTTACTAGACGACTCTAAATTCAAAGATTTTGAAAATAAAAATGTGACATCCGATAAGTTTACTGTGGCAAACTGAAATTCGCGTGAAATTCAAGTGGAAGAGATTTCTGTGGCACACCTGAATAGCTCCACAGTACCACAATTATAATAATGTTTGAATATTCCTCTCCATGTAGCGCATCAACGCTTCGCCGTCACTTCACTAAAAAAGTGCCTCCCCCTCTGCCGATGTCCATCAGTAAGCAATAGTGTAAGCACCCCTTTTTTTTGTCTAACACTTGATAATTGTTGACAATGTGTTATAAACTGATTTACACGCATTTAACGAAAAGAAACACTGCCAAAACTCACGCAGCGCCAACACCAACACCAAAAACAACAACAACAACAACAAACGACAACAACAACAATTGTCGTGGAGAACGTCGTCGTCGTCAGCAGCGTCGTTAGCATCGACGGCAACCGCTTAGATGTCATCGTTAGCTGCTGTTGGTGCTGAGCGGGGAATGGGTAAGGGAAAGGGAAACGGCATGAGTAGGGGAAACTGGGAAGTGGAAAGTGGTCGCGTGTGCCACGCGAGGGTGGCAACTTAAAGGGGCATACTACTTACATACATACATAAATATGTGTATACGAGTGCGAGTAAAGCATGATTTGTGTTTGTTGTTTGTGTGCTAATGAACTGCGTAACAATTAACGGCAACAACGGACCAACAACAAATAAAGCGCAACAAGGGAACTGCGTCTTTTTTTTTTTTTTTTACTTCCCTCAGCTTCAAAGTCACTAGACATGGACATGAATGAATCCATCGCCTGGACATGACTGTGACTGTGACTGTGACTGTGGCTGCGGGTTCATTTGCGGATTTATTGCTACATAATCGGACAACAGAGAAAGAGACAGAGATAGATACACAGACTGAGAGAGAGAGAGAAGTCATTGGTTTATGCTGGTGCCTGGTCAACTGTGTTCCACTTGGCACTGATCCAAATCAATTTAATTGAGGTCCAGTCCAAAGCATTGGCCTCTTTGGCCTGGCTTAATTTGTCGTTTGTCTTGCCACAGCCGACGGACCCTGAGAGACCCTGAAAGACCCGCTGTATCAGTGTGAAATCTGTCGACTGACATGCTACTCTATCTCAAAGATCTGCAAAGGAAGTGGGGTTACCGAGAGCAATTGCAATTGAAAGGATGTGGTGTCAAGTGCCCTGAGCAATTAGAGCTCTTTTTTTTTAGTTTCCAAGTCCAATTAACTGGAAGTTATATTATCTAGAAAATTCATAATGGAAAATATTGAGAAAAATTAGAGAGAAATTCGAGTTATGGAAGTTGAACTGTAGTTTAAAATGGATTATGATAGTAAAATCGATTAAGATCATTAATCATAAGATTAAAAATTAAGCTCAATCAATATAATCTAAAATTCGCAAGATGTTAACTTAACTTAACTTAACCATACCTTTGTCAAAACTTAGCCGATTTTCTTAAAGAATGTAAATGAATGTAATGAAACCAAAAACTTCACATTCAAAAAAGGCAGACTGAATTGAATGACGAAATAACCAAAAAAAAAATTTTTTTTAATAAAAAAAAAAATTTAAAAAAAAAAAAAATTTTCCCCCCAAATTTTAACCAATTATACGACAAATATAATAATAAATATAAAAAAAATAAATTGTATTCTGAATACTCTGAATATTTTTGTTTCATTCATTTCATTCGTTTTTCGTTCACTCGATGCCGTTCATATGAGTACTAAAATTAATATCAACAAAAGGTATTCAATCGATAAGAACCGGATCTTTGAATTTGACCACTCAGGGAACAGAATGAAACTCACGAGTTCTCAGAGACTCTCAAGTTTAAATGCAGCCGTACAGACCTCTACTACCTACTTACCTACCTACCCTTGACTTTTTTTTAAATCTTCCATTTATCAAAACTTTGTAAAAAATTAACCGATTTTCTTGCGGAATGTCAATTTGTTGATTGTTAGACCTTCAGTTTAAATCTGATTTCAAATTGTATTCACTTTAAATATTTCTTTATTTTTTTCAACACTCTGAATCAATATTTTATTTACTTGAAAAGTTTCATGATTTTCCAACACACTTGCGCTGTTTCATGTTGTCAACCCGGTTGAACTCACTTCCGTTTCGCAGCTTCCAGTTTCCCCAATCAAGCGATTGGGAGTGTGAGTAGTCCGCTTGTGGGTCCAGTCAGATGGTTAATACTTCAAGTGCGTTGTTATTGCTCATTCATAATTTCTTTTAATTGTTGTATTTTCTTGTGCCTCGTCTTTATTTATTTTTTTTTGCCGTATAACAATTCTTAGAGCACGAGAAGCAATACGACTACAATTGGCCAGCAGCGAGTACTATTCATTCATTCAGTTATGCATTCATTCATTCAATCGTGTGCATACTCGTTGTGTGTATTCATTTATTCTATTCCAGTGAATTGGTTCCTCCATTGACCAGAGGTCCGACTCTGGTCAGAGTCAAAGTCTGAGTGCCCCCGGAGCTGCCCTCGATGTGTGGCGCGTAAATTAACTTAATTGAAATTCGGGTCAACAGAGAGGCCAAGATAATGAAAGAAACTAATTAAAGCGCAGTTCGTGTCCCCTCAATCTCTCCTACATGCTGCACTGGCAACCCACATGCTGGCTGTTTGTTGTTGTTGTTGTTGTTGTTGTTGTTGTCGTTGTTGTCGTTGTGTGTCGCTTAAATATTTTTCAAATATTTTCAACAATTTGATGATTGGTATTGTTGTTGTTGCTGTTGCTGTTATTTGATTATTTGTGCCATGGGTTAACAATTATTTTATTAATAATAACAACATTTGAATGTGTTGCCCTCATCTGAACTATAACTATGACCAAACTGGGCAACCACATCACTTTCAATTAAAAACACATTTTGTGGTCACTGTGTGGCCGCTCTGCCCATTGAGACAGGGGGAGAGGGAGGTCATACCATACCCTAACATACCCTGCTATTCCATATATATGTAGCTGACACACACGACTGTACTTGCAAGGCTTCCATCTAGAATCGGGGGGGAATCCCCCTACACACGCCCTGCTGGGGATCGATAGTGTCAATACTGCAGTCTGGCAATTTAAATACGTAACTCAACTACTTAGTGTCAGTTTGTAGGTCGTGTGGAACAATTGAAATCATAAATCAAATGATTAAAAGTCGACACATGACTGCAAGTATTATATAGCCTTGAAACACCCTGTAACTTGGTCAATATAACATCGAGTGACTATGCAAAGAACTTTCAATTATGTCTTTACATCAGATATTACTTGCAAAGCATAAGGCATATACTTATACCAAAAACTATTAATATTTGTATAATATTATATTTAAGACCTAAGATAGACTTAATTTCAATTCCCCCAAACTTAAAAAAAAATAATATTTAAAATGGATGTTTATTTCATTTATTTATATATATTATTTGGAGAGCTTTAGTTCCTTGTCCTATATTCAAGATTTCAGTGGGAATCATTTAAATCCACAAATATATATATACTCCAAAAACCATTAACATATAACAGCGGTGGGCACGCAATGGCTCCGGGAGCCATTGGCGCTAACGAATTCAGATTTCGTGCCCATCGCTGATATGTAAAATGATATTTAAGACAACAAAAATATCAAAAAAATAAATTATTAAAAAATTTATGTTTCTTATTTTATTTATTTGTTTTGGTAATGCTCTCTATATTACTGACAATGTTTAGTTCCTTGTCCTATATCCAAGATTTCATTGGGAATCCTTTAAGTCCCCAAGTGCCTAACAGCTTACGCTCGTGCTCAACACATCTACCAATCTCATCCCTAACAAAGTTGTCTGCCCATAAAAACAGAAACAGCTAAAAACTAATACCAAGTTGGTATCTACTTATTGCAATCTCTATTCATCGCCACGAGAACTGAAATCCTAAAACCAAAACGCGTTGGGTTAAACCGAACTGTGAACAAAGCAGCCAAATAACCGATCTATATACAATATATATAAAATATTTATGCCAAAGCAGAGACAGCGAAAGAGAGTTAAGAGAGAGAGAGAGATAAGAGTAAAGGGAGTGAAAGAGCAAGAGAGTAAAGGGAGATGGGCTTGAATCATTAATGAAACTAGACTTAGATTACCAAGCAGGAGATGAAGAAGAAGGATACGGAAAAGGAGACATAGTTCACTCCTGGGCAGTCTAAATGCACAAAAAGTGTAACAAACGGCACACGCAGGACACTGCATGCTGAGCAGGAAGAAGAAAGGTAACTAAGAGAGAGAGAGAGAGAGAGAAAAGAAGAGTACTGTAAAGGTAATCTCTTTCTTGTGCATCTGGACTATTGTGCAGCTCCTTAGAGTGCATGGGATTCTGTCTGCTCCTGCTGCTCTTTCGACATTGTAATCCGTGCACTTAACCCGGGTAATAAGATAAGTAAGGCAGATCCTCATTCGGTTGCTTCTGCTTGTTATCTTTGTAAATTGCTTGTCGAGCACTTAAGCCAATTCTACAGAGTCTTAAACGCAAACTGGTTAAGAACATTTTTGCGCGTGCTACTCAAATACTCAAAGTTCACCATACACAAAATCTAAGTACATCCCGAGACTCTGATACAGTTAAACAAATCCAGCCAGCAGCTTCTGCTTCTGTGTGCCATGAACCAATAATTCCACAATGCCCTCACGAGCTCAAACAATTTGAACAATCAACACAATCAACCCGCAACCTTCTTAGTCTGCAAACTGCTTTAGCGACTTAGACGAGATCCAGGTTTTGAGTTGAGTTGAGTCGAGTTGAAGAATCCTGGCTTAGGTAAGTGGATTCAATCCGAATCCAATTCCAGTTCACCAGTCGAACGTAGCATAATTGAAAAATGTGTTAAGTATATAATGCGCTCATCCAAACTATTTCAATAACAAGCAACTACTTAAGCTGGGCAACTACCATCACCAAATATCCAAATACCCAATCAAACAATGACCTGGTTCTCTTTTGCTCGATTCCTTTTTAGCATGGAACTAGTCCATTTCCATTCCTGTCTCAGTTTTCGACATGATCCACCCAAAAGCCTTTTGTTTAATCATACACAAAGTTTCATATCTTAAGTCGTTGGCTAAGCATGGGTTGTATATGCAAAATATTGGATAGCATATATGGATTTATGTGTGGGCCCGAAAGCCGATTTAACTCTTGCAGTGGCTTAAGCTGAACATAAACTCCAAAATATCCACACATATGACTTTATACAACTGGCCAAAAAAAAACAATATAAAGGATTTAACTAGTAAATAAAATGAGCAAATTATGGATTGGTTAAGGGATTACATGTTTGAGATATTCGATCATCAAATAATATAAAGTAAAATGATATAAAAAAAAGATGAAATGAATTAAATTACTAATTAAAAACAGGGATTAAAACCGAAAAGAATATCGGTTTCAGTTACGGTTTCGGTTATGTTCGCATTTAGGCTTTCGCTTATCGGTTACTTAAAATTTTTGAATAAAGGTTTTGTAACAAAAAAAATGTTTTTTGCACAAAATAAAATTACATTAATAGTATAATAATTATAATTAAAAACTCATAACTTTCATATTAAAGTAATTTTTTTAGGATAGTATGAAAAAGCGAAATAAACCCTTATAAATAAATCGGTTACTAAACGGTTATTTCGGTTAACAGAGTTTCGGTTTGAAGATTTCGGACAAATAAAAATGTTTCTCTTCGGTTACGATTTCAGTAATGGTTTGGAATTTTAATCGGTTTTTACCGGTTGATGGTTACGGGTTCGGTTAGGGCTTTAATCCCTGATTAAAAATATCTTAAAAATTAAGATTTCTTGATCATATTAGATATCAAAATTTGATCTTGCCAATTTTTGCTTCAAAACATAATTATCTGAAAACTGCATGAACGATTCCATAAATAATTTTTTTTGAAATGCTGATGATACAGGATATAGAATTCATAAAGATACCATACCTTTTCTTTCCCACTATATACTCTAAATAGTCTCATTAAACACTAAATCAACTTTACGATCATTTAACGCTACATTCTCTTTCCATTCTCCTCGAATCTCCTCGAATAGTTTCAAACTGCTGCTTGGCACCCTATAAAACTGCCAGCTAATCGTTTCAATAACATGATTTACCAACACCAAACAACAAACACAGCCAAACAGAAAGGCAGATAGACAGAGAGACCGGCAATAATTTACAATTATGGAAAATGGATAGAAAAATATATGTAAGTAGAAGAAGGAGATATAAAGAAAGAAAATACGAGTATGATAATTGCTACCGATATGACGCTCACACATTTTTCCTTCGCTCACAACTTACTAACGATGATATTAATTATCATTTACATTTACAAATCGCCTCGAGGGGAGAGTGGGAAAAGCGTAGTATTTATGACATGAGCATGCCTTGTTACGAGTATACCAATATAATCTGAAGATTTGGGGGCGCAAGAACTTGTTGATACCATTGCTAGAGATGGAGATGATGATGATGATGATGCTGATGATGCTCTGTTTTTCTCACATGTTTCACTCAAATGCGCACTTAAGTCGCCACATTTACACACAAATACAAATACACACACACACATAAACATTCACACACACACACACATGGCTAGTGATCAAAGTGGACGCCGCATTGCTTGATTCTATCTAAAATATTGAAAATTCGAAAATAAAGTCGTCAACATTGGGCCAAACGTAGAAGCGAGAAGATTGAGATACCAAAAAGAGAAAGAGACAGATAAAGAGAGAGACAGAAACAAAAACAGTTTGAAAAATTGTGAAGAACGCCTTCGCCTTATTGTGGAAAAGTGGCCCCTGACGGTTCTCAGTCGATTCTCAGTCGATTCTCAGTCGGTGCCCCTTTCTAGGGTTCTCATCTTTCACTTTTACCCATGGCATATTAGTTGAAAAATTGTATAACAAAAGTTAAGAGAAATTGTTGTACATACAAAACTACAACGTATACGTGTATACTCGTAAAATAGTTTAAGCAAATAGAAGTGTGCTGCCTAGACAATGGCCTGGCTGGAACTGGACCCCGGACCAAGGAGTCCTCATGGTCTGAGCATGGGATCGCTGTTGGGTTACCTGCGGTGCTTGGCACAGCTGGAGTTGTCACTGGGCATGTAAAGAGCCAAGAAATTGAGACAACAACAACGGCAACAACAACGACAACAACAAAAAGGCGATCGCTCTTTTTTGTTTTGTGTGTGTTTTGAGCTTCAAACAAATTTCATGTTAGCCGCCAAGCAGCAGCAACGGCTAATTAAGTCATCAGGCGGCCAAAAAGCAGCTAAAGGAAAGGTAGCTAAATATTATAGCTAGAAAACAAGCTAAATCCGCTAAAGGAAGCAAAGAGAAGATAAAAAGGTAGCTAAATAAGCTAGAGGAAGCTAAATCAGCTAGAGAAGCTAAAAAGGTAGCTAAATATTATAGCTAAATACTCAACTAAAGTAGCTAAAGGCTGCTGAGAGTAAAAATTGTTGGCTGTAAAAAAGTTAAATGTATTAAATAAAATTTAAGAAATATGAAGAAATGCATATGGTCTTTTCATTTAAAATGTATTTTATTAAATTGTTTTTCTTCTAATTTATATTTAATATTTGTATTAAAGCCGCCAATCTGTGGGCGTGGCGTCACAACTGGTTGGGATGGGGGGGCGCTGCTCCTCCTCCAAATGCTGGCCGGCTGTCCAGGCCGGCAGCGGCCACAAATGATATCATCTTGAATTTGCTAAATGCAACATTTAGACGTCAAAGGGTTTCGTCTTGCAACTGACTAACTGACTGACTGACTGCCGACGACGACGACGACGACGACGTTGGCGACGGGCCTTGTGCCATTGAACCAAAACGCTGGGCGTGGCAATCGAGTGGTTGCTTAGCTGGCCGGAAACTTGCCAAAGAACTGCATGCGCTGGAAGATTTCCGCATTCATGTGCGCACCCGGATAACCCTGGAGCTGAGGATGTGCGCCAGCTGGCGGGGCTGGAGCTGCTGCCTGATGCTGGTGCTGATGCTGGTGCTGATACTGCTGATGCATCTGATGTTGTCCATAGCCAGCGGCCATGGCGGCAGCAGCAGCCGCTTGATAGGCAGCCGGATTCATGCGCTGATACAGCGCGGCAGCGGCGGCGGCAGCAGCGGCACCGGCAAAGGGCATGCCAGGATAACCATAGCCAGCGGCTGGAGCACCATAGCCGCCCAGCATGGGCGAGAAGATGGCCTGACGGTAGGCGGCGAGACGGGTGCGACTGGCGCCGGGATTCTTGCGGCGCAACTTGCCGGTGGTCTCGCCAATGAAGACCTCCTCGGCGGAGGGGTCCAGCACCCAGTAGTTGCCCTTGCCGGGATCATCGTAGCTGCGCGGAATCTTGGCGAAGCATTTGTTCAGGCTGAGATTGTGGCGGATGGAGTTCTGCCAGCCGCGCTTGTTGGCCTTGAAGTAGGGGAAGCGATTGATCAGATACTGATAGATGCCATTGAGGGTCAATCGCTGTTCGGGGCTGTCCTGGATGGCCATCATGATGAGGGCGTTGTAGCTGTAAGGCGGCTTCTTGTTATCATTGCTGCTGGCACTCAGCTTTTGTTTCTTGCTGGGATTGCTGGCATTCTCGCTGCCATCATTCTCGCTGTCCTCCTCATCCAACTCAATGTCCTCATCGTCGAACTCCTCCACATCGAGCTTATCATTGTGCTGCGATGATAACGATTCGGCGGCACTGCTCATGGGCGTGCTGGTGCGGGAGGGACTGTCGAAATCTTCGGATGCCGACAGTTCGCCATCGGAGTTAGCATATGGATGATAGGGATGTGGATGATGTGTGGGCACTGCCTCATGTTTGATCACTGCTGGAGCTGTTGGTTTCTTCGCCAATATGGCATCGATGGAGAAATTGCTTTTGAATTCCATTTCGCAGACACTTTTCACCATTTTCAATTTGTGTTGTTTAGCTTGTTATGCTTTCTTTATTTTTGCTGTTCTAATTCAACTGTGAGCACACACACGAGAGTAACTGTTGCTGTTCGGCTGTGAACGTTGCGATGCGTAACTCAATACTGACTCTCCTTGGCTGCGAGACGGGCTATTTATACTGCACCGGATTAAAGAGCGCGCCTTGCGCATGCTCTCACACAATACACAGCATACACAGCACACACACATGCACGCACACAGACGCACCCACCCCATGCGCTCAGCGCAAGAAAAGAGAGAGAGAGCGCAAGTTAGGTAGACAACAACAACAACAATAGTGCAGGCTCCGCCTCTTAATCTCTTTGACGCTGAAACCGGTTTGGCAGACCATTTTGTTCCACTTGCCATCCACAGCAGAGTCGATGTATGTATGTATGCATGTATTTATTTGTTGCTGTTGCTGTTGCTTTGTTGCCGTTTGTTTTGGAACTTGTGGATGTTTATTTGCAGCCCTTTGCATGCTTCGGCGTCAAAATATCCATTACATCCAATCCAAACAGGGGTTGCTCGCCCCGTCTCCTTGTAGGCGTACAGCAGTTGTATTCCTTTGCTTCTCTTTCTCTGTTGCTCTTTCTCGCTCTCTCGCTCTGCCTCCCCATTGCCCCTTGTTTTGATGTTAGCATATTGCACAGTTAATTGCTACAACAATAATAACAACAACATACATACATACGTATATATGTATACATATGAGTAAAATCAATGCTTCTATCAAAATTCAAATTCGTGGAATGTTCGCTCTAATCCACTTCAAAAATTAGTTCAGTTTCAGTTTTAGGATTTCCTTTCTGGGATTACTTGAAATCCACCTTGGCTTAACATTTTGGCTGATTTTCGCTGATTTTCGACAGCTCAATGGAGCTCAAGTAGCAGGTAATCCCATGGCGTGGCCAGTAAAGGGTTAATCGGGCCAGGCGGCTGTCGGGATTTGTTCTAGTTTCGTGACAGATTAATTAAATCGCACTTCTTGAGAAGTTACCTTGGCCTAAGAGCAGCGTTTGATATGGATATTGCCAGTGGATCCAAGTAAACATTTTGCTCAGTTGGTTTTAGCTACTGACTTTTGAGAGATTTGCAGTGGGTTTGAGAGCCCAAATCTTTTGGAGATCATTTCAATATGGGAATAACTATAAACAGATATAAACAGTTGAGCTGGCAAATATTTAGTCTAACTATTTAAAGGATGTTTTTGAAACACAAATGCTTGATTTTCACTTTATCGGACTTAAACCCATCAGCTCAAAGTAAAATAAATGCGGAGAATTCGCCCAAGTTATATTAGTGCAGGTTAAAAAATGCACTTCCATAAAATCTTACCGAAAGTGAAAACCGGAAAAGATGTATATGATTTTTTTAAAATCATTAAAAAATGATTTTTTTTTTGTATTGAAAGGAGGAAAACGGAGTTAAAATAGCATTTTTTAGTCATTTTCAAGAAATCATTTAAAATACTAGGGAATGGATTTTTGAAAATTTTTTTGCTGTCAGTATTAGAATTGTTTTAAATCGAGAAAAAATGTTTCAAAGTAGACCTTTGAAGTATGTTTAAATTAAGGGTTAAGGTAAGATTTATATCCATTAAGCGGAATTTAAATTATCTTTCCATTGATACCAAAATGTAATTATAATTTAAATAATGTCAAAATAAATATGCCGACCAGTGTAATTGTTTTGAAATTTTATCATAGCATCTGAATATAAGAAATTTGGCAAAACGTAATTCTAATCATAAAATAAAACCTATAATTAAAATATATGAGAAATGATCAATTTATAGAAAAATATATGATATTTGTAAACTTAAATTATGAATAAGATTAATAAATAAATCATTTTTTTTTAGAATACAAGTTTGCTCAAGTGCATAGAAACTTTGTGAATTTGTGTAAGTTGCGAATATTTGAAAATTGTGGAACTACCTGCGCTATAAAGCCAGGTCATAAAGCCAGCAATAAACGGAATATTAAACGGGTAAATGGTACCTGGAAGTTAAGACCGGGGATTCATTCAAATCTAGAGCTAACACCGCGATTTATCAATAAAGTAGAGATTTGGGGTAGAGATCATAGTGCAACTGGGACTGGGACTGGGACTGAGACAGGGATCCTTGGGCCCGCACTCGATGCATGCCAAATCAAGTGATGTCCAGGCAAATGGCGACACTGGCCATCGATCATGTGCATTGTTCGTCCATGAAATCGGCAAGGATGTGCAGTTCCCTAGCTGGGACAAAAGGACTGCCAAGTGTGAGTGTGGGCTGTCGAGCGCGACAAATGCAAAACGAAGAATGTCCTTTTTATCACGCTCAGAATGTCCTGCTGTTGACAGCACGAACAGTCTGCGAAACGGGACTGTTGACAGGCCCGTTGCCCATTGCCCGTTGCCCGGACGTATATCGCACATTACGATCAATTATGAGACTCAATGCCCTCCAGCGGCGTAACGAAACGAGCGAAACTTTCCCCGGCCGAATCTTGTGGCGTTAATTGAAAATTACATGGACATTGTCCAGTGGCCACGGTGTCTACTTGGAATTTCGCCTAGTCAATGTTTTTTAATACGCCCCGGCGTAACAGGACTCGGCCGGGACTTGGTGCTAATGCTGGTCTTAGTCCTGGTCGTGGTCTTGAACCAGGACAAGCGTGAAGCTCACCTAAGTGTGGTCTGGCAATGAAACCATAATGTCACCCAACAGGCGGCCAGATCATGGCCTGACACCGTGGAGCTAACAATGATCACCCATCAATGACTGTGACACATCTATCTTACCTCTCTCTCTCTCTCTCTCAGTCACTCTGTCTCTCTCTATGCACTCGAAAGTCACGGCTTAATATCCATGAAAAACTTGAATAGTTTTCTAAAGAATCTACTGAATGCTGCACATTATTGATATTCATTTGGTTTAACACTTTTCTATTATATGGTAGGGACTATAATACTTCAAACATTTTCCTATATACTGCAATGAGAATGACTCTTATGATGTATAACAGCGGCGGAATCGAAATCTGAATTCGTTAGCATCCACTGGCTCCCGGAGCCACTGCGTGCCCACCGCTGATGTATAGTATAGTATGTCCTTGAATAATGTTTAATAATGAAATGAAAGAGGAAAGTAAAAGAAGAATCAATATGGCAATTGATTTAGCATATTAACTATAAATCTACTTTCAGTCTAAATATAAACTTTTATAAAACTTTTAATCATCAAAATAATAATAATAAAAATCGAAATATCTATTCAAAATATTTACACTATATCTGCTCAAGAAATATATAAAGAGAAAAAGAAAAAGAAATTAATTTTAAAAAATCAATAAAAAACCTTTTTCAAAACTAAAAGAAGCAGCTGTCTAAAATATACACATAAGAATTTTAAAATACAAATGTTAATTCCTGATTAAATTTTTTTTAGCTGCAACTGTTGTGCGCCTGTGTGGGCGATCATTTTAAGGATCTGTCGACTTTGTGCCATTTTGTAAATCAATTAGTTTTGTCGCGGCTGTCAAAATGCGCCAGGATCACAGGGTCGCTCATCGAAGAAGCCAACACTGTCAGGTCCATGTCCAGTGATAGGTAAAAAGTCGAAAAGTCATCCTGGCAACGGCGGCAGGAGTCTTTGAAGCAGGTCCGCTGCTGGTCATGGCATTTTGCAAAAAAACAGAATTTCCAACTCAATTAGTTGAACTCTGCCCACGCCAAGCATTAAGAAAAAAAAAAAAAATGTAGTGAAAAGAACAGAAATGAATTGTAAAGAAAAGAAAAGAGAAGAGAAGCCGCTAAGCCACAAAAGAGAAATGAAAATTCGAGGCGTTCAAATCTACATTTATCCCTCTGCCTCAATTTTCAGCCTGTGCCTGGAACGAGACTGAGACGGAGACTGGGATTGAGACTGAGACGAAGACGAAGACTGGTGATTTTACTGGTGATGGTCGGGGTCTATTGGTTTCTTTCAACTTTGCCGTCTGAGTGCATCATTATCATCGGCAATTGGACTACTGCGTCAAAGTGCGCTGCCTACTTTTTTCTTCATCTCTCCGCTCTCTTTTTTTTTTTTGGTTTTTTTTTGGTCATACTCCCCGATCTATTGTTGTTGAACACGTACAAAATATTTGGGCAAAAAATATATGCTCAAGCAACAACAAGTACATGGAACAACTCCAATAACAGTAGTAAACTATGGCGCAAATTAATAGACAGTCATTTAAACATGTGTTGTTGTTGTCGATTGTTGTTGTTGGTTGTTGTCAGTTGTTGTTGGTTGTTGGTTGTGCGTGCTGGCGTTGCTTTGATTGTTTTGTCAAGTTGTCTAAGATATCAAAGTGCTTCGCCGACGCCAATGAAGACGTCTTCTAATAACCCACAGCGCTGACGTCTCCATTGTCTCTACTTGACTTTCGGTCGATTTATTTTCTCAATTGTTCCAACAAAAACATACCATTCGTATATATACATATATATTTATATTCATCCATATACCATATAGTCTACTCAAATTTTGATTTGTCGAGCAAGTGCTCAAAACAAAGGCCACTTGTCCAAGTATTTCCTTCGCTTATTGTTGTTTTCTTTAGATTTCTCTTGTTTTTGCTAGATTCTCGCTTCGTTTGATCTGCCGAGCTACTCGGTTTCCACATGAGCTGCATGTGTTAAACAGTTGCAATACTTCAGTTTTTTAACTGACATGCAATTCTGCTGGTAAAATGGGCAGTACGATCAGAAGATCGATTATAACAGCGGTGGGCACGCTATGGCTCCGGGAGTCAGCGGCTGCTAACGAATTCAGATTTCGTGCCCAACGCTGGATTATAATAATGTTATAGTCTTTACGGGCGATTTTTTAATGTTCATATAAGTTTGATATTAATTTCTATAAATTTTACGTCAAATTCTCTATTGAATAGTTATCAAAGACCTTATTTAGACATTGAAAAAACGGGCTTTAGTCTAATATTTTTAAAAATAAATAAATATTTGTCTACAGCTGTATTGCATCCTATTATATATTCATTAATTTTTATTTAATTTTTTAACTTTGACAAGAATTATTTTTTTAAACTTAGTCTTCATTAAATAAATATAACAGCTCATACTCTTATATGATATTTCTGTAAGACATTACAGTCAACGTACATTTATTTTAATTTATTTTTTTATTAAATCGAATATCAAATTGAAATACACTTGTAAAATTCTTTACCAAAAAAATCTAACAGCTCATCCTCTTCTATAGTATAAATTATCTTTTAGATATTACAGTAAATTTTCATTTATTTTCAAATCACTGCGGACGGCAGTCCGCGCTAGTGACGAAAGCAGCACGAAGGGTGCGAAGGCGACTAGCATATATACACAGGAAGAATGGAACATTTGCTATGACTGTCCGATCGGGTCGTGTTATGTACCGATCGAAAGGTATCAATTTTACTTACAAATGTGCATACTAAGACTTTTGGAAACTTACCTGGTTCGTGAGATAAACAGGTGTTAGTGGGAGGGGAAAATTTTAAATTATTGGAGCAAATGGGGCCGTTGGAGCCTTTTCGATTTTTATTTTAATTTTTTACTATTCTTATCAAAAATACGCGTCGAATGACACCTTGATCATCAAAATCCGATCACTGGTTCAGAAGATAATTAATTTTGAAATTTTTGGTGCCCATTTCAAAACGAGATGAAAAGTCAGTCTGTTTGTTTGTTTGTTTGTTTGTTTGTTTGTTTGTCTGTTTGTCTGTTTGTTTGGATCAAATCGTAAATTTAGCTTAAAAGTTTGAATGAGGACTTGTTCCCGATCAAAAATCTAGAAACGTTTGTTCTACGACTTTTTCGAAAAAAAGCTAGTTTAGCGGGAAATCGCTAAAAACCGCTAAAATTAAAACCCCTATAGCATCCAAACGATATGAGCTACAGACGTGATCTATATATCGTATTTTGAAGGGCATACCTTTAAACTTTTTTTCTAAAGTGCATAGGTAAAAAGCAACAGGTGAAGTAAGATATTTTGTCCCACATTTTGGCGGTTTTTGAGAAAACGACGCTAACGATTTTTTTTAGCTTTCAATATGTTGTAGTGTATAAAATTTCGCGTTTTTTGATATATGATAGAAAAAATTTTACCGATGGGTTTGGAAGATATTACTTATTAACTGAATATACTTTTTACCTTTACACTACTGCATGTACTAGTACATATGCAGTATGTACATGTGCATGTAAATCGCCAAAAACCACAGCTTCCAAACAATAGAAGCTACAGATTTGATCTATATATCGTTAGAAAGGTGTTTTGAAGGGCTTTAAGCCTAGCTGTAAACTTTTTGCTTAAAAGCACAGGTAAAAAGATTCAGGCCACATTTCGGCGATTTAAGAAAAATCTACGTTTCAAGTGACTTTTAAATATGTTATTTGTTGTAGACAATTCAATTTCACGTTTTTGACATATAACACATAGCCGTCAAATTTCGTTTGGGCAAGATATTACCTGTTAACTGAATATACCTTTTACCTTTACACTTCTGCATGTATATATGCAGTAGCATGCATACAGCAGCAGCAAAGTGTCATAGCAGCCAGAGTTTGAGAGTGCTACTAGCTTTTGCGCTTGGCATGTGTGTTTGTAAAGGGAACCAGTGTTGCCAGACAGTTTGTTTCAGCTTGTACAAAAAATAAACAAAGTTGATAAAGATATACTGTCCAAAAAAAAAATTCAATTTCAAAATTTCTGATGTCTTATTCAAAAATTTCTGATATCTTATAAAAAAAACCTCTTTACGAGGTAAAAGTCTAGTGACGAAAACAGTTATATGCCCCAAAATTTCTGATTTCCAATTTTGTGACGAATAACATTAAGTTTGACATATAAATTATTTTAAAAAAATTTTTGCATTCGGCACTGCGCAAAACAGTGGTTTTTATTTGGTATGAAGAATTGAGACATTTTAGCGCAATGTGCCGAGTGCCAAAATTTTTTTTAAAATAATTTATATGTCAAACTTAATGTTATTCGTCACAAAATTGGAAATCAGAAATTTTGGGGCATATAACTGTTTTCGTCACTAGACTTTTACCTCGTAAAGAGGTTTTTTTTATATGATTTAAATCCTCTTGCAATCCAAATGTTTTAACTTTGACAAAAATACTTGTCTAGTTAAAAGTCTTTATTAAATAAGTCTAACAGCTCGTCAACCATCTAACAGCTATCGAATTGTCAGTTGCAATTCGCAACACAAACCGAGAAAATATCAATTTTCAGATCATCAGGCGGATATCTTACTCTCCACAGGCAACAGTTTGTAATGGAAATGTTTGCTACTAACGAGCAATTATCGCCGGCTCCCATTCGTTGTTCCACACACGCACACACACACAGCAGAGAGAGAGAATCACCCACAGACAATACACACCACACACGCACACATTATCTATACAAAGAGAGTGAGAGAGCCTGTCAGCGTGAGGGATAAGGAGGCATCCTGTATGTACATACATACGTATATATGTTCATCAAAGAGAATTCGCTACGCTTTGGGGGGGAGTCCAACCGAATAAAAACTATGGAACATTTGTGCATTTGTGTTGTTGTTGCTGCATTGTTAGGACACAATGGATGAAAATATTTTCGTCCTGTTGTCAAATGATTGCATTTAATGTATCCAAATCTGTGTGACGAATCAATTTAAGTTCAGCCAGTGAGAAACTGGAACTGCAACCAGTTGCCTTTATAATTCGATCAACTCGCTATAGTTTTGGGTCGACATGGCCATGTATCCTGTCTGGCATATGTTGTCCTGTTTCTGGTCTGGTTCTGGTTCATGTCCTGTGAATTCAACCACATAGACAACTTAATCAATAAGTTGCAGTTTCTTCTTCTTCGACATCTTTTTATTTTGTGGAACCGATCAGTTACAGTGGGTGTTGTCAGTTTTACGACAATGACGCTTACGATCTGAATTGTCGCTTGGGTATTTTATGGGCCACCCTAATGTGGTTGTTAGTCCGCATTGTTCGCTTAGCCATAAAGTGTTTAGTGAGCGGTTTATGGCCATAGTTAGGCCTAGTTAGACATGGTAAGCAGCTGCCCCTAAGTGGCGGTATTTAATATATATAATATATGTATATATAGTATGTACTCAGGGAAAGTACAGCTGACACACTCTAAACTTCATATGGATTAAAAATAAAATAATTTGAAATCATTTTTTTTAATACTCCGGAACTAATTATGAATTACTAAAACAATTATGTTTCAAAATGACTGTATTGAATGTTAGTTAAACATTTTTGAAAATTAATCAAAATGTACTAAATTCATTTATTTAATAAATGATAAATTATATTATTTGTAGGGTATTATTCTTAACAAATGATTCACGCATCTAGGTATAAAATTGAACTTTTTTAACCTTTTTTAATAGTGTTTCGAAAAATCCTTGTAAATCATGCTTTAAAATTATTTTTAAGAACAACTTTTTATATTAGTTAAGATTTTTGGAAAATCAATTAAAATGCATTTAACTGCTTTTATTGAAAGTAAGTAAAGTATCACATTATTTGTAGGGAATAATTTTGAAGAATCCATTCTAACTTACATATTAAAGACTGAAGGCCTTAGCCGCCATTGCTCAGTAACTCTAAGCTTGCTTGTAATTTTACATTTTACGGTAGCTCTACATAAATAAAAATAATACATATTAAAGGATTTATTTTTCTAATTATTTTAATTTTTAAATTTTCTTGAATTTAAATTTTAAATTGAATATTTGGACTCGTATTGAAAATTTGACTTTTCATATAACTACTTGAAAGATAGTTTGAACTGAATTTCATAAAAGCTTTTGTAAAATTTAAAAAAATTCACAGCTAAAATTGTTTTACTATATATTATGTATACAAATTGTAAACAATGTGGATTATTTATGATCTTGATTGTTGCTAAAGACTATCGATCACAGCCCTGATCTATTTACAGCCCTCTGAGCCATCATAAAACCTGCTGATTACCAGCTGTTATCCTGTTGCTGTGAGATCCTGTCGCTGCATAAATCAAAACACAGAGAATTTCCCTATTTGGTAGACGGTAAAAGTTAATTGCTGTGTTAACACGTCCACGCACAAAAAGTGAGTGAAACAGAGCGAACAATAAGAAAAGGACAAAGCAGAAGAAGAAGAAGAAGAACAGGCAACATTGCTCATTTCAATAAGGCCAAAAATGTTGAAATTCTTTAAGACTATTAAAATAACCGAAGGCATTTGCTAACAATCCGCTTATGGAATCAACTGAAATTTGTTGTTGTTCCTCCTTTATTTTTTGTTATTGCTGTGGCGGAGTTCGTTTGTTGTTGGCTTATGGATCAGTCAGTGGTCGACTCGACAGATTGGACCAGTTTCCCCCTCTTCTCTCAGTTCGATCCTGTGCTCTAACATTTTGCACGCGCTGTAATCATTTGTATTTGATTTCTTTCCCTCTTTATCGCACTCTGCTCTCTCTCGCTCTCTCTGTCACTCTTGGTGCTCTTTTGATTGCGTGTGCTGGCTGCGCTAGGATCAAGGATCACCGTCACATAAATCAAGGACTCCCGCTGCGGCCCAACGTGCACAATTCGGCATTCATTTTAGGTTTAGTCATCGTTCAGATCCTCCACGTCATCTCGCTTGATGTCTCTATTGAGCACAGAGGAGAACTAGGAGACAGAGAGAGAGAGGGGAAGGGAGAGACTTCAAGGCGTTGTCCTGGTTGCCAGTTGGTTTCTCTGATCTTATAATTGAGACATTCCGCTTGCGGCTGCTTTCTTGTGCCACCGACAATGTGATAACGTGTTTTCCAAGACAAAGCATCAAAGTCAACCGATCCATCGGCAATGTGGCTTCTTCCTTCTACATACATGTCCTTTTTTCTTCACTCTCCAATATTTCTCTATTTCTCTTGTTCTTTTTTTTTTTTTTTTTGGTATTCTTTTTGTTTTGTCTGTTTTTGGGAACGGCTGCATTTTTGTCAGGTGACATTTTGCTTTTATTGCGTTAACAGCTTTGTCTCATCTTTCGGCACGTTGGCAACAATGATTCTCATTTGCCCCCCTCTCCGCCGAATGTCGTCCTTTCTTCTGTGTCCTCGTCCCACTGTGCGGCCGTTGTCATCTTTGCCGACTGTTATGCCGCTGTTAATGCCTGATAATGTTGTCAACTTCTTGTTCAAATCGCAAGATTAGCCGAAAATCACGCGATGTGAAACCCCCAAGCATCTTATTGGACTAATCATTTCTAAGCTCCCTTTTTGACACCTTTTCCATTGTTCCCACTCTTTAGTTTTTCTCGGAAAAGTCGCGGAGTTCAAAAATGGAATTTTGGAACCTACTACTTGTGATAATCGGATTGGATTGCCAGTTTTGTAATTGATAAAGATTAGAATGGTTTTTTTTTTACTTTCTTTGTTAACAGTACTTGGTATTGGAAACACATTAAAAATACAGTGGATCTTATCTCATAGTCATAGATTTCCAGGTGTATTCTTAAAATTTTCAATTCTTTAAGAAACTCAATTGATGCAGGAACTTTTGACTCGAACTGTTAATTATGCAATTAATTTTAAAAGTTAAAGATATTAATTTCCCTTCATAATTAAAAAAGAAAAAAAAATGTTACCTGGAATACAAAACAGCAAACCTTAAAATCATTTTTTAACATTAAAATGACAAATAATTAAATTCATTTATTATTTATTTATTTACTTTTTAAAAAATCTAAACATTTTTGGATATGTTTCTGTCAGCGTCTTAAAATCATTTCCTAATATTAAAAATTCCAAATATTTATATTAATTTCTTATTTAGAAAAAAAGTAACAAATAGAATAGAGAACCTTACAAAAATTTTCTAACATTAAAAATGCAAAATAATGATGTTAATTACTTTTTAAAAAATGTAAATATTTTTGGATTTTGCTTCAAAAATAAACCAAAAAAAAATTAAAAAAAAAAAAAAAAATTTTACCCAAATACAAAATCTTTTTCAAATAAAATAGAAAACCTTTAAATCATTTTGATATGTTGCTGTCATATATCTCAATATATGTACACAAATATAAGTTATTATAAAAAAGTATTTTATCTAAATTTATTTCTATTATTTCATATATAAATTTAGTAAAGTTCCATTAAATCACAGTCTTGAATCATCAACAAATTGTGTCAGCTACTTGAAATTTGTATGCCAACAATCAATTGATCTTTGATTTGACGAACTTCCTGAACAAGAAGTAGTTCTATCCTGTGGGATCACACCTCTACGTCTCCGTCTCCGTCTCCGTCTGCATCTGGGACTGGGTTGACATGATGACAAGTTGATAAATCTTTGGTCTTTTGCCGCGGGCGCTGACGACAGACGTCAAATCAGTGACACTTTCTCATTAACGCCATGGCTGCGGCCAAGAGGGGCGGTCAGCTGTGGGGGACAGTCAACACACGGGTTCGTCATAGGCAGAGCTGATGGCGGCGCCGCCTGCAGCTAATGTGGAAATTCGATACGAGCAGCCGGAGACGAAACACATGCGTCAAGTGAAGTGTTTAGGCGTGGACGTGGAACGCGAAATGGACTCAGTTTAAGGGATTGAGAACTGAGGTTACTTGCAGATAGATGTGTTCGAATGTCGGTTAATTACAAAACCCCGAAACACTTGAGATTTGAGACACGAAACGAAACGAAAGGAAAGTGCGATGAGGGGGCAGGGAAACTGACTCGAATTTCAGTTGACGGCAACAGATCAAAGGGAAATTGAGAGACTTACTTGTTGCATGTTTTCATTGCTCCAAAATTGAAAATATGTAAAGCAAAAAAATATATGTTTTCAAATACGAGTATACGTAGTTGAAAAATAAAAAAAAAAGCCTCAGATGCAGGTACTGCAAATAAGAGTTATGAATGATAATTTCAACTAAAAAATCAGTCTGAAGGAAATATGCTATAGTAAAATGGTAAACACCAAAATTCCTATTTCAGTCCGAACTATCGATATCACCCAAAAACTTTTATTTCCAATTTATAAGATATAAATCAAATTTAATTTTTATTTTTCATTTTTACTTAATTGGGAAAAATAAAAAAAGTTTTATGTTTTTTTTTTTTTTTTAAGTTACAAATAAGAGTTATTCCGTATTGAAAAATTAAAAAATAAAAGCTAAAGTGATACTTTTTATTGGTATTTTTATGATTTATGGTATATTTTTGGTATATTTAGTATCAATTGGTATTTTGTTTGCCAATAATTACTTTACAGATATGTATATTATTACAACAGAATATAAAAGAAAAAATTAAATATCATACAAAATGTGGGATACTTAGTTTTGTCCTTAAAATCATAGTTCAAGAATATTTTTGCTAATACACCACTTGCTTCAAAAGATATTCACTTTAACTATTGTTTTTGATTTTTAAATTAGAAGTTATGGAATGACTCTAATTTGTAACTTTAAAAATAAAAAATAACTTTTATAATAACAAAATAAAAAACTCTTATAAATAAATAAATAAGTGTTATTGCACAACTTTTAATAAAAATTTAATTTTAATGATTATTTTTTACTTTTTAAATAAAAATTAAAAAATAATTGTTATTTCGTGACAAATTTGAAAATAATTGTTAATTTGCAATTTTAATTTTCAAACTTTGAACAGTTACGGTCCGCAGGTCAGGTGTTTTTGAAAAATGGAAAATTGTAGTGGCTTTTGTTTTGGCTGCTTGGCAGGACAGCAGCATCAGCAGCAGCAGCAGGACCTGAAGTTAGTGTTAAATGAAAGCGATTTGCACCAGCAGTGCACCAGAGGAGGCTGAGTTCGGATGGGAGACAGCAAGAGACAGGACAGGACTGGACGCGGCAGGATGCTGATGAGTCGTGAAAGGACATTGCACCCGCTGTGGACGCAACGAACGCTGTTGACAGGACACGGGCTGCTGCCTGCCTGCTGGAAAAACTGAAAACGCTAAGCTGAAAACTCAGCTGTCAGCCGTGTCCTTGAATTGAAGAGATGTGGCCTTGATGGTGTCGATGTGGCCAATGTAAATGGCCCATGTTTTGGCCTATGCTGGTTAACCGTACACATTACAGAGCGCCCAACATTTGACCTTGTTGAGGATCCTGTCGCGTTGTTTGTTGGTCACAGTCCCATCCAGCCAAGGATCATGACCATCAAATGGATCAACATGAAAAATGCCAGTTTCAACAATTTCTGTTTGCGATTTTCACGGCTCAATGGCCCTGAGCCACGACACACAATCATCAGTTTAAATGGGCCCACCACACAAATAATAATCGCACTTTTAGCATAAAGAAAATACCTTTTAAAATGCATATACATATATTGTATTTATAAATAAAATATCAAAAGGAGAACGAACCTCTTGTGTTGGTCAAATTCATTTCCAGTTGATTACGCGCAATGCGAAAATCTGTGCTGCAAAAAATACAAAGTGGAAATCATTTAAACGGAATTAATGCTCAAACAAAACATGTGAAAACTATCGCTATCGAAGCTCTACCAACTGGCAACTGGAATCATTCCTCATTCCTCATTCTCCAGCCTCCAGTTGCAGTTCCATTCACGTGTACTATTTTTGGGGTGTTTGGTTTTGACGTCAACAAATGTTGATTGAAATAAATACGAGTATTTCAATGCACGTATTGGCAAAAAGGTAGAGCTGAATCTGAACCTAAACGGGGCGTGTGGTTTCGCTTAGCGGGTCGCCAGCGGCTTCCCTATAGATGTATATATAGAAAGTAACTACAATACTCCCCACAACCACTTCAAGAGTTTAATGATCCCAAACATGCGTACAGCTATTACACTTGGCATTCGCTGATTATTTTTATACTTTTTCGAAGGAAAAAAGATAAAGTTTAAATATTAAAAAAATTTGCATATTTTATATAATTATATTAAGACCAAAAAAATAAAAGCAAATTAACAAAAACAAATATTTTAAAATCCCTGCAGGTGAAAAAATTAAATCGAATGTAAATTGGGCTCGGTTTTAACAAAGTTATGTGAATTTAATTGGAAATGTTTGCTTTTCTTCTATGTATTTTAAATATCAATAAAGAAACTCTGTAATTGGTCGAGAAATAATTTTTAGTTCAAATAAATCTAAAACTAAAAAAACCCCTAAGCAAAACGATTTACTATTAGGAAGTTTAAATTCAGAAGTTTATGAAATAGAATAAAAGGACATGGAATAAATTTACTTGTTACTTAAAAAATAAGAAAAAGGAGATATTGTATTCGTTCTTGATTTAGCATCAACAGCCGAGTCGATATAGCCATGTCCGTCTGTCCGTCCGCCATTCTATCCGTCCGAGTGTGGGCCTAGATCTCAGAGACTATAAGAGCTAGAGCAACCAAATTTTGCACAGACTTCTATAAACGCCCTTCTCGTCTCCGCAAATCGCGAAAAGCCACCACACGCACCGTTTTTAGAATATTAGTATCTTTTGGTAATTAACGTTATCTATCAGCATAAGCTCTTATCCTACTTAAACGTAACGAGATCGGACAAATAGCAAGGTGGTAATGGTTGATTAAAGTTTTTCAGCAATGCAAGTGCCTAAAAGCATGCAATAAAATATATTGTAAATTTATTTAATTAAGTAACGTGATATCCTATTGTCAGGAACTCGATTATAGTCTTTCCCACTAGTTTTATATTAAGTTTTTTAATGTTCCAAAAATATGAATTCATTTTAACAAATATATCGCCCCTTAGATACTTTTCTAAATTTATCAGACTCAATAGATTCCTAGTTCTTTTGACTGTCATAAAGTCCTTCAACTATTGCATACGCTTTGTCCTTTTGCAGCTCTGTCAACTTCTGGTTAAATCTGATTAAAAGCCGTCAGCACTTTGGCTCTAACGTCGCATTGCACTTGTCTGGGCCACGGCGAAAGTGGCACGAGCATATGGGCAAAAAAAATAATAGTAAAAAACTATGCGCGTGCCTCGTCGGGTGGCACATCCTTAGGACAAGTAAAAAACAACGACGGTAAAAAATTAAAAAAAAAGGAAAAAAAGGAAAGAGGGAAAAAATAACAACACATAGCACGTGACAATTGCGTCAACAGATTTTTCGCTGAGATGCGCACAAAATTATGAAAAACGTGCGCCACAAAAAGCTGAACATGCCTCAGGGGCCAAATACAGGGTATGGGGTGGAAGGGGTGGATCGACTTGCTGTTGTTGTTGTTGCTGACAATATTTATGCAGCAGCAGCACCAACAGCCCGTGCCACATTGCCCCTCCTCCTCCCCCTCTTTTAGCTGTTTGTTTTTGCATTTCAGTTACATTTCACAGCTTTTGTTTTGTAATTTGCTGTTCCGCTAGAGAAAAGGAAGAGAAAATGTCTTTAGGAATAAACTCTCCAACGATCGAACAGCTCTTGATGCAGCTTCCCCCTCTCCTCCCTTCGCCCTCCTCTTGTTATTATTGTTGTTGTTGTTGTTGGTACTGCGGCTGTTTCCGCTTCCTCTTAGACGTTGTCGTTGTCGCTGGTGGTCAAGGTGGATTGTTACATCGCCTTTACTTTACTTCACTCTAGTTTGCTCCGAGTGTACCGCAGAACGTGACAAAGAACAAAAGAAGGCACTTGCCCATCTCCATACGCTTCCTGCCCGCCCATCCACCCTCTTTCATATTTCGCTCCTTTGGCGGTCCGAGTCCTTGTGCCACACGCCTCCTCTTCGTATGTGACTCCTCTTTCCCATATTTTGTTTCTACTCTTGTTGTATCCACAAAAAAGCACGCTTATAATAATAATGTCATTATGTATTGTAAAAAAACACAACGTTGTCAGCCACAGCCTCTTTTATTCATTTTTCTTTTTGTTTCCTTTCTGTTTTTTTTTTTTTTTGTTGCACAAACTTTCTAACGAGCATGTGGCAACAGCCACCGAAATGTACAGCGAACTTGCCACACATGAAAAGTTAGCAAAGATTCTAATCGAAGCCTAAAAAACACGCTTCAGCAATTTACCTCTAATGATTGCTAAGCTTGGCCACATTTCGGTTTAAATCAGTTGCGAATTATAGTTGAAAAATAGTCAACATAATCAAGTATTTTAAAATCTTAATACAAAGAATATTGTTTGTGATTGACATAAATATTGGCTGGAGATTCCGCTGAGATCTGATCTTAACGGCCAACAAAGTTTATAACTTCAATGTTTTTAAACCGATCGCTATGAAATTTTCAGGAAAGATCGAGCTTTATTAAATAAATATAAGTTATTAAAATATATTTTATACGTTTAAACTGCGTCATTTGGACTGTTTTTCATTTTTATCTCATACAGAAATGTCTAAATATGTCCTAAAAAATGTTTAAACACCAAACGAAATTCTAAAGATCTAAATCTAAATGATTCTTAGCATATTGATAAAACTATTCTATTCAGCAATGTCACAATGAGTACAAACCCCATTTGTAGAGCCCTTTTCCAAGTTTTCCAAACAGGTTTATGTACTTTTGAAAATTGCTCAGTCACAAAAAGAAACTCTACAATAAATATTGACTTTGCATATTTGTCGAAAATATTTGTGCAGTATTTTATTTATTTGTATTAAATTGTATTGAGCTAAATGAAAAACAAACTCAATTGCGAGCAAACACCTTTTTTTTTTAAATGTGGGCAGCAAAAACAAAATAAACAAACTGCAAAATGGAAATGGGAAAATGGAAAAGCGGAAAAGCGGAAAGACTAAGAGCTGGTCAAGAGAGATCAGAGTTGGGATCAGGTAGCAATGTCTGTGGGCGTTTACCAAATTGTTGTGAAATCTATTTGCATTTGGCTAATGAAAAAATAATATTTATGTGCTACAAAATATCAGAAAAATATAAAGACCAACAAAAACAAAAATAAACAGAGAAAAACATCTGCAAATTGTTGGATTCAAGTATTAGGCAAAGGTAGATAAAGAAATGTTCATAAAAAAAAAAACAAAATAAAAATGATCAACAATAAAATAAGATAAACTCTGTAGTTTTTTCACATCCATTGGCATAAAAATAAATTTACTGAAAGAGAATTGAAGGCAACCAATTGGAGGCGACATAAAATTTAAGAACAAACATAACAATAAACATTCCAATTTCAAATGATTAACAAATTAACACTTCATATATTAAACATGCTCAAGTGGCCGCCACCGCATATGATGATGATCCCCCCTTCCCACTCTCACTCTCTCCCCTCTGGTTGAACTGATCCGTAAAATGGTCGCAACTCCATATGGTTGCAAACAGGAAGCTAATCCTGCGCTGTGATATATCAACATATTTATGGTAAATGGATCAGAGGGCTTAGCGCACAAATTGTCGGTCGGTCGGTGGTTGCCATATGTTGCAAGTATACATGGAGAAGGGGGAGTCCCCTCTTTTGCAGGGGAGTCAACAGTCTGAGTGGCTTGGTTGCAATAAAATTTTATGTACTTTTCGTTTTCTTGACACTTATGTGACGGACGGCGGCTGTTTAATATTTGGCATAAGACTTTAATGTTTAATAAACAATTATTAGACAATATATTCTGGTGTGTGAATGTAAATCTTTTGATCTGATTCTCGCCTGCAACACGGATTGTTGGTATAAAAATAAATAAACCACACGGCGAGACAAACCAGCATCTTATTTGTTTAGACGAACATTTTTCGTAGTGCTGTTGTTGTTGTTGCTGTTGTTGTTGTGCCAAGCAATTACGCACCGAATTCATACGAATCATAACAATAACAGATCCAAATCCAAATCCATCATTTGCCACCTTAAAGATGCCGTTCGATTTCTCTCTCTGTTTGACATGCAATTCCGGGCAACAATTGAAGTGGAGATTGTATATAAGTCGCCTACCCTTTGATGTGCATTAAGTTGATGCTGCTGTTGAATGAATTCCGAATTTTGCATTAATTACGCGTATCATAAAACGTTATTAAACAGGGAACTGAGCGAGCGAGCGAGGGAGAGAGAGAAAATGAACACATAATAACCGTATTTGATTAAAATTTTAATTATCAATCCTATTCCTCAATCATTTCATAAATTACTCTTTACATGCATATTTAAATTTTGCGCTAAATAAAAGTGCTGCCAATGTCAATAAATTTTACTTTCGTTCTTTACAACACTCTTTTGACCAGGCGACTTATCGATAATAAAATACTAATATACCGATTAGTTACGCTGCATACCAACCAATTTAACGTATCGTTAATCGATAGCTTCAAACAGCTGTTTAATTTCTGCAATTTAGATTTTTCTTGCCGAGTTCAAAGTTGCTTTTTATTTAATGAATTTGTGTGTGAAACGAACAAAATGGAGCGCAAAGAAGTGGATACACAACAGTTCATCGATCACGTAAGTGAATGCCAAGTGAATACCATCTATAAATCATGCTAATTTCGAATTCCATTTTCCACGCACAGACGCTGCTGGCGTCGGAGCTGATGCAGAATAACTTTATGATGGATTTAATCGATCACACGGGTGTTTTTCCAAAAGCCCAAGGACCGACAACAAATCTCAGCACACCGAGCGCCAATGCCGGCGGAGGCGTCGTCGGTTTCGTGCCGAAGCCATCGCTGACGCCCGAGCAAAACTTTCACAATTCGTTTTTCCAATTTGTCAACAAACACGTTGTGGACGATGAGCCCAACGCAACGCGTTCCAATGCGGTGCCCGGTGTCGCCAAAGAGCCGGAAGATGAGTTTCTCACTCTAAACAGCAGTTTCCTCAATGCAGCAGCGGCGGCGGCGGCAGCAGTAGAAGCTGGCAATGATGTGGAGCCTCAACAGGGATCACAGACAGCGTTTCCCGCCCTTGCCATAGAGCCCACGGTTCCCATCGATGTGTCGACGGCGCTGCAGGATGATGAGCTGCTTTATGCCCATTTGTCCACGACAAATGCACGCAAAGTGTTGCCACATAAGAAGCGCATCTCAAGGAAACTCAAGGGTAATCTGGCCAGCATGGAAACGGATCTGGAGCAGCACAAGCATCATGTACAGGTGCCAGTTGTGGCCACATACAGCTGTGAGATCTGTGGCTATGCTGTCCACACACAGATCGAATTCTATGCACATCTCAAAGAGCACTATGATCCCAGCAATCTGGAGCAGCCCCAACAACAGCAGCAGCAGCAACAACAACAACAACAGAAGGAACCGCTGGACATGTGTGGGTTGTCGGCTCAGGATAAGGTAGATAGCTTCAATTGAAACTGCTTAGTTCTTACCATTACTCTCATTTAATATCTACAGCTGCAGCAGGAGCAGGCCAAGCTGGATCAGGTGTTCCACGACGTGCAGTTGAACTTTGACAACTTTCACAACATCAGCCACGTGGATGATGATGTGGGCGTCAATATGGTCATACACGCCGATGCTATGTCCCTGCACAAGACTGATGACAAACTAACGCCCGTTGGCTCATCGACTGCCACCACGCCCAACGATGTGCCCGTCGTGGATGATGTTGAGTTCAGCGATACAGAGGATATGCTGGAAGGCATACGCAATGTGGTGGACAAGGTGTCCATTGAGGACACCTGCGACGAGCTGGTGGATCTAGAGCTTACCACAAGTGGCATGCGTGCACCTTGGTTCAACAACAATTACCCAGACATTGCCTTCTCCGGACTATTGCTGCCTGGGGAGCCTCCACCGGCCTCAACGCCACTGCTCAAGCCAAGTCAAATTGAGGCCGAGCAAATGACGCTTAATTTTCTCAACACAAACAAACAGGATAAGGAGCAAACATCGCAGCAGACGTCATCGCTATCGATGTGCCACAAGAAGAATTACATTGAGGCAGCTGCAACGATGGCGGCAGAACAGACGGAACACAACAGCGAGAGCAACGAGCAACAACCGTCGCGAACTCCCACGCCCAGTGCAGGCTCAGCCATTGAGCAACTGCAGCGCTCCCCATTGATGATAAGCGATTCCTTCAAGATGGAGGATGTGGAGGGCACAGCGCCAGCCGAGAGCATAACATCATCCCCAGCAGCCTCAGTGACATTTGACAATGTGCCCGACAACGAGATGGACACGAAGAAACCTTCAAGCGAGGAGGGCAGCGATACAAAACGCAAGTTTCGTTGCGAAGAGTGCGCCCGGGACTTTAACTCGCACAATGCCCGCAAATATCACCTGTATACGCATACCCAAGAGCGTACCTTTCAGTGCATCAACTGTGATCGATCCTTCTACAATCAGAGTGCGTTGAGGGCACACGCACGTACACGTGAGTTATAACTAGGATCATCTATGATCTGTCAAGTATACTCAATTGATCCTTTTGCAACTGCAGATTCCGATTTAAAGCCATTCAAGTGTGAGCACTGCGAATACAAGTGTCGACAGTGGGGCGATCTCAAGTATCACGTCATCTCGAAGCACAGCGATATCAAGGCGCACATGTGCGAATTCTGCGGCAAGAGCTTCTCGCGCAAGTACTCTCTGGTGGTGCATCGACGGATCCATACCAGCGAAAAGAACTATGTTTGCCAATACTGCGAGAAATCGTTTCGGGCGAGCTCCTATTTATTGAGCCACATTAAGGTGCATACTGGAGAGAAACCTTACTCCTGTACCATATGCGACAAGAAGTTTCGAGTGTCCAGCGATCTGAGGCGTCACTTGCGCATACACGAACGGGCAGGAGTTCGTCAAACCGATGAGAACTCCACGAGTGCTCCAAAAAAGAACAACATTGTCAGCAGTGGCAAACTAAAACAAATTGAGGATGACGATGATGATGTGACCATAAATAACAAGTCTGATGCCGTTTGCGGCGACAATGATCAGGAAATTTTGGGCTTATAGCCGTGTGCCAAGGTTTCTACAAAATAGTAATAGTATATTGTAAATAAAATGCTTGTAAATGACATTAACAAATAAGTAGAAGAGCTCTCTTAAATTAGCTTTCAAGATGAATTCGATAAATTGTCAACGAGGTTATCATTGCAATAACGAACTGACCAACCAGTAATCAAATATATAGCATTTAAGTGTTGATAAGAATTTATAATTCATCCCAGCAAATAAAGTTGCAAATATGTAAACAGAATACTCCCGCTAAAAACAATGACAATTTGATTGCGTTTAAAATACATATTTCAACAGATCTCCGATAAACGATTGCAATTTGATTTGCAGACGTCACACGTTCAGATTGCATGATGGTCGCATTGGATGAAAGACGACAGCGTTTTTGCTTTCTATTGCAGAGCATTTCTTTATTTTCATTTTCTTTGTTGTTTTGTTTTTTCCTTTTCTTTTTATAATCCTCTTTTTCTTTTGCACTTGTACCGTTCTTCGACTTAAATCTTAGGGTTTCTTATTTCATTCATTTTAATGAGTAATTATATATATTTATATATATATTAAATATATATCATAATTGTTAATGTAACTATGTACAACACAAGTGGCTTGGGCGTTGTCTGCAGGCCCAAAACCGCAATGAAATCTTTGTATTTTGTTTATAACTTAACTTGTTTTTCATCATTTATTTCTTTGATTTTTTTTTTTTTTTTGTTGTTTTGTGTCTCAAAAATATTCAACATAAACTTCGTTTGAAGATTCCTGTTATTTGTGTGTGCTTTACCGTTTTGTAGCCTTTTATGACCGTTTTCACAATATTCTTTCACTTTAAACTTAAAAACTAGAACCTAGTATTGGTTACTTCACTTGTTCTCTAACGTACGCTCAGTCCATGATATCTTCCATTCTCCATATATAATATATATAATATAATTTCTTATCTTTGTGTTATTTGTTTGTTAATTAATTAAAAATGATGAAAACTGCCTGCCTAGTACCTTAAACTTTCCTTTTCCAGATTGCTCTCCTGACTTGCCTGATCTTTGATGGATTTAGTTTTAGTTTTAGTTGGTGGTGTGGATTATGCTGTTTTGGTAGGTTGTGTGTGAAACATTTTGTAATTCTGTGGTGTGGTGTGTATGTGTGTGTATTTCTATATGCTTGGGTATGATTATTGAAAATACGTATTACGAAATTTTTCATCTACTTTGGAGTTAACAGAAATCTTGTTTGCATCTCACATTAAATATGATTTAAAATTAGCATTACTTTGAATATCATTTATAATATATATACTTAAAAATGTATGTTGCATGTTCTGCTTGCTATGGTTGCACACAATTATGGTTTTTATTTCAATCGGTTGTTTTTTTAAATTTATTATGGGCTTATTATTGGTTGTTGTTTTCAGTTTTTCCTTTTTTTTCGATTTATTTGACAAAGAAAAGTTAATTCTGCTTTACTAATACATATGTATATGCGCTTGCAATTGTTTTCCCAATTATTTTATTTTGTTGCGTTTATTGTTTCATCATCAATCTCCTCAATCATATTGTAAACAAAGAATCTTTAATACATACACATATGAATGGTTTTCATTGATGGCAGCTTTTTGGTTTTGTTTTATTTTTTTGTTTTTGTTTTCATCTTCATTTTTTTTAGTTTTATGGATAAATTTATATATGTTTATAAAATAGCTTGCTATTTCGTCTTGCACGTTAAACACATAATCAACTGGATGTTTTTCAACTGCCCAACTTAGTTTCTTTGCTGTTGCTTACAAAAGTTTTTATTGTTTGTTATTTGTTGTTTTTTTTTATATATTTTTTTTGCTATTGTTGCTTCACATTGTTGCCCGTTGCTATTTTGTGTTTGTCCCCAGTGTTTGCTACGCTATTTTCTCCACCTGCTCGCATTTTCTCCTCCTTGCTTTGCACATTACACAATTTATAGAAATATAATTTTGCTCTTTAAAGTTTTCGAGTCTTCGTTCTACATCACACCACATTATCTTTTTATTTCTTTTAAATAACTATATAAAGTTTCTCTTTTTTTTTGTTTGACTTGACGCAAACGTTTCTAAAAAAATTAAAATATTCGCTAACAAGATAGCTTTTGCCAATTTTCAAAAATGTTTCGGTTTTTTTTTTTGTTTTTGTCAACGCACACAAATACAATATTTACAGTTCTGTAGTTACTACATACATTTATCCATATACATACATATATCTAAACATCGCTGCTTCTGCTGCCAAACATGTCATATTTCTTTTTATTAGTTTGTTTTCCTTTTTAGCATTTTTGGTTTAAAATTGTGAAAAAATAGCTGCTTCTATTGTTACTTTTTTTTAGCATATTTTCTGTTTAAAATTTCAATAATTTTTATCTTTACATAATTTGATTTGATGATATCCATTGTTGCTGGTTGTTTTTTGTTGTTTATTATTGTATGCCTGTTGGTTGCTATTGCATGACGCGGTCGTCATGCTGTTTGATCGTGTAGTGTGCGCCTAAATGTGTGGCCAGTGCTGAAAAACGCTTGATCAACACTGGTTGCTTAGGTACTCTCTTACAGTTTGCAGTTGTTGTTGTTGTTGATGTTGTTTGTATAAAAAGTCTTTGATTTGCCTTTTCCTTTTCATTCGCTGTTAGCGCGCTCTGCATTAGAGACTCACCTGCTGCATCTTATCAAAATCTAAACACGGCCGATGCGGCCGCTGCAGTCTCTGTGTGGCGGCGGCGGTAACGGTAACGGCAGCATTTGACGTTTCACCCACAGCTCCTCCTCCAGTTGTTGATCCTGCTCCTGCTGCTCCAGTTCCAGCTGCAGCACCAGCAACATTATTGCTGGGACGACGACGCGGCGAAATGGCGCAATGAAATAATTTCGCGGGCGGACTAACCGAACGCACCTCCATATCCAGTCCGGTTGTGGAGGCCGGACTGCTCCTGGAGCTGTTGTAATGGAAACTATACTTGGGCTGCGGCTGGTAAATGTGATGCGAGCTGTTGCTAATCTTTAAGGAGCTGCTGCATGCTTTAATCACACTCGGCTCGTTCTCATTGCTACCTCCTCCTCCTCCTCCTCCACCAGCTGCAAGTTTGGGGCATTTGTTGCTATTGCTGTTGCCATTGTTGGTATTGCTATTGCTGCCGTTGCCGTCACCGTTCTCCTCCTCATTTACACTATTATCACATAATTTAATATTTTCGATGCCACATCTGGCCTCCGATAATATCAGTGGCGTTGTGGAGCGGAACATCATATGGCTACGATTTGGCTTAAATGCCTCCAATGGCGGCGATGTACGAAAATTCACGGGCGTCAAAATTGGCTCCAGCGAGTTGCGCAACTGAAACGATAGAGTGGATTCAAATTATTTAACTTTATGCGATAAGTTAAATTTTGGCGAAATAGTCCAAATAGTGTGAGTTTGGTTGAGATATCTTAAGAAACAAAAAAGACTTATTGCAATATAAAATTATCTCATCTAGGTTGTGTGAAAACTTCAGCTTTCTATCTTTTACCGTTTGGGCTACACGTTGATTCTCAGTCAGTCAGTCAGAACAAAGAATTTTATCTATATATAGGTGTGCTACAGAAATCTCTTCCACTTGATTTCGACATAAATTTCATACAAATTTCTGTGGCACCCCTGATAGATTCGTTGTCTGGTGATTCGTCACTCACCTCATCATCAGAACTGTGAGCCAGCGAACGCTTTCGATTCTCAACCATTAGCGTCGAGCTGGAGCGCTTCGAGTTCGATGATGTTGTGGCACGCTCATCGTATGGCGCCTCCGTGTCGAGAGATGAGGTGCAAACTCGACTCGACGATAGACGCGATGCACTGGACGATGATGCCGCCGTGCTGATGGCTGTGGTTGGATGCCCCGCCGCCGCTGCAGCTGCTTCGGCAGCAGCCACCGCTGATGGCCCATTAATCACCTCAAGCTCCTCCTCGGAACTATGCTGATCGTACATTAGATGGGCGCAAGATGACGACGACGACGATTGATGGTGACACATCATTGCAGCAGCAGCAAAGGCTGAAGACTCGGATGAGCATGCAGTATCGGTTGTAGGTGAGTTTGCATCCGTCCAGGAACTCAAACCTGTCAACGGTAGCAAAACAAATCGATTAATTTAAAATATTTTTCATTGTAGTAGAAAGATTAATTTTTCGGATAGAAATGTTTAAATTTATCGTTATCAATTTTGATAATTTTCGATGTAGCCAATTTGTTTGTTATAGTTTAAATCGGGGATTAAAACCCTAATCGAAACCGTAACCGTAAATCGACTGAAATTTAAAACCGTAAATAACTCTGTAAACCGAAAAGCCGTTTATTAACCGTTTCATTTCTAAGGGTTAATTTCGGATTTTCATACATTCAAAACTAAATTATTTTAAATTATGATTTTTGATTTTAATTTTCTTATGTTTAATTTTAAATTTTTATTTGTGATATTCATGATCGAATTTTTATAGAACTGAATAAACGCAAATAAAATAAATTTGTAAAATGAAATGAAGAATATGGGAAATAAATGTGTTAATGAAACATTAACACAAAGTAATTCATTTTAATTTATATTTTTTTTTTTTTTTTGGGTGGCCCCGCAATCCCCTTTCGTTTGTTTTTCTTTTGTTTTTGTTTAAATTTAAAGGAAATTAAACCAAAAGGGATTTCCCCCCCCCCCTGTATATTAAAGTATTTTTGCAAAAAAAATTTTTTTCTGAACCGAAACCATACCGGTATTTCAAAACCGAAACATATTCAAAGATTTTGCGAACATAACCGAAACCGTAACTGAAACCGATATTCGTTTCGGTTTTAATCCCTAGTTTAAATTAACCGTTACTTACTAGTTTCCATATCAACGTCTAAGTGACGTTTGTTTTCCACATCGAGGAGTTCACCATCAGATTCAGTGCCAGAGTCATTCGATTCACGCTGCAATTAAAATTTGTATTAAATACTAAATACCAATTAAATATTTAAAGATCATTTCATTTGAATTGTTCCATTTCTTGTGTACCTTTTTACGCAGAAAATTTTTCGATGCCTTTAATGAATTCTCGCGATGTTTGTGCCTAACAAACTTTATCATGATTTTTTGCTGTGCCTTATTTTATTTTATTTATGTATTACACATTCCACTCGCACACAAGCGCACAAACACACGTTCGTGTTTACGCGACGCCGCTGCACCCACAACACAGAAAAACTTACTACGACGTCGACGTCGACGTCAACCGTGACTGCGACGTCCACCTTCAGCCAGTTTTGTATGGGTGTATGTCCGTGGGGTCCTCTCGCTGTCACACTGCTTCCTACTACTATTACTACATGCTAGTACATTTTTTTGCTGTTACGTTTTACACTCGGTTTCGGTTTCTATTTATTCGCCATCGGTGTATGTATTTTTGTTTGTTATTTTTTTGCTTTACTTTTGCTTCCTGATTTACGCGAGCGAGAGCTCAATGCGCTCTCAGTCTATTCTTACTCTCTTCTACTCTCTCACTTTTACACTAGTATTCTTTCTCTCTCTTTTACTGTTGCCGCCTACGCACGCCTGCTTAGCGCGTGTAAGCGCCGTTTCCTTTTTGTGCAATAATTTCAATCACGTTTCATGCGCGGCGTTTTTGTTGTAATCTACAACCACCCAGCAAAAGCAGCAGCAACAACAATAACAACAAGAATGTTGCCGTTTTTATACTCGTATCCGACCGAGAGCCGAACACAACACCCGAAGTGAGCGCGCACCTTTCGCCGTAACTTATACAGCACGAATTTATTGATTTTCGGTCTCGTATTGCGGAAGCAAAAGTTCTTCAACAAGGACCCCACGGCCAGACAGAAGTTTAAGCAGCGTCGATGAAACAACAGCAAGTCCCAATTGTTGTTAAGTCTGTCGTTTGATACACTGCCTTTGTCGTATACATTTATTGGTATTTTTGTTGATCACTTGCTTTGCACAACACACTTGCAACTGCAATTGCACTTTGCTGCATTTCTCTCAGTGGCAGAGTTGACGGCTCGCCGACTTATTACTACAATGTACGTATTACTATCATCACCCGTCACCGGCTAGCGTTGCGCTCAAACTGAAAAATTATGGCCAAAAAATCTCTGCGCTGGCGCTGGAGCTCTGCTGCTGCTGTTGGGGCCGTCGCTCTCACTTGCAATTTCTGTTCGTTCGTTCGTGTATGTGTGTGTGTGTGTGTGTGTGTGTGGGAGCGTTTGGCACTGGTTGACTGACTGGCTGGGCTGGTATGTGAGTAGGCCGCGATAGAGAGAGCACTGGGTAGGGGGGAGTAGACCAGTGATGTCAAATGTTTTCCCGAAAAAAAAGACAAAGCGGACAAAGAAAACAGGGGAAAAAAGCTGAAAAACTACAAAAAAAACAAGAACAGAAAAAACTATTTCTCCTATTTTCCTTCAACTTAAAAGTTTAAAAGCATCTTCAATAATTTCTTTTTATCGTTATTTTCCTTGTCATTGAATTCAGCCCATGATGCCTATCATCTTAAGGTATTTGCCAAGCAATTTATCGTATGGCACCAAGTTTTTTGACGACGCAAACCCTATCTGCAGAAGATAAAATATACATATCCATATAATTGAAAAATTTTATAATTTACACATTTACATAATTGTCAAAATAGCATTTCTGAATTGTTCTAGAATCTAGAGTCAGAGCGAGAGTGATCACTTCTGATAAAGTGTTATTGCCCGCAGAGTCTCGATATTTGTTAGCTTCGGACCAAAATTTTAAAGTATTTTAAACATTCTCCCACTTTAAGAGGCAAATTTTGGTGTACCGGTGGAAAGTGTTTTCGCCTTTATTTCGTTTCCAATTTCAAAAAGTTCTAAAATTGGCAGTATAGAATCATTTTTGGATTCAATTTAATTAAATCCAAAAAAAAACCCAGATTTTCGGATAGACGTTTGAGATTTTTCCCAGCTGAAGCAGTTGAAAGCCAGAAAAATCTATCCGAAAAAAAGGCCATATTGGCATCATTGGAGTAGACTAGGAGCCAAACATGCGCGCACAACTCGTGCTCATTCGTGTGCCTTCGACGGGGCTTCGGTTGTGGAAATGCAACGAGTTAGCAGCGTGCCCGTAGTACATAGTATTTATGGACAGAAGAAGAAGCAGCAGCAGCGCTAGTAATGGGAGCTGACTGCGAGCAATGCAACAAAAAAAAAAAAAATACCAAAGCGTGCGAAAGTCGTTGCGCTGTTGATATAAAAAATGAATTGAGCAAAAAATGTGGAAACATGAAATAAAAAAATATAGAGATAGACTCGAATATGGATAGCAAGTTTGGCTAGTTTGTGCAATTGAATGCAGTTGAACGTAATGGCAGTGCAAGTGCCAGTTTCAATCACATTCAATTTGCTTTCAATTTACGCGGAAAATACTACGTCGACGTCTACGTGCTCCATGAGCACACTTGCACAAACACACACACACAGACTCACAAGTAGAGAGAGAGAGAGACACGACAGTAAAATGTAAACGACTTTGCAGCGACGTTTTATCCGGAGCAGACCTCTCCTCCACAGCTTCGTCTGACTATCGATTCCGCATTGATGTTGTTGTTGCGTCGCTGTTGGCAGTATAAGTACTTTTGTTCCATTCATACTACACATACACACACACACACACATACACTCTTGCAAAAGTGCATATATGCACAGCGCCTCACGCAGAGAGTGAGAGATACGTATGTATGAATGTATGTATGTATATGCATACGGTTTGTGGTGTGGGTGTTTTGGCTGTGGGGGGCCAGCAGCAGCAGCAGCGACTGCGTGTTGCAGCCTTGTTGGTTTCAGGTCTAAATTTAGCACTTGGCTTGCAACTTCGCAAGGATTTCTTTTACACATTTTCTTTTCGCAACTACATGTACATATGTATATACTTAGTACATATGCAATGACAGATATGCGTGCAGCACGCAATGTATCAAAATTTGTACAACTTACTTGGAGTCACTTTTTATACAATTATGCAAAATGTGAAAATTGAGCAGCCGTGCTTTCCTAGTCCGCTGCCCGATACTGAGGAATGGGTAGCAACAAAATGTGCGGAATCCTCCTAATGGGAATCAAAACTATGATCCGGACTCTGGGCAACAAAACAGCAGCAGTGAGTGTCGAACGATGAATGGGGCCTCTGTTTTGTACTACAATTCACCAGCACTGGACGACGACGACTACGACGGCAGCAGCAGCAGCAGCGACAGGCGCAGGTTGGGGTGGGGTGTTTGTTGGAGCACGCGACGCGTTTTTGGAGAATTGACAAAACAAGCGCAAGCGATAGAGAGACAGGCAATGAGAGAACGTGCCTTACATACTTACATACATATTTATATACATACACCCATACATACATATTTATACATTTACAATATGTATGCCCGTGTTTGTGTTTTGTGTGTGGAATTGTTGCTGTTGTAAGCGCTTTTACGCCAACTACAAAATCCACAACGCTCAGGCCTGGGATGCTGGCGCTGTTCTTTTTCTCCCATTTCTCGCTCTCTCTCTCTCCTTCTCTCATTTGTGTGTTAGTTGTTTGTGCGTGGCTTGCATAAAAGGCAACCCAATAAACATTTATGCAGTCGCCTAATGCAATTAACTTTTCAATGTCAAGTAGCGACGCGCTTTATTCTACACCCACACACAACAGACAGCGTGGCTTTCTAATACATTTTACTACTTACTACAAATCGCAACTTTCCCCCACTCCCCTCCCACTTACCTGTGTGTGTTAGTTATTTAGAGTTGCTGTTTTTGCTATCGGCTTCGATGATTTGCTTTTCGGTCGGCTTGAATTTGTGGTCTGATAGTAGATGAATGTTGTTCAAAACGAAAAACAAGAGGCGGTAAAGGCAAGTGTTGGTGAGACAGAGAGGGGGCTGTCAAACCAGCTGAGCGACAATCAAAGAAACGAGTGAGAGAAACGAAACGAAGTCATGACGTCACTAGTGACCCTGTCATTGCCATTCACACATGTGAAGCTTGATCAAGATTTGTAGCATTAAGCTTTTAGCTCTAATCACAACCCCGAATTTAAATAATCGTTTGTTTAAGAAAATAATTTAATTAGTATTTTACTACGGATTACAATACTCAATTTAGACATTCAATTGTTTGTGCACGGCTCAATATCGCATTAAATCAGATTTATTTTCAGTTTTCGTGACACTGTTTATCAAAGCGCCTATCGATTGGTTTGTTCGTGTCAATTTTCCAGCGATGTATCGGTACGTTGAAAGTGTGCGAACCCAACCAATCGATATTTGAATTTAAAAATGAAGCAAATTCAAATCAATAATGTGATTCCCTAAAGCGTTTTAAATTTGGTTTAGATTATTTTTAACCAAATCTAAATTAGTTGACGGAACGACCCTTTTTGCACACTGGCACAAAATGCTAGAAAAGGAAATTTATAAAGGTATAAAACGAAAATTTTCTCATTGAATATGTTTTTATTGAATATTCGCAGATTTTCAATGTAAACAACCAGCTGTTTGAAACCAAATCAAAATCAGTCTCAGATTTCACGAAATCAATTAGTAAGACCACATTTCCCTGAATTGCTCTGGGCACACTGAAAATTTTGTATGGAGCAGCTGTGAACAGCTGACTGAGAAATCTAAACTAAATTTAAAACGCTTTCGGGAATCCCATTAATGTTCTTTTCAATTTTATTAATTTATTTAGAAAAGAGTCTATAAATAGATTACATAAATAATAAAGTATACATTATTTATTATACTTGACTAAGCTATGCATTTATATATTTAGCTAATACGAGTACATAGGGATGCATTAAGAGAGTCTTCTACTTAATTAAATAGAACAATTCGTGCACAAAAATAAACAATTTTAACATCCTTATTTGTACAACATTCTCATTGATGCAATTTCTGTGCACTGCATGAATTTAAGGACATACAATATCAACTAAACTATATACATAAATTTAATAGATAATGTGTAAATTAAACAGCGACTCATTAGCAAAAAATAACTTGCTAAATGGCCACGCCTACAACTAAGCTCTCGAATCTAAAGTAAATATTACTTATCGAATTGTTAAATAGTCATGCATCATAAGTATATATAGATTTGTATATGTATGTGTATGTATGAATAGAAACTTTACAGCTTTGTCTAAAACTAATGTCTTCCATTAAGTGTTTTTTCCTAAGAGTTTTTGCCAAAAACAAAGTTTAAATTTGTAAGAATTAAATGGAAATATTGTTTAAATTATCAGAGTCAGTGCAGCACTCTCAAAATCTCAAAATGTGTGCGGATGTGGTGGGTTTTCTCATTTTTTTTTTTTTGTCAATTTTTGTCAATTAATATTGATTTCAGCACCGTAAAACTTCCGCCAAGATGGGCAAATTACTTCTCATTCTTGAGAGGCACGCCCTCCTCCTGGGCAACATCGCCGATCTTGACGCGTTCCGGCGGATTGTTCCACGACTGCAGATCTCCGGATCCAAGGATGGCAAAGACAACAGCTGCCGAAATGTAGGTGACCGCCAGAATCCAAAAGACAATTTGCCACTGGTGGAACGACTCCTGTAAGATGAAAGTCGATATTATAATGACATTTAAATAGATGATTTTAACCAGGGACCGTAAGTTAAGTAAGAGTTATGGGAAACTGGAAAAACTTTTATTTTCAATTTTTATTTAAAAATTATGGAAAAATAAAAGATATTTTTAAATTTAATTGAAAATAAGAATTATTCTTCCAATTCAAAAAACATTTACAGTCAATTTTTATTTCTCAACTTTTATCATAAAAATTTATGTTCAATTGCTAAAATAAAAATTGAAAATAAGAGTTAATTTACAATTTTTAAATAAAATTTGCAATTTAATTATTATTTTTTCATTTAATTTTTTTGATAAAAATCAACAAATAACTTTTGTTTAATAATTTATATTTAAAAAATTATAATCGTTGCGGTCCCTGATTTTAACTATGCACTCACATTGTTGTAGGTCAATGCTCCCACCATCCATGTGGACACGAAGCCGCCAAAGGAAGACAGGGAATTGGCCATGCCAAAAATGGTGCCACTAAAGTTGGGCGCAATGTCCAAACCGTTGCCCAAGTAGCCAGCAGTAACTGCGCCATGGGCAAACAAGGCCAGCGTAAAGAGAGCAACTGCCCAGGTCGGATCCATGCCCAGGAAAACCAATGCCACCATCAACAAACCCGGCGTAATAAGAGCTGTAAAAGAAAATTCCAAAATTAAAATGAGATTGAGATTGAGATCACAATGGAAAATGTTAAAGGCCGCCGTAACCGAAAAAAAAATATTTTTAAATGACCGAAACTCTGTAAACCTAAATAACCGTTTAGTAACCGTTTCATTTATAAGGATTAATTTAGGTTTTTCATAAAAAAAAATTTTTAATTTTCTCTTTTGATTTTAATTTTGTTATGTTTAATTTTGAATTTTAGTTTGTGATATTCATGATCGAAGTTTTCGTTGCACTGAATGAGAGCAAAAAAAAATAAATTTGTTAAATGAAATATTGAAATTGTTAAAATGTAACTAAACAACATTAAACTGACGAATATGTGAAATAAATGTGTTAATGAAACATTAACACAAAGTAATTCCTTTTTAATAAATATTATTATAATATTTATATAAATATATTTTTGCAACAAAATCTTTTTTTTTTTGAAACGAAGCCATACCGGTATTTTAAAACCGAAACATAAAAAAACCCGTTTCACCGTTACGAAACGTTTATTCAAAGATTTTGCGAACATAACCGAAACCGTAACTGAAACCGATATTCGATTAGGTTTAAAGCCCTGGTTCAAAGTAAACCTACCAAAGCTGGTGAAGAGCTTGCGGGTTGCCGTTGTGCTCAAGGCGCCCTTGTGACGCAGGTGATCCGCCAGGTAGGAAGAGGCCACAGCCATCACATACTTGCCCAGATAGGGCAGCGAGGAGAACAAGCCATTCTGCAAAGACGACAAATCATTTAATAAACATTTCACTTCAAGAATAAAGGGTATCTTCTATTATCGACCGATCCTTACCTTCTTGATGTCAAAGTGCAGAATCTTGGACATGAACGTGGGCAGTTGATTGATGACCGTGAAGAAGCCAAAGACGGACAGACCATGGGTGACAATGATCGCCCACACGGCTGGCGAGCAGAGCAGTTGGCCCCAGGGCACATAGCTGGGACGCTTCTTGGAGGTGGATGTGCCAATGGCCTCCTCGATTTCGCGACGCTCCTCCGCCGAGATGCGCGGATGTGTTGCTGGTGTTTCGTAGACAAATGTGAACCAGAGCAGGGACCACACCAGACCAATGGCACCCGTCAAGTAGAAGGTGCTGGCCCAGCCAGCAACCGAGATGAGATAACCACAAACGGGCATCGTAATGGCAGCGCCCAAGGAAGAAGCTGCAGGGAAAAATCGAATATGAGATACACTGTAAACATCAGTTGAATATTTATAAATTACCCATCATGTTGGACATGAACTTGGAGCGATCCATTGGTGGAATCCAGACAGCGGCAACGGGATGTATGGCTGGCCAGGAGGCGCCCAACATGAATCCCAGCGCCACGCGCACCACGATCAAGGCCACGTAGCTAAGATGCGCCGCCAGGGGCGTTATCAATGTCAACAGACTCGCCCACAGCATGGAATGTCCAAAGACGCGACGTCCGCCGATCAGCTCGGCCAGACGGCCGCCGGGCAGCTCGGTGAGCACATAGCCCCAAAAGAAGCAGCCCAGCACAAAGTTGGTCTCCTGCGCATTCCAAGTGAAGCGCTCCTCGAGCACATCCACACCATCGGCGGATGTGAAGTTGGTGATGATGCCTCCGCTGCTGCTCCCGCTGCTGCTGCTGCTGTTGTTGTTCTGGCTGATGTCGATGGTGTCGGTGTCATTCCCCGCCAGAGTGCCATTGCTGGTTGTGTGAGGCACGACCATGTCCACAATGGCAATTGTCAGATTTACTGCACACAAATAAAGATACAGATTAGTTCAGTTAAGGCAACAAGAATTCTGTTAGGGGGACTCACCTCTGAGGGCATAGTTCAGCATAAAGCCGAGCATTGTGAGCAGATTCAGAACTTGGCGACATGACAGCAGATCTGAAAGGGAACAGATAAAAAGGCATAAGAATAGAATATATACATAGATAATAATAATGGTTATTTACATTTTATATTCATGTCGAATATTGTTTTAAATATTTTAACAGAGCTGCCACACAACACTCAAAAGCTATTCCAGAGTTGCCACTCTTACGAAAGCTAAGACAAAAATGCCCTATTTTGCTTTTCAGATTTCTCAACTCTGTTGTCACAAACAGCTGTAAAAATCCCAGAAATGTGAGAATTTCTTATCTAGAGTTGCCATCGCATGCATAGGCCCTTCTAAATTTCTCATCTATAAGAAAGTTCTAAAAAAAAGCTGACCTAGAGTTGTCAAACATACAAAATTCTGATCTAAACTTTAAAGAAATTTTTAAATTTGTCATTAGTGCGAGAATTTTTTAGAGGCTAAATTAGAGTTGTCACGATTATTACAGACAGCTCCAAAATTGACAATCAAAATTTAAATTTTTTAAATATAATATTGAGCCGGTTATAGTATTAAATAACTTGTGAACTTCCTTGACTTAAATTAATTAAGCTTTTGTGAATGGAAATAAGGTCTGGCGCGATTATTTGAAAAGGTTTTCGAATATTCTAATTGTTATCAGAAGTAAATACATTTTACGATCAGGCACAAACATCCGAGCGCGTGTGGAATATTCCTAGAGAGTAATCATTCCTTTTTTGATAAGACATGTGCAAAATAAACCTGTGCAAATATGGAATCAAAAGTTTGTTTTTAGCACAAAGCAGATAACTAATAAATTAAAGGGTATCAAAACTAATCGATTCGTAACTGAAACTAACAAGTTTATTGATTGCCGTTGTAATACTGATGTAATATGTTGTTTTTATTACATGACACTCGTACGATAAGTACAGCGATAAGGCGTATTTATTAACTTTGTTAATGATGCGATAAAACCCATTAACAACACCCAACTGTCAATATTTGACCTCAATACGAAGAGAGCCACATTAATTTGATTTGAGAAACATTTTGGCAAAGTCAGCAAAGGAATGCTATTAAATTACAAGAATTAAGACGGTTCAGATAAAGAACTTAAGTGAGAACTTAAACTTTGGGCGGAATCAGCAAATAATAATGATCATCCGCTTCATAATGATGATGATATCAATTTGTGAAGCTCCCAACATGTGGTTAGTTATTAAAGTGCCAAAGTGCATTGTGCGCACAAAATACAACAACAACAACAACGAAAAGATACATTCATAAAAAAAGAAGAAACTGCATTAATTTTGCATATATGCCATTGAACCTTGTCGTGGCTTGGAAGACGCGTCCAACTTTAATTTGCGCGTGTGCATAAATTTTTAAAAGCTGTCGCAACAACAACAAAAGCCGCTTTTAAGCTGCAATCAACCCAATCCCCCTTTTTAATGGAACTGCAGGCAGTCGAGAAAGCTGTTTATAAAAATGTAATACATAATAAAGCAGTTGTTTGATTTGCTTTGCTGGATCATCATTAGTTTAGTCTAGCGACAGTCTAGCTCTTGACACGCCCACCTGTGGAATCCCCGTTTTAGGGAGACACTTTTAAGGCCATTTTATGTTAATGCCACAGACCTGTCTCTAAGATATTCTAATTTACACTTGGTATTCAAATGAGACAACAACAAAAACTGGCCCAATCCCAATAGCCAGACTGATGACTGACTGCCGATGACCGTCTAGCGGTAGTTTCTATAGACTCTACTCCAAAATAAACCAGAAAAACGTGCATCAAATTACGTTTCATAACAAATAAAATAAAATACAATAAATACAAATACATAATAAGTATCACATTTAAATGTTTCAAAATTGCAACCTGTTTTTGTATATAAAATATTTCTAGATCTAGCGACTATAAAACGTGCTGATTCCTGATGACCTTTATACAAATTTAAGTATCTTTTGGTTTTGGGAAATATATATTTGAAATTGTTTTGAAGTCAGGGCTTGACTTTAAGTCATGGGAAAATTTGACAAGTGTAATAGTGATCATTTCTATTATAGAATTTACAAAATTACACTTTAAATCAATGCTAAATGAACGTGATCAAAATTAAATATAAAGACTCTGATAAGAATACACGATTCAGAGAAAAATTATTTATTTATAGCGATTTACAATGGCTATAAATAACATTTGCAGTCGGTAAATTACAAGTCTAGACTCATCATAGGAAATAACCCAATTAAATGTTTAAACTCAAAGATAAGAGGAAAATGAGAACCGAAATAAAATAAAATTTAATTTATTAAAGAATAAAATTCACTTGTCATTCCCACAGTTGTTGATATTTGAAATGTTTTATTCTTAAAAATTATAATATAATTTTGTTCAAATTTAATACTTTTAATAAATTTGAATTCGAACTCCAGTTCACATTGAGTTGAACTTTTCAGCATTTAAGTATTTTTTGGCCCAAGGGTAACTGACAGCTTTGACTCATCCCAGAAATGTTTACGCTTTCCAAGAATTCTCAAAGTTGTCCGCTTTTGAGCAAGTTTTTTTTTTTGTTGCGTTGTTTTTGATTAATTGTCGCTGAAAACGAATTTTTGTTTTTGAAAACAACCGGTCAGAACTAACTTTTTTATGCGCCTTTTGCTTTTGAAAATAAATTATATGAAGGCTGAACTTTGGGGTTTGTAAAAGCAAATTACAAAAAAAACCCCCCGGATAGCTTAAGAAACTTAAAACTTTTTTTGCGATGAATTAAAAAAATTCAACATTTACACAATATATATTAATTTTTTGTTCGTCAATAAAGCGTAGAAATGCACTTTAGCATTTATTGGCTTTCGTTTTTTGACAATTAAATTTGCACTTCTGAGCAAATAATTAAACAAGTTTTCAATCTTAAGTAACCGAAAAGTTCGGATCTGTGAGCATAAAATAAATATCCGTTTAAAAATAGCCCCAAAAAGTAAAGCTCATTAAGAAACGCTAAAAGTTCGAAGAAAACAACAACAGCGACAACATAAAATAAAAGGTAAAGAGAAGAAGATGATGAAGTTGTTGACGAAGAAACAATGTTTTGGGGGCAAACGTGATACTAAAATTATTTTATTTTTTTTATGCTAATTTCAGGCACCAGACTCGGCAGCATGTGAATCTGAATCTCAATCTGAATCGAAATCGACATCGGAGTCTGTATTTGCAATTCGAGTTTGAGGTTATAACTTGAGTCATTACATATTGGCTGAGTTCGTTGATTTCGTTTGATAATTTATTTAAATATGCAAATACGCATTAAACATTTGCAAATGTTTTTTGTACTTGTTCTTTGACCGAGGAAAAAGTGTAAAGTAATTAAGAAAATTATAATTAAGTATTTGAACAGACGTCTGTATTTCCGGCAATTCATGTTATATTTTTATTTAATATATTTGACGTAAATTAGTACGAAACATCTTTGTATACCCTGTACGAAATTTGGAATCATTTTAAAAATGGGTATTTCAAGTTTAAGCAAATGGATAAAGCTATTATCAGTCCATAAGAGTATCCACGTAAGATAAACATATTTTATAAATCTGCATTTAGAGTTGATTTTTATGGTATTTTTGTACTGCATATTGGATATCTCTTAGTTGTGATAATTGTACATTTTTTCGCCTGTTTCGGCATTCAAATATCTCTATATATTAAATGTTGCTTTTACAATTGCTCGTCTATTTTTAGGAAGTCTGTTCGGGCCGTTACACTCAACAAATGCGGGCACTGGGTTCTGAACTAATAGATAAAATAATATAATTACATATATTTTTATTTATATTAAAAATTTAAAAATGTTTTTCTTTTTGTTTAATAGGTTTTTGGTGCGCGTTTCCTGACCTTCAAAATGGCAAATGTGTTATGCCTACAGGGTGTCTCGATCGGGTTAATATTCTCTCCTATATATTGCCTCGACCGACTCTTTGGTGTTCCAACCTAACTGTAGAATCTACATACACACATACGTATTTATATGAAACGTGTGGCATTTATCCAAAGGCCATGTGATCTGTGAATTTCCTTTGGAAAATTTGTCCCCCAAGCAACCGCATCGACGTCATACGCTTTGGTATTCTAACGTTTTGACTGTTTGCCAATTTGTATCTACGTATCTACAAGTTTGTATCTATGTTCGTGTGTTGAAGGCGCGCCGAAAACCATGAGTTCATTTTTCCACATACATATAGATAGAACAAACACTTACATATTTTGGTATCGTATCTAGTTTATAAGTTAATTAATTGCAGGTTTGTTTGCACTCGGGACTGTCTGAATAATCGAGCGAGATACAAAGTATCTGTATCTGTATCTGTCTCTGTCAATCGATGACATTGTTAGCTTGCCTTCCAGCTGCAATTATTAGCTTGTCACTCAGTTAAAATGTAGATACGTTTCCTGTGTTGCCAACTGTTTTCCAATGCACATTTTAACGGAACTGGCCTTGTTTGCATTTTGTAATTCAATTTGTTGCTGTTCATTTAAATTATACTTATATAACTGGTTCTGTTGCCACTTGAAATGATTGTTATAACTCAATAGAGATTTCATTTATCAATGGAATCCGCTTAACAATGGAACTCAAACTCGCTTATCACAATCAATTCAATTAAGTGTTGAGTTTTTTTTTGCATCTTCTTCCCTTTAACATTGTCCTAGTTTCCTGCGGGTAAATTCCATGACAGTTCATCGCGAATCATGGAAAAATTTGCATCTTCGGAGATTGCAGATAGAAATTGGCATTGGGAATGGAATAGCGATGGGATGGGGTGAGATCTGAGGATGAGATTGAAGCACTTGTTGTGCACTTGTTGCTCTTTAGTACAAAGTGCAACAGGGAATATTCTGCTGATGCTGACTGACGTCTCATACGAGTTCAGCAATGTAAATTGCAATTGCAACTGGCGTCATTTCTACTAATGAAGAAGCTGATAAGCCCCACTGTAAAACACTGTTAATCCCCTAACTGAATTATTAAGTTTTGTTTATAAAATTAGCAATTATAAGCACGTTTAACTGAGAGAAATGTTACAAGTTGTTTCTAATGCTTATTTCGATTATTATTATAAGTAAACAAATACTATGGAATTGTGAGGGGCTCGTCAACGAACTGAACACACATTTTACAGAGTCTCACAAATTTAAATGTATATACATATATACAAACACAATCACTAAGTTAAATATAGACATTTTTAATTGTTCACAATTTTAGAGAGATTTCGTATATTTTCCACTTGCCCATTAATAAATGAATAAAATATATAACATATAGTATAGAAAAGCATAAAAAGAATGGCAACCGCAGAATTTAATCGCACTACTCATAGTAACAAGCCTCAAAGCTGTATAAAAAATAAAGTCTGCCTGACCTGAAGATATCCTATAATTCATAAATTATATTTATATTTTTATACCTGTTACCTATAAAATAAGTATTGTATTGACCCTATAAAGCAGCGGTGGGCACGCAATGGCTCCGAGAGCCAGCGGCTGCTAACGAATTCAAATTTTGTGCCCACCGCTGCTATAAAGCATGTCAAGCTTGTTTCCAAGTTTCGCCAATTTTTAAGCAATGTAAGTGCCTAAAATTATGCAATACATTTTTTGAAATATATATTTAAATAAGTAACGGATATTCTATGATCGGAAACGCGACTATAGCCTTTCCTGCTTGTTTTAAATTGTACTCAATTGATTTAGATTTAATTACAGGGTATTCACAAGCGATGTGAATGCTCTTTGCTGAGGCCAGACAGGGGGCTTGCCGTTTTATACTATGTGTGTGTGTGTAGATTTCCTAGTACACAAATATTTACAATCTTTGAAAGATGATATATGTGTGAAGATGCTATTATTGACCTTTTTGGCTATATGTAGATTGTGGCTTATCGGACAAGTCAGACAAGTGCTGACACTCCGCTCCAACCAGGGACAGCGACACTAGACACTAGACTTGGACATCGATATGGCTGGAATCGGTTCAAAGTCGGCATGCGCCCTGCTTTTATAGTACATTTATAGTTTTTTCATTCATTTGATTTGATTAAATTAAACGATCATTGGCCGAACACATTCTTGAACTTTCAGCGTCGATTTGGTTGTTGTTATTGTTTGTTAATAATGCGCAGTGTTTTTTTTGTTTAATTGCGTTAAAAGTGTGCCATGGAGCGGAAATAACCAACATCTAATTATGTGCACTTAATCGACACGAACAATTATGTGAGAAATTGTTGACTTATCGTGTTTGCTGACAGGTTTTCGCCTTCGATTAACGTTGTAATTATGAGTTCATTTACTGTAAATTACAACAAAATATAAAAATAACTACTGAAAGTCGACGACAATAACGTGCTCAATTGTGTAAACAACTTCAGCTTCCAAGAAATTAATTAACGTCAATTTAAAAAAATATTGTGTGTGTATAAAATTCATGCATCAAACACTGAGAGTCGACTTAATTAATGCATATTAAAAAATCAGAAGAGAAAAAAATTCCCCAACAAAATATGACATTAAACAATATATTTTTGTTTAATTTAAAGAAAGTAAATAAGCGTTTATAAAGTTGTTAATAATTTTGCAATTAAATTGAGCAACATTGTAACTAATTAATGTGAAGGGAAAGGGTAACTTTATATTTGATGAGTCAGTGCAAATTATGAGTAGACTGTGTAAATAGCTTTACAATCTTGCATATATGGACACATATATTCATTTGCTCTGTTTAGAAGTTTGTAATTTAAGGACTGTTGCTAAGATGAAACCTTATCTGGTTTGTGACTGGGAATTTCATTAGAAAATTAAATAACGTGGCATTCAAATGAATTTTAATAATTATATTCTCGCATTATGGAGACGAAAAATTATCTTGCAGAATTTTAAGTAAATTGCATGTATTCAATAATATTTACAAAACAATAAAGTCGTAGTTAAAATAATAAATGAAACTTAAGAATTTACAGGAATATTTACTTATTTTAAAGTCGTACTAAAAAGCTATTTGTATTAGAACTAGTTTTTTTTTTGGTTTCCGGTTGATAAATTAAATATTATGGAAATATTTCCAAAATAACAATTGAAAATACTAAATTTCAATAATATTTTTAAAACTCCAATTATAAATTCCCACTTAATTCATTTTAATTACGTTTCATTTTATTTACGTTTCCGCCAATTTTGAACGGAAACGGAATTAGGAACATGCCAGATAATTCTATAATGCAATTGAACATTTATGCCTTAGCCGTTAACGATTGAACACATTGTTGCAAATGTGGTGACCTATGGTTGTATTTGGTGTTTGTGTTCTGTTTTTGTATTCATACGCGATCTTGCAGTTCCATGTTGACCTTCAATGTGCAATGTGGTTTCTCAATGTTAATTTCTTGCCACCTTCAGCCAGATTGGTTGCCTGCTTGGTTACTCAAGTGCAGGGCCAGACACATAATAAATAAAATGCTGGCCACAACTGTGGTGCAATTCGATTAGTGGGTTAGTCGATCGACAGTGGGTGTTAACTGCATACAAAATGCATTTATTTTTGTATTTTGCTTTTCAATTATTATAATTTGAGTTGTGAATGGAAAAAGTATTTAAATTAAAATTGCTAATTGGCATTTTGCATTGTCTCACTGTCTCACTGTCTGTCTGTCTGGCTGTCTGTCCATGTTATTGACATGAATCACGCGCCAGGGGACAAGGACGTCCATGAATGTGTCTGAAACTCGTGCGACTTTTATCTCCCACTCCGCCCCGTCTTCCACTCACACAAATAATGAATATCTATTCATAAATGTGTTAATTGCCAGCTTTGATTTTCAGTTAGCACATCCGGCTTATCTACTATATACGCGGTATATCCAAGTGTCATATCATGTGCACTCGTCTATGACGCTTCTACTATTTCACTATCTAACTATCTGTCTGTCTGTCTGCCTTTCTGTCAGTCTGTCTGCGTCTAAAGTGCTAAATATGCTCAAATAACCGACGCTGATATGGCAATTAGTTTTTTTTTTGTTTATAGCTAACGCGTAATTTAGAACCAGCTGCTTTAATTGCACCTTCGACAACAATGAAGCATTTTCTATATAGTCCCTGAATTAGCCCACCCACAACAGTTGGATTAGTCAACCGACGACGACGACGACGACGACGTGCTCAACTGGCGTGACTGCGATAATTTGTTTGTATAGTTTATGTATTGTTTATGAGTAGTCCTCGAAATGTCACAACAATGGCGTCATAAGGGCCAGTTTAGACCATAAACACACGCACACAGATACATATGGATCACATATTCCCGACCACGCCCTGAAACTTCCCCCACTTGTTGATGACATAGCTAATATTGAGTGTTTGTCAAGGATATTCAGAATCAGACTTATAAATAGTGCTGTGATAAACACTCGCCAGAAAAACTATGCGTAGACACCTTTTTACTTTAACAGCAATTGTAAGAAAAAATAGTAAAAAAAAATATATTAGGAAAGGTCGTTTAAATTCCGTTTGAGTGATGCAAAACTTTCCTTAAGCCATTAAGTACCCATTGAAAAATACGAATTTTTGTGAACTACTTTTTGTGTCTACTTTTTCAACTTTTTTTCCTCGATTTTTTACAAAAAATATTTTGATGCAGAAAAATTCTTCAAACAAAAAAATTCTCAAAAAAAAAATATCAAAAATCTTTTCGCAAGTATTTTTTATAATTTTGTTTCCAAATATATTTTTTTACTATGATTACTTGGCTTACAATAGCTGTTAAAGTAAAACAAAAGTGTATACGCATAGTTTTTCTGGATAGTGTAATGTTTATAAAATACCGTTTAAAATAAAATAAATATTTCGAGGAGTTTTTGATGAATACATGAAAAAGTGACACTGATTTTTAATAAAAACAAAAACTCAAAGTACTAAAATTAGAATGATAGAAGGAAGTTTTTACATAATTCTGTGTTCCCTGAACATCAATTGATCTCAACTTTAAAACTTCAAATCGGATATTTTAGATAGAAATGCAAATATGCTGAACAATTAAATTTAAAAAATTGCTAACAAAATATGCTACTTTTTAAATTTTTTAAACTAAAAGCGAACCAATTTAGGGACACACCCCAATTAGAGCTCAGTGAAGTGAAACATTCAATTGAATTGTAGCCTCAATTAAAGTTTGTCTCATTTGACACCAATCGAACTGTCAGCAGTACAATATTGAATCCATCGAGGGCCGGTCCACCAAATCAATTTGTTTATAACCGAATTGAACTGAGAACCGAGTTGCCAGTGGCATGATACTATATGTATTTCTATGTCAGCAAATCGAGTCGAAAAGTCTAGAAACAGCGCAAACAAACACAATAAAAAAAGGGGGCTCGTCTGTTAATTTATACAAAGTACAGTCAATGTGTACTTGTACACTTGTAAAAAAGTTGAGTGCAAATTTAAAAGCATACTATTGTGTCGGGTAAAAACTAGTGACGTAAATTTCAACTGTGAATTGAGTTAAAAATCGCCTTTGTTTTTGAAAAAGTGTCAAGGAGAAATATGAAGATAAGTGATTTAAATTCTAATTGTGAGTCGATTTTAATGAAAATTCTAATTAATAAACTGGACAAAACGTCTAAAAATATTCGAAAAAAAACTAAAATCAATTTGTCAATATTTTTGATTTTTTTTTAATACCATTAGTATAAACTCGTTGTTTTTTACTTACTTCGCACTTTGTGTAGGCCCCGTTTCTCGGTATTCGACATGTCGCCGTTTGCAACTGCAAATTGATAATGGAAAAATTCAAATTAGAATGACAATGAAAATATACAAAAAAAGATGCAACAAATTCAAATTAGAATTCAAATATGCAGAAAGATACTACATACATATATGATAGCATGTCATGTGATATGATATGATAAATGTGCAAGTGCGTGATATCCATCAAGTCGAAAGCTACTTAAAGAATTCTGGTTAATGAAAGACTATTTCGATAATTCAGCTCTTATCTTATATCGTTATCTGTCTGATCGTCTCGTGCATGTACCGAGAACTAAGTTCGAAACGTGCTCGCCTCAAATGAATAAAACAGATATGAAAATTTCACACTAAACAGTTATCTGATAACGAAAAATGGGTATGTACCACTATCTTAAAATGACTCAGACCTAAAGGAAGTTAGAGCTAACAGACGGACAGACTCATTCATAACTACCTGTACTCTTAAGATATGATATGAACCCGAAAACGAACCCGAACCCGAGCCAACCGAACCTCTTTACTCTTGGGTCTAGAGTCTAGCACAGTGGTTGCTTATCATGAACAATTGTTGGTCGTCTGTTTTGCTTTAAACGTCGCCGCTAAAAACCGCATTCGATTTCTAAAAATATATAGTGTACTCTTTATAGTTGTTATCTGTGTAAGTTCTCATGCCAAGTGTCGCTATAAATCAAAGTGCTTCAAAATATTTACTGGCGCCATAGATATCTGACACCTGATGTCTATGAAGTGCAATAGAACATGCTGAATCATTGTAGGATATATGGAATAAAGAGGAATTTTGATATTCAGAACTGGTATAGAGTCTATAATTCAGATCATGATCTCTATAGATCTTACTGCATTCTATTTTCAGCAAAATAATCCTGAGAATGAAGAAAGTTTTTTATAATGTCTTGGACATTAGTTCAAAAATTTTTACTTTAAATGTTTTACAATTATCCGGAAAATCAGGAAAGTCCATAATAATTTCTTGAACATTGCTTCAACAATTTTCAATGTATTTCGATTATTTTAAGAATTAAGAAAATCAATTATAATGCATTTGACTTAGATTCGACAATTTTTACTCAAGTCCAAACATTTATTTCAAATATTATCTATAGTTTTAAATATATAACGATTATCCAAAGATTTAAGAAAGTCTATTATAAAGTCTTGAACAAGTTGTACTTAAGTTTTTACTTTTTCTTAAAGTATCTATAATTTGAAATGTATTTCGATATCAGTTGTGGTTATCTAATAATTAAGTTTCAGTTTCGTTTTCCATTTTGCCCAGTGTACACATATGCTAATATTGAGCTGCACATGTTCTGTCCAGACTGCATAATAATTATTTATAATCAGTGCCGGGTTCTAAGCCCTAGCAACCCCATTAAATTTACAGACACTTGTTATCAGAGCCTAAAATAACAACAACAACAACAACAATAACAATTCATTATCCCATTATAATGGCAACAAAATTAGGTATGCAAATATTTGGCAAGCTCCTGGCAACAAACTCAATTCAAATTGCCCATGTGTGGGGTTGGTTTATACAAACAAATACATATGTTTATTTATATATGTATATATGTAACTGTGTTGTTGTCCTTGTTTGACATGATTAACATCTGACTGTTGTATTATAAGACACACAAAAATATAAAAAAGCGGCGTCTGACAATACATATATGCTAATAATTGCGAATAAATATATTTATATGATTGTGCGTCTTGGGCATTGGCTATATACGACATATGTCATTGTACATATGTATTTATGTGTATGTGTGTGCGTATGAATATTGTTGAGGCGTTCACATGCAACAAATTGAGGCATTCACTCTCCCATTTCTATTCGTACGTCATTTGCTGACTAACAAGGCTAGCAATCTCATTAGATACATATATACTTATATATCTATTTAAATACTTGTATTTGAGGTTGCCGAAAATGCCGCTTTTCAATCTCTCTCACTCTTTCGCTCTGCTTTTAATCTATTCTCTATCTAATTGTTTTTATATTAAAATTAAATGTTAGAAAAAATCTCAAAAACAGTTTCGATTCTCGTTTTTTTTTAATATGTCAAAAAAAAGGAAAAGCATTTCATTCTGATGAATAATAAAAATACAAAAAATAAGGCGGACTTTGACAGGATTCGGGATTTGTGCACATATTACATGTTTTTTTAAAACACTGAATTATTTTATGTTTAAGTTTATTTTGAAAATTTAAACTTGCTGTTTTTTTTTTTTTTTTTTTTTATTAAATTTTTCAATTGTTATATTTTCCTTAATGTTTTATCTGCTTTAACGAAACAGAAATTTGATTTTAATTTAAAACATTTTTATGAAATCATAGTTAAAAAATTACAAATTTAAAGTTATTTTATTTATATTTTTTTCTTTAAGCTAATTTCGCCACAATTCACAGTATCAGTATTGTTTTTTTTTAATATCGACTGATTAAAGTATATTTTACACTCTGATCCCAAGGGATCGATCAGTAATAGTTTGATCAATAGCTTTGCTATTAAAAGTGCAAAACGTGCTCGATTTGTGTGCTTGATAAAAATCACATCCGAATACTTAAGATATTAATTAATTGATTGCTGCACTTTGTTGAAATGATAAGATTTAAAATTCGCATGAAAACACTTAATTTGATTTGTACACCAGAATAAATGGGGTGACATGGGGTATTTAGTAATATTCGATCTATTTAGCACTCACCTTGAACTTGACGACCTCTAAAAAACGCAAATTATTCAAAGCAAATTATGTAATTTGCTTAACACACGCTGTTGAACAGTTTGTATAATTATAATATAATTACAAGTATTTAACGCCTTTTACAACAACTTGTAAAGGCGGCAAAAGACAACAACAACAACAAAGCGCGCGATGTCACAAAAAAAAAGTGACAACAAAATGCACGTGTCTTTTTTTATATACGATTTTTTTTTAACTGCATTTATAGTATTTTAGAATTAAGGTGTAAAACGCAACCGATAAACACACACTTATACACACACTCCCACTCACACACACACACAAGCGTTGTGAATGAACCACTTTAATGTTTATTATTTCTCTTCGATTGTTTGATTTGAAAATCGCTTTCGAAACTCTTGTGAGGCAGCTGTTGGTTGATTTTGAAAAGAACACTTTTTGATTTTGTATGAATGTCGAGAGCAGCGCATGCGCAGGCAATATATTGTAATTATTTTGATTTTCTTGATTCTATTTCAACAAATTTCGAACAAACAGTTGGTTGTTGGCTCTTTGCCTCTGTCTTTTGCCTGGTGCTTATTTTTCTGTCTCCGTCTCTGTCTTTGCCTTCGCCTGCTGCTGCTGACACTCCGATTGTTGGAACTAAACTGAAAATTTTGCCTGCGCGACAGTTGCTTTTTCTTTGCTTCGAGCAAGCGACGCGCTTCCTATGTTGACGTCGACGCTAACGCAGACGCCGACGCTTACGTTGACTTGAACGTTGCGTCGACGCTGACGCTGACCGCATCGGCTGGCGTTCGGTTCAATGGGGCCGTTTTTACAATGGATCTCGTGTACGTATGTATGTATTAGTGTTATGACTCTTGCTGCTGTTGTCGCTGTCACTGTCGACGTCACCGTCGTGGGATGCAAAAATTTCAAATTTTGTTTCTCTGCTGTTTGCTTTATTTTTGTACTGTACCTTTCTGATGCCCCCGATTACAGAGTCCTAAAGGGTATGATGCGCTTTGTGTAACACAGTCATAAGCATAAGTATTTTGGCACCATTTAAAGTTAATTCTACTCATAATTTGAACTTACTTCATGTACATTTTGACATCAACGGAAAGGTGCCAAACTTAGCATGAAGTAAGTTTAAATTATGAGTAGAATAAAATTTAAATGGTGCCAAAATACTTGTGCCTATAACTGTATGTCGTACAGATAGTGCAAAGATTTAACAATTTCTATTAAAACTCGTACACCACCTGCAACAAATTGTATTTAAACTTTAAATTTTAAAGCGTTCTACACTTAAAAATGAAATTAAAATCTCTGTAGATTGGAATTGTGTGGTAATTTTTGCAGGTATAAATTATTTTTATTACTCGGACAGAGCTCAATAATTTTTGGTAGGGATAAAAACCGATAAGAATATCAGTTTCAGTTACGCTTTCGGTTATGTTCGCATTTAGGTGTTAAGTTAGCGGTTACGAAAATCTTTAAACAAAGGTTTTGTAAGGTTTTTTTTTTCCCAATAATACTAAAAGAGCATTACTTTCTCACTGTTTCATGCACATTTTATTTGATATACTTGGGTATATACAAATGAAAAACCGAAACCCTTATAAATGAATCGGTTACTAAGCGGTTATTTCGGTTTAGAGAGTTTCGGTTTTCAGGTTTTGGTCAAATGAAAAATTTTTTCCGTTACGGTTTCAAATTTCAATCGGTTTTTTCCGGTTATAGGTTACGATTTCGGTTAGGACTTTAATCCCTGCATTTTTAGAGATATCAAATATTAAATGTATTTAAATTAACAGAATATTCTCAACTCAATTCTTCGGAATAACTACATATGTTGGTATTTTCAGTCTGTAAACAGGGTATTACAAAGTTAATCTTGTGTTTTTCCCACCTATTTCCACCTACGAGTCAATTCGATTTAAAGTTGCAATTATCCAGATAAAATTGAGACAATTACAATTGGGCTTTCGAATTGTAAAATATGTATTTGGGGTTCTTTTTTTTTAAATTTTTTATCGTCAACGTTTTGTAACAATACCAAATTGCCAGCTGGAATCAAAAATATATACACACATACATATGTATGGCAATCTAAATAGAGAAACGGGTCCAGCGCTCCACCAAACTAGGACGCACCACGGTCGCAATGCGCTCATCGAAAATGGGCGAGAACTTTTCCGGAAAATTGCGACTCAGGCATTTGATGACTGTACCGGTTAGATAGTAGCGGGATGGCCAGCGACACTCGCACGGCGGTATGCAGATATCGCACTTGCGCTCGTGCGCCTTCCAGCGGCTGTGCGAGGGCGGCAGGCCCGGGGTCAGGCAGCTGAGGCGCCAGGGCAGCGACAGCTCCTTGGCCGTCCAGAAGCACTCGCAGGGCGGAATGCACACGTCGCACAGGCGTTCGGATAGACTCTCTGGTATCGCATGCTCATTGACTTTCGTCTCCTCGGGACACTTGAACATGTTGAGTCGCGACACGAGCGCAATTATCTCCGTGTATTTGCGTTCACGCTCGCGACGCAGCCACAAATCGAGCACATCCCAATGGTCCAGGTTGAGGGCACGCTCGCGTATCAGCTGCATGCGTCTATACAAATCCGAGCGACGCACTGCATCATGTCCGACGCCGGTTTGTGTGTGCCACAGCAAATATAGCTCGTGGGGCTTCTCATCCGGCAGCGAAATACTATGCGAAAATTTCGTCAACTCAAAGTGGAACAACATTCGAATGCCATAAGTAATGCGTCTAATGTGATCAAAGTCCTTGATATTCATTGCTGTCAGTGCGTCAGCGTCCAGCAACAGCAGCTTCCGACCCCAGATCATATTTACCCGAAAGGTGTTCTATGGATAACAAGACACTTTTTATACGATATGCGGCATTAAAGATAACCTGGAAGGTACCTTAACGAGTTCTGCATTTACCAACCGATCATTGTGAAATTTTGTAGAATACAAAGAGGACATCAAAATTGAGATTTATACCAAAAGTAAACTCTTAAGTTCTACAGACTGACTATATACATGAAAATAAATAATTACAATTACTCCCATTTGATCTGAACAACTTCTGCATTTACTATAGAGAATACTTCAAAATATAGATATATACCAAAAATGAGCTCTTTAGTTTTACAGACAGACTATATATATATTTAAAAATATTTTAGTCGGACTCTTATCCCATTCTAGCTCCTACAATAACTCCCATATTATCAAACTCACCATATATTGCGGATAACCATAACGACATATCCAACGCCTTATATCCATATCATTCCATTCATAAATCGAAGGTATTGGGAGTTTATCCACAACATTGATACACAGCTCGACGAGAGTCACGGGACTGATCCGGAACTGGATCGGCCATTCATTATAATCGAACTTGATGCGTTCGGGAGTAACATGAGTGCGATGGAATTTAACCGGTGGCAAAGTATTGGTATTGACCGTCTTAGCCTTGGCTTTCTTTCTGACCAGAAACTTGGTATCCGCAATGCCATATAGATATGGCATTATACAAAAATATATATGATAGTCAGATATATACTACTATATATATATATATGAATAACACCCCAAAATTTCGCTATGCTACTAAAATTGGCAGCTATAAAAAAAATGGAGATTGAATCATTGCTTGTAACTGACTTGACTCACTAAACTATTGCCTACTATATTACTATATTATTTCTGTTACATATTGGAAAACAACTACGTATTTGGATTTGCTTGGATGCCTCGAGACGAGAGATCGAGATCAGCGAGGATCGTGATCGTGATCGATCTTTCTCAGGTTTCATATTCCAATCGCAATTATGCTTTGTGCGCTGTTTCGTAAACAACAAAAACGAAGAATGTGAACTGCCTGAAACTAGCGAAATCTGAATCCAGGTAAATACTTAGATAGGTAGCTAGTCAAAGCCAGGTCATACTCGTGTATACCCGCACTAAACCTCAACATGAGGTCTGATCTGAACCGATACTGCTAGAAAACATCTGCTCATTTGCGACACTGTCAATCAAAATGGTTTTTGGTTTTACCCAAAAAAAAAAAAAAAAAAAAAAAACAAAGTGAGTTATTAGCCAGGTAGAGTGTGCCGATATTTTGTATTGTTTACAGTTTTTGGCTGTGCGGCTCTTAACGGTAACTGCGCTCTCGGCCATGCCGCCTGTCTAAACATGGTCAAGGGCAACACGAGGCGAGTTGTTGTTGTTGTTTTCAGTTAAGATCGCTGTGGGGCAAATGCCTCGTTGAGTCATCACAATCAATTTCAAATGCCGTTTCTCCCCTCCCCCACACGTGACTCTTCGTTTTCGGGGGTTTTTTGAAAACACGTTTTAATGCTATTGACTTATTTACATTTAGATTTATTTATTTCCTTTTTGTTTGCCAATCAAGCAAAGCCTTATAATCCACTTCAGTTAAATGAATCTTTTGTGGCTATCATTATTCTGGTTGTATTCTCATTAACATGCTGCTGTAAATTTGTTTTGCAACAATTTCGCTTGAAATTTCACATAATTCATAACGTAAACTATGGTATAAATTTACGAGCATTAATTGCTTGAAATTTTGCTTAACACATTTTTAATTGCAAATTCCATTTGGGAACGGCGAGAACTCGACGTCTCTTCAGTGGTTCCACTGTACTACAGTGCACACCAACTCGCACACACGTACATATATCATTATCAGTTTGGCTTATAAATTACATGGATCATGCTGCATACCAAACTAACAGCAGACGACTTTTTCGCCTTCTGCCTTCAGACTGCCGGCTCCATAATTAACAACCGTCTCCTAGTTGCAGCCCCCGAGCTAACCCCAAGCGGTTAACAATTATGGCACATAACTACAGTTTCTAAATATAGTGCAAGTAGCACAAAACAGTCTGCACTCGATTTGATGAATTCTTAAGCTGAACATTTTGCAAATTTAATAAAAATATACACTGAATTCCCAACTGAATCACAATTGTCTATTCGACTTGGAGTTCTTTTTCTTAAGTTTCTTAATTTTACTGACACTCACTTAGCTCGAGATTTTCGAAGCTCAACCGTATTTGTAAATTATGGACTATGTACGTTTAAGTCAGAAGATTTTATCAATCATATTCGGAGCAGATTATTGAAACATTTTAAGGCATTTGGTTAAATAAGGGAAAAATAATTTTTACCCAAGCATTCCACAACCTAATAAAATAATAAAAATTCGAAATTTTTTTTAATTTCCCGAACAATCTATGAACTTAAAAATATAAACACTATACAATAATAATGTAAATCCAAACTGTGAATCGAGCTTAATTTCCAGATGTAAAAATTTACGAAAAAAATGTACAGTTGAACTTCCATAACTCGAACTTCTATAACTCGAAATTCTCTCTAACTCGAACTAAATGAGTGGCAGCAAAATTAATAAAGTTAGGAAAAAGAACTCTTTAAGTCGAATATCTCCATAACTCGAATCTTTTCTATGGATAATGGTGATTCGAGTTAGGGAAGTTCGACTGTATATCTCTAAATAATTCTGATATATTCAGTTTATTGAGTTTTCTCAAAAAATGTTAAATCCAAAATACAAGCGAACTTTAATCGCAAATTTTTACCAGTATAGTTGCTAGTTCCGAAATTAAACCAACTTTAAAATACAGTTGAACTAACCATAACTCAAACTTCTATAACTCGAAATTCTCTCTAACTCGAACTAAATAAGTGGCAGCAAAATTAATAAAGTTAGGAAAAAGAACTCTTTAAGTCGAATATCTCCATAACTCGAATCTTTTCTTTGGATAATGGTGATTCGAGTTAGGGAAGTTCGACTGTATTATAGCTTTGCCAAAACTTATTCGATTTCCATGTGGCATATCATTTGGAACATGATTTGGCCTGTGTATACAAATTTTATCAATTTGGTCAAAACAATTTTTTGCCTCAATTAATCGAGTTTGAAGCAAAGAAATCTCCAGCTATGTATGTATAAACTTTCATCAACTCCTCATGTCATCATAAACTGAACTTAATTTTGTTCAATTTTTTATGAGTTAACCAGTCACCTTACCGAGTGTGTACTGTAGTTGACTACCAGTTAACTACACTAGAATGCCGCAAGAGCGCACATTTCACTTTCGTTTAGGAAACGCTTGTAAGCGTTTTGATACTAGCATCTACATGGCCAATAGCTGCTTATAGACAATAACGACAACAACGACAACAACGACAACAACGAACAACAACAACAACAACGACGACTAAGGCGACGCCACCATGAAAAATGAAAATGATATGACCATGTAAGGGCAGCAGGCGGTGGCAACAATAAATTAAGGTTCTATTTTTGTAGCTAACTTGAATTACAGCGATGCGATCGGACGGACGGACAGCAGGCCAAGTCAACTGGCCATGCAACAAGTTAGACCTAAAATAGAAGCCATGTGGACACACGTTGAATCTGAATCTGTACGCATGCCACGCAAGCTTGACCAACTCTTACATGCAACACACTTACACACATACACACACATACATACATATGTATACATATACATATACGCTGCACAGGAACATGAAAATTAAAAATGCAAATAAATTGTTAACGTTAAACGCGCAAATTCCAATTCAAGCGTATGTGTGTCTCTCCCTCTTTCTCTCTCTCTCTCTCTCTCTCTTTTACTCTCTGTTTATATGTGTGCGATTATGCTCAACGATTGACAGCAGCAACAGTCGACAACAGTGATGCCAAATATTTTCCAGAAAAAAAAGACGAAAGAACCAAAGAAAACTTCTGTTTTCTGAAAACTAAACAGCTGAAACTGAAACAGCTGAAAAACTAAAAAAATACAGAAAAATTGGCTAAACTTTTCTTTAATATTTTTCGTTTTAATTTAAAAGTTAAAACTTAAGAGTTAAAAGTTCTTCAATGATTTTTGTTTTCAACATTTTCTTTGTCATTGAACTTCGCCCGTGGTTCCTAACATCTTAAGGTAGTTGCCAGGCAATTTATTCTTATGGGAACATGCATGTGCATATATTTAAAAAATTATAATAAATATACATTTACCTAATTGTCTAAGTAGCATTTAACGTGTCTATTGCTAGATGGTTCCTCAATTTAGTTTTTACCAAACTAACTTGGCTGAAAATCCTCTCTACTTCTGCATTCGACCATGGCAACGATAGACGAGTCAGTGCGAAAGTGACCACTTCTGAAAAAGGGCTATTGCCTGCAGAGTTTCCATATTTGTTTGCTTCGGATCATCTCTCTTATTTTAAGAGGTGCATTTTGGGGTACTGGGAAAGTGTTTTCGCTTTTATATCGTTTCCATTTTCAAAATGTTAAAAATTGGCAGTATCTACTTTTCGATTCGATTCAATTGAATCCAAAAAAAAACAGATTTTCGAATAGAAGATGGTTGAGATTTTTCTCGGCTGAAGAAGTTAAAAACCAGACAAATCTGTCTGAAAAAGGCCAAATTGACATCACTGGTCGACAGCGACGGCGACTGCGACGTCAGCCACTGTGCGTCGGCCACTTCGGTCACGATTTCACATTCATTGGTCAGCATAAAGCTGACTGCGCAGTCGCAGCGCAGCATCTTCGTGCGACGAGCCTCCTTCGCTTTGCTGTCAAGTGGCCAGCCATGTGTGCATGTGTGTGTGTGTGTGTGTGTGCTTATGCGTCTGCGCATGTATGCGTGAAGTATGCTTGTTTCTTTCTTGTGTCTTTAGCTACACTCGAAAAAAATGAGAAGAGCTTTAGGCTTTTTGCCCCGTTTATGTTTACTTTAAGATGCAGTAGAGATAGAGAGCGATCGGAAGGGGATCTTATGAAGCTGTTGCTTTGATTACATGCTAACAGACTTTTTAATTGATGAGGCAAACGCAATGACTGCAATGCTGTTTTAACAGCCACTGATTCTGCTCTTACAATTCTTTTGAGCCACGTTTCTGCTGCTGTCTTTATGATTATTGCCCTCCGGTTTTTATGCGTAATTAATGCTGGTTTATCAGCTCTCGAGCGTAAACTGGTTGGGCGTCCTTAATAAAATCGTTAGCTAGAGAGGACTATGGAATTTCTGTGACTGCACAGAGAATAATGTTATGACTTTATAACTATGTTAAAACTATGTCTAACAAAGTAGGTAAAAATATTCACTTTTTAAATTTTATACTTCTTATTTTAATAAATAAGGGCTTTCCCAGAAAAAAGTCCACATCAACGCAAAGTTGATCAAAAACTCACATCTTGTGAAATTTTCACCCAAAAATGTATTCCAGTTATTTATTTTTTTGCCCATTTTCTTCAAAATTGACTTCCAAAATGGACCATTTGTACTCTAACGATTACACTAAGTAAAATAGTCAGATTGTAACATGAACCATTTTAATACATAGAAGTATATTGTTTCATTTAAAACAAGTTTTACAAGCTGTTTTCGATGTATCGAATAAAATTCTTGGTACAAACTAGGTGGAAATCTTGTCACGTTCGCGATTACGCGTTACAAGTTACTAAAAAAACTTGTTATATAAATAAAAAGAATAATTAACATGTCAAAATTATTTTTAAAATGGAAAACTACATTATTTTGATATGGTTTAAGAGTATTATCTTCCAGATTACTTCCCACATTTCGCAGACTTTTGTATTTGAAAAGATGAAGTCAAACATGACTTCCATTTTTCGTCTCGTTCGCGATGCATTGTTTTTTAGAAATAATTCGAAAAAGACAAGTCTTCAAAGCTTGGCTTTTATAATAAAAATTGTGTTGATAAATGCATTAAGCACTTAAGAAAACATTTTTGAAAACTTTATCCATTTTTTTTTTTTTTGTCATTTATAGACGTAAAAATGTAGCGTTCTCGATCCTGGAAATACCCATATTGTACAATATACATATGAAACTGTTAATTGCTTGACTCATCTCTTTTTAAATATTCAAATTTCACAATGAAGAATGACCAATGATTGTCTCTACGACTTGACCTTATCATGGTCGCGACCGCAATTCGAGCTTTTATTTTTCTTAATTTGTTTTTCTTTGATTAAGCGGCTTTTTGTTGTTATTATTGAAATGGTTGTCAGCCAGACAAAAACACTTGCTCGTTATATATGCATTTGTTTTTGTACTAATAATTTTGTTTTGTTAAGTACATTTGAATTAGTTCATTTTTTTAAAATTAATATCAGGCAATTGTGAAATACATGTATTTAAATATAATTTGCTATATCATTATGGTATTTATAAAGAGTCTGTTCATGGTTTTATTGCTCGACTACCAGTCACCCTGTATGTGTTTCAAATATCCTCAAGCAGTCTAAAAAATACGCACTGCTTGCTACGCTAAGTTATCCAAGCAGTGCGTTTAATCCCAGTGGACTGCTTTATCTGCTTATTAAAAGAGCGTTAGATAAAGATAGATGATATTCTCAAAAGAAAGAATTTTTTAAAAATGTTTTTCTTAAAACCCTTTATAAAACGCACAGGGTATATGATTTAAATTCCCATTTATTTCATTTTCAAATACGTTTTATTTTTTAAGATACAAGTATACGTATTTTATTCTAATGCCGCTGTTTGTCTATTTTCATCTGAAATTCATCCATCCAAGACGAACTGCCTCATTCGCAGTTCTTTTTATTTAGACTGCCACTTTTTGTTTTTCGTCGTTTCTTTGCGTCACCAGCAACGCGTACAGCAGCCAGGCCCCCTAATGCTGAGACCTATATTTATTTGTATATATATATACATACATATGTATGTAGAAACACATTTGCAAACTATAAACGCTAATAGACTCTGTTGTTGTTGTTCTTTCGCTATTGTTGGCAACACCTAAATGCAACGTCAAAAGTAAAAATAAATAAATAATAATACGAATAATAAACTTGTGAGTCGCCTCAAAAGTCAACACAAGCCATATAAAATCCATAATAATACTTTGTGCAGTTCAGCGTCTGCTGATTGTTGAGAGTTCAATTTTGATTGATGGCTTGTTACAAAATAAATAACAAAAAAATTAAGAAATCGTAAGAAATAAAATCAAGAAAATTGTTGGATTTTAAATACCCTAGAAAATCAAATATAAAATACAAGAAATAAATAAAGCAGGGACAAATTGTTTAATATTAAACACATATGTGTAAAAGAAAAATTTTTCAAAATTCCTAAAAAGTTCTTAAAAAATAAATCAAAATTAGCTTTGCAAAGAAATTTTAGATACTTTCACTACAATAAATTAGTGCATCTCTAAAGTGTTTATTTGTACCTATATTATATATTATAGTTATACCAAAAGTAGTTTTTGATATGGTTACTCAATATAATAAAATGGCAATTCGTTAATGTTAAATAATAATAATTACCATATAGAAATAGGCACTTCCACTGATAAGCTTTAAATTAATATTTTCCAGAGTAAATTAGACGTTGGTTAGATTCTAAGTATGTAGTTGACGGAGCGTCATGGCAATTACGTCTAAATAGAGTAAACAAAAACTAAATTCAAGAGCCTGTCAGTGCCGACTAGTCATATTTGCTCATTTAATTAAAATAGTATGAGTATGAGTATTCAGTTTACTCATTGACACGCTTTTTGCTGACGTACAAATCGATCTACTTATTTGCTGAAGCCCAGCTGATGAACATTCCGACGTAGTTAGAACTATTGGCAAACTGCTGATCGGAAAGGCGCTTGAGGCATGCCCCAAACCTGATGATTATCATGATCATGATTATGATGATCCAATCGAGTGCAATTCAAATGCGCATGGAAATGATTTAATCAATTGAATGATTTGCCCAACAGTGAAATCTCTCAATTAATAACAAATGCGCAGCTTAAATGAGTTCAATTGATGGTTTAGCCCACAAAGTGTGGGCGTGGCTCATCTAAAACCCGGACAAAGGCGTGGAGCGTGCAATAGTTGTTTACTATTAATTTGCATTAATTGATTAACAACAATTCAATTCAAAACATATTCATATTGATATTCAAGATCATAGCTATTAAGTCTGTAAATTCTTTATTATCGAATTTTACAAATTCATAAAATACAGACTTTAGCTTCTTCAATTTGCCAAATATTGGTAGGATTAATAAACATCTTCAGATTGTCACTGGACACACGTGGCAGTGTTGTTGTCGTTGTTGCTTGTGGTGTTTATTTCATCTTCATTGTCCTTAACTTTAAGTTGTTGCATTGCTGCTGCCGCCTGGCGATCCTGTTGTGACTTCTCCCAGGCCAACTCGAAGGGATACTCTAGTGGCTTTAGTTCATCGGGACACTCCTGTTGATTGGGCACCGTTGCCTGATTGATGGAGGCGCCTTTTGTATGAATGCGTTCCAGCATGGCAGCATTATGTGTCTCCGCATTGAGTGCGGTAATAAACTCAAAGAGCTGTTCCCTGGTGTAGATATTGGGGAGTCCTCGCTTCTCGAAAAAGTTCACAATATTGCCGCAATCTCGCATGAGGAATTCCAAGGCGCTGGGATGCTCTGGCTCCACGCTCTGGGCAACATCTATAAACCAACATTTGCCCTCGAACCAGAGTATGTTGTATTCACTGAGATCGGCGTGAACCAAGTTCGCCTGGTTGTATAGCTTGTGCATGGCGTCCACAATCTCCTCGTAGGCACAGCTTAATTCAGCGGCACTCAGTCGGGCATCCTTCAGCTTGGGCGCCGCATTGTGATTGTCGCCAATGAACCGCATGACAAGGACATGCCTTTTCAGTACAACAACATCGGGAACATTGAGGCCAATGCTCTGCATGCGCATCAGATTATGCATTTCTTTTTCGGCCCACATATTGATGATAACCCGATGATTCTGTTTACTAAAACGATCTTTAAATCGATAGTCGTCCTTGATGTAGCGATCACGCTGCTTGAACTCATTTAGCGTAGTCTTAAATATCTTAATTGCGCATTCCTTGGGCAGTAAATGCGGTGGCATTAGCACTCCATCGCCGTGGCCGTGCTCATTCGTGCCCGTATAGCTGGAATCCGAGTTGGCATGCAGTATGACCGCCTCTTTGCCCGTCGATATAATGCCATTGATCTGCTCCAGAATTTGATTGTTGATCAGCTTGTAGAGCAACAGACGCGTCGCAGCATCGACGCCCATTTCCGCTGTCGCCACTTTCTCCCTTTTATCGGCGCGTCCACGTCTCGAGTATGCTTTCAATTGATTGAAGACCTGGTAAGATATCATATAAAGTAGCTATTATGGACTATGAGATTCTATTACGCACCTTGTTGGATAGCTTCATATCAAAGCAGGCGGCATCACCGGTGGGAAACTCTGGAGGGAATGACATGACACGTTGCGCATTGCGTACACCGCATAGTTGAGGATCGTGTTTGGTTATCATCTCGCCCTCCTTGTCCACTTTGAAGCCGCACTTGGGTATGGCATCCAGCCTCTTTTCATTTGTCTCAAATCGATCCCAGTCCCTTTTGTGACGCTCCAGTTCATCCTCCTCATAGTCGTCGTATTCGGTGTCGTGCAGAAATTCCGCATCGCCGTCGCGCAGGAATTTATTGAGCGTTACGGTAACCTTTGATTGTTTATTCTGTTGTCGCTCGATGCGTCGAAGCTCTTCGTTGTATTCGTGATCGAACTGTGACTGCAGCATCTGGGCAATGACTGCATCCGATTCAGCCTCATCCTCCAGCAACTTTAACACTTCTGGCGATATTTTATCTGATCTCTCCTGCCCGCTGAGCAACATTGAATAATCCTCCCATTCATCAGCATCGTGGCTGGATGGGATCTCTGCACTTTGCGATGTGCTAGCCACATCCGAGTAGCTGGGGGAAGCAGGAGACGAGGCCTCACTCTCCCTCTCCCTCTGTGTTTGTCTCTTTTCTTTTTCCGCCTGTTGCTGTTGTTGTCTGAGCTCCTTGTCGTGCAGCTGGTGTGCATACTGTTCAGACATGATATCAGCCAAACTCACCGTCTGCACTGGCTCATTGCCCACCTTAGACCACGGTGACGACATTGTCTTCTCTGTAAATACAAAAACACATTTAGTTCACAGCAAACACATGAATTTAACATACACAAACTAACCTGGCACTTTTTGTTCGATTCTGGATTTGTTAAGCTGTTGTGTCTAAAATATTTCGCAAACTGACCAAGCTGACTACTTGGCCGTGTAATATATGATATCTAATTGCCAGCTATATTGAAATTCGCCTTTGAATTCTTCTTTTATTGTTGCCAAAACTTTATTAATGTATTAACGTTTGTTGTGAAATAGCAAGATATTGGTTGGCCATGTCCACTTGGCCCAACTTTGGCAAAACAAATTGGCAGCCCTGACTCCCAAAACATGGTGGCAACCATCAAGCCACAGAACAAACTCGATTTCCATATTTAGGTCTTTTTTTAACAGTTAGTTGATTTTTGGCATTTTGCCTTATTTTTGAAGTTAGAATTTCAATCGATATTTATTATTTCTCTCCGATATTATAAAATATATTTTAAATCAATGAACCAACTTCACCACTAATTTATAAAACTTTTGGATTTTATTAATACAAGTTTATCTTTCTCGGTGGGAGCTCGCAACATTTATATAAATTATCTTCTTTATTTTATATAATTTAAATTTATTTTTTTGTCTAAATCGCGCGCCTTGCGTGTTCGAAATTAATGTTAACTGATAAAGCAATTCGTTAAGTGAGGAGCACAGTGAGTAATGAAAGAGGTTGGCACCCAGAACTGTGACTTTTTAATGCAAGAAGGTTTTTTAATTACGTGCTGCTATTTAGATTACAATAAATATAATAATTATGCTAGTATTTTACTATTATTTGCCATTTTAAAAAAGCTGATTGCATTGGCAAAAAAAACAAATCATGTGGCAACCTTGACCAAGCTTGGCGGAAAAAGAAGTGGCAACCATAAGGCCTCAATATGGTAAATTTGGGTTGCTCTTTTTAACAAAAGTTACAAAAACAGCACACTCAAAGTTGCAACTGTGTGGCAGCGCCAAAGCTCTGCTATCGATGGTAGAATATTGGTGCAAAGCGAAATACGCAAAAGTATCGATGTCGTCGATACTTTTTGTTGTACTTGTACATTTTTCGCCAAAAATAATAATAAAAGTGAAAAGTTAATGTATTTTTGTTGTACAAATACAAAGAAAATGTTGTTGGATTGATTGGCAATTTCGCCATAAAAACGGCCGTAATAAAACACAAGTGCAATACGTGGAAACGCTGGTAAGGGCCTAAACAAAACGCGCAGCAAACGCACCGAAAAAAAAAAAAATCAAAATAGAATTCCGAATTTAGAATATGACAGTGACGGACCGAAAAAAATTTTTCGATTCGAACGCATTGCCTGTCCCATGTGTGTGGGGGGAGACTTGGGGGTCAAACTTGGGGGAACACAGAAAGTAGAGAAACACAGAAACACTGAGATCGGTAGAAGTAGAAGCAGAAACAGCAGCAACAGCAACAGCAGGCGACGACAGTGCCAACTGATTTCCAATTTCGTTTCGTTTTGCGCGCGAGGCGAGAGCCGCCGCCACCGCCGCTGGGCTCGTATAATTATTATTCTTTTTCTTATATTTTTTTGTTTTTTTTTTTGGATTTTCTGTGCTAATTTACGCTTAATTTGCGCCGCCTTTTGCTGATTGCGATTGCTTTTGCACCGATGTGTATTTATTTTGTGCTGTAATTAGTGTTATTCTTTTGACACTTGCAACAAAAGGACAGCGCGCTTTACATTTTCATCAAATATCCCCAACTCGCCGCCTCTGTCGCCAAACCGCAGCAGCGGCAGCGGCTTTTTAATTGTTATCTCGCCGCAAGCAAGCAGAATCTTGCTGCGACTTTCTTCATACGTTTCGCATCGCATCGCACTGCATTGCAATTCTCTTTTAGCACGTAGATTCGCACAACTCAAATTCCTTTATAGAAGCAAAGATGCATGCGTTCCAATTGGAATCAGTCTGATAAGCAATAAGGATTTGTTGCTTAGGTATCAAATTACGATGTGGCTTTCTTTATGAATGACTCTAACTTAACGGAGATTTCTAAGAACATATTAAATAAGTTTCACGCTTAACAATGTAATCCATAACATCCAGTGCTGATCATTACAGAGGCCATTGTTTTGTTGATACTGCTGGAAAGGTACGCACGCACACATACATATATACAGAGCACTAACACGCCAATAGGAGCCACTAAAACAAAGCTTCAAAAAAAGTCCGCCAGCCCGCTAGCCTGCCTGCTCAGCTAGACGAAGTGAGAAATGTTAAAGTCTACCACAAACACACAGGAATTGCGTCTGCCACGCCCCGAGGAACACCAACAACAGCAGCCACAACAGCAGCAGCAGCATCCAACACATCAAGTAGCCGCCGTGATAGCCCACAACACAACATCGTCGGCAGCAACAGCAGCAGCAACAGCAGCAGCAGCCTGCAGCAACAATCGCCAACAGCAACAACAGCATCAACATGGATACGCTTAAGACAGCTTTTCTGCCCAATCTCAGCATGGATCCGAATGTCATTAGTCCGCATTACTGCCCCATGTGCCATCAGCAATTCGAGCGACCCCAGCATGCGGCTGAGCATATGCAACTTTGCCATGGCCTCACATTGAATGCCCAGGGAGCAATTGCGACGCTCGAGCAGCAGCAGCAACAGCAGCAACAACAACAACAATTGAAGCCGCTTAGCTATGCGTGTGCTAACTGTGATGATAAGTTTGGTAGCGCACTGGAGGTGGATGAACACCATCGGTTGACGCACCAGGCAACGGCATTTTTGGCCCGTTGCATTGTCTGTAGCATTTATGGTGTGAATTCTGTAACGCAGAATCCCAACGAATACAAATGCTCGCATTGTGGTGCTGTCTGTACGGCGGCAATGTTGGCCGCTGGCCAGCAAACGTTTATGGAGCACCAGGAGGCGCCGGTGACACCAGATGATCTGCCTGCCATTGCGCCGCGTGATATGAGACTGACGCCCGAAGAGCAGCAACACCAGCAGCAACAGCAGCAGCAGCTGCAACAGGAGCAACAATTGCAACAGCAGCAGCAACAGCAACAACAACAGGAGCACCATCACCAGCAGCTAGATCAACAACAACAGCAACAACAACAACAACAGGAGCAACAACAACAACGACAGCGCGAACTTCAAGAGCAACAGCATCAAGACGATCTAAGTGATCCCGGAACGTTGAAGGTGCCGCCACTTACAGTTAAGCTGCTGAAGAACGGCAATGGTGCGACTGTAACACATCCCCAGGTAGAATTCTAAATAAGTTTTGTGTGATTGCAATCGATTTGTATAGAAACCATATATGTTATCAAGCATCCTCTTTCCCAGGTGATCATCAAGGAGGAGCCGCTCAGTTTGAGCGATAGCGGCGATGTGGTTAGCGCTGTGCCTGTCTATGCCATACAAGCGAATCCTGGCGTGCAACCGGGCACACCGGGTGCCACAACAAGCGTGCTGGTCAGCACACAAACGGTGCCCGCTGATCTGGCGCACAAGATACGACACAAATGCCCCGATTGCCCCAAAACGTTCAAGACACCGGGCACATTGGCCATGCACCGCAAGATTCACACGGGCGAAGCAGAGTAAATCCATATTTTATATGCTAACCTATCGATGAAACACACCCAAAGACACATACCCACTAGAGATCTGCATGGCTGCATTCAAAAAGGTCAAATGAGACACTCGTGCTCAACTGAATTGAATGAGTTCGGCTGCGTCCTCCAATGAATTGAGTGAATGAGTTGAAAACGAAAACTTCACATTCAAAAAATTCAGAGTGAATTGATAGACAAAATAACCGAAAAAATCGAGTGAGGGGAGTGATAAGAACAGTAATTTTTGTGGCCACCAATTATTAGAAAAAAAAAAGTTGTATTCTGAGTACTTTGAAAATGTTTGCTTCATTCGTTTCTCATTTACGTGATTCCGTTCATTTGAGTACTCAAATTAGTGTCAGAAATGAGTATTCAATACGATGGGAACCGGATCATTAAAGAACGCAGAGAACTGAATGAAACTCACGAGTACTCAGAGAATACTCAGAGAAGCTCAAGTTTGAATGCAGCCGTGCAGACCTCTAATACACACAGACAGACAGATGTACACACTCCAGACCAAAAGACTGACAAATCTCTTGGAGAATTCTTAGAGTTTGTTCAGCTTTTTGGTTAATTAAGAAAAAAAAAGAAGTCTGAGCAACGTACATTGCTTAATAACTATATTACCAATTGACCTTAACCAATTATTTATATTTTTGTTTGTTTTCCTTAAGATCAGTCCTGAGGCAGGACGCATGGGTGCATCCTCAATGTGCCATGGGGGCGTGGCCCATGCGTTCCCAATGTTGTTGTGTTCTCATTAAGTGTGCAAAAAATTGTATTAATTAATGAATTATGAATGTTACTAATAATATGATTCTCATCTTTCTCTTCTCTCTTTTTCTCTCTCTTTTCTTCTCTTTTTTGTTTTTTTTTTTTTGTTATTTTTTGTACCCTGCACTGCAACAAATAATTTTATTTACTCTTCGCCACAACAACAACAACCACCACCAAAAAAAAAAATAACAGCGCCACGCCCAAAGAACGCCCCTACACGTGCTCCTACTGCGGCAAGTCCTTCACTCAATCGAATACACTAAAACAGCACACTCGCATACATACAGGTGAGAAACCATTTAGATGTGGCTATTGTGGCAGGGCGTTCACTGTTAAGGATTACCTGAACAAACATTTAACGACTCACACGGGTGAGAAGCAATATATATTTCAAATCAAATCAATTCAGTCAGTCAATCAATCAATCAACTCTCAAATCAACTCAATCAATCAACCAATCAACTCGACTCGTTCAAGTGCAAAATACACACAAAAAAAAAAAAAAATAAAACGATTGTAAGAAAAAAATAATTATGTTTTATGCAAAAATGCCTTCCATTCTCATTTTGTCATACTCGAAATACTCAAAACTCGCTCTCACCGCGCTCGCTGCTTTCTCAGCTGAAGCGTCCATCGCACACGCCGAAGAACATGGCAAAGAGAGAAAAAGAAGAGAGCACCCCCAGAGAAGACGCAGCGCAGAGCACATGATCTAAAAATGTACAGTTTTGATCTGTTTGCGTTTGCGTTTACGATTTGGGGGTCGCATGTTTTCCAAAATTCACGCCTACCAAAAATGTCCACGTTATTTTACGATCTAAACTTGATTTTTTATTTTTTTGCCATAGTCTTCCTTTTAGCCAGTACTGATATTGAATACAAAATTCAAATATGATAACTTAATAATATGAATGTTTTACTATCTTGCCGTAGATCTTATTTTGAGGCTGGAATTTTTTTAATTTGAATAAATTTCATTTCTCTGGATTACTTAAATTGATTTAAGATAAATGTACAGATCAAAACAGAAATCAAACTTAATATTAGTAAATTTCAAATTGATCTAACTTCAGTAAAACTTATTTCAAAATATATTTAAACAGCATCAACAAATTTAAAAATCTACAGCAAGTGTAAAGCAAATTATAAAAAAAAATAAAAGAAACCTTAAACGTATCGCCCGCCTCATCTCATTACGTAATAATATGTCTCGTACGCATTTTAACACACAAAACAAACAACAAAATATGTACACATATATTATATTATTACTATATTATAAAATTAGTTTGATTTTTACGTGCAAATCATATAAATACTGTACCTATTATATCAAACAAAGTTTTTGGTACTGCACGGCATCCAGAAAAATTGTAGTCGTCGCAGGCGTAATGTTTAATGTTAATATTGGCAATATTTTGCGTGTTTTATTCGTTTTGCAGGTGAAAAACCATTTCATTGTGGCTACTGTGAGAAGTCCTTCAGCGTGAAGGACTATCTCACGAAACACATACGCACACACACCGGCGAAAAGCCGTACACCTGTCCGTACTGTGACAAACGATTCACGCAACGCAGCGCACTCACCGTGCACACGACAAAGCTGCATCCACTCTAGGATAGGCCCAGCGGGGGGCGAACAATAGTTGACCCAAAGAAACCAAGCGACATGGCTTAAACAAAACGAATTGGATTGGATTGGATTGGATTGAGGAACACGGAATGTCATCGAGGAGTGGATTGGATTGAGAATCTGAATCTGTATCTGAATGTGAACAGTAAAGAGTGAAGCAACAAAACAAAAAGTAAATGAAAGACGTTTTCAAAGACGATATATACTGTAAACGGGGCGAAGCAAGCTGACCAACCAACCAAGCAACCATGGCCCAAACCATGGCCCCAAGCAAGCAAGCAACCAACGACTGGCAAATCTTCAAAGTGCTGCTAGACTCTAAATTAGAATTTTTGCTAACTAAAGATATATAGTAACAAATTGTACTACAGAAATGGTGTACCATTTAATTGTTTATAAGTTAATAATGCAATCGATTTTTATGATTTGGTTATGTAAATGTTGCAATTTTAATTAATTATTATTATTATTATTTTATTTTTTCGATTTTCTATTTGTATGACATACTTATTTTTGTTATTCCCTGAGATTTTATATGCGTATATTATTTGATATCTTAACGGATAATCCTTTTTTATAGCGACCTTAAACGCGCACACTCACACATGCGCCGTCTCACACACACCCACACAGACACACACACACATACATCTATATTATTTATACATATATAAAGAGAAATATTTTTTATTACTGTTGTGGAAATATTATTTCTGAAAATTTTATTCAAGGTAAAAACTCTACGCGCAAAACTTAAATTAATTTATAGAAAAGAAATTAAGTGGAAGATGATGACAAAAACGACATAAAAACAAATTAACATAACACGCACACTTATTCGAAACCAGAACAAGCTTATTTATTCTCAAGATTGAAAAATTAAAAAAGTTTTTCAAAATTTGTACTCAAACTTTAAAAATGAAACGCTTTGCTTAATTTGCATACGAGCAGGATCTCGTTTGTTTTTGGCTTTAAATTTATTTACGTTAAATTAAAAATTGTTTATTAATTAATAACATTAGTGCTTTTGATTTTAATTTGTTTATTATATTTTGTTTGATCGGTTTTAACGGTTCTTGCATTCTAAATGTTAACCATTGTTTTTAAATTATTTAAGTTTCTTAAGCGCATTTGAACGCAAGACAAAAAGTATTTAAGAGCAAATTGAAATTGAAAGAAATCTATGCAAATCGCAAAACAGCTTTACGCGCCAAACTAGTTTAAAAAACAACAAACTTATACAATATATATATAAATAATTAACAATTTTTTATAAACTAAGCTTTTAAAAAACAAAAGAACAAAAAGAAACCAGTCGTAACGTAACAAGCTTATGCATAATAAATAATATTAATATTAAAAATAGTTATTATAATTGTTTTTGTAATATAAAAATTGATAATTTTTTAAAAAAACACATTTAAAGGATTTTTAATCAATTAATTTACTTGCAAGTTGTATGTACTAAAACTTTAACTGTAGCAATACCAAAATACCGATAAAATTGTAAATTTTTACAACAAAACAAAAACGAAAAAATGACGAAAGAAACAACAATTATACTTAGTGTTATATAAATGTATAATGTATAACTTACAACTAATATTAATGCATAATACACTCAAACAAAAAGTCTACCTAAAATGGCACATAGCACAGCAACAAAATGCGAGCGCATGTAAAACCAAAATAAATTCTAAGTAATTACTAATTATTGTAATTTTTTTAAGTTTTAATAAACCAAGTTGACGATCAAAAAGCAACCAAAAAAACCAATTGCAAAACTCGCTACTCTCTAACTGCAAAACTAAATAAATTAATTCAAATTTAATAAAGTCAAATCCACAAAACCAAATAGCGATTGAAAACTGAAACGAAATCTTAACTTGTGGACAACATAAACGATACGTACTAAATGCTAGATCCTAACTAACTAACTAAACTACGAAATGAAGGCGAACAAAGCAAGCAAAGTGAGTAAATAGTGATTAAACTGTAACTGTAACTATAAATGTAACTGTAACTATAACTGTAAATGTAAATTTAAATGTAATTAAAACCAAAATTAACAATTGTGTACGTAATTGAATGTGTTTGCAATCTAACGAAAAACGATTTCAAATATTCGAGCAATAAGCACACTTCAATTATATTTAAAAACCAAAAGATAAATAGATTATATACAATATATAGATGCGAATAAAAGTCCGACTTGTAGTAATATTACAATAATTGGCAGCGTTTCGCTTCGACTCTCAGCAAATCAGAGAGAGGTGTCTTTTCTCCACCAGAATGTATGGATTAAATGGAATAACTTATTTTTATGCATTTAGCAAGAATTATAAAAATTTCTAATTTAGTTTAATTACTTTGAATAGTCTATTTAAGGATTTAGCTTTAAAGTTGAATTTCAATTCTACTTTTTTTATGATTTTCCAGGAGTTAAGGTAGGTATATTATTTTCTAACTGTTACAGTCTTTGGCTATTGTTGCTGATACGAAATTTATATATTTGAGTTGTCGATATATCACCATACATAGATTCATCATTCAAATTCTCTTCCGTTTAAATAATTGTGTGCCTTAAGTTCTAGATTTTTAAGCAAAGGGTCCCCCTTGTGATTTTTGAAAATTTAAAATCTCAAGCCTTAAGTTCTTTATCAACTTTTTATGTCATAATTAGTAAAAAACCACATTTTAAATGAAAATCGATTTAATGAACTTGACCGTTTGTTAACCAAAACGATCGAGTTAAAGCATTTATAAATTGCTTGTGCGAAAATCGAGTAACAGTCGATAGTTCGATGTAATATAAAAACAAGTGGCAAAAGCTATAGCCGAGCTTCCGACTATAGAATACCCGTTATTATTTAAATAAATTTAAAATATTTTTAGGCACTTACCTTGCTTGAAAATTCTAATCAGCCATTACCACCTTTCTATTTGTTCGATCTTGTTACGATTTAGTGGGATGATAGGTAATAATAGTAGTTAACGTTAATTAAACTATTTAATTAAATGGCCAAAATTTGAAACTAACTTGATCTGCGTGGGGTTCATAGAAGTCTGGGTCTGGGTCTCTTAAATCTAGGCCCTCACACAGACGGACAGCTGACATGGCTATATCAACTCGGCCGTTGATGCTGATCAAGAATATATATACTTTCTAGGGTCGAAGATGCTTCCATCTCCCTGTTACATCCAGCAAATAGAATAACATCTTTTTCTTATTTTTTAAGTTACGGGTATAAAAATATCAAAATGAAATACAACCATAATTATATTTGATTTAATCATTATTTATATTTATTAGTACCATTTCTTTTTTGTTGTTTTTTTTTCTTTCTTTGTTCTTTTTTTCTTTTGTAATTTATTTTGAAAGTATTTGCATTACAATTTGCATTTGCTTTTTGCTTTATTTGTAGTTTACCGCAGGTCTTAAACCCCCCTTACCCTAATCGGGATTACACACATATGTATGTATATATATTTGTATATATATAGACAACGCAACGCTTAATGCATTTTAATTGCAATGACACATTTTCATTATCATTCTCATGTCATTAGTTTAGTTATTATTACTTTAATTACAATGAACGAATATCATGAACACTATCACACTTGCAAAATGTTTGTTTTGGTTGTTTCTGGATTTCATTTGCAATGAGCAACTAACTTTAGTATGGCTCTTCTTCTTCTTCTTCGTCGCTTTTGCTTTGTTTATTGTAATGCTGATACACACACATAGTAAATATGTATATTTTTTATATATATATATATATATAATATAATTAGTTATATATGTATATTTATATGTACTTGTATATGCCATCTTTCAGCTTTTGCTTTTCCTTTACATTTCATTATAATATATTTTTTTTGCACAAACAATTTTGATCAAACGCAATCAAAAAGTTGTATTTGTTTTTTTTTTTGTTTTAAATGCTCAACTTGTTTGATGCATATTGTGTGTCATTTTCTGTGTGTGTGTGTGTGTGTTAAATACTCGTATGGATATACCACATATAAATGCCTATGTACTGTGTGTTTTTATGGCGTTAATGTCTGTCTGGACTTTTATATTCAAAAAGTCTTTCTTAAATATTTATCTATGTATGTTAACAGATCTGTTCCGAAATCCACTCTGGAAGAAAGAAATAATTCTTCAGAACTTTCTTTCCGTTTAACTTTTACCAAAAGTGAACTTCGGAATAGATTCGCATACGAGTAATTATCGAATACATTTCAAATGTATATCATTTTTTAGGTAAATTACTAGAATTTTCAAAAATAGCCTACACAAAATTTATTAAACATGCGTTGAATTTTTTTCGAAATTGGAATGTGAAAAATGTTTTGGACAAATTTTTCAGCTACTTGACTAAATATTATTCATAACTATTAACTATGTACTAACATTCTGAACGATCCTTACACATTTTCTCATATTCTTTTCCTTTTTGTTTTATGTAAAATTATACAACAATATTTTATGTTTAATTTCTGTTTTGTTTATTCGCTCTGTCACAAAGTTAACAAGTGCCTCTCTTTTGGTATTTTGTGGCTTTGCTCTCATAATGTACGAATAAATTATGCGCATACTTTAGATATGCAAAATTATCCGTATATATCTTTTATATATAGAGTATATATACAAATAATAGTTTGCGTGGTTTTACAATACAATTATTAAAGTACATACATAGTTAAAGTCTAGGCGTCGATTGTGTTGTTATTCTTTTTAATTTGGGGGAATTCTTTCTAGTATGCTTAATGCCTATAAGCTCAAATTTACAACTGATTAATCGCTGATTAAATGATTTAGCTAGTCATCAATCGACCGTTAGGAATTCTCTTTATATTACTTGACTTTATGGATACAAATTAAGAGGAAATTATTTCAGGACTGTTCTCAATATTCCATTTTTACTTTTTGTAGCAGCACAAACTTTTGGTGGAATTTGTGTTGAGAATGGAATTGGGAACACGCCTGCATTAGTTACTTTCAAGGAACTTAGTTGGCATTAACTAAAATAGTTAAGTTACTGAGATAATTATCAAAAAAAGAAAAAACTATAAAAATTAATTATCAATAACAAATAAACAAACAAGTGATAGGCATCTTATTTGTTTATACAGTTTTAATGTTACCTACACAGGTGGGCTCTGTTTTTCTCATTATCTTTTTATATTTTTTGTCACGATTTCTTTTGCTCTTGTCACACAACTCGTTTGCTCTATTTTTCAAAATCAAAACTTAGACCACACGCACAAAAAACAGCTCTAAAAATTTATCAAAATTGTACAAAAATGTTTTGCTTTAAAGCACATTTTATTTAAGTACTCAACACTTTCTATTCCATTTGTTAAAATAAAGTAATGTTTTTTATTGTTTGTATATTTTGCTCATCTTTCATTATTTCTTAACATTTGCCTTTTTATCATCATTGCAAAAATTAAAGTAATTCTTTTATTGTTTGTGTTGTTTTGCGCTATTTGTTATAATGCTGCACCTAATTCTCAGTTACATACATTAATTTTATATAGTATATATATGTATATAATAGTATATATCGTATTGAATTTGTTTTCATAAAGTTATATACAATTGTTTTTGGGGATCATTGTGATTTACTTTGAATGCGAGACAACGGAATGAGAGACCATGGAATGGGATAGCATTGAATGCGATATGCCCGATATTTCAGCATAGGTATCGGTCGGTCCCTCCCCACTGCAGACTGAGTCCTCGGGCGTTCGTGATGGTTCTGCCTCGGTTATTTCAATATCCTGATGATGCTTATTGCTGCGATGTTTGGCACTTAAAGCCTGCGAAAGTTGTTTGCATATTATTTAGTTGCGTTTTAAATGTAACTATATTTTGTTGTTTATTTAAATTGCAATTTAAGTGCATTGATTTAGATTTTAAATATTAATTAGTTTTAGTTGAAATTGTAGACATATGACAGTGCTATTTGAGGACATGCATTTAGTTTAGGGACGCGTGGAACAGACTTGACATGTACATTTAATTTAAGGAGACAAGTACATTTAATTTAATTACTTTTTGTTGGACTTGGAAAGCTAAGGCCCGCATGCTAAGTACTTTTTTCTTTTTTGAATAGACTTATTGATATGTTACGTAGAGTTAGGCGCTATAGACAAACGTGCGCATTTCGATTGGTTAGGCACAACACATATAGTAGTTAGGATTTGTTTAGGTTGTTATTAATTATGGTTAGCTTTACGAGTATTTTACAGTGAGAGTCTGACAATTCTTACCTTATCTTTGCTGCCCTTTTTCTACATTTAGATATTGGTTTTTGTTGGTGGGTTTGAGTTTTTTTTTATATAGTACAAGTCATGACAAGAACAATGATATATATATTTTATATAGATATATTTCATATTAATATTTATATATGTTCACACAGAAAGATTTAACATGTGGATAGAGTTTAAGGAAAAATAGTAGAAACAGGAGAGAGCTTAGGCATTTTTAATGGGGCACAAGGATTAAGTTGATGTCCAGCTCAAAGACATTGAATTATCTAGGGTTTGCTTTGGAAGTAAGGCCTTCGGCTTCACTGGCTATTCGGGCCCATGATGAACATGTATTTTACAGCGAGAACAATGACTACACTCTCAGTCAGTCCTCAGTCACTTACTTGCAATGAGAAGCGACGATGACCCGCCTTGCGACCGCCGCGTCTTTTACTAATGTGCGGATTATCCTGACGCAGCGTCTTGTTCTTCAGAATCTCCAGTTGTGTGTACAGTCTGCAAGCGTGTGGAAACGTGTGGAATTGGAACACAAATAAATTTACTGTTATTTACAAAGTCTACACTGATGAAAACAAGGATCTAAAATCAAGATTTTGGTCTCAGAATGAAGATCTTTGGTTTAAAAAATGCATCGAGAACATGAAAATCTTGAAGTAAGAAAACACATCTTGATTCTAAGAGCATTTCAATTAAGACCAATTTCTTATTTTTAAAATCATAAATTCTTATAATTTCAAGACCACAAATCTTAGTATAAGAATAAAACTTATTATTCTAAGATTTTTATTCTTATATTAAAAACTTCAGTTTATTTAGAATAATATTCTTAGTTTAATTTGGTCATAAAACGGTCTTATATTAAAAACAAAATATTTAAATTTGAGAATTTTATTCTTATATTAAGAACTTACGATTTTCAAGATTAATATTCTTAGTTTTATTAATTTGGTCTTAAAATATTCTTATTTCAAGTACAAAATATTTAAGATGAATGTTCTTGATTTTAGAAAGTGGTCTTTTTTTCAGTGTAATTGAGTTTAAGATTAAAGCACAAACCTTTTAAGTTCGGCACGTATATCCTCGGGACTCATTTCGGATATGGTCAGCTCACCAATATCAGGATCGCCCAGACATAGACCCGCATAGCCGCCGCCCAAGCGTTGACCGGCGTCATGTGACGTACCCTTGAAAGCATCCACAGGTAAACGCATTGATAGATCGTACGCAAGTGAACGAACCTGCAAGCTATGAAGATGCAACAAACACCGCAAACCACACTCAGGAAGTAACACAAAAGCCAACGGAAACCGAAACCGAAACAGAAACAGAAACAGAAATAGGAACGTAACGAAAACGGAAACGGAAATTGAACTCAGAGGCAAAGCAAGAAAGTGTGTCAAGAAACAAGAGAATTCAAAGTTTAAAGTAGTTCTGTGCGCATCGTGTCAATTGTGTATGGAATTTGGATTGTTATATGTTTTTATTATGTGATGTGAATGTTTGTTTATAGGGCGTGATTGTGACTCTTGTTGTGCTGTAAATGAGATAAACAAAGGTCAATGTCTAAGCTCAAGTAACGATCGTTGTTTTGCACTTTAGCTAATAAAACTACTTAGTTCAAGAGTTAGAGAGACAGGGACAGAGACTAGACAGAGTTTAGTTTCAGAGTACACGGGTAGGAGGAAACAGAGAGAGAAAGAGAGACAGAAAGTTAGGTACAAATACAATTTATAGTGTGGCTAAAAGAAATACTCTATAGTTTTGGTATGCATGTTGGGTATTTTAAAGGAAACCGATTTTTGTCATTATAGTATTGTCATGTTAGCTTTTGTGAAATGATTAAGAATATAGACATGCAAATTCCAAGACTAAGGTATCAGGCATGCGGCCAGTGTTGATTAACGGGTGCAGTTAGCAAACACAAAGTATAATTGCAATGGGATGGAATGGAGTGGAATGAAACATGAAATGAACTCAAAGTGAAATAGTACAGTACTGAAAACACATTCTGGTACAAAAATGACACTTGCAGCAACTTCATAGCTTGACTAAAATTCATGATATGTTAGCTTAATTCTAAAACCAAAAATTCAACTCCACAAACGAAAATCATAATGAATGAAATCATTTTAGTTTAGCAAAAAGCTTTCTTCTGCGATTTTTGTTATTTAAATTGTAATAAATATTATTTTTGTTTGTTCAACTGCTTTTTTTTAATATTTGTTGTTTACAAAAATCGTTTCCTCAACCAAATGTCAATACCAAATACAAATACGAGTACAGTTTACAGTTTACGTGGACCAAAGACGAAGACGAGAACGAGAACGACGACGATGACTGCGGACAAATGAGCACAAATCTCAACTTTCTAATATTTATATATTATTTCTTTTTTGTATGTTGTATATACGTATCGTTTTATTACGGTATTCGAACAAACTTTGGACGCACTTTGTTAGCAAGAAATAAATCTTAATGATGAACAGAAATGTTAATTGAAAATCATAATTGAACTGAACACAACGACAAACTGTTAACTGCTTTTGTTACCTGCTTGTGCTGATACCATAATTTTGGCACAAATATCAAACCCAACGCAAAGCTATTCGTCAGCTGCGAGCGCACAAAGAGCGCCAACAAAATGGCGCTGGGACTCATTTCCGGCAGGTAGAAGAAGCGCATAAAATAGAAACTGGACGAGACCAGAAACTCCAGCGTCAGCGTTGTAACCAGAAATTGTCGCTCCTGTAAAAAAATATAATAAAGTGGGAATTTAACTTTAAGACTAAACAAAAAAATCTAGTCATTGAAGATTATTTTTAAGGCTAAATAAATTAATTTATTCCTCATAAGAGTTATTATTCAAGAATAAATTTGTGGCATAGCACATAGTCTTACACTGCATAATTTTTGTGAAAAAAATATTTTTAAAAATGTTTTAAATAAAAATATTTTTATAGGAAGCCATGAAAACACCACACCACACAAAAAAAAAAAAAAAAAAGGCGGCCCCCCCCCTTTTTACCCCCCCCACCCCCAATTAAAACTATTCCACCAAACAAAAAAAACCCAAAAAATTTATCTCTTTTTTACTATAATTTTTTCCCAAAAATTTGTCATCGGACCATAGTGTGTGGTCAGGTTATGTCATAAAAAATCAATTTGCGCAGATTGTGCGCAATTGTTTACATTGAGACAAACTTCTTTTAAATTACAATAAATGGATCTAAGACATACAGTTGGACGTACATTAAGCCTCGTTAAGCATCATTGATAAATTCTTTCGCAAAGTTGACATTTCTTTCCAAGAAATTAGCTTTTAAAGCATTATCTAATTTTACAAAATATTAATAGAACACCCACAAATACAGAATACTAGTGCAAACAACACTTAATAAAAGCGCTTATAATTTGTATCCATTTTAAATTTTATAAAAACAAAATGATTAACATTTGAGAAATACCAATTTGAAAATAGACTTCGAAAAACTTTTAACACTTTACTTTGAAGTAAAAGTAATATTAATACTTTGATAAAATTACTAAATATCCCATAGAGCACTGACTTTTAAATACTGGAAATTAATATAGAGAATTCTTTACGGTTTGGGTTGGCCTTTTTGTATTTATTTAGAAATTAAAACCGATTCTCACCCGAAACTGTGTGTTGGCATTGCGACTGGCAATGGCCAAGTGGAGGCCAAAGCACAGAATGAGCATCTCGCTGGTCTGCGTGACCAGCTCCCATTTGAGGGGATGACAAGTGTTGGTGCTCGCTTCCCGTAAGCTCTCCAGCTGCGCGCTCTCCAGCAGATCCAGCGATGAGGCGGTAAATGCCGCCATATAGCAAATGACGGCAAAAACCATCGTGCATAAATATTTCAGACAGATCGACATCCCGCAGCACCCAGCGATGTGCTTTGCGTGTGCGAAAATCGACCAGATGGCGATAAAGCTTTAATATAATGGCGCCATAGCAGGTGATGAAGCCGATCTCACGTAGCCAAGGCTCCAGCAGGCAGCGCTCCGTGGAGGCGGGAAAGAAATGGACGGCAACCTGCAAAGGATGCGATTATAATAAGCGATCTCAAATCAAATATCTTAGTACTTGCCGATGCATAAAGTAAAACAATGCCGAGCAGTATGGTCTCCAGCACAGTCCACATTCCCGAAGCAATGGCCTGCAAATACATAGCTCTAATAAAACTGGCAAAATTAAAAAAAATATTTTAAAATGTACCTTGCATTTGCGTTGTCGAAACACAATGACACTCAGGACGACACAGCAGAGAATGCAGGCGGCCAGGACAATGGCCACAAGCAGCCGCAGACAGGCATCAATGTTGAGTGCATCCTCCTCCTGGAAGGCGAGGCAAACGCCATGCAGATCGCAGTTGGTGCAACCGCCTGGACACGGCACACAGGAGAAGTTATCAAAGCCCTCGCTCAGCTCAACGAGATCACCGCGAAAGCCTTGCAGTGTGGAATTTGGCAGGTAAAAGGATTCGCGGCACAAGCACGTGTAAACATCTCGAGTTGCCATCGGTTTGTTCTCAGTCACCAGGCAAAATGTGGTATTGCGATCGCAGCTAAAAGAATCAAGTAAATAAAGTTATTTAAAATTCATTAATCTCTCTATATAAAACTCTTTGTCCTGACTCCCTGACTGACACATCAACGTGTAGTCCAAACGGTAAGAGATAGAAAGCTAAAATTTTCACACAACATAGCTGAGATAATTTTATCGTGCATTAAGACGGCAAAATCGAGTTCAAAGTTTATGGAATTGCTTAGTATAGAAAACTTTTTTGTTTCTTATTGTTGGTTTGGGACTGTCTCTTACATCTTGACCAACTTTGGTCAAAGTCGGATCACTAAATAAATGTCGTAGAAACAAATTAATCTTTAGATTCAAACACTCTGTTGTTGTATGAAATATCCTAACAAAACTCACATATTAACTCTTCTTGCTAAATTTGGATTATTTCGATTAAATTTAGCTATTTCCCGCCAAATCACTAAATCTGAATTTTGTTAAAGTTCAGTTGTAAGGAAAAAAACATAAAAACCGCGGACAGAGGAAGTTAAATATTTTCGTTTTTTTTATAAAAATATTATACCAAATATGTAAATTTGTTAAACCGGACAACTAAGGAAAATTCGTAAATTTCCTTTTTTTAAAATGGGGCTATTTCATATACTTTAATGCAAACTGCTTTCTATAATAATTTATATAGTAAATATATATATTTCTTAAGCCGGATAACTAAAAAAAATTCGTTACAAATACTAATGTAAATATTTGACGAAACTCACCCATGACGTCGTCCGAAGACTTCCTCCAGGCCATCGTTGCACACATCCTCGTCGGCGGCAACAAATGCAGCTGCCACAATTCTGGAGAAATTTCAAATATACATACATAAGTTGAAAAATATTGAGTGCACTTAAAGTGTTGTGTAGACTCACTTGATTCGGTGCTCGGTGAATGAGATGCGAAATGGCCATAACCAGCGACCCGTCAACAGGTTGCAGTCACGAAATGGTGCGCCCCATTCCTGCGTCCCATCGCTGCTGTTCCAGGCGGATCTATAATCATTTTTGATGGGATCAAATCAATTAGCTGTCTGCCAAACGGCACGCGAACCCAACCACATGCTATTGCCAATTCATATTCGTATGAATTGAATAACCAACATGATGGTCAAAAGTCAACTGATATTGATATCGACAAACATTTCGTCACTTACCCCAACTCACGCCAGTAGGAGCCCAAATATGCTTTGTTATGCACCTGATTCGGTGGTATCTGAGAAAGAGTTAAAAAGTTTATTTGAGTTCCATTTAAATTGTTTGCTGCTCTCAATTGTTAGCTGACCGTCACGTTGTCCCTGAATTTGACCACAACTGTGTGTATGCTGGGCGCTGCAATGGCAAAGGCCAGAAGATTGTCATCCTCGTTGAGGGCATAGCTGGCAATGGCGTTGGCCCGACGACTAACCTCCGACCGGGTCAGCTCATCAATGGCAATGGGCGTGTTGGCATTTGGAAATTTATTTGACAGGAATTCAGTAAATTGTCGTGCTGCGTCTTCGGCCAGCTCAGTGAAGTCGTAAAACTGTAAAGTTGCAACAATCAAGAGATTAATTAGCGTCCATTCAACGATTGTTATTCCACAATTGAAACAAATCTTAGCAAGTTGACCTCAAATAAATTAAAAAGAATTCTGTAATGAAATGAATTCTCTCGAAATAAATTAAACAGAATTCTTTAATGAAATGAATTCTCTCGATTGGAAGGCTCACTTCGGGGTGCTCATTAGAGTGCATCGATTTTTGTCACGAACAATTGTAACCCATTTTCGTAAACTTCGGTGAACTCTAAGATGTTTTCACCAAGAAACCATAGTTCTAAAATGAATTCGTGGTCAGCGCTTTTTAAGTTGAAAAATTTATTTCTTTTTGAAAATTTATATATTGGGTGTTTATGATTTGATCCTGACAAACTTGGTGTCAATACTCTTCTTATGACCAGAACTCTTGAAACTCGACAGAACTAATGGACGAAATTTCCTTTAAAAATAATTTTTATCCTTGGAACGACGATTTCGCGATTCGTCTCTATCTTAAAAAATTAGTCAGAATTAAAGCTATTTTTTGGCCCAAAAAATGTTGTTTCCTTTTTGTTAACAGAAAATGTAACATATATTTTATTAAAATTGTTTTAAAATATGTTTAACATTTTCTGAAAATAAAAAGTACGAGTTAAAGAAAAAAAATGTCTACTCAAAAGCGCGGACCTGGAATTCAGTTTAAAACTATGGTTTTTTGGTGAAAACATCTTAAAATTGACCAAAGATTACGATAATGGGTTTTTTTGATTATTTCGGGCCCATTCTTATATTTTTAAAATACACTTCTCTATAAATAAAAGCACTTTCTATTTGAAATGTAAACTTAACGGACTTCTGTGTGATTCTTTCTGTATAAATATAAAATACTTGTATTTATCTCTATTTTCTTTAAAGCTACAAGATTTTTTCTTAAACAAATTAGTTTTTCAACCTAAACAAGGCTGTTATAGCAAAATTTGATTGCATTATAATAAACTAAACACACACAAGAGGAGAAGAGTCTAAAGAGGCTTATAATGCTTATCTGTCCTAGAATAAACATATTTCATTCGATACACACACACACACACACACACACACACAGAAACACACACAAAAGCCTGTCCTTATTCTGGCCATCAAAGGTATTTGTACACTTGAGCAGCGAGCTAAGCTCCAATATAAATTGCAACCCAACGAATATTCGGATTTAAGGCGAGTGCCTTTTGTTCATAATTGGTGTGAACGCGAAGAAAATTAAGGATACGTGTATAAGATGCCAGACTCTAGGAGTAGGGTGAATTAGGCTTGGACTGTGGCTATTAATTATTCACATGGTGCACGTTTTGCATGGCTCAACACCTTTTGACCAGCTGAAAAAATAAACGAAAAGTTTGTTGTTGAAAATAATACGATTTAATGTCCGAGCTGGGTTGTAAAATGTTTTTAATCCCTTTCACACGGTATACTAGATTCAATCTCTCTCTCTGTCTCTCGCACGCACTTTCTGTCTCTCTCTCTCTCTCTGTCTGTCTCTGGCGAAATGTTTGTATAAAATTAACACGTTACAATGAGCACAGGATACGCACCGGATACGCTGTTGTGGCAGTTAGCAAAACTCTGATGACATCATTATGGCTTTTGGAAACAAAAGGTAACCGCAATATGAGAGTGTGAGAGTTTTTCTCTCTGTGTGTTTGTGTGTGTGGTTGTGTGCTTGTGTGGGTGAGTCACCTTTGGCTTTTCCAACAAATATTTCCCATTAGCAATTCTCAACTCGGAGGCGACCACATTGCGTATACGTTATGTGCCAGATGAAAAGCCAAATGAATTATTAACAAGAAACAAACATATTTGTACACAAATAACTCACACACACACAATATACATACACACATTGAGGGGTAGAATCATTCAAGCGTGTTGCGGTCTCCGGCAAAGAAAAAAAATGTGAAACACTTGCAAATAGCAAAAACCACAAACAGAAGCGTCTTTGCAATAAAACATGCATATATTTACAAGCGCACATTCACATACTAAACATATACTCGTACATATACATACATATAAATATGTAAGTTGAGCCAACAACTATGCCAAGTGCTGTTGCACACACTACACACACTCACACACACTAACACACTCCAAGCAGTTGAAATGAAATCCGTAAAGCGCGTTTTACTGGCTTTTTAATGTCTCCTGCTCGACATCTCGGCGTGCACTCGGATATGCCGGCATTTCCCACATACCATTTATACATACATACATATGTACGAGTATATGTGTATACAAAATTCTTACTTATGACCATAAAAATATTTACATGCCCATATGGCATTTAGTTGTTGTTTTTGCTGTTGTTGTCGTCGTGTTATTCGCTTTGTACTTAATGAATAAAATATGTCAGCTGCTTTCTTGCTGCTACTTTTGTTGTTACTCTTGTTGTTGTTGTTGCTGTTGACACTTGCAAATCTCATCTGGGCAGCTCACAAGTATGTACTACACATCTTTACACATCTTTCATTATGCAAAGTATTCTTTCTTTCGTTTTGTCTTCCATTCATAGTCTTTTTCTGTATCATTTGTTTTTTCTCCACTTGAAATGTTAATGCAGTTGTATTTTAGTAAATTGCATAAGACTTACATTATAATGTATATGTATTGTCTAGTAAAAAGCATTTCCGGTTAACGCCTAGCGCTTATGCAACACTTTTTTTAATGTACAACGAGTAAAATAAAAAGAGAGAGAAGAGCTTTTAGATCTAAAATAAAGTTATTAAAGTTGAAAATTGCATTCCACTAGATTAAGTTGCTACTAAAGGTAGCAGAAAAACTGTTTAATAAAATATAAATATTTTAATGAAAAAAAAATAAACAAATTTGCATTATATTAATACAGATAAATCCGTATTAAATCTACATATGTATAAACAGTTGAACTTCTATAACTCCAGCTTCTATAACTCGAATTTTTCTCTAACTCGAGCTAAATGAGAGGTAGTAAAAAAAAAATAAACTTAAGAAAAATAACTCTATAAGTCTAATAACTCAAACCTTTTTTTTGGATAAAGGTGATTCGAGGGAAGTTAGACTGTATATATATAAATCTTTGATATTCATGTTAATGCAATTGTCAACAGGTTTTTAACAGGTGTTAACAGGGCTTTAAAGGACGTTTTAAATAGAATCAGTTTAATGCTTTTATTGATTTGCTGGCAGTTTTTAATCAAATGCAATTTACTTTCCGCTTCTCAACATTTTGCGGATTAAAATAATTGTTTACTACTCGAAAAAAATCCATATATTTTAATCGACAAAAAGCGTTTCGATTTTCAAAGTTAACAGATTCTTTGGGATGCAATTACTTAAATATTTTGTTGGCGTTGCATTGTGTGATATTAGTAACCTTTGTTATTACATTGTTGTTGTAGTTGTTATGCTTGTTGTTGTTATTGAAACAAAAGCAAACAAATGGGCAGCAGGCATACAAATTTTCGCTTCTCTGTTGTTGAAGCGCCACAAAAGCAGCCGCTGCCAAGCGAACAACATGGCCAACAACGAGCAGTCACAAAAACAATAACAATAACAATAAGAACAACAAGCAACAAACAAAAAAAAAGAATGCTTGACAGGCATTCGACAACGCGTTCACTGTTGACCACGGACAGAAAACAAAAAAGAGACAGCTTTGGGTAGGCATTTCCATGGGTATTGAAAATATCCAGCTGTCCAGCTGTCCAACTGTTGTTCCATGTGCGCTACTTTATTTATTATTTTTACAACATTTTTTATACCCTGTGCCGAGGGAATAATAAGTATAAAACAAATCTCAAGCAGAGTAAGAGCTAGAAGCAGCAATAGTGCTATGAATACTCCTTATAAGTAAGGCAGAATTATTTAGAAATTGTTTGATATATATATAAGAAAGACAGGGTAGCTCGCAGTCGGGCACTCTTGACTTAAGCTCTCTCGCTTGTTATATATACATATGATGTATATATATATATATATATGAGCTACGTGTTTAAGGAGCATACACTCTACTGTGAAGAGATATACAAATTGCTCTAATGGCAATTTACAAATTTGCTTGCCATTGAAACTGTATCTTTTAATTATGGCTCTCAAGCTGTTTGGTAGTTGTGTCAAGAAAGCGGCCAACGCCATCGATCCTTCTGTGTCTACGTCATGGCCAAAAGGAAAATTGTTTGCACACCGACTTATTGAACATTTCTACGTATCGCGCAGTTGTCTAAAAATAGCTTCAACTGACTGAATGACTGACTGACTGAGTGACTGACTGACTTTCTGATGAGCTTGTGGTTAAGAGTGGCGCTATCTTTAAATTTCAAGTCCTTGCTGGAATTGTCATGCAAATTCAATTAAAATATCGCTGATGACTTTCAAGCAGATACGGGCCGAGAGTCAGAGTCAGAGTTAAAGCCACATTCAGAGCCAAAGGCAATTTCAAAGCCAAAGCCTCAGCCTGTGGTTGACTTCTTTAGTATCTTTTAATTAACTTGCAGAAGCAAAACGCGTGACATGCCGTCAAACAGCCGCAACAGCAACAACTGCTTGCAAATCCTATGTAATACCTCACTCCCCTAGATGCGGACAGCATACTCTGTTCTCGTAATACGTATGCGAATGTATGTGCGTCAGACGTGGCGTATGCGTAATATTTTTTTACGACCGTCAACAACGGGCTACGCGGCTACGTGGATTTTTCCTCAGCAATTTCATGCGCGCAGATTTCCGCAAAAAGATTTTTGTCAGCACGAAAGTCTGAAGTCTGCATCAACTTATGTACGAGTGGAGAAAAAGGGGGAATAAGAAATAGAATGGTACTGGGGTTGTTGCTGCTGCTGCCTCAGCAACTTTATTGATTAGACACGAAAACACCGCCCTTTGCCCCTTTGCCCGCCTCGAGCACTTTTTGGCCCTCAGCATTTTTCAGCGACCGTGAAGCACTTTATCAACTGTCAAGTTAGCAATTTTAAATATTCATGCTAATTGTCCGCCGTTGGGTCGATTGCAAGCTGCACTTTTTCCCACATTTGCCCGCAACAATCGCTGTCGAGTTACCCAAGCGTCTATTATTTTTAGCCACTTTCAATGCTATTATTATCCCTAACAGGCCATTTTATTAACTACCAAATTAAGTTCATACTTTTATTTGGAATTAACCCACCTCGATTTGTTAGTTAGTTGAGTTGTCTACAATATTTCCGCTCAGAGGTGGGATTTATTGTGTTGCTTAAGCCAAAGGCCTCGGGGTCAGGTGCTATTTATGGGTTAGCTTAGTACGTTATAAGGTAGTCTCTTTAATATACTTTTTCCTATCCCATGGAAAAGGAAAATGCACAAAAATACACATTTTCGATACCACTGCTTTTAAGTATTTGTTTAACTGATCTTTCTAGTTGCTATTCAAATGTACACGGCTTGGCCTTGTACAATAAATCATTTCTAAAAATCTTTTGCGAATATCGAAAAATTCTTCTACACTTAAGAAAATATTTTTGTTTTGAATATCTCATTGACTGGAGGCCTTAGATAGCAAACGCTTCTATTTATTTATTGATTTAAAAGACAACTTAAATATTTTAAGACAAAAAAAAAAAAAAATTTAAAATATAAAATTTTATATTTATTATCCATTTACATAATATTTTTATATATTTATATACAGTTAAAGTTTGCACCGGAGAGAGAATTTTCTCCCGCGCTCAGCAAATGTGGTAATCAACGGGACATTTTAAGAATTTTTTAGCTTGAATCAAGTAATTTGGGCTTATTTTCCCATTTGAATAGTGAAACAGGCTTAATTATACTGCTTAATCCTGAATACATATATAAAAAATCCATACTTAAATTAAGTATTTTAAACTTGATTTTAGAATGGCTTTTTTTTTCTGTATACGGTTTCTCCCATAGCTCTTCCTACTAGTCACATTTAATTTTCAATATAAGGATATTAAAGGATTCCTAGTACTAAATGTTAGCCTAACTGGAGGCTTCACTTACCGGCTCATCGGGCAGCGATTCCAACACTTTGGCTTCACATTTCTCCTGTGATTTACTGCTTCCTGCTGTTGTCTCTGCTGTTGCTGTTGTTGCTTTTGTTGTTGTTGGATCTGCTGTTGTTGTTGTTGTGGGCGGTACAGTCTGCGCTGTGGTTGAGGTGGCGCTGCGTTTGCGCAGACGCTCCGCATTGCTGAGGACAGAGACGACGCTGCCCGTGGGCAACAGATCGTCAAAGTCGATGGCGGCAGCTTCGTGCAGATGATACTCCTGGTTGCCTGGCTGGGATTGATGGGAGTCGCTTTGGCGCAACTGGGCGCGTTTGTAATAGGCGAGCAGAGCGTCGCGTCGACTGCTGCCGCTGCCTGGAGACGCCGCCGACTGTTGCAGGATCAACAGGAACAGGAAGAGCGAAAGCAGCAAATAAAGTCTATGGCAATGTTGGCTATTGTTGTTGTTTTCTGCTGTTGTTGTTTTGATTGTGGTTTTTGCTAATTTGTGAAGTTGCTCGTTGGTTTTGTTGTTGCTTTTTCAGGTGGTCTCGATCTCTGTGGCTTTTGTGACTGTTTACTTGAGTATTCACTTGATTCATTTGATTTTGGTGGCATTTTTGATAGTTGCTTTGATGCATTGAAGTTTGAGCTTTTGACTTTATTGCTATGCACAGTTCCATATCACTACAGTTGTTCTTTATGTTCTGTTTTTGTTGTTGTTGTTAGTTTAGCTTAGCTTTTGTTGTATAAAAATGTGTTTCAGTTTTAGCACTTTGTGTTCTCGTTGTGGGCGTGGCGTCCTCTTCAGTTGCAGATTTAATTTGAACGTGTGACACAACGAGCACATCTGAAAATGAGCAAAGTTTTTCCAATTTAATTAAAGAACACACATGACACTCGCAATACTTGAAATTGAATTCGAAAACTTTAAATATTTAAATGTAGTTAAAGTTTGCCATTTTCAAGTAGTTGTGTTTAGTTGATTTATGAATATTATTGAAAAACAGAAGGCAGACAAAGTTTTTTGTCCACTTCAACATTGTTTTTCAGTTAAATTGTATTACAGAAAGTGAGAAAATGCATTGAAAACTTTCTTCAGCTTTTAAGCTAACCGAAGTTTTCAACATTTTCTAATATTAAACTGTAGTTTTCAGCACAGTCAATGTGGTATTATAAATATCTGTTTTTATTTATAGATAGTTGGATTTATTAATTTATAACTGGCACTCATATCAAATTTCAGTTTGATATCTCAAATACTTTTCAAGTTACGTCTGATTTAATTTAAAATGAATTAATCTCCATAGTTCACTGTGAATTAACGCCATTTAAGCTGATGATGATGATTAATTTTTATGACACATTGTGGTGCAGCAGTTGTGAATGCACAAGTTTTATCTGATTTCATATGCATAACTGCATTGATAATTAATTACTTATATGTAATTACCTAGGGGTTTCTTTCACCGCTGCACTTTTTACATCCAATTAACTTTAACCTGTTTTTATCGTGCAAATTTTACTGATTGCCGTTTCATGTGCAGTTGCCATTTCATTGCTTTTAAATCAAGTAAAACCCGACTGTCGAAGTTATTGACTATTAGATACCCTGTACTCAGACTGACATTAGTGGATATAAATACATCTAGTTGACTCTAGTGCGTAATGTCCTCTCATTTGTTACATACATGTTCCAAAAATTATATTATCCTTTGTTATCCAATTTAAGTGGGTAGAGGGTATAAACAGGTCGATATGTCAGCACATAGATTCAATATACACTCATACGAACACACACACGCAATTACGCATTACGGCAATGGCAATTTCATATCAACACAAATTGCAATTTAATGGAAAGTGCTCCACGAGTCGTAAAAACGTACAATAAACAAAGTTCAGTTCAGTTGGGAGAACTGTTTAGAATAAAAGTACTAAGTTATACTCTTTACTAAAGATGACAATAACATCTGAAAGAAAAAAATTCTAACAAGTTGATTATTAGCATAGTTTTTAATTAAATTGTTCTTTACAATAAAATTAACCGCATCAGAATCAAGCTTAAAGTGTTGAAAACTATTCTAGTTAGAAAAATGATTTTAGCGAAGTTATTGAAAGTTGAATCCAGAATGAATTTAGATGGCAATCCAGGATTAAAATAACATTTGGCTTGGAATTCGGATCAGCTATAGCTAACGTTGAAGTTGATTGTTTAATAATTTGAAGTTTTTTTAATTGTTAAACCCAGTACTAAACCGTTATTATTTGGAAAATACAGTCACTCAATAAAGTTTGTATGCACCCTAACTTTGTCAAATTTTTGTATAACAAAAAAATTTTGATGCAGTTTTCTTAAAATAATCTTATATTAAGTACTCATTAAAAATTTTGAATTTTTGTAAAAGAGTACTTTTTTAACTTTTCTCCTCGGCCTCAAACCAAAAATGTTTTGATGCACACAAATTCTTCAAAAAATTTAAGAGTGACAGCAAACAATACATTTTCAAAAATCTCTTTGCTAGTACTTTTTATGATTTTTAAAAAATAGATAAAAACGACTATTTTAACCCCTCCATACACCAGTATTTTTTGGAGTATAAATATCAATACTCGATTCACTGTATGGACTTACACCACTGCTTTGAAGTATTTTATGCATAACCATCTTTGAGATCCATTCTTTCATACCGACATACCTGGCAGTAAAAAGACTAAGATGAATTAGCTCTGGGAAAATGTACATTGAGCGTAAACTGAACTCTATAAAAGTCATGCGTTAATTAGAAAGATTGCTCGTTTTGCCAATGACAGCGACTGTCACATTGGGGACTGCCACGCCCTCCTTAGGGGGATGTCAACGCAGCACGTAATGTGCAACCAGATATGGTGAAAAAGGCAAATGCAGTTGAGCTAAGCTAAACAAACAAATGCAAATGCAAATAATATACGAGCACAAAGTAAAAAAGTCCCAAAGGACTCAGTCGAAGGGAAGCAAAGGGAAAGCACAAATGGGCGTGGCATGGAAAATGGAAAATGATTTTTTAAGTGGCGCTTTTTTTTCGCATTTGCCAAAGTGAAAAAATTTGGTTGGCAATTGCTAATAAAATCAAATTTAATTGTTTTAAAATTGTGATTTATGAATTACTTAGTTTGATAATGTGAAGTCAGTGCATAAATAAACAGTTAATGCAAACAATGCCAATTTGCAATTGGCTTAAACAGGTGTTAAGCGAAATTGACGCTAATTGAAATTAATTTCACAGTTTTTTGTACACGGTGTGCAGAGTGTGGGCTCAATCCCAGTTGGCACATGCGCCATAAACAAGTTAATGATTACGTGATTTGGCCAGATGCCAGCGCTAGATATGGCTAAAAAGAGAGTGCACCAGATATTTGTATTTTCCAATTGTTGTTGTTGTTGTTGACAAGTTGTTGGCTGTTTTCTGCCTGGTTGGGCTTACCTGGCCTCACCTTGACACTCGCTCAACTGCAGCTAATGCGGCTGGGCCATGGCCAGTGTACGTGCATCTGTGTTTTTAGCATTCAATCTGTTTCAGCCTCAAGTTGTAAAACCAATGAACACACACTCCCACACACACACACATACATTGTGTGCACACACAGTTTTCAATTAACAACGCGCTTGTTGGTTGTTGTTTTCTGACATTATTGTAGCATAGTTTTCTGCATTGCTTACTCATCGGTTTGCATCGTTTCGATTTGGAAACTCCAATCTATCTATCTGTCTGTTTTGTCTGTCTGTTTGTCTGTGCTTGTCTGTTGCACAGATGGAACATTCAACATTTACACACACACATTCTCACCCATGTAATTGCAATTTTTGTGGCTTGCTCAACGAGCAAATCACAATTTGCTTGCAGTTGCAGACACTCACGATTAGAATTCCAAGTCCATGCTAACTTGTCTATCATGTTGGAATTGACCACAAGCCAGACGACACGTCCAGTTGCAACTGCACCGGATTCTCGTTGCAAGTATGAGTATCACAAATTTAATAACTGGTTTACGGACTCAATTTGATTACGTTTCAACTCACGAAATTCTATCTGTTCTATTGTGCAATTATTGTGAATTAGCAAGTATTCATGCTTACAATTATATGCCGCAAATTAAAATCACAAATGTATAAAGTTGCAAAAGTATCTGTGAATTTTCTGCACTTCAAGTGAATTTAATGAAAGAATGGAAAATTTACCATGACTGTCTGATTAGGTCGAGCTATAAACCGAACGAAAGGCATAAATTTAATCAACAAATGTGCATACTAAGACTTTTGAAAACTCCCTCGGTTCGTGAGAAAATCAGGTGTTAGTTGGAGGGGCCAAATTTAATCGATTTGAGCAAATCCTCGATCATCAAAATCCGACGACTGGTTCAAAACATAATTCATTTTGAAATTTTTAGTCGCCTTCCGTAAATGAGATGAAAAGTCAGACCACTTATTTGTTTGTTTGTCTGTTTATTGATATAGCTTAAAAGTTTAAATGATTACTTGCGCCCGATCAAAAATCTAGAAACTTCTGTTCTGTGACTTTTTCGAAAAATCGGTAGCTTAGCAGGAAATCGCCAAAAATCCGCTAGAATTGAACAAATATTTTTTGTCACTCAGCACTGCCCAAATAAATGTTATTTATGAGGTATGAGGAACTTAGAGCAATGTGCCCAGTGACACAATATTTTTTTTTTTCAATAATTCATGTGTAAAATTTAATATTTTTCGTCAGAAAATTGGATATTAGAAATTTTGAGGTATGAAAATGTTTTCGTCACTTGACTTTTACCTCTTAAAGAGGTTTTTTATATAAGATTGTATATACATATATATTTGAATTTTAATAAAAAGCGAAATACAAATTTTCGGGTAATTCAAATACAGAGCTGACTTTTTTTTAGATATTCATATGTAAGATTAAAAGCAATAAGTATAAATAAAAAATTATATTCAATTTCAAAAGTATCCGCGTTTTTTTGCAATTTCGATGACACTACAATATGTTATATGCAATCTCTGGCATTTCAGGAACACTGAACTTTTGTTCGATTGTATTTAACAACAACTGCCATTAAAATACGTGAAGATTTTGTTATAAATTCAAGATTTCAGGAAATTTAATAAGAGTACAACGTCATCTCAGTTATGCTATGACTTCAGCTATCTCAGATATGAGATTTCTTTTGTTTTGTGCTCTGACAACATGTTGATGGATGTGCACTTCAGGTCATGTAATGTCTCAGAACTGTCTTGGCAACAATAATGATAATAACAAAATAATAGCTAATATGCTGAAAATAGACAAGCGTGAAGCGGAGACAAAGACAGAGAGAATGAGATGTAAAGATGTGTTTAGAAAGAGAGCGAGAGTGAGAGAGGGAGAGGAAGAGGAAGTAAAACTGAGAGTAATAACGCCTTTTATTGGACAAATGTTATTTTGCAGACTCGTTTGTAGACATTGTTGCACAAAGTGTGACTATTAAACAATGCAACAAAATACATACACACACAAACAACACACACTCTTGTAGAGAATACTAATAAAAATGGTTAACAATTAGATAAAAGCAAAGCGATTGCAATGTTGAGGACAAATTGTTCGCCGGCTGTCGTAGCTCAAACTCTCGACTCTTTGTTGTCCTTTGTGTACTGAGCACTCTCTGTCTCTCTCTCTCTCTCTCTTTCTCTCCCTATCTGTCTCTATCGCTCTCGCTGGTTAAATAAGCTCAAGCAGCTGCGCTTCGGGAAACAGACAAGAGCCAAAAAAAAAACCTAACTAAGCCCAACACTCTGTTGGCCAAACCAATTTACCTCTTTAGCAGTGATGCCAAATATTTTCCGCAAAAAAAAAAGCAAAATGGACAAAAAAAACACGGAAAAAAAGCTGAACAACTAAAAAAAAAGAGAGAAAGACAGGCTTAATTTTTTCTGTTTTTTCTTTTAATTTAACGGGCTTAAAGCATCTTCAATAATTTTTCTTTTGGCATTTTTTATCAATGACTAAAATTTTGACATATTTTCAACATTCACCCATTTAAAGAGGTGAACTTTGGAGTACTGGGAAAGTGTTTTCGAATTTATATGGTTTCCATTTTCAAAAAGTTCCCAACTTGGCAGTATAGAATCCTTTTTGGATACACTTTAATTCAGTCAAAAAAAGGCAGAATTGCTGAAGCAGTTAAAAACCAGACAAATCTATCCGTTAAAAGGCCAAATTGGCATCACTGCTCTTTAACTCTACCCCCTAAAGCGACCCTCAAAAGCCAACAAATCGGACAACATTGTCTCGCATCCTCTTACAGTTCCATTTTCCATTGTCTGACATTTGAGCTAAAAGCTTCGAGTGGCAGCCCAAAACACTTTTCCAATTAGGGTTTTCTATAATGAAAAAACTGTAACGCTTGTGCCGTTATTGCGCCAAAAGGCTTTTTTCGACTCGACGCGATGCGATGCGACAGGACTCGACTCGACTCGAGTCAGCTTGGCTCGATTCAGTTGGGTTCGCTTAAAACCTTTCCCAAGGACATTACCAGAAACGCTGTCAACACAGCTTCCGTTGCCTTGCTGCTGTTGTTCCCGTTGTTGTACAACAAGTTTTCTTTCTTCTACACTTTTTTTTTAATCACTTTTCAGGGTCTAGCACCCGGTATTATGTTTGTTGTTGCTGTTGCTGTTGTCGCTGTCGCTGTCGTTGTTTAACCCACTTGGAAGCGCTTCCTTGGGCTGTTTACATGCGCAATTTGCTCAAGTGTTTGCTGTTTATATCATTAAAACATCGCAGGATGCATTGTCTATAAAGTTTTCCCAAGAAAACATAAGCACAACTTGATGGCAGCCGTTGGGTAAATAAGCGCCATGGATAATGGGCCATAGCTTATGAACTTGAAAATCTTTAAGCCATATAACATTCTAAGGGCTTATTTACTCATCAGGCATGGAAGGTTTTAGAATATATCATGAATAATAAATATATACGACAAGATAGTTATTGTTTTTACAAGAAATAAAATAAAAAAAATACTAAGAAAAGTTATTAATTGATTCGCATAGAAATCCAAACCAATCCATTCTTGGATGGGTATATATGAATTTCTTATTTGACATAATTCTGTATCTATCTACAAATAGTATGTCTTTTACTATGTACTTCAATTAAGTTTTATTTATATTTTCCATTCATCATCTAGTATCTTTTATTAGAATTAAGAAATCTTGTCTTGTAGTTTTCGACTTGGTTGCAAAGATGCAACAAAGAAGACAGATTCGAGCACAACAAGGTAACTTGATACGTATTTAGAATCCTTTCAGCATCTTGTATCTAGATACATGAATAAAGTATCTTTTGTTATTATTTAACATACTCTAACAAGCAGTTAGAGGATGCAAGATAAATTATGATAGATGCAAGTACCCGGAATCTTGTATCTATAATCTTTATTGTTTTAGTATTCGCAAAAGTGAATCTCTCCTCTCGTGCACTTTCATGTTGTATACTTAATTATTTGTCAAATTAAAACGAAAGTAAAAGTTGAAAACTAATGTTAAATATTGAAAAATTAATACAGTACTAAAACTAATTATTATTGCTAAGCACCCACAGATTTTAGACAATATATACGGGCATATGCATGTGAATATATGTATGTCTAAGCCAGCAGCTCTTTGGCCGTAATCTACTTGGCCTACTTGGGCTAAGTGCGCTTCTAGATAAAAGTCGGTGGCACGCATTACAACCAAGGCGGACATGAACGACACAAGGCAAAAGGGGCAAGAGAACAGGACATGTGGGAGGGAGAAAGAAGATCGGGGGTATCCTTGAAAACCCAACGGAGCTTGTGTGAGTGTGAGTGCGCCCAATGCTGTGCCACGGCATAATTTGTTGCTTGAAGTGAAAAATAGTCAAGCACATCTCAATGTTAATGTATACAAAAATTGAACTTTTCGAGGTTACAGCATTTTATTGGCTTTGTTGTAGGTCTACAGCACACACTCACACACACACACTCACACACACACACAATCACACACATACATATATAGCTAAGCATAAATATATCGCATAAAATAGTCGCAAACATTTTCATATTTATTTCGCTTGAAAGAGCGTAAAAATGTCGCTCCAAATGCTACGCTTTTAGCAAAGTTCAAATTTTCCTTTCATTTGATACCCTGTAAATGCTCCGAAAAATAAGGCATCAGCATCACTTCACTATATTCGTGATCAACATCAAAAGCCAACATTTTGTTTAACTTTTGAAATGTCTTTAATTTTTAAAACCACACTAATTTTTATAAGCATCTTTACAATCGCATTTTAGATGATAGATACTTCATACTTATCCTGAATATCGGAAGATAATTACGGAAAGAAACTAATTTTCAAGTGAATTTGAAAAGATAAATTGTTGATCTTAGCAGATGATTCTTATGACAATTTTTAATGCTAAATCGATCAAGAAGATGTTTAACTATCTATGATCGAAAGTGCGGAATAAAGAGGGAAACTTGGTGATATAAAGAGAGAACTTTGTCTATCAAGTTATACATAATTTATTTGCAGGGTAGCTGCAAGTCGCTCTCACTAGTCTTTTCAAAGTTTTCTGCTTTTTTTTGGCGCTGCTGTCACAGCATGTGCGCTCTCTGTGTCATCCTGAGTCTGAGTCTGGGCGTAGCTGTATAACATGCATCTCGTGTTCATGTACAAAATGCAGCCAGGCGGCAATGTCACACGAAAATAAAGATAGAGACAGAAATAGGTACAGAGAGCGACAGAGAGGGCAGCATCTAAGTTGTATAATCAAAAAGAGACAGCCTCAGTTGCCTTAAATATTAAGCTGTATCTATGTCCTATGTCTGGACTGCAGCCGTGGGCGAATCTTGCAAACAATCACTTTAAGTACTCGTATTGCATTCAACTTAAGCTCATAAGAAATTACCAAGAATGCATAATATATTAAGCTGGCTTAGTTAAAAGCCGCTTGGAGTCAAATGCAACGAGAACTGCATTAAACGGAAATTCAATAAGCCATGACAAAAAGGATATTAAATAGGCTAGAAATAACAAACACGTACTTAATAAATAATAAATAAATTGATTCATGTCATTGATTAAATGTTTATGTAGTTGATTAAAAATAATTGATAGGATGATTTATAATTCAAATAAATTAGTAAAATGGAACATTAATGAATATCTTTGGGCTTTGGTATTTGTTTGTTTAGTCTGAGGCAATTAAATTAGTTCGAGCTCGTTCTATTATGAGTAGCTTCCTGAGTAGCTATCTTAAAGAAACAAATAATTTATTTAAAATGTCATCCAGCATTTACATATATATTGAAAAATGTAAATCACATATTTATTTGGGCTAAACATATGTTTGCAACATTTACAATGCTCTTAAGCAAACTGTTTGAAATATATCTTGGCATAGTTACAAATTTCTCATTGACTTATCTAACTAGTAAAACACTTGCTCAGATCAATTGTCACAGCATTAATAAACAGAAAAATAGCTGCAGGGCAGAGTAATTACATTTCCTATTCATTTCCTATATTCGTTCGTATCTGTGATATAGTAATTGCTTTTTATCAGCTGACTTCTTACATCTCTCAGCTAAGTCACAAGTCGACTTCATCTACACACTTTACACACACAAACACACACACACACGTACTTTAATCTAGTTGAAGCTTTTCCGCTTACATCACATTTTCAACCGCAATTTTGCAGTCATAAGCAACAGGCAGAAGAGGCAGGATTAAAGCCAATCTGGACTAGCGCCAGTTGAATGCTATTAGAGATGCCCTGAGAGCACATAAAAAAGGAAGGCAATAAAAAGCAAACGAAAATGAAGAGAGAACAGAGAAAAAGCAAAGTAAGTTGAGACAACAACTGCGAACGAGGCAGGATACATAAAACCAAACAATTGCTAAAAATCAAATGTGACAACTTTTACCAAAATTAAAATCAGCAAAAGTAAAAAGCCAACAGCCAACGGCAATACCAACGAAACATAAAAACGAAGCAAAGTTAGAAAGCAATGGAGAGTGAGTGAGAGAGACAGTAAGGAAGCAATGCTATAGCTAAAGTGGGCGCCTTTCGGGATGGGGGTGGGGCGTGTCCTGAGCCGTGGGGCAGTGGGCGAATCATTGATGCCAAACGGAAATGTGCGCACTTTCAAGAAGTGCACTAAAAATGGCGACGAGCACTTCCGTTGATGGCCTGACTAGAACTGACTAGCTCAACAGACTATTACTGTGGTATGGCTTGTTTTGTGCCTGACTGTCGTACACACACACACACACACACTCACACACACTCACACACACACACACTCCGAGACTGTAAAAGTTGAATGATAGTTGCAAGCGCCGGCAGCTGAAATCACGAGCTCGAACAACGCGTTGTTGACGTTGACGTTGCAACGTCAGTAACAAGAAGAAACAAAAAAGGAGGAAAAACTAAGGACAGACACTTTTGAAATCGTTTGTCGGCCATCACATTGAGGCAGGACCTCGGTCGACAGTCGACCGTCAGGACATGCCCGACTATGTAAACAAGCTTCATTTTAAATTGCATTTAAAGCGCCTTAAATGCTCTGCATTTTCGTTCTTCATTAGCGGCAAGCTGTGCGCATTACATGGCGTATGATTAATATATTTATAGTTGCAAGTAATGAACAAGAATGAGAACTCATTGAATTGCATAAGAAACAGCTGTTATATGTCTGATTTTCTATATACCCAAATATATTCTACGGTCTGTAAGTGAAAAGCGGATGGGCTAAAGTAACGGAACGAAACACTTGGCCTGGAAAGAGGCAATAAAATTTGGTCAAAAGCAGAAGCATAGATAAGCGTCAAACAGTTCACACATTTTACTGGGCCTGTCAGTTTCCGAGTTCCGTCTTCCCCACTCTCTCTTATTTTCTCTCTCTCGCTCTCTCTCTCTCTCTGTGTATCTCTTTCTCTGCCTTTCTCCTTTATTTTCCTACGCAGTTCTTTCGCTGAAAGTGCGCTCAAGCGTGAATATTAAACGTTTGCTGTGGCCCACAGCAAATGTGGGTGCAGTGAACACTGGCTACAGGGTACAGGGTGCAGGAGTCGGGGGTCAGGGTTCAGGGGTCAGCCGATAGCATCCCTTACGCAACGCAACGCAACGATATTGAAAACTTTTGCTACATAACTTTAAGCAAAAGTTACAAAAATGTATGAAGTACACATATCCGTAAAACTCGACTGCAAATCCATTGTGTAGTTTAGTGTTTATGGCTGGAAAAGTCAATGAGATTTTTAAATAACTTAAAGAATACGTTAAAGGTATTTTAAAGAAAGATTTAAAAATAATTTTAGTATTTAATTCTTTTCTACTACTAAAATATAAAACGTCAGACTGAAAACGTCTGTCAAACTCTAATAATGTTGAATTTAAAACTAAAATTAAATATTCATAACTAAGTTTATAAATAATATTTAAAAGATCTTTAAATTAAATGTAGTATTTAACACAAAAATAAGCGTAGTCTTGACACGTAGTCGTATTTTCGTTATGAAATAACTTGAAAAATAGTTTCACACAGTGCCTGAAAACAGCTGTCAAAAAAAGTTATTTTAGCTTCGTGTTGCTTTCTTGTGGCCTGTCACAAAACAAACGTCTGGAAGTTTTAAAGCCTTTTCCACAATCATATGGCTGACAAACAGTTAGTTGGCCAACTGACGGCTGAAGGAAACGTCCTTTCTCTAGTGGCAATTGGCCAATAGGCAAAAAAAATAAAACGTACCTCTCAATACGAAAGGTAAACTTGTGGGTCATGGACATGAATATGGTTACAGTTTGTAGCCCAAATAATATCTTTAAAATGTGTTGTAAATAAATGTACAATGGGGTAGAGCGAAAAGTTGTCGTGATTAGGCAACAGGCGGAAGCTGAAAATGGGGCGGGAGTTGGAGTTGGAGCGTTGTCATTCGGCAGCTCTTTAAATCATAAATTGAGCCCACAGGAATGCATATTAATATGCAAAGCACGCCAGTGGGTTGTGGGTGGGTTAGCTGAGTGGTTGGGTTGTGAAGGGCGTGAGTCAACATAATGAATTATGCCACGCCTAACGAGACAACACAGCAGCCAGCATGGCGCTAGAAATGTTCCCGCTGCTGCTGATGCTGATGCTGCTGGTACGCAAGAGAAATCCAATAAAAATTCAATAAATTCCGCACAATGCTCGTAATGTTGCCCCGGTGTTTGTATGTATGTGTGTATGTGTATGTGTGTGTGGGTTCGTGAGTGGCTGTGTGGGTGACTGTGCGTGTGTGTGCATGATAAAACGAGCAACTCAGCCGAGAGCAGAGAGCGGCTGAGAGCTCTACACGTGGGGTTAAACGAGCTGGCAGCGACACAGACACGATTTTGCCATGACGCTTTCATTTTCACAACATGCACACACACACACACACACACACACTTACACAGTCGCATATAGTATACGCTTAATTTAAGTTCGCTTTTGCCATTTCTTATATATCGCCTAAAAATAGGCAACGGAAAGTGACCGGAAGTCGCTGTCGACTCCAAGAAATATGGCAAAAAAATTAAATTTCATCCGAAATGTCTGCCGGTTGCCGAGTCATTAATTGACGTCAAAAATAGGGTTAATATAGCAAAAACACACACACACACACACATAGATAAATATAAAGATGCTTTTTCTTGCTTACTCTCTCTCTATCTCTGTCTCGGTCTTTTCTATCTCCCTCTAGTCTTTATTTCATGTCAACAGAGTTATCAACTGACTGTCGTTTGAAATTGCTGCCGACCTTTTTGTGTTGCCTGCCAGGCAAATGATGCCTATTTGATCAGCAGCCGGGCAAAAGGATAAGCAACAAAAATAAAAGAGACTGAAAAAGAAAACGAAGCACTAAAGAAGAAGCAGCATACGCGCCATAATGTTAAACGAATGCAAAAGAAAAAGGGACATTTTTAGTACCCTGTAGGCAAGTAAAAGCAAAAAGTGAGTATAACAAAACTTAGAAGGTGTATATCATAAACAATGCCACTTTGTATAATTATTTTTGGAAGGAAAAAAGTAAAAAAGTAACATTTGTTGTTTAAATTTTTAAAAAAGCACCTTTTCAATAACATTCTAAATTAAGGCATCTGTCCATAAGCTTAAAAATTTGTATTAATCGGCCAAGAAAACTAAGAGCTGTTTTTAATTTAATTTATTTTGTAATTTAAATATATCTATTTTTTATTTGAATGTTAAATTTTTAAATTAATTGTTGTGTCGGCTGCTTTTGGTCTGACAATAAATAAATACACATAACTGAAAGCGGTAAAAATAAAAAATGCATCAGCAGTCTATTATAGATATGCTACAGGGTATCTTTTAACCATGCTTGCTCGCGTCAAGTTCATTTTATGCTGTTTCTCGCTTTGCAATAAGTCGAAACGGGAAAGTCATACTAACCTAAAGTCGTAGGTTGGCTGGGTCAGCAGTTATCCAGGACCTTCTTTTTGTACTCCTTATTGCCATCCAGCAGTTGTTGTTGTTGTTGTTGTTGTTATTGCTATTGTTGATGCTTGTTTTGGTGTTGGTTTCTATGTAAATTTTTATAAGCACGCGGCAAAATGTATGCGCAAATAAAATTAATACAAAATTGCCGTTTGTATTTTGTCGGTGATAGTCGCTGTTGTAGTTGTTGTAGTTGTAATTGTTGTCGTTGTTGCCTTTAGTGTTGTATGTTATTGCAGTTGTTAAGGGAGATTGGATTTTTTTTGCTATTTTTAATTTCGTTAGAGGCTTTTATTTGTGGCAGCAGTTGGTAGTATTTAGATTTTTATGTTGTTTTTTAATTATATTGTACACATCATTTTGATTGTTGTTTTCCTGTTGTTTTTTTATTTACTTTTAGTTGGTTTTCAAATTAAACGGGTAAATAAATTAGATTTGATATTTGGCAATAGGACGGCATATTATTAAATCCTTGTAGAGGAATAAATAAAATTTTGCGAGCGTCCGTCTGTGTTAAATATTTTATGTGTTGTGTATACATAAATCATTTTTATTAAAATAACTCATTCGTATCGCAAAATGTTGGCACCATTTTCCAATTATTAAAAAATTCAAGAATAATGCTGCACTTAAAAAGTTTACTGCACGAAATACTCATTCACACACACACATACACACACTCACACGCATAAGCACACGACGAAAGAAAACGCGAAGCCATAAAAACGAAAAGACGGCACAAAACTTTAGCCGCAAAAATAGATTCCTACACTTTTATTTTTTTTCCTTTTTCTTTCATAAGAAAAACCGCTGTTCTGCCGTCACTGGCGCGCGTTTTGCGAGTTTGCTGCTTCAGCTGCTGCTGCTGCTTTCAAAAAAATAACTCTAGGATACACAAAAAGACACGCCGTGTCCGTGTTGCTCTTGGTATTGGTATTGGTGTGCATGCGTTTGTGTGTGTGTGCTAAGCACAAAGGTGAAACTTTGGCTGCCAGGACGACTTGTTGTTGCCGTTGTTGTTGTTGTTGTTGTTGTTGTTGTTATAATCATGAGAGTACGAATTTGGCTTAAAAAGCAAACGGTAAATTAACGACAAATGGTTGAGCAAACGAAATGAACGCGAAACGAACGGAAAGTGCACAAGAAATGTGTATAAAAATACATTTAGTAATAAATTAAATGATTTGCACACTAACCCCAAGCACACGCATACACACATACGTCTAACTAACACGCGCGCAAAACTAACGAAGCGAGCAGTGACAGCATAAAACACACACATAGCGCAAAAGGACATGAACATAAATACATAAATAGTAGTATATTCGTTGCTTGATTTCTGCCTATTTTCGTGCACGTCGAGCGCGTCGCTGCTGTGTATGTGTGCGTATGCGAGCGTGAGTGTGTGTGAGTGTGTGTGTGTGTGGGTGACTGTGGGTGGTTGTGGGTGGGGTGGAGTAGACGACGTGTATTAATGCCGCCGCTGCCGCTGCCCGACGTAGCTTAGCGCGCAAAAACCGACAGATACACGAGCATTTAACACCCAAAATTGCGTGGCGCATGTTAAAAAGGGAGTTAGCAGGCGGTGACAGCAGCAGCTAAAAGGCTGTATTCGCCGTTGCATATTCTTATTGTTTTTGCCATACGAGTATCACTTTTATTTGTTGAAATTTAATTTGGATATTTCTGATATTGTTAGCACTAGTAAAATTTTAACTTTTTTTTTACTTGCATTTGTGTGTGTGTAATATTTTTCCGAACTTTGATTTTCTGGCGCGTTTTTGTACCGCACACGCTTATATCCTGTACTCAACTGAGGAAGCCTTTTTTTATGTCAAGTGAGCAGCAGGATAACGGAGCAGAAAACGCTAAAGCTTGCGCATCGCGCAGCCAGCTTCAAGTGAGACGATATTTGCGTGCAGCCAACTTCACGTACATTTAACATTTCACCACAGTTCCACAACGGTTGCACGGTTTGAATTAACGAGCCGTTAATTTTTTTAATAAATCAACTTTTTTATGTCAATAAAATGTGAAGAAACAGACAATAGTTTGCTTTTCAATTTACTTAATGCTTTAAATTACAAATGTACATGCTTATTAAATGGCATACAAATGCACTAACATATAAAAATCAGTTATAGTAATATAGTAAACCTTGTTACAACTGCAGCAGAACAACATCATCTTCGTTGTTTGTTAAACAATTATGCGGGCATACGCATGTACAAAATATTTATACGAAATAATAACATGTTTCGCCAATTACTATACAAATGCGGGCTTTAAAAAATTACAAATATTTAGAATGTCGCATGGTTACGTATAAAGTACACATCATATTCCTTTTCAATCCATTTGATTAGCTTGTCCACGTTCTTAATGACTGTTGCCTTATCCACAATGGATTCAAACACCGCGTACAGCTCATAGGTTGCTGTCACCCAAGCGAGTACAACCTCTCGCTCCTTCACCTCGTAGATGAGTTTTAACGGCCGGGAATTGTTGTGGATGCGATGCAACATACTGCAATAGATGGCCTCCAGGCGTTCAAATTCTGGCAGAGATTTGTACGGATGTCGTAGCATGGGACAGAGTAGTTGTGCTGTTGCCTTTGGTTTGTACAGAAAGTGTCGCAGATCGGGTATGTTGACCACCTGCTGATACAGCTTAGCATTGTACGGTTGCTGTAGTTCCTCATTAATGGCTTGCAGGCAAAGACTGCGACGCAACTTATCCGTGATGCGTTCTTTGGTCTCGGACAATGTGTGAAATGCATCACGATCCACGGACATTAGCAGCAAACATGCCGGGCAATCATCAGCCAGATACGAGACATGTGCATGCAAATACCCGTTCATATCAAATTTGGGCAGACAAATTGGTGTCCAGTTCTCTGAGTTCTTAAACGACTCGGAGCATTCAATAAGATTGAAGATCAAACGTAAATCGGCCGGATGTATTGAGTAATTCTTCATGCGCACCAAGGCAATCAACTTGTTGTTGGCTATCAGCACAGCAAATACAAGTTTCTTGATCTTTGAGCAATTGCTTTGTATGGCGCTTACAATGGTCGAACGCACCGCAGTCGGCAATGGAAAGACCCGTATAGAGTTGGTCAGAAATGTGAAAATGTTGTTGGAAACTGTTGGCAAAGAAACATACACTTTATAGTTTTTGAAAATTGCGATTGGATTTGATACATACGCCGGGCATTGCTGCTGTCATTGGCCAACAAATTGTAAATCAGGCGTTCACTTCCGGATAGTAGACGCCTTAAATCAAAATTTTTACGCTTTTCGAATATTTTTGACATGTGGGAGTACGTGAGCGTAGAAAGTATTTGATAGTATACATCGCTAGAAGATAAAAATAATCAGCATTAATTACCAGGGATTAAAACCCTAACCGAAACCGCTAAAAGCCGATTGAAGTATAAAACCGTAACTGAAACCGTTAATTATGATTTTTAAAATAAAACTTTTTTAAATTTTTATCATACAAATTGTGAGTTAAAATTTAAAAGAAAGTTTTATTTTTTTATTGTTATTTTTTTAAAATTGCACATTAGAGTTTTGGTGTAACTTTTAAAGACAATTTTAAAAAAATGTTTTATTTTCCATTTTTTTTATAAAAATTTAAAAATAGAAGTTAAAAACAATTTAAAACGAAAAATCTTGAACTGTTTCGATTTTTTTCCGACTCATAAGTCTTGTTTGCGATCTCTAATATTTGGTTAATTTTCATTTTGAATTTTTATTCGTGATATTCATGATCAATTTTTCCGGTTCACCGTTACGAGACTTTTGTTCAAAGATTTCGCGTAATCGATAACCGAAAACCCAAATGCTAACATAACCGCAACTGAAACCAATATTAGTTTCGGTTTTAATGCCTGTTACTTACTCACCATACTAATTGTTACTCACCTCAGTTGCAGCTGCAATTGTTGAATGCTCATGTTGGTGCGGGATGCAGCCACCAGTATGAGCGAGTTCCGCTGCATAAACGCAAATTTAATGCTGCCCGCATGTATCGATGTAATTGCATCCTGACCGAGCTGAACGAAGCTGACCAGCGCCTGGATGACGCCAAATAATGTGGCTAGCTTGTCCTCGTTGCCATGCAGCGAGTAAATGGGCTTGCCAGCTTCGCTTAAAATGAATATGTGCTTTTTCTGACCTCGCCACACACTGTCATGCTGATAATCATACAAATCCTCGTCTAAGGCATTCGTACTGCTGCTGTCCTCAGTCTTGGCGCTCGTCGAAGTGCTCAGCGCCAGCGATTCTACGGAAGCTGCCAAGTCTCTTGATTGTCCCGCAGCTGTGTCTCCATCTGGGCTGAGCGCGGAACGTGGTCGCGTGCTCAGCTCATCACGCAACTCCGAGATAATACTGTGACCCTGTTGCTCCGCCTCGGCGAGTTCCGCCTCCTCCTGGTAGAGATCGCCAGCGCTGAGCTCCGATTCCTGCTCTGGCTCACCTTCGGCATCCATGTACTCACAGGTCGAGTTCGTATCAGATGTGCCAGCATTTGGGGGCGTTTGCTCAATTTCCATGATGTATTATTAATTTTGCAATCTAAACATTATTGCGTTCAATATTTGCAAACATCCGAATACTTCTCTCTCGCTCGCTCGCTTTGCTTTTGCCTAAGGAAGTTGCCTGACGGTAAAAAAAAAATCAGGTGGCAGCCTTGGCTAAGCTTGCAAAAAAAAGGTGGCAACCAACAGGTTCCACGAATAACTCAGTTCCTATTTAACTTAATTTAAAAACAGTGAGGTAAATAAGGAACTTGCTTCATTTTGTAGCTAGAATTTTGAAAATTGCACTTGAGCTTTTGTTGAATTTTTCTCGAACTTTTAAATTTTTTCATAGAATTTCTTAGTAAACTTAGTAAATTACTGACCAACTGCGAAACGAACGATTTATTTCATGATTAACTGAACAAGTTCAGTCGTGCATCTTAATGAGCCGTTCATTTGAATTTTTTCAGAACGAAACGACACAACCCTGCTAAATAGGGTTACACTGGTTTCATGTTATGAAAACAGCGGCCGCTGCAGCACGCGAAAAAAGAATGTTGAGAAAAGCTTTTAATAACTGTGAGTTGATGACATAAAATGCAACATTATTGCAATTCTTGTCGTTTTCAGTGCCTCGCTTCGGCCAGCTGTGCGCTCTGCAAGGCCGCCTTCAAAGTACACAAGCTGCAGCAGTCGCTGCCACACCCGCCGTTAAAAGTGATGAGCCGGAGGACATTGCCGTTATAGAAGAGCGAGTCCTACAGCATGCGGACTACTTTCAAGTGCACAATCTGTTTACAGTGCGGGATCTGTTCAATGCCCGCGTGCACTATGGCCACAAGGAGGGTTCCCTCGACGACCGCATGCGACCGTATCTTTATGGCAGTCGCCTCGGTCACTTGATCTTCGACCTGGATAAGACAGCAGCGCATTTGCGCGATGCACTTAACTTTGCAGCACACATCGCCTTCCGGGACGGCATCATAATATTCTTCAATCGCAATGCCCTGAATGCGCATCTCGTGGAGCAGAAGGCAATGGAAGCGGGCGAGTTCTCCCACACGCGCTTCTGGCGTGGCGGCATCTTTACCAATGCGAATGTCCAATTCGAGGCTGTGACACGTCTGCCAGATCTGTGCATTTTCCTCAACACACAGAACAATGTGCTCACACAGCACACGGCTGTGCGAGATGCAGCTAAAATGGCCATACCCACTATTGGAGTCGTCGACACCAATTGCAATCCCAATCTAATCACGTACCCAGTGCCGGGTAATGATGACTCGCCCGCCGCTGTGGAGCTCTACTGCAATCTGTTCAAGGAGGCCATCTGGCGTGGCAAGCGAAAGCGTCGCGAGCTTCTCGGCCTACCCCCATTGGAGGAACTACAGTTTAAGGGCGATCGCAGTCGTGCAACTAAAGGCAACTAAAACTAAGCTATATTATTTGAAAATAAAACAGCATTAATGCAACTGTCAGTGATGCAAAATATTTTCCGGAAAAAAAGACAAAACGGCCAAAGAAATAAGGGGAAAAAACCTGAACCTGATTTTCGGATAGATGTTTGAAATTTTCCCTGGCTAAAGCAGTTAAAGACCAGGCAAATCTATGCGAAAAAAACTCTAAATTGGCAACACTGGTTCAGATCCGTTTTATCTCAAAATGTGACGGTTAAAAGATTTGTCATTAGTTGTACAATCATTAAAGGGATTGCCTTGGAATAAGTTATTAAATTTATTTCATTATCAGGCTAAAATGATGAAATTACTCATCTTAAAATTAGGTATAACTCTCGCTCCAAACTGTTACCGACGCTGAATTCTAGGGCGGCAGTAGGTTGCCTCCCTTGACGAAACTTGAGTTATAGCTGGTGTAGAACGGATTGCTGTTGCTGTTGCCAGCTGCTTCCTGTCCGTATCCACTGTTGTTGTACCCTTGGTTCTGGCCAAAATAAGCACCAGTCATCGGTGGACCGGGCATATCAGGAAACTGTCCGATGGGCGGTGGCGGTGCTGAAGTCGGTAATGGAGGCACGCTGCTGAAATCCCCGCCAGCGCCGCCTTTAATGGCACGTCCCGTGCCAAAGGTCTGTTTTCGAACGGCAACAGCTCCTGGCTGATGTGGATTGTGGTTATCTGGTTTTCTATTCCATGTGGCGATCGCCTGCTTGCGCACAAAGACTTGACCTTGTCCTTGCCCAGAGGCAGGACCTTCGGGCTTTTGATTATTCTGCTGCACCCAGTGCTCGGCATGCTTGATGGTCAACATTGCCTTGTGTGCACCAATATATTCCTCGGCCTTTTGCAAGCGTTCCAATTGCCGTTCGTCCAGCTGATTACGCGGCAATTTGCTCAGACGTTGAACGGTGCGTTTCCAGTTGTGAAATTCGCGATTCTTGAAGGGCTTCATTGCCTGGCGGTATTCTCGCCACTGACGCTGCCGATCCTCCTTGGTGCCGGGTGGTGCCTCCTCCAATGGCGGTGGCGCCTCTGGTCTTTGTATCCATTTGCCGTCAATTTGTACAAATGTGCCGCCCTTTTTCTTCCTGACAACTCCGTTGGCTGAATTACTGTTGGTGGTGGTGCTGCTGCTGCTGTTGCTGCCTCCAGGTGCTGGTGGTGGCGGCATCAAAACAGCATCTGTCGAGGATTTGTTTGAATTATGATTATTTGCATTATTATTGCTGGTCTTGTATTTTTTGTTGGGTTGATTCTTGTTTTGACGCTGATTGCCCTTATCCTTCGGCACGAGATTCCATAAACTGGGACACTTTGGCATTGGCGGCTGAATTGGCGGCGTTCGATGTTGCGGCGACATCATATCCTGCCAAAATGGCGGCGCCTGCAGCGGTCGATGGTTGCGTGGCCCCGGTGGTCCCGGACCTGGGCCCATATTATGTGCCGGCGGCATCATTGGCGGCGGACCACATGGACCGGGACCCGGTCCAAAATTCCCAAATCCCATTGACATCAGTGGGAAGGGCATTGGGGGCGGTCGGTTCATTGGTGTGAAAGAGTTGTTGCTGTTGTTATTATTAAAATTATGGTTGTTCCTATTGCCGCTTGGCGGTTTGTTGTCACTTTTATGCGGCTGGCGTCCGTTGCGTGTCTTTTCTGGTGCGGATTCAGCCTCATTTGCCTCTTTGCTCTTTTTCCAATCGGCAAATGACATTTTCAGCGGTTTGACGCCCGCATCGTCCACAGCAGCTTTTTTGCTTTCCTCTTCGGCAGGCGGGTCACCTTCAGTGACCGAATTCTCAGACATTTTACAGGTTTTTAATTCGCAAAATAATTTATTATTGAATTGATTGTAAACGGGAGGGGGAGGGTTCCTTGCTTTAGTGAAAATATTTGGAATCAGGCCGATATTTGCAGGTGCACGATAGTCCAGGGCTACTGTACAACCCCGATTTAACTTTGCAACTTTACGACTAAATGAGTGCTATCGATAATCTCGTGTGCAGTGCTGCCAACTTTTGATGAAAAAAAACCTAAAAATATTCTGAAAATGTGCAAAATAAATGTTTTAATTTAATTAATTTTTTTATACGTGTTTTATTTATAAGATTTTCAGCAGGTCGTCTAATTATTTGCGATTTATTTTATTTTTTTGTTGGTAGCCGCTCACCATTTCCAAATGTTTCCCGAAATTGGTCTTCTAAAGCAGCCAGATTTGACGGTAAAATAGCTAAATTTACAGCACTGGTCGTGTGTGGGCAACTTGACGTAAATTTGTTGCAGCCCTAGATATCTAGTAGTCGCAGAGATTTTTGGTAAGCTTTTTCCATCAAATAGTTGTATTTAGTGTTTAATTGATTAATTACAAGTCTGAACTACAGTGCATGAAGTTATTTAAATACGGAAGTCATCGTCAACAACATTAATTTGTCGCGGTTCGGCCTTGCAGTGCACGCAAAGTGGACAAAAAGTTGCAACAAAGTGGAGCGCTGCTGCGCAGCCAACGCGTAGTTTCTTCCATTGACTGCACATACATTTAATTATTCAATTCTATGGCAAAAGCGGTGACACATAAATTTGAAGAACTGACAGGTCGATAAACAAACCATAATTGTTGTAAGTTCTGATAGACAGACTGTTGTGATTTCTAAAGGTACGAGCATATTTAACGGCCCTACGCCCAAGACGACGCCAACAGCGCTGCCACGCCAACGTCGCAGTCAGTCATAGTCATATTTGTTGTTGCTATTCTCGACATATGATTCAATAAGTGTTGCCGCTGCGGCTTTTTTTTTTTTTTTTGTAATATTTGTGTGTAAATGCTATTTAAAATCAGTATCTATGTATCTGTGCGCCTCACGCCGCAGCAAAGCAGCAATTAAGCGTGCGACGCATCGTTTTTGTTAATGAAACTTAAATGCCACAGAGAGACATGTGTATATAGAAGAAGAAACATTCATCTAACGGCCATTGTGCCCGTTTGTTTTATGCAAACTGTTTTTGGAACGTTGGCAATTGTCGTTCATATGAAATGATTCACTCACAAAGCTTTCAAAATTATGTTAGCAAACCTGAGCGGCATTAAACTATAATAAATCTCATTTTATCAGTTTTTGCCTCGCTGGTCTTATCAGAGTTGCAAATGATATACACTATGCATACATTATGTACATACTTACATGTATATAACAGTGTATCTACGGCGCAATTTAAACTTAATACCGCGATTTACAGCAACTTGTAACTGATATCGATAACTGTAGGGGCTGTTCGAATTGTTATCGCTGCTACTTGTAACTGATCAATTTTCGAAGAAATATCGAAAAAAGTATTTTAAAAGATAGATACAGTCACTCAATTAAGTTTGAATGCACCCTAGCTTTGTCAAATTTTTGTATAACTAAAAAGTTTTGATGCTGGTTTCTTAAATTAATCTTCTCTTAACTTAAATTCCGTTTGAATGATACAAAAATTTCTTTAACCCATTGAAAATTTAGAATTTTTGTAAAAGTCTATTTTTCAACTTTTTTCCTCGGTATCAAACAAAAAATGTTTTGATGCAAAAAATTCTGCAAGCAATTCTAATAAGGACTGCTACAATTTTTTTAAAAACTTTTCTTCGCTCATTATGCTTTAAGAATTTTTTTTAAACTGCATTCCATTGAAAGGAGGAAAAAGGGGTCAAAATAGTCTTGAGTGTGACCCAATTTGAAATCAATTAATTGTGCTCATTTTCATTTACAGGGGGAGGTGCGGAATCGCTTCTACGACTTCTTATACTCACACTTTTCGCAACATTCAACACACACGCAATCGAACGAACAAAATCCAAAGAAAGATAACAAAACAAAACAGAAATTTTAACAAATCGAACGAGGTACAAAGAAACAGAGGTAAAAAATAGAAACAGAGGCAGAATGGCGCATACACATCTGGGCAGGGCGGTTAAAAACATTGAGGCACCGCGTCCACTCAAAACACAATCGCGTTCGTCGCTGAAGAACAGCTACTTGGTAATTGAGGAGTTGATACAGCTGATTGATAATGTGACTATCGGACTGCAGTCGTGCAACACGACAACGGAATCAATAACGCTCTTGTTGCACAATTTACGCGTCCATGGTCCCCAGCTGGAGGCAGTGTCCAAGGATACGCTGGATCGTGCATTCGTTGTGTTTCGCAACGCTTCGCAGGACGAACGTCTGAACATAATGACACGACTCAAGTTGCTCGAACTGATCGAATTACGTGCCAATAGCTGGGAAGACAAAGACACGATTGCCTACTACAAGTCCAAGCAGCAAGTGTCCAACGTTGAGGTGAGTTAAATTTGAAATGAATTAAAAATTAAAATGTGGAAATCTTGACACGTTCGCCATGATGCGTTACAAATCACAAATAAAACTTGTAAAATAAATAAAACAATAGTAACATATCAATATAATTCCTTTAAATTGAAACTACATTATTTTGTTACAGTTTAAGACTATTTTCTTCTAAATTTGTCGCCACATTTCGCAGACGTTCGCAAGCTGAAGTCAAACATGATTTTAATTTTTCGTCGCGTTCGCTATGCATTGTTTTCTATAAATAGTTTGAAAACGATAAATCTTTAAACCTTGTATTTTATAAAAAAAATAGTGTTTATAAAATTCATTAAACACGTAAAAAACGTTTTTGAATATGTTAGTTTTTTGCCATTTTTTGAAGTAGTGCTAATGTCGCGTTCCTGTATCCTCGAAATACCCATATAAATATATATATAAACATGAATTTTATAGCTACCACCTGAACAATATCAACACGATGCTGCCGGCGTCGTAGGCAACCAGCAAACCTTTCTCAGCACCTCCCCCACATTCGGTGTCAGCGGCATGGGTGCAATGGTCGGCGGCGGCGCTGCAGCAGCTGCTGCGGCTGCTTTCAATGCGGCAACAGTTGCTGCTGCCGCACAGGCAGCTGCCATTGCTGCGGTCGGCTCACCCAATCAGCAGCACCTGCTGTTGCCACCCGGTGAAGTCATACGCAACTCCGGCAAGTTCCCAAAGCCCACCAAAATTCCAGGCAAGACGTACTGCAAGGACGAGGTGGTCATACGTAATGCAGATTCTGGCAAGGGTATGTATTGGTTTTTATGTTAATACTTGGTGTCCTAGCGATACACACAAAGGCAATTCCTATATTCTTACAATTTATCCAATGTCTCTCTGCCTACCGACCCAAAAGTTATGGGCATTAAAGGGCGACGCGTGCACATGATTGAGGAACTTAGCGAAACAATAATATCGTTTCAAAGAGGTAAAACGCAGTATTTGTTTAACTTCACGACCGAAATAAATTCATAAGCATCCATTTGGCATAACTTTGTAATCGTCTCAAATTGGCTTGTTTTTTTTACTGGGATAACGCTCTAGGGTTGTTGATATAATATTGATATATCGATAGATATTTTTTGGTGATTATATTTAAAAAAAAAAAAAAAATACCAACAACCCCAGATAACGCATTTTTAACTCCAAATCTGCAATTGCATCAAAAGCACGATCACACGCACACACACACACAAATTTTGCACGCTCAACTCAAATTTGACACTTCCACTGTTTTATTTTGTTATTTACTAATTGGATCACGGCTCGTTTTACATAATAATAAATCATACAAACACACTTGTATATAATATTTATTTATAATACATAAATAAAATAATTAAATAAACATATTTACTGACACCTTTTTATTTAAATATACTTTTCCTGTGCAGTCAACCCTGGTGCCAAGGAACGTTTGGTGCAGATCACCGGACCAGCCGAAGATAAAATCAAGTAAGTTGTTCCTTTGTCAATATAACAGTTTATTTGAGCTGCCATCAGTGTTGCCAGGTGTTCAGCGCCTGTATTAAGCTAGATTTTGATGCATTTTTTTGCTAGAATATGCTACATGAACTTTGAAATATTATAGATTTATGGCTATAAGCAATCTGCAAATTTTATAAGCTATTCCATTTTCAAATATGCTTGATCTTGCCGGAAATAAGCTAATCTGGCAACACTGGCTGCCAGACCCCGGCGTTGCCACTTTATTAAAAAGCTAAGTGACGCCACGAAAATAACTGTTATTTGAGCAGCGTGTTTTCGACTTCACATTTCATTTACATTTTCTAATTTCCTCAGCTACGCTAAGCAACTAATGGAGGACACCATACGTCGCAACGCTTCACCGGTGCGTCTGGAGCCAGCACCATCCGCTGGCGGTGCCGGCGGCTCCTGCTCATCGCTGAACTCATCGAACTCGGATGACGCTGTACAGCCGCGGACGCCTGGCGCCAACAACAGCCTGGCCAATCGCTTGAGCTTCAATTCGGCACAGAATTTCATGACTGCCACAGCAGCGGCTCAGCAAATGCAGACGCAGCATCAGCATCACCAACAGCAGCAGCACCACCAACAGCAGCAGCAGCATCATCATCACCAGCAGCAGGTTGCCAATGCGGCTGCGGCGGCAGCAGCTGCTGCCGGTAAAGTTTTGCGTCCCAATCAGCAGCTGCTTATGCATTCATATTCCACAAACGATGCTTCCGTAGGTGAATACAAATTCACGGTCAACGTGGGCCAGCATCTCATCAAGATCACTGGTGACTGCTGCGAACTAGTGCGCGTATGTAATCCTCTGTAAAGATGCCACAGCTAACTTGGTCTAATCATTTTATATGTTTTGATGGCAGGTGGCAAAACTGGTGTTGGACGACTATTTCAGCAGCTCAGAGTTCTTGGCTTCCATGGAGGCGGGAGCTGCCTTTGATGGCACTTCGCTGGTCAGTCCGGTTACAACACCATCCACACCGCTGCCCGGCTCGGGTCCACCGCAATTTATGATGGGCAATCCTTTGCCATTGGCTGATAGCGGCATTGGTCTCAACTATGCTGCCGGGCAGGGCAACAACAATGGGGACGGCGATGATGAAGTGTTTGCCGAACCAACAGCTGGTGCTGCCAATGGAGGAGGTGCCAATCAGAATGGCCTGGCGCGTTCACGTCGCAGTCATTTCTCACGCAAGGAGTCCACACCGGAATCAAAGGCAGCACGCGAAAAGCTCGAAGAAGAGCGTGCTGTCAATCCCCTCAAGACGAATACCTGTAAGATTTGTTTACTATCGATGATTTAAAAGGAAACAGTATTGATGCTTTTGTTATAAATGGTATAAATCAGGGATCGTAATCATTATGAGTTATATTATAAAAATTACATAGTAATGATTGTTTAAAGATTTTTAAGGATTTACTTCAATGATAATGATTTATTTTTTCGCTCAAATTTAATCATTATCATTTTTTTTTTTGTGTATGTAAACAAATTTCAATAATCATTATTTGCGGTCCCTAGTATAAATGTAAACATATTATTAATTGCAGCACGCGTCTCGTATGATCTGGACCACTTGATGTACTACTCGAAAAGTCCTCACGCCTGGGCGCTGCCAACCGAATGGCTCAAAATGTTGGAAACTGTGCCCTCGATTATACGCAATAAGGTAATTCAACAAGTTGATGGTAACTCAATTGCATCGCCCAGCGCTGATCTCACTCTTGCACATAATTCATCATTATTAACAACTGCAAACGCATCAACAAAAACTACAGATGATCAAGAAAGAAAACATCAAGTCCCAAATAACCAATATGAATGTATATCCCATATTCAATACGCTAGCCATCAAAATCCAGTAACTAACAAGCAATCAAAGTTCATAACTGTTTCGGTGGATACCACAAGCGATCGCAAAATAATCTCATATGAACGCGATAACAGTCACAATTATCGTAAGCCCTCTTCCGAGTCTGATCGGAAGCTCTACAACAAGCAATTACAAATAATAACAAATACGATGGAGGCATCTGCCTCATCCACGGCAAGCAAATGCCGCAGCCAACAGCTTCAGCAACAGTCACAGATCAAGGCTGTATTCCAACGCTATAGCGAGAACGATGAGTTCTCTTTGGCCATGTGTGATGCATACTCCGGCGAGGAGTTTAACAATAATCGTGCTCTTATCTAAACAATTTTTGGAATTACTTTCAAAAACACTTTGACAATTACCAAAAAAAAAAAAACAAATCCAAAGCTAGATATTTAACCCATAGAAGTTATGCTCAGTATTCTTTAATAATAATAATAAACAAAGCATTAAAATAACAATCTTGCTAGTCAATAAGCATTATAGCTAACGAAATTAACTTGTAAAACTTTCAAGAAATCTGTGTTTTGGCTGTGAAACAGATTTAGTGTTCGCTAGAGTTACATACTATATTTAAAGTTGCCGGTCAACCCGAAGCAAATTCATAATTCACACACAAACACTCGAATACACTGTAATTAATGTTCAACAAGACTTATAACAATTACAATTTGGAAAATCTAGATTTAAATTTAACAAACTTAGCTTTAAGCGGTTTTTTTCAAAACATAATCCATCAAATTTATATACATGCCATATACATATGCATATGTAAAATAATAATAATAATAAAAAAAAAAGACTTGCAAAGTCAAAATGCTTGGGCGTAATCTAACTGTAAATTTGACATACACACAAGATCCACAAGCAAACATACACACAACTGCACGCTTATCTAACTTTAAATTTGACATCCACATAAGATCCACTGCAAACATTCACACAACTGCACGCTTACACACACACACCAGTGTTGCCAATTTGCTCTTTATGCGAACAGATCTGTCCGATTTAAAACTCGGTTTCCGGAAAAATTTCAAAACGTCACCCTATCCGGGAAAAATGTTTTTTTTTTTTTTATTAAACTTTATCCTTTATTCATCCGTTTTTAATTGTTCTAAGTCGTTCATAGAATATATGAATTACAACTATGTGTCATCTAATATATTCATTTTCGGATTGCCCAATAACTGAAATTTAAAAAAAAAAATTGATGCATTTCCTGTGGAAAATATTTAACTGGCCAATAAAGAGCTAACACTTTCAAAATTGTAGCTATTTTCAATGCTATGATATCATATGAGTTATTATTGTATGCATTAATAAGAAAATATTGTCTGTCCAGATTTTTAATCCTTTTAAAAAAAAATCTATCCTTTCTGTCCTTTTTTTTTTGAGTTTAACCGGCCGTTTTCGTATAAAGGCGTTGGCAACACAGACACATTACATTTTTAATTTAGCTTATAAATTATTATTTTGTTTACTTATCTATTATTATTATTATTATTATTGTGTTGTACAGGATCTACAGGATGAGAGCCAGCGGTTCGATGGTGAGAAATATCTAGCTAGCATTCAGAGTGCCACCAAACGAAATATTGTGGCCGCCGACGAAACTGAAAACGTGGATGAATAACAATGAAAGAAACATATAACATTTAAAAATACTAGTAATCAACGATATAGGAAGGGAAAAAGAAGACGACGAAGAGAAAATAACTGAACAACTACTGACAATATCTAATGTTTATGTGTGTGTAGGTGTGTGTGTGTGCTCGTCTGAGAGTTAACTCATTGGGGGAATCCCCCCAATATATCAGACTATATATTATTTCATTACTTTTGCTTCGACACACGACAAACTATCTTTCTGTTTTTGTACTTTGCTTTTTAGCTTTAGCATGTCCACGTACATTTCTTATTATTAAAAACGACCAAAAATGTAAAAAAAAAAAACTTAAATCAATCAAAATGAATTCTAAATACTAACTTAAGTTAGGAGCTACGATGATTTATGTGGAAAAATTTAAAGAAATCATCATTCACAAAAACTCTGTTGAGGAAATAATTAAACGATGCTCTTAGTTAAGTATAGAAAACGATCAATATATATTTTACTAATATATAACTAATAACAAAATGCAGCTAATTAATGGATCGGCATTACTCAAAAATACGAAATGCGGTTCGAACTTTAATGGAAATGCATTTTTATTCAATAGTAAACGAAACTTTTTATTTTCTCAGCACTTTTCATATTCTCTCAAAATCATTTTTTTATTTTATATTTTCAAACAAATTCTCAAAAGAAAATAAATTAAAATTGTATTTAACTTTTCTAACCTAACCTGAATTATTCTTTTGTGCAATGAATATCAGTTGAAAGATTTGTAATTTCTCTAGTCCAATGAGTTATGGAAACTTTTGTTTATTTCTACATTTAACAAAGCCAAATTTTTGGAATTTCTGTTTATGTTTTAGCTAATTTATTTAATTTATTATATTATATTTTCTAAAAGAAGAAAAAGAAAACAAACCGTTCACATATGCAAAACAAATAAATTGAATAAAGATCATTGAATTTGTTTTATTTCAACTATATTCATATAATACGATTAAAAATGTTTTTTTTTTGGTGGTTACGTTTATTTTATTTAACATTTATCTTTGGCACAGAATATAAACAACAATAAGTACACAATCACAATAACAATAGTTTCAATCTTGATATGTAAAGGATCAGTGATTTGTAAATATTGAGGCTTAAATTAAATAATACAAAACGAAATACTTTGCGCGATTAGTCAGGAAACACGGTAAGTGCCAAAGTTACACAACAGGAGACAAATATATAGCTAAGGAGATAGCAAACAACATCACATTGGTTATCGTACAATACATATTATATATGATATATTAATATATAGATATATAGTTCGTTTTTTAGTTGCCCAATAAAGGCCGTCGATCCGTGGTGCCACGTTGGGTTGAGCTTGAGTTGGAGGCATTTAGAGAAAAGAATGAATCAAGTTAGTTAAATGCTGGATCTGCATTGTAAGTAATAATACACACAATCAATTAATACAGCAAATACAACAACATCAATAGCTTGATCACCATCAACTAGACTCAATATTCACGTACATTGATGTATGATATGTGGCACGCTGCGACGGCGACATATTCAGATTACCCTGATGCTTGCGATCGTATGCCCAAATAACACAGGTCGCTATCAGGGAAACTATAAAAAAAGATAAATGTGTTTGTTTATTCAGTGTGCTATCAGATATTGTACACTAGAGGTCTGCATGAATTCCCTTAAAAATTTGAGTTTAAATGAATTAATTCGAATGGGTTAGTGAGTGCGAGGCACACTTTGAATTGAATTCGTTTGAGTGTGGGTGACATTGAGTTCTAAAATGATGGCCAAATTCAATCGAATAATTAGTAATTTTAATTGTTAAATGACTGAATTTTTTCACTGTGTTTCGAAAAGGAATAATGACTTTGATTGTCTGTTTTGATGGAATAAAAAGAAAAGTATTTTTCCTTCATTGCACAAAACAAGCTGCATAAAAATATTTTGTGATAATAATGGAGAAGCGTTGTTTTATTGCCACCAACACAGACAATGACAATAAAATTATGCTTCGGACTTAGATTAAAAACTCTTATTAATAAGTATTCGATTTTATAAATTGCATTTATATTAGACTGTATATGGCTCTTCATTGTTTTCTTTCTTATTTTCATAATGCAAAAAAGAAAATATGAAAATAATAAATTCGAATAAACTCAAAACAAAGTAGCTTTCTCACTCATTCACTTCGTGTCACTCCGTATGAACGTTGTGAGACTGAATGTGACACGAACGCACCAATTCAATCAAATTCGTTCGACTTCGCATTCGACTTCTTTCAATTCGTTTCGAACATGAATGCTTCGAACTTCGTTTCAGCTCATTCATGCAAACCTTTAATATACATACATCCACATCAATTTACTTACTCAAGAGGAACAGCATAAAGAAGAGCTGTAACCAGAAATGACTGCCTCCGCTGCTGTCAACAATCATGCCAGCCACTATGGTGACCACAGCGAGACCCAAATTTTGCACTGATTGGCAGCTGCAATGATCAAACTATTAGCACAAGTTGCTTATGAATTTAAATACAAAGAAAAACTCACAATCCGTAGGCAGTGCCCAGTTGATACTCGGGCACAATCAGCGCTACCAAGGGCCATAAACTGGCGGCCAACATCGAGTACGAGAGCCCCATAATGCACATGCTAATGTACGGATTTAAATGACTGAATGTGAGCAACATGTGAGCCACAAGCGTTGATATGGTTGCCACAAACACCCAGCTAACATTGCGTCCAACTCGATCAATGATAAAACCAAATAGAGGCGATGCTATGGCCGAGATTAGGTACACAATTGAATTGACATTGTTGGCCTGTTCGGGCGTCATTTGGAAATTGGATATAAAGAAGGCTTGGCCCAGTGCCACAAATGGAAATATGGCCACATAGTAGGCCACACAGACCACCGAGACCATCCAAAAGTCCATTTTGAAAGAGACAATGTCACTTAGCTTGGCAATCTCGCCGCCAGGATTGTTATTCCTCTTCAGTATGCGCTCGGCACGTTTGTCCATCCAACCTGTAAATAATATAAATTTAAATGTATAATTAAACTAGTGAACGGTGCTTCAGTCGAGCATACTCGACTGTGGGAGACCCCTACTTACTATGGAAAAAAAAAACAATGCTTAAAGTAAAATTATATAAATCTCTATAGACTGATCGTTCCTATTTTAGCTACATGGTATAGTGGTCCGAACCAAAATCTAAAACAAACTCGATCTGCGTGCAATATAGACGAACCTACATACCAAGTTTGGAATCTCTGGCTCTTATAGTCTAGGAGATTTAGGCATCAATACAGACGGACATGGCTATATCGACTAGACTGTTGATGCTGATCAAGAATATATATATTATACTTTATAGGGTCTGCCACGCCTCATTCTGCCTGTTACGCACTTTTTTTGTGACAAACCTAATAGCCCCTGTATTTTTTTTAAGTACGGGGTCTAAACAGCTATAAAATAAATCATACCCAGTATTAAGGTGCATATCAGTGACATGACGCAGGTGCTCGATGCTATAAAGAGTGCCACGCCCAATCCAGTATAGCCCGCATAGAACTGGGATACATAGCCGTAGAGCGGCTGCATACTCCAGAAGTTGACAGTGCTGCCAAAACGTGCCACCGACAACTGCAGACCAAAGACCATGTTCAGCTCCTTGCCCTTGAACCACAACACCGCATAGCTGTTCTGGGCCACGGCCAAGGACTCGGCGCCAATGCCAAAGATAAAGCGGCCCACAATCATCAGCCAAAACTTGCCCAACAGGCCGCCCGTGGCGAATATCAATTGACCCAATAGCACAATTAGCATGTAAATAATTGTTCCCATGCGTATGCCAAAAACGCGATCGATCAGGAATCCTCCAACGAAGCAAAGCACAATATTAGGCCACGAGTAGATGGAATAGATAAAGGTAAACTCAGTAGCATTCAAGTCCAGTTCCTTCTGAAATACATCCTGCAGTGCGCCCGGATTATCATAGCAGAAATAGGAGCCTATAATAAATAAAACAGGTAATAATCAGTAATGCCAATTTGGCCGTTTTTAGGATAGATTTGTTTGGTTTTAAACTGCTACAGCCGGGAATAAACTCAAATATCTTCAATTCGAAAATCTGGCCTTTTTTTAGATTCAATTAAATTGAATGAAAATTTTGTAATTTTGTTAATTAAATTAAATTAATTAATTAAATCGATATACAGACTAACAGTTAACAGTTTCGCAGTATCGCCAAAATTCAACTCTTAAAACGTGAGAAAATTGAAAATACGTCAGGATTTTGGTCCGAAGCAAACAAATATCGAATCTTTAGAAGTGGTCACTTTTGCTCTGACTCTTCTACCGTTGCCATGGTCGATGACAGAAGTAGAGAGGGTTTTTAGTCAAGTTATTTTGGTAAAAACTAAATCGCTTAGAAATAGAGACGTTTAATGGTATTTTGACAATTAGGTAAATTTTTATAACAGCCGTGGGCACGCATGGGCTCCGGGAGCAAGCGCCTGCTCCCAAACTCAGATTTCGTGACCACCGCTGGTTTATATTATCAACATTTTCAATTTTAATTCGTATAAATTGCCTGGCAAATGCCTAAAGATGAAAGGCACCATGGCAAAGAAAATGCAGAAAAAAATTCGTTATACTTTAAAACTTTTAAACTAAAAAAAGTAGGAAACAAATTTGGCCTGTGTTTTTTTTTAGTTTTGTCTTTTTTTCGGAAAATATTTGGCATCACTGGTAATAATTAATCTTGTTTAATGTTCAGTTTTTCAGTTTGCTTACCAAATCCGAGCAAACACATAAAGACCAAGGCCAGAAATCGATGTGGCGTGCTGTCCGGATCACAGCAGCCGGGATCCGTTGGCACGGCCAGGACCGTGTCCCTGGTGCTACGACGACGCACCACAGGCTTCTCATCCTCCCCACTGCTGCTGGAGTCCACAATGGGCAGACGTTCCTCCCGTGACATTTTCTCGTATGATGACAACAACAATACGAAGACAAAGTTGATGGATAACAAGGAGGAGGGACGAGCGTATGGAGGTGGGATGCAAATATGTTTACTTTACTTGGATGAGTTCACTGTTTTAGGTTGGGGTGGGGAGTAGAGCTTGCGCCTCTTTAGCAGCCAGCAGCGGCTGCCTTTCTATTGTTGTTGCTTATCACTGGCCCACATCTTGGTTGTTGTTGTAGTTGTTGTTGTTGCTTTATTGATTATTCCACTGCAAGTGCAGGCAAACTTGTTGCGGTGGGGGGCGGGGGGTAACTTTAAGTGATTGACTTGAAATAAGGTTGAGTTGTTAATCTGAAATGAAAAAGTAGATAAAATACATAATACATACATACATATACAAACATATGTGCATTAGAAAGGTCACGCTATTGAACCATGACCAATTCCGTTGGGCAAACAAGACCAATCTTGTCAGTTTTGCCGTCGTCAAATGCGATGTTAATCAATTAAATGCATGCTTTAAGTGCGCGGCTTTATTGAAGCATTAAATGATACGACAACTGGTTTAAAATTTCAATGAGCTTCCTCTGTTATTTACGTATTGGAAAAGAGGTTAATATTCACATATGTATATGCTATGTAAACATGTATACATTCTAAACTAAATGCCTTTTATCTATCAACGCCAACTACGCACGTCACACCATAATTAATCAGCGTCTTTAAATGTACTTCATTCAGTTTGTTTTGAAATTATAATAAGGCGCGCGCGCCAAATGATTCAAAAGCACTGCTTAAACCCACTGATAACAAAAAAAAAACAAATTTGTCATTGTTATTGTTTCATTTCAAAGCAAAACCTTAGCCATTCACATATATATGCACAGTATGTAAATGTTAAAAGCTCAACAAGTCAGCAGGTGCTCTAAGGACATGCCCATATGTTAGCTAGCTGTGTTTCCTACCTGTTTTCCGCAAGCGGAAAAATCAAACTGAATCGTTTTTCTGAAAAATACTTAGCTCGTCTGTTTTAGGGTTGTTGATATAATATTGATGTATCGATATTTATTTTTGGTGATGATATATTTTTGGGCGATATTTTTTCTAATGATATTAAGAATATCGATATAATTGTGTTCGATTACCCATTCGACATCGTTGCATTCAGTGGTGTCAGATTAGCTTATTTCAGGCTAGATCTAGCATATTTGAAAATGAAATAGCTTATAGAATTTTCATATAGCACGTTCTATCAATAAATGCTTTTTATTGACATCAACGAAATATTTTATAATTTTAAAATATTTTAATGCAAAATGTGTGGATTCTTTTTCTTTTTTACTGATTGTATCGTGAACTTTATTCATACAATCTAGAATTTGTTTTCTTATCGATGGTGTTTGGCTGAAAGGCACAATGAAAAAGTTTTTGATATTAGGCTGCATGCGAAATCGAAAAAACATTTATCATCAATGGGCTCAATAGTTCAATCACAATAATATTTTAGTCAATATTTAGGTGAGGAAGACTTCAACAAAAACCTAATGATTTTGCATGTTTTCTTGCATTTTCTTTTTTAGTTTATTTTCGCTAATTTTTACTCAAAATCTAACTTATACGGGTGCTGAAAACATGGCAGCACTGCCATGTACGATCCAAGCATCGATGTTTTTAAAGTAAAGCATCGAAGTATCGATGTTATCATCGATATTTCTCCAGCTTTATCAAACATAAATATATATTTTTTTAATGCGACACAAAGTTCAAATGTGGTGAAGCACAGGTTAAGCAAAATAAAGAGCACTTTGTAAAGCAGCAACAAGTAGGTTTATTCCAATCAAGTACTTGTCATTTATATAATTCAAAATATATCATCGCTAACGCGTGCTATTCATCGTGTAAACACAAATATGTATTTTGTTGCTATGAAATAATGTCAACGCAACAGCGCAAATTATACGGAAACAAAACAAAACGTTTCGAAACATCACTGCAAAACTACATAATACACACACGCATCTATTTTTGTAATGCTCACAACAGGCGTAATAATTCCACTTAGTGTTGTTGGCTAGAGTAAACAGACAACAGACAGAAGATGGCTGCGATAAAGGTATAATATGCCAATATTTTGATTACATTTTTAGTGCGTTGTAAATTTACACATGTATGTTCTCTCCCTCTCTCTCTCTGTGTGTGTGAATTTGTGTTATAGAACATCGTGCTGGGCATTGCATATGGCCTGTGGGACAGCATACGAGGCATGACGCTGGTGCTGCACATTGACAACGAGGTGGCCCGCCAGAATGCAGAGATTGAGACAATGCGACAACTGCGTCGCATGGACAGAGAACACTACAGGGAATCGCAGCGATCTCCCTCTCCCGTGCCCAGCTCGGCGGCAGCTATGATACGCGAAGAGTATGCGAAGCGTGCGGAGTTAAGCTCCGACGAGCGCACGCTGGAGAAGATTATGAAAAAGAAGCCCTCGGAGAAACCACAGCCTCAGGCGTAAGCATACAAACTACTAGTGTTTCCCTTGCAGATTACTGTATTCCATTTTTGATCGATCTCTGTCTCCAATCTCTGCAAGGATATAAATAGCGGTATTCCGTAAACTGATTATTCTGTCCAAACATAAGTTATCGATAAATTGCAGCTGTTGCATAAACAGTGCTGTCAGGTGTTAAGCACCCTCATAAGTTAGATTCTCAGTAAAAATAAGCTAAAAGTAAAAAAAAAAATGCTGAAAAACAAGCTATATTCAAATGAAAGGAAAAATACAAAATTTTTAGTTTTTTATATATATTAAATTAGTTAACAAATTATCGCTTTTTTGAAAAAGACTAAAACTTTTTTATTGCTCAATCCAAATCTGGGAAGTTAAAAAAAATATTCATAAGAAAAAAAAGAATGATTTTAAAAGCAAACCTTATGCTTAAGTATGTAGGTGCATTTTGTTACGCAATTTTGTTTTTCTAAAATCTATCTGACTAAAAACGTGTTCCACTTCCACGACTTTATTATTTACGACTAGATTTATTTACAAGCTATTTTATTTTCAAATATGGCTAGATCTAGCCCGAAAAAAGCTTATCTGGCAACACTGTGCATAAACAAAAACTTGATTTTTGTGTTTGGACTTTACACGAAAACAGAATAATCAGTTTATGGCGAAATCCCAACAATAAATAGCCCTCATGACTAATTCAATTTATTACGCATTTGCAGAGAGAAGAAAATCGCTAAGAAACTGTTCAAATGCTGTCTACTAAATGGCGGCTTTACGTGGCTGAGCATTGTGCTCTTCGAGTCTGTGCTCCTGCCCACACTGAAGTTTTGCTTGACAATATTCTATGGCACACAATCGGACACATTGCCCTTTGTCTGGAGCTGGCTGCATCCGATATTGTCGCTGCTGTTTGGCATGATGTGGGTGCTGCCCATCTTTATGTTATCCAAAATTGTCAGCTCGTTGTGGTTCGCGGACATTGCCAATGCGGCGTATCGTGTGCGCAAGGGAAGACCACAGTTGATACCGAGCATAAGCAAGCTGGTTGCCGATTTCCTCTTCAGCATGGTGGTGCAAATGCTGTTTCTGGTCCAGAGCATGCTGGTCAATTTGGTGCCAATGAAATATGTTGGCTCCACGTTGTGCTTTGTGCATTTGTGCCTGCTTTATTCGCTGTACTCCTTTGAATACAAGTGGTTCAACATGGGCTGGGAGCTGCATCGACGTCTCACCTACATCGAAAAGAATTGGCCATATTTCTTTGGCTTCGGCATACCGCTGACTGTGCTAACAAATATGTCCAGCTCTGTGATTGTCAGCAGCTGCATATTTTCCATATTCTTTCCGCTTTTCATACTCAGCGGCAATGAGGCAAAGCCAATTGTGGACACAACGTAAGTTTTAATTTAATTGAACAATATTATGATTCTATATACGAATATCCAAAAATATTACTCAAAAATACGAAAATTCGGAAAAAAAATTGGGAATCGTAAATTACGAATCCAATAATTGGGAATCTAAAATTGGGAATCTAAAATTAGGAAGACAAAAATTGGGTAAACAAAAATTGGGAAAACAGAAACCGGGGAAAAGCTGAAAAAAGAGCGATTTTTAATAAAATATTTTTGATTTCAGCTTTATCCTATTAGCAACAAAAAAAATAAATTTGTATAACCATTTATTTCAAAATCAGGACTTTGATCGCCAGCAAATGTAATATTCATTCGGTCAGGGGCGCGAACCATTTATTTCGAAAATCAATATATATTTATGTTGTGTTTTGAGTAGAGATTTTAGAAGGTTGCTTGTTGCTTAAATATTTTTCCATTTGTTTATTTAACAAAAACAACCGACCATTCTGTCACAGAGCTATTTGAATACAAATATTATTAGAAAGAATTTAACCAATGACAGGAAATCCAAATATACTTTTCCCAATTTGTTTTTTCCTAATTTTTGTACTCTGAATTAATAAGGTGATGTATTCGTTTGACGTTCCCTCTTTTTTCGGGGCACAAACGTCATTACGAGAGCATTTTCTATATATCTATCTCTCTCTCTAAGACTAATTTTGACAGATTTGCCCCGAGAGACAGCGAATACATCACCTGCTCTGAATATTTTTCTTAGTTGAAATTCCTAATTTATGATTCCTAAATTGTTCTTCCCAATTTTGGAGTCATAAAATGATATTCAACGTTTTTTTTTTCTTATTTTTAAAATTCTTTAAAAAAATTTTGGAATTAGCATGAGGTACCAATATCATATTTACGAACATTATCCCTTTATTTTAGTGACTTCTCGCTGAGACTCTTCTCGCCAGTGGTTTTCATATCAAACATGTGCTTTGGCGGCAATCCCTGGAGCAAGACCAATCGTCTCTTAGCCCAACAGCGCAAACAGTTGGAGCAGCAGAATCGTCAGCGTCTCTTGCAGAACGAGGAAGCGTTGCGCAAGCACAAGAAGCAGCAATATATGTTGCAACAGCAGCGAGAACACGATTTGCACACAAGACGCGATCATTCGCGTTCCCAGACACCGCAGAATCCAGGACAGCCTGGTCAGCGGCAATATCGTTACGCACAACCGCCGGTGTTTGATGCGTCGCGTGTGCGGGATTCTTCGGCGTCATCTACGCACAGTTCAAACGCGACCACGCCCACCAGCTTCAGGCCGCCGCCCTACTTTGGTGGTGGTGCCACAATGCGCATCAATGCACCGTTGGTGCCCACGCCGGTGCCTGGAGCGCCGCGTGCTCCAATTGTGGTGCGCGATGAGACGGGACCCGATGACTGGAATTTGTGAGATTTTAATGCATATACAGACAGACTTACCACATATAGAAGTACCAATAAAAACGATAGCATAGGCTCTATTATGTATATATCTTTATGTACTGCAACGAACTGTGTATGCTAAAAATTAATATAAGTCTACGCATAGTAATAATAATGACAATGACTAGCGAGCGTTCAGCGCTCTCCACAACTAGTAGCTATTACTTATCTAATGTTTTTATGTAAGACTATGTGTATTTTTACGCCCACTTAACGCATCATTGACAGCGTTCCATTTAGAAATTATTGACGCGCCTTTACGATAATTATTGTCCGTATTGGCGTACAAATGAGTAATAAAAGTTTTCTTTTGTATTTTCGTCAAGTGCAAGAGTTTTATTTATATGTTTTGCGGGAATTTGCCGTGTAAAGATAATGTATATTCATTTCATGTTAGGAAATCGATAAAATTTGTAAATGTTAATCACAAAATCCTTTATTTGCCGCAATCTTGAGAACTGTAAGAATTAAAATCGAAACGAATATCGGTTACAAGTTACGGTTCCGATTATGTTCGCATATCGATTACGCAAAATCTTTGAATAAAGGTTTCGTAACGGTGAACCGGTTTTTGAATGTTTTGGATTTGAACCACAGCTATGGTTTCGGTTCACAAACAAATTTTTTTTACAAAAATAAAATAATTAAAAAGGCATTACTTAATGTTTCGCACATTTGTTTCACATACTCTTCAGTTTGATGTAGTTTAGTTACATTTTAAAAATTTTAATATTTTATTTTAAGAAAATTAAAATCAAATATCAAAGTTAAAAATGAAAAATAAGTTTTTTTTTATAAATAAAAATCGAAATTAACCCTTATAAATGAAACGGTTATTTCGGTTTTTAGGTTTCGGTCAAATGAAATTGTTTTTATCGGCTACGGTTTCAGTTACGCTTTTAAATTTCAATCGGTTTTTACCGGTTTAAGGTTACGGTTAGGGTTTTAATCCCTGATTGTAGACAATTAAATAATTATAAATAAATATTTTCTCGTTTTCAGACAGCCTAAGAATTGTCCAAGGCTTAAGTTTCCATTTTTAAAATCAATAAATAATTTAAATTCAACTCTTTTTGTACAGACATTTCCTATACATAAATATTATTTTTAGTTGTCCAATTGTTGTCCCCAGTGCGAGAATGGGGGTGTCACCAATTAGCGCTTGAGTGTTGGCACGCACAACTGATTGTGGGCTCGGGGGCATGGTCAAGGGGCGGGCTCAATTGATTATCTCCAAGGATACACATATGTCCACACATTGCAATCGTTAAAAGTCCAACAATTGCTGGACGGAAATGGAAATGGATTTTAGTCAGTAGTCAATTGAAGTTCGGGCTCTGCGGTGCAATTCCTGGTCCTGTTCCTGTTCGGAGTGGAAAATGATTGACAAGTGGCTAAAGACTTTTAAATATTTGTGGTTGTTGTGGATATTGCAGCAGGCTGCAATCCATTTGGAAATTGCAGCACAAACAAGTCAGAATATTAATGTGTGTAAGTTTCAGAATCGATTTTTATACCCTGGGGGTATATTAAGTTTGTTCAAAAGTATGTAACAGGGAGAAGGAAGCATCTCCGACCCCATAAAGTATATACAGGATTTCAGAGATGGTAAGAGCTAGGATCACCAAATTTGGAATGAAGACTTCCTTATTATGTCAGGCAATATCAGTTTATGTTAAAATTTTGCCACGCCCGCTAGCGGGGGGCGTAATTAATCAAAAACTTACATCACTTTTAATTGAGGGTTTTAACTTACATTTTTAAATTCTTTTTGTTCTAACGGTTGTAGGAAAAACTTATCACCAACTTTCATCACGATTGAGCCATAAATAGTGAAGATATTAAAAATTTTGTCTAAGGATTTTTAAATGGCAATTCTATAAACAGAAATAATGGTCAATTTATTCATTTTACATTTACTACTCTACCAGAATGTACATCGAGAATGAAACTCGAATTTGTATCTTCAATCTAAGTGGCGTAGTGGGAAATCGAAGTTCAAATCTAGGTCCTGTCGATGCAAATGATTTTTAATCATATAATATTTTTAGTGCATTTGAATTGCCGGTTCAATGCTAGAGATACGCGCCCATGTGCAATGGGTCGTGGGTTCGATTCCTGATTTGGTTAAAGGTTTTATGTTCGTTTTTTTAATTATTTTTCCTTTAAGTTAATTTTTAAAATTTTAAGATATTGGGTAAATTGGTTCAAATCACTTATTTAAATCATATATGTATACATGTATCTGCGAAAGAATCGATAGGTGGATAATTAAGGATATATAGTATGACAATTGCATGGGCATCAAACCTTCGGCCTGGAGCCAGGGTATATTACTGTAAAGTGCACTCGACTCTTCCGCTTCTTATTATATTATATTGTATCTATAAATCTTGGGTAAATTAATTAAGTTGAAAAGTTGGGTGGTTACTAATGGTGGCATTGACAGTTGATTGCGTAAATAATAATGTCTTTGTGGTGTCCTTGCTTAAATAATAAACGTAACCCGCTGACAGTGTTCATCAATGAGGTGGACAATGAGCCGGCCATGAAGGCGGTGGACGTGGTCTTGACTTACCTGAAGAAGAACCCCAGCTATGGTATATCAGTTCAAGTGGAATCCATTGAGGCGAACAAAACTGATGCCAAAATATTGCTAGAAGCAAGTGAGTAACATAACATAAATATATAAACCAGTAATCCTCTCCAGCTGCATAATCATTGGGCACTCCCATAGTTTGCAATAAATATGCATCCAGCATTGAGAAGAAACAAACACCGCATTTGATTTTCGATACAACCAAGACGGGCGTGGCCTCGGAAACGGTGAAGAGCTTCACCCAGGCCCTGGGTTTGCCCACCATCAGCGCCTCCTATGGCCAGGAGGGCGATCTGCGCCAGTGGCGCGACTTGGACGAAGCCAAGCAAAAGTATCTGCTGCAGGTGATGCCGCCAGCAGACATCATTCCCGAGGCTGTGCGCAGCATTGTCAAGCGCTTGAACATCACCAATGGTAAATACAAGTATATAATAATATAAATAAATAAATAAGTAAATAAATAGATAACATAACAAAAACAATGAATACATCTTTAAGAAACCAAACAAAATTGGGATGAAAAAATAAAGGAAACATATTTTTGAGTTTTTATCTATATTTTTTTATTTTTGTTTATGAAATTTTTTTGTTTCAAGGGACTGACAATACTGATTGTTTGTTTTTTTTTTTAAATTACAAAATCACTCATAATAACTTTTAGAATACTCATCTTTATGGCTCATTTATGCATTTTCACTATTATTTAAATTTTTTTAAGTCTTATAAGTAGATTTGTTTACAAAATAATGATTTAATTTTAATTATACTTTACTACTCAGCCAATAAGCAATATTTTTGAGCAAAAAGTAAAACTTAATTAAACTCAAGTTGTAACTTCGACAAATTTTAATTGAATGCTCTCCACAAGACATTTTCTTTTAAATGGATCGTTATTATGGTTTGCCTTGATTTATTGACTGGGAATATGTATAACTTTTGCCTTAATTCCCAAAGTAAAAATCGAAATAACGACTTCAGTTTTGAGCAAAAAATAAAGCTCTTGAAATAATGATCATTCCATAAGTTGTATTTTTTTGAGTAGTAAAGTATAACTCAAATTTAATCATTATTTTGTGAGAAAATCAATAAAAATTAAAATTGATTTTGATTTCATACATTTAAAAAAAAAACATGATGATTTAAGTCCCTGAAAATTATTCCTAATTTCTAATTTTCATTGCCAGATTAAACGCTTACTTATTTTTATTTCCAAATTTTGGTTATCTTACTGTCAATTTTTGACATTCGTTTGGGGAATCATAATAAGTGCAATCCAAACCCAGCTTAATCAAATACCTTTTCCAGCTGCCATACTCTATGACGACACCTTTGTGATGGATCACAAATACAAGTCCCTGTTGCAAAACATTCAAACACGTCATGTCATCACGGCCATAGCCAAGGATAGCAAACGTGAACGGGAGGAACAAATCGAAAAGTTGCGCAATCTGGACATTAACAACTTTTTTATTCTCGGCAATCTGCAGTCCATTCGCATGGTCTTGGAGTCGGTGAAGCCAGCGTATTTCGAGCGGAACTTTGCCTGGCATGCGATCACCCAGAGCGAAGGAGAAGTCAGCAGCCAGCGGGATAATGCAACGATTATGTTTCTGAAACCCATGGCGTATACGCAATATCGAGATCGCTTGGGACTGCTGCGAACGACTTTCAATTTAAATGAGGAACCCCAGCTGGCATCCGCATTTTATTTTGATCTAGCACTGCGTAGTTTTCTGGCTATCAAGTAAGTGAAGAGGAGATAATTGAAAAGACACGAAAAACAACCTTTTTCGTGTTGATAAATTATTACACTTGAAAACTAAGAAAACTTCTTTAAGACATCAAGAAACTAACCAATTATTCGGATACCATTTTATGCCTAGTTAAAGTTAGGTTTAAGCTTCTTGACTTCGGGAAAGCCCCAATTTAACTATTAAGTGCCGATAAATTTGAAATTAAAAAGGTAAAAGAAATTAATAGCTTAGAGGAAAACCCACCAAATAATGGGGTGTCATATTTATGTCTGGATAATTGGGGTTCTACTTTCATGTTTTTCCCCTTTATTTTATTTTTTTTTTTTAGAGAAATGTTGCTGTCAGGCGCGTGGCCAAAGGACATGGAGTATCTGAACTGTGACGATTTTCAGGGCGGAAATACACCTGAACGCAATATTGATTTGAGGCAATATTTTACACAGGTGTGTAATTCTTTTCAACCCGAAAGGGGAAAGTGCTGTCTAATTATTGTTTACGAAATGTGTTTGAACACAGGTTAGCGAACCAACATCCTATGGCACTTTCGACCTGGTCACGCAACCGAGGAAGCCCTTTAACGGCTACAGCTACATGAAATTTGAAATGGACATCAATGTGCTCCAGATTCGAGGCGGTAGCTCGGTTAACAGCAAATCGATTGGCACCTGGACAGCTGGACTCGACTCCCCGCTGGTCGTCAAGGATGAGGAACAGATGAAGAATCTAACCGCTGACACGGTCTATCGCATCTTCACAGTTGTGGTAAGTGATCCCTGGATAAGGGACTGCTCAAGCAATTTTATTGACAAATTTACAAATTTGCATATGGGTATTTCTAGGATCGAGAAAAAAAATTTCTAAAGTGAATATTTTGAAAAATGTTTTCTCACGTGTTTATTGCATTTTATCAACACTGGTTTTATTATAGAAATCAAGGTTTGAAGACTTGTCGTTTTCGAATTATTTATAGAAAAATATTGAGTAGCAAACGCGACAAAAAATGGAAGTGGAAATTAATAATTTGGAAGAAAATACTCTTAAACTATAATAAAATAATGTAGCTTTTCATTTTATAAATAATTTTGATATGTTACTAAAATTTTATTTATTTAACAAGTTTTTTAGTACGCGAAAATTTACCCAAATTTTTTAACTTTCAGAGCTATTTTTTATGTAAACCACTATATTCAATTCCAAATTAAGAAAATTAGAAAGAACAGAATATGTTTACTCTGGTCATCATATACATATTTAAAAAATAAAAATTTTATGTAAATTTAATTTTAAAAAATAATTGAGTTTTAAAAAATGTGAATTTTAATTTAATTTTTAAACTCATAATCGATTTTAGAAGTTCCAAATTAGCCTAGAAAAGTGGCTTTTAATGAAAAACACGCTACTTTTTGTATCGCGGCATAAAATAGGTTAAGTGCTGAAAATACTTGATTACTTGCTTTTAGCACTTTTTTTTGTCTCTGTGAATTTACTTTGATATTATTTTGTTGACAGCAAGCGCCTTTTATAATGCGAGATGAGACGGCACCGAAGGGTTACAAAGGCTACTGCATCGATTTGATCGATGAGATTGCGGCAATCGTGCACTTTGACTATGAGATTCAAGAGGTGGAGGACGGCAAGTTCGGCAACATGGACGAGAAGGGGGAATGGAATGGCATCGTGAAGAAGTTGATTGACAAACAGGCGGACATTGGACTGGGCAGCATGTCGGTCATGGCCGAGCGGGAAATTGTGATAGATTTCACAGTGCCATATTATGATCTGGTCGGCATTACCATCATGATGCAGCGTCCCACCTCGCCGAGTTCGCTGTTCAAGTTCCTTACCGTGCTGGAGACGAATGTCTGGCTGTGTATATTGGCTGCCTACTTCTTCACCAGCTTTCTCATGTGGATCTTTGATCGCTGGAGTCCCTACAGCTATCAAAATAATCGGGAGAAGTACAAGGATGACGAGGAGAAGCGCGAGTTCAACTTGAAGGAGTGTCTCTGGTTCTGCATGACTTCGCTGACGCCTCAAGGCGGCGGTGAAGCCCCAAAGAATCTTTCTGGTCGCCTGGTGGCTGCAACTTGGTGGCTTTTTGGGTACGTATCCATAAATTAAATTTTAATAATCTCGGAAAAAAAGGGGGAAAAGTGCCTTTGTTTTCCTGTCATTGGTTAAATTCTTTCGAATTTTTAAAATACCTAAGGAAAGAGCAAGATGAACAAGACATTAAGGTTATTTAATTATTAACTCAATACATACGAAAACATACGCCAACTAATCGCGCGATTTTTAATAAAATATTTTTGATTGCGGATATTCCTAATTTTTATTTTCCCAATTTTTGTTATATAATTTTTGTGTTCCCAATTTTTGTCTGCCCAATTTTTGCTTTCCTAATTTTTGTCTTCCTAATTTTGGATACCTAATTATTCGTTTCCTAATTTTGGATTCCGAATTTTCGTATTCTGAGTAATTTTCCTATGTGTATTTCAAAACTGTTGTCGATCACAATAATTATTTTTAAATTTATTGAAAATAATAAATTTTTTTATTTGGTTTCTTAAATAATTCTACACTCAAATTTGAATAAACAAATGTAACTCGTTTTATTTTGAATTTTTGGGACTGTGTATCTTTGTTTAACTTTGAAAAAACTGAATCAATCGAAAATTATATTTGAAAAATAAGGTTTTAAATATATTCCAAAAATTTTAAGGACTAACAAAAATTCTATTTTTTTTATCTGCTTTTCCCGTATTGTTTTGAATTTCATTCCATTTTCGCTAGATTCATTATCATTGCCTCCTACACCGCCAATTTGGCTGCCTTTTTGACCGTCTCCCGTTTGGACACACCTGTTGAGTCGCTGGACGATCTGGCCAAGCAGTATAAGATTCTATATGCTCCGTTGAATGGATCCTCGGCGATGACGTATTTCGAGCGCATGGCAAACATTGAGCAAATGTTTTACGAGATCTGGAAGGACTTGTCCCTGAATGATTCACTTACGCCGCTGGAGCGCTCCAAGCTGGCCGTCTGGGATTATCCAGTGAGTGATAAGTACACCAAAATGTGGCAGGCCATGCAGGAGGCAGGACTCCCGGCCACCTTGGATGAGGCAGTGAAGCGTGTGCGCAACTCCAGCACGGCGACAGGATTCGCGTTTCTGGGAGATGCGACGGACATTCGTTACCTGCAACTGACCAATTGTGATCTGCAGGTGGTCGGCGAGGAGTTCTCTCGCAAACCGTATGCGATTGCCGTGCAGCAGGGATCACATCTGAAGGATCAGTTCAATAATGCGTAAGTTGCGTGCTTAAACAGGGGAAATCCGAAAACTGACTGAGCTCGGAATTTCCAAAACTGAGAACAACAATATTTATTTCAAGTTCGATTTTCGCAATCTCATAAATTTAAAAACAAGGAAAGGATACAAATATCGGTTTCAGTTACGGTTTCGGTTATGTTCGCATTTAGGTTTTCGGTTATCGGTTACACAAAATCTTTGAATAAAGGTTTCATAATGGTGAGCCGGTTTTTGTATGTTTTGGTTTTGGTTTCGGGTCACAAAAAAAAAAAAATGTTTGGAAATTAAAAATTTTAGTAATAATAATTAATAAAAAAATTTTTTTTATCGAAATTTTTTTTTTTTTTGAATTTTTATTAAAAAAAAAAATTTTATTTTGTTTAAATTTTATTTTTTTTTTGACCCTTATAAATGAAACGGTTATTTTGGTTTACAGAGTTTCGGTTTTAAGGTTTCGGTTACGGTTTTAGTTACAGTTTTCAATTTTAATCGGTTTTACCGGTTAAAGGTTACAGAATCGGTTAGGGTTTTAATATCTGTCTAAAAATAAAATTTATTATTATTTTTCTGAGTGTAGCTAATCCGTGTGTTGAATCTTTCAGCATCTTGACCTTGCTGAACAAGCGACAGCTGGAGAAGCTCAAGGAGAAATGGTGGAAGAACGACGAGGCTCAGGCCAAATGCGAGAAGCCGGAGGATCAATCGGACGGCATATCCATACAGAACATTGGCGGCGTGTTCATCGTCATCTTTGTGGGCATTGGAATGGCCTGCATTACGCTCGTCTTTGAGTATTGGTGGTACAAATATCGCAAGAATCCCCGTATTATCGATGTGGCCGAGGCGAGCTCGGAGCGGATCAATGCGAAGGATCAAGGCGGCAAGTTGGCGGATGGTGTCATTTTGGGTCACACTGGCGAGAAGTTTGAGAAATCCAATGCTGCACTGCGTCCGCGCTTCAATCAATATCCGGCGACATTCAAGCCGCGTTTTTAGAGGACCTGTAAACCAATAAAAAAAAGAGGAAATAACGCACAAAGAGATCGTCTACGTCGTACAGTTATAAGAAATTCTTTTTCACTTTTTTATGCACTTTTAATCAATCCGTGTAATTTTAATAAATTTGTGTGTTTAAAATTGCTGTTGATTTGGTGTTATACATATATATGATGATAAATATACATGTTGTGCTTGCAGACTTAATATTTTAAATTTATTTGCTTATTTTTGCTAATTATTTACCAAGTACTTAAATAGTGAATCTAAACGCTTTAGCAGCGAAATTTGAACAACAAACCATTACATTCCATTTATTACTTGTTTCAATTCCAAGACGGTTCTAGTGTATTTCGAACTTATAATATGTAGCCCTGGATCGATTGACATCAACAAAAACATCGGAAAGCATCGAGAAATATCGCAGACAAGCATCGATGCTATCATGCTGGTTTCTTACATCACTCACACACAGCAAAACTCGCGCGTTATCGATTTGTGGATAAAAACTCGATATCATTTTCTCCAATGGAAATTATTCAAATTTTAAAAAATACATATATTTATTATTATAATAAAGCAAATTTTGAAATTAATTTGGATTAGCTTAGTAAAAAATTACAAAAATATAAAAAGTTCCAAAATCGATAAAAAAATATAACAAAACTCCCATAAAAAAAATACAAAAATCTCGCTTCAAAATTAATTTAAAAAAAAACATAAAACAATTTTTGAAAAGAGTTAAATATTGTCATTTATGTCACTGTCGCCAGGACTGCCACCTTCTTTTTTAGCGCCAAGTGTGGCCAAGGCTGCCGCACAGTTGCATGATTTCTTTATTAGAGGTGGACAAGCTCTCCGATGGTTCGATGTTTGCTGAACACATACAATTTTTTGGACACGGCGTTGAAATCTGTTAATAAAAGGGATTGTATTGAGGATTACATTTTGAAATTTTTTTTTTTCAAATATTTTAGATGGTCGTAATAATCAGGATTGTTTGTTTTTTTTGTATATAAAAACATTCGATAGTAGCCTACCAAACACCGATGATTCCGATGTTTTGCAAGCTTCGATGTTTCACTCGATGTTTTTCCACCTCTAATCTACTTACACTCCAAAAACCGAGAAAAAGTGTGTGAAAATTTGTGAAATATTTCAATAAACAAAAAGAAATTTAAGCAAAGAAAATAAATAACGTGTTTTGCCGCGTGTTTAAGTAAATAGTTTGTATGCGTCGCTTGAAGAAATTATCCAAGAGTCACAGCGTGACGGGTACGGGGGAAAACGATGCGACGGCAGCGGCAACAACAACAGCGACCGATGCGGCCGTGACAGACACGAATGGCGGAGGAAACATCGCAACGAATACGCCAAAAGAGACTTTACTTAATGCAGATATCTTTAAGCATTTCGACAAGTCCGGTCGAAGTGAATTGTACGTCTACATTAAGATTCATAACAAGCTACAACTGCATATAACTAATTTCACGTTCGTTTATTAGTTTGAAATACCTGAAGCAACAACTGCAGGAAAGTCCGGAGAGTCCAGTATTTGATCGGAATGGCGTCTTTAAGCACGGCATCTCGAATGCCATCTATGAACTGCTCTGGCAAGCATTGCGCTACAAGCTCAAGAAGGATGTCGTGCTGCACGTGCTCACCGACGTTGTGGCAAGTTATCGCAAGCAAATTCAACTCGAGCATAAATTGATTTTCATTTGTTGTTAATCTTTAGGCGCTTCACAAGGAGTTTCCCAGTCTCATACTGGACGTGGTCAACATACTGGACAGCGAAACTTCATTGATGACCGATGGCTTGCAGGAGGAGCGTCATGGCTTTGTGCAAATTGTCAAGGATTTGGACAAAGTGCTGCCGGAGAGTTTGTTAAAGGAGCGCCTGGAAATTGACACGCTGCAGGAGGTGGGAATTGTGAAGAACAAAAGCTTCTACACGAAATTTATCAAAGTCAAGACTAAGCTATAGTGAGTACCTGAATCGATTCTTGTACTTTGAATATTAAGTAAACCATCGATTTATAATTGCAGCTACAAGCAGAGGCGCTTCAATCTCTTCCGTGAGGAAAGCGAGGGATTTGCCAAGCTCATTACCGAGATGAATCAGGACTTTGAGGAGCATACAACGCCCGACAACATTATGGACATTATAAAATCACTAATTGGTAAGTTTTATACTTTTGAATACGTGCAGATTTATTGATTTTTTGACGTTTCTCTTTTAGGCTGCTTTAACTTGGATCCCAATCGTGTGCTGGATATTATTATTGAATCCTTCGAGACGCGTCCTGATCGCTGGAAGCTCTTTATACCATTGCTGCGCAGTTATATGCCCACCGGAGCTATCATCTGTGAAGTGCTCGGCTATAAATTCTGTCACTTTAAGGAGGCGCGAACTCCTCGCTCCCTATACCATGTGTGTGCCCTGCTGCTGAAGCACGGCGTCATTGAGCTAAACGATGTTTATGTTTGGTTAACACCAAATGATGGTAGCATACGTGCAGACTGGGAGGAGGAACTGGCCGATGCCAGGGAAATGGTACGTAAATTACATGTCATCTCCACCAACAAGAAGGAAGACGACAAGGAACCACCGCCGCCACCCACGACCAAGAAATTTGATGAGGTTGGTTTATACAAAGATTTACACTTGAATGAATTAACATTAAAATACTTTGCACACAGGAAAAGTACAATACCAATCAAAAGTTTGGTCTTTGTGAGGCATTGCTCAAGGTTGGCGACTGGGAGAATGCACATAGAATCATTCAAAAGCTGCCGGATCAATCGGTTGTGGTGCAGGAACCCATTGCACGTGCCATTGTCGAGCTGCTGCATCTAACAGTCGAGCAGGTCTACTACAAGAAATGCTTCAAGGCGCCCTCCGGCCGTAAGCCAAGCCGTAGTCGTTTGTATGAGGACACCAGCCTCGTGGCCAAGATCCAAGCACGGAATTTTAATGAACTGCGCAAATATACATGGCCAATGGCCAATGTACTCGGTCCGTCGATGCATTGCGATACGGTTTTAATGTATAAACTGGTGCGCATAATGGTTAAAATTCTACTGGAAATGGGCGTAGACAGTTTAAATGGTCCGCCACCCAATACGGAGGCGGAACAGCACTATTATGATATCATAAGCTGTCTGGATGCATCGATACTGCCATCATTACTTTACCTGGACAGCAATTGCTCCATGTCCGAAGAAATCTGGGCAGTACTCAAGTTCTTTCCATATCATTTGCGATATAGTTTATATGCGCGCTGGAAGAATGACAGCTACCAGATGCATCCGAATCTGATACGACGTTGTGGCCTCGGACAACGTGACATTAAGGCTCTAATGAAGCGTGTCAGCAAGGAGAATGTCAAGCCTCTGGGCCGTGTGGTGGGCAAATATAGCCACTGTGCACCAGGTCTGCTTTTTGATTATGTAAGTGGCTTTATAACTGTTGAATCATCCACATAATCTTAATCCTTAAACTCCTTTAAACCTTATAGATTCTGGTACAGATTCAAATGTATGACAATCTAATTGGACCTGTTTGCGACTTGTTCAAGTATCTGACAAATTTATCGTTCGACTGTTTGGGTTACTGCATCATTGAATCACTGACGATGACGGGACGCGGTCGATTCAAGGATGACGGCACCTCACTATCACTCTGGCTGCAGAGTCTTGCCTCCTTCTGCGGCACCATCTACAAGAAGTACAGCATTGAAATGAGCGGTTTGCTTCAATATGTCGCCAATCAGCTCAAGTCCCAAAAGAGTCTCGATCTGCTTGTGCTGCGCGAGATTGTCCACAAAATGGCCGGAGTGGAGTCCTGCGAGGAGATGACCAACGATCAGCTGCAGGCTCTATGCGGTGGTGAACAGCTCCGTGGCGAGGTAAGTTAAAGAATTTGTGTTAATTAAATGACTTGCTGTTAACTATATAATTAATTTTGCAGGCGGGCTACTTTAGTCAGGTGCGCAACACTAAAAAGTCCTCAAATCGCTTGAAGGAAGCATTAGCTAACAACGATCTCGCCGTCACTCTTTGTCTACTGATGGCCCAGCAGAAGCATTGTGTCATCTATCGCGAAACGGCCGCGCATAGTCACTTGAAGCTGGTGGGCAGCCTGTATGATCAGTGCCAAGATGCCTTGGTGCAATTTGGCACTTTTCTGGGCTCCTCCTACTCGGTGGATGAATACGTTGAACGCTTGCCATCGATTATCACCATGTTGCGTGAATATCACATCAATACGGATGTGGCATTCTTCCTGGCACGTCCCATGTTTACGCATCAGATTAATGTGAGTATCGATGAGAGTTTTCTTTTAATTTTGATAGTTAATTGTTAATATGTTGTCTTTTATTTGGGTTTTAGCAAAAATACGATCAATTGCGCAAGGCTGATCCCAATGCCAAGAAGCTAACGACAACACAAAAGCTGCAAAAGTATCTGGATGCCACACAGCTCATAATGAATCCCATTGTCGAGTCGGTCAGACCGTTGCATAGTGCCAAAGTTTGGGAGGACATTAGTCCACAGTTCCTGGTCACTTTCTGGAGCCTGAGCATGTATGATTTGCATGTGCCCAATGAGATATATCAGCGTGAGATTGGCAAGCTCAAGCAGCTTGCGCAGCAGGCAGCCGATGGCAAGGATTCGGTTAGTGTCTGCTTTGAATTTGAACAAAAATTCTGTAATAATCAAATCACAATTTACAGAATCAGTCCAAGAATAAGAAGGAACAGGAGCGCTACATTGCGCTGATGGAGAAGTTAAATGATGAGCGCAAGAAGCAACACGAGCATGTGGATAAGATACTGCAACGTTTGCAGGAGCAGAAGGATGGCTGGTTTCTGTTGCGCTCGGCAAAGTCGGCCAAGAACGATACGATCACACAGTTCCTGCAGCTATGCCTCTTTCCGCGCTGCACATTCACTGCCCTGGACGCACTCTATTGCGCCAAGTTCGTCCAGACCATACACAATCTAAAGACGGCGAATTTCTCCACATTGCTGTGCTACGATCGAGTAAGACTTGGGTGGACTGCATCGGTTTTATCATGTAAACTAATGATGTTCTTAATATTTTAGCTCTTTTGCGATATAACATACTCGGTGACGTCGTGCACGGAGGGCGAGGCGACGCGTTATGGACGCTTTTTGTGTGCCATGCTGGAGACTGTGATGCGCTGGCATGCGGACCAGGCTGTCTTCAATAAGGAATGCGCCAATTATCCCGGCTTTGTGACCAAGTTTCGCGTCAGCAACCAATTCTCCGAGGCCAACGATCACGTGGGCTATGAGAATTATCGTCATGTGTGCCACAAGTGGCACTATAAGATCACCAAGGCAATTGTATTCTGTTTGGACTCCAAGGACTTTATGCAAATACGCAATGCACTAATCATATTGATGCGCATTCTACCCCATTATCCGGTGCTTTCAAAGCTTGCCCAGATCATTGAGCGCAAAGTGGACAAAGTGCGTGAGGAGGAGAAAACAAAGCGACCCGATTTGTTTGCCATTGCCTCGAGCTACATTGGCCAGCTGAAGCAGAAGACTCCGCACATGTTCAAGGAGAGCGACTTCCATCAGGTGGCTGAGCGTCCCGTCAAGGAAACAGCGCCCACACTGCCCGGTACAGCCGTCAAGGTGCTGACCAACGATAAACCAACCATGTCAACCTCTTCAGCGACGCCGGCTCCAATTGCGAAGCCATCAACTGTTTCGTCCTTCTACAGCAACGATCAAAAGACCAACAGTAAGGAGCAGGAAGTGAAGTCTGGTAAGTGTAACATCTTAAAAAAACACAAAAAAAAAAAAAAAAAAAAAAAAAAAAAAAAAACAAAAAAAAAAAAAAAAACACAAAAACACCAACCCCCAACCACACACCACAAAAAAAATATTTTAAATATTTTTAAAAAAAAAAATAAAAATTTTTTTTTTTTTTTTTTTAAAAATAAAAAAAAAAAAAAAAAAAAAGAACACATCCCCCAAAACAAAAACCCCACCCCACAAAAAACAAAAAAAATACCCAACTTTTTTTTTTAATTTTAAAAAAAAAAAAAAAAAAAACTTTCTTTTTAAAAAAAAAAAAAAAAAAAAATATTTTTTTTAAAAACAATTTAATAACACTTACTTCACAAATTTTTATTCCAAATTAAACTTTAATGATTATTTTTTAAATACAAATTTGAAAATAATTGTTAATTTGCTATTTTTATTTTAAATCCAATTTTGTTTTGTAAAGATTAAAATTAAATTGTGTTTCCACTTTTACAGCTCAAATTGCGAAGCCCGGCAAGGTTGAAGTTGCATCCACATCTGTGTCCGTTTCGAAGTCCGTTTCAGCGCCGTCCACTGGCGAACGTGAGAGCAAGCGGGAAACCACACAGTCTACTACGACAAGCGGTCGTAGCTTGGATGTCAAGGAGGAGCTGCAGTCCAGCACTAATGCCAACAATAGCAACAGCAATGGCAGCCAAGCTGAGCATCGCAGTCGGGAGCTGGAACGAGAGCGCGATCGTGAAAGGGATCGGGATCGGGAACGTGAACGGGAGGAGCGTCACAGCTTGAGCAGCACACGTAGCTCGCAGCGGGATAGCAATCGCGGCAGCAACAACAAGGAGCGCACTGAGGCGGAAGTGCAGCAGAGAGCACGTGAGCGAACCCAACGTCTGGAGGAGATTGAGGCAGCTACTCAGCGTGCCCTGAAACGTGAGAAGCCAACGCGACGAGATGAGCGTAGTCAACATCGACACGATGGCGTTGAGACTGTGGATTTGGTAGCAGGCAACACCAACAGCACTCAGGATCACCGTCATTACGAAGAATTTGAGGGACGACAACGGGATCGGGACCTGAGTTCGGTATCCAACGAAAGCAATGGTTCCCTACAGCATCGACGCAGCCACGAAACAATTGACTATGAAAAAGGTGCGTAATCAGATAAAAATTGAACTTCTTAATTTAGTAGTTAACGCATTAAATTTTGCAGATTCTAAACGTCGTAAATTGGAATCATCGTCGAGCAGTTCAAAGGTTAGTAGCATATGGTTGCATACATAGTACGCTAAGACAACGACATCGACCGCACAACCAACGGAGGGCAGCATTCTCATCTCTCTCAACCCAAAACAAACAAACAAGATTAACTAAAACTATAAATTGAGTCCACTGAGCGTGTGTCTGAGAGGCGACTTAAAACACACACATGTTCCATCTGCCGTTTGATGCGACGTCAAGTAACAACAGATCAACCCAACCCACCCATAGCAATATTCTGGACACAATTGGATCTCGTCCCTCGTCCTATTTAACAAAGTTCAATCTCTAAGTATACATTTGTTAAATTGGGGGTTTCACATATAGTTATTTAAGTAGATTTAGGATATAAGCGAACAGTTGAACTGTATAGTTATTAATTTAGTTTTCTATTTGAATTCAATCATTTTTGTTGAACTTTATATAGAATATTAGGATTTATTATTTTGCAAATTGTTATGTAGTTTATTTGTAAGTTAAGCTAGTTTTGTAAGTCAAATGAAAATGGACCACAACAACATCCTAGTCAAGATGATGACAGCGAAAAACGAAGCGAAGGAGAAGAATTAACCAGAAGTCGACGCACAAGTCTACCGAGAAAATTAAAATATCAATATAAAAAAAAAACGACGCATGAACGAGAGAATCATCAATCGACTGTCAACGATGGGACCTGTGAAAAGAGACGACAATCCCCAAGGAAAGAGGAATACAAAACTTTCTACAACCGTATTCAAAACATAAACATTCTTCAATCGACTGGGAGCTCTGTAAATGAAGAGCAAAGTGGATAACTCAAATATATAAAGTACCGAGCGAAACACTCCAAGAAACCTTCTGATATCAACCGAGAACAGCAAAAGTACTAAAGGAAAATCTTTCTTGGCGTTCCATACAACCCAAGGAACGATCGTTTGATGTACATCGAGAAATCAACAAGGCCGAGGACAATCGCTAAAGGAGGATATTGCTTACCGATCAGCTAAATTCAAGAATTCATCATAAAGAAATCGAGAACAGCTAAAACCCGAATAAGGACAGTTCCCAGCTGGAGAATAACTAATGGATCAAATTGAAGTTTTTCACAAATGTTCTTCATTATCTGCAGATGACAAATAACACAACTCAGAAAACCATCAGACACCCATCCCAGACGACTTTTAAAATAGATGAAAAACAAATTTAACTCAATACCAGACACAGATGAATCAAATCTTCAATTTTACACGCCTTAAAAATTATAAAATACCAGTACTGGAAAGAGCTGAATAACGTCATTCAGAAACAATACCCAATTGGCAACCATCAAGCATCCCCCAGAGCATTCCGTTTACTATCTCTCAACAATCAAGAGATATGTTAAAAATATACAGAAACAGAGGAAGCAAATCTTCAATTTTAAACTTCTTACAACATATCAAATGTCAATGACTGAAAACCAACATACATTCTTCACAACATTCCGTTCGTTAAAGACTCGACATTAAGTCTTCAGATGCAGAATCCAAAGTATTCAGGATAAACGACTACCGCTTTCGTATTATAAAGAGATGGAAATTCTCTCTACAATCAAGAGATATTTCGAAGCTGAAGAAGACTGAAGAAATATAACACGAAACTCGAACCCAGTTAAAGATATCTACTTCGAATCCAGACTGACTGCACTTCGCTGTTCAATCATCATCAAAATTCTTCTATAACGAGAGACGACAAATGAGAATAATCTACAACCATCAAAATAAAGACTTCCAAATGCCGGACTTCCTATTGCTAGACGTTTGTAACATGTGTGCAACGTTAACTTGCTGATCCGACTCTTCAACGGCATATCGATAGGCATCGCTACCTTCTGTTGCGAACTCCATCCAGCACAGTGGCTGCAGTTTAGTTGTAATTCGTTGATCTTTATTGTGGGTAAGTGATCGGCGCAATGTGGGAGGGCATTCAACAATGGGATGGGATCGGGTGGATCGTTGGGATTTGGGCACCTGGGCGGGAGGGCAAGGAATAGCTGGCATTATGCATGTCTTTAGGATTGGTCTTTGTTACTTTTATTATTTCCATTGAAAGTTTGAGTTAGATTTGAATACAAGTTAAACAGAATGTACATTTTTACCGCTTTTTTTCCCCAATCCCTATTAATCTTGTGCCATTGCAGAAGGTAGAGGAACTCGTTGATAGTGTGAAAAAGGCACGAGGCCTCAAAACCAAAGAGCGCAACAAAGACAAGCTGTCGGACGAGGAGCGTGATGCCCGCAAGGATCGCAAACTGGGACGCAAGAGGGATCGCAACGAGGAGTCCAGCAGCAGCGATCACAAGCGGCGTCGCGAAGGTGAGACAAGAACCCTCGACGATCTAATCAAGACATTCAAGAATGAACGATTTTCAGCACAAAACGGCGATGACGATTTGCGTGAAAGGGACCGCCATAGAGTAAGTTTCTAATAATAATATGAATACTTCTAGAAAAAAATGGAATAACAATTTTATTCGACCTGCAGGAGAAATCGTCCCGTGAACGCTCCCATGACAAATTCGATCGGGAACGCGGCGGCGGCAGCTCACGAGGTGACGATCGACAGTACAGCCTCTCCAAGTCGACGCGCTCCTCAAGGATTAACTACTGAGAGAACGAGGAAGTTATTTTCCCGTAATGTGAAGTGCATTTGATTTAAGAATAAAAAAATGAATACAGTTTTATTTACTATTTTAATGTGAACCGAAACTAATTTTGAAAATTTTACAATTTCTTAGCATATATTTAAAAAAAAAAAACTAATGAAAGAAACCCACTGTAAAGTTGAAATATAGTTGTAATCCTTTTGATTTTAATTTCCAACTAAATTCGTTATTTATTTACTCGATTTTATCGATTCGAAATGATATCGATAAATTAATGACTGCGAAATATTGCGTAATTTTCGTCCTGGATCGGCGCTCCAGCAGTGACAAATTATCGAATAATCGATAGGTTTTTACAGCAACAGCTGCTCACAGTAGCCACCCTAATTTTAGTTTGCGATATGGCAAATTTAGTACATTTTAGAGCACAGGATATATATCGTCCTGTCGCCTCACGTGAAGGTGAAGTTCCGAGGCAAAAGAAAATTCAGTCTTCAGTGCGTGTTCCATCAAATTGGCAATGGCGATGGCCCGGCGGCAGTTCTACTTGACTAAATGCACAAATTTTCATAAAAACTACAATAAATTGTTTGCTGTTTATATGAAAACGGCAAATCTAATGCAAAACTTTAACGTGCTCAAGCGTTCGCTGTAAGCAGAGAAGGTGGTGGAAGTGGGAGGACGGTGAACATCGCCGCCATTGCTGTCGCAGCCGTTGCCGCCGCCGCCGCCTAGACCCACCAATACATTTACAACATTCGGGCCAAGTGTGTGCGTGTGCTAAAAGTTGTTAGTGTAATTTGAACTACATCAATTATTAAGTGGTTTTCGGCGTAATCGCTAAGCCAAACAAGTGTTAAAGCTCAAAGGCAAAAAAGAAAAAAGAACCACAAAATCTGTTTGAATTTTTTGATAAAATGGCAAAGTTATGTAGAAGAAATACCAAAACATTAGGTGTGTTCGCTTATTGGTCGTTGGCGCTACACAAGTAAAACTAAACAACAAAAACCGTAAGTCCTATTAGGTTAAATGTCTTAGGATCTCTGTTGTCCTTATCTTACATAATAAAATATGTAGTATATTTGCGACAGGCAAGCGCCTTTAAATTCAAATAATTGCATAATAAACTGAGCTAAGCTATACATATAACTTTCAACCGATGGCTCCTGAACTCCTGTCGTTATTCGGATTTACAAAGTTATAAATCTAACGAGCCAATTTGACGCATCTGAAAACCGTCCTGCAATCGACAGTGTAGTAAAAATGAAGCTACCTCTTCACTCTCATATACTCTGCTTTTGTTTTGCGCTCTGTCTGACTTGCGCTCTCTCTCTCTCCATTTTGCTCATTATGCGTTACGTCTTACGCTCTGCATACTCTCCCACGCCATAAATTGCAAACAGATGTTTTGACAGGCGGCGACGGCCATTGCGCATGTCACGTGCGACGCGCGCCCACACGCTCTAACGGTACCTACGCGAAACAAAAACAAGTTGTCACAACGGCAACGCCGTCATACATAGTCTTTGTTTTTTTTTTTACGTCACATTGCTGTCGCTGTCAACGCGGGCAGAAGAAATTCATGCAATAACAATAACAAACAAAGGCAACTCACATCCACACGTAATTGCATACAGCGCTTAAAAGCAGGCTACATTTGCTCTGCATGTGTGAGATTTGGGTGTGTAAGCTACATTTTATGTGTACATGTATGAGTGGCGACAGAAGCACTGCAGGCGCCATGTTTGTTATTATTTTCCCTTTTTTTTTGGTAAATAATATTGTTTTGTCATTGCAGACAATGGCTCGCTTCCCAAAAACAGCTTTTAGTGATGTGCTTTGTGCGCTTTCGATTATTCATAAATTTACAGTTTCTTTGTAACTTCAACTTCGGACTTAAACTCATCAATTCAAAGTGAAATCAATCCGCTAAATATAGCCGAAATGGTATTTGTGCAGGTTTAAGAAATTCAATTCCGTCCAAAGACCAAATCCGACATCACTTTCTTAATGTTTCATTCACTCAATTATTTCAAGAAACTTTAGTTTAATGTAGCTTAGTTACATTTTAACAATTTCAATATTTAATTTAACAAATTTATTTTATTTGCGTTTGTTTAGTGCTATAAAAATTCAATCATAAATATCAAAAATAAAAACTCAAAATTAAAATCAAAAATCAAAATTAAAAAATTGTTTTTTGAATATATGAAAACGCGAAACTGACTCTTATAAATGAAACGGTTACTAAACGGTTATTTTGCTTTACAAAGTCTCGGTCAAATGAAAATATTTGTTTTGCGGTTACGGTTTCATTTACGATTTTCAATTTCTATCTGTTTTTACCGGCTAAAAGTTACGGTAAAGTTAAAAAGTTACGGCTAAAAGCTATCTTATCTTAAGGAAAATAAACAAAAATTTAAATTAAAATCTTCCACAAAACATTGAAAAAGGAAATTGAAAAGGTTCTTTAGCGAGTCTTTTGCGAAGATATCACAATTAGAGATAATTCGTTTCTTTACTGATTTCAATATCGCTTTGGCAGGTTAAATCTCTTGTTTACAATAACGACTACGAATTTTTGGTTCGCTGGGAATACAAATATGTATTCGTGTGTATATGAGTTTTGCTTTGTAGATATTTCCTTGGGCTGTGTCATAGCAATAACTATTGTCTGTTTGCCAGCTGAGTTTTTATTTGCTCCACAACGCCACTGATTTACTAAGTATATGAGTGTTGCGTGTTTTTTGTCCTTCGAACATGGTCATTGCAAAACTGTAATAAATGTCCTCTGCTTTTGCTTGATTATCCTGTTATTTTGGCTGTATCTGTCTGTTCATTTATTTCGTTTTTAGACTTGTTGTCAATGTCCTTGAGTAGCGTGAGTCGCTTACATAATCGCTTGCCTCTGACTCGTTCTTGCGTAGTGTGGAAGGATTATAATATTTTACTCAGCATAACAATCTAAGCAAAAACTTTGAGTTACACACTTAACTGTTAAGTCTATCAAACTTAAAAAAGTTTTATGTTTTCTGAGCTATAAAATTGGTCGTTGTTGTCGTTTTTTATGTTTAGCGGAAATCTTTGGCACAATATATATTTCTATTGGATTTCAAGAAAGTGTAAAGAAAAGCAAACTAATAATTATTATTAATTTGTATTACAATTTATAAATAGAACAGAGCTTTCACTTATGCTTTTCTCACTTTCGTTGGCATAACTTTTTAATTAGTTACCATGAACTTTAAACAAAAGCTAATTAAAAACAGCTTATTTCTTTCAATCAAAAGTTGGTGAATGTTTCTAAAGCTAGTTGAAATCTTTCGTTATGGCATTCTCAACATTTTAAATGTCAATTTTATGAGTATATTCGAATACTTCACAGATTGTGGGCACTCAAATCGATGGGCTGAAGCTGTGGTGCCTTTAAGAGCCGTCGTATAGTCGCCATGTGCGAGTGACACTCGTAAAAGAATCTCGTTAAGACGTGCAATCAAGGCAGGATTGTGTCTTTGGAGCTGTGGCGTGTGTTCTTTGGATTCAATTATGTGCACTTAGTGCATGCTGTTCAAGTACAAGGATAATATGTACACAAAACAATTTTAGTGTACATACTCGTATTACAGAGGGATATCACTATCATTACAGCGCAGTCATAGGGCGCCAGTCATCGTCCCATTCTGTCCTTGCTCCTGACTGTAGACTAAACTGTTGTAGTTTTTATTTTTTTTTGGTCTCTTACCCCGAGGTTGTGGATCGATATGGAAATGCCACGAACCTGATATTGAAATGTCTACCAATACACTTGCGCGTATACCCACTTGTAGTTAAATGTGCATATTTTCAATGCTAGGCAAAATCGAGATGCACTGTGTACACTGTAATTAAAGGAACATCACAAACCAATTATTATCCTTGTACACACACGGTAACTGAATGTACATCAATTTAAACTGCATGCCCTGACAGTTGCTTGTGGTTGGCTGCCCCTGCTCAATTATTAATTTCAATTAACAATGCAAACTGCTTAAAAACAAGAAAACATTGCGGTTGTGCAAACCACCATTTTGGCCATCCTGAACTCGTTAGGGAGCTTCTATTTATTGCAGACAACTATTATAATAATTAAAAAACAGGTAAATCGGAACTGCGTATTCTATATAAATTCAAAAGAAACAAACAAACTATAGAAATTTTGTAAACTGAAGCCTATTTTAAATTATTCTCACAGTCAACCAAAAAGAATAATATATTATTTGTTTATTCTTTAATAATTTAGATAATTAATATATCTTGTTTACTTCTTTTTTTCTTAACGAAATATAAACAGAATATAATAGCTTACATTGTTGTGGGTGTTTACTGTGCAAGCACTGTTAAGAAATGGAAGAGCGCTGTGTGCCGTGGGTATGAAAGCTACTTAGAAATTGTTACAAAATTTAAATTAACTGATAGAAATGCATGCATATCGAGTCGTAAGAGCGACAAAAAAGGTTACAGTCAACAACGAAGAAGAGGCTTCTTTTCAATTCTTTTTTGAAATATTGTTAAGGATAATGTATTCGAAAATTGTATAATATAATTCAAATATCATGTGTATTTTATTTGAGAAATAATAAAAAATATTATCCCATATTATGATTAAAGCTGTATAAAATTGCCTTACATATATGCTAGTTTCAACAAAATTTTAAATAAATAAATTAAGATTTTAAATAATAAATATTAATAAATTAGTATTTGAATTTAATTTTCAAAAATCTAAATCACACCAATTCCATTTGGTAAAATCAAAGTGTCCCACTGTGCGACAGCCGGCGTTTTGGCTTACTCTCCTCCCCCTCCCCCACTCAGTCGCAATCTCTCTCTCATTTTTGCGCTCTCGCTCTCGTGACTACCCGCTCTCCGTGCATTGAGTTTCCCTGCCGCCGTTTTGTTGTTCCATTTCAGTTCTCATTTTCAGAGCGCGGACTGCAGTTTGCTTTTTCGATCGTACGCAAAGAAATTTTTGAAAATTGAAAAATAATTTTCAATATTATAAACAAACAATGTGTATACTATTTATGGGAAAATCAAATTTTTAAATTCTAACAAAATATATTATCTGTATTTTGCAACACGTGTTTTTGTTGCGCCATTTTTCGTGGAATCGAAAGATTATGAATTGTGTTTGGATTTTTATTTTGTATTAAAAAGTTTTGTGCATAAATGTTGCTAATAATAAACAAATTGAGACGTCGCGATCGTTTAAACAACATTTGAAACGCCTGGTCAAAAGGCAAATATAAAAGCAGCTGTTTTGTTATTGTCACGGAGAAATGGTAAAATGTACATACTTTAAAAATATTTTAAGTTTAAACACATTTTTTGCGTTGGCTATAAGTGAAATATCGAAATTTCTCTCTTTCTGCCTACCTACATCTCTCTCTCTCTCTCTCTCTATGTATATTTTTAGCCGTTTTTAATAAATACGTTTTCCAACTACAACCATTTTTCCAACCAAAAATGTGTACTTCATGTTTATTTCGGTCTTTTACGCGTCGTCACCGGCTCAGAGTCACCCTCCAACCCTGTCGCCATCTCGATCCCTCTCTCTCCTTCTCTGTTGCTCTCTTTATCAATCACATTGTCACTCTATCTGTCTCTGTGAGGTCTTTTAGACACACTGTTCTACTTTTGTGTCGTGAATCTGTTTCGCATTCCAAAATCATTTTTGTCGGGTCATTTGCGTCTGCCTCTTTGCCTCATTGCCGCATTTCTGCTGTGGTTTTTGTTGTTGTACCACTGATAACAACTTGGAATCTACCTACACATACGCCCCTTCGACCCTACGTCGATATGGGTAAACCTTATGCCGTGATCACAACAGATTTGCAGCTGCTGAGCTCAGTTTTAATCTCAATTAGTCCAACTGTCATTTTTCTGGAAAGTGAGTCTATAATTCTCAACTGGTTTGAGCACATTTACCTTTTCTTGTTGCCGCCACATTCCTAAAATTATTATATGTGTTATTTTATCTATTTAATTATCATTGTTTAATAATAATTGTTATCAATGTGGAAACATTTAGATTTTGACCATTTTTTGTTGTAAATTGCTGACCACATTGCTATCAATAGTAAATACAATAATATATCAAAAACTAATAACAAAAGCTGAGAACACCATTCGTGATATCAGTCACGATAATTATATTTTGTAAGTTTTAATACCTTGATTTATGATGAATAGCTTTGACATTGGTTGCTATCAACATCTTTCTATAATATCTAAATTATTTTCTATATTCAGGAAACTATAAAAAAACATACAAATTGTTTTTAAAGCTCTTGATAGAGCATTTTCAACTGATTTTATTTTATTTTTATGGCTGTGAAATTAGTTGAAGTTTTATGTGGGCGTAAAGTATGTTAATTGTTTATATAAATAGATATATTATTATTCATTAATTTCTTGGAATTATGTATGCGAAGATTAACTTGAATAAAAATGAAGCTTAGCTCGCTTGATTTAATACAAGAAACAGTTTCGGATGACGTATTTCTGAGATAAGAATTAAAAGTATACGTTGCTATTTTACAAAGTTCGGAATGATTTTGCCACTGAACTTCTCAACCCCATAAATATTGAAATTCAGTACTTGGGCTTATCGATGGTTAACAGCAAACCAATTACGATGGCGTCTGGTATCCCAAAGGGGACAATTCCAATGGCATTGTGTCAACTTTTGGGCTTTCAGACCGCTTACTCATTCCCATTCCCGAAGTGTGTCCCCCTTGAGTCGCTTAGCATTTGTCGCAAAACCCCGTTAAATGACTTTGCGGTGAATTGTTATACACATTTTTTTGTGGCTGACTTTTTGGGGTCGTTTTCCACTTGAGGGAGCGTTATTTATATAACATTTCTTTGGCCACTTTTGGCAAACAATATAAATGTTGTGAATGACAAAAATTGCTCTTTCAATTTATCACCAAATTTACGTAAATATGGTGATGAGATGCTGGGTAGTAATGATTATAGCTGCAAATAATATATAATTTAATTTAATAAATAGCCAAGTGTGCTAGAGTATTCTACCAGGCTGTTACCAAATTAAAAAGACTTAACAAAAAAATTAAATTTTATCTGGTAAATCTGTCCTACAAATAAAGTATTTACAAAATATGTAAGAGTTAATGTCCATCCAACCGCAGCGATAATTAAATTTATTTTTTCGCATTTGTCACGTGGTAAAGTAATAAAATAGATAATCAACTTAATGTACAAATCTTTTGTCTATCTTAATTCCTTTCTATTCAAGGATAAAATGTATGGAAATTGCTTTGCTTAGTCAATTAGACCACTGCACTTGACACACATTTATGGCCCACACACACATTGAAGTTGGGAAAGCATTTATGAATTGTGCATTGTTCAAGTTTGCATAGCCATAGAAATTGAATTGGATACATATGAAAAAATGAGCACGATATACAACGAGAGTAGTCGTAGGGAAAACACATGGCAATTGTTTTTAAAATTGCTTCTGGCCATAAATACTCGCATACAGTTGGCATTGTCGTTGGCAGCTGCAGTGCTTCGTTTTGACCAAGTTGCATTGCCGGACAACCGCATTGAACTAGTTAATATCTGGCCCGTTACCGGTTTTAATCGATTTGCATCTGCGCATCTTTCGCTTAATTTCTTTTTGGTTTGTTTGCTGCATTTCCCCGTGTTTGCAATTGATTTTGAATTGTTTATAAATAATTTTGAATGATTTATTAAGGTATTTTCCCTTAGGAATTAACTCTGCGTGTGCTATCTACAACATTTCCAACTGTTACTTATTATATCACAAATTGTTTGTATAATGTGTTTTTCTTTAAATATAGTTTATATATTTCAATCTGTAAAGACAAACATTTTCTTGGTGCTCGTCCAAAAAATACGTCGATTATCCATTGCCTATAAACGAATGGCGTTTTTATTAATATTTTAAATAAGCATTTGACCTTTAAAATACATTTTCCCATCCAAACTTGAACTTGAATCCTACTGACGCAGTCTGGCCGTTTCGCCTGCGGCAACTGACCAAAAATATTAGCACTTACATCAACATAGACACCTTTTCAGTCTGTTGCCAATGCAAACATTTAACGCCTGGACAGATGCGCCAATTCAATTTGCCTTCAGGAAAGTCACAGACAACGTGTTGAGTCAATATTTCATAAATTATTCCGGGCAGCTGTCAATAGTGAGTAAAATTCTTCAAACTCGTTGAACTTAAATAATTTTCCTTTTTTCTTGCATTGAGTTAAATACTTCTAAATATTTACTGGATGCTCATTTGATTTAGTTTCCTCAAATAAATTACCTTGAAGGTCCATTTACAATTGATTTACTGGGATCGACCTCAAGATACCTTGTATGATAGCTTCTTGCATAATTTCTGAATTTTTAAAGCGTAATTTTTAGTTAACTATTAGTATTAATTTAAAACTTTTGCAGTAAAAGTTCTTTTCTTTTTAAGAGAAATTGAATACATCAATTTCAAATAAACTTTATCTTAGATATCTATATAAACTTTGATAATTGATGGTCTAAAAAGTCTAAAATGTATTCCGAATTAAGCATTTAGTAGCTCATATCTTATTCAAGCGCTGTCTCTCTATAATCTTTGTAAAAATCTCATTCGCTTCTTATCAGATTTCATTTTCAAAACTAGTAAATAAATCAAAGAAGCCGCCGCAGTGTCGTTTAGTCGGTTCCCACATTAAATTAACCCTAATCTGCTTAACGCTTTCGATTACCGGTTAATGCCGGTTAAGTGGTTAACCGTTTTTCCAACAAAGTCACTGAACTTGAAACTGTTTTTCGCAGTTCATCTAATCAGCACTTTGGTCAAGTGACGGCGGGAATTGTGTTAGGAGGGAGATGGAAATCCAATTGGCTGATTGAAATATGTTAAGCAAAACAAACTGCACTTAATTAAGATGTTTGAAATATTCAAGGCAATGACGACAGTTTACTGTCGCACAAAAAAAAGTAATGTATCAATTGATGGGAAAACTTAAAATGAGTAATTGAACATTGTCAATTGAGGAAAAGGAAGGAAACGCTCAGCGGAATAGGGAAAGGGAAATTCTAAGGCTTTCGCATCGCCCTCCAATTGATCGTGAGTCGCGACATTGCACTTGACTGCAACATGTCCACATCAATTATAATAAACAATCATTTTATAGCCAAGTCGGGTGTTGCATTATCTGGATACTATACATTTTACGAGTATAGATAAGCTTTCTGTAATGAGGTCTCCTGACGTCCTCGGACTATCAGCAGCTACTTGCAGCTACTTTCGCATCCAATTCAAATTAGTTGTTATCTTGAGCTCTGATAGCCAAAAACGCCTTACCTTGTTTGTATTGCAATTAGCATGCTAAAGTGCACTGGATCTATCCAGTTAAAAGTACAAACATCGGCCCATCAAACATTTGCACAGTGCCTGCAAATAAATCGGGAATGGGCTAAGTGATGATAATATAAATAACTAAACTGATTGCCAATAAATGTGATTGCCAATTAACAGTGGAAATTAACTTCAAGTCTCTGATTTACGATTTTCGGACTAGCACAAATGTTAAATCATTCATAAAGATAAACATAATAGACATTTGAGTGCGGACATAAACGTATAAAAACTTTTAAGAACTTTAAGTGCAGGTTTAATTTTTTTTTTTGCTTTAAACTACTTCAACTCTAACTACTTCTTCTTTCAAAATTGTTTGCTAAAGCATTAACCTGAAGTAATGTTATAAAAATTAAGATTAAAGCATCAAGCTTTTTATAAAAAAGAGAAAAAGTTATTTAATTTTCATTTTAAAAGAAATTTTAAATTTAAACTCATCTCTGTTTTATCTGTTTTTCAATAAAATCATATATTAAAACCATTTAGATTACACAGACTGAACTCTTACTTAAAGTTGCTTCTGAAAACAAGCTGTGAATGATACAACTTAAATTGTAGATGTGATATTTATGACTATCATCTGGATTAAGGTGATAAATCTTTTATTTGGCAATGTTCGATCTTAGCACATCTTCAACTGTCCGAGCGTATCGATTGATAACGTGACTTTCTGGGCAAGCAACTGTTCATGGTGTAGAATATATCGTGCTGACTGAAAGTGCCAGGTTTTAACCAGTTTCAGTTGGTTATTGCGGCAGGTCGGTCGATAAAACGTTGATAACTGCAAATGGATTAATATTGTGTTTAAAATTAATTTAACTTGCAGACACTTGATAATAACAACTGAAGGACCGGCAAAAAAGGATAAACATACACAGTGTGTATTATGCCAGCAGAAATCGATAACTCAGTGAGAGACCGAGTCCGAGTACAAGCCAAAATAAACAACATAAATCAAAAGGGAGGAGCAGAAGGAGCGGGAGGTGTCCAGGCAGCACAATGAGAAGCCGCACGGAAAAGGATTACGACAGTGCGACGCCGGCGTTGCAACAACAAATGAACCTCGCCCGTCGCGCCTGTTGGTCCACAACAACAACAACAACAACAACAACAACAAGAGCAACAACACCAAATTCAACTTCCAAACCCAATCCGAGTCCATCGAATGGTGCTAAACATATTCAACTATCTGAAATAGCAACTTGCCAGTTGGCTTACACAATGAGTTTCAAGCAAAGTGACGCCAGCCTTCCACCGATTGAGGAGCCACCAGAAAGAATCTATCACAGACCCAGACAGAGACAGAGACAGAATCAGAATCCGAGTCCAATGAAGGGGCAAATGTTGCTAGTGCTGCTCTGTGGCCTTTGCATGTTCTTCTCCAGCATTGAGGCACGTCCCAATGCCAGTGCCACAGGCGTGGCCTCCTCCAGTTCGAGTTCCAGTTCGAGTTCCAGCTCCAGCCCCACTTCCAGCGCCAAGCCCACGGATGCAGTCACGCAGTTAAACGTAAGTGTCTAAACTTAATTGATATGACAACTTTGTTACCAATAAGACTTGACTTGAGCTCTTAACCTGATTGCACTTTAGTATCCAATGGGGCGTGTCTCAAAACTAAATTCCCTTTGACTTCTGATATTTAAATACAAGTCGTAGGTTCTACTTTCTATCGATTTCGGTATGATTATAGTAATTAGTCTGTCCAAAGCGTCAGAAAATAATAATTTGTCAGGAACTATAAAGCCCAAAGTGACATTTGACGTCACTTCAGACTGATTCAGTATCTGGCAGATTCTATTTATCAGATACAGTAGGTCGGCAAATATGATAAGCAGATTGTAATAGAGTATTGTCTTGTGACTTAATCTACTTAAATTACACACATTTCCAGTCATCTTATTTCATACTTAAATTGTTTTATTGCAATTTGATAGAGAAGATCCATGATAAGTTGTGTTTAAGTTGTGTAAAGAAACTTTCAAGGAATAAACTATAAATATAATTATGAAGTTTATTTAAATTTCAAGTAGAAACATTAATCATAATAGTAAAAGATAATTCACTTTTTGATTAAAACAAACTAACATTAATAATTTGAACATAATAATATCAGAATGAACTTTCATCGATTGATTTGAATTGTTAGAAAATAAATGTATATTCTTAGGCATCCAAATACCACATTCCACCACTACACATGACTGTCACCTGTAACCACTGTCCTCTATAGGCACTGACCTAGATCAACCCGGGAGAACAATGCGGGTCGACTTAATTTATGCTGACGAATTTCATTCAGAAAATAGCTGACATGGCAGTCGGTTGTTGCTAAGGAATTGTCATTTTAGTTCCCACTCCATTGTGCCCATTAAATGCTATGCATACCCTGTAATCCATTCGAATAAAAAATATTTACTTGAATTTCTTGATTATTATGATTATTTTTGACTTCAATTGCAAAATCATAGAGATGAAAACCATAATTTAATTGTATAAAATAATAAACCAAAATGAAATCAAGTTCTTCATAGTAATTTTTACAATTTTTTCAAGTTCTTCATAGTAATTTTTACAATTTTGTCGGTTTAAAAAATTTAGGAAAATAATAATATTATTACTGAAAAGCATTTCATGTTTATAAAGATATATAATTTTAAAACTAATAATTTCTAAATTCCTTTTAGCTGCCACAAACAACATCAGCGTCGGTTTTAACATCCCCGTCGGCGTTGTCCTCCACAACGGAATCTCTGCCACATGCCGAGCAGTTCAAAGCCGAGGATCCGTTTGATGTGGATATAGATGAAGGGCAGGAACATCATAAGCTGGAGCGTTATCCTTTGTCCCAAGTCGACTTTGCGCGCGTCAAGACGCCGTTTATAATAGGCATATGGATATTATCAGCGAGCATAGCCAAAATTGGTAAGTTCTAGTCTAAGGATACGAACGTAATGATTTGGGTGTATATGTGTGTGTGTGTGTGTGTGGGTAGGTGTGTGTGTCTTAGTCTGGCTGTGAATGTGAGGGTTGCCAGGCAAAATCAATACATTTTATATAACGTTGACTTCGGCGCTGTCAGTGACATGCAGATTTACGTCAACTTACACAACTGTGTGTGACTGTGTGTGTGTGTGTGGGTGTGGGTGTGTGTGTCTAGGTGTGCAGCCTGTCCCAGCTGAAGGACATTGCATAAGCATCCGCCAAGTGCGCAACAAGCGAGTGAACAAAAATCCTTGACCCTGCGCCCGAAACCGAAAAAAAAAATACAACGAATTCCCTTGAGCAACAATTGCCCGATTGCATAAACCATTTGGCCAGGCTGCAATGATTTTGACCACTAACTGGCATCTCTTGTGGACCTCGCTTTTCAGTTGGCAACTAGCAGCAACCGGTGTTAACTTTGTTATCATCTCTCTTCGTTTGTCCTTCTTTTCGGCCAGTTGGTTACCTTGGCTTTTTGTACAAAAATCCATTTGTTCAAGGCCACAAAACACGGCCCAAAAGCACACGCAGTGTCCGCCTTCCGTGGCACCTTCTCGGCCAACACCTTCTCGACCAACACCTTCTTGGCCAACACTGCCCAACGTTGGCCAGTTGGCATTTAGCCTCGTTTGGGCTACTGTGCGTCGTATCTGGAATTGAATAAGTCAAGTCAAGTTTGTCGAGTGACTTTTCCACTTATGTAATTACTATCAGGGCCACATTTCAATAGACAAAATTGTATTTGGCCCAAATCGAATGAACGCTTAACTCTACTTTAACAAATTTAAAATATTTTCTGATAGTTAAATAGAAAATGATCTTACTTTCCGCTTTTGAAACTCTAACAGGTAGGGACCGTAAATAATGATTATTTTTGTATTTTTTTTAACTAGTAAAAAATTGTAGCTATGGTTTGCCTTTATAACGATATAACATAATATTGGTAAAAATCTCAAAACAGTTTACAGTTTACATTTGAGTCTTATTATAAGCAAAATAATAAGACTCATTCATAATCATTATTTTTGAGTTTTAATTTTTTTTTTTATCAAAAATAATGATTATGGTGTAAGTTTTATAAAATTACTCAAAAATAATGATTGTCATTAAGTAAACAATTAAAATATAATCACTAAAATATAATTTTTATACCGTAACTTATAATGATTACGGTCCCTGCTAACAGCAAAACAAAAATGTACAAAATAAAATTGAATAAATATAAGTAATAAACTTATAATAAATCATTCTATAAGAAGACCACACAACCTGCGCTGCTTCTAAATGTTTTCTAATTTCAAATTATTTGTAAGCAAACTTTATGCTCCCAATTCATTTTCAAAGCAACAATTTGTGGTCCTCACTTTGTTAATCACATTACATTATTTTTCTGTATATTTTGATGAGGTTGAGATACTTTTTCCATAACGCGTTCCATGTAGCGTATCGTTCCTTAGACCTACATTTACATATTACCCATTGCAGCAATTGACCCAAATACAAAATCAGCAATATTTGTAAAACAGCTCCATTGTGGCGATTGTTAGGATTTTCTAGAGTGTCTCGCCGGTTGAGGGAAAAACTCGGTAGAGTCACATTTTCATGTAAATGGGCCATAGTTGAAATGGAAATGGTTGTTGTTTCGCTAGTTTTTATAGCGCACACAAGAAACACATTAAAGTGAAAGTGTTTCAGCACATGGTTAAGTATGAGACAGGCCACGCCCCTTCTATCTAACGCCCACAAGTGGAAAAGTGTGAAAGCTTTAGGGGAAAATCTTTACGTTGATTTGCGTTGTACTAAATTTGAAATTGTATTTTACAGGTTTCCATATGACGCCCAAATTGCATCTGATATTTCCGGAATCATGTCTGCTGATTGTTGTGGGCGTGGCCATAGGCGTCGTACTTTATTTCTGCACGGACGTTGCCGTCTCTCCGCTGACGCCCAACACATTCTTCTTCTACATGCTGCCGCCGATTATTCTGGATGCGGGTTACTTTATGCCCAATCGCATGTTCTTCGATAACCTGGGCACAATCCTCCTCATGGCCGTGGTGGGCACCATCTTCAATGTGGCCACGATTGGTAAGCATTCAATTGATGACATTATATTAATGGCTGTCAACAAGCTGAACACAAGTGGAGTGTTTTTAAAGTAATAAAAAACGGGTAAAGTGATTGTTTTTACCTACGTCACTGGCCACAGGATGCTTGTTCAGGTCACACTCATCCATCAGGCGGTCAATGAGGTCACAGGTTTTTACAAGATCAAATATGTATATTTATTATCCTACCAGGTCGATAAACCCCACTGGAGTGTGCATAGTGTCATATAAAACTGTCCTTGCAGCTAATAATAACTAAAAGCTTTTCATATTATTCTTTACTCATATGTATACAAATTTAAGAATTATCTATCTCCATCTATTATCATTCCTTTTCATATATATTTCAATCTTACAAATGAATTGCAACTTGTACCAAAACAAACAATGGTGACTTATATATCTTTATTCGCATTTAGTAACAATTTGTGACTATCACTTAACATTTCATTTGCAAAACTCATACGCTGACAAAGTAAACAAAATTATTGCAAATTTGTGGAGCATTACTTAGGACTGATTGCAATGATGGCGACTTACTTGTTACACACGAATTTGTGGCACGCAAACACAACACATTGTTGTGGAAACAGGGGATTGTAGTTGACCACTTGGACGTGATTTACACGAATATAAAACCACATGCGAGTGATGTGAATGTGTGAATAATGAGAGCATTGAATGGATGGACGTCATGTTGAATTCACGGACATTTCGCTTGGATTGCCGCGCCCCAAACAAACAAACAACTTTTCTAACTAAATTGTAACTATTTTGTAAAACCAAACAAGTTTGTGTCTTAAAACAAAATTTAAATAATAATTACAAGCAGAAATATTTGCTTAATAGGATGAAAGCGTAGAGTAGAGAGTTTTTGAATATTACAGGGAAAAAGTCAAATAGAAATCTACATTAGAAGCACGGATTAAAACCGTAACGAATATATAGGTTTTCGGAATAAAAACTTTCTTTTCAAAAATATAATTATATTAATAATATAATAATAATAATTAAAAAGGCATTACTTTCTTAATGTTTTATTCACACATTTAATTCATATAGTCATCAGTTAAATGTTGTTTAGTTACATTTTAACAATTCTTATATTTCAGTTAACAAAATTATTTTATTTGAGCTTATTCAGTGCTATGAAAGTTCGAAAATGAATATCAGATATAAAAAATCAAAATTAGACATAAGAAAATTAAAATCAAAAATCAAAAGGAAAAATAAAAAAAATGAAACGGTTACTAAACGGTTTCGGTATTTAAGTTTCGGTGAAATGAAAATTTTTTCATTTAATTTTTTTATTAGAAAGAAGAATTGAAAAGAGATAATTGTGTCAGCTAATTTTAATCCATAACTCAGTTAACAATTGAAGTTGATTATCGTAACACAAAATGGAATTAGTACAAAGAAAGGCATTATAAAAATATGCAATTAGACTCTTGATTATGTTTAATTAACTTTGACTGAGTCTCATGCCGGGTACTATGCACAAATTGAATGTGGATAATTCAAGGAATTCTCTTCATTGCAGGTGGCTCCCTTTATGCGTGCGGCGTTTGTGGCTTCTTTGGGGAGGAGGTGCCGCAGCTGATGGACGTCTTTCTGTTTGCCTCGCTGATATCCGCAGTGGATCCGGTGGCTGTGTTGGCCGTATTCGAGGAGATACACGTCAACGAGATCCTCTACATTGTTGTCTTTGGCGAATCGCTGCTAAACGACGCCGTTACGGTAAATTAACTGCTCGGATTTTAATTGAGCGATTGAGAAACAAGTTTTATACGCCAATTAGGCAGTGCACACTTTTTGTGGCTGTCTTAAGATTGAATCAGTGCGACGACAAACTGCATTTAACGACTTTCACTACTGATTGTTGCTGCCACTCAATAAAATTACTTAATCTCCGCTTTCAGGTCGTCATGTACCACATGATGGAAGCTTATAATGAGATTGGCTTGCCGAAAATTGTGGCGCAGGATGTTGCCAGTGGTGTTGGCTCCTTCTTTGTGGTGGCTCTCGGTGGCACAGCAATTGGTGAGTTTTAATAAAATTAAGATATTATTTTAGGCAATAAACTTGAATTTGATGCTACTTTCATAAAGAGATCAAATTTGTATAATTTAAATCAACGGTGGGCACGTAATGGCTCCGCGAGCCAGCGGCTGCTAACGAATTATGATTTTGTGCCCACCGCTGATTTAAATAATAACCTCTACCATAAAATTCCTATTAAATATATAGGCCCGTTTTTTCAATGTCTAAATAAGGTATTTGATAACTATTGAAAGGAAAATTTTACGTTAAGTGTATAGAAATTAATATAAAATTTGTTACTATATGTTAAATAAACTTTATATGCACATTGAAGAAACGGCCAATAGGGTATTAAATATACCCTATTAAAAATACTCTTGAGTTTTAATAAAATAAAGACATTATTGTAGGCAATTAACTTGAATTCGATGCTATATTCATATTGTCATCGGATTTGTGTAATTGGAATTTTAAAATCTACCATAAAATCCCCATTAAATATTGGGTATTGAATATACCCTATTAAATATACTCTTCTGAATTTTAATAAGATCTTAAGCTTACACATTATTGTAGGCAATTAACTTGAATTTGATGCTACATTCATAAAGAGATCCGATTTTTATAATTTGAATTATAACATCTACCATAAAATCCCTATTAAATATACTTTGATAAAAGCAACTGGCAAAATTAAGAATTGGCGTCAAATATATTTCATATATAGTTTAACTTTAATGTGTTTTCAAAATCTCCACACATTTTTAAAAGTATTTTTTAAGACAAGATTATTATTATTATTATTATTTATTTAATTATTATACATAAGTTCCTTATAATATAATAACTAAAGACTAGAGTACTAGCTACTGGGAATTTAAGACAAGATATTTATGGATATAATGAGAAATCAATCTACAATTTAAAATTTACGAATCCTTTGTCTACATAATAAAGTATTTATATTTTTCTATTTTTATAGGCATCATTTGGGGTTTCCTTACCGGTTTGGTAACTCGTTTTACGGATCATGTGAGAGTCATAGAACCAATATTTATATTCGTTATGGCCTATCTGGCATATCTCAATGCGGAAATCTTTCACATGAGCGGCATTTTAGCGTGAGTTTGATTAATCTATCTGAAAAAATATTAAAATTAAATGCTGAATATTTCTCTTTATTTAGCATTACGTTCTGTGGGATTACGATGAAGAACTATGTGGAATCGAATATATCTCAGAAGTCGCACACAACTGTTAAATATGCATTAAAAATGTTATCCAGTTCGGCGGAAACGATTATATTCATGTTCCTAGGCGTTGCGACAGTCAACAATATGCACGTATGGAATACGTGGTTTGTGATTCTGACAATTGCCTTCTGTTCAGTATTTCGTGTCATTGGTGGGTACTATCTAAAAATCCATATAGACTTCATTTATAACCTAAACTCTTGCTCCTTTATAGGTGTCATTTTGTTGTCGGCACTTGCCAATCGCTTTCGACTGCACAAATTATCGAGGGTGGATCAGTTTGTGATGTCGTACGGTGGATTGCGTGGTGCCGTTGCCTTTGCCCTCGTGCTGCTGGTGGATGAGAAGGTGGTCAAGCATAAGAACATGTTTGTGACCACAACCATAGCTGTGATCTATTTTACTGTGTTTGTGCAAGGCATCACCATAAAGCCCCTCGTCAAGATCCTCAACGTGAAGCGCGCCAACAAACGCAAGCCAACAATGAATGAACGTATTCATGAGCGTGTAAGTGAATGTATCTTTGAATTAAAAGGTGGAATTACAACGCAACGAGCAACGAATATCGGCTTCAGTTACGGTTTCGGTTATGTTCGCATTTAGGTTTTCGGTTTTTGGTTACGCAAAATTATTAAATAAAGATTTCGTAACAGTCAACCGGTTTTTTATGTTTCGATTTTAAAATTCCGGTATGGTTTCGGTCTTTCATTCACACATTTTTCACATATTCTTTAGTTTGATATAGTCTATTTACATTTAAATAATTTTAATATTTCATTCAATAGATTTATTTTATTTTCGCTTATTAAGTGCTAAGAAAATTAAATTCAAAATTTAAAATGAGAAAATAAATTTTATATATGAAAAACCGATATTAACCTTTATAAATGAAAAGGTTACTAAACCGTTATTTCGGTTGACAGAGTTTCGGTTTTAAGGTTTTGGTCAAATGAAAATTTTTTTTTCGGTTAAGGTTTTAAATTTTAATCCGTTTTTAAAGGTTAAAGGTTACGAATTGCGGTTAGGGTTTTAATTCCTAATTAAAAGTGAAAATTCTATATTCAATTTTATTTTAACAAATCAACTAATATTCCTTGCAGTTTATGGATCATTTGATGGCCGGCATTGAGGATATCTGTGGCAAGACAGGCAACTATAATGTTCGTGATAAGTTTAAGCGTTTCGACAATCGCTTTATACGGCCCTTGCTGCTCCGAGATCCCAAGGTAAGTTTCACGCCTAATATATATGTTGTTTGAGAGTGAATTATATTGAATTTCTGCTGTTTTTTTATTCTAATCTCAAAGGGCGCTGAACCAAAGATTATTGAAACCTACTCAAAGTTAACCATGCGCGATGCCATGGAGGTGATGCGTCGCAATCCCTCGACAATTGGACAGTTGTCGGGCACCGAGTCCATGAGTGCATTGTTTAGAAACTATACCAATAATTATATTGGCGGCAGGTGGGCACCGCCAACCATATACACCACCTGGTAAACGAATTTTGGATATTGAAACGATAGCGATTACGATATCGATAATGATAATGATAACGATAACAATAACAATAACCGTACAATGCATGTATGCAACAAATTTAAATTCTGTAGAACTTTCTTTTAGCATGAATACACAGCACAAATAATACTCTACAAATTGGCTAACAAATGAAACACTGAATACCTCTCTCTATCTATCTCTCTGTGTACTGCTCGCTCTTTCACTCTATATTTTGTATCTGAAATTCGTTTATCTGTATCTTTAGTTAAAATGTGGTAGTTTATGGTTTGTCTTACTATTGAAACTAACTTTTGAGTTTTATTTTTAAATATATTCTTTGAATTTCTCAGTCCGAGTTTGACAAATCTGGACAATACATGCTCGCACAATCTGGACATGGCTGAACTGGACTATAATCCATCCAAAAAGGATTTGACTGATGCCAAGATACATCATTTGTTAGCCGAAGAACTGAAGCCTTATCGAAGGGTATGTATCATCGATCGAACGGCAATTCTCGTTGCATAATAATCAACTTTGGTTTGGTTTCTTATAATATAGCAGTGCCAGTTTTTAAATACAATTACTACTACTATATTTTAGAAGCATAATTCACACACTGCCCAAGTTCTTGAGTATTCCTGTTTCGATATTTATCACCTCAACTTGATATCACTGAAGATACTTTAAACGTCTCGTAGTCGTATTCGTATATTATGCTTTCACATTTCTTTCTTTCATTGGGCATTTGGTTTTGAGACACGGTCGCTTCTCTCTCTCTCTCTCTCTCTCTCTCTATCTGTCTCACTCTGTCTATTTCTCTATATATGTCTACACTAAGTACTTATATCTATATAGATATACATATTTGTAATTAATCGTTTGTTTGATTTCTTCCCGTTGTATCGAACTTCAACTTTAACTTCAACCTCTCGTCAACGATTCTAAAATGCGTTCCCAAAAAACTACTTCAAATTTTTGTGTGCTTTGAAAAATGTTGTATAAACAAATTGTACAACAAATGCTAAAAAAAAATATTTCGTTATGAAAGGCTTCCATACAAATGGTACGAATAAATTGGTTCATTGTGATAATCTGAATTAACTTTTATCATTTGTTGTTGTTTATTTTTCCAATTTTAACAATTTACTAAGAAAGATTTTTGATTAAATGTTACACGTTTCTTGTGTGTGTCTATACTCATGACTACAATACATTCTATTGTAATGCCTACTATAATAATATCGCTAACAAATATTAATAATAATTACAATATAAATAATTTACAGTTTCTAGTAAATATCTCAATGTATTTCGAATTGGTGTCTAAAACTCGTATTGATAATAATCTAATTCTCAATTTTATTGCTTAAACAAAACCAAAACTAAATTTTGCATATATTTAAAACATTCTACATTCATTGTACACTCAAGAAACACACAAAATTTATATTAGTTAGTGTAGCTACGCGTTTATAAAAATTGAAAAATTACCATCCACATTTAGAATTTTTAATAAATTATCCGAATAGACTTATTTATTTAATTTATATTTTAAAATATATGCTACCAGATTCCTCATTCGAATTGAATTGAAAAAAGTGTAACATAGAGTTAATTAGTCTGTTAATAATTAGGTACAAAATTCATTTTATAGTTTGTTAACTAAATCGTACATATATAGTTAATTTGGACATTTTAAGAAAAGTTCTGATTTTCCCTTGTAGTTAGGTTAGTTAGGCTTGATACAAATACAAATAATATTTTAACTTCACAGCCATCTACGTAAATATTCGTCTTCTTAAATTTATAGGTTGATACAAATACAAATAACATTTCAACTTCACAACCATAAAGCAAATAACATTTTTAAATCGAATAACAATTTACATTTGTTTGGACTGCTTTTTAACTTATTCTTATGATATTCGCACTTTAGACACTTTTAACCGATTCAAACATAATAGTCTTTCTTGTTTATTTATCTATATACTTTGCAAGACACTAAAAAGCACACACTGATTAGCAACATCAGCATAAAACCATTAATGTTGTTTTATAATTTAGATTCGATGAATTTGATGCTCTTTCCAATGTGAATAAATTATATAAATATTAGCTTGAAAAGAGTATTTAAACTTCGGCTATATCGAAGTTGGCATCCCTATCAAATCATTGTTTGTTGTGCCCCCGAAAAGTGCACTACTCTACTTTGAAATCAAAAACTTTATGTATTCGTAAATATTCAGATTTTAAAACTTACTTATAAGCTGTATAAATGTTATGAGACCGTCTTTACACCTAATCAATTGATGTTAATGCTAGTTCCCAGCAACTTAATAATATTATTCTTTGTCGAATATTATGAAATAAGTAAATGTTAAAAAAAAAACAATCACTTAAGAACACATCGTCATATTCTTACAGCACCGTCGTCTTAGTTATAGCCGACACGCAGTAGATGACAGAGATTTGTCCACACAGGTGAGTGCAATCGAATCGCTTCAAAGTCAAGACAAATCTCTGAAAGCACCAAAAGCAAACAACAATCAGAATGTCATCTTCGTGCTTTTGTGGATTTTATGCAAAAACTAAAAGAAATTAATTATAATTTGAATACTGCATGCAATCATTGTCAATTTCAGGTCAATTATAAAATGCAAATGAATTTCCGGCGCATGTTTAACGATCGCAAGCATCACAAAAGAAGCAAACGTGGTGCAAACAATAAGGTAAAAACTCTTAAATATATAATTATTTTCTTTAACTAATATCAACTTGCTTTTAGGAGCTCAAGGATAATGTTAAGCAGAATCATGTCTCCTTCCACGATTTCCAACAGAACGGCACTACGAAGCAGTTGTCCAATGGTACGAATTCGAGCTCAAACCATTCACGCAAAAAATCTTACAGAAAAAGACATTCTCACAATTCACTAAACAAATATCGTAGATTAGACATAGGTAAATGCCGCTAAAACAGCAATTAAATCTCTACAATGAACTGAAGTCAAACTATAGCATCAATAGAAAGCTAAAATTCCAAAATTTCGTAGAATCTTATCTCTTAATTGTATTATTTATTATTTTTCTTTTTGTCTAGAAAGCATCCAATTTTATAAAAATCAATTGATAAAGTCTGAGCTTTTCTTTTTTGCAGTAGAATGATCTTTTTTGAGTTTTACATCTTTTAAGTGCTCCCTTTGCAAGTCATTTATCCTAATGTTATTAACCAGCACATTCATCTAATTTATTTAATTCATTTTATAAGCATGTTGGGGCTCGCAATGCTACTTGTTGCTTAAATTATATATATTTTAATTACCAAATTACATTATTTTTAAGTACTTTACGAGCCCTTATATAACTAACTAGTTTGTACTATTTTTCCTGAATAATTTTTAACAATTGGTTATTAATTCGCAAATCGAAATTTTCTTTATCTTCCCAACATTTTCATGTGCTTTCCCCCGACGTCCATAAATTGGTCGATTAATTCGATTCACAAAATGTGCACCTCTAACAAAACTAATTGAAAAACTAAAAAAATAAACTAAAATCTGCATTTGCCTCTGCCTCTTGCTTTGATCTCATACATACATATTGTGTTTAACCAATGTAAAACTATATAAAGACTATATTAACGATGTGCTCAATGAAACAGCCGACGAGACTCAACAGAATCCAAATGAGATCAATGTCATTGGCCCCAGTGACGATTGGGATGATGGCCTGACATTTACAGCCAAATCATCACGTAAGTTCCAACAGCTAACTAATGTTTAACTAACTTAATTACATTAATAATAATTACATAATTACTTAAGCGGTTCTTTCATAGTTATTTTCTTCTTATTGGTTATGGGTTATTGTTGGCTGGGCCAAACATTGCCTTACAAATTGTTTATTTATGAATATTTTTATGTGTTATCATTCAATGCTGCGCCATAAATTCTTTAGATATATGTATATGTGTGTATACATGATCGGCAGTTATATAGCAATAACCGATTTATGTTTATCATAACAATTGACTACACAAAAATGCCATAAAGTGTTTTATTTGATTTTAAACTCAAAATGGGTCGTTAACATTAAGTGAATGCTATTTATAGACACAATTAAAGCCAAGAAATCCTCAAAAGGTTCCAGACATTTTGTATAATTATCAACTGTAATAATAAATAGTTATCAAGTAGCAAAGTTAATTCGCTTAAAGTCTGCTAAATAGTTGAGATCTTGTACCACATTTCTAATTTCCTTCAATTCTTCGGACAATCTGTTTTCCCGCTCATCAAATCTTTGCTAGACTTTTTGATGATTTCTTTTGGTTCACATTTTTTTCTTTTTATTTATTGTGCAAATTAATGAGAGTCCTTAATGCGTACAGTTTTAAATGTACCTAAATAAAATGCTATAACGACAAACATTTCTATATTTATATTGTTTTTTCCCCGATTTATGCCTATCCAATTTTGAATTTGAATACCAAAAAAAAATCGTGTTGATCGATATACCTGATACCGTTAGCTGACTCGGATCGCGCCAATAATAACTCATTGATAGCGCATATACAAAACCTGCCCGGTTTTGATGCCTCCAAGGCGCGCATCGTTCACCATTATGCGCCCAAGCTTGGGGACGGTTCTCAGCAAGAACTCGACTCGCCGGATCCACCAGTTGGACCCACAGCGGCTGAATTGATTCTGCCCTGGCGACGGGATCGTTCCTACCAGAGCATTGGTAAACAAAATCATCAACAAGAACATCAAAAACATAATTAAAAAATATTAAACAAAATGAATTCAATGGCTATACAAAACTTGTACTTGCACTCACATTGATATAGAAACACCCCATTCATAATTCCATCTCTAGATCTTTCGTCCAACTGCTTGAAAAATACATTTACATAATAAGAATTCATTCGATATTTAAAATTTCAAATCTATTTCTCATACAAAACAAAGTAATGTTGTTAGTTTAGGAAGCAATTTAAAATACAGTCTGTTTCATAACTGACAAGCTTCTTTCATGGCTTCTAGCTCTTATTCTCTATCTTTGTTTGAAATCAAATACCTTTTCAATTTATAAAATAGAAAAATAATAAAAATCCGTTTTATTTTTGCTTCTCATATTACTTCTTGGATTTACTTTTAGGATACAAAAGTCAATCACTAAGCGACTTGCTTCTCCTATTGCTTTTTGCTTCTAGAATCTTAGTGAGAAATATCCCAAGTTTTCAAGCAATTCATTCATTTGCCATTACTCATACACCATAGAGGAAAAGAAAAACATTATGAAACCCATAATCTTTGTATTTTGATCAGACTGCAAGCCATATAATCGTATAATGCCTTAATCTTAAAGAAGTTATTGTACAATCGTATATAATGTATATGCCAAGCATTTAAAGCAGTTACCTAAGTTTATTCCAACTTATTTTTGTTGCTTTATATTTATTTGATACATTCCTATAAACACAATTCCATACATAATTAGAAATAGTATCCAAAGTTGTAATAATGTTCAATGTTATTTAGATAATTCATATATAAATAGTTGTCATCAATGTCTGTCGAGCTTGATTGATTGATTGACTGATTGTAAAAACTATCCTCGTACATAAAATCGCTGAAATTGCTAGTTCTCATAGTTCCATATATGACAATGATGGTTATGTACATGTAGATTCCATAATGTATCGCAAATCGAATCCAATTAAAAGTCACATTCAATATGAAATTGAAATTCAAATTGAAAGCATTGAAGGCGAACCAAACAGCAAAAGCAGCATGGCATTTTTGTGCATGACAAAGTTATTTGTTGTTGCCCCATTTTGTTGAAAGTATTTACTACGTTAATTACCTCTTAAGTTTAAGTTGAATGCCGCCTTTACACAATATTAGGAGCAGGGATTAAAGCCGAAACAAATATTGTTTTCAGTTATGGTTTCGGTAATGCTCGCATTTGGGTTTTCGGTTATCGGATACGCAAAATTGTTATATATCGGTTACGTAACGGTTACCGGTTTTTTGTATGTTTCGGCTTTGAAATACCGGAATGATTTCGGTTCACAAAAAAAATTATTATTTTAAAGACATGTGACTATTAACAAATTTCAAAAACTAAAATCTTTTTATTGAGATCAATATGAAAATTAGAGAAAAAAATCATTTTTATTTTGAAAACCAGAATTAAAACTTATTAAATTAACCGTTATGCATGAATCGGTTACTAAACGGTTATTTTGGTTTAAATATTTTCTGTTTTTTGTTTCGGTATAATCAATAATTTTTGTTTTGGTATGGTTTCAGTTACGGTTACCAATTTCAATCGGTTAATACCGGTTAACGTTTCGGTTAAGGTTACGGATTTAATCCCTGATTAGGACATTCTGTTGACGTTTATTTTCCACAAATTCAAACAAAATTGTTATTAGTGTCAGCGGGCTATTTAGTCAGGTTCTTAATGAAGATAACGAATCGAATCGAATGTCGCATGTGTTGTTTTGAAATAATATTTATCAGTATTATCAATTTTAATTTGCATTTTATGTTCATTCGAAAGTTAAGTACTTAAAAATTTAAGATTTAATTAGCATAAGTTGCAACTGTATTATATATTTTTAAATTATAATTATTGAAATAAAATTTCTTTTGTTCAAATTAACATTTCATTTATTAGTTATTTGAGATTTCCAGAACACATGCGACAATAATGAAAATATTGCATATTGCTTAATATGCTTATCAAGACTGTGAGCCAGTTTAATTGGTTCCAGTTTAGTTTTTCAGCTCCAGTTGTGATTAATTTTGCGGTACCAAGTGGTTCACAGTCCTCGATTCGATTCCGTTTTTAAGTTGAGCGCACTTTGTTCTTCGTATTGATTTTTCTTTTCTCTTGACTTTATGTAGTTACCATTAACTGGGCTTAAGATGATCTCAAAACGATCTTTAAATGCGCTGCATGCTATCCGGCCATCCAAGATTATTAATTCACTAAAGATCCTTGAACTTTATCTCTCGTTGCAAAACTGTTTAGTCGCCGAGCATCCCATACCCGAGGAGGATCGCAATATGTCGCGTGACTCGGATGGTGAGAGGCGTGTGGCCACGCCCACGGCCACCGAGTCACAGCTGCCGTGGAAGCGACAAGGTGATGAATGCACCGATGCCGTGCAGCAGAATGAGTTTCCCGCCTGGGCCTCCAACAAGGAATATTTGGCCTATAATTCGCCCAGCGCCACGTTTCTAGGTAATGTATAAATCTATTTTATTTTTATATACAGTCGAACTTCCATAACTCGAATTTCTCTCTAACTCAAGCTAAATGAGTTGCAGTAAAATTAATAAACTTAAGAAAAAGAACTCTATAAGTCGAATATCTCCATATCTCCATATAGAGTTATGGAAGTTCAACTGTATTTATTTCTATTTTAGGTATATGTATGGGGCGGGCTTATAATTCGGGCAGTTTACAACACTGAATGTACAGTTACCGTTACCGTTTCCACTTTCCTTCTCAATTTCAAACTATTTGCCATTTGATTTTTGTAAATTGGCTGAAAGACAAAAAAAAATATACTATCTAAAAAAGAAGAAAATTTTGTATATATTTGGAATTTTAATACATATTTATATAGACAATAAATTATTTTACTTGTGTTATTTATGTGCACCAAACCTTGAGACAAAATTTAAATAAAAATGGAAATTTTTCAAATATTTGTGATACACGTGTAGAGATTTAGTGTGTGTTTTTAATTGGTTTCTGTTTTGGTAATTTTCCTCAACTTTGTTTTTCTTCTCTTTGCCGCATTGTTTATACTTTGGTAACTGTTGCCCCACAAACCACAACCAAATACACCCACAACAAACAACAACAACACCAACAACACAATGTGCTTGCAACCAATGATCGAACTTACAACAAAACCAAAAACTATACACACAAAGGTGGTATAAACAAGCCTAAACAGCCCAAGTCCGTCATAGGTCTGTTTCGACGCGAAAGTTGCAGCTCCAAGGCTGGCAGCACTGGCATCGGCAGCAGCAGCGATGCCGTCGCCAGCTTGGATCCCATGGTTGTGCCCCCACCAATTGCCATTAATCCGAGCACGGCGCCATCGACGTCCATGCACAATCCGCGCCTCGACAATCGCTCGCAGTCCATCTCGTCGGGCACCTTGGGCTGCCATCTGGTCGGACCCGATGGTCATACCGGACCCTTTCCGGTCACCGCCAGTCATCGACGCAACGTCCGACGCGGCTCTATGCTGGAGCTGAGTGGGTAAGTTCAAAGCACAACTGCGGCACATGCCACACTTGCCACATGTCTCTCTCTCTCTCTCTCTCTACCTCTGATTGTTGTTCCACTCATGCACAGCTACACTAATAACAATGTGTGTGTTTATATCTCTTGCATGTTATTCGTTATTCGTTTGTTTTTGTAGCTAATTTGTGCAGTTTTATTTTAGTACTAGAATTATTAATTTCGAATAGCTTAGAGCATTTAACATATACATTTCAATATACTTAATTAAAGTCATTTTTATAGGCGTTTAACAAAACAATTTAGTTAAATATTTGCATTAAAAAGAGATGTTTTTATTCACAATTTGAAATAAAGATAAGATTGAACTAAACCTTCCCATTATTTAAATCAGCGGTGGGCACTCATGGGCTCCGGGAGCTAGCGGCTGCTCCCAATTTTATTTCTGTTTATTCGGCGACGAGAAGTCGCACAAAAGGCTCGCGAGCAAATTAACAACAACAACAACGCACACAAGACCATCGAGGAAGCTAAAAACAACAACATTGGAACAGTTTAAGTAGAGGCATTTTTAACACTTACAATTTATAACCATCATAAAAATTAACAACAACAACTCAGTGTGTGTGCGTTGACAGCGCGCCGAAGACTTTTTTTTGCTCACACATTTGGGTGATCGACAAAGTAGGTAGACTCTAATAGGGTTGTTGATGTTGTTGTAGTGCTCCCGAATTCAGATTTCGTGCCCACCGCTGATTTAAATTACAAAATGCCAATATAGTCCTTAATTATTGTATTAAATTTTTTTTTCTTTAAATATGTATATTCTTGCAGATGGTTTTAAATTCTAATAAAAAATTTTGTAAAATATTACGAATGAAAGAATCCATATATTAATGTCTGCTATTTATTTCAGAACAAGTCTGAGTAGACTTTTATAAAAATTTATTTGCCCTATTCTATCATCCTTAAAAGTTTGAAAATCCTAAAAAATGATAACTGTCATTAATTTGTAGAATTTCTCTACAAAATTTAGAACCCCAAGTTATTCAATTTAAATTTTGAATTTCGGTAGCAATCTGCAAGAGTAAGCTCATACAATCTGTTGAATTCCCGAACAAATATTTTTTCTCAAATTTTTCCCCGCAGCATTATATTATCATATTACAATTAAATACTATATTTTTTAAAGATTAGCATGAAAAAGTTTTTCAATTATCAAAATGCTTGTAAATAAAATTAAAGCACTAATAATTAAATTTACAAAAAACTGATGGTAAATATTTAACTGCTTTTTGACGCATTCTGCTGTTCATTTAATTCAGACTTTTAGTAACAAAACATTTTTAGTTTAGCTTTGTTGTCACAGATCAACACGCCTAATCTGTCAAAAGGTCATTTTTAGCATTTCTTAAGTGCATATTTTCTATATTTTCGGGATATATTTTAAATGTGTTTTAACTGTTTCTCAATCCAATCTCAATCCGATCCCAAATCCTGAACTCTTGACTCGTCTTAATTTGATGGTTAAACTTTGCAGACTAATTGCAACTGGACGCAGACCCAGTAGAATTTTGCTCTGTAGTCCAGGAGCTCATAATTTGCTAGGAAACACAACAACAACAATAACAACAACAACAATAGCAACAACAAGCACTACCAACAATACAAATTCAAGTGCAAATTTAATAAAAATAACTTCAACAACATCCACAACAAATTCAACTCCAACTCCAACAACAACAACAACAAGAGCAACAAACATCTCCCCGAGCAACTCATCAACAACGAACTACAGCTCCCCGACATCGGAGAGTAGCGGAGCGACGTACTATTCCAAGTAATCCCAGTGCCTAAGTAATAATACAAGGGCAAAAACGCAACTTAAGCCGGCCAATGTCGAATTTCAACAAAGTTCAACTTGACTCAAAAAAAAAAAAAAGGAAAAAGAAAAAGAAAATACTAAAAGAATATTACAAATTATTATCGTTCACAAAAGAAACTTTACAATTTGTAAATATCTTAAAATCCAATGATCAGTCAAAACATATCATTCGTAGACAGACTCAGACTCAGTTTCCGTATCAGATTCAGTATTTAGATTATAATTAGTATAATATATACTTTACTAGTCATCATCTCAGTTAAATTGGTTAACACATTTCTCTAATTGCAAATATCTATTAGATTTATTTATTCCACCGAGAAATTCTCTGGCAATTGGCAAATACTTCATCTCGACTCACAATCATTTTTAGTATTAACTCTGAACTATCAATTTGTTTAGGCTAGGAACTAAACACCGTGATTAACCTCTGTATCCAACTAACTGCGTTTTTTATATATGTTTTCCATATTTGTCTTGTCTTTTTTACTAAAACTCCTTATGCAATTTCCTAAGATTAACCCAGTTATGTGCAATTTTATCAATATTATTATTTGCTTTAAGGCTTTATTGGTAATATTTTATTTTGATTATATTTTTAGCGCCGTTTCACTTGATTCCGTAAAGCTGTAAAGTCCGCAGCCTCCCAGTAAACCCTCCCTAAATTACAAAATTCATTTAATAGATAATTATAAATGCCTAGAATTTATCCAAGCTTTGGCTTTTAGATCATAATTTATAAATATGTACGAGTATGTGTAAGTATTTTCATTTGCCTAATCTAATTACTAGGCAGTTTCCAGACTGTGATAACCCCTTAATACTCACATTAATGTTAAAATTTTCTTTAACATTTGGTTTTCTCAAGAGTTTATCTTGCCATAGAGTTGCCACCATGTAGTTAGTATAGCCACGTTTAAGATGAGCCCTGACAACTTATCTAAAGCGTGCTGCCAACTTATTTAATGTCTGAGAAAACAAAATGTAGACAAACTTTAAAACACATTTAAAACTCAGCAAATTCATATTAACAAACAATAAAATATAGATTAGGGCAATTAGGAAAAGTATATCCGTTTTTAACACAAAACATATGGATATTATTATAGCTTTTAATTATAATTAAGACGAACAGGCAGAATACATCTTAGAATTAAAAAAGAAAAAGAACTTACAGATCAGCAACCAAAAATTAAAAACAATAACTTGCAAATTGCATAGAATGGACTCTCTAAGATATGTGTTGTATATCTGCTTTAAGTGTTTTATTTATTTTATTGTCACTGTTAAGTGTGCTACGCTTCTGTTAAATAAGTATATAATGCTTACGCTTATAATTATTATTGCACAATAATTTTAATGTTAATTTTTTTTTAATTTTAATTATATACTTTAATGTATATACAATTTTTTTCATTCATTCTTTTAATAATCTTAATTTTTCTGCTTTATTTGTGTTTTAACTTGTGTAGTGGGTAGTATTTAAAAATAAAATCCAAATATAACTAGTATTTTATTTATTAAGCGATTTCTTTGCCTACCAAGTTTCAAGTAGAATTTTTTTGTATTAGCTGATTAATTTTCGATTACTTGTAATTTTGCATTAAGTAAGGATTCGTTAGTTCCTTCGTTAGAGTTTTCAGTAAACTAGTTAAAGTTCTTCTCTCATTTGAATCCATAATCGCATAGTTCGTTGCATTAATCAAAATTGATCTCACAATTGACATTAACTTTCTACGCCTTCTCTTCAAATCCATTGCCCCACCAATCCAACCAAACGCACACAACAACACACTCACAGTGACACAATACCCGAGGAATCGACGACCTATCAACATGGACACTCCAAGTCGCTGTGTGAGCCCGCCGATGGCGATGATTGGGATGGAGTTCCGTTGGCCACCACCGCCTCCGGCCGTGGCGCCAAGAGCGAGAAACAGATGCACAGCGGACGAGAACCCCTCCTGCCCCGTCTAACATCCACGCCACGCGCTCAAATACGACACAAGAACGCCGGAGCGGTGGGCGGATCTGCGGTGGGCGTGCCCGGTAGCAAGAATCAGGTGACAACCGCATTGTTGGGCTACGAGGATACAGACACGGACACGGAGGACGACGACGACGACGATGATGATGAAGGTGAAGACTTTGATTTGTACGATGATGAGAATATTGTGGTCACCACATTCACAACGCCCGCAACGCCACGCCTACACGAGCTGGGCAGGCGAACGGGGAACGGTGCCGGTGCCGGTGCCGGGGGAGCAACAACAACCACAACAAGCATTCGTCTGACCCGAAAAAACGATGAGAGCATCATTTGAGTGTCAAGCAGCGAAGAGGGAGATACAAATGTGGATGCAGTTGCTCCATCCAGTTGGAGAGGCATTTTCCAATATGAAATGTTTTACTGAGGTCAGCAACGATTACCACTTTAGACATACTATATACTATATAGTTTGATATATAGCAAACAAACAAAATTGTGAACAAAAAGCTGCAAAAAATATTTTTAAAAATGGTTTAAAACTAAAAGCTTTACAATTAATAACAATAACAAATTGTATATAATAAGAACAATTATAGTATTAATATAAATATAAAACTTTCTGCGTTTTGCCGCTTACTTCAGATTAACTTTTTTAACATTTCGAATTTCACTTTTTATTCGATTTCATCAAAAAAATGTAGCATACTTTTTGGGACATAAATCGATTGAAAAGCGAATTTGAAAATGTCTCAGACTAACTTCCAGCTTTGTGTTTTATTGCTGCCGGCAATTGTTAACTAATATATTTATTGTAAATTCATCTAGTTAATACTAATGTGTTCCAGAAAACAATTGTGTAATATTTAACAATGTAGCTAAACTTCAGATTAAGTTAAATGTCTTTGTGGTTCTTTTTTAGTTTAGACAAATTTATAATGTAATCAATATATACAATTATATTTATAACTGTGTTGCTAACGTTACTTAGGCGCGTTTAGTTCAATTTTAGTCGTACTTAATTACATTCGGATAGTGTAAAAAGTGAATTGAAACTAGTTAAAAGCCGCAAAGAGTCGAAAAGTTATAACTAAAACTAATAAATATAACAAAAAAGAAAACTAACCATATTTAAAAAATAAGCCAACTAATAGTACTTACATTCATATACATATTAAACTATGTATAGCTAAAGTATTTAGCAAGAGTTATGTAATTTATAAATTATTTTTGTAAACATTTACGAGCCTCAACTAATGTGAAAAGCTATAAAACGAAATGAGATGAAATGAGAAGAGAAGAGTCGAGTCTTAAAGGACTTCAATAGTAAATATTGTATAGGTGCGAGTAAGCGGGACTTTTGACTGTATGATTCATTGGATAAAGCAAACTGCAGAATTTGATAAACAAACGATATTAGCAAATTCAATATGTAGTCAAATTTAGATACACAAACAGGGCTGCAAAACCCACAACATATTGAAATAGATTTATTTAACTGACTTTTATTAATATTAATCGATTTACTTCATGTCACAATAGGTCACAGATTCAGTTCAGTTTGCAGCTCTGTGTTAAACCCCATCTAGTAAATATAAACCCCAATTAATTTTTGCGCTTAGAACCAAACAATTATTTGATAACTATTTGGTATTCGAAGAAATTCCAAGAAATTGCCTTCAAAATATGCTCCCTAGATCAGAAGTAATCTTAATTCATATACGATAATTCAGTTGTGAAGAATCTAAGAACTAATCCTGTTTAGTTTATTTTCAAATTTTATTCAATTTATTTAACAGAAAGACAATAAACGGTTACAGGAAATTTCATAGCGGAATTCCTTGTAAATTGTCATTTCACAAACAAAAATTTAAAGTTAATAAAATTTGAAAAAGAAAAATAAAATAATCAGAGCTGTGTTACTAATGAGCGCGTTTTCTATATAAATTTAGCAGTATGCACGATCTGCGAAATGGGAAAATTGTTGACATAAGAACTTTATATAAAAAGCGACAGCTCAAAGATTTTGCTTCAGAGCGTAAATATAAAATAAAACTTAAAATTGAATTCTGCAAATAGAAATGAAAAAATGTTTGCAATTTTCATACTGTAGGCCTTAAGTTGTGCATATTTAAACCGATAACTAAATCAATGATTAACTAATTACAAAAGTCACAAAATTAATTAGCAAACACAAAGAAAATTCAAAGAAAAGAACATAAATAAAAATAAATTGTAAACTGTTAAACTGATTTTAAATATTGTATAAGAGAATTTTACTAAAAATAAATGCAAACGAAAATCAAATAAATTATAATTGGATTTTTTTTCAATTATGAGTGGAACTTAGTGTATATAAAGATCATCACCAGCAGTGCCAATGGGCGTGCCTTCGTTTCTTGGGCATCTGCCAGTCAACAGTGACGTCACGGCCCAAAAGGCGATTGTCGTTATCTTGAATCATGGCCCTGGCCATGGCCTCATCGCACTCGAAGCTGATGTAGGCACAGCCCATCAGCTCACCATTGCTTCGCCTCGAAATATGCACCGATTGAATTTTACCGTGCAATCTCTCGTCCTCTGTGAGCGGGGATCTTTGCGGCATGCCCCTCCAGTGTTGCCACAGACGCTGCAGGGAACATCTTCTGTTTGAACTTTCTTGAGAGACAATTGCCGATGAGGAAACGGGAACGGGCACAGATTTGGGCTCTGCGTAAGTACAGAATCAGAACGAATATCTAGAGAATTGAAGAGATGTTACATAAAGTTACAATCGGAAACGTTCGGAGTTTCACTTTCACATCAAATTCTCAGAAACGTTTCCGCTTTAAGCTCCAATTTTACAGAAATATTTTGTAAAATTGGAATTCAAAACAAATCTGCATAGTTAATATTCGTAAAAGCAACCACCACTAAAAATTAATCATAGACGTGATTCTCAAGTTTGTTTTGTTTTTTGTTGTTTGTAATTTCGTTTATACATTTATTTCACCAAATATTTGTATATTTCATAATCTTTTTTTTTTTTGCTTTTTGAAACTGATATAGTTTAATTGGTTTAATTTTTTTTTGGGTTGTTTTTTTTTTTGCATTTCTTGAAGAACTCTGTCTATATATGTATGTGTATATATATAAGTATGTATTTATGCATTTGACAAACATACATACTTTACACATTCTTTATGCTGTATATAAATGTAAGTATGTAGGTAAATATGTATATCGATGGTCACCATTTCGCATTTAAAGTGTATGAGTGTGTGTGTGTGTGTGCTAGTTAATGCATATATAAATTTAGCTTTTTTGTTTATCTATTCTTTATTTAAAGTTTATCTTTTCTTTGTTTAAATTTGTAGATTAATAATATTTGCTTTACTATTTAAATTCATGAACTCTTCAACGATTAAATCAAATACGCGTATATGAGCATTAGTTCCGAACTGCACTTTCGCCCCAATTTCACATAAATATTTAAAGGATTATTTGTAGTCGAAAAGAAAGGTTTTCCAATCAAGTCTCGATACAAAGCATGCCATAAATAAAGTTGTGAAATTAATGCGTAAGCTGAAAGTCGGAACAGACCTGTGTATGTGTGTGTGTTTGTCTGTGTTTAGTATAAATAGGCTCTATAAGAAGTGTGCATCTCATACATACATACATTATGGTAAACAAAAATTGCCTTTGAATCTATTTAACATTTTGCTAATGAAATTTTGTAGTTCTTACTGCATATATAATTGTATATGTATATATAGCTTTTATTATTATTTATTTTTTTGTATATTTATCAATTCATAATAAACCCAACATTAGCTACATAAATATATATGTATATAGTAAGTTTTGTTTTTAAATACTCGCTTTGGTTTTGCTAAAGTTACACAGAACTGTTCTAAATTCCATTTCCATATCGATTATATTGAAATAAATTCAGAACATTATACAAAAGTGGAATTGAAAACAGATCTGTTATAATAGAGCTCTATATACGCATATAATATGTATGTATATAGTTGTTGTTTGCAATAACAAGTTTCGAGTAAGATTCATCGTGTTAAGTACTGGTTATCATTTTGTTGAAAGGCAATCGAGAGTGGGTTTTATATAATATGTATATGATGTGTATATCATTAGGAGTACATTTTAGGATAGACTACAAATGTAACTAGCATTGAACTGACGCACAGCATAACAGAACATAACATGAGTATATGTATGTGTGTATGTATGTAGTATATTTATATATAGGTATATATAGCTAAATTGCAATTGGAATAATCGTATAGCATACGTGATATTTGATCTAAACAAATTTTTTACAATATCCTCCTTATTTATACAATACTCTGATAGACAGATTTGCAAACAATTTCAACATTCATATATATAGTTATAATTTAGAATAAGACAAACTAATACAATTATGGCAGTTAATATAAGCGCTTAAAGTAGTAGACAGTAATTCAAAAAAAAAAAAATCAGCTATTAATTAAACATAATCGTAGTTAAGCAACTGAAGGTGCTATTCAGACCTGTTCCAAATTCCCCAATCGAATCAATTCACGCATACTTTTAGGATCGTCGAAAGCCTAAATACCAAAGCTAAGAATCTCGATTGTTTCCCGCTTTAGTAGGTGAAATTGTTTCGAAAGGAGAATTTGGAAAAGGTCTGTTCCATTATCATTACCAATACTGACTGTTGTTCTATGTGTAAGCTTCGGTTAATATCGAACTCTTTCCCATACGGATTAAAGATTAATGAATGGTCATCATGCTTAGTATTTAGTTAACAATTAATATCGCGATAAATAGATTTATATATATTATATATACAAATACATACGCATATTATTGGAAAACACGGAAAACCATCATTATATAAATATTTTTATGTATATTTTTAGGCATTTAGTATATGTATTATTCGTTTAGGTATTTGGGGAAAAAACACTTTAAATATATGTAAATATGTATGTCATTAGGTTTTGTATTGGCTTGAAATACACATCTAATAAAACGGAAATGTAATTGTCCTTTGATATAATTATGTATCTCTCATTTAATATGCATATTATCTAATGTATATAAGTACTTTTAATTATGTATGTAACTTGAATTCGATTTCCTTTGAATTTTAAATGTTAATTTGATTGATTACATTTATGTGATTTGATTCTATACGAGAACAAGAAATATATCTGAACTCTAAATAATCATTAACTACTTTCTGAGAATGATTCATTGAAATTGAAAGACTTTAGATAAAGTCTGAAGAGCAAGTCCAAAGTAATAGCTTTGATGATTTTGTAATTGTGCTCGAACTATAAACTTTTAGAAATATTTCCAAACATGTACGAAAACTCAACAATTATTTTTGTGGACCATAATAGTCTTTTTGCATTTCTCAAACTCAAGCAAGTGCAACAATAAACTTAAACAAATCTGTCGCTAAATTTGGACTACAATTAGATAATTCAGTGTAGTGCGGTTGAACTTATATGTATATATATATATATATGTATATAGATTCGACTCTTATCAAGTCGTATGTATTTGTTGCTTTTCTTGTTGCTGTTGTTGTTGATGATGTGGTTGTTGTCGCTTAGAGACCAAAACCGATGGCTCGTTATACGTTTCCTGTGCGCAGCATGTTAAGAGTTGGGAGTTGAGATTAAAATAGCATTTAATTAGTTTTGGTTTATGTACAGAATAATCATGTATATGTATATTTTGTATAAATAATAGTAGAATAGACGATAAAAATACACAAAATAAATACAAAATCAATGGACTACAAAATACAAAGATGTTCGAACGTATGCAATTAAATGCAAATATATCAAAAAATATCAATAATAGCTAAAGATTGGCTAACAATTGGGATACAATGTGTGGAAGGGCCTTTTAACTTAAAATTAAATAATTGCTAAACAACTAAATAATAACAATTAACAATAGATACAAAATTTGAGAGTAGATATTGCAACAATTTACATCTAAACATTATAAGAGGACATTTTCCAGAACTTGGCGAGAACAAATTGGCATTACTTATTCTATAAAAAGGCAAAAAAAAATACGAAATAAACAAACGAAATACAAATATTAATTGGAATGTGTGTGGACCGTGAGAGAGCGATTTAGGAAACTACTTATAAAGCATCGTCATGGTTGTTTTGAGAGGGGGGAGGAGAGGCGGGTGTTGTGCCACTTTGCCGTGAGATTCACTTTGATATAGTGCCGTTCTGTTTCGCTGTCTTACCGGACGTCACAAAAGGGCCCACATAGTTGCTGGGGAACAGTCCGGAGAGACCGTTCAGTTCGCCGCGCCACCATTCCGGCTCATCGCGACCCAGGACGCTAATAATGTCGTCCTTATCGAACGATAGCTCGTCATCGTTTTGTGCTTTGTACGGATATAGAGCAATCACCTTATCTGCAATTCAATTGATACGATTAGTGATATTCTAAATGTTAAGTAGTTGCGCGAACAAACCCAAAATCTGTTCGGTCATCTCGATGCGGCTGCCAGAGACGGGCGTGTTGCGGCCACTGTTGCGTCCGCCCTGCAACACCTTGACATAAGTGGCAGGGAACCAGCCAATCTGGCGACGTCTTCCCTTGGCCTGCAGCTCGCCCTCCCACCAACCGGAATCGGTCTTCTTGCGTATCATTATCAACTGACCGCGTGTCAGCGACAACTGCTCTGTGCTGGTGGCTTCGTATGGAGCAATGACTTGGGCTATCTCCGAACGTTTGGCGCGCATGCCCTGCGAAGTAATGATGGGAAAGGGTATTGATTAGTTAACAACAATTGAACACAAAAAGTGTTAGCTATATTCTAATCAGGGGTGTCAGAGGTAAAGCCCTTTTAACGGAGTGTTAAATAAAAACCAATTCTCGGTGTTATAGAAACGCATTCTGGCTTCAAATAAAATCTCTCAGTAATATTGCAATTAATAAATTAAGTTCCTAATCAATCTGCATTCTTGAACGTTATTCTTTACAATTATAACATCAAAGTTGTTCATTGAAATAAAATGAAATAGCGGAAAAATTCAATCATTACTTTTTCTATGACATTGAGATTCTGAAACCAAACCGAGTCAACTAAATTTCACTAGAGTTTGCTGTGACACCCCTGAATATACATATAAGTCAACTATTTACGGGTGTCATGGAAGAAGTGCGTGACATGGGCCGACTGTAGCTCTCGGCCGGTTCGTTCGGTGACTTGGACTGCGTATTTATCTGCAATACTTCAGTGTCAAGATCGTCGTGTTGTGTATGGGACTCCTCCAGCTCAACGGGCTGTGACTGGGGCTGTGGCTGTGACTGTGGTTGCGATTGCGATTGCGATTGTATTTGCGGCTGTATTTCTGGCTCAGCTGCAAAGGCAGTTGTGCCATTGAGTGTCACCTCCTGGACAGCGTTCAGCATGATGTGATATGGTATTTGGGTTGTAGGTTTTGTTTTATTAGCACATGAAAAGCATTGGATTAGTAGATGAGCACATGATGGTTAACCACTTGAACTTGAAATTGTTGACTATTCTCACCTGCTCTGCTGCCTCAAGCGGATCGGGAACCACAGCTGAAATGACAGTTGTTGCTGCCGTTCCAACATCAGCCTTCTGCACATAGTTGGATGGGAACATGCCAGTGCGATTGCCAATGGTGCCCGTCCACCATTCGCCCTCCTTTTTGATGACCATGACCATTTCGCCAGCACCGAAGCTCAAGTCACCTTCTTCGGCTGATTCATAAGGATATGCGGCTATATAGTACTCGACATCGCCTGCTGCTGTCGCAGCCGTGGCTAGCTCCGACTCCGCCGGCAAGGCGTCGGTGTCATTATAGCTTTCTGTCACGGCTGCTGGTTCAACAGCAATTGCCGAAGCCGTTGGCTCATCCTCAATCTTCTCGACGTAAGATTCGGGGAACCAACCCGTATGGCCATTGATCTCGCCCGCTAACCAACCGGGCTCTGCATTCTGTTCCAATGGCACCAGAATTAAATCGCCCGGCACAAATGTAATCTCCTCCGTATTGCGCGCATTGAACTCATAGACAGCACGATATTTAACAAATCCTTCCGGTGCTGGTCCACTAAGATCAATGGCTGGTGCCGTCACAGCAGCAGCTGTGTCATTACTAAGTGCATAGCCGCTGCCATAGGCATCCACAGACGCTGGTTCGCTGGCCGCAGTGGCGCCCCAAGCGCTGCCAGTGTCCCAGGTGGAAGTGGAGCTAATTGTAGAGGTTTCATTTTTGCGATTATATTTCAATTCCAGCACCGAAGTACGCTCAATATCGTACTCCTTGTACAGATCTTCGCATTTGGTGATTAGCGCCGAGAGTTCGGCCTTTAATTCCTGCATTGTAACATCGTTTGAGTTGAGATCCTCCTTCTTGGATTCAATCTCTTTTTCAATATTTTCCACCTTGTCCTTGATTTGCTTGATCAGCAGCTGCAGGTGAAAAACAAATTAGTTAATTATGTATAATATATATGTATGTATTTTAGAGATCTGCATGAATGTGCTAAAACGAAGTTTGTTCGAAAGGAGCTGAAAGACAATTAAAATTACTTATTATTCGATTGAATTCAGCCATTTCGAATTCATTATTTTCACATAGCACGTTCCTTCAGTCGCACTCATTTCGATAAGGAATAGAACTCAACGTCACTCACACTCAAACGAATTCAATTCAAAGTGTGCCTCGCACTCACTCAATTCGAGCATCGTTCGAATTAATTCAGTTGAGCTCAAATTTTGATGGAATTTATGCAGACCTCTAATGTATACTCTCTGCTCACCTGCTTGTGGGCAAACGCTGCATTTAGTTGCTCCTGCTGAGCGTTGTCTCCCGACATTGCCCCGCCGCTGACTTTGCTCTTGGCATCCCATTTGGCTCGCTCCTGTGTCAGCTGGAGCAGCTTGGCATTTTGCTCCTTGATGCGAGACTTTAGCTGTGCCATTTCACTCATCGAAGTGTCGCGCTGAGTGCGCATTCCATCGATAACAGACTTGACATTGGTGACTCCAGCTCGTGTGTCGCAAATCTTTTGCGATAGATCCTTAATCTGTAAATTATACAAGTCAATTTTAGTTGCAGATTTGGCAGTCGAGTTTGGCCAGGTATCTTGCCTTTTCGTTAAGCGTGCTAAGCTCCACATTGAGCTGGGTATTGTGTGCCTTTTGCTTGAGGACGCGCTCCTGTTCCCGTTGCTTCTGTGCGTTCATGTCGGCAATGCGCGCCTGCTCCCATTCCTGTTGACGCTGCTTCTCTAGCTCCCTGTTTAACAAAATCACATTAAATATTTTGTTTTGGGTGTTTTGTTAGTTTGAGATTTTATGGCTCACTTTCTAGCTGCTTCCTTGGCTTCCAGTTCACGCTTGCGTTGCTCCTCCTTCTCCATTTCGATTTCACGCTGTCGCTGCAGCTGACGCTCCAATTCCTCCTGCTGCTTCCGCTCGGCTTCCAGGCGTGCCTTCTCCCGCTTGTCCGCCTCCTCGCGCTCCTTGCGCTCACGTTCTTCACGCTCCCTGCGCTGTTGATCCTCAATTAGCTTCCGCCTGCGATCCAGCTCTGCCTTGCCCTTCTCGTAGTTCTCCTTGCGCTTGTCCTCGAACGAAGCTTTAAATGCCATGGTTTTAGATATCTAGAGATTCGTTAGATGGCCAAAAAACACTTACTTTGTGGCAAGCCCGCTGCTGGATCAGCGTCGGACATGCCACCGCCTTGGGATGACACCGACGTATGCCGTGACGCAGGCTGTGAGCCTGGCCATGAGCCAACACCCGACACGGAGCCTGGACGCGACTTGATCTTGCGCAAACTAGGCGGCACCCAATCCGAGGGCAAAGTGACGGGTATCTTCTCGCCGGCCATGGCCTTCTCACACAAAAACATGGCCAAAATGAACTCATCACAACTTAGCCGGCCATCGCCATCCACATCAGCGAGTGTCCAGATTTGCGCCAACGTCACCTGTGGCAATTTACTCTGGACGAGAACACCGCGTGCCTGGGCGCCCGTCAAGTAGCCAGAACGTGTCCGATCATTGGCATTGAATACCTGCGTGTATTTACGTTTCTGTGCCGCCTGCACTGCCCACTCCGCTTGGCTGTGGATGGGAAATCGGGTCAGCAGATGGTCAATAGTAAAGTATTCCATGTGCAACTTACGGCGATTCAATGGATGGAGCACGCTCGGAGATGGACATATGCCGACTCGGTGGATTGCTCTGCGGCGGCGAGACAATCGCTGCGGGCACAGCAACAGGAGCAACAGCAACCGGTGCCACAACAGCCGGAGGAGCTATGACAGGTGCGGGCACAGCTGCCGGCAGAGCAGCCGGCAGAGCAACCGGCAGAGCAGCAATGCTCTTAAGCGGATCAATTGGACTCATCGAGCTGGTGGAGCCACGTGGCGTCATTGTTGGCGTCGGACCGCCAACAACAGCATCCGTCAGAGAGCTGAGCAACGTGGGCGGCAGTGTCTTGGGAACTTCCATGCCACGCAGCTTGAGATTGATAAGCTTGCATGCTATGCTGAACTCATTGATGTTCATTTTGCCATCGGAATCCGTGTCAGCCAATGCCCTGCAAGCAGATACAGACATCGCATTAGAGATGTGCGTGAGTCGTGATTGTTTAAGTTGTACAAGGACCAGAAATTAAATATAACTTACAACAAGACAATACCAGAATATACAATCTCAAACAATAATAAAACCAAAAAAAAATATGTTTATAGAGTATAATAAAAAAGTAGTAATTATGATCTTCTTTTAATAGTTTTTTAATGTGATGCTTGTACGTGACATCGACTTCATCACGTGCTCATCTCTAAGTCATATCAAAGGAACCAAACAAAACAATATTTCAATTTCATATACATATTTTCTTATCGGTTAGCGTTGACGCCTTAAATATTCTAGCGAAGTATAAACAAATGTGTGACTCATTACTCACCATATTTGTCCCAAGATCAGTGGCGGCAACTGCGACTGCAAAAAGAATCCTTTCGCCTGGGCTCCAGTCACAAAGCCGCCCTGCGGTTGCAGTGCCTTAAACTGCTCCTGGTACTTGAGCTTTTCACGCTGGGTTACCGCCCACGCATCAACCGCTGGATTCATGTTGTTGCCTTCTATTCCGAGCCTTTTACTGTGTTTGTCTACTTTAAGTCTCGCAGGTTAAGTTAGCTTCTTTTTTTCGTCAATTTTTCGCAATATTCTTCTTTCACTTTATACGTATGTATGTCTTCTATTTTATCCTCATTTGCCTTTACTGGCGCTGGCGAAAAGCGTGTGTATTTCTCGTAACCGACTCTTTTGACTCCCCCACAACAAACTTGGCCACAGTTGTGTGTGTGTGTGTGTGTTTTGTTCTTCTTTAATGCTCTCTCTTCGGCCGCTGAGTATACATCAAATACATGTCATGCTCCTCCACTGCACACACACACACTCGCTCACGCTGGCTTACGCTCTTTTACTATTGAGTATCCGTTTTACTCCCAACACCCCACAATTTTTCACAATGGATTTTTATGGTTCACCTAAACTGCAATTGCGAGTTATTAGAAACATATAACTGTGCATTGGGTTAACAATAAGAATGAACTACAGGTGAAAAGACCGCACCTCAGCTCATAATAAATATTTCGACTATTTCAGATTTTTCGCCGTATATTTAGTGGGCGTTTTAGTTACTCAAAAATTTCACTTTAGTATTGTGTTTCTATTGATTTGTTTTTTTTTCTATACTTATACTGAATATTTCTTTCTCGCTCGCTCGCTTTGCTTTTTCCTAAAGAAGTTGCCTGAAGGTAAAAAAAAAATCATGTGGCAGCCTTGGCTAAGCTCGCCACAATAAAAGTGGCAACAGTCAGGTTTCACGGATTACTCAATTCCAAATTTAACTCCAATTTAAAAACAATGAGTTAAATTAGGAACTTGCTTAATTTTGAAGCTAACATTTTTAAAATTGCACTTGAATTTTTATATCATTTTTAAGATTTTTTTCCTACTAAACCAATTTTAAAATGAAGTTAATTTTTTTTTAGAAAATTTGGAATTTTGTTGGTTTTTTCAATGTGTACTTACAAATTTTTAAAAACAAATTTTGAAACTAAATAACTTTTATTAAAGAAATGACATGAAACCAATTCTCTATCGATATTTTATGAGAGAGAGAGAGATAGAGTCAACAAGTGAAGAGCGAGAGAGAAGATATTCGATATTATCATACTATGTGGCAGCTTTGGCACAAAAGGTGGCTATCGAATATACATATATTCTTCTAGTCAAAAAGAATCGTTCAGAATAAGTTCGTTTGAAACATTGTTACATGTAAATAAAGAAGAAATTGCAGCTAATCACGGAACTCCAAGTATGTAATTCTTACTGTATTTCTCTAAGAAATTTTAAATTTGTTTAAAGAAATTAGTGACCAACTGCGAAATGAACGATTTAGTTCATGGCTGATTGAATAAGTTCTTTCGTTCATCTTAATGACCCGTTCATTTGAACTTTTTGAGAACGAATCGACACAACTCTAACAGCACGCTCTTTTCTCATCGAGCACGTGTTGCGACTGGTAATATTCGCTAAGCAAAGAATAAAGAATATGTAACAAAATGTCGGAAACTTCAGAAGACGACCAAGCACAATTGCAAACGAGCGAAGAAGAGCTAAGTGGTGAGGAAGAACAGGAAAACACAAATGCTGAAGAGGAAGATGGCGCTGAAAATGCAGATGAACAGTCAGATAATGGCTCGGAGGATGCTGGCGATGAAGAAAAACCCACAAGTGACGAAAAAGCGCTGACATGGCAAGATCTCGTAAATAACTCCACAAACCCATGCAATCTGTAGTGTCTAATGATTAATTAATTTGTGTAGGGCTTAAGCGACACACTGTGCAAGGCTTGCGAAGAGCTCAAGTGGAAAGCGCCTTCAAAAATTCAAAAGGAAGCCATCCCTGTTGCGTTGCAGGGCAAGGATGTCATTGGCCTGGCCGAAACCGGTTCTGGCAAGACGGGCGCCTTCGCCCTGCCCATCCTGCACTCCCTGCTCGAGAATCCACAGCGTTATTTCGCACTTGTGCTGACGCCGACACGTGAATTGGCTTTCCAAATAGGCGAACAGTTTGAGGCCCTAGGTGAGTGTTTAATTATATTATATTTAGTTAATACAGTCACTCAATAAAGTTTGTGTACACCGTAACTTTGACAAATAAAAAGGTTTTGATGCAGATTTCTTAAACTACTCTTATATTCACTTAAATTCCTTTTAAAAGATACAGAAATTTCTTTAACCAATTGAAAATTTTGAATTTTTGTAAAAGTCTACTTAATTAACTTTTTTCCTCGGTCTCAAACAAAAAAAGTTTTGATGCCAACAAAATTCTTCAAACAATTCTCAAAATTCTCTGCTAGTATTTTTATGATTTTTTGAAAATTGTTAAACACGACTATTTTAACCCCATTTTCATACAAAAAGTAGATTTTTTTTTAGCAATTTTGAAAAATCATAAAAAATACTAGCGAAGAGATTTTTGAATTTGGAAAAGAATTTTTTTGCATCAAAATATTTGTTTTTAAAAATCGAGGATAAAAGTTGAAAAAGTAGATTTACAAAAATTCAAAATTATCAATAGGTTAAAGAAATTTTTGTATAATTCAAAAGGAATTTAAATCAATATAAGATACATTTAAGAAACCTGCATCAAAACATTTTTGATATATACAAATTTGACAGAGCATACAAACTTTGAGTGACTGTAATTCATATATGTATGTATATATGAGTTGCCCAACACAATGATGTTAAACCATTTTTGATTTTATGTTTATAAACGAAAATATGAAATTATTATTTCTTTATTCGTCACTACCTCTGAGTATTAGTTTTAGAAATACAAGTGCAGACAAATTTTCGCCTCATCTTATTCAATAAGTTCCCTTTTGTTTCTTTTCCCGAAAGGCAGCGGCATTGGCATCAAATGTTGTGTTGTGGTCGGCGGCATGGATATGGTTGCACAGGGACTGCAGCTGGCAAAGAAACCGCATATCATCATTGCCACGCCCGGTCGTCTAGTGGATCATCTGGAGAACTTGAAGGGCTTCAACTTAAAGGCCATTAAATACTTGGTCATGGACGAAGCGGATCGCATTCTCAACATGGACTTTGAGGTGGAACTGGACAAGATCTTAAAGGTGCTGCCGCGTGAGCGTCGAACATTTTTGTTTAGCGCCACCATGACCAAAAAGGTGAAGAAACTGCAGCGTGCCTCTCTGAAAGATCCCGTCAAGGTGGAAGTGTCCAACAAATACCAAACAGTTGATCAGCTGCAGCAATACTATCTCTTCGTACCCGTCAAGTACAAAGATGTGTATCTTGTGCACATACTGAATGAATTGGCCGGCAACAGCTTCATGGTCTTCTGCAGTACCTGCAACAATACCGTCAAGACAGCTCTGATGCTCCGTGCTCTGGGACTGGCCGCCATACCATTGCATGGTCAGATGTCGCAGAACAAGCGCTTGGCGGCTCTCAACAAATTCAAGGCGAAAAATCGTTCCATACTGATATCAACGGATGTGGCCTCGCGCGGTCTCGACATTCCACACGTGGATGTGGTGGTCAACTATGACATACCCACGCACAGCAAGGACTACATTCATCGTGTCGGCCGAACGGCACGAGCTGGTCGTTCTGGCCAGGCCATCACAATAGTTAGCCAGTATGACATTGAGTTGTATCAGCGTATCGAGCATCTGTTGGGCAAACAGTTGCCGCTTTACAAGTGCGAAGAGGACGAAGTCATGGCTCTGCAGGAGCGTGTCGCCGAGGCACAACGTACTGCTAAACTGGAGCTCAAAGATCTGGAGGACAGCAAGGGCTACAAGGGGGGCAAGGGAAATAAGCGGGCAGCTGCCGGCGATCACGATGATTCGGAGCAATTTACGGGTGCCCGCAAGCGAATGAAACCCATGATGGGTGGCAAGGGCAAGGGAAACAATAGTAAGGGGGCTGCTGGGGCTAAAAAGAATTGGAGCCGAGGCAAAAAGCGAAATTAGACAATAAGTATTTAAAAACGTAAATAAATGTAAAGCTACAAAATTGTATTTATTTATGAAAAAACTTTAATTGGGTAAAACTTCAATTCTGAAATGAATACAAACGTCTTATAAAAAAAAATGCGTGCTGTTCAACAGCAATTAATAATCTTATCTTATTGTAAAGTGCGTCCGTTGTCGTTTTGTAAATAATGTAAAATTATTTTTTTTACCTGTTTCCTGCTCAAACCGGCCGCATTATCGTACTCATATTTGTCTCTTCAATCTGTCCGTAAGGCATCGTCGTTAATCTTGGAGTTTTTTGCATACTGCTCGACAACTGTCTAGGTAAATGTTGCATGTGTTGTTGCTGTAAACGCTGCTGTTGCTGCATATGTTGTTGGTGCATTGGGTGTTGTTGTTGGTGTATTGGTTGTTGCTGCATATATTGTTGAGTGTGTTGGTTTAAATGTTGTTGAGTGTGTGGTTGGTTCATATGTTGCTGTGTGTGTTGTTGTTGCTGTGTGTATTGTTGTTGTTGCTGTGTGTATTGTTGTTGCTGTGTGTATTGTTGTTGCTGTGTGTATTGTTGTTGTTGCTGTGTGTATTGTTGTTGTTGCTGCATGTGTTGTTGGTGCACCCGATATTGTTGCATGTGCTGTTGCTGCATCAGTTGCTGCTGCAACGGTTGTTGTTGCATGTGCTGTTGCTGTATCAGTTGTAGCTGCAGCTGTACTTCAACCAACTGTTGCTGAATCTCGTGCGACTCCATCTCTTGTTGCTGTTGTTGTTGCGGAGCTTTTTGCAGAATTGTAAATATCGATGTCAAGGTGTCTCTGTTCCTCCCGAAGGGAATAAATAGAATCACCTCGTATAATTTATCAATGAGTTGCGGCTGATTCTTGGCGAAAGCATCAATGGCAATCGACACTATAAACTCAATGGGAGTTTGAAACTCTTTGTGAGAGAAAAGCTCCTCAAGCTGTATAGTATAGTTATACCAATCGGCACTGGCCAGGATTCTAAGCAATTGCATTGCCAAATCCGGATACATGACGGCGTTACTTGGCTGCCACAAATATCTCATAAAGTGACTCGCCGCCTCTTCTGGTGTCATCTTATGGCCCAACATTACATAATAGATCTCCGTGGTGAATGGGGCACTGTAATCCATATAGAGACCACAATGAGCGACCATTTGAACGAGTTTCATTAGCATCGAGCGACTGCCAAAGACCTCAGCAAATACTGAGAAGCAAGCTTTGAACACCAACTTGTGTCGCAAGACAAAATGATAAGCGACGACCAGCTGAGAATCGTTCATCAGGTCCAGACGACGCTTGACATCGCCAATATCGGCAAGTCGGTGAATGCAATTGGTCTTAAAACATCGATTAGAAACAAACTGCCAGCATTTAATGCCAAAAATTTCAGACATCCCGTTGTCATTGTCATTGGCGCTCGAAATGATTGGAGCGGATGGTGTTGCCTCCACTGGCAGGCGATAAGGCGGTGCGAAAATAGGCACTCTGGCAGTTGTAGTTGGCATTGATTCATTGCCAGTGTTTCTAGCCATCTGCTGTTCGTGTGAATGATGATTTCGCTCAACTGTTTGCGGTGCTTGTTTCGTCTGGATTTGTCCATTCAGCTTCTGATATCCATTCAGTGGACGCTGCTCTATCTTTTGCTTTTTCTGGTATCCATTCAATTGACCCTGCTTTTGAGGATTTGTTTCCCTCGTCACCGGCTGCTCGTTAATCTGCTTTGTTGGCATTTCCTTCGTTTCAGATTTCTTGGGTATGCGAAAGCTACGCAATTCTTCAAGTTTGTTCTTAGCTTCAGCAATTTCAACTTTCATTTGTCCATTAGGTTTTTGATTCAATTGTTGATTCGGTTTTATCTTTTCTATTTTATCAGTTTTCTCAGCTCTGTTTTGGATATTTTGAACATCTGATTCATGGGTTTTCTCTGTGTCAGCTGGAAGTATATCCTCCCCATCCCAGGATGTGGTCACTGACAAAGCATCCTCATCATCGTCGTCATAATTAAGCTCACCTTGTAAAATTGTATCCTCTTCCAAAAGCGTTCTTGGCACCTCTGCTGGCAAGTCGGGAATATTATCGAAAAAATTTGAAGCATCTGCACTTGGAGTTTTAGTCATTTCTTCTGTCTCTGCTGTGTCTGTTGACTCGTTTAGAATATTATTAAACGTATTTGAAGTGTCATCAACTTCATAATCAATTTTACTCTCTATTGATCGAGTTGTCAAGTTGGGAATATTATTGAAAAAACTCGAAGCGTCTGCCATTTCATGATCAATTTCATTCTGCTTCTTAAACATCTCTGTTGTCTCTTCTGTGACTGCGAACGAATTTGAAGCATCATGATTTATTTGACTTGGTGTTTGAAGCATCTCTATTGATTCCGTTGTCGAGTTGGGAACAACATCAAGCAGATTGGAGCAATCTGCTATTTTATCATCAATTTCAGTCGACGTCTTGAGCATATCTGTTGTCAAGTTGGGAATATTATCGAAAAAGCTTGATGTGTCTGCCATTTCATGATCAAGTTCACTGGGCGTTTTGTCACTATAGCATTGCAAGTAACGTTCAATCTCATCTTTGGCCGTCCCAACACCATCAGAGTTCTCTTTGGTATCAATTATTAAATCGGCATTATCTTCAACCAACAATTGGCTTATATCCTGATAGCCATCGATTTGTAGATCTAATAATAAAGATTCATCCGTTGGAATTGGCGTTGAATTTGTCATCGACAATAATCTCAGAGATATCACTCGAAATGCTATTACGATCGCTTCGACTGGATACTTGATTGTGAATAATCAGATTTTCAGCAATTTCGCTTAATTGCAATGCTTCTTCTGATGTCTTTGGGGTCGTTGGAGCTTCATATATCAAATTGATTGGTGACGGCGGCTTGTGCGCCTTTAGTATCCCATTTATCTGTGGTAACAAAAAAAATTGATTAGGTGGCAAGAACTCTATTGATGCGTTTACTAAAATTACTGGTTTTAATTTAGATTGCCGCTTTGAACGCGTTCGTGTTGTGTTTAATTTGGCGCTCTTAGATCGATCATTTTGTTTAAGTTCTTGATTTAATGCTTGCTTTACTTTAGTCTCTTTCTTGACATTTGGTTGTGCTTGGTTCTGGTCCTCAATTCTCAGGCCATTTGCTTTAATCGGCTTCTCTGATTTGAACACTTTTAAATCCACTGCATCTGTTAATTGCCGCCCTGTTTTCACTTGCTTTTGATCTGGACCTTTGCTTGGATTGGACTGCTCTATTAATCGCTCTGCTTTAATAGAATCTCCTTTGACGTTTTTCTGCACAAGTACCAAAATAATAAAGATTATTCAATTATCAGCTGTCGGTTATAATTTTGTCATGTACCTTGATCTTCTGCTTCTCTTCCAGCGCCTTTTCTTTTTCGGTTTTCGCCATCTCCGGTTGACATTCAGATTTTACAATCTTCTCGATCTGCCCGCGAGTTCGTCTACAATTTGTCGGAATTTCCGCAGTCAGTGTTGAACTTTTCTTCTCGGATTTGTTTGTTAGTATATTGCTAGTCGCCTTCGATTCAGTTTGCAATTTGAATCGTTTTCTCAGTACGCACAGTGGTTGCGAATCGTCACCAATGTCGCTCGAATTGTTGGAATCGTGTTGCGAATTCATTTTCATGTTCCTAGTCGTCTGTTTCGGTTTCGCCATTTCTTCCATTTCCATTTTAACCAATTGGTCAGCCTACACAAACAAAATATCGTAAAACACTAATTGCTATGATCACAATGTCATTTTACTCACATTTTCAATGTAGGGCTGTGTGGGCGATTGCATGCATCTGCAAAAAAACTCGAAACTTTCTTGCCATTCTTCATTTGAATATTTATCTTTCCCCGTGTGTTGCACAATTGTCGCCCACATTCGAATAACGTCACGCTGTCGCATCTCTCTATATTGATTGTTAATTACGGCTCGCACGTTGTTTGATTCAATTTTATAAACCTATAGCAATATTCTCATTTTTAGCATTCCCGCTTTTTGACACAAGTGCCGTTATGTAGAAACCTGCCCACACTCTTTGATTTAGTTCAAGTGAACCAGTCAATAAAGCGAACCAAAAAGAAACGAAGTTCATCCCTCGCTTTTTTTCGTGATATCCATGAAGCAATAACATAAGGAGTTCTCGTCGGCAAAAAGCAGTCCCTTACTATCGTGATAATCAATGCGAGGGAAAGGGATAGAGCAAGGTGGATTAATAACAAGGTGATGTATTCGCTGTCTCTCGGGGCAAATCTGTCAAAATTAGTCTGAGAGAGAGAGATAGATATATAGAAAATGCTCTCGTAATGACGTTTGTGCCCCGAAAAAAGAGGGAACGTCAAACGAATACATCACCTTATTAATCCACCTTGGGATAGAGAGCACCGCTTTGCACAGCACTGAAGCATTAAGGGACAAAAACCGAACGATTCTGCAGCCGACGAGACCACCTTATGTTATTCCATCATGGTGATATCGATGTGTGCAGTGATGTATTGCTGACTCATATTGGCGTATGCAAATATCGATACTTGGTTGTAAGTTGATCGAATTAAGATTTTCGAATTATATCCAGATATTTCATTTATTATTTCACACTTATGAATAAAAATACTTTGTTTCCATGAAATAATGTCATCGCAATATAGCAAATTTATATGGATAACGAACGTACATGCACGTATTTTGAAATGTAGTGACTGCAAAAATATCGATCGGAAATTGGTCCCATGTCATTTCTTTAATGAAATTTATTATATTATTTTAAAAAAATATTGAAAAAATTTTACTTACAAAGTCAAAAAACCAAGCAAATTATAAATTTTTTAGAATAATGAGTTTTATTTTAAAATTAGTTTGTTGCACGACACCCTTCGCGTGTGGATGTTCAGTAATTCTAAAAAATCTTAAAAATTCGATGCAACCACTTTAAGTAAACCCAGCATTTTACATTAAAAAAAATATAAATATTTATATATATATATGTATATATATGTACAGGTACGTCCGTCCAAGTGACCAAAAATCAATCAAATCACTTACATATCATCAAAATACATCGACTCTCGTTTGTATTTTTCATGCGTTCGTACATAGTATTGTACATGGATACGTATCGACGTATTTTTATTGGCCCAAAAGTACATTACAATTAATCTAATTTAAAATTTCTACAATATAAAACAATATTAAAGGTCAGAATTTTACTAATCTTAAATATTTGCACAACGCACTCGGCCACGTACAATCGCGAGCTGTTAGCTTATGGTAGCCTAGCACTGTACGTCAAAAAGTTCGCAGATGCCTTCGTCATTTTTCAGCACGAAATTAAAGTCTTCTTGGGGTGGATTAAGCTGCACAAGTGGCGGGTTTTCTAAAGGAATCAAATGACACTTAGTAAGACTAAAATCTCGTGTGTGTATTGATTTGTAAATGTAATTTACCTAAATTTGGATCATCGGGATAAAATCGTCTGAGTGAGTGGCCAGCCATATAATTTTGAAATATTATTTTAGCAGTCAGTTCGTTTTCGAGCGCCTTCATCTCATCCTTCAGTTCGGGATTACAAGAGTACGTATGCTCATCTTTAATGACATTGCCAGTTCCTATTACAGCACCTGCATCGCTGGAGTGTGACGGGGAAGATGATGGCGATGGTGTCATGTCCAAGTGCCGTTCATCAAACGGTCCATCGGCATCATGTGGATTTGTTGTACCTTTACCTTGATTAGTAACCAAACGAATGTCTATTGTGCTGCCATTATCGAGTGAAAAGCGCAGCTCATTCTTCAATACAAAATGTTGAATATTAGTAATTATAGAACTATGCCAAATGCGGGTTACTCACATCATTGCGCTGAATTTCCACTTCTTCGTCATAATTTGGTATAGTAAAGACGGAATCGTCGCCATATATGTTAAGTAAGTCATCGCGTGTTAAATATGCGTACGATTGATTAGTTGGATCCTGCATTATATAGTGCAAGTTCCGTTGCGCGTATTCCAATTGCTTATCCAAGTCGTCCTCTACGGATTTTAGACTATCCGTTCGCTCACGAGCAACATCGTAATCCTTGCGGTCCTTTGCATTCGTAAAGCCGCCACCGCTATTTAAAAGACAGTTTAGTTATTAATAGTATGCAGCGTGAGTCGTAAGTACAGTACGCCCATTTACATAGTATACATGTACATATATTGGGGAAATATAAGGTATTTAATGTTGATTAATGCTTACCGCCAACGAACCAGTGAACAGTGTCTGCCCTTATCAATCAGACCAATACCCTCAAGGACATTGGTGATATCGTAAATACGTCGCTTCTGCACATCCAGGATTTTTGTTGCCTGAAACAAATAATTGAAATACTTTAGATATCGCACGAGGCACATGTGCATATATGGGTCCACATCTTGTACCTCTTTCAGATCAATTGAGCCACCATTCTGCTTCATCAATTCGACGAATTTCTGGGTCAATAACACCAGCGAACCCACACAGCGCTGTTGACTAGGCTGTGATTGGGATTGCGCTGGTTGTTGTTGTGCCTGCTGATGCGTTTGGATTTGGGGCTTTTGTTGTTCCTGCGACAGTTCGATGCGGAACGTGCCATATGCTTTCGAATCCATCTCCTCGTTAACACTAGCAGAGTCATCAACTTCAGGGCTGCTGGCAGTGATCCGCTGCTTCGGGACTATGGTGGTAGATTTACGCTTGTACATGGCGCGCACTTAAATGAAAGCCTTTGTTTGATGCTTGGTGACTAATTTGTTAGCGCGATTGATTTGCTGTATGTTTAAACTATGAAAATATTTGCTTATTTTGATGATAAATCTCAATTAAATACAAATGTTGGCGCTTGAGCACAATTCCGCCATTTATGTCACTTTTTTCATTCTCCCAGCACTGCGCACCAAAGTTGCATTCGAAAAAATTAATCGACCAACCACCACAGATTATCGAACAATCAAGGTTGGCGCAAAATAATTTATTACAAGTTTACATAACTAAAACTAACTGATGTTATCTGATTACTTATCTTAATGTATAAAAATACTCGTTTCTTAGCCTTTTTTCGTATTTTTGTCCTTTGTTTTCTTCTTGCAGCTTGATGACCCACATAACACCTACAAAATTTATCGAGAGTCCACCACCATTTATCGAACACTACATTTCAATGTTTTTCATGAATTAAAAACTTGGATTTTCTATAAGATAAATAAAGAGCTTGAGTCATTGCCTTTTATAGTCTACCTTTTCTTTCTTCTAAGCTTAACCACATTTTCATTTTGAGCCATGTGTATGTGAAGCGCGCGCTCCCCAGGTGCTTTAATTGCGTGTCACGCTATACATTAACATTTCTTGCCATATTTATGGATCCTTTTTTTTATCATAAAAGTCGGATTCACTTCGTATTAAAATTTAGCTACACTCTATTAAACTGTATCAATCACTTTTAAACTGAATGGAATATAATTACCGGGAAGAAAACGTGTTCACACAAGGAATCACCTATTATTTTCTTTTTGAAGGATCTGAAGGCCCGCCCGCGTCGGCTGCCTTAATGTTTTCCAACACTAGATCTGTAGTATTAAGCTGGTATTATTTCTAAAGCACATTACAACATGTGACTTAAATATACACAAGTTTAGCAGTTTCAGCGCCATGGTGTAGGAATATCGCAACTGTAAACTCAGCTGTAACGAATTAATCAAATGCATTATGACATGAATTTTACTTTTTTAATTATGAAGCCTTGTTCTTTTAGATCTTTCTACATAATTTAAATTCTTTTTTGTTTTTGAATGTAGGCCTTGACTTATCGATAGTTGAAACTATCGATGAGTGTACATTCACACTCGTTTTTTCTCAGTTTGTTTTGCTCCAGCATTCTACTTTGAAACAACGTGTAGTGGAAAAGAAACAATTCGCTTGCTATAAAATGCCTTCCAAAATAAAACCCAGACTTTCGCGCGGCGTCTTGGACATGAAATTCATGCAGCGCACTAAAGTCAAAGTGGCCAAAGAAGCGGAAGATGAACAGAGTCGCGCATTGTACTTCAACGAGCTAAACGAGAAAATGTTGAACAGCAACTCGAATTTTATTGTTGAGCCCAGTTATTCGATTTGCGAAGGACTGATCGATGGACGTCTTAGTTTTCGAGGCATGAATCCAGAGCTGGAGCGCTTGATGGAGCTGGAGCAAGCGGAAAAGGAGGGCACGAGGAGACCCGAACAGCCCAAAGATGTCACCGATCAAGAAATGGTGGAAACTTATTATGCCAATCAGGCACCGGCCGCAAGTAAAACGATGAGCAAGAAATTCAGTACGAAAAACGAATTCCACAAGCGCAAATCGAACGAAAACCCCAAGTGGCAAAAGAAGGCGCATTTTAAAAAGCCGCGCCAGGACGATGTATAACATAACGTTTTTTATATAACATATACAAATTAATGACTTAGCTCGTAAATAAATTTATTCAGCTACATTCCGTTTGCAACTGCTTAATCGCCTGCATGGCATAGCACATTTGTGTCGAGTTTATCCAACGCCAGCTGTTTCGCCAGAAGTCGTAGGTGCTGCCGTTTATCAGTACTGTCTGGCAGTTCACTGTGAAGATAAATTACAAATTTAGTACTTGAACTGTATTTGGATTTAGTTATCTTACTTGTGTCTAATATGCGCTGCACGTCCAGCGGTGCAATCATTTTATCCCAGTGATGCGTGCCTTTAGGTGCTAAATTCAGCACATATTCGCCAAGTACAACGCCGCCAAGCCACATGGGCAACGTTTTGTTCATTGTGGTTATAAAAATTGAGCCGCCCGGCTTGAGTGCTCGAACGCAGGCCTCCAGCAGTGCCACCTTATCATCGACATGCTCCAGAACTTCAGATACTATAACTGCATCATACAGCTCGCCATTTGTCTTGGCATGCTGATCGATTGGTTCCACTTTGTATTGCACTTTAGAGCAGAGTTCGGGACTACAATCAGTTAAATGAGATCGAGCCGTATTGATTAGGACTTCGCCCAGATCAATGCCGGTTACTTGAGCGCCAAGTCGTCCCAGCTGTTCAGCCAGCAAGCCGGCGCCACAACCAACCTCCAATAAGCGTTGACCATCCAACACTTTTGTTGTGTTTATATAATTTGGTTTGACGGTGCCGCGTGCAACAAGTCCATCGCGTATTAGAGGAACTCTGAACATGTAGTAGTGAGTGGTAAGCAAAGTGGTAAGATGTATATCTATCGGCAGCTAACCTGATTTCGTTTAATGCATGCAGCGCTGCCATTGGTCCATTTTTGTTCCACCAATCGGTAGCCAAGTTCTCATGATGTTTCACTTCTCGAGCTGTTTCTGCATTCTGTTGTTGTTGTTGCGTGCTGCCGGCTGCACTGGAACCAGTATCCAAGCTGATGTTTCTCGGTATAATGCCAAGCAGAGATCTATTGTAAAAAAAGGGGCATTATAGTTATTAGTATTTGGTTGTAGAGCTCTTTGCTTACCGCTTGCAATTTAATAACGCGCAATTTCGTAACATTTTTTCTAGAGTATTTAAAAATTGCTCTGTTTTTTGTTTTCTTTTTTCGCCTAAAAGTTGCCAGACATTGCCGATAACTAAAACCAGGGCTGGCACTAGATAGTTGCTATCGAACTGCTGTTATTGACTTAAGCAAGGTAGATTCATGAAGCAATAACATAAGGAGATCTCGTCGACAAAAAGCAGTCCCTTGACTATGCTGATAATCAGTGCGAGGGAAAGGGATAGAGAGCACCGCACTGAATGTGAAGGGACTAATGGTGCATTTACACTAGTTGATGCAGCGTCAATTCTGGCAATATCAACAATTGATATCCAATGTCAAAGCAATTTTTGTGTTTACATTAGTTGATTGAGTTGACAAAAAAACCGGGTTGCCAACTAATTTTTGAGTTGAGCAACTCGCAAGATGCCAACGCGTTGATTATAAAGTTGAGAGTAATTTACACCAGTTAATATCCACATTCGTAGATGTTCACGTTGCTAAGCATTTTTCGTTGACGTCGATATTGTGTATGTATCGAAAGTGATTTGAACCGATATTGTGTTGTTTTATTAATTGCGCAAAGTAAAAAAAAGTGGTAAGCATTCATGCATATGTATCTTAAAACTAATTCATTTGTAATTTGTTTACTTTAACATAAAATCAGAACAATGGCAACAGCGAGGAAAAGCAAAATAGCGGCAGCAGTGATTTTTATTTAAGCTTTTGAGCTAGTCTACTTTCGATATTGAAGTATCGTTCAATAAATATGTGTATAAATAAATTAAAATATATTTTTAGTTAGCTTTTTATTATTTTTTTTTGTTTTTCATGGTTGAAAAAAAGCAGACAACATTAATTAAGCGAAGTGTTGCCACCTCTAATCTGACATAAAGTTTGTCAACACAAAGCAAAAGAATGAACATGAGCTCAACCCCATTTTGTGTTGTCAACGCGCCGATATTGTCTTCAACTGTTGACACAAAGTGTTTACACTATGTTTACATTCAGAGCAACAATTGATGTTTTTCGCATTGTCAATCTACTGTCAACGCAGTAGTTGATCAAGTTGACAGCTGTTTACACTGGGATTGATAAAGTTGATATCAATGTTGACTTGTTTATCAACTAGTGTAAATGCAGCATAAAACCGAACGATTCGACGAATCCACCGATTAATATATGGTGATGTATTCGCTCTCTCTCGGGTCGAATCTGTCAAAATGAGTCTGAGAGAGAGAGATAGATATATAGAAAATACTTTCTTAATGACGTTTGTGCCCCGAAAAAAGAAAGAACGTCAAACGATTACATAACCTTACTAACCCACCTTGGACTAAAGCACACTAAGCTCTAAATAAAAATCATTCCTGAAAGGTATCAACTCTAGATAAAAAAAAGGGTGGCAATTTATATCGCGTCCGTACCAAGGTTTAAGCATAGTACCCAACTTACAAAAAGGCCTCGAAATATATTTCGTATACGCACAGTTTTTTCTTAGTGTGTATTTCGTTTATTAATATCGAATCGCTTGTTTTTGAACTTCTTTTAAACAGATTATCAAAATTTCAGTTTTTTTTTAAGTTATACTTGATGGTAGTACAAAAATTATAACAGATTCAGATTGTTTAACGAAATTCATTCAGAAATTCTTATAATTATTTAAATGTTGTAGATTAAATGTCGAGCATATTAATATTGTTGTATAATGTAAATGTTGAGTACTCATATAGTAATGTTGGTGATATATGATTACTTATTTATGTATTATTCAACTTTATTTACTTCATCTTCTTCAGCTTCTTGACTCGATTCATCATTTGGTTTAAATTCAAGGAGCTTTTGATCACTGATAAAAGACTCTAATATTAGCTGTCTATCTTTTGTAATTAAATCTCTCCACATTGCCGTCTCCCTCACTTCGTGAATATGATTTTTGATAAATACAATTGCCGCGGATTTAAGATCCTCTATATTGTATAAATCGGCCGTCTTTAGCACTGCAGCTGCAGTTTCAATGGATAAGGTGTTGCTTAAAGAGCTTCCACACATCTCTTTCAATCTGTCGAGCTCATACTTGTCAGCTGCCGCTATCAGATCCACAGCCATCTCTTTTAAATTGGGGGCTTCCCCGGTATACATGAATCGTAGCAGTTCCATGACAACATCGTAAGAAAAATCACCAATTTCAACAACATTCTCCGTATTTTCCTTCATTGAATGCCTGAACATGGCCGCAAAAACTTTGCTGCGAGCTACGGTCATAAAATAAAGTTTAACTAAATATTTGAATGATTTAAGGTTCCGTCTTACCTGATATTATGTTCTTATGCGCTGGTATTTTATGGCCGTCAGCTGTGACGATTGTCACATCGGCAAATTCCTTTGTTTCAAGTAAAGTCCCAAGATCTTCACTTAATTTACCAATCGGCAATGTATTTAAGTTGCCCTGTTCTTCGAACATATTTTTTATCACAACGATCCGACAAACCACTTCAAAAGGACCATTGGTCGACCATTTCCATGGGTCTGTGATGCATGTGGCACACAATCTTGAAGCTTTTGAGGTTATAAAATTTGAATTTCCATGTAAAACTCCAGCGAACCACATCTTTAGCTGGCACTTATGCTCTAAGTTTGTCCCGGAGGCATACAAATTCACATGGAATTGTCCACTTTCCTTAGTCAGGTTCAAAAAAAACTGCAGATCACTCTCGTCGTTTGGAAACTTGGGTGATTTTAAGCCTTCATATGCATTCATTTCAAGCAACCTCTTGAAGTTTTCGATTGTCCAAATGTGGGTTATAGTCTCAAATTCGTGCGATGTTTTGCTCCAACTCTTTTTTACACTCATTATTTCTGATTGTGATTGTCCAAGATAACTTTTACAAGAAGTGCCAAGAAATTTTAGGTTTTTTTTACAAATTGAAAATTTTATTAGAGAAATGACATGGGACCAAATTTCGATAAATCACTATCGAAGAAACTGTTTTGCCGCTTTTCGTTCTGAAAAAGTTCAAATGAACGGGTCATTGAAAAGTAACGAATGAACTTATTCAGTCAATCATGAACTAAATCGGTCATTTCGCAGTTGGTCAATAATTTCTTTAAAAAAAATTTTAATTTCTTAGAGAAATACAATACATGGAGTTCCACAATTGAATTCAATTTCTTCTTTATTTACATGTAACAATGTTTCAATTTCATATATTTTTAAGTTTTTAACAATGTGAAAGGTTACTTAAGCCCAAAATCAAAAACCAATTTACTCTTTCTTCACATTTTCAATAAGCCAGGATATAAGTATAAACCAAAAAAATTAAAAAATAATTCGAAATCTAGTTGGCATTTGTCGTCTATTTAATTATAAACTTAAAACGCATTTTACATTCCACTAACAAGAAACAGTTGTAGCCTATTCACATCGTTTATCGTTCATAAACAACTGACCAACTGATCAGAATGACCTATTCATCTTTCATCGTTCATGACCAACTGAATAGAAACCTTTTATCGTTCATCAACTGACCAAATGACCAACTGAACGACTGATTTAGTAGTAACAATTAACATATTAATATTTAATTTAAATCTAAACTACAAGTAAAAGGCGTCGAATTGGGAAATCAAAAGTCGGGTCAATTTGAGCGCTCGCAAGATAAATGCATTATTAATCAGCTGATTGCATTGGAAAAAATAAACAAGTTGACAACCTTACAACGGTGGAATAATTTGACAATATTTGACTCTTTTCAGAAGAGTTGTTAAATATGAAAGTTTTTTTTTTTTAAATAAATTTTGAAGCTAGAGTTTACAACTTTTACAGGAGTTTTGTCTTTTTTTTGTCGCTTTTTAATTTTTTTTTGGAATTTCTTTATAATTTCTTAATTTCTTCATCATGCGAAGGGTAACGTGTCCCAAACTAATTTTAAAATGAACTTTATTATTTTAAAAAATTTATGTTTTCTTGGTTTATTGATTTTGTACTTAATTGAAAAATATTAAATTGAATTATATGTTGTAGTAGGATGAATTTCAAAATTTTACCACTCACAAGTTTGTTGCATAAAAAGTGTGACCAAATTAACGCATTTTGGCGTTCTAACCCGCTCGCTTTTGCGTTTTAAATCTATTTTTAAAATCTACCAACTTTCAAAAATATCTAGAAGCCCTAGGATGATCAGTCACACTAGCATTAATATGAATTATTTATTTAGACTAGTTCGTAGAATATTCGGGACATTATTTTTTAAAATTTAAAATTTTTCTGTAAAATATCGTTATCATGTCTAAGGGTAGGGGACCTTTGTCTGCATTGTACAATGCTGTAATCAATTCGGTGGATGTGATGGTGCCCCAAGTAGCGCGACCATTTTGGGAATCTCCTGCAGGACCAAAAACCGTATTCTTCTGGGCACCGCTCGGCAAATGGGTGAGTGTGATAAATAAATAGATAAACGAAATAAATCAAAATGTTTAATATTTATTTTTCTGGTGTCAAGACTCTAGTGTTGGCCGGTTTGGGTGATCTGCTGAATCGGCCTCCTCAAGTCGTATCTGTAAATCAGTCGAGTATTTTGGCCCTAACTGGATTGATTTGGTCCCGTTATTCCGTTGTCATTACACCCAAAAACTACAGTCTGCTTGCGGTCAATTTTGTTGTATTTCTCACACAAGGCTGGCTGGTTGTCAAGGCCTTGAAATGGCGACGAGATAATGCCAAAAATGCAGTGTTCAATCATCCATACTTTCCCAGACCAAGACGTGGCGATTATTAAATTTATTACAAATATATTCTAACGATTTTACCTAAATTATTTCCTTTGTATAAATAAAACGACTTATTTTTAGTTGGTTTTGGTTTTTTGTGTTTTTTTTTTTTTTTTTTTTTTTTTGGTGTGCCGCTTTTCAGCTTTACAAATTTATTTATTCATTTATTTAATTTTACGCATTTTTCAATTCATCGCTTCAAACTCTTAAAATTTATAATATATTTATTATATTCATAAGTAAGATGTTAACACGCCCACTTTTGCTGTTGTTTGTGGGCGCAGGGCTTTGGGCATGTGTCTTATAATAGTTGAGACTTAAATATGAACTAAATTCAAATATATTTTGGATGCATGTGTACACAAAATGTTATCAGTTTGGTTTAGTTGGCATCGCTGTTGCTATTGGCCAAGGATGGTGCGCACAAGCGTCGTTCTGATTGGTCGTCCTCTGCTTTTGGCAGGGGTTGCCCAATGCGCTGCCTGCAAAGGAGGCGTCGTTCGTGCAATTGCCTGCCGGCCGACTCGTCCGAGCCAGGCTAAAACGAGCACTGCAGTGCAGTTGGCAAACCGACGCTGCAAGTCTCGGCACACACACACACACTCGCACGTGACAGGAACACACACACACACACAGTTGGTTGCTGGGCCAACAGGCGTATGCGTGATTTATTATCTACGTTCTTCTCATGCGCGTGTGAGCGCAGCCATCAAGTCTGTGTAATTGTGTGCATGTGTGAGTGTGTGCGCGGTTGTGTGTGTGAGTGTGTGTGTGTGCTCTACTTGCTGTGTAAATTGTACGTTTGCCAAGTGCACTGCGCTGCCTTCAGCCAACATGGACTTTTATCCGCTGCACTGTCATTGGTTGGTCAAATCCAGGACAAGCTGCAGCGGCCGTGGCCGCCAATTGGCCAACGAGGCTCCTTTAACGCATCGCTGCAAAGATAGAAAGAGAGGGAGAGAGCCTGTGAGTACTGAGTGAAAGTGAGCTCAATAGAGTGTGGAGTAAGGGATGTTTATTATTTGTATCTTGTATAACATTTAGTGGAAGAAACAATTGTTTATTTTTTTTACTTAAAGATTTTACATGTGGAATTAATTGAGTACTCAATTATGCATACTACAAACATATTCATTATTATGAAATGAAATGATATTTTTCAAGACTTCATAGTAAATTAAAATATCGGTAATTCTCTGTTTAATGCGACCAATTTTAAATGTAGTGCATTGATTTATCTTAATAAAATTTCTTGATTAATTTAAAATATTAAGTATTTTTTTTAATCTAATTTGTATCACTGTTTCTGTCTCTTTCCTTTTAAATTATATATCGAAAAGAGTTTGAAAACTTGTTTCAAATTAAAATGTTAATATATTTCTATGTATTAAAATGGTTTATGTTACAATCTTACTCGCATACTTAGTGTAATCGATTGAAGACAAACGGTCCATTCCAAAAATATAGAAAAAGTGAATTTATTACAATATAGAATCTGTAAGTTCATCCTATTAAATTTCTTCTAGCTTATATTACTTGAATACATAACTTAAATACATTTCTTTAAGAAAATTTCACGGTTGACATGTAAAGAGAACAAGTCTTATGGAATTAAAAAAAATTCTATAATGGAAAATCTATTTTGATATTTAAAGAAATATGTAATAAAATTTTAATATACATTTTTAATAAATTTAAATTGTTAATTTTTTTCTAAATAGTTCAACTGCTAATAAATATTTTCAAAGCAATTCTCAAGCCATTTTAAAATTCAAATATTCCAGAAATTAAAATTGTAACTTTGCACTTTTCACAATAAATATATATCGAAGTGCATAGTTTGGGGAATCCATAAGAGAAACAAAACATAAGGATTCCAATATATAAAAAATGACAAAAATTTGGCAACATTTTGTGGGGCGTTAGACTTATCTTCCTTAGGAAACTTGGCTGCAGCTAATACGAGTACGTCATGGCTTTTGGACTACCCAGCCAATAGGCTGTGTAGGCGCAAGAGGAGGGAAGGCAGGAAGAAGGGAAGAGGGGAAGAGGGTATATCGCAGGCCATCACGCAATGATGGGGAAGTGTGCGCTTGCCAAGATGGTAGGTTGCCAAAATCTTTCAGAGATTTTCTTCTCACGTTCGCTTCCAAAAGAAACGTTTTCTCAATGGCAATGAACTTTTTCGCTCTCAAGTTCTGTTTGTTGCGTAATGCGCGTTGAGGAATCTTGGCAGCCGTCCTGGGAATTCCCCTTAATATCTCACACGCATACATACATACATACGCATGCTACACACACACACATACACACACACGCATACCGTAATTAAAGCGCCACCTGGCGCGTTGGCACGTAAACAACATTTTCGACTGCATAATTTATGATCATGGAGTTTTGCCAATAAGTTTCTGGACGAGCAGACAAACAGTCTGCGAAAACGATCTTGTGCCTACAACAAACACAACAAACACACACTTAATGACTTCATCTTGGCCACTGTTGGTTAACTGAGGTCAGGGCTGCTGTCGTCATTGGCCCCGGGAACTGGGCTATTGAACAGCTGCCAATTGTAGCCCCCGGATACATGTATGTATATCCATTCACCATTCCAGAGATTCCAGCCATGTGTGATTTATGAACATCTTCGGAAGGGACCCACAATTGACACTAATTGCCAATTGAACAGCTGGCTCATCCTTATTTATGACCATGGTCAAGTTGTTAAATGGGTTTATATAACACGATTACGATACTCGTAGGTAAATCGAATCTCAAAGGCTGCTGTCCGTTCATTGCTCATCGGCGACAGCAAATGGCTTGGCTAAAAATAATAACAGCATGTCAAAAGTGACAGGCGAAGTTCTCAGTGGGGTCTCAGTTGGGGTCTCGGTTGGGGGACTGTGGGACAGGCGTTATGCAAGACACGACTCGGGCTAAGAGGCTGAAAATAAATGTGTGAACATAAAGTTGCATGTACTTAAGAAAACGCTGTCATCATTTCTTGATCGTTTCTTTAATTAAATTCTGACAGAAATGCGAATAATTTTAAGTCTCCTGATATTTTTTTTAAATGCCTTAGAATGCAGAAATTAAGAACATTTGTCTAAAATATATTCTTTTAACTTTAAAAGAAATATTCCTTCTCTTTATTTTTTTGTTAACATTTTTTATACTATATAAATAAACACTTTAAAAACACTCCAAAGCTCCGGTTTTCTTTGTCCGCTATTGTAACATGACATAATTTATTCTTAGCTATATTTATATATTTTAAAATATTATTTTCCAAGTTTCTATAAGTTTTTAACCTTTGACTGCTCTCTGCGGAATTTTCTAAATATATTTGTTTTTTTCGAAAGCTATAAAACAAGTCTCAAGAAAATGCGATCATAAATGATTCAAGCATTTATAATGCTGTATTCAACATTTATTATTATTAAAAGCAAAAAAAGAGGCAATTTTAATTAATGAATAATGCTAGCATATATCTTTTATAAATATGTATACATAGGTATATAGTATCATCTGCGATACTATATAGAACGTTTCACGGACAACGCAAAATGTACTAAAGTCTTTGACGTTTTAAACAATTTCCGACTTTGTATATATTTTTTTTTGCTTGTATTTTATTTTTATTGGTTTTATTTTTTTTTCGTCGTGGGGCAAAATGGCTCTTATTTATTTTGTTCGGGCAGCTAAAAGCGGCTTTTTGGCTTTTGTGTTTTCCCAATTTTCATTTTGGGTTGATTTTTCGATCGCTCGATTGTTCGTTCGTTTGCTCAGATTTTGTTTGTAGATTTTTTTATTTACCTTGCTATTTTCGGACACACTTGACGCGACCGAAGAAGATCGACAAGCGAAAATTGCGCAGAACTGTCGCCAGAAGGCCCTAATGTACCGCCAAATACATATGTACGTATACCTATATATATACCCAATATATCTCATATATATAAATAGTATTTGGTCTGCTCCTGATCTTATATACCATACGATTCGAGTCGAGGCGATGACGCGCAATTGACGCGACCAAAGACGCGTTGAAAACGCGCGACGCGACGATCGTCGCATCTATTTTGGTGTATAGAAAATACAAATACAGATACAGATACAGATACAGATACAAAATACAAGCAGACTCAGAGATGCAGATACAGATTGCATAGTTAGCTACAGTCAGCCGTAGTCTGTTTGTATATTTCGCCTAATCTATTTCAGTTCTTCATCATTTTGTTAGTTTAGTTTCTTTTTCGAAAATGTATTTTGTCTTTGGGAACTGTTTGTGGTTGTCTATAGGGCGACGGCACAAATTGTAATTAGTGCTAGTTTTTCTAGCTTTAATTAGAATTTATCTTGTTTTGCACGTTGTCTCGCATGTACCTTGAAGAACAATTAATCTTATCTTTATCACTAGAAAACAAAATATAAATGTTGTTTAAAATAATTATATAAATTAAGCAAGTAATGCCAAGAAAGAATTTTTGAATTATGTTGTCTATTTAGTTGCCAATTAATTTTTTATATTATACATCGTTATCAGTATCTTTAAGCTAATAGTCGCATAAATGATTAAACTGTAGTTAACTATTTATTTGAACATAATGATAAATTACCCATTTCACCTCTTTTATTTAATTAAATACATTAATCAAATAAGATTGTATGCTAACTTATATTTTCTTATAAATATTAGGGTCTCTATGATGAAAAACCACTTTAAGTTTTTTTCTAAGTAAGATTTAGTAAAACTCTAAATATTAATTAATATCTGGTTATTTTTGTAATTTTATTGCACACTTTTTCGAGATATCTCTACAATGCCACAGGCAATTTTAATAAGAAAGCAAGTAAATACAACATAAAATAAATAATTTGCTTTGCAGTTATTTAATTATGGAATTATCGTGAATTTTTATTTTTTTTTTTAAATAAAAAATTCAACAAAAGGACTCCAGTTAAGATATCGAGTAACAACTTTCACCGACGACGACACGCTGACAACTGAACCAACGAATGTCAATCAAAATAACAAATAAACAAATGCGAATAACAACAAAAATAACAACAACAATGACGACAAATTTGAGGAAATTGGCAAACAAAACTTGAATATTAACTGCTGCCAAAATGGCTGGCAACATTGGCAAAAGCCAAAAAAAAAAACCAAAAAAAAAAACATAGAATATTGGCCAATAAATTTTACAATTTGTTGACGATGGCCAACAAATTCTGTTGGTCAAGGTCGAGCCAATCAGCACGTCATTACATTAATATAAATATATCTATGGGTATATATTTGTATAATCATAAGTATGATAATTGGAGACCTGTTGCCAAAGCGAAGTGCTTATAGCCAAATAAACAATCAGGCTGAACAAACTGATGACGTTCTTCGAAACTGGGCAACTCGTCAAAAAAGCAAAGTTGTGTGTTGTGTGTTGTTTGTGTTTGTGTGTGTGCGTCAGCAATTAAAATCATAATGAGAGTGCCAAGTGGCGCCTAATGCCCATGAGTGGCCAGCAGCCAACTTGCCACGAGCCTCTCGCATTCCACACACACACACACACGCATACACATACAATCACAGGATGCGTTGCTGCTGCCAAGTTGGCAACCAGTCGCAGTCATCGACGCAGCTGCGTCTATGTTTATGTTTTTTTGTTGTTGTTGCTGCTTCCAGTTGTTGGCAATCTGTGCCAAATGCGAAATGTCTTGGAGCTGTACCAAGAAAAATTGCTGCAGCAGACTTGTAGGCGCTACAAATTGCAGACATGCCGCAGACAACAGCGACACCAGGGCGTATACGCAACGTCGAGGCTCAGCACAAAAATTAAGTATACGCCACGACAGCATCAACAAATATCCACAGCTCATGCATAACAAATAAATAACCCAGCATCATTAGAAAATCAACAAAAAAAAAGAGAAGCAGTCAAATAGAATTTCGGTTTGGTCAGCGTTGGAAAACATCAAAGGATCGCCGGCGTCGCACTAATAAGTTTTTCCAAGAAAATGAAAAATCGTTTGTGCATTTTTATAAGTGCAAAAATATGCAAATCGAGTAAATCATTATGAGTCGACTGGACAACGGCAGCGAGGCCTTACAACGGCACAGACAAAGTTTTTCTATTTTTTTTTTTATTTTTTATTTTCTATCTTCTTTTGAAGGGCCGCATAAAAATTGGCGGCAGCAGCTTCAGTTGCAGCAACCAGCTGAAAGGAGCAAAACGAGGGGAGAGCGGGAAAAGAACAAATAATAATTTTTGGCGATTTATTTGTTTGTTTGTTTTATTCACCATGTCTACGCCATGAAAATTATGGCGACTGACTTTTGCACCCAAAATATAATTTAAACTGACAATGGGAATGGAGCTGTGAAAGATGGGGAGGAGGAAGTTGATGAGGCGGGGTAGAGTATTAGACGCAATGACAATTGAATATCACTCAAGGAAAATGTTTAACTATAAGCCACTTTTAATTAGATCAAATGCCTAAATTGAAATGGATCATATTCAACACTGAACTGAGAGACTGTATTATCTGGCTAAAATACACTGCAATCACAACCAGGCATCTTAATCATTATGAGTTACATTACAAAAATTATATAGTTATGCTTATTTAAAGTTAAAGCTGTGTAAGATCCCATTAAGCTTAAAGCTGTTTATGCTTAAGTTAGAAACTCAATTTATTGCTTTCAACTTAAGTCACTTTTCTTTTGGTTTAGGTAGTTTAATATATTCGTACTCATTAATTTCCCTCCTTGAAATCCTCCTGTTTCCTGTTCCTTTCTATAATACCTGTAAACTATTACTACTAATGCTTTTCGATCAAATTGGGTATTTCTAGGTTTTTTCCTAATCCTTTCAATGAATGTTGTATCATTTCATAATTTTCAATACCCCCAGATTTTTCATTTTAAATTTTGTTAATTACCTTTTTATTTTTTCAGTTTAAATTTAAATTTAACCTTAAATATTTCATTTAATTTTTGTTTTAATTAACTTATACTTTTTTTCTTTATTGGTCAACTGCTCTTATTTCACATTAAATAAATAAAAATAATTAAATAAATAAATGGCTATTGAAACATCCTTGTCAACTTGCATCTTGATACTCTGCCATGTTATTCAGTTGTTTGATTGTCTATCAATCGCTCGATTTATCGTTTACTTGCAACTATTTGTCGCATTGCATTTCGAGGCGATTCAATTAGATTTAATTGCTCTTCTCTCGTGTCGCGTTTCGCGCGATATTCGCCTTCGATTTATTTAAAAAAAGGCGCCGAGGGCCATCAATAAAATCAATGCGGGCCATAAATCTTTGGGCCGTTCATTGAAACGTGCCCAAATGCAAACGGGCAATCGTTTTGCGTTCGAATCTATCTCTTGGCTTCAGTGATAAGGACTGCCAAAGGAAAAGGAAGTGCGAGCTTTTGCCCAGAGCTGCTGACCAAGAGGACAAAACCTTTGTTTGTTTGTTTGTTTGCTTTTGTCGAGGGAAAGAGTTGGACGAGCATATGCAGGCAGTCAAGAGGAAAGGACACAATGCGCTAGCTGCTTGGCTTAGTTGCCAATTTCCGACACCGTGGTGAAGGAGCTGGGGACAATAGCAAGAATTATTTGCCAGGATGTCCGAAACATTGTTGGTGTCAACAAATTCCTTTTCAGCAAATGCCAACTGCAAAAAATGTTCAACTATCGCCAGTATAAACGAACAGAAAAAAATATATATATGTATATAAAATTAATGCCTCAACATTAAGAAGAACGAGATGTCGTAGTCCCTTTCATCTTCCACCTTCCTTCTGCCATTTTTGCCTTCTTTTTTTTTTTGTATTTTGCATACCGCGGGTACAATTAAATTTCGTGTTAGTTTTTGGGCAAAACTTATCGTCCTTTTGTCTTTGAGCCAATTAACTGAGTGCGCATTCTGTAGTCCGCCAGTTGTTAATTGCTTTAATGGCTCGGAAATTTTTGCAGTACAAATAAGTTAATTATAGTCGACAAAGAGATACCTTGTAAACAACAAAAAACAAGTTTTTCAGCGATTTAATTAACCAGTTTTTGATAAGCCAGAATTGATTCATGCAAAGTATTTGTTTAAAATCGAATTTCTTATTTTAATTTAAAATGATTATATTTAAAATCAGTTTCGTCAATTTTAAGTTTTAGACTGGTATTTTAGGAACCCCTGGTCTGGTTAACCGAATTTTATAAAAAAATTAAAAAATCGGCAAAAAAAAAAAAATCTAAAAAAAATTTTTGACAACCAGAAAAACCCCATTAATTCCTGTATAAGATTCAATATATTTATATATATTAAAATGGTTCATGTTACAATCTTATTATCCTACTTAGTGTAATTTTTAGAATACATATTTTCATCCTATAGAATTTCTTATAATATATTGCTTAAATAAATAACTTGAATACATTTTAGGATGAAAATGTCATAAGATATGGTTTTTTGGTCCATTCTTTGTGCTAGCTTTTTCTGGAACTGCCCATATGTTATTATAGCATATACCCTTTTATCAGCATTCTAATTTCCACAGGGTATCTAAATAAATTTAAGACTTGTTCTGTATGATTGTAAATGCAGTTGCGCTCATAAATTAAAGCGTTAAAGCCCAAAAACAAGCGCATGTTGAAATGATATTTCAGAATTAATTGGTCAGCGCTTGATTTACCCGATCGCGTTTAGATGTTTCCTTTGTCGAGCATTAACCATAAAACGATTCTAATCACATTTTGCATTTTGTGTTTTGTATTTAATTTTCAGGTTATACATATGGCCATATACGGGATGAGATGTCTGGCCAAATGTGGAGTCTGTGCATTGAACCACAAACAGAATGGTTAAGTGAAATTGGGAACTGGAAACTGAAAATTACAAAGACCTCACACAATAAGAGTCTGTGGCCTTGAGATGAGAGCATCGCAAGTTGCGGGTTGCTTTAACATTTTTGCAGCGCCTATAAATTGAGGCTTTTGGCCATAAGTCTTGGCTGTAACTGTAAGTGTAACGCCCTCACGCATTTAACCATGTTGTCATTTTGGGCTGCATTGCGATTATTTATGTGGCGCCAGGCTGTTGGCTTTTGGCTTGAACTGAACGGAATAATGGTAAGGGCTTGACATCTAAGAGTGCTCGTTTGTTGGTCGATTATCTTGTGGTAACAGCTGCCTGCTCAAGGTAGACCAAATGGTAATTCTAGGCACATTTATTAAATGACAATAGTCTGCCCGGTATGTGATAGTATTTATTTGTACAGTATTTGTAATTATTGAATTCTGAATAGATTAATATCCAAATACAAACTACTTATGCATATCAAAACAAATACATTTTTATATGCTTATATTAATAATTAATAAATCAATTTATAAAATGTTTGCTGAATTAGTACGAAGAAACTTTTTGTAGTATTCGTACCATGAATAAAAGATATCCACTTTTCTTTTGAGGTGACCAATGAGAATATTCTTGTGAATAATTCATATAGTTATTCAAAATTATAATTTGTTTATTTATTTATTAAAAATATAGTTTCTTGTAGAAGAAATACAAAAAGTGATTAAAGTCAAAGTGAATATTTATGTAGGTACCAATGAAAAGACAATTGCAAATTTTCTAAGAATATAATTTAAGGAAAACAAAGCAAGTGGAATAATTTGTCTATTATTTTACAACTAAAAAATTGTTATGCAATTAAAATAAATTGAATTTAATTTTCTATTTCCCATTGCCCACTTCCCCGCACTTACCCATTGTCCACTCTAGTAACCACTCAGGTTGTCATCCTGTCTGTTGCTTTTCCGCACACCATTTTCCGCTGCCATCATATGCAATAAGTTTCCGAATCTTTTCCCAGCGACACTCAAAACTCGCGCTGATTCACATTTTATTTGTTTGTGGTTTCTTTCTTAGCCATAAAAATTGTCTACGAGTGCTTTCAGTTACCAAGTAAAACAAATTACTCTTAATAACTTGAAATACTTGACTGTTATAGCCAGCATTTAAATGATTATAATATACAATAGATTGCACTAGGGTTTATAGGTATTATATTTTGTAATTGTTATGCTTTATATTTTACATTATGGTTTTGCGATTATATAATAACGCTAAGATTGCTACATTTTTTTTGTCGAGTGTTTTTTTTTTTTTTTTTTTGTGTTTATAACGTTAAGCACTAAACACTACTTGAATTAAGTTTTGAAAGTTTGATTAAGTTTATTGTGTATTTAATTTTATTATAATAGTTATTTGAAATTATTTGCAAGTTGTTAGACGCGGCGTATGCGCGATGTTGGCTCGCTGACTGATGCGCATCCTTTGAGGTTTCGCACGCGTGTGCTTTGGGCCAATTTGCAGCGCTGGCTGACATGGCTGACAAATCATTAGTGGCCAGTTTGAAACAATGGTTATGGCCACATTTTGTTGTTGTTGTTGTCGCTTGTTGTTGTTGTTGTTGTTGTTTGGGCGCTGCGCCAGTTGCTCCATTGGTTGTTGTTGTGTTTTTCTTTTTTTTGGCACAGCGCGAAAAGAGTTGAGTTGGCCAACAGAGTTGGTCAGTTCAAAAGTTTGTCACACGCACACTAACACACACACACACACATACATGTTCAGTTAAGACAGCGCATTGTTTGTTGTTGTTGTTGTTGTTGTTGCGGCGCGACACGTTTATTTTTTATTTTATTTATTAATTGTTTTTGTTTGCTGTATAATCGAGACGAACGCATCCTGTGAAGCAGCTGCTGTTGTTGTTGCTGCATCACTGCACCACTGTTTCAACTAAGCCTGCAAGTGTGTGTGTGTGTGTGTGTGTGTGTGTGTGTGTCAATTGATGCTCATTTCGATGTTTGGCGTGATCTTGGCCAGGGTCAAAACTGTGTTTGACTTGGCTAATCAAACTGCGTTAGTGGCCAACAAATGTCGTCCTTTTCCTTGGCTGTTATCCTGCGCTGCCTTGGCAAGGGATGCAGTCGCTGTCATCGTCTTGGACCTTCACCACATCGCCACCTTTTGGCCAGTAATTGCTGTTGTTGTTGCTGTTCTTGTTGGCTAACTGGCTGGCTAGCTGGCTGGCTGGCTTTCTGGCTGGCTGTTGGCTACTTTTCTTGGCTGGCTACGCGTCGCTCAAAAGTCAAAGCCAAAGCCAATTTCTGTGCCCTGTGGCCAACCGGGCAACCGGCACACACACACACACACACACCGGCACACACCACTTTCTGTACACACACTACCCTACACACGTTGCCCATTTGCCGGTGTCTGTGCCAGCTGCCCAGCTGCCAGTTGCCAATTGCCAGTTGCCAGCCTTTTGTTGGCTCACAACACCGACGCTACCAGTTTCTTGGCCAACTGACTGACGACTGCTCAGCAGTCAGCCAACAGCAAAAGCAGAAGCCCTCAGTGTCGTCGTCGTCGTCGTTGTTGTCGCCGTCGTCGTCGTCGTCGTCGTCGCAGTCGTCGATGCTGCTGCTGCTGCTGCTGCTGCTTTTTGTGTCGTCATCGTTGCCGCCTCCTACTCAACTCCGTCTCATTCCGCTCTTTGGCCATGCGACGCCTTTGTCGCGTGCAATTCCAACTGGCTGCGCTCCAAGCTGATCCCCCTTCCACCAACCTTTGCTCCCTCCCTTCCTCCCTTCCTTCTGCAACGTTGCAACACTCGGCTGACTTCGTTCTCGGCCACATCGTGCTCGGCCATTAAACAGCTCTCACGCTGCGTTCTGCTCTCTTCGCTCTCTGTTTTCAACATTTTCCTCTTTTCACGCAATTTTCACAATTTTAGTTTTTCGACTTTTTTTTCGTTTTTCCCATGTGCTCGACCAGTTTTTACCCGCGCAAAATGTTTAGCCTGGCATCGAAAATTAATGGGAACATGTGCCGTGGTTGCTGCGGGCGGGATGATAAAGAGAGGAGTGGCGGGGGAGAGGGTGATGTTTTTTGGATGCCGAATTTCTGAATATTGTTTGAAAAACATTGCAATAGATCAAAAACAGCTACGCTCGATACAATCTTATCTAAAGCATTGTATTTGAGTAAATAATGTCGAAATATTATTTTCAAATATTTCTAGAGAAACGAAATTTCTTTTTTTAAAGCACATTTTAAAACAATTTTCTCTACATTTTCAAGTCAACCGATTTAGCTTTTGTTTAACAACTAAAATCCAAAAAGCTTTTCAAGTTTTCAAATCTAAATAAGTAAATAAATAAATAAATAAATAAATATATAAAAAACTAAATAAAAAAATAAATAAATGAGTAAATAAATAAATACAGATTGAAAAAATCTGCAATAAAACTTACATTTTTGCTTTTAGTGAGAAAGTCTGATGAATTTTTTATTTATTCAATAATAATTATATCCATTGGCATGATCAGTGAGAAACATTTGAGTTCCGTTCCTCCATCAAGATAAAAAGATATAATTTAAGCAGATAAACTATGTTATTGCATTGTCCAGAATATCTTAAAAATTATCAATGCACAGAAATATTTTTGGCAGAGAAAGATTCTCCATTTTAATTTAAAAATTAGGATATAAAAAAAAATTCCATTTGAATAAGCTGAGTTTTTGCTTAAGCCATTTAAACTATCTAAAGCATCAATCTAAGTACACAGTAGTGAATTAGTTTTGTTACCTTTCCCAGATCGGCTACTTAAGATATGAATATGTATTATATATTTGGCAAGCAATTGAATCACTTGACTCACTCGGCCACAACTCAAAGTTGTCTTCGCCTCTGACAATTATGAATGCACTCGAATATGCAACGCGGAAAGTTCGCACAGATATATAAATAGATAGCTTAAGTTTATATAGCATATGTGTGTGTGTGTGTGTGTGTGTTATGGTTGTTTGCCTTTCGACAAAAGCATAAACGCAGTCATAAAATTAGAATTTAAATGAGGCAGTAAAAAAAGTGGCAAGACAAACAGTTAAGCAAGGAGTCAGCTCAGGGCTTAATGAAATGCAAATGGTCAACAGGTTCGCTTGGGATTGTTGTCGATGCCAATCAGTGTAAGTGTAGAGCACTTGACTCTTCATGCTCCGATTTTTCCCTTCCTTCCCTCCCTTTCCTCCTTTCCCTCTACCTCCCCTCGCTTCTCTGCACTATAGGTGAAATGGACCCTTTGTCTGATATAAATTATTAACTCGAAGGTTTTTCAAGTTTTCCGTGTAAAGTTTTTCGAATATAAAATATTTTTCTTTTACAAAATTTTTTTTTCTTAATAAATATTGAAAAAGCATGTTTTCTTTTTATACTTTCTAAGCAAATTTCATATTTCATGTTTTTTATTTCATATTTTAAGGAAGATTTTTCGGATTTTATTTTCGGAGAGTAGGCTGTCACTAAAAAAGATATGTTTTATTGTTGTCTTACAAGGAAATACTCTACAACATGAAAATAGTCACTTCGCCGACATTTTTTTAAAACTCTTTCCAAATAATTATTTTCGAAAACGTCATTTTATGGACACTTACTATAGACACCACGAACTGTTGGTATTGTCTGCACAGATCTGATCACATAAAGAACAAACCACACTAATCACTATTCATCATAATTGTTATTAAAAAATTTCAACCTAAAAAAAAAAAATACATTCTGTACTGTAATGTACTGTATTAATTGTTCCTTCCCTTGAATGTAAAACTAGATTAAGTTGTCACTAAAGGTAGCAGAAATCTTGTTTATTAAAATATTAAAATTTTTCTAAAAAAAAAAAAATTGAAAAAAAAATTGAAAAAAAAATTTCACCAAAATATTTATGAGTTGCATGTTTACCAGCTGTTAACTTAACATCAGAATGCAATGTTAACATTTCTGGTTTGCAACATTTGTTTATTAATTTGAATACTGTTAAAAAATTAGTTTATATCAGAAAAAGTACATTTGACCCATAGTGCACTTCTCGATACTTTGTGTGAGTTATGAAATCGAGTGGCGCCAGTGTAAAAATTTAATGCAATTGCATAAAATGTGCACTGTAAAAATTTGCAATGCCCTAATAAATTTCTAATAAATGCATGTTAAATAAAAGCCACAATGTTGTTGTTGCACAGGGTAAGAGAGAGAGAGAGAGAGAGAAGGGGGTTCTACTGACTGTGTTAATTGAGCCCCGATTATGTGGCTATTAATGGGACTTACGGGCCAGTTAGTTAACGTAGCACAAAAACTGTGACAACAATGCAAACAACACACACACACCTACACACACACACACGTTGACCGCAGCACGTGCTGTCAGTAGACAAACAAGCAAAGCATCCTCTCTTTCTCTCTCTCTCTACACTTCTATACATTCCCCTTTTAGCTGTAGTCACTACGCCCCTTTATATTTTTTGCTAGCCTGTATTACAGACTGCTGTTGCTGTCGCCGTGCTTCCGCAGTAGCTAAACGTTTATTTATAGCCCAAACAGCGCCAAAGGACCAAATATTCACAATGTCCTTCCCCACTGCCCTCTCTACCATCCTGCATTGCCCTTCTCTCTTGTCAACCGGCACTTCAACTAGACAAAGGCCAGGCCAAAGATAAACATACGATTCGAAATTGGGGCTTGAGTGAGAGCTACAACGACTGTTGCCAACTCTTCGTACTGCCCTCTTCTCAGCCCTCTCAATTGGACAGCAACTGGCGACCATCAAAGGGGTTTTTTTGCCAGCACACATCTTGATTTTTGGCCAAACAAAACATTACTCGAGCACTTGCCTTGGCTATAACTGTATTTGGATATGTTAGTCACGTGGCTTTCACTTGGCTTACCAAATTGCTGGACAGCTGAGGACGCTGGTGGGCACAAAACAAGACACCACTCTGCACTCATTGCTGCTGCATTTAAAATGACTCGTAAATCAATATACTTATATTCAATCAGTTTTTGAATTGTTTTGATTTTTCAAATCAAAGATATCAGATCATGATCAGAAATATATTTTTATACATTTTAATATAAATATAAACTAATAATCAAAATAAATTTCCACTTGAAAATCGGTTAGATTTCTGAACAAGTTATGGGAGTTGAAAGTTTGAAATGCTTTTTATATTTCGCTCAAAATAAAGTCTCATTCTGACCAATTGACAATATATTAAAAATGTTTTCTTGCTTGAAAATCATACTTTTGAAATAACACACACAGGGAAATAAATGTATTAACCAGTTTTCCTCCTTTTCATACAAAAAGGGACATTTTAGCAATTTTCAAAAAATCATAAAAAATACTAGCAATGAAATGTTTGAAATAAGTTTTTGCAGTCACTCTTAGAATTGCTTGAAAAATTGTTTTGCATTTTTTTACATTTTTTTTTTGAGCCAGAGGGAAAACGTTAAAAAAACTTTTACAAAAACTCTAAATTTCATGGGTACTTAATGAGTTAAAGAATTAAAATGATGACATTATTTTAAGAAATCTGCAGCAAATCTTATTTGTTAAACATAAATTTTTTTTTAATAACTTCAACCACTTATTCTTATTTCACTGGGGTGTGTAACAAATAGTTTCTCAGACATCGTTTAATCAAATATTATTTATTCTGCACAATAGAAGGTCTGGGTACTTATAACAGAGTTCTTTAAATTCCGAAATTTCAGTTGAAATGTTTTGATTTAAATTTAAAAGTTGATCTAGGCCATTTCTCTGACTAAACTTAATTCACAGCCCTAGCCTAATATGTGTATTTGTTCTTATCGCTAGCCACCTTTTTGTAAAAGCGGAAATCTTTTGTATTTTTTTTTTGGTTTGCTTTCTAATCGCCTTCCTGGAAATTAGCTTGCCATTCATTTTCAGTTTTTTGTCAAGTGCGAGGTCGAGTTGATAATTTCCACAGGCGTGCACACACCTCAACATAGTCAGAACTACACACACACACAACCAAAGAAATACACACACACACATTATCGAAAAGTTTTCAGGTCATTAAGTTTGTCGACAGCTTTTGGCAGGAACCAGTCGAGAGGACAAACGGACAGACAAGCTGTTGAAAGGAAGGTGCAAATTAAGTTCAACTCCGGAAAATGCCAATAGAAAAACAATTGAAAATTCAAGTGCCATCTTGTTGTTTGAGGCAATTAAAGTATTTCAGTTGGATATTAGAGAAAAAGATGTCCAACAATTTGAGTGCGTATGGTACAGGGTGTAGCAATTTAATGCACATATGCTAAGATTTATGTGTTTTGTTGGATTCGCTTGGCCAGAGTGCAAAACAAAGAGACATTTTATTTTGTGCAACATTTTTGTGCCTTGGCCTGGAGCTGGAAACTGGAAACTAGCAGACGGGCAGTGAGGATGTGTCTGCCAGCCAGCCATAAAGAAATACTCGCACTCCACTTACAATACCCTTTACAAAAATGTTTGACTCACAAGGGGTAGCACAAAGTATGAAAGCTTAAAGAGAAAATATTAATTGAAAGCATGTTTTCTCAGTATCTAAATATTGAATTTGATAACTGTCGAACAGAAAATCTGACGTTAATTGTCTACAAATTAATGCTGAAATCTGTGAATATCCTGCTACAAAAAGTATGTTACACATTTTTTGTAGGAGTTTAAAAGATGAGATGTAAATATAAATGAGCAGCAAAAAATTATATTTCTAAACATAAATTTAGATTTCTTTAAAATTAACCTTTACAGGATATCTCATAGTCGTGCATGCCCAGTCAATTCAGCTTGTTACTTGTATAAATGCTGTCATGCTGTGTGCCTTGGCATTTGAATGCTTGAAATTGTTTTTGTCGCGTTTTGGCATCCTGTGAAGAAGGATACGAAATACTGTTTGAATATTTCCCCCCCTTCTGTTAAAAAGGGCAACCGTTTAATTTTTTTTCCTTATTTACTACTCATTTCTTGTTTTTCGTTTTCTTTTTATTTAATTTTTTTTGCTCGCTGGCATCGCGATAGCGCCAGTGTAAGTAAACCTTAGGAGGTAACGTCTGCAGTTCAAATATCGGCCAATGCGTCAAGGAATGCCGCCTTCTGATGATAGCAGAAAGAGCCATAGATGCACGCAGTTCGCATATTAATTTAATTTGGACTCTGGTCTGGTCTGGCCATTCTGTCGACTGCTGGATCGGTCACAAGACAACACGAGATATCTGCATGCAGAGTGCGTTGCTTATGGCGAAAAACTAAACAGCAAACAGCTAGTTTGATTTTTCTTCTTTTTTTACTGCATTCAGTATGCAATGCAAATACCCTAACAAATGGCTGTTGTTGTTGTTGTTGTTGTTGATTGATCAGCTAACTGCGAAATCAGGGCAAACTATGTATTGTGGCATATGCAAATTGTGAAAGTTTAACTGTTGATGGATTCGGTCGAGTTGTTGCCAATGCTTCGATTTGTCATTCAACTCTAACTAAAGTAGTTAAATAGTCTCACATAAACCACTTGATTTATGTAAATCCTGTTCGCAATTGTGGCGACTGGTAAAAGTGGTAAAATATATATCTACACTGGCAAACATATTTATTGGCACAGCAATCATTTTGAGATTTGTGCCGTTATCGTTAACATATTGGCATCAATTGAGAGATCATTCGAATTCCGTTTGAATGATACAAAACTTTCCTCAAGCCATTATGTACCACTTAAAATTTCGAATTCTTTTTTCGGGCTCAAAAATATTTTGATGGAAAAAATTCTTTAAACAATTTTAAGAGGGACTGCAAAAAAAATTTCAAAAATCTCTTCGCTTATATATTTTATGATTTTTTGAAAATTGCTGAAAATTACTATTTTAACACCTAGAAATTTTCAAAAAATCATGAATAAATACTAGCGAAAAGATTTTTGAAAAATTTTGTTTTGAATTGTTTGAAGATTTTTTTTGCATCAAAATATTTGTTTTTTTAAAGTTACATTTAGAATTGATAAAAAAATTTAGTTGCATAAAAATATTTTTTGTTTGAGACTGAAAAAAAAAAGTTAACAAAAATATAAAATTTTCCATGGGTACTTAATGGTACTTAATTTTTGTATCATTCGAACGGAATTTAAATGAATAGAAGATTAAATTAAGAAATCTGCATCAAATCTTATTTATTATACAAAAATTTGACAAAGTTGTGGTGTATAAAGAATCTTTATTAAAGATATTAGTGGCACACAGTACATACTAGTACATAAATTTATATTTTAAATAAATAGTTACTTGAAACTCGTATGCAATTAATCCATGATTCGCTAATTATTTAAAATATAAATTTAATATTATTTGGTTTGATTTTATTTTATTTTTAGATGATTGTCATTTTCAATAATTAGTAGTTTTCTTATAATTAATTCATTTTGCTTTGAAGTTGCCACCCAGCAAAGATAAAGCTATTTGTAGTGTTGCCACTACGTAAATTAATTATAAATAGACAGAAACTGCAAAAGCGCCACATTTGCCGTCGGACATATTTGCAACAGGTGTAGACGCCACATATGTATATGTACATACATATTTAAATACATGCATTACCTTAGGAAAACGTGCAGCCGGCAAACAGAATGACTCGGCTATAAATACAACCAGTAAGAGTTGTTGGAGTCAGTGCAGCCAGCAGTTAAATACATAGATGACAACTCTCTCACACACTCAGACACTCACATGCTCACAGATTTATCCAGTTGCACTTTGCACACACCCAGCAAACAATTTCTATCGCGAAAAAGTCGCAGGGGACTCTCCTAGAAGTTTTAGGCGACATCACCTTCTTATCGCTATTTGATCTCCTTTTGTTAGAGAGTGAGCCACTTCCGCGACACTTCAAAAAGACTCTTTGCGAGACTTCCAAAAAAAAAAATAAATAAAAGTTGGCGAGACCCTTCGACTATGTTTTTGTTCGTTTAATTTATTGTAATTAAGACAACTAAAGAAGCTTTCTGTGCTGGTCCAGGAATTCGTCAAAGCAGATTATGTTACAGTTTTTTTTATGGAGAATCGAACCTCAAAATTAAAAGTTCGGAGTATGACAAGTAGGCAATTTTAAATAGTAAGCTACGGGACCAATTTGTTTTTGTAAGAGCTCTCCTTCTATTCTCTCTCATTCCTTCGATTGACAGCTTTCTATCGCTAAATAATCGCCTGGAACAAGGGTGTAGGCAGCTTTTCAAGCAGGGGCGCCAAAACATTTCTTCACGTTCACAGAAAAAAAATTTAGACCGATCGAGCCACGCCTTCTTCCCCATACAAGAAAAAGTGTAAAAATTTTGAACATATCTAAATGTATAGCTAGAGTCTTAAAATTTGAAATAAATCTTAGTTGGGGTAAAGTAGAATTTATATTTACTTATGTTTTTTAATTGGACATTGTCTTGACTTTCTCCACGGCTCGATATAAAAATAAAATTTTTTTTTGTAAACTTAAATATTAAGATATTTTAAACTTAGCACGGCACGTTTGCTTATTAGATTAAAGTAGAATTAACGATTTTCTTTGTATTTTTAATTTGACTATGCCTTAGGCCCCCTCATCATCTGACTCCGGAAAAAAATTTGAATTTGTCCCCAAAAATACCCATCTGCTACATGTGACTTTTTACAAAAAGGGGCAAAAATGGGTAAAAAATATTAATACCATCTTATTTTATGCACATCGGCCATGGGCGATTGTACAATCGTCCAAATGTTTGCTGGGCACGCGCATTGCAAAGAGTCAATGTTCTTCAATAGCTCCATTAGCAGTGGCCAAGCCGCAACATTGCGACACAAAACACTTGAGCGAACAGCAGCAACAACAACAAGAACAACAAGCAACAACAACAACAACAACAACAAACCAAACCAAACCATAACCAACATCAAGCACTTTTTTGTTTGAGTTATTTTACGAGTTTTATTGGCTTTTATTGGCAACGAGATTTGAATTTTTCAAAACGACACTCGCCTGCTCGATGGCAGAGACAGATGCTGATGTTACTCCCTTTGCTCTCTTTGCTTCTCCTCCATCTCCATCTCCTCCTTCTCCTCCTCCTCCTTTTCCTGCTGCTGCTGTCGTCCTAATCGTTCTGTCCTCTCGCGTAGTTAGTCATTTTTTATGACTTTTACTTCCATTGCAGTATCGCAGTTGTTGTTGCCTGCAGGTCTAACAGGTGTCGTTCTGGCCAACAAACGTATGTGTTTGTCCTTCTGGCCACATAACTTACCACTGATTGCAGTTTTATGGTCAAACTTTGGACTGTGCATTTATAGACAGCGATAACGGACAAGCTGCTAATTAACTTTACCATAAAACGTTTAAGCCTTTCAAGCCTGGCTAACAATCAAGTTGACAAAACGAAACAAATAAATAAATCAGTGAGGATCAACCCACGGCTGCCATTCAAACAAAGTGTGCCGCATAATGGCAGCCGCAGACAGACAACTTGCTAATTTTCATGCGCCATTTAAGGGGCGAAATCTCGCCAGGATAAGCCGCCCACTTTTCAGCTTTTACAAGTTGTTGTACCCTGTAGTCGAGCAAATCCCTAAATGGGCATGCTTCAGATCATTATTGGCTTACACTTGAGATATGTCATTTTAAACACATATTTTTTTAGCATTTTAATTCAAAATAAAGAAATTTTTTTTCTCTTTACAAAACTCTCTCCCCACATTGAAATCATCCATTTTCCTGTTCTTTTCTAGAAAACCCTGACCTTACTAATTCTAATATCTGTATTATAACTACTAATACGTTTTTATCTGACTGAGTTTTTCTGGCTCTTACCCAATCCTTGCAATAAATGTTGGATCATTTTAAAGAAATTTTAAATACACTTACTTAATATACAATCTTTTTACCAATTCTTTTTATTTACTCTTTAATTAACTGTATGAAGTTTATTTAAATTTAAAGATAATCACAAATTATTTTTTTTTGTTTAAAGCAAACATTGCAGCCTATAGTTAATTTACAAATACAATTTTAATAAATTACAAATACAAATACAAATTAAGAGGGTATCTCTCAGTCCTACCCTCTCAAATGAAATTCTCTTGTTTACCCCTGTTTGTGTCTGTCGCATCACGAATTCACTTGACAACTCTTTTATTTTATTTGATTTCATTTTTTTGCATTTGTCCTTTTTTTTGGTGTAATGCGGCACGTTGTCAGCCTGCTTTGGACTACTTAAAATTCAGTGACTGACATAAACATCCTTAAGCAACCCAGTCAACAATGCCAAATGCGCTTTAACGATATGTCAGAGATTAGAGCGCTAAAAATGCCAAAAGCAATTAATTTACCAGATTTTGGAGAAGGAGCATGCTGGAAAATGGGCAAAAAGATTTAATTGTTTTTGGCTGCAGTTTTGACATGGAAATGTGTTCCAGAAAAAATATTGTTATGCATTTCGAATAAAATGCTTTTTGATAAAAAACAATACAATATGAATGGGGCTTTTTAAAATTAAATTAATAATTGGGACAAACAGAATTTTAATTCTTATTTTATTTTTGTAGGTATTGTCACTTTACTCAACATTTTGAAAAGCGAATTAGTGGCGAAGTTCATTTATAAACCCACAAAATGAGTTAATTTTGTGCTTTTTGTCAGCAAATGCAATAATAACCACAATAAAATCTTATTGCATGGAAATGTTCATGCATGTATCGCATATACAATATACGTACATATATAAATATATCTTATAATAAAAGCAGCCAGCGGCTTCGGCAACAAAGCAAACAATAATTTCCTTCATATATAAAAATAAGAGCGCGTCTAAGTCAACTGAAGGACAAGGGTGTAGAATGGAATGTGTGTGTGCCTGTGTGGGTGTGTTATGTTGTGTGGGTGAATTCAAGGCAGAAACGGATGTACAAATTGCAAAACATAATTCAAATTGTTTGACTTTTCTGACAATGACTGCGCCAGTGCCACTTTTAGTTCCCCTTCCGCTTCAAACTGTTCTCTGGCTAGAGTGCTTTTATCTTGACATATGTATGTGTGAGTGTGTGTGTTTGTTTGTCTGTGTGTGTATGTGTGTGTGTGGATAGAGGCTGGCGCCTTTTCTCCTTTTGCAGTATTTGTATAACTGTTTGTTGAACTGCTGCAGCAGTTGCATTTAAACAGTTGATTTAAAAGTTATTAACTTGGCTTCTGTACCACGTTGCGTATGAGTCACATTAATTAGCTGAAACTGCCAGAAAGTGTGCTTAAAAAGCAATTAAATGTGATTAGCATAAGTTGCCAAAACATTCTGCATACTTTTAGGCGCTTCAAAAACCATTGCATACTTGCGGGCTGCACCATCGAATGGATTTTTGGCTCTAGTTTTTTGAGCTGTCTGTTTTTTTGTACTTTTTCTGTCACACACACACACACACACATATGAAGCTGAACCATTTGACTTAATTAGTTGGCCGATGCCGTCGACGCCCCCGCCCAGTTGTGGGATGGGCATGAGGTTGCCAAAAACTATGAATTTATTTGACACTTGAATAAATGCCGTTTTTGCGGCGACAACGAAAAATGTCAGCCCATATTTTTGGTATTCCCCTGTTACCGATTCCCGGCCATCGACAGGGTGTGTCGACGGTTCTCTATCCAGGCGGTAACCGTTGCTCATATTGATATATAACCCATGTCTTGTCGTCCGTCGTCCGTCGTCCTTCCACCATGTTCAATTCACAGCGCCGCGTCGCACATTTCCGTTTCCTGATTTTCTAAGCCCAAAGTGTGTGTGTGTGGTGCTTAGCCTTTTTATAAAATACCATTTTGGCTGTCTAATTTATGAATGTTAGCGCTAAGTATGCACTCATGCCAGTAATTGTGATATGTGTAAGTGCATTTGCCTGGCAAAGACATCGAGCAACGGCACAAGACCAGAAAGAATCAAAGTCCATGATGTCATTTAGCCAAAAAGTCTATGGCTTAAAGATAAAGCGGAATATGTCGAGTCTTAAAAAGATATTTTAATAAATGTCCTCTTTTTAGTTATTTTAATTTACAATTTATTCTAACAACTAGAAACAAAGCTTTAAACTTTGGAGAGTTTTCAGAATTGTTGTATAAATGCAAACTATATATTTTAAGTAACAAATCCACAATTGACTTTACATTGAATATTTGGTAACAGTCATAAAATTCAGGTAGGGTCTTCTCCTCCATAACGGCGATTATCTTATTATTATTGCTTTAAAATAAAAAAATTTTAAAAAATTTCCTCCTTTTCATAAATTACATTATTAACCTTACTTAACAATGAAAGTCGATTTGAAGTTAACGTGCATTTTCACTTTTTTTTACCGAGTTTTTCATATACATACAACAAAATAGCCAAATATAAAAAAGTAAATGAAATATTTGACCATATTTATCCAGCTTTAAAAATAATGATAAGATCCAAAAAGGAATTAATTAGTTAGGATCGGCCATGAACAATCAAAAAACCGTATAACCATTTTATTTTTGTAATTTGAAGAATGAAAATAAATTATATAATTAGCTTCTGTCGTTTGGAAAATGTCGGTTTTTCTTTTACAATTGTGGAAACATTTTTTTTTAGATTTATTTTAGGAAATAAGTCCACTTCCAAGTATCCAAACTTTCAGCTTTCAACGCTCTGATACAAACAAAGAAAGAAATAATCTGACAAACTGACTCAGCATCTCATTTTGAAGTCCCTAAAAGTTTCAAATTTAATTATATTTTGAACGAGTTTCGTCGCGTATGAGAAAAATAAAAACGAAAAAGTTGAAATTATTTAAATTGTAGGTGAGTAACTTAAAGTACATTTGTTAGTTGAAACTACCTTTCGATCGGTAAATACCTCCATCTGATCGGTCAGTCTTAGCAATTTTCCCATTCTTATGTAGCCTGATATAACGACTTATATCGAAAAACCGAACCTACGACAACCGACCTTGTCAACTACAAATATCTGAAAATCTATCAATATAAACCCAACTGGGACCGCACCCACCAATCAAATTATAATTCGACAATTAGAAAACTAAGCAGGTGGGTGGTCGGACAATCAAAAACCAAACATTCAATACGGTACTGTCATTTCTTGGCTGCAAACAGAAAATGGAAATGGAAATTAATCGTAGAAATAAAATCGTAGATCGTAAAAACGTATTTTCAATTGACAAATTGAAACGACGAGTCGAACACCTCTCAATTGGTTTTTGACTTTGTAATCAGACCATTAATATTCCAAGCAAAAGAAAAAAGCAATCGGTATTTAATTGAGTGCAAAGCGAAGAGCTTCAGTTTTGTCGAGCTCGTAATACTCGGCACAGTCAATTGCCGTGCCTCGAACGAAACAGAACAAAGTTCTTATCAATCGGACCTCGATCCTAAGTTTAAACATATACAAAAAATGTTTTGCTCGTTATCAGCATTTGTTAGCTTTATCGGTCTGTATGCGATTGCCTGCTTTCTATACGAGCACCTGAGAACACCGTTTAGATTGCTAAAGGTGCGTCTGATCAATGATCCAAAGCAACGATTGAGTTTGAAGAAACGTTTTGGCTCCTGGGCTGCAGTTACGGGCAGCAGCGATGGCATTGGCAAGGAATATGCCAAGGAGTTGGCCAGACAGGACATCAATGTGGTACTAATCGCCAGAAACAAGGAGAAACTCGAGGCGGTTGCCAAGGAGATCGGTGTGTGAATTTACGACTGCATATTAAATTGGTAAATTATCTAAAGATGTTAACTTTTGACAGCCTCGGAGTCCAAAGTCAAGACGAAGATTGTCGTGGCGGACTTTACGCAGGGAGTAAAGGTCTATGAGCACATCGAGCGAGAACTGGCCGATTTACCCATATCCATACTTGGTAAGAAGTCACATTTATACTGCACTTGTATCCGTAGATTACACGGTGCTACACTCAAAAATCTTCTGGGTTGCGACATAGATGTAAATATCAGGGAGGAGGAGGAGGAGGAGGAAATTTCACAAAAAAATTAAATAATCATTATTTATGATTTAAATTTTTTTCGCTTAAAATAAAACTCACTTTTAATTCATGGCTTTTGTGGAGGATTTTTACCCAATATTTTTACATATCCCAAGGGACCCAAAAAACGCCAAGAAAAATGTTTAAAATGATTACGTAATTTTTTTTAAAAGTGAGTTTTATTTTGAGCGAAAAAATTAAAATCATAAATAATAATTACTTGTGAATTTTATTTTTTCATTGAAGTAGATCCTAAAAAAGCTTTAAATAATCATTACTATGTAATTTTTATAATATAATGATATAATATTACGGTCCCTGGTACATATAGTTAAATGTAACATTGTACTACATACTAGAATTTTTTGTTGCACATCGAAATTTTAAATGACTATAAGAGAACCGTTTTTTCGAGGTTGATGGAGTTAAACTATGCACCCTACAATAAATTGTGAAAAGTGAAAAGAAACACCTTTCTAACGGTGTATTACACTGCAATTTCGGATAAGTATTGAGGAAGCTGCATGTAAAAATACATAGAATTTTACAGTTTTTTGCGCATTTACTTTGAAAGTAAATTAATAAGTTCAATTTGTACAAAGAAATTTACTTTTGGTATGCAGTTTCAAAAAACAATTTCTGCGTCTTCTGCCTTTTAGTTTATTAAAATCGAGTAATATTTTACTGAGTTATTCAACATTTTTTAGAAAACAAGTCATGGAAAAATACTCCGTTTTGTTAACAACGCAACCACAAATGGGGGAGGGGGAAATGGGGCTATTAAAGCTTCGATAATTATTGTTTGATTTTTTAAAATAGACACACGTTTTAATTGTGAATATGTATTCTTTTTAAATAATAATACAAGTCTAAGGGGTTTCTAAAAAAAATAGTGTTCAAAAAATTTAAAAAGAAAACACCAAAAAATTTGTTTACTTAGAAAATACTCTAATAAGGGAATTGAATCCAGATAAATCAAGTATGGCATGCTTAAATACCTAAGTTACTTTTTTCCAAAACGGTTAAAAAAATTAAAATCAGTGAATATTTGACGAAGCTAAGGGCGCACATGTATGTACGAAAAAAACTGTTTTAATTTAATTAATTTATAAGTTCGATGTGCACCAACAAATTCTAGTATGCCCAAAAGTTTTTAAACTATACCTACAACCTACGCTTTGTGCCATCCCAGAAGTTTTATTTTGATATTCTTGTGTAGCACCTTGTTATTATCTCCTTATCTTTTTCCAGTCAACAATGTGGGCATGGGTTTGCCAGGTGGCCTTGACAAGTGCACCAAGGAGCAGGCTCAACAGCTGATAGACACTAATGTTGTGGCCGTCTCGCAACTTTCTCGCTACTTCTTCAACCGCCTGCGTCAGTCGAAGATCAAGGGGGCGATTGTCAATGTGAGTTCCGGCACGGAACTTCAGCCTCTCCCATATGCGTGTCTCTATGCTGCCTCCAAGGCCTACAATCGCAGCATGACCCTCGCCCTAAAGTCTGAGGCGGCTCCATTTGGCATTCATGTGCAGCTTTTGTCACCCAATTTTGTGGTGACCAAAATTAACAATTACTCCAAGCGCATTATGAGTGGAGGACTGTTTATTCCCTCGGCTGAGGCTTATGCCCGCAGTGCCGTTGCCCAGCTGAGGGACGGCGTGGATGAAACTCCGGGTTACATCTGGCATCATGTCCAGAATGCGGCTTTTACCATCTTTCCTTGGAGATTACGTTTATTTTCCAGTCAATTGTTTTTCAAATTTATCAAAGATAAGAAACCTAAATAAAATCGTAGCATATTGCAGGCTGCAAAGTTATTTGGTTGTTGTCTACGCTAAGGCGAATATCTGTCTCGGCTGGAAGTGTCTCGACTAAAGCGCTTTGAGCTTTGAAAGGCTTTTTCAACCGTTTTCTTGGCAAAATCAATATTATTCCCGGAATATGCGAATGGGCATGAATAATGTGAGAGTTCTCTGCAGTCTTTATTTGTTAACTGACACGTTTAGTACAGGTATGTCTTTAGAAAATGTAACAGAGTTATTATTTACTTTTAAATAAATATTTAATACTATTATTTGTGGGCGCTTCTTTATCTTCATTTCTAATTTTATATTATACATTGCTTGTCGTTCAATCTCAAATGGAATTCAGCAGCATAGAATCTGTAGATTCAGAATTATTTCCTTACTTATTCCAATGACTGGCACAAATGTACTTTTGCAGTTGATATTACAATGCATATTTACATTTTCAATAGCCTAGGTGCAACCAATATGCTTTGAACTCATTTGTTTATTTAGCATTTGGCTGTCAAATGTCTGTATTGCTTAGAAAGTGATTAAATTAAGTACTTCTAATGGGCGAGTCGTAGTTACTTTCGAGAGCTCATCTAACTTACAGTCAAGGTGATACCTTTTTATATTTTTCACCTCAAAAATAAAAAGAAACACAAGCCAAATAGTTAGTAATTTCCTTTTTGAAATTCAGCTAAATTACAATAAAGTTTCACAATACATATTTAGAGACTAGGACAATTTAACAATCAGTTGAGAAATTTAAAAAATGAGCTCTCACTTAATTTTTATCATTGTTTTTTACTTAGCATTTACTTAGGATATATAAGTTACTTAACTTCAACTTTTGTTATTTGAACTCCGATATGTTAATCGTCTCGAAATTTAATTGTCAATTTGTCATAATTTATTTCTCAAGTTCTCGTGCTAAGAAACACTTTTAGCATCTTTCGCTTAATTGTTTTCAATTAGTTGAAGGGCTTGTCACTCTCCTCAAGTAATTTTGCACTTATCAGACAATGGAAAATTGTCAACACTTTTGACAGTCGCACGCATTTCACTTGGACAGTGGGTCAAACAGTTATTAAATGTCTAATAATTTAGCGTGCCAAGCGGCGGATTTGGTAATTTCTTTTGGTAATCTTCGCACCAAAAGCATTAACAACAATTCAAGCGGAGCAATAAAACATGACGTTGATGTTTGTAAAGTAATGAAGCAAAAAAAATTATTATAAGAAAAATAAACTTAAAAAACAAGGCAACAAAAAGATGTGCAGGTATTTGTATCTGTATCTACAAGTGTATCTGTATCTGTATCTGTACCTGCACTGTTGTTCATGTTCATGGCTTTAGGAGACGCAATTGCAGCTTGTAAAACCTGACAAAAAATATGCTCAGCAACTCGATGTTGCTTTTGTTGTTGTTGTCGTCGGACCCCATCAGCCTGTTGTTTGTTGCTTTTGGGCTCTGTGCAACTCGACTTCAATTTCAGTTTCAGTTTCGGCTTTTAGTCCGTGATTGAAGCTCAGAGCCGCCGCTTGTGCCTAAAGCTAAAGAAGTGAAGCGTACATTGAATTGTGTTATTTATACAGCAAGTACTCGTCGCTACAATTCAAATAAATTCATTGATATTCCAGTGCTCCCCTTCGTACTTTATACTTTGAATACATTTACCATGCTGATAAGTTTCAGTTCCATACATAAGCAATAAAAGCAATCAGCTGTTGGCTTATCAATTTTATTCGAATACCAAGTATATAACAAGACCCTAATCATAATGCAGCCGGTGCTGGAACTGAGCATTTATACATTATTACGGATGGCGTTCATTTGGCAACTCGTTTCATTGCTCATTTACTTGGTGGGCACTTTGGCCATTGCCGCTTTTCTCTACGACAACTTTAAATCCGTCATCTATATTATCAAAGCCTTGCTGGAACCGTATTTCCAGCCACAATTGCCACAGACTTTGCTGGATAAATTTGGCAAATGGGCAGGTGAGTTAATTTTATCTCTTCAATAATATATATAAATATTAACATAATATATTTCAACTCTAAACACATAATTAAAGAAAAGGATAAATTATAGAACAATGGCTAAACAATTACTTTTTTATAATATGCATGAAAATATCTTTTTATAATTATGAAATAATTGCATAAATGAAATTAATAATAAATGATCATGCCAGTAACAATATGTTCATATTAAGTATTCATATATCTGCATTTTTTGTAATTAGCTATGTAATCTTATGTAAATTGCACGCTAATTGTAAAGTTCCAATTTTCATGCATATTATTAAAATAATCGTGATTAAATGTAAAAGTTATTAGTTGTATTGTTTTTCGTGTTTCCATGTGGGAGTGGTAAATTATCAAAATTAAATAATTTTATAAATTGTACATAAATATTGTGTAATAAAATTATATTATAGAATGCAATTTATAATGTATTATAAGTACTGATCGTGAACTGATCATTTTTTAAAATGCATATAAAAAATAAATATCACAATAAAATAAAATAAAGTAATTTATTTATGATATATGTTGTCCAGAGACATTGAATTGAAAATGTTTACAAAAAATGTCTGGATCACATCAGTTTTTGCAACAATAACATATTTTAACTGAGCCTTAACTATTTATAGATTAAAAATATAAATAGATTAGCCCAACTGAAAGATATCTTTATAAGTCAACTGTTTTGCATTTGCTCCTAATTTATTTAAAGAGCCATTAAAGTCATTCAACTTATTGAATTAAAATGAAATTAAACCGGCACATTATAAATGGTAATAAATAAACAATAAAACAATAAAAATAATGTAAAACAAGAGCTATAAAGTTATCGTGTGTAATTTCTTATAATTTTTTAAAATATTATCAAGTTATTTTGACCTTGCCAGCAATGACATTTCAATAAATAAATTTTGAAAATCTGTGCAAATTTCACGTAATTAGCAGGCAACGAACAACATGCCCCAGCTGACGTTATTTTTTATTGCTGCCAATGTTTCCGCTGCACAAATATTTGGCAACAAATGTGGCCAACACCATCTTATGTACATGTGTGTGTATTAACGGTGCCAGCAATTGGCGCCTGTTGGCCAGTTGCGCAGCCGCAGTCGAAACTGTTGCATTGAGTCATTGCAGCAACGACAGTGGCAACATAAACAAAACATAAACAAAAAGCAAAAAAAAAAAAGAGTCGAGTTTCTTTCAATGCAACTTTTATTTGTATTTTCATATTTGTATTTGCTTAGCGTTCGACAGTGGCAACTGCAACTGCCAACTGACCGAAGAGATTCAACTAGCAGTTAACTAACTGACATAAGCAAATAATTAGCAAGGGTGTGTTAACTTAAGTTGGGTGTACTATATACATAGTAAAGTATATGTATAAATAAGTCTGCTTAGTTTGAGACAAGTTAAAATTAGTTTTATCACCAACTTGTAATGTAAAGAAGATTCGTTTAACATAATTATTCTTGTCTCGTTACCACAATTATTTCTATTTTTTAGTTATAACTCAACTGGTGCTCCATAAACATTCAAAAATATATAAAAATTTAAGAAAATAATTTATAGTCTGCTTAGTTTGAGACAAGTTAAAATTAGTGTCATCATCAACTTGTAATTTAAAGAAGATTCGTTTAACATAATTATTCTTGTCTCGTTATCACAATCCTTTCTCTTTTTTTTTTGTTTTTAGTTATAACTGGTGCCACCGATGGCATTGGCAAGGAATATGCCAGAGAATTGGCACGTCAAGGTCTCAATCTTGTGCTCATATCGCGCACCAAGGAGAAGCTTATAGCCGTCACCAATGAGATTGGTAAGTACACAGTGTTATAACTGAAACCTATAGCTGACTTGTCACACGACTTTCACAGAGAGCCAGCACAAGGTGAAGACTAAATGGATAGCGGTGGATTTTGCCAAGGGACGTGAAGCCTACGAACAAATTGAGAAGGAATTATCAGGAATTGAAGTTGGCATATTGGGTAAGTAAAGAGACAGAAAGATACTTTTTGATAAATAATAAAAGTAGAGAATATTATTAAGGATCAGGGATCGTAACTCTTATATGTTTTTTGATAAAAGTTATGAAATAAGAGTTGATTTTCGATTTTTGTTTAAAAGTTGAATAATAAAAATCAAAAATAAGAGTTACTTTTAACTTTTATCATAAAAATCAAAAATAAAAGTCCCATCTCATGAATAAAGGTATGATCTTATTTTACAATTTTTAAATAAAAATTAAAAAATAACTTTTATTTAAAATTTTTTAAAATTGAAAATAAGAGTCAAAAATAATTTTAAAAATAAAAATTGAAAATAAAAGACCTTTCAACAATAGCATATGTGGAATGTCCCTGGCATCTTTTTAAGGCTTGACTTTATTCGCCTCATAACTCTTATTTGCAATCCATTCAAGAAATTATGAATTTTTTTTATTTAAAATTTTAATGTAACGATATTAATTTATTTTTAAATATTTAATGGAATGCATTTTTGAATTCACCTTAAATTTCTAAAGATTTAATTTAGAAATGTTTTTAAGTTGCTTAACAGAGATCTCAACTAGATATTGAAGAATTTGGCAATATTCAAATAGTTTCTTAATTCATCTCCAAGAAACTTGAGCGAACACAAAATATGAAAATAATTTGTCACATGCAAAGACTTAATTTTAAATATACTTATTACTATACATATTAATACATTTAGTTATGTCCCTCGAAAACTTAAGAGCCCTCCCACATTAGCTGTTTGCCGTTTCTTTGATAATAGCCAACTCATTGTCAGCCAACAGTAGCCGCTATGTATCACTGACAACAACAATTAAGTCAGTTTGCTTTGAATCTTGTCAATGTCATTGAAAAAGCTAAAAAAAAGGTACTCGTAATAGCGTGCAATTATAATGACTATATACAGTAGGGCCATTTCGACGGACAGTGGGGTATTTTTGACTATTTTCAAGTACACACAAATAGTTTTTGTGACGACTTTTTGGAGTTTTATTTGCCAAACTCATAAACGCTTTGACTCGCATCAGCAATTTACATTTTTATATTTTTTGGCTTTTTGTGTGTGTGTGGTCCGTTAGGGGTAACCTTGTTATTCAAGGCATTTGAAGCTGATAAGCATCTTTTGGCCTTAACTTGAGAAATTTGGCTCTTGCTTGCAGTCAACAATGTGGGCAGAATGTATGACTATCCGGAGACATTGGATGCGGTGCCCGAAGATATCATCTGGGACATTCTGACCATCAACATTGGCGCCGTCACCATGCTGACTCGCAAAATTGCGCCACAAATGAAATTGGCCCGAAAGGGTGCGATTGTCAACATCGGCTCTGGATCCGAACTGCAACCTATGCCGAATATGGCTGTATATTCAGCCACTAAGAAGTATGTCACCTATTTCACTCAGGCGCTGGAACGGGAACTGGCCGAGCACAATGTAACAGTGCAGCTGGTAATGCCCATGTTTGTGATAACCAAAATGAACGAGTATTCGGATTCGGTAATGCGTGGTGGCTTCCTGATTCCCAATGCACAGAGTTTTGCCCGCTCGGCGGTCTTTACGCTGGGCAAAACCAACATGACGACTGGTTTCTGGACGCACGGACTTCAGGTGAGTTTAAGAAAAAAATGAAAGCAGATTTGAATCTATAATAAATGGTTGCATCACAATTTCTATGGCACTTGCAGTACTTCTTCATGAAAATGGCACCACAGCATCTGCGCATGCTCATTGGACACCAGCTGGCGCGACGATTGCGACTCGAGGGTCTCAGCCAGAAGAAGGTGACTTAGTCACACTGATTTCCATTGCATTTGCATCGCAAGAGTATTGTAAATATTGACGCTTAGTTTTAATAATAACAAATTGTAAACAATTTTTGTACAAAACAAAACCAGCTGACAAAATCAATTTGTAAAAAAAAAAAAAAGACTGCACAACCGATTGCACAACTTTTCCGACTGATGCATTTATATGTTTGTGGCTAAGGGGAAGGAGTTGGCTTGCGGTATAAATACAGCCGTGTAACCGGTTGTCCGACAGACGGAAGAGCCGACAGTCCCCAAATTGACAAAAACAACAAGAAAGGAAGACATTCGGCATGCCGTAGATTTGATACTCTTTTAATTCAAAAGATATTTGAAAATGAAACGAAATGAAATGTATATCTTTTTTGTATTTAAGTAATACAAATTGGGAGTAAATGTGAAATGGCATTTTATAGCCAAATTGGTTAATTTTTATTTAACTTTTATTTTTGATTTTTAAAGTAAAATAACTCTTATTTATAACTTTTAAAATAAAAATCAAAAATAGCTCTTATTTTTAATTTTTATTGAAAAAAACAGAAAAAAAGTGTTGTTTCACTACTTAAAATTAAAAATTGAATTTTTAATGATAATTTTTTACTTTTTAAAGTAAAATTGAGAGAAAAAAATTTTATTTAAATTTTATAAATTGAAAATATAAATTTTTGGCATACCATTTTAGTATAGGCATATACATATGTATCCTTGATTTTTCTTTGATTTTTTTAGATTTTTAATTCCCAAAAATAAAAGAGATTACGCAAATTATATATAAAAAAATTTAATTTAGTTCCATAAAATAATTAGAATTTGGTGTTAAATCCACAATATTGATTTATTGTTATACATTTTGTAAGCATTCGTTTGTGCGTTTCAAAAGTCATGATATAACTAAAATACCCTCAGAAAGAGTATACAAAAGCAAAGCTTCGCTTCATTGCAACGAGTTGGCATTCTTCAGGCTTTCGTTTTTTATTTATCTTTTTTTTTTTTTTGGTAACTAAATTTGAATTCGACTTGCATGCGAAGAGACTTCAAGTGAGGGTCTCTCTTTGTTGTGGTCACTACACGAACTGCCCACAATTGTGCAAGTTGACATTACAATGCAACTTTGCAGCCCATGACAGTAAAATTACTTGCAGTTTTGCAAGTTGTTTTCCTAAAGTACATGGCTATTGATAGAGTTTAGTTAAAAATCACATTAACTACACTTATGATAACCTTAGCATCGACTGGCGATCTTTTATGCAGCTCTTGAAGGTTGTCTCTTCACCATAAAATGCTGTGGAACGTGACTAAAATTCGTTTAAACGTTTAATGTTAGGCAATTGAAATGAGACAGAGTATATCAAGAGATAGCAGCAACAATTAGGGCGAGCGGAAGCAGCGTTTAATGCACCCACAAAGAAAACAACAATAAAACTTTGAATCAGAGCGCGCTTTCAGAAATAAGAGCGTCGCAACGCTAAGAGAGCGCGAGTGTGCGAGAGAGCGAACTCTGACCGAAGCGAATTCACGAAGCGCCAAAGAGAGCAAGGCTCGCTTTGATTTGCAAATAAACAAAAATCAAATTAAAGTTATTTAATTATTGAAGCGATATTTTTTAAAAATTTATTTATCTTGTTCTTAAAATTTGTTTAATTTAATCTGATTAAAATTCAATTTGTGCTGCTCCTTAATAAATATTCGAATAACAAGTTTATTTATTATGTTGTTGTTAAACGAGTTCGCCGCGTTCAGCTTTCAATTCGCCTGTCTTCCCTTCAAATAAAATCCGAATTGCTTTTTTTTTGTTTTTGTTTTTTATTCCTGCAGTGTGTTGTTATTGTTATGCATTTGTTGCTTGTGTTGTTGTTGTTGTTGTTGGTCTTGTTATTTACGAAAAATGCAATTATTCAATAAAGATCTTAGATATTAGATGTGTGCAAAGTGTGTTCAACAATGAAATAGACAATTTCTCTATGTGTGCATCGTGTTGTTGTTGTTGTTGTTGTTGTTGCCATGCACACTTATCATACTGTACATTATGGTCTATAAATTGTAAATTAAAAATTGTATAAATTCCATTGCGAAACAAAATTTGCAAAATTAATATTTATGATTAGAACAGATGACGCCAAAGTCGCCAGGCCGTGGCAAGTGGATGTGACGAGTTCCTTCGTCTCGGCTCCCAAATGGACCGAAACATTTGTTAATTCAGGCATGACACTGCAATAGATACAAAGATACATTTATATCTATTAGTTATATGTGGGCTTGGGAATCGGAAATTGCTGTAGCTTACCAACACACAAGCTCGCTCCGTTGCAGGCCGTTGATGTCAAGCCCTCGAATTGAGCAGCTGCTTTCCGCCTGCGGCTGTGACGTCATCTACAGGAAGCAGAAATCGATAAATAAATTTGCTTAAATATTTTCAATACACAAGCACCAAGTTGGCCAATAATCAGGCCAGCTGTTGGCATAGTTAAATATTTTTAAATGAAATTATTGCCCACAGCCATTGGTATTACCTTCGATTATATCTATACTATATGTTTATTTCAAGATAATCCATTGGTTCAAACTAATGGAAATGCTCTACTTGAAATATTGGCAAACGTTAATGAAATTCACTTAGTGCGTATGAACGCAATTGTCTGTTTGTTTTTCATAATCATTTCAAGTGGAAAAACACATAAACAATGGCCAAAATTATATGGGATCTATGCTTTCATTTATTTTTAGCGAAAATGTTATTCATTCAGGGATTAGAAATATGGTTTTCAAACAAACAAACAAAAAAAACCAGAATACTCAAATTATATTTAGCTATTTTGTTTCTATTTCTATAATGTGTGAAATATTCATTATATTATATTTTATAAATGATAAATAAAATAAAGACATAAAGTCACGCAATATTCGTTTGACAAATTTCACACGGTGCGAAAATGTTTCGAAAACGATTTGAAATGTAGAAATATAACACATATGTACATGTATACGGGAATATGTGGAAATTGTCTAGAATCGTACGGGGGGTTGGATCTTTAGTGGGCCATGTCGAAATGTCGTCGTTAAAAAGTTGAAACTTTTTGGAAAAAAATGATTTCTCTAATGTCGCAACTTGTGGTAGCGCTGCCAAAAAAAATTAAAAAAAAAAATGAATTGCGTCAGGGAAAGAGGGCGGGAAAGATAGGCAGACAAACATATATTCATATATATATGTAGATTTTATATCTTTGTATATTTTGCATAGATTTCTCGCTAGCTAATCTAATTAATTAACGTCATAAAAATGCTCGTTATGCTCAGAAAATCAATTTAAATACATATTTGAAAAAACACTTTCAGATGTTGGCGGCAAGTGGCAATAATTTAAATTCTGTATATATTTATGTATGATATATAATGTGATTGACTCACCTGACTTAGGGTACTAATAAAAATCCATTAAATGCTAGCGGCTTAAACGCGTAACGCTCTACAAATCCTAGGCATAAGTAATTGTTGATTTGAAAATTGAATTGTCGTTGGAATTGAATTTAAAATTCAACATGTAAGTATATCTTTTGAAATTGGTCATTCCAAAACATGATTTAGAAAGCGGCTTCGTAGAAGGCATAGAGCAGGAAGAGCAAGAATGCCAGGATTAGGAAGGTGGTAAACAAACTTCTGGCCTCATTCATCTTGTTGCTGTTGTTGTTGGCTGGTATAATAGATAGAAAGTTAAATACAAATTAATTATTGACACACTAATAAATTCTATATATGGCTTAACACACACTTGGACTTGGGAGCGTTGAGGGATCGGCAAACCGTTCGTAGCAAATGACACGGAATAACTGAGAAACTCATCAAAATTTTCTTCTCCACAATTTTAATCGAGCATCGAAATCGGCCAGCAGCCAGCATTCAGCTCGTTGGAATTATGGTTCTATATATCTACATATAAATACACACACACACACATTTAGAGATATACATTCGAATATCGAGAGAAATATATTTGGTATTCGTGTCCAGTTGTTGCGCATATTTCGACGCGGCACACATCGTCTCTATATGCATATAGATATTACCAGAACATATGTATTTAGATATATAAATATATAAAAAATACTTATAGGTATGTTAAGATTCCATGAATGCGTGTGGGCGGGGGGACAAAAACGTCATGCCACAAAAAAGCACATAAAGAAACAACTTTTGACAGCCTTTCACAGCAACTTCTCCATGAGACGGCTTGATTCTCAAACATTCTCTCTCATTCTCTCGTACCTTTTACAAATTCCTATTATCCATTGGCCCATTATTCATTCTTGGCAATGGCAAATTGGTTTGGACTTCGTGCATTAATTGAAAAATGTTTTAAACATTTACTTATTAGTTTTTCGACCGTCCGTTCAATTTAAGACCAGGGGACCGTCCATTCTGTAATTTTCTCCAGGCATCTGCGGTCTTAATAACATTTTCATTTATTTTCTTTGGTCGATAAATACCCATATATTTCGATTCGCTTGTGGCATTTGTTTGTTTTCCTTTCGAGCCATGTCCAAAATATTTAAAACCATGCCGAGCAGCACGTAATACAAATTGTGCTCTACATTTATAGCGCATCAAATATTTATCAATTAAAATTCCATTTTTAAAAATTTAAAAATCATTTATCGAAATTTTTTAATGCTCCGAATAAATGCATATTTAAAGTTTGTTAGCCAAATTTTATATTTTTATAAATTTATTTTTCTTTTAATATCGTTGACTACCTAATATAATTTTGATAAAATTTACAAAAATTATCAGTTTCTCAGGTTCCGTGATTTAAAATAATATAGTATATCCATTTAAGCATTTAGCCCATTTTTATCCAAGGTGTAAAAACTTTAAAACTGTATCAAAAAAATGTTTATTTAATAAAAAATTACCTTCTCCATAACTCTATGCCCCCGTCCATTAGGTGATCATTTACAATACAGCGTAGACGATCCAAAGCAAGAACAAAAGAAGGGCCAAAATGCCGAAGGTGGTCATTAAGTTCTTAGCCTCACTCATTTTGGATTACTAAAAATAAATGATGGAAGTGCAAAAAAAAGCAATTAATAAATTATTAAAGTTTTTATTATTGGCTAGTTTATAAATAAACGAGAATTCGCGCTAAGGTCAAGCAATAAAAACAAAAAAGAAATCAAATAAAATTTTTTTTCAACTGGCGCGTGAAAATATTCATTTGAAATAAACAATAAAAACGCAATCATAAATTTTCGAAGCACATATCATTTTGTTTTCAAATTATACAACATGGTTTTTTAAATAAAGCACACCCATGAAAATTATGAAAAACCATATGAAAATGTTATTCATATCAAGAATCTCGGACAGACTCCTCGATTCGTCGAATACTATATAAAATTGTTTGATGTTCTGCCTGTATTTTTTTTTTGTTGTTTTCGCTTGATCAGAGCAATCAAAATGTCTGTCTATATGCATATGTTGGCACTGAGATTAAAAAATTTCGAATTAGTGGCAGAATAATTCCAGCTTTATAGATTGGAACAGTTCCAAATAATTTTCGATCAAATTTATTGGGCACGGCACTTTTGAATTTGATTGAGATTACTTTCACAAAATATCACACTAAGCATTGAATTAATCCCACAGTTTTATCGACTGTCTTTTGCCGTTTTACCTGAATTTATTTTATTTTTTTCTGCGGACTGTGGCAAAATATTGTGCTATTTACTGGTGCAAGCCTTTGGCCCAACTAAAACCAATTCACGCACTTGGCCAATAGGTTGCGCAAAATCTAGCGAAAAATTAGAAATACTTTGAAACGATGTGAAAGTATCTATAAGATACAGTCACACACACACACACATAGACAGATGCAGATACTCAACGACAAGACTGGCACTCAAGAGAAAAACTTGACAAGTGAGGTAAATGTGTGAATATATAGAGGACTATTCAGTCTGGTCTCCAAAAATCGTATGCGTTAAAATGAGATGGCACTAGCTAAAGAATCGCTTGGAACATGCTTAAAACTTTGAAGAAATATCATCGAAAATAAATAAAATAAATTTACGCAGCCGGTTTGACAGTTTGCGAGCAGCCGTTGAACAGAGAAATTTCACGACAACAATAACAATGCTTTCATTAAAAATAATTCATATACTAGATGATATAATATAATATATGGACTTATTCATATTCTCCATGTGTGTTCAATTTTCAAGAAATTTCCAAAATACCATTTCAAATTGTTTCGAATTTTGGGTGCAAAAGGTGGAACGCAAATTTTATTTGATATGACGTCGTATTGAGAATTTTCATTTAGAATTATTGGAATTATCTATAATATCTCATAAATGACGTTTAGAAATTCGCTGAAATTCTTGTGGTTAAGCTCATAATTTAAATGAAATAATAATGACAAATACGCAATTCAGTCTATATATAATATATTGGAGATTAGTATAAATAACGCCCACACTTTCATAAACAACTTGTGGCGTTTGTTTAGGGTTCATAGCACTTCCAAAAAAAAAAAAAAAACGATTGCCTGACAGTTGTCATTAACTCAATTTGAAAATGCACTGCGCAAATGTTCGAAATGAATCCTCGCGAAGAAAGAAATATACAAAACATTTCAAATATGACGTGACTTTTCAAGCATTTTGTCTTATATGAACTCGAAATATTCCAAACATAATGACTTAAACAATTATTGAAAATTGTTGAAATTCATTAGCATGTGCTGACGAAATTGTGTTGAAATAATTATTGAAATATTTTACCTTTTCACAAAGGCACTTGAATGAAAAGCAGATGTACAAAATTTCGAAAATTGCCTGCTTGAAAATTCCAAAACCTTGTTGATAAGTCAATTTCGTAACTAGTTTTTTAGAGGTGTTTTACAACAAACTTTTAGCAAGTCAAATTTTTTAGGTGGTGACAATTTAATACTTAAACAATAATTTTTTTTATTATTGTTATTTTTGTTTATTTTTAATTAATAAAAATCAGGAATTAAAACCGAAACTAATATTGGTTTCAGTTATGATTTCGGTTTTCGGTTATCAGTTACGCAAAATCTTTGAATACAGGTTTCGTAAAGGTTTTTGTATGATTCGGTTTTGAAATACCGGTATGGTTTCGGTTCACGAAAAATATTTCTTAATGTTTCATGTTACATTTTAACAAATTTGATTTAAATTCAAAACTAAACATAAAAAACTTGAAATCGAAAAATAATATTTATTTTGGATGTATGATAAATAGAAATTAACCCTTATTAATGAAACGGTCACTAAACGGTTATTTCGGTTTACAGAGTTTTTTTCGGTTACGGGCTTCAATTTTAAAAGGTTTTGGTTAGGGCTTTAATCCCTCATAAAAATTGTACAATAAGGTACAAATTTATCTTATGGATTTAATTCACATCTGTTGATCATGCACTTGGCAGGCGGATTCATGGGTGCATCCGCCGCACAGTTGAATGCCGCCTGGAACTCGGGCAGATTCATGTAGCCGCGATTCAGTTGCGCCGCAAAGATCTCGGTGCGGCGATTGCAGAGCTGCTGGGCCACCGCATAGAAGAGCACACGGTGCTCGTCCAGTCCGAAGAAGTTCAGGACAAACTGCTCGGCAAAGACGAAGCGTTCGCCCTGCAGCCAGAATTTGTAGTCCCTCAGCGCGGCCTGAAACGAGCGATGAAAGTGGAAGATGTTGGCCACCATCTGCGAGCTGAGGGGTCGATAGATGGGATCATCGGACTGCTGCGACTGCCGCTCCAGGCAATCCAAGGCGGTGTAGTAGCCATCAGTGTCCTGCAGCAGACGCGACTGACGCCACAGCTCCAATCCCTGGGTGGCATAGTAATGGAACATCGGACGATGCATCGACAGCATGACAAAGTGCAGAAAATGCCGCAGAAAGTAGGCAGGCGAACGCTCGTCCTCCTCATCCACGTAGGGAGACTCGAAGCTGTGAAGCAGCTGGGCACGCCGCAGCTGGAGAAGATTGCCATAGAAATGTTGGGGCACAAACTGAAGTTTCTTAAGCTGCAACTCATGCTCCGTGAGATTGAGATAATGCTGGGCATGGGAGTGCAACAGACGTGCCACTTGCAGCTCCTTGCGCTCCACTGCCTCGGGCATCAGGTGGCCATACCAATCGCGGCGACTCAGCGTCGAGCGGCGTCGCTGCTGGAAGCGTGTGGTGTGCAGTTGGTACAGGGCCAGGGCGACTTCGCGACTCGGCTGGGGACCCAGGACGTGCCACTGCCAGTACTCCACGTGCAACAGCCGCTCGAATTCGCGGGCCAGCTGGAAGCAATCCTCGTAGAGCAGCTGCTGCTGTGCCAGCCATAGCACATAGTTGTAGACGATGCGCGGCTCCGTGTGCCGCAGCACTTGCCACGTCCGTGCGATGCCTGCCACATCCAGTGGCAGCTTGCGGGCCTTGGTCAGCTGCGACTCCGTGAAGTTCAGCAGCGCAAAGAAATGCTGGAAGTAGTCCATGGTATTGTCATCCAGCTGCAGTTGCTCCTGGCCGGAATTTGGCTGACTGTCGCTCCGACTCAAGCTGCTGGCCAGTGGCAACTCGCCCCGCATGCCACGGCAGAGCACCCGCATCTCGTGTGCCACAATGCGTGCCACCTGCGGATGTCGTCCGCGCACCGCCGCGGACATGCTCTCCTGGAATCCCTGCAGACTGGGGCAGGGCAGCTCCGGCACGGGGGCCACATAGATGGTCTCGGGGGCAAAGTAAATGTGCAACAAGGTGGACACGCCATGTGCCGCCAGCTGTGCCGCCAATTGGATCCAATTGAGCTGCTCGTCCAGCTGCTGGCGCTGCCACTGATGACGCAAAAAGGGCCACGACGACAGCAACTCCTGCTCCAAGAAGGGCAGCTGCTGCAGCAACTGCTCCCAGTGTGCTCCTGGCGATCTGCTCCGCTCTCTGCACTCCCCGTAGAGCTGGGACAACAGTTTGCCCGGCAACGTTTGAAAGTGGACATGTTGCGCCTGAAAGAATTCCATGCGATCCTGCTTGTTGTACAAATACGGAGGCAGTGCATCATCGCCATCCCGCTCAAAGTTTCCACACGCATGCGCATAGAAATCCTCACATGGCTCCACTGTTGAATTTCTCAGCTCAATCATTTGCTGGAGATTCCGTTTGTAGACGTGGGTAAAGAACTGTCCCGCGTCGGAGTTGTCATTATTGTTGCTCTCCTCAGATCTGGCCAGTTGACAGATGACTAGCAACAGCATTGGCATCTGCCATTGCCAGCGTTTTCTGTTTTCTCTCATCTGTTGTTTTGTTTTGCTCTGATCCGCAACAACTGCGCCTAGCTCACAATTTCTGGGTCTAAGTTGCAGCTGATAAGCTTCCCAGCTGGACGAGATTGTGACGTTCCATTATTGATAGCCGAGATGCTTCACTCTGCTGCCTTGACCTTAAATATTTTGCAAACTGTTGACGAAATGAACGGAAATGCTTATAATAAATTATTACGCATACGCACTGTGCACATACAGTGGACCACTAATGTCTTCACACACCATAAATTTGTCAAATTTGCATATAGTAAACAAGTTTTGATGCAGGTTTTCTATATGAATCTTTATTTTTTTTTTAATTCATTTATATTCCATTCGAATAATACAAACATTTCTTTATTTTTTATGATTTTTTGAAAATTGCTAAAAATGACTTCATCATTTTCATACAAAAGGTGGCTTTTTAGCAATTTTCAAAAAATCAAAAAATACTAGCAAAGAGATTTTTGAAATTTTTGCAGTCACTTTTACAATTGTTTGAAGATTGTTTTTGAATTTAAATAAATAAAAGAAACCAGCATCAAAACTTATATTTATTCGCAAATTTGACAAAGTATGACACTAGTATGAAGACTTTGGTGGCAGACTGTATGTTACTATTTTCCTATAATGATATTCATTAAATTTACTGATTAATAATCCGTACACTTCTCAGAAATTTTCTTATACACAGACAAGTGATTCATTGTTTAGCGATCAGATAGTTTTTTTCAAGAGTTGTCCTTGGTTGCTAAAAGAATTCTAAACTTAAAGTATATACTCATATAAATAACACACATAATTAATTTATTAATTTTACTTTCATATTTATATTTATTAATATATATTTTTTATTTTTTTTTTTTTTTTTTTTTTTTACTTTTTTTTTTTTATTCAAAAAAAATCAACAAACAAAAAAATATTCTATTTTTATTTTTACTTAATTTTCTCCAAACCTATTAACACTACATATTACACATTCCACACAAAAACAATTTAAACTTAACACCCACAACACAAAAAAAAAAAAAATTAAATTGTTTTATATTTTTTTTTTTATATTTTATAATTTTTTTATATTATTTACAATAGAACAACAAGAACAACAAAACACAGCACCAACAAAAAAAAAATATACATTAAAACCTTTCCCCCAAAACAAAAAAAACAAAAAAAAAAAAAAAAAAAAAAAAAAAAAAAAAAAAAAAAAAAAACAAAAAAAAAAAAAAAAAAAAAAAAAAACAAAAAAACCAACCAAAACAAACACCAAACCGCCCACCCCCAACCAACACAAACCAAAAAAAAAAAAAAAAAAAAAAAAAAAGCAAAACCACCAACACAACAAAATAAGAAAGAACCAAAAACACCAACAAAAAAAAAAAAAAACCAAACCCCCCCCCACCCCCCACACCCAAACACACAAAAACCCAAAAATATAAAAAATAAAAAAAAAAAAGAAAACAAATATATTTTTTATATTATATTTTATTATATTATATCGTTACGCCCCACACACCCAACAAATAAATATATAAATAAAAAGTACGAAGCAACACGAGCGTAGGTTCGCCCCGCGAGCGGGGGGGGGTTAGTTGGCGCTATAATTTATTATCTTGTTTGCTCCCCCCCCCCCCCCCACAAAAAAAAAAAAAAAAACAACCAAGAGTAATAAAGAATATATTTTACAATTAATAATTTGTTATATCCTGGCCCATAACCCACCCCACCCCCCCACCCCCCAACCCCCCCCCCAGTCCCACCCCCCCCAGCCAAAAAATCCCCCCCCCCCCCCCCCCCCCCCCCCCCCAAAAAAAAAAAAAAAAAAATGGGGGGGGTCGCCACCACAAGATAAACCAAAACAAAAAACCCCAAAAAAAAAAAAAAAATAAACCCACGACAGGGCCGGCCACCCCCCTAACACAAAAAAAAATTGGGGGTCCCCCCCCAAGGGGCCCTTTTTTTAAACAGGGCCCCCCACCACACAACAAAAAAAAAAAATTTCGAAAAAACCTTTAAAAAAAAAAAAAAAAAAAAAAATTTAAATTTTAAACTTTTAAATTTATTTAAAAAAAAAATGTGCTATTCAAGAAAAACAAAAATTTTTTTTTTTTTTTCCCTTTTTTGCCTTTTTTTTTCTAATTTTTTTTTTCAATTTTTTTTGTTTTTTATTTTTTATAAAAAAAAAAATAAACCACACAAAAAAAAAAAATTTAAAAAAATTTTTTTTTTTTTTTTTTTTCAAAATTTTACAAAAAAAATTGAGTGTATGGAGTGTGCTATTCAAGTGAAACGCAGTGTATATATATGTACACAATAAAGTTGTTTTAAATATCTATTTAAATCTTAAAATCCATATTTATGAATACTTGCAGATTGATCTATGAATAGTAATGAATAGTAATAATAATTAATAATTATACATGTTGAAAATTGTCACATTGGATCACAATCTTTACTACACATCCTACGATAAAAATTATAGCCGAACAAATAACTAAAAACATAAAATAATGCAAATCAAAAGTTCTTGAAGCAATGTAAATGTTAACAAAATATTTTGTTAATTTAGAAACGATTTTAAGTACAATTTCAATATTTTTTGATGAACTTTCAGCGCGTGTCAATTTGAAAACAGTTTATGAATTTGACAACGTTGTTCAGCCGAGTTATAAATAAGTTAATGGATTTTGTGGAATGGCTTTTGAGTAACAGAGAAAGACAGAGAGAGAATTAGAGTAAGAGGGAGAGAGAGAGAGCTTTGGAGAGGAATAGAGATGTCTCTCGAAATTTAGTCCAATGTCTGTCTATTAATTCACATTTTGTTTGACATTCCAAAGCGGTTATATTTGAGATTATTAGTGCCCCTAAAAATATAGACAGCAGCTATATAGCTTTATAATAATATATACATACATAACAATATATACATCATTAATGTATATATATAAGCTATATACATTTATAAACAAGTGTTGTGGGCGTTGCAGCCACACGCAGCTTGTTGATAATAAATTGAAAAACTATAGAAATTAGCTGAACCAAAGAATCTATTTGAAAATATTACTGGAAGCCAAAAACCTATCAATATATCACAATTACCTATATTATATTCTAAATTCGAGTAATTATCGAATGCATAACGGTCAATCGAATAAAACAGCGGAAAAGTGTTTCAATTAGCATCACACCTGTTGTTGCTTATACCCTGTAATTTTAAAATGTGTATGATTCTATTCATTTTATATATCCGTGTTGTGTGTAATTATAAATTTAAATAAAATGCCTTATTTTTATTATTATGAAATTTGGTATCTCGAATTTTTTATATTTTTTCTTATATCTTAAAAAATAAATATAAATACAAAAAAACTAATTGCTCAAGTTTTTACACTTTCTATTATAAAAACGTGAGCAATATAAATTCAAAGGTACTACAACAAATCAGGGAATATTAACAAAAAATGTATAAATTATATTATTAATTATAGGGTCGACTACGCTTTCAAAAATGCGTTACATATTTTGTATTGAAACTATAATACTCTCTGCAGAGACAAGCACACGAGTAATGGAAATATGAACAACTCACATGAATAACAACAAATTTCAACACTCAACAATTATGAGTGCTCCAATTAGCTGTGAGTACTCGCAAACCTGCTGTCTGATCATGATGATTATAATGATAATGATAATTATGATGAAAGCAGCGCGATAAATAAAATCAAACGAAAATAATAAGAGTTTATTTGGGAAGCTCAATTATTGGCCTGGGTCGGGAATGAAAAACAAATAATTGTATCTGTCATGTGGATTTTGATGCATAAAGCCGTAGGTCCATAATTTAAGGGTTCAAGCCTAAAGACGAGCGCATTCAAAGAGAATTTGCATTTTTAATACGTGCCTTCGTTGACAGAGTTTTTATTCAACTTGAAATTGAAACAACAAACACGTACGCAACAACAATCGGTGTGTGTATGAGTGTGTGTGTGAGTGCGAGTATGTGTGTGTGTAAGTTATAGTGTTAATAAACTCAAACTCTCTGCATTGGTTTGTCTCTTTAATCAGTTAGCTAATCCTCCTTCGATACACTTGAAATTCTCAGCGTTTTCACTTTTTCTGTCTCAACTCTCACTTTATTAACTGTGACCAGTTCACACACACATACACACACACACACACACATGCCATCGAAGGTACTCATTACAATTTTGGCCAAATTGTTGAATGGCTCGAGTGCCGGCTTTCAGTTTCTCCAACATTTCCAGACAATGCACAACTCGAGTTGCTTGAAATTAAGAAAATAAACACATGACAAACTGATTGAAATTGCACTCCGAAATGGATTCCAAGCTGATATTACCCTATATGACACTGCTCTTGGGTGAGTAACTGGAAAAGTTGTATAGTCTACTTGGAGTTCATCCAATTTTTAAATCTCTGCAGCTGTCAGTTGTCGATGTGTCTCACGTTTTGACATGACGACAGCACCAACAATTGCTCCAGTTCCAGCTGCAACTTCTCAGACTCCGACGAATCGGGATATCACCATTGGGCCTTGTAAATGGGCCATAGGTCGCAGTTGTCCCGATCCGGATATTAAATATTATATATACACTCGCCACAATTTGATGGATCGTCAGAGTCTGCAGATTGGGGAAACAATGGACAAATCAAATCTCACCAATTCCTATTTCAATCCACGACATCCCACCAAGATTCTTATCCATGGCTACAACTCGGACATGTTTTTGAATCCGCTGCAAAAAATGAGAGATGGTGAGTCAAAATTAAAGTATTCAAAAAGATAATTAAATGTATATATTATTAATTCTAAAATCAATTTATGTTCTAAGTTGTTTTTGCGCTGACAGATTTGTGCTTCTGCTCAACAAGAAAATCAAAATTAAAAAAGATTTTGATGTAGTGGAAAACCGAGATGATTCAATATTATCTGTTTTTGAAAATTCATATTCTTGAAAAGACAAACTTTCAGTCACAAATTACTTAATAACAGGGTATCAAACCGAAACGAATTTCGGTTTTAGTTACGGTTTTCTTTGTATTAAATCGGTTACCGGTTTATTGTATGTTTCGGTTTCGATACGACTTACAAAACAATATTTACAAATTTAAAGATTTTTAAATTTGAAAAAAAAAATACTCAATAATTTCAAAAATTAAGATCTTTTTATTGAGATCAAAATATAAATGAAATAAGGGCAGAAGCATACCTGCTAGGTAATGATTATTAATAATAGTCATTAGTAATAAGATTATTAATGGTTTAAAAGTGGAATTAATGATTAAATTACGAATATTTTCGACTTTGCCCAATTATTTAATGATTACAATTACAAAAAAATCAGAAATAATCTGAAATTAATACAATTATTCAAAAATAATCAGAAATAATCAAAAATAATATTTTTAAGTAGTAGGATTATTTCTCGATTATTTTTTGATTATTTCTGATTATTTTAGCTTTCTTTTAGATAACTTTTGACTATTTAGTGAAAATTCAATTATAGCGGTTGTTTAATTAACTTCCTTCAGCCGAAGGCCTCTGATGCCATGTAAACATAAGCCTACTCATTTAAATAAATAAATAAATAAATAAATTATAGCGGTTATGTTTACGATTTTAATCCCTGCTTAAAATCTAAACTTTCAGTATGATATGTCCAATCAAATCACATTTTCTGTTCATTTGATTAAATTTATTTTCAAGCGATGAAAAGTTGTGTTCAGGGGTAGCCTACAAACAAGAAATTTCAGCTTGAAAGCATTACAGTATTTCTTAAATACAAATCGGAACCCTCTAAAAACTTCTGACAAATCAATTAAAAAATAAAATTGCATAATAAGAAGAAACTCTGTCATTCAGAGGTACTGAACATATTTTAAAAACTAATTGGTTTAGACATTTTCAATCCGACCAAGGAACAGAGATTTATAAAAAATATATTTTTAATAAGTAGAACAAATCTTTATTTTTTTAAAAAATGCCGCCTCTATAATAACTTTGTCAACAACTTTTAAGGCTAATCGGACCAACTCTAAAAATTACTTTGTCCATAATTGAATCTAGAATACCTGGCCAAGGACGATTACAACATCTTCTACGTGGACTGGAGTGTCCTCTCCCCGGGTCCCTGTTACATAAGTGCCGTGCACAATGTGCGTCAGGCCGGAGCCTGTGCCGCCCAGTTGGTGGAGCGTCTGGTGGAGGCCGGGAATACGGATATACACATCGTTGGGTTCTCGCTGGGTGCCCAGGTGCCCAACTACATAGCACGCAGCCTGAAGTCGTTCAAGCTACCGCGAGTCACGGGTCTGGATCCGGCAATGCCACTCTTCATTACGGCCGGAGTCAATGATAAGCTCGATCCGAGTGATGCGGACTTTGTGGATGTGATCCATACAAATGCCCTGGTTCAGGGGAAGATGGAGCGCTGTGGTCATGCGGATTTTTATATGAACGGAGGCATCTCCCAGCCAGGCTGCACGGGTTGGATGAGTGGGTAGAGGATGAGTTTCGGAAAATGAAAAGAAATTCAAGTGAATCTCATTTTGTTTGCAGATTCATTTGCCTGCAGTCACCAGCGTGCCACGGCGTATTTTCTGGAGTCCATACGCTCACCCAAAGGCTTCTGGGGATGGGCGTGCAGTGGTTACATCTCCTACCTGCTGGGCATGTGTCCGGCCACCAATTATCTACTGGAAGCGGGCGACAATACACGTCCCAGCACGCGTGGCATGTTCCTCATAGACACCAATGACACCGCACCCTATGCCCTGGGCAAGTGGACGGATTTGCCCACGCTCGGAGCGAAGCATCCTCGCACACCACCGCATCCACTGAGAGTCCCACCCCAGAGCGTTGATCCTCTAATGCAGCACATTGATCAGTTTGGCAAGTTGTCCGGTAATTTCAACAATCTACCAAGCGATCCAAGTCATGCTGAGGATCCCTATGAGCATTGGACCAGCTACAGTCCGCCGCATCACAAGGAGAGCGAGAGCTTCAACTCCGTGGAGGAACAGGATTCCTCTTCCGAGTTTGAGGACATTGATGATCGTCAGTTGATTGCTCCTCTCAACTGGTGGGACTATCGACGTAATCTCACACATGGTTATATAGACAACAGCGTCTTCAGCATGCCAAAGGTACATTAACCCCTTAATCTACTGATGCTACTACTCCTTGCCCCCATCCCATGTACATACTACAATAACTCCAGTTACGGACAAAATAATCTGAATTTAGAAACTAATTTAACTTATTTAGAAATCTTTAAAAATATTCACAACTCTGAAAACGCAGAATAGTCTTTTATACATACACATCAAAATGCATCGAAAAAATGGTAACCCATCTTCATCATCTACTATCAATTCTAAGATGTTTTCGCCAAGAAACCATAGTCCTAAAATTAATTTCTGGTTCGCGCTTTTAAGTTGAAAAATTCCTATTTTTGAACGTCGTAATACAATGTTAATAAAATATGTTGTACATTTTCTGAAAAAAAAAGTTGTTGGGCCAAAAATAGCTTTAATTCTGACAAATTTTTTAGTATAGAGACGAATCACAAAATCGTCCTTTCGAGAATGAAAATGATGTTTAAAAGACATTTGGTCCTTTGGTTCTATAGAATTTTAAAAGTCCTGGTGCTAACAAGAGTATTGACACCAAGTTTCTTAGGATCGGACTATAAACACCAAAGATATAAATGTTCAAAATAAAAAAATTTTCAACTCAAAAAGCGCGGATCAGTTATTCATTTTTGGCTGAAAACGTCTTGATTGATCATACAGTCATGGGCATATGTATTTTGGCACCATATAAAGTTAATTTTACTAAAAGTTTGAGCTTACTTCATGCAAACTTTGGCATCAATGGAAAGGTCATTCGAATTCCCTTTGAATGATATAAAACTTTCCTTAACCCATTAGGTACCCATTGAAATTTTCGTCTACTTTTTCAACTTTTTTCCTCGATTTATTAAAAAATATGTTGATGCAAAAAGTTTCTTTAAACAATTCTAATAGTGACTGCAAAAAAAAGTAAATTTTTGTATGAAAATGAGTAAAAATTTACGAAAATGGGTTACCATTTTTGTTTTTATATCGATGCTTACCCATATTTTTAAAGTTCTTTATGATGTCCCTAAAATATTGTAAAAAATTTAGCAAATCACTTTTTAACTTTTACATTCACTTTCGTCACCAAGTTTTTCGAGTTTACACTTATTGAAACATTTTTTTAAATTGCTTAGACATCACTTACGTTCTTCTGACACCAGTGAAAACTGTCATAGTTAATTTTTCTCTTACAAAACTTATACTTACTAAATACATATCTAAGAGATAGAAATACAAGTCAATATGCATTTCTTATTTATGGATTGATTGTATTTTTTTTTTTAAACAAATCGCAATACAATAGCAGTTCGTATATTATATATATAATTGTAAATTGTAATAAATTGCCATATAATTAAAAGTGGACTTATTATAGCAAGGGCGTGGGAAAAATGGCCAAACTCTGAAGCTAGCGAGAGCACAAACATACAATATGTGGCTCACTACAAATTACAAGTACAAATACAGATACAGATACAATTCGATGGGAGCCATCCTCTAGGCGCACTGCCTTTAGTGGGACTTTGACTTGACTTGACTGTTGTTGTTGCTGTTGTTGGTATTGCTTTTGGCTGTGGCGTTTCCTGAGGGCTTCCTGAATCGCCATTAACGTATGTACGTGTTGTGTTGCAAGTTGTTGTTGTTTTGAGCTTATGTTTAAAATGCTAAGTCGTATCTTAATCGCCGCTGATGTTGTTCTCGTTGTTGTTGTGGTTACTCCTTCTACGTCGTAGTGGGCTCTACACTTTCTTCTTGACCACACGTTTGGCACGTGTCACAGGTGTCGATGGGACTGTTGCCTTGGCTGGGGATTTTGTTGCTTTAGCGGTTTCCGTATTTGTGTCGGTTGATGAACTATCTTCAGCTGGCGTTGCCGCCTCCTCGGCCTTTTCTTCGGACTTCATTGGCTCCGCTGGGGTCTCCTGCTCTTCTGATGGCTCCAATTTGATATCCACATCCATTTCACGGGTCTCTGTCTCACTGGTACCGGACATAGGTGATGGTGGGGCTCGTACAGCATCTGGATCGTCGTCTTCCTGATCGTGTGCAGTGTTAATTGTGCTTTTGCTATCCTCTTCTTCTTCGGGCTCCTGAATGGCAAGGTGATACAGCTTCATTTCCTCATCTGAAATGGGAACTGGAGCATTCGAAAGCGGATCCCGTCCATTCAGTGACTTGGGGAATGCAATGACATCGCGTATGGAGCGCGCACGACACAATATTGCAATAAGACGATCCAGGCCCAATGCAATGCCACCGTGTGGCGGGCAACCAGACTCCAGGGCGCTCAGCAAGTGAGACAGATGATCGTGGGGTATCTTCAGTACTTGCTCCAATATGAATTGCTGCATATCACGATCGTGTATACGCATTGAGCCACCGCCCACCTCCTGGCCATTGAGCACCAAATCATATGCTTCCGATCGTATGGTTTCCAAATTTTCACAGCTGGTGGCAAACTTATCCAAATCATCGACTAGGGGCGCTGTGAACGGATGATGCACGCTCTCCAGCTGCTTGGTGACTTTGTTGCGCTCAAACAGCGGAAAATCGATTACCCAGAGGAAGCGAAAATCGTAGGACTTCTTTGCTTTGACATTCTCCACGAGAAAGTCGTGATAATCGATACGAATGCGTCCAAGCAGATTGCGCTGTGAACCAAATAAAAGTTAATTGGTACCAATAAGGTATAAAGATATTATGGTTGCTTACCGTCTCCTCTTTGGGTCCGATGCACAGGAAAAGTAAATCGTTCTCCTCCAGATCAAATTTCTCAATAACTTCATTGGCCACATCCGTGCCCAGCAGCTTGGTGAGTCTCTCCTGCACGTCCTTGGCGATATTGAACTTTCGCACAAAGAGCGTTCCGGAGAATACCTTGCTCAGACTTTCGTAATGCTTTCGGGCGGCTCCGTTCCAGAATGCCTCGCTGGCACGCACCACAATCGCATAAGCACCAAAGTCCTCGTATTTGCCTTTGAAATTCTCGCTCTTCTCAATGATGTCGGAGACGTTGTTCAGTAGGAATCCAAAACGAGTGTCCGGCTTATCGGTGCCATATTTTTCCATTGCCTCCTCGTATGTGATGCGACGGAAGGGAGTCTGTAGCTTGGACAAATGTTTGGGCCATGAATAGCGCAGTGTCTCCTCAATCAGTTGCATTATGTCATCCCGGCTGGTGAACGATAATTCAACATCCAATTGTGTAAACTCCGGCTGGCGATCGGGACGTGTGGCTTCATCACGATAGCAACGTGCCACTTGAAAGTATCGGTCAATGCTGCCCGACATCAGCATCTGTTTAAACTGTTGTGGACTCTGCACCAGGGAATAGAAATGTCCCGCCTTGCGAGTGGGCACAACAAACTCCTGTGCACCTCCGGGTGTGCGGCGGAACAGTGTGGGCGTCTCCACCTCGACAAAGCCCAAATAGTTTATTAAATACTCGCGCATGCGCATTATGACACTCGAACGAAGCCGCAAATTGTGCTGCATATCATTGAAACGCAGGTCCAAGTAACGATGGGTTAATCTCAATCTTTCGCCAGCCTTATTGTATTTGCGTATCTCGAACGGCAAATTCTTTTTGGCCGGATTCAGTATGTCCACCTTATCGGCCTCGATCTCAACGTGTCCAGTCGTCATCTTTGGGTTTATTGTTGCAGCTGGTCGCGGTATGACGGTGCCCTCGACACGCACAATGGATTCAATGGGCACCCCTGTTTCGGCGTACTCCTCCAGACCCTTTGTCTTGGGCAAGATCAGCACCTGAGTCTGCCCATACGCATCGCGCAATATAAAGAACTTATTCATTCGCTGGAATTCCAGCCAACCACAAATGACGACCTTCTCGTTGATCTCATTGGATGTCAGTTCGCCACAGTTGTGTGTCCGATCTGCAAACTTGTTGGTATCCGCCACTTTGATACGCTGCTCGGAGCTTGTCGGAGCAGCGCTTTTGGCAGCCACTTCGCTGTTGTCGGCACTTCCATCGCCGTTGTTGCCGCCGCTTGCGCTTCTGCTGGAGGCACCTTCTGCCGCCTCCTCGGCCTCGAGATCATCAATGGACATCTTCTGTAGTTTCTCCTTCACTTTGATGGGTCCATCGTATGCGTCATCTGGATTGAGAACCTTTACACTGCTCACACTAACCTCCACCTCGCCAGTGTCGTATTTCTACAGAGTATAAATTTAAATTAGAGCTCTTCAAATGCTCAACTTGTGAGTCAACTTACTAAATTAATGTTTGCCTTGGGCCTGCCCAGCACCTTGCCAACAATCTGCATCACTGTTTGCTCCGGCGTCGAAAGGAAAGTATCCATCAGCTGTTTCAAATGCAAATATATCAATATTAGAAAGGGTTGAATAAGTAAAATAAGAGTTCAAATTAATTTTTGATATAAAAATGGAAAAATTTAACTAAACCACAACAAAGTGAAGAAGGGTATGAATGAATGTATGAATGAATGTATGTATGAATGAAACATTATTATACTATATTATATTATTAATTAATATAATTATATTATTGCAAAAAAAATTTTTGTGAACCGGTATTTCAAAACCGAACATATAAAAACATATTGTTGTAATCGATAACCGAAAAACTAAATGCGAACATAACCGAAACCGTAACTAAAACCGATATTCGTTTCGGTTTTAATTCCTGCGTTATAATTATTAAATCAAAGGCTCAAGTAATGGCTTGATAATATAAATTCAGAAATTATTGCAGCTGCTTTATATACTCACAGATTGATCTTCGATCATCAGCTGCGTCTGCCCGTAACCATCCTTAAGCTGCAAGAACTTGTTGTTCTTGGTGGATGGTATCCAACCCACCAATGTGACTGTTTTGCCAACATCATCGCGTCGCAAATCGTTGCAAGTGAGATCCCGATTCTCAAAGTATTTCAAGATATTCTCGTTTTCTGCAGGCAAAGCATGGAAATGAAATTGGAAACTTTATAATATATGTATGTAGTTGTTAGTTACTAGCAATCTTGTATTCGGTGCTGGTGATGCCCAGACTGCTCTGCTGCTGGACCATTGTGCTGTAGGTGCGCTTATCGCCGGCACGTTTTGTGCCGCTCGCTGGGAAATGTATGCTGAGAATGTCCTGAACTTCCACCTCGATTTCACCGGTGGGCATTGTTTGGTTGCATGAATTTTGGGGTCTTCGCATCACCTGGCCGACAATTGACAGTGTTGTGTTCTCGGGCATGTTGTTCATGCGTCGAGCGACACGGGGATGCTTGTCCTCCAGCACAACCAGCTGGCAGGCACCGCCATTACGATCCCGTAGTTCGGCAAAACGATTTACGCGCTTTTTAATCAATCGACCCGACAGTTCCACGAACAGACCGCAATGATGATTACGCAGTTCTCCGCAGCTGTGACGCATCGGCTGGGGCGGTTGCGAGTTCATGCTAAAATTACTGGCCATGGCGCTCATCAGATGCATCAGATCGTTGCCCGATATGTTCGGGCCCACTGCAGCAAAAGTAATATGAATTAATTCAAATATATGTTATTTTGTTAATTAGTATATTAATTATGCTGATGCAATTTGATTACTTACTGTTGAAAGGATTTGGACCTGGTCCGAAATTATCATTATAGCCTCCTCCTCCTCCTCCGCCGCCGCCACCTCGATAGTTATCAAAGTCGTTATAACCGCCGCCATAACCTCCACCTCCACCACCGCCGCCATAACGTCCACCACCCCCTCCGCCGCCACGATACCGTCCACTCATGATCTGTGTTGAAAACAATTGAAAATTGTTGCTTAGCTAGCGACAGGAAATAAAACACCAAACAAACACGCACTTACGTGACTACAAACTGCTGCTGCCGCTGCCGCTGCTGGGACGGTCGCTGTCGCTGCCTCTGCGGGACTGCTGCTTCTGTTAAGTTCTGGCTGCGGTTGTGTTGATTTTATTCCACTCACAACCACCGCTTGTTTGCCGAGTTGTTGTAGTCGCTGCTGCTGACTACGCCAAACGTTTCTGGAAATTAATAACATTTCAATTTAAAGCGGCTGCGCTTTTCAATCACACTGGGTTTAAATTTTTTCACATAGCACGAGCACTACACACACACATACTAACGCCCGTGCGTGTGATTGCATTTGTGTGTGTGTACGTGTGTATGTGTCGGTGCCGGGCGTCGCGAAATCGCCGACGAATTATTGACCAACAATTTGCAATTGGAAAGCTCTTATACCTTAATAATATGACGGTTTGCTTTGGCCCAATTTTGATAAAAATTTAACACGCGTTACACATTTAGCAAGCGTACAGATATTCGTAATGAGACTCAAATTGCTGAACTTTTGATGAAAAAAACTTGAAAATGTTTTGGCTTGCAAGCCACCACTACGAGCAGGGTTGTATCAATCATACAAAAATTAGAGTTGTATCGATATTTGTATTACAATTTAACAACCCTAATTATATTCATCGCAAAACTGCTGGCTTGTAAAATATCAAAATACTTATTTCACAAATTCAGTTCTATGTGAAACAGTTGAAAAAAAAGGTTTAATAAGAATTTTGTCGGAATTTGAATTTAGCAAGCAGCTGTTTGCCGGCTTTCGATTGTACACACGGTTGCCACAATTGGCGTTTTTGCGCCAAACCTGGCTCTTTTTTTCCTTTTTTCGATCTTTCATCAGTTCAGAATCAGCTAGTTTGTATACCTTTTAGGTTGAAATACATATTTATTTTTATTTGATGACATAATCACTACATTAAGATGAAAATGTGAAATACTTTGGAAATATGATTTATTTCTATAAGTGATTGTGAACGAAATATTTTTTGTTTAAATAAATGCAAAAATAACATGAACTGCAAAACAAAATTTTTGGCTATTTTTCGTCATTTGGCTTATTTTTTGTTGGATTTTGGCCAATCAGATATTTTGAAGTGGCAATCGTGATTGTACACATTAACTATCGACGAATAACAAATCATCGATAGTGTCTCACGATAGAAATGTGCGATAAATGAACTAAATTCGCGCCAAATTCGATCTACCTAAAAAATAAAAGAAAAAACAACACAAGTCAAAATCCATTCTCTTTATTTACATGACTCTTAAAATCATTAACAAATGCATTAAATAACAATCGTTTTATGTTACTCAGTACTGCAGCATGTTCAAAACTACAAAATTGATTTGTATGTGGCATTCAAGTTTCCCCAACTTTCAATTGGCTTATAAATTAAAAAAAGTACAGACCAAATTATGTTACCAAAAGTCTAACTATTTTGAAAATCAGTGCCATTGAGCGCAGTCTGGAAATGTGTAACGACATAGTCGTGGTAATACGCCATGATACACAGCGGTTGGCCCAAAATAATAGATGCCCAAACAACAATATTTCCCATGCGTGGACCCAATTGACGCTCGATATACTTGGATACAGCTGAAAGGGGAATCTGACCCATCATGCCAAGGAACGCCCAAATCTTGTATGTTTGCAAGGGAACAGAGACCTAAATCAGCAAGAAATGCATACAAATTAATTAAGCACTCGAGCACGACAAAAGTATAAGAAACAACTCACCAAATATTCATGGAAGAAGGCGCTGAAAAGGAAGACAATTGTTGATGCTTGACGCGAGGAATATCCCATCTGCACAACGGGGATATAAAGATGACGCACACACCACCTGTGCACAGGCATATTCCAAGTTCGCCAAAAGGTGTCGATATTGTTGGCATTCCACCAATCACAGTAGAAATTGCGATCTGCAAAGTTTAAGACCTCTCCCACGGCATTTAAAAATGAATGGAACATCAGATAGAAAAAGCACAGCCAGGCCAAATGATTGGGAAGCTATCAAAATAATACATCTATGAAAAAACTAATTTTTAAGAACAAAAAACCCTTTTACTAACCGCGAGTTTAAGTAAACGTTCGGTGGCCAAACCAATATCCATGTTGGAGAACGGAATCAAAGAGTTTCGCACCGAGGGAATTATCCACTGTTGGAACAGGGCCATTACCACATTTACACCAACAAGCACCTCCAGAAGACGTTTAAGCAAAAAATGTTTGCGGACGCGCGAAGTGCGAGGAAAATTCAGCTCGTAGCAAAGAGTGGGAGCGCATAAGAAGTACATAATATCTTTGTAGCTCAAATTTTCGGGATATTGAACCAGCTTTGTAATATCTTCATCCTCCTCACCGTCCTTTAAGTTTCTTTTTTCTAAACGAAAATAATCGTACTGTAATTAAATGTACACTTATTGAAACGGTTTATCAAAAGACTCACTGAGTTCGGCTAATGTGATGCTGGGTCTTCGTTCACGGGGCTGTCTTTGGTAGTAAGTCTGGCGACACCACATATTGGTCTGAACGTAGCTCCACAGCTTCAAAAATAATACGGAATAAAAGAAGCACACCGTCGTCGCACCCACTGTAAACCATGAAAAGCATTAAAAAAACAAATACCTTCGTTTCTCAGTGTATACTCACTTATGCTAAAGGCGGAGCCTTTCAGATGAATAATGACGACAGGCAGACAAACCGACACAACAATGTTTATTACTTGAATAGACATGCCAAGTCCCTCGGAAATAATTTCCTGCAAAAAACAATTTAAAATAACGTTATTTTGATGTATCGTTAATATAGGTGTAAGCGCTCACGATGTATCTGCACTGGCGCAATCGATAAGCACCAAGTTGATCGTTCATCGCTTAGGCGCACATTCGTCGCTTTTAAAAATATCGATAGAAAATTGGTCCCATGTCATTTCTCTAGTAAAATTATTTATTTTTATAAAATTAATTTTTTACTTCAAAATTCAAAAAACCAAGAAAGTTATAAATTTTCTAAAATAATAAAGCTCATATTAAAATTGGTTCGGTGCACGACACCCTTCGCATGGTGAACTTTGGTAAGAAATTCTAAAAAATCTATTAAACATTCGAGAAAATTCCAAATAAAATTTAAGTGCAATCTTGGATATTCTAGCTTAAAAATTAAGCAAGTTCCAAATTTAACTCAATTTTTTAAATTGAGTTAAATCTGAAGTTGAGTTATTTGTAGAGCCTGATGGTTGCCACCTTTATTTTGCCAAGCTTAGCCAAAGTTGCCACATGATTTTTTTCCACCGTCAGGCAACTTTATAAGGCAAAAGCAAAAAAGTCAGCACATTCGTCATTTCATCGTTTCGCACGACGCTGGTGTAATTTCCTTTGTGTGCGCAATTTCGTTATATGTTGTAAAATAGTGTTTAACAAGCAGAATCAAAATCGCAATAGCCAACGTGATATAATTATTTAATTAAATAGACATAAAAATAACAACATGGAAGTCACCGACGCCAATTTGCAATTGCTTGCCGGTTATTTGCAACAGACGCTCAGCGCGGATCCCAATGTCCGCAGGCCCTGTGAGTATGAGAGAGCATGCGTATGTGCATGTGTGTGTGTGAGAGAGTGTAAGAAAGAGAGAGAGGAGAGTGGAATGTTTGATGTGTTTGTGCACGCGCGGGAAAAAGGCGGCGATGCGTTTGCATTAGCGGTGCATAAAATGAACGCAAGATCCATTTGGGGATTAACTTTTGAAATACAATCTATGCAAATCTGACCATTTGATTTTATTTATGCTTATAGCGGAAAAGCTGCTGGAGTCAACGGAACGGCAACAGAATTATCCGGTGCTGTTGCTCAATCTGATAGACAAGGCCAGCATGGACATGACCATAAGGGTGGCGGGCGCCATTGCATTCAAGAATTATGTGAAACGCAACTGGGCCGCCCACGAGGATAGCGATGAGCCGGATCGCATACACGAAAGTGATCGCAATACGATCAAAACTTTGATTGTCACACTGATGCTGCACTCACCGACGGCGCTGCAGAAGCAACTGAGCGATGCGGTCAGCATCATTGGCAAGCATGATTTTCCCAAGAAATGGCCGCAATTGATTGACGAAATGGTTGAGAAATTCGCCTCTGGCGATTTCAATGTTATCAATGGAATATTGCAAACGGCGCATTCACTATTTAAATGTTATCGCTATGAATTTAAATCGCAATCGTTGTGGGAAGAAATCAAATTTGTGCTGGATCGCATGGCAAAGCCGTTGACGGATCTGCTGCAGGCCACAATGCAGCTGCGAACGATGCACGAGGGCAATCCGGAGGCCTTGAAGGTCATTTATAGCTCATTGGTGCTGGTCAACAAGGTGTTTTTCTCGCTCAACTCACAGGATCTGCCCGAGTTCTTTGAGGACAACATGAACACATGGATGGGCGCGTTCCTGCAGCAACTGGCCGTGGATGTGGCCAGTCTGCGTACCGATGATGATGAGGACGCTGGTGTGCTGGAGCATTTGCGCTCCCAGGTGTGTGAGAACATTTGTCTCTATGCGAGGAAATACGATGAGGAGTTCAAGCCGTATATGGAGCAGTTCGTTACTGCTGTCTGGGAGCTGCTGGTGAAGACCAGTCTGCACACCAAATATGATGCGGTATGTGAATCTGTCAGTTGGATTTGTTCCCTTATTTAACTTGTAATTCGTTCTCTAGCTCGTTTCAAATGCGCTGCAATTTCTATCTGTGGTTGCTGAACGCAAACATTATCACGGCATCTTTGAGAATCCGGAGATATTGGCCCGCATTTGCGAGAAGGTTGTCATACCCAATCTAGACATCAGACCCTCGGACGAGGAACTCTTCGAGGATAGTCCCGATGAGTATATACGCCGTGATATTGAGGGCTCCGACATTGATACCCGCCGAAGAGCCGCCTGTGATTTGGTCAAAACACTTTCCGTAAACTTTGAGCAAAAGATTTTTGGCATTTTCGGTCAATATATGGAAATCTTGCTGGCCAAATACAAAGAGAATCCAGTTGCCAATTGGCGTGCCAAGGATACGGCCATATATTTGGTCACATCCTGGGCATCTCGTGGTGGCACACAAAAGCATGGCGTGACCCAGAGCTCGGAGCTGGTGCCATTGCCACAATTTTGTGCCGAGCACATTGTGCCCGAGCTGGAGAGACCCAATGGTAACTACAAGTTGCATTTCAAGATTTACCAATTATTTATATATATTCTTTTTGCAGTTAATGAGCTGCCAGTTCTAAAAGCAGCTGCCATCAAATACGTCATGGTCTTCCGGAGTCTGTTGGGTCCGCAGACGTTGGCGGGTTGCTTGCCACAACTGATACGCCATCTGCCCGCCGAGAGCATTGTGGTGCACAGCTATGCGGCCTGTTCCTTGGAGAAGATACTGACTATGCGGGATGCCAGCAATGCGCTCTTGTTTGGACCACAGATACTTGCACCACATTCGAATCAATTGGTCAGCGGACTGTTTGCCACGCTCGCTCTCTCTGGATCCGCTGAGAACGAATATGTCATGAAGGGTAAGTTGAAGATGTCCCAAGAGATACTTTAATAACTTGTACATTCTTTTTCTTTAGCCATCATGCGCAGCTTCCACGTGTTGCAAGCAGGCGCCATGCCTTTCATGGCCGTTGCATTGCCACGCCTCACCGAGATTCTCACATTCGTGGCCAAGAATCCATCGCGCCCTCTTTTTAATCACTATCTCTTCGAGACTCTGGCGCTGTCCATCAAGTAAGCTAGCCAGGAATATATGTATTTTGCAATCTTTTTAACTTGATTTCCTTTTCAGAATCGTCTGCCAAGCAGATGCTTCAGCGGTCAGCTCATTTGAGGAGGCGTTGTTCCCAGTTTTTCAGGGCATCCTGCAGCAGGACATTACCGAGTTTATGCCCTACGTATTCCAAATGTTGTCGGTGCTGTTGGAGGTGCGAGAGGCAAGCGGTCCCATTCCGGAACCCTATTGGGCGCTGTTCCCCTGCCTGCTGGCTCCACCTCTGTGGGATCGCAGGGGCAATGTGTCGCCATTGATTCGTCTTCTGTCGACCTTCATTAAACAAGGCTCTGCACAGATCCAGGCGCTTGGCAAATTGGTAAGACATGGCGAGATATTCATACTTAAGGTTTCAGTTAATAACTTGCTAATTTTTAGAATGGCATCCTTGGCATATTCCAAAAGATGATTGCATCCAAGGCAAATGATCATGAGGGATTCTATCTGCTGCAGAATTTGTTATTCTATTATGACGCCGCCGAGTTGCAGGCGAGCATGCGTCAAATCTTTGGATTACTCTTCCAGCGTCTGTCGCTATCGAAAACAGCCAAATATCTGAACGGAATCATCGTCTTCTTCTGTTTCTACGTGGTCAAAATAGGCGCCAGTCCGCTGGTGCAGCTAATTGATGAGTTGCAGCCTGGCATGTTTGGCATGCTGCTGGAGCGTGTCTTCATTACGGACCTGGGCAAGGTCATGAAGGATTTGGAACGTAAAATGGTTGCAGTCGGTGTCAGCAAAATGCTTACCGAATGCCCAGAACTGTTGTCTGGCCAATATGCAGCCTTCTGGCCACGTTTGCTGCATGCACTCATCGATATGTTCGAACGACCACCGGAAAAGCTGCCCTATTTGGATGGAGATGGTGCTGCCGGCGATGCCAATGCGGCTGTTGACGCCGAGCCCGGTTATCAGGCTGCCTTCTCCCAGCTGTCTTTTGCCCAACCGAAACAAGTGGATCACTTGGCCGAAGTGGCAGATGCTCGACAGTTTTTGGCCAACTCTTTGTCCAATTTCTCGCAAACACGACCAGGCGAATTGGCCAATTTGTTTGCACCTCTGGCAGCGGAAAGCAAACAAATGCTGCAGAAATATTGCGATCAAGCGGGCGTACGTATTGCCTAAATCATGGATTTATATAGATATCATGCCTCGCACACGCACAAACACAACACACTCACCCACACACTCATACACACACGAATTATTATATGTCATACCAGATTTGTTTATAAGTGTAATGATTGTAATCATGTAATCAATATAAATGTTATGTTACGGGATTAACTCGAAATATCTAATACTCCTGATACTATTGCCAAAAAAGAAATTGTTGAAATGCAAAACCATCCACAAATGGGATTAATCGGGAGCAGGGGTGGGCACGAAATCTGAATTCGGGAGCACTACAACAACATTACCAACAATAACCGCTCTTATGATGTTGTTGTTAGCTTCACGGCGCCGAGCGGGCAAAAATAAAGTTGGGAGCAGCCGCTAGCTCCCGGAGCCCATGCGTGCCCACCGCTGATCTAGAAGATTTACTGGATAATTGGAAAGATCCGGGCTGCCATGAATCTGCTGTCTGAAAAAGATTTACTTTTTCGGGACTAACGGCTAAATTTAAAATTTTGCAACCAAATTTTGAGAGCAGCGGAGTTACGATGCGAAGGCTGATCAGAGCATTCGGGAGCAAGATCTTTCAGCTAGGTAGCTCAAATTCTCAGAGTGAGTTAAGACTACATTTCAAACGAACTCTAGAATGTAAGTGTGGGGATTGCTTACCAAGGCGAGACCCTTTTCGACAGCCAGACAGAGCGATATATGAACCATAGAGTCTAAAAAGAGAAATTTTTATTTAATTTACGAGTCGAATTTGGCATGAGTTAAACTTACAGATGATTAGGAGTAGAGCATTGTGACCTTCGCCCTCATTGCGACCGCTTAGAAAGAAATACCAGTCAATGGGATTGACGCGTATGCCATATCTGAAAGTTATGATATAATATTAGTAGAAATAAAGGAAGGAAAACGTAACCTTTAACCGGTAAAAAACCGGTTGAATTTATAACCGTAACTGAAACCGTAACCGAAAAAAAAAATTTTAATTTGTCCGAAACCTTAAAGTCGAAACTCTGTAAATCGAAATATCCGTTTAGTAACCGTTTCATTTATAAGGATATATTTCGGGCTTTCATGCATCCAAAATATAATTTAATTTTCTTTTGTTTAATTTGGATTTTTTTTGTAATATTCATGATCGAATTTTCATAGTACTGTAAAATAAAATATTAAAATTGTTAAAATGTATGTAACTAAACTGCATCAAACAGAAGAATGTCGGAAACAAATGTGTGAAGGCAACATTATGAAAGTTATTATTTAAAAAAAATTTTTTCGTGAACTAAAACCATACAGTGATTTCAAACCCGAAACATACAATAACCGGTTCACCGTTACCAAACCTTTATTCAAAGATTTTGCGTAACCGAAAACCTAAATGCGAACAAAACCGAAACCGTAACTGAAACCGATATACGTTTCGGTTTAAGTCCCTGTAATAAAGTGATAAATTAAAAAGGTGGAATTGCACTCACTTTAGTAAATTCTCTAGACCCAAACGCAGGCCGCCAATGCAGAGCAGCAGGAATCCCCAGTTAACCAGACCCGTAAAGTTCGTAAAGCCCGAGCTCCAGGAGAACAGTGAATCGCGGGGACGATGAATGCTAGAATTGTAATGATCTCAATAGAGTTATCTTTGCAATATATTCAATTTAAGGAGCTCTTACGATCTGTCGGGCTGTGCCTTGCGCTGTTTGGCCTCCTTGTTGGAGATTTCCTCGGCACGGGTGACACTTTGGGTGCGACGATAGCGTAGCTTCTTTTCACTGGTCCCATTGCCGTTCTCATCCTTGTCGAGCACCTTGCGATACTGTTTCAGGTCTATGGGATTGCCGTGCTGATCGAAGAGGTTCTGCGTAGACTTGCGATTCCGTAGACTGCTCAAATTGTGTTCCGTGGCGGAGGCCGAGCGTCTCAGACGCTTCATTAGACCACCGGCAACGCCATTCTTCTGGGATTGCTGTTGGGCTGGGTTGGCGCCCTGCTCCTTGGGATCTTTGGTTGTTGTCATGGTTCAGTTTCTGGTGGGCAGTTCGTTAAGGAAACGTCGATTAGATTCCAACTCAAGTGCCACCGACTTTTCAAATACCACTCGCAAATCTTATCGCAAATATTTCTTTTTTTTTTTTCTTCACTTATTTTATTTTTGGCAGTAAAAAATGCAATATAGTCTTGATAAGAAAAAACTTATGTAATTCGCTTTGAACAGGCTTTGAACTAAAAAGTCTCAAGGGGAGACTTTTAATAACTTTATCAAATTGTTGCTTAACTAATCCGACAGATCGAATCGATCATATCAAAACTAGTCTAAAATTAAACTAATACTTGTTGTACTGCAACAAACATTGTAATAATAAAAGCCGCAGTTGTTTCACAATAATTTGCGGTCAAAGTTTATTTTTCATCAGGTAAACTGATATTTGCATAGTGCGACTCAATCTCACAACTACATGGAAACTATCATCTGATCACAGATACAGATACAAATACAGATACAGATACATTTACAGGCAGCTTGAACTGTGATAAGCAGTTGCTAAAGCTGCGATTGTTACGCGATCGGAAAACAGAGATTAGGCACTGTGCATAGTTTGACACTCAAGGTGATCACAATTTGAATTTGAATTTGAATTACAAATGAGCGATATTTATTGGCTAATAGAGCAATCAGTTCTTAACTTTTACTCGGCTAGAAATCATGTTCAACGACATGTGCATAAATGATGGGAATGAACCTTTAAAATCATCTCTTAATTCGCATTCTTCAGATTTTCATTTCAATTAGTTTTAAGCTATTTAAAATTAAACAAAAACTTGCAAATCTGAAATGCAACGACATTTTTTATATTGACATACAAGTATTAAAAATACTTTAAAATTAATCATCCGAAACAATACAATAATTGTGTGCCGAACTGTAAGCTACAATTTTAAAGCTCATTTAAAATCTATATGCATATATAAAACTCTCACTGACCGACTAAAAATCAATGTGTAGGCCAAACGGTTAAGCCTAGAAAGCTGAAAGTTTCACACTACAAAGCTGAGACGTGCAAAAATCGGGGTCCGATTTCAGGAAATTGCCTAGTATAAAAAACTTTTTTGTTGCTTAAGATATTTCAACCAAATTCACAGATTGTATGTTTGGGACTGACTCTTACATCCTGACCAAATTTTGGTCAAAGTCTGATAACTGCAACTGCTTATCACAGTTCATATAGCTGTCATAAGACCAATCGGAGGATGCAAATTAACCTTTAGAATCAAAAACTCTGTTGTTGTATGGGATATCACAACAAAACAAATTAATTCTTCTTGCCAAATTTAGATTTTTCCCGCCAAATTTAGCTTTTTTACCGCCAAATCTCTAAATCAGACTTATAGCCAAAGTTCAATTGCAAGCAAGAAACATTAAATGCCCCTAGTATTTTAAAAGACTCTTTTCTTTAAGTGATTTTTAATAATTATGCAGAAATTTAAATTGAATAAAGCTTTTCCAGGTTATTTCCAAAACTTTATTTAATGCATATTCTCACTGATTGTTTGTTCCACCATTTGTTATACAAACTTGACCGGCAAGAAATTTTATTTATTCGTACGTTAATTGAGTGGACTTGACACTCTTCAAAATATACTGAATATACTTCTCTTAGAATCCAAAATATATTATACATATATGTATGTATATTTAAGCTTGTACTGCGAAACTTGTTTATAGTTTATGACGACTACTCACAACAACTTTTAATTAAGAATTTGTTTAAACAATTACTGAATGTATTTCTGGATTAAAAATAGTTTTAGATTAACATTGAATAGCAGTGCTTTTTGGGTTATCGCAATTAATGGACGCTTAGTAAAAGCTCTCTAAACCCAAAAAAATATACAGTTGGTCAAGTAATTGCTTTGACAAAATTAAACACATTTTTTTTCTATTTGTTCAATGCAAATAGGGAATAAAATAAATAGAATAAAATAAAATAGAAAAGTGTTTTTAGCTCAATATATGTGATTATTTTTGTCCAAAATATTAGTGAAATAACTGTGTGTGTTATTCAATTTTACGATTCGTAAACAATGATAAGGATCGTTAATAAATATGGCAACTAATTGAGCACTGTAAAAATTCTTTACCTAGTTTCCGATAAAACCAAAAGTGCTCCCAAAACTTTGTATATCAAAAGTCGTGCATTGAACTGCCTTGCTTATATAGTACATATATACATTTGTATATATACAGTGAGAATTCATGTCTTCATTCATGCGTGTAAAGTGCATGCGTAATAAGTCGAGTCATCGTGACGTGACTTTATTAACTCTACACACATTGAGGAGATTAACAATTCTGCTGTGTGATTGCACGAACACCACAAAACGTATGTATCTTTGTATCTGCTGCAACTGTATCTATATGTGTGTGCATGCATGTAGACGAAGCAAGAAGAAAGCACACTTGAGGTGCTTGCTGTGGTTTTTTACAGCTTTTCGTTTACTCACAGGGGCATTGACATTCTGATATCATTTATCTGTGGTCTCAACTGAAAAAAAAGTCCAATAATCATGGCCTCTGGCACTGTAAGTTCAGTTATACAAATAATTGTTGATTAATGGCCTCTTCCCATTTGTATTTCTACATTTTAATTTAATTGAAATATTAATCTCTATAATACGCATATCTTTCAAATCTGCAGACAACACAGAGATTTTTAAATGTTCAAAAACTCTACTCCTTTCTTTTGGATTAGTTACATTCAAAGAATCTACATTATTTTTACTATTTTCAACCGTGGATTAAAACCTTAACCGAAGCCTTAACCTTTAACCGTTAAAAATCTATTGAAATTTAAAACCTAACTGAAACAGTAACCGAAAAAAACCGAAACCTTTAAACCGAAATAACCTTTTAGTAACCGTTTTATTTATAAGAGTTAATTACGGTTTTTCATGCATTTTGATTTTTGATTTTCTTTGTTATTTTTTCAATTTTGATTTTATTGTTTTTAATTTTCTTATGTTCAGCTTTGAATTTTTATTTGTGATGTTCATGCTTAAATTTTCAAAGCACTGAGTAAGCGCAAATAAAATAAATTTGCTAACTGAAATACGTATATTTTTGCAAACAAATTTTTTCTTTTGTGAACCGAAACCATACCGATATTTTAAAAGCGAAACTTACGAAACCTTTATTCAAGGATTTCGCGTTACCGATAACCGAAAACCTAACCGATATTCGTTTCGGTTTGAATTCTTGTTTTCAACGATGTAAAAAATTTAAAAAAATTACTGTTTTTTTTTTGGTAAAATGACTGATTTAATTGTGATCTTCGTGTACTTTTAATTTTATACAGGCAATTAATGGATGCACTTGGTCAGCTAATTACGCCGGCAACCGGTTGAATCGTCGTTGAGTGAGAACAGCGCCGACTTGTGGGTAAAAAGTAGGTCAGTAATGCAATGTCAAAGATGAGGCAACGATAGTCAATTTTTTGTATCACTGCATGTTTTATATAAGTTCCAACTAGAAGTACATATTACGTAGGTAATTTCCAACCAGACAAGTCTGTGGTTGTTTTACTGATTACATTGTAAACGGATGCTCAATGGCCACACTAAATGACAATATACAATATAAACGCTCTGACTCTGGCTTATCAGTTAATGTTTGCTGTCTAGCATCGCCGTGTTATCAACAACGTCTGACTTATGCCTGATAAACTCACGCTGTCTGCATTTCATGCTTTTCTAATTCGAATTTCGTTTTTCCGATTGGCCTCAGCAAAGCCTAACAAGAGATTTCTTTGGCTCGCTCTCTTTCTCTCTGCCTATTCTCTGTTTGGGTTTTTGCACAGAATTCGGCTGAACCAGTTTTGGCTTTTTGCTTGGGTTTTGTTGTTGTTTGAGGATGCCCAAAATTGTTAAACGTATTTCAAATGTTTTTTTTTGTACGAGTCACTAGCAGACAAATCAAGGTTATTCCAACAAATGCTCACACACACACACATACATACACACTGTGCGTTTGTCTGATCAGAATTTTTCATACATTTAGTCACACTTTCAAAGTCCAAGTATGTACTTTTAGCTTATTTTTTTTTATCACTTTGTTATCTTTAAACAGTGCCTGAGTCATAAAATACACGTGTTTTATGCTTTTGTTTGTTGTTGTTGCCTTTTAGCCTGTTCGCAAACAAAAAAGAAAGAAAGAGGGAGCGAGAGGGGACGAATACTGCAACATTTTTACACTTTAGCGATTTTAGCATGCGCTTTTTACTCTCACGCTCTCTCTCTCTTCGTCGCTGTCTTATTTACAAACAAAAGCGAAACCGACTTGAAGCACAACATAAAGAAAAGTAAAAAAATAACAACTTTTTTTTAGCGGTTATTTTTGCACAGTAAACAAAAACGAATCTAGCTTGTTTAAATTAAATTGAAGTGCAAGTACAATTTGACTGTGAATTGAGTTTTTTTTGTTTCTTAATTTAAGCACTTGACGTACAATTTACGAGTAGTTTAATGCTTCTGATTTGTCACCCACGACGCGTTCCAGAGAACGTTGGAGGCGGCTTTTGTGTTTTACCGTTCGCTTCGACGACAAACTCTCAACTGTTGCTGGGAAAATCGAAGCAGAAATAAACAAAGCGAAATTGCAGAGTACTTATAAAATGAAATACATACAAACATGCTCGCAAGTCTAATCAGCGTAAGAGAGAAAACGCAGAGAGCGCACGCAAATATCCAGTTTGATTAATACGTTGCAGTTCCAAAGAGCGTAAGCGAGAGAGCACTGCTTGCGATCTGTGTTTTGGGTTTGGGTTTGTGTCCATGCTGAAGCTTTTTCAACTGCTTGTTGCTTAAGCGAATGCATAAGCCAAGTGACAGTTGAGTTCACAATTTAAAAATTATGGTAATGTTTATTTATTGTCAAATTATTGCACAAAGAAAACTTTTAATAATTTAATTTAAATTACAACTATAATAATGTAAGCCAGAGAGCACTGCTTGCGATCTGTGTTTTGAGTTTGGGTTTGTGTCTATGCTGAAGCTTGTGGCACTGCTTGTTGTTTGAGCGAATGCATAAACCAACTATAAATTGAGTTCACAATTAAAAAATTATGGTAATGTTTATTTATTGTCAAATTATTGCACACTTAATAACTAAAAAACAAAGAAAACTTGTAATAATTTAATTTAAATTACAACTATAATAATGTTAGAGCCACAGGCGATCCACTCTTTAAAGCTTATTTATTTACAATGTAAGCAATTAAATGTTAGATAAAAAGTTGTTTTTTTGTGATATAGATTTTGGTATAGAGCGCAGTTTTAAGAAATTAAATGTATGGCTAATGTTAATGCAGCTGCTTCTCAAAGTCTTGATCATCATCATCATCATCATCTTCAGGCGAGAGACCCTCAATCAAATCATCCAAATCATCGTCTCCATCATCGTCCACATCATCGACAAATTTATCGATGCGTTTGATTAAATTATGTTCACTATCTGACGTTTCATCATCTTCGCTCAGACTGTCGTCTTCCAGTTGGCCATCCTCTAGCAGCTCCTCTTCTCCCTCTCCCGCTTCCTCCTCCTCCTCCAGTTCCACTTGATCATCATCGTAGTCTTCGTTGTCTTCGTTTTTAATACGCGACTCGGGCAATTGATCATAGTCAAAGATTTGTCGAGTGGCACGCGGCGGTTGTTCAGGTTCCGTGCTGGTCGCGATCTCTGAACCATATTTGACCTCCTCCTCCTGCTTCTTAGCCTCCTTACTCTTCTCCTGGAACTCTGTTTCCTCTAGCAGACTCTCTATGCTGTTGGCTTTGCTGGCAATTCGCGGTTCCGGCGCTGTTGCTGCTGCTGTTGCTGTGGCAGCAACTTTGTTGTTGTTGCTGTTGTCACTGGCCTCAAGATGGTCTTGGTTGACTCTGTGGTAGCGACAATCTCGTGTGCATCTTGAAACATGTTATCCAGCAAACTGAGCAGATCTTGAACGCCACTGGGCGGCAATGTTGCTGTTGTTGTTGAACTGTTGCTGCTGTTGGAACTAATTGCAATGGGTTTCACAGTGCTTGTTGTTGTTGTTGTTGTTGCTGGTGTCGTTGTTGTTGTCGTTGTTGTTGTTGTTGTCGTCGTCAGCGGCATTGTCTTGGTATGCAAATGCTTGACCTGGTAGGTCTCCACCGTGCCGCGTTTCTCATTGGGATCCGCAATCCGCACCACCGGTTCACGTTTCGATATAACCGGCACTATTTTCGGCCCATGCGGATCCAATTCGTTTTGTCCATAGGTCTTCACCTTGGAGTGACCTTCGATGATCAGATACATGGGACCCAAAAGTGCCTTCGGTGGTTGCTTATAGTGTGCAAACAGTGCATCCGTGGTCAGTTCTGGAGCTGGTGCCACTGTGGGTCGCCGGAACAGATTGCTCGTCTGTGGTATCAGCAATCTGGAGTTGTTCAGCGGTGTTGTTGTTGTTGTTGCTGCTGTGCTTGTGGCTGTTGTTGTTGTTGTTGTTGTTGTGCTGCTCATGGGTCGAAAGCCGCCATTAAAAGTGGGCGTCAATGTGGTGGGCGTGATATAGATCTCAGGCATTGTGGTGCTCGTGGTGGGCGTTTCTACGGTGGGCGGGCCGGGCACAAAGGTCACGGGTGCATAGGTCAAGGGCGCATAGGTGGGCGGGGTAAACAGTTGCTGTGGTCTGGTGGTGCCCATCAAGTACTTGGTGGCCGGCATGGTGGGCTTCATCCGCTGCTTCAGCATCGTCGTCGTCGTGGGCGGCTTCACCAGCTCCTTTTGGAGCAGCGCGTGGAGCCAAGGTTTGCGTGGAGTCAACAGCTTGTTGTTGCTGCTGCTGCTGCCCAGGGAGTTGGGCCTGGAGAAGCTGTAGTGCTGCATGGACTCCTGATGATGTGCGTCGCCGTAGCGTTGAGTCAAGCTGGACAAGCTGGGCGAGGACTGGGAGTACCAGGTGGATGTTGCCGTCGAGGGGCTGCTGTAAAAGTGCGTGGAACTCATGGGTTTGTTGAGGAAGGAGGAGGAGGCGGAGGAGGGAGAGCTGTAACTGTTGGCCATATTCATGCTCATGTAGGAGCTGCTGCTCGGCGAGTTCATCACACTGTGCCGATACTCCACATGGCCAGGCAAGCCCTTCATCATCATGGGTGGCGGCATCAGATGTGTGTGTGGCCTGTGTTGCTGTTGTTGTGCCAGCAACTGTTGCTGTTGCTGTTGCTGTGGTGCATAGTAGCTTCTTCTTATAGCCGCATACTTGGCCTGCTGCTGTTGTTGTTGTTGTTGTTGTTGCTGGACATACGGCGACGTCAGCTTCACCTGCGCCGTCCTCAGGCGATCCTCCCTCTGGCTGGCCACGCCCAGCAACAGAATCTCGCTCTTCGTCTTATTCCTCAGCACTTCCGGCGGCAACTTGTGCCTCGCATCCTGATTGCTGCTGCTGCTGCTGCTGCCATTATTCTCCGCCCAGTAGCGAACGCGTTCCAGGGCCGGCGGACTGTAGTCATAGGTGGGATCCTTTTGCAGCGGATCGCCGTGTCCCAGTGGCCGCCACTCGTTGTTGTTGTTGGGATCCAGGCGTGGTGCTGCAATGAATGAGAAGCTGGCATCAATTAACTGGCAAATGCATGTGCAACTTTAATTGCCACACCAACATCAGGTTGCCCCCCAAGGCACAGATCGAGATGGAAGTGGAGATGGAGCTGGAGCTGGTTGGGGCAAATCATAACTCGTTAAGGTGTTAACAAATGTTTTTACAGCCTCACTTGGCCGAGAAAACCCGCCAAGCGAGGGTTAAACGATACTTAATCAATCTATATTTTGAGAACTCTTTGTTCACTTTTATTTATAAAGTTGTGTATCTAATTAAGGGCAGGCATTTTATTTAGTTTAATTCCAGTGCAGTTATATTAAAACTTTGCTGTAAGTTTTTAAAATTAATCTTTATGCTTTAACTTCGTTTATTTTATAACAAAAGATCTGAAGATCTGGACGCTAGATTTTTTTTTGGATTTATTATTGTTTATTTTAATAATACAAACTTCGTAATGAAAAAAGTAAAGTTTTTAAATTTGTGCTGATTACAACATTTAATATTCACATTTTTTTTTTGGCACCAATGGAAAGGTAATTTAAATTCCGTTCGAATGATACAAAACTTTCCCTAGCCCATTAAGTACCCTTCGAAATTTTCGAATTTATGTAAAAGTAAATTTTCAAAACTTTCTTCCTCGACTAAAAAAAAAAATTTTTCAATAGTGACTGCAAAAAAAAAATTGTTTAAAAATCTCTTGGCTTATATTTTTTATAATTTTTTGAAAAGTGCTAAAAATGACTTTTTTGTATGAAAAGGAGGAAAAAAAGGTTTAAATAGTAATTTTTAGTAATTTACAAATATTAAAAACTCGAACAAAAAAGTTTCGAAAATTTACTTTTTCATTAATTTCGAAAATATGTATTTTAAACTTATTTAAATAAGTAACTTGTGTCCAATAGTCGGGAGCTCGACTATAGCCTTTCCCTCTTGTTTTAAAAACACAAACTTTGTAATGAAAAAAGTTAAGTTTTCAAATTTCTGCTTTTTATAACATTTAATATTTACATTTTTTTTTATATAGTATATGAAATAATTTCTTGACTTTAAATAAAAAAAATTACTTGAGAACTTGATTATAGACACAGAAATTGTTAAACTGAGTATTTTTTATCTTAAGTAAGGGAATAGGTTATATAGTGCTACAGTTTTCTTCTTTTAGGATTAACTAGATCCATTAAGCAAAATAAAATATTTTCGGGAATCCTTGCATCAATCTAACTACAATTAAGTAATGGTTTCTAAAGAATGGTAATGGTTTCTAAGTAATGGTTTCTAATAGAAAAATCGATCGAATGTATATTTAAGGCATCTTTAGTGTGAAGTGAGATGTAAAAAAAATACCGTCTTAATTTTATGAAGTAACAAGAGTGCTAAACATTTTCAGGAGAGGCTATAAAATATTTCATAAAGATTTTATAACTGCTGCTACTTTCTTTTTGTGGTAAAGAAAGTATTGAAATCTACAATGCTCTATCTGCAATTCTTTTCTAAAGAAAAATGCGAGAGTGAATATCTTTCAAGATCTTTTCAAGCAGACCTCGCACCTGTCGTTGGTCCAGGAATATAATTGATTTTTATGTCGCTGCCCGTGGCAAGTGCAATCAACCGTCAAGCGTCGAATGGAGCAGACGGATGCCAAGTGTGGGATTTGTGAATTATGCGATATCATTGTGGGAGTCTGGGGCTGAATGCAGGCTAAAGTCATAGTTCAAGCCACAGACCGCAGGCTGTGCGCCCACCTGAAAGCCAATTGGCAATCTCAGCTGGAGGATCATGGACAAGACAACAAACACACAAGCAACATGGCTTGATTGACTGATCAATGGGGCGGCAACAAAATGCGATTGGTATTGGCGGACATGGAACTAACTTGGCCAAGTTATTTAGCAAAAAACCAGACAAATCGCTTTCCATTTGAATGGAGCATAGATCAACGTGAGGACATGCACCAGGAACTGAAAACACACACACACGTACACACACACAAAACACAGATGATCAATGGCAATTTTCCAATTCTGTTTTCTGTTTTCTGTCTTGTCCAGAGGGTTGAGCGCATTGATAAATTGCCAAAAGATTAAATGCACTTCCATTATGTTTATCCTGTTGCCTTGCCTCCTGTTAATTGCCCCCTGACTAGTTCCAAGTGGTTTTCACTTTCATTCGTCTGCACCACATTAAAATACCGCGCATGATTGCGTTAAAATTGTTTGCATCTCCTAATGTTGGCCATTAAAATAGTTTTCCCCCCGTCTGCTTGCTTTTAGCTCACCAAAAAAAAAACATATATATATATATACACATTTATAATAACACGCAGAGCAAACAGGTGGACAGATGATTGCGTCTCGTCTCTTGGATCTTTGTGGTCTCCCGTGTCAATTATGTTGGCATTTGGTGGTTAAAACAAAATCAAAGTGCAAATCTTTCATATTTGCGGCATTTCATGCAGTTCATTGGCAGCTCCCCAAGGTCCCCCTCCCCTCGCTCACCCCTTGCTCTCACCTGTTGTTGCATTGGGCGTCACAATTGCCAAGACATTCACTTCATCCTGACGATTGGCCGTCTTTGTTGTCGTCGTCGTCGTCGTCTGCGATGTCTGCGATGTTTGTGGCAAGACCTCAAACACCTCATCAGCCAAACAATTGCCGGGGCATGCAACATGCAACAAGCAGAGCCAGCAACAAAATATTGTTACCAAATTATTGGCTTTGTGCCGTTCGCTAATCATCATGAAACACGGTGCGGGTTAGCTGCAAATGTAAATGCAAATTACGTTTTAGTTCGATTACGATTTACCAAGTGACTACAAACAAAAGACTTGGGCAACGAACTTGATTTGCACTTGGCTAAACAAGTCTTAAAAGTTATCTTCAATTGAATTATAGTATATTATTAGTAAATCTACAACAAATATTACATTATTTCTTAAATCTATTCGTTTTCCTTATAATTAATTAGTGATGTATTACATCATTTGGTTTAAAAGATATTCACTTCAACTTTTTATTTTTTATATTTAAAATATCATTTACGGCATAACTCTTATTTGTAACTTTTAAAATAAAAATCAAAAATAACTCTTATTTCTATTTTTATTAAAAAAAACAGAAATAATTGTTACATCACACTCTTTTATTAAAAATTTAATATTAATGATTATTTTTGACTTTTTAAATAAATTTAAAATTAAGAATTAATTTTGATTAATATCTTCTAAATTTAAAATAAAAGTTTTTAGACTGATACCGTTTGGTGTATATCATTTTACTTTAGAGATTGAATCAAGTTTAATATTGAAAACTGAATTGATTTGTTGATACTTCCAAATAATAACGATATATCGAGCGTTTCCAAAAGAATATTGAAAGTAATAATACATAGCTTTGATAAAGCTGATTCGATTTACAAGCAAAATGTCACTTTGTTTAAGGCTTGACTTTTAAATTCAATCTGCATTCAAATTTAATTATGTTCGCTGAAATATTAGTTTCGCTTTAGATCTTGGTTTTTTAGCTTTAACATTTATTTTTTTTATTTACATTTATTTATTTATTTATTTACTAAATGCAGTCAGCAAGAAGTAAATTAATTTTGACAGTGAAACTAAAACTCAAAATTAAAAAATAATAATAAATTAAATGAATGTAAGCTTTAAGTTGTAGACGGAATGAAAAAAAGTTCAGTTAAATCTGGGGTATGAAAAGTATTAGAATTGATCAAAAATTTGTTGCAAGGATTGGGGAAAACCAATCATATTTAATCAATTTAATATGTCATAAACAGTCATAATAAGTATAAAACAACATTTAAAATTTATTTATTTATTTTTAATTATTACAAAATTATTTCTTGATTGCTGCCGTGCACTTGAAATTAGTGAGAATTTCCATATAGAGAAGAAGTTCATCTGTGCACTAATTAAAAACAGTTTCAGTTGCAATTTCAATGTTTCACGAATCATTTCATTATCAAAGTTTCAATGTACCATCGAATAAAGTGAGCGGAACGCACAAAGGAAGAAAGAAAAACAGAAATAAAACACAGGAGAGGAGAGAGAGAGAAGATGGTGATACTCGCTCTACCTTTAACTGACAACTTAATTAAAAGCAACCGCGTAATGCCTGAGACTTTTTTTTTGGGTCTCTTGGGACTTTTGAGCCAATTTTGGGTGGTCGAATTTTTCAAAACACTCGACGACAGCACCACTCTATGGTGTGGTGTGCTCTGGTGTGGTGTGGTGTGGTGTGGTGTCTCTTTTCTGGGACATGTCCTTAGGGTTCCCGTCCGGCCATCAACGGAATGGAACTAAAGCGAATTGTTGCGTTGTCATCAGTTCCCCAAATGAAAGTGAAATTTGTGCACAATGTTTCAAAAAACAACAGCAACAACAACAAAATTTGCATTTATTTTTCAGTGGCTCCACAGGTGGTTGTTGTTGTTGTTGCTGCTGTTGTTGCTGTTGCACGGCGGCAGCTTGGCGGCAATCGTAAAAATTAACTTGATTACTACACGCATAAATAAAGCCATTAAATGACAAAAATCTCTGTACGGCCGGCAATTAAAATCAAATAAAATTCACCGACAGCTTCGTAAAGAAGCCACCGCAGTTGCCTAATTATTTTGGGGGCGTGGCATGCAAATACATATATATACCAAAAACATAAAAATATAGATAGGAGAAGGCAAAAAAGGTATAAAAATACATTAGGCAATAGATTGATAACAATACAATTCTGTGCTTTATTTTTTTCAGATTCTGACTGTTGATATATATATTTTTATTTTGTCTCTTTTTTAATTTATCACATCTGTTGTAGGCCTTTTATTGTCTCTCCAATTATCACACGTTCGCCGTGTAAGTTATTCAATCTGACATGGTTACAATTTATTTTGCATAATTCGTTTAATTACACATCATTTTTGTGTTATTTAATTTTGTACATTATTATGTTTACAAGCCAATTGGCCACGTTAAACGAGTTTAACAGCCAACAAACAGTGCAGGAAGTGGCTCTCTGTAGTTTGTTATGCACTAATGCTAAGTGTTATTATATTTTTTTTTATGATCTAACTCATAGGTTAATCGTTGAATAATGTTAGGCTTTTATTTTGCATTCGCTTCAAAGAATCTTCGTTAACAATGAAAGCAAATTTGCTGGAAATGTAAAGTGTTTAAATTAACAGGCATGAATTTACTGCTTACATTTAACATAATGTTAATTAAGATTTACATATGAAACTTGAGCTACATTGTTTTTATGCACCCGTTTTAAAGTTGTCCTTTAAACCTCAACTTAAATACTTAAAGTTTTAAAATTTATTATAAAATCAGCTGATTTCCCACATACGAAATGTCTTATATTGAATGAGTAAATTAAAAAAGTGCATGCCAAAAAAATAGATAAAAACTGTAAGTTAATTTCAATAAATAAATTGGGCACCTTTTTAAACTTGGTAGTTATTATCACGGTTGCCACTAAAAAATATCTAATTGAGCCAGAAAAAAAAACACATTTTACACACATTTTAATCTTAATATAGTAGTAATTCAGATTTTCATCTTAATATGGTATTTATGTTATTAAATAAAAAATAATATGTTTAAGTTAATTTAAAAACAAATGTAAATATTCATCAAATCCAAATATCTGTCTTTCCCTATCACACTAGAATTAAATAATGATCTATCTTTATAATTTATCCTAAGTTACTAGCCAAAGGCCCCAGCCGCCAGCGCTATAATAATAAGTTATTTTAAAAATTATATTTGTAACCTTGCTATTAATAAATAAAATAAATAAATAAAAAATAATATGTACATCAACCTAAAACTATACAAAACAACTCATTCTGGATTGATGAAAAACAGAGCCTATTCGAAAAAAGTGCCATTGCGCCAACAGGAAAAAAAAGGTCCGTTTTTGGCGCAAAAACGCCAATTGTGGCAGCCGTGGTTATCCTTGCTTGTGTAAACATAATTATATTAAAATAGACAGCTTACAATGTTAATGTTAACAGCAGCTTCCTGAGCAACTGTCCACTAACAGTCAACATAACATGAGCTGTAGTTGAACTATGTTATGCTTATTGAATATTGATTGTGTTCATTATGAAGAAAGTAAACGAAGAGAGAGAGAGAGAGCTCATATCACTTAGCTTTTGTCTGTCATCTGTCGTCAGTCATTTGACATCAATATGCACGTCGAGTGTTGAGTATTGATTATGGCAAGTAAACATGCCTGTAACGATGTGTGGGGTATTTTTTGGTTGACTGTCTTCTGTTTTATTGAATGTACTCGTACTTTCGATACTTAAAGCTATCAGCAACTTAATCTTGAAATGCTTTTGGCCCAACCCAACCCAAATATGCAAAGTAAAGCTAACGAATTGAATTGCCTGGCATCGAAATTCCCATTGAATGCGCGATTTGAGTTCCATGCAAAGCGTTAAGTGAACGCTTAAGTCAATGAGGCGGCTGTGTAATATACATAGTAAAAAAGTCAATAACAAAACAGACCAATAAACATACAAACAAGCGAAACAACAACTGTAACAACAACAACAACATGGCACACTAAGTGACAAGCAAAGCCAAAGTCAAAACCAAAAGATTCATTCAAGTGTGCGACACTTTTTATGCGTGAAATAAAAAGCGACCACAACAACTGGTCAACAGCAACAGCAGCAACAACAACAAACTGGGATGCATACCAACATGGCAGCGTATTAGCAAAGACAAATACTAATTGCAGCCAAAGCAGCAGCAACATTTGCTGCAACAGCAGCAACTTGCTTGTTGTTGTTGTTGTCGTTGTTGTTGTTGTTTTTGCTGCCGGCAGTTAATTTCATTTAAAGAATGTCATCTTCACTTTAAGTGAAAGATAAATACACACACACTCATATTGCTGGCAAAATCGACAGATGCAAGTGTTTGGCATTGTCTCCTTTTCCTTCAACTTCAACTACAACTTCAACTTCTGCTTCAACTTCAACTTCAAATCGAACAGTTGGCGCTTGGCGCTGTCAACGCCGCGTATGAGTGATGTGTGTATTTTGTTATTGTTGTTGCTGTTGTTGCTGTTGCTGCAGCTGCGCTGTTTGTTTATGAGGAGCGTCTTAATTCTTTGCGCAAATACACAAAGTTGCACATTCGATTTCGCTGAGAGCGCAAAATCCAAAGCGAAAACACTAAAAACACACAGCAATCGACATTTGTTGATGTTTTGATTACAATCGATTCAATTGTTCATCGATAAGTTTGTCGAAATAACTTTACCACCTAATTACTTAATAAACTTAGTCTTAAATTAATTTAAATAATAATTGATTATATTTGCCAAAAAAAATAGATATATTCTTAATTATTCAGGTGTGCTGCGGAAATCTCTTCCACTTGAATTTCACTTCAATTTTATTTCTCTCTAAAAAAGACAACTCAGCTGAAAATGTTTGTGGGAAACGAAATCATCGCTCAATCCACTGACGTCCGATGCCATAAGAATAATGTCACATTTTTTATCCGAATTTTAGAATTTAGAGTTGTCGCGTAACTTTTATTGTTTGTCGCGCCAATAACTTTCACATTTTTATAAGCTATACACTTTCAATTATTATATAAATAAATTGAATAATATTAATTTAAAAACGAAATAAAATAAAAACCTATTGTTCTGCAATGATACACTTCAAAAAGTTGCTAAACAAACCCATGAAACATTTAATATGAGAAGGAGCCAACCCTAGCAGCCAAGTTCGAAAGATTGGCAAACATGCTAAAAAACATTAAATATCTCAAATTTTTGTGGCTCTGTGAAATTTTTCGAGCGGAATTGCTAATTATAATGATTACATTTGAGCGATAAAATAAAACTCACAAGTAATCAAATAATCAAGTAATTTATGATTTTTTTTTCGTTCAAAATAAAACTTACTTTAAATTCATGTCTTTTGCTTAGGATTTTTACACAGTACAGGGAACCCATAAAACGCAAAAACAAATCTTTAATATGATTACGTAATCTTTTTTAAAAGTGTGTTTTATTTTGAGCGAAAAAATGAAAATCACAGATAATGATTACTTGTAAGTTTTATTTATCGCTCAAGATTAATCCTTATCATTGAAGAAAATCCTTTAAAATCTTTGAGTGATAATTACTATAATTACTCATAATGCTTACGGTCCCTGGATTGTATACATAGTTTTCTATTAAAAAATGTATATTTGAGTAGATACTTCATCATTCGCCTTACTTGAATTTAAATACTTTCTACATAAATTCCAAATTTTTCTGCCTCGAATCTATTCCGAATCTATTTAAATCCTTGAAAATTAAACTGCTTCATTTGCATTTAAAATATCCTTGATAATCATGTAATGTTTTACGAATCTCACATATAACAAATTTTCAAATTATAAAGTGATCTTTTATTATAAACTATTTTTACTTTATTTTAAGTTTGTTAATGTTTTTGTTAAATGTTGCATCATCTTTAATTTTCAATACCTACCATACAACGCGGGCACAAATTGAAATTGATAGTTGATCTGTTTGAATTATCCTTTCTATTTGTTAATCACTTGATCGTTAAACTAATTCGCAGTCATTTCTTAATTTGCTTTTCGCTTGGTTTTTATTTTGTTGCAATTGTCACAGATTAATAATGAAACACTGGCCTTATCCCAAATCCCATTACCATTCCCATTCCCGTTGCCACATTCAATTCGTATTGCATGGGATAGTCAAACATTTCATTTCATTTCATATTATTTCAATTCAATTGGATTCATTCAGTAAATTTCACTTTTAAACGACGACGCCCGACGTGGTCGACGATCATCGACGAGACGAGTCACACTTTAAGCCCGGTACCGAAAAGTCATTCGCACCGTTTTGTCGTTGTCGAGGAGCAGGAAACTCGATTGTTGTTATCGTTGTTGGCTTTTTGGTTGTCGGTTGTCGGTTGTTGGTTGTTGGTTATTGGTTGTTGCTGCTGCTGCTGTTGCTGTTGCGTTGCATCCGTTTCAAAACGCGTCCGTTTGTTAACTGATTTCGCGTTGTGTTGGCCAAAACTCAAATTCGAAACTGTTTAAGAAGCGTCGCGACGCTGCCAGCAACGGCTGCTCTGCCAGTACAACGAACCAGACAACTGGCCAGACTGTGGCTCAGACACCAAAGCCCCTTCTCCTCTCCCGCGCTCTTGCCACTCAAAGTTGCAGACGAGTCAACGCGACGTTTACTTTGCAATTGGCAGCTGCACTTGTCGCTGCTAGCGTCGACGTCAACGTTGACTTCTCTGCCGCTGCGACTGTTGTTGCTGTTGCTGCCACTTGCCACTTGCTGCTGACCAAAGCGAATCAATAAACATGCGTCGACGTCGACGTCGACGTCGACGTCGCTGTTAGCCGGCAAAGTTGTCGTCTTTTCGCTTTTGTTGCTGCTAACTTTTGGCTTTAGCTTTGGCTTTGACTCTGGCTTTGGTTTTGGCATTGCTTTTGCTTAGTTGTTTCTCTTCTTCGACTTCTGCTTTTTACGAAACAAACAGACTCACTTTTCACTGCAACATGTTGCCGACTAACTGACTACTTGACTCACTGACTGACTAACTGATTGACTGGCGACTGTTACCATGAAGTTGTCTCCCGTTTGGATTATCAAATACAGAAAACCGGAGATAATATTTCGCTAAAAATCAAAGACTTACGCCTTGTAATATCTATCTATATATTTATTCATCTGTTTACATATATTAAAAAAAAAAATTGAATTTATTAAATCTTACATTTTTTAAATATAAAGCACTTAATTCATAGATTAAGTACTTTCCGCTTCTCTATAAATAATTTGCACACTTTCAAATTGAAAGCAATTGTTTGAAAATTCAGCAATAATAAATGTATTCCTTTAAATTTACTGCTTTATATTAATTTCTTATCACTCAATAGTGGAAAAAGCATTCTAAAACTATTTTTTAACTTTTGTAAACAAGCCTTTTTTAAAAAATTTGTATTTAAATGATTTTTCTTGAATTAATAACAAAATTATGTAAATTCTTTTGTTTAGTACAAATTTTAAAACATCATTTTAAGTTCAGAATTCTGTCTTGGAATCATATGTGACAAAATTAAATATTAAATATAAAAATGCTTTGAATATGCGAGATTTGTATCAATGATTTCTTGTTCTTCTTTTACATCCTAATAAGAAATTTATTCTGTAGTTGTTGTTGGCGCTGCTGTTGTTCTTGTTGTTGCTGTCTGGGCGGTCAACGCTTGATTAACTTTCGCTTTTGTTGCAAGACACAACAACAATTGGCATGTTTTGTCTGTTGCATAAAAAAAGCGATCTTTATTTGAGAAAACATTTCTTTGGCGCTGAAATTGAAAAATATGTTAAAAGCTTAAGGCAGGCAACAACAACAACAACACCAAAAATAACAACAAATGTCAGTGGCAAATACTGTGACAGTCGAGTCATGATGCCAATGCCATGGTTGCCACCATTGTTGATTTACTCTACTGTTGTTGTTTTTTTAGTTTGTTGTATAT